>OZ014560.1:13780334-16203993 GCA_963966155.1 Clivina fossor
ACCAAAACAAAAGTTTCAATTTATATTTAATTAATCAATTCAAATAGAATTTTGTGTTAGCAAAGTACAATTTTTGAGATATTACATCTGTTCAAAACATTTGCCTAATCCGGTATATATAATTTATTATTTATTAATAAAACAACTCTATATTTCATTATAAACGAATTTTCAACAAACTGCCACTATTCAAATTTCCAAAATTAAAAGATATACTTATTATTAGTCATAAATTTTGATAATTTTGAACCTTATAATTTGAAATTTTGTGATTTTGTGATATTAGTCATCTAAGAAAAGTTCAAAAAGCATAGGTAAACTTGCAAATAATAAATAAATTTGGTACATTTATTATTTTCTTAAGAACTTTTAAAGCAAAACATTTCAAATCAAAAATATAATTATATAAATATTTAATAATATAGTGGTGTAGCTAAATCATTTTTATTTAATAACATTTTGAGACATTATGATATCAAATTAAAGTAAAAAAGTTAAGGTAGTAAATAATAAATTAAAATTATTTAAATAAGTAACAGAATTAATTTAAGTAGTACACAAATTAATATTGTAGTATTAGTAAGATAATTTAACTTGGCAAGTTAAATTTAACAAAAGAAATTAAAGATGTAGGCTATTTTAGTTGCATTGTATTTTAGAATTAAATTAAAATGCAAATCATTTTTTTGTTTTTAAATAATTACTTTATGCGTCTGTTTATTACGAAAAAATCATCAACTTGGTCACGATTTCAAGGATATTGCAAAAATAAGTGACAAGTATTAAAATATATGCTGTAATTTTATAATTTTCAATGAAATACATAATAGAAAATTTTATAGAATAACATAACCTTCTTATATTTCATTGTCAAGTTATTAGTAATATAATATCATAAACTAAAACCATAACAATAAAATTCTAGATTAAATAATATGTAACTTTAGATTTATACATTTTTCGTCTCTGTTTTTTTATTTTTTTTATTAAAATATATAGTTTTGGCGCCAACTATTATAAGTATGTGTACATATAAATAAACTACAATAAATTAAAATTACAATTTATTTCAGATATTTAATCATTTACAATTGCAATAATCATTATTATTTGTTAATGCAGTATCAGAAAGGTTAACAATAGACATGCAAATGTCAAAGATAAACTTTAGTGTTTTACAAAACAATGTTACCGATAACATTTTTGCTAATAATAAAATAAAAACTTACTCATTTTATCACATGAAATCCGGAAAGTTATAGCCAATATTTATAATAAAACAATTATGAATGATATCAGCTGAGTCTTGTCATGAGCGCGAAGCCACCATTCACATCTAAAGTCAAACACAGACTAACGAACTATCATAATCGTAAGTAACACATATACACAGAAAAACTTATCAGAACATCTCAAATCATTAACTAACCGGCACTTAGTACAAAGTGTGTTCACATGACTCACAACACCTAGTATGTTGACAACATCCACTACGATTGCAAACTATCGATGATGCCATTCGAATTATTCGAATAAACAATTTTTGTTTGGTATTCATTGTTCGCGGCGGGGAAGGGGTCTATTGATTCAATTCGCCTTTAGTTACGTTACAAAAAACAATCACGTGCTTCGAAATAAAATGCTCGAAATGTGATGTTGTGAACTCCATAACTGTTGCTAGAAAATCGTTACTGGAGAACCGTTTCCAAACAGCTGATACAGAACGAATTACCGAGCGGTTGTGACGTAATCACAATCTCTGAACATCCGATAAATGTTCAATTTATTCAAAAGTGATCATGTCTATTCCGAGTTATCTCACTTCACTTAATTATAATATTTATAATCTAACTCATAATTTGTTAAATAAATAAGTACTTTTAAACCAATCAACATATTCGAATTTTATTTGATTTATAAAAAAAAATGTGCGTATACATAATGTATTATGTAAATGATATATATTTAATATAAATTAATTCAAAAATGAAGATAATAAATACATATTTAATAAATTAACATTTACGTATATTTGCTTTACACTAATGTAAGTTTGGTTGCATAAAATCTGTAAAAATAAGATAGAAAATTATAGTTAAAATTTCGGATTAAAAGAATATATTATTTTGTTGTTCTTGTTTTGATTTTCCTCTTTTTGCAATTTCGTTTTTAGTTTACGAAGCGTTTTGATCTTGCGATCTTTATCAAAATGATCGCAAGATCGAAACGCGCTGTAAACTAAAAACAAAAATGCAAAAAGAGGAAAATCAAAACTAGAACAATATGATCAAGCAAATTCAGGAAAACAAAAACACAATAAACTAGTATATATTATTATGCAACTACTTATATTATAAAAATACCATGAATTTTATTACAGTTTTTACAATCGTTTATTACAACTTTGTACAAATGATAAATAAAACATTATTGTAAACTAAAAAACATTACACTAACGGACATAATAATACTAAATAAATTCAAAATTCATAAATAATAGTTTAAAGCTCGGTATAAATTAATATAAACATTTTTCCACTTGTTAAATGGCGTCAGTTGTCGCATGTGATTTCATGTGATTTATCAAACCTTCGTTACGAGTAAACGAAGCACCGCACGACATACAAACATGCGAATTATTTTCATTATGAATTCGAAGATGTCTTACAAGTTTATCTTTTCGACCGAATTTTTTATCACAGTGTGTACATTTAAATGGTTTCATTCCGGTATGTGTCGCAATATGACGATCTAATTCACGTTTTCTTAAGAACGATTTCGTACATAAGTTGCATTGATGTGGTTTATTCGCTGAATGTATAGCTGTATGAAAACGTAAACTATCTGACGAGGCGAATCTTTTATGACACACAAAACACGGATATTTTTTAATTGCGCTAACTGTTTTTATTTGTTTCTTAAAATTATCGTATTCGCTAAAGTTATCATCGGCAGTTATATGTTCCGGGATTCTTGGTAAATCGTTAGCAGAATTTTCTATATGATCGGGAATTCTAGGCAAATCTCTATTAAGAATATCAATCTGAGGTTTAGTTTCTTCTTTTTCGGTATTCGTAAAGTTTGCTTCGTGATTAAATGGATCTACGTTGATAACCATATTTTCACCTGACCAACCTTCTACACCATCTTCTGGTTCTTCTACTTCTTGTTTGACTGCAGTTTCGTATGTATAACCGCTTAAAGCGATTTGTTGTCTTAAAAGTTCTAATTCCGAAATTGCCGATGATCTGTCTTCACTATTAGGGAAATGTTTTTTTTCGTGTCGTAAAAGTTTATCGCGTCGTCCGAAACTTTGATCACAATAATTACATGCGAAAGGCTTATGGCCCGAATGAATCAAAGCATGTCGCGTGAGATCACCTTTCGATATAAATGTTTTCGGACACTGAGGACAAACGTACGGCTTATGACCCGAATGTATTCGCAGATGTTTAGTGAGATTTGTATTTCTAGAAAATGATTTATAGCAAATGTTGCATGTAAATGGTTTAATACCTGTATGAACTACAGTATGCTTCCGGAGATCGGAACGACGACTAAAACTTCGCGGACACTGTGGACATCCGAATGGTTTATCATTTCGATGCACAGATTTCAGATGAGCCGTATAATTCGTTCGATCAGCAAATGACATATCACATTGCGAACAGAGAAACGGTACTTCCGTATTGTGTTCGGTTGTTTCGTGTTTACGGCAAAGGTCGCGTTCTGTATAAGCCCGATCACAATATTTACACATAAATACATTTTTCAATTCAGTTAAATTTGAATCAGTTACTTCCGTATTTTCTACATCGCTATGATGTTCGTATTCGGATTCGTTTTCCGATTCATATTCCAAATCGGGATTAACGACCATAACTACGTTTTCAACGTTTTGTCCGTAATCAGCAATATATTTTTGATTATCGTGAGTGAATTGCTCAAATTCATGTACGGGAACTGTCCTACGACGATACGAAACTTCTCCCGGATCTTGATCACTGATTCGCTCACCATTTTTCTCATGATTAGTAGTAAACTGACTATGTACTTGACGCAGAGTAGCATCTGAGATTAAACACTGTTGCTTGAATTCCAAACAAAGTTCCACTTTGTAAAGACAACGATGGCAAATACATGATGGTAATCCATCTCCAGATGAAAGCTGAAAATATAAAAATTGTTTTCTATGTTTATTGCAAATATGGCAAATAAAAATATGTGCTACGTGTAATTATTGTATACACGTGTTACGATAAATTGTAACTATCATTGCAACCTAACCTCTAAATAAATAATGTAATATACTGAAAATTTTCTCATAAAATACAAATAATAATTTGCTCGTATATTTATAATAATGGCAATAAATAACTTGCAAAATATTTACAATAATGAATAAATTTATATCTTACCTCTAAGGCAGTGCATTCTACAATTTTTCGTTGAATGCTGTTGTCAGCGTTTTGGTTCACGTGATTATTAAAAATTGTTAGTAAAAATCCATCTTGTTGCAAACATAATCTACATATAGTTGCATAATTAGCCCAGGCCATTTCTTGTCTTTCCGTATGCAATTTTACACAATTCGTTTATTATAAAACACCACACACTCGGCAATTGTTTCTTTACTATTTTGATTGTAAGCGTCCTCGGTAACCGTTACAGAAAAATGCGAAGCGCCCAACTGTATGGGGCGATGCCTCAATGAAATGGTGCTGAGCGGAAGGGGGCACGCTTTCTTGCGCACGGCCCCCGCAGCCGTTTGGAGCACCCGGGAGGGGCTAACCGACCCGAATGTCGTACTATTCGGCGGGGCTTTTAAATGTGTGCCCTATGCGAGATAATACGTATAAATTTCAACGTAACGAAATTTTTAATATAAAATTGAAATATATTTGCGGCTATCAAATAAAGTTACTTATTACAGATTATTACTTATTTAACATAATACATTAAAAAAAAAAAGGAATAGAATGCATATAACGAACGTCATATTATTAGCTCTCGCTTGTCAATCAATATTTATTTTTTTATTTAGATAACAATCATTTGTATAAAATGTACATTTTGTAATAACTATTAAACATAATTATGATTACAAATTACAACATCTTATAAACTAAAATAGTTTTATCATTATTTATATTTACATAATAGAGTATTGTAATTTTAAATAATCCCTGAAAGTTTGCACATTCTATACTTATTTGTCACGTAGGTTGTCAAATTTACAGACATATTTTCAATCAATTTATCCGCGTGACGGTAAACGAGAGTTGCCAGCACTTTTATCGTAATTTTGATTATAACTCGGAGCACATCCAGTTACATTTTCAATTCCATCACATTCATTAATTATATCATTAAATGCTCTGCCTTCCCCACAGTTATACAAACGAGGGCTGCCGGCTACACAAATAAAATATCTTTGACAATCTTGTGGACTTCTATAAAATGTATATTCTCCTTCTCCAAAGCCAAGAGCTCTTAAATTTGACTCATCTGGGCAATTGAAACCCAAAAATCCTAAAAATAATAAAACAGTTACAATTATTAGAATTATTTCAATTAAATTTTAGTTAATGTGTGTAAAAATTTTGAAAGAAATTGCAGTTTTGACTATGAATATATTTGTTCAAATATAAGATTACTAAAAAAACATACAACACAAAAAGAAAACAATCTAGTGATTGCATATTTTATTAAAAATTTTGATTGACTTGCTAAATCTCAAAAAAAATTGTCATTAATTATTTGCTTACTTTACATTAACTTTAAATGATTTCAAATCAAAATTGAAAAAAGCGTTGCACAAACCACAAGCAAATTTATTTTGTTTTTTAATTGTTCATCATTGTTTGACATTGTTTTACATGCGTACAATTACACTAAAATATTCAAAGAATGTGACAAAAACTTATCTTTTATTAAATTTAAATAAATAATAATAAGTGTAACTTATTTCTTACTTTCTGCATCGCAACTTGGTACTTGATCGGGCCAGTCACATTGGTATGTTTCACCGTTAAATGCTAATCCTTCAGGACAGTCAAAAGTATATCCACGTCCTTGAACACAATTCTTAAACTGTCCACAATTTGTTGCGTCACCTAACAGGTAGTATCCGTATTGATGAGGGCAATCTTCCGTTGACTGAGCAGGTTCTACGGGTAAAACCACATCATATTGTATAAAACAATTAAACGTAATTAAAAGAAATGTACATTCGTAAATAATAGCATTAAACTTACGTGTTTGTTCACGACCGGTACAATCGACATCAATTGGATACTGACATGGAAAAGTAAATGCACCAGCAGCCGGATTAAAAAGTAAACCATCTGCACATAATTTTTCTTCGGCTTCGCCGTCTTTACATTCTATATAACCATCACATGTATTGGTAGGATATCTGCCATTTTTTTCTGGACAGTGAAAATTTGATGTTCGGGGCTGGTCTTGATAATTAGTCTGCTGAAAAGTATTCGACTGGGGTCGGAAACGTTGACTGAAAACTGAAAATTTTACATTTATCAGCTTTATTTTTGAGTTTATGCGTTTATCATTGATTATATAATCAATGATTATACCTAGGACCAGTTACGTAACATATTGTTAGCTATCTATGCAATTAAATTGTCATTTATAATTGGGAGTCAGTTGATAACTTTATTATGCTCTTAACTGATAATATGTTTAACTTTAACAATACCACTAGTTCTTAATTTCATCAAGAATTCATAAATTTTCTTAATCTTCAAATTTTTGACTTCCAAAACAAGACAAAATCAAAATAAAAGTAAGATTTTTTTTTGATTAAGTGAAGATAAATTTGTTTTCTTTATTGTTAATTTTATTTACAAAATATTTAAAATGATGTATATTATTCAAATAAATAATTAAAAAAAAATTATATGTGTAATAAATGTATTATTTAAGAGAAATTATTTTTTACTTATTACACAAATTTTAAGAACAATATTCAAAATTAGATTGGAATGAGTATACATTCAAAAAATATCAAATAATAATTTTGTTTCGAAACAAAAATCCAACTGTCAAGAAATGATTAAATTTCTTGTCTTGAGTTTATAATTATTTTGGAAATACCCTGTAAATAAATCATACACAATTCATTTAAACTATATTTAATTATAGAATTTAGAAATTTCAATTTATTTTTAGTATAGTTATTTAAATTTTATAAATATTTGTGAATAACTTATTTATGTGATTTTTTTTGTAAATATTTAAAGGTCAATGTTTAAATTAGAATGTGCAAAACTATTGGATAACTGAAAAATTTCTCTTCTTCTTTTGGTGATATTATGACAATAATATTGTGGGCGTTTATTGTGAGACATCTTATACGGAATTAATTAAGAACCTACCCGTTTGGCCTTCGACATGTCGCGTCAAAGATGTGTTCAACTTTCACTTGTCTTTTGTCGAGATTTTAACAGTTATGTAACACAAGATTGGAAATTTCTCTCGCTCAATATATTTTTGACATTATTTAATAATATCTTAAAACATACAAATATTTTTCATAGTTCATTAAAAACATTTTTTTTATATATTGTAGACTTTTTTGGAGGGTACAAGAAATTGTATTAAATATAATGAAATATATAAACATAATTTAATACAAATATTTAAAATTAAAATTATTTATTGTACAAGTAGGTACACTAAGGAAATTATAATAAAAATGTTTCAAATAGTAAAAATATTGAAAAAAGTTAAGTTAAAAGTTAAAGTTAGAATTCCTCGAATTTCAATTAGTAGGTATTAAGAGCAATTATTGTCCCTTCTTATTTATAGTTTCAAAATAATATAATCAAAATATTATATATATATATATATATATATATATATATATATATATATATATATATATATTAATGTTAAAAAATTGTTAACAGCAATGACATATACATAAACTAATAAATTTAAATTCCAAAAAGGTAAACTTTTATAATAGGATGTTACCAAGATGTATCACGTGTTACCTTGACATTTGAATATCATTTTATCATATAAATATATATAATGAAATCGAAAATAACTTGGAAAAATTTATATCTCTCTAAGATTAATTTTTTTTGTTTAGTAAAGATATAATAAAAAATTGAATTTTTAGCGAATTGCAGACTCGATTTAAAACAAAAAAATAAATGACTAAGCTAAACATAGCAATTTTAATTAAAAAAATATTAAATAAAATAGTCTTAGGATTTATTTCTGCATTAATTTTTATTAATAATTGACGTTTCAACGTACTCTACGTACATAATCATCATTTTACCTGATGGTAATGTACGTAGAATACGTCAAAACGTTATTATTAATAAAAATTAATACAGAATGAAATCCTAATGCCATTTTATTTATTATAATAAGTACTGAAAGATTTTTTACTATGTTAAAAAATTATGTTTTTGAAATTTACATTTAATGTATTAAAATTAAATATAAAAAATAGTTAATTAATATTTTAGATTATAGATAGATTTATTGGTCTAAATTTACAATCTGATTTTTTGTTTGTGGATTGTGCTGAAATATAATTTGAGATAAATATCAGAAAATGTTTATATTATTAAAATTAGGTTGTTCATACGAGTCATAGTAAAAACTGAACAAATTAGTAAAAATTTGAAAAGCCTAAAAAACATAAATTTTAGTTCAATAAATTGTTGTTAGTTATTTTTTTATACTCAAGTAATTTTTATTATGCGAAAATTCTGTGCAAATTCCATAAGTTTTTCTTTTTTAAAAAATTGAATAAGATAAATAATTTTTAATAGATTAGTTTTCACACAATGATGCATTTTTATTTTTTTATTTTTTAAATAAAAATAAATTTTTTAAAAATGCAAAATTTGAATTTCTCCACTTTGAAAATTATTGAACTAATTTGATATCGAGACAAAATTGATTAATTTGATAACCTAACTCATTCTTGGTAATAACTCGAAATTCACATTTTTTTTTAGTTTTGTCACTTTTGCGGTCTATAAAATTTTCGATATTAGTATGATATTTATATAACACTGCGTAATATTTATTGTAAATAATTCTTACCTTGAATTAAAAACGTGAAAAACAATAAAAATGTTGACACAGCACGCATGGTTGGTCGATGTTTATTACGTTGCTTGAAAATCACAAATGAAGATGAAAACGTTTTAGTGATATGCAATTATTGGAAGAAGAAATTTTTCCTTCAAGGACGCATACCTTGCTTTTAGTCTTTCACCAATTATATATCATCACCAAATTGATTACTATTTTATATAGTAAATTTCAAAAATTATTGAATACACGTCATCAGTTATTTAATAGATCTTTTCGAAAAAAAAAAGAATATAGAAGATTAATAGCATATTAAATTTTTATTATAGTACTTACGTATTAATTTCAGAATTTTTGTATGTGTGGTTTATTTGTAAAAATATAATTTTCATCATTTTTCTTGAAAAATGCGATTTTCTCTTATTTCACACATACAATTTATTTGAAAAAAAAATATGATTAATCTTTATTACAATTAACAACATATATATTTTTTGGAAATCAAAATAATAATAAACAAAGAAAATATTGACAATTAAATATTTGATTAATTTTTTTTATATGCTAATTCTGTAAATATATAACAATATTTATTAAATTATTAATTGTACATAAATTAGCTAATTTTTCCAATAATTAGTTACCATAAATATGTAGTATTAAACCATATTAAACGAATAAATCGAATGTAAAATTATTCTTTTTTGTATTCCCACCACCTTGAAATGGCCTTAATTTTTAAGACATACATACATAATTTAAACTTACAATTTTCTGCAAATTCAAAATTTTCTGTAACAAATGTTTGGAATATATAATTTTAAGTTATACAATAATATTTTTTTAATAAAAACAATTTTGATGAGGATTAACTTGAATTTCATGATAAATATTATTTTTGAATCTTTTCATTATCATTTCTTCTATTTGTAAGTGATCATATAAATTTTTTACAATAAATGTTTTTTTTAATAAGTTATGGTAATTTGTTTTTTGCTTAAATCGCCATTAATTTATTTTGATAAACTAATTAAATCATTAGTTAATTATTAATTGAAGAAAAATGCAATGACCTTGCCAGGCTTTGAACCCGGTATTATATAATCAGGTTATTAGTATTTTTTTTTTTTTTTTGCTTAAATCGCCATTAATTTATTTTGATAAACTAATTAAATCATTAGTTAATTTTTCAATGAAGAAAAATGCATTGATATTGCCAGGGTATCGAACCCGGTTACAGATTATGAAAAATTATTGTGAGTATAATTTTATAGATTATTTATAATTATTAAATATATATTTTATAATTGAAGTGAATAAATCTTACTATTTTACAAATTGTATGTTATGAGTAAAAATGATTTTAGAAACATTTAATTGGAACTTTTTTATGTGCATTTTTATTGCGAGCAAGTGTTGCCAGCAATATAATATAGTTCTTTAATATTTATTTGACTGGTAGGTATATTTTATTTAATGACTGTTTTATGAATAAGGCTGTTTATCAATTAAAAATACTGTTGATGTAATTTATTTAATGCAATTTTGTAAAATTTATAATTAATAAATATCTACCAGTCAAATAAATATTAAAGAACTTTGTTAAAATCATTGCTAAGTTATTTATATCTTTATAAAATATATCATTTCATTAAAATGTATTTATTTAACAACTCATTTTATTTAATTTTTTTTTAATATTTTACATCGATCATAAACAAAATAATATAAATAACATAGTAAAAAATCTTTCGGAACTTAGTATATAAAATAAAACGGCTTTAGGTTGCAGTTCTGTTTTAATATTTATTAATAATCGTACGTTGAGTAAGTCAATTATTGATAAATATTAATACAGAACCCCAACCTAAAGACGTTTTATTTGTACTAAATGATGCAATTTTTGATGATTTATAGAAAAAGACACAAAACTCAATATATACATCTATATATTTACTGTACTGATTTCGAAATAGTGGAAAGAGTTTGTGCCACATACTTTTGAATAAATAGAATAATTATTAAATAAATTGTGTCTAATAATATATTTAAAATAAATCTACATTTTTCTATAAGTACATAAAAAAGGAAAATAATTATTTTTTCCTAAAAATTGTCCAACTTCATATGAACACAATTTAATTTTAATAAAATTAAAGTATTTACCTCATTAATTTGTCTATTGACCGAACTTGTTAACATAGTAAAAATTCTTTCAAAACACATTATATTAAAATAAAACTGTTTCAGGTTGTAGTTCTGTATTAATGTTTATTAATAATCGACGGCTGTGAATCTTCAGTGGCGTAGCGAGCATAACTGGCGCCCGGGGCACGATACTTTTTTGGCGCCCCCGCCCCCCGAATAACATATAGTAATATAATATTTAGAATATCATCGTCAACAGTATTTCAGTTCATATTATGTATTAATACAGGCACAGGGAACTTGAATCGTAGAAAATATTTAGGTAAAACACAAAGAAAAAAATTTTTACGTTAAATTTTTTTTTTGTGGTATTGGAGCTATCGATTATTCTGAATTGGCGGCATTAATTATGTATGCATACAGTGCTAATTTGGAATAAATTCAGTAAATCACAGATCTATTTATATTTTGAAAAATGCTCGGACACGTCGATTAGTATTTTAAGTTGAGGCATTGTTCATGAAAAAAAAAATAATATACAATGTGTCCCAAATTTGAGATACAACGTGATCACTAATTTGTTTAAATGGCAACCCAGTTTTTTATTGCGTATTTTTAAAGTACATATCAAGTTATTCGTAACTGCCAAATTTTTAATTTTTATTCCTTGTCATTTACAAAAAATTAAACAGAAAATTAATTTTAGTTGGAAAATAATAAGAAACATATATGACATTAATAGTTTACATATTTCAATAAATGCTCAAAATGCTGTCCATTCACTATCTGACAGTACCCTAAACGGGATTGAAACTTGTTTTGAACATTTCTAATTAAACCTGCACCCATTTCTTATAAAAAAATTAAAAAAAAATTATAATAAAAATTTGAAATTTGGCAGTTACGAATAATTTGATATGCACTTTAAAAATACGCAGTAAAATATTTAAATAAAAAAAATAATTTTTAATATAGCAGGTTTTTAAAACGGACTAAAAAGTAAAAAAATAATTTCTCTCCTAGTGAGGCACACTTTTTACTATTATCTATTGCATGCGCCCCACGTTTTTCTAGGAGAAAAATTATTTTTTTACTTTTTAGTCCATTTTAAAAATCTGCTATATTAAAAATATTTTTTTTATTTAAATATTTTTTTAAATATTAATATTAAGGTAGAAAGTGGCGAATATTATATTGCACTTATGTCATTATTGTCACTGATGTCACTAATGTCACTAATTATGTCACTATTATGTTTAGCGCCCACTAAACTATAGATAAGCGTAAAAACTAACTGCTGAGTAAATAGAACAATTTCCAATTTTATTTTATTGTTAAGTATATGTATAACCTTTTACAATCGCAGTAGCATTTTTCTGCGTTTCCGTAGTATAAGCATATCGGCACGTATAGAAAAAAATTATTACTCCAGCAAGATAATCTAATTGGTCAATTTTTCATTGAGAGGAGAGTGGGGTGCCCAGACTTAAAGAGTACCAGAGAACAAGCGGAAATAAATAAACATTTCCCAAAGCAATAAAACTTTGGGACAAAATGTATATTTTTGAATATTTATAATTGAATTTGACGAAGTCTTCTGTTTGCGACTACTATTTAAATAACAGAATATTTTTGAAGATCTCTAGCAGTAGTTAACTATAGTTAATAAAGAAATACATAAAATGCGCAAAAACAGAGGAAATTGTTTCCAGATGTGTTACTTTTATTGGTGACTTACAATAACAGATACCTAGCTGACCGACTAAACGATAGCAAAAAGGGTCTGGATCTGGACTACTCACAGCAGGGTTGTGGAACCGAATGAATGCCGACAAAGACAAAAAATTGCCTTTGCATTTTTAGGTTTGTTCGAAGAATAACAAAATAATGTTAAATTTTACGATATTTTTACAGAACGATTCAAAATAATTCTATTATGACAAAAAAAATTTTTTTTTTAATTTTAATTTTCCGGAAAATCCTCTTTGTTTTGGGGACCATTTGGCGCCCCTCTGCGAGTGGCGCCCGGGGCATGATAAACCCCCTTGCCCCCCCCTCGCTACGCCACTGTGAATCTTTCTGTAGCTGTTGAACTTACCACTGCTTATTATAATAAATATCTCTACTAAAAGTTCGTGTTTTATTTAAAATCAAACATAAAACCCATATTCCTACACGAGTTTTCAAAATTAAGCAGGTTTTAAATGCACAGCTAAATTTGATAGATAGTACATATAGATTTAACCATTTGTAATGTAACCAGTATAAAAAAATACCGAATAATTTTAACCGGCGAGATTCAAAATACCGGCCCTTAATATATCTGCTGTTAATCGAAATATAAATAAATTTTAGCATACTATCTAAAATAATTTAAACTAACAACAGATGTACACATACATATATAAAAATATCACTGTACTTTCGTCACAGGTCAAAAGGTCTTGAGTAACACTTCAAAAATTCATTAAAATAAATAATGAATAAACATTACTTATCAAGAAACGTATTATTAGGTTTGTTCGATTGTTTCTTGCTTTTTACTGTAAAACGCCGTAATAAATGATGCAGCGGTTTACCGTTTACATACATGTACCTGCGAGTACCATAAAACAAGGCTTCAAACTGAAACTCAACTGAAAACCGAAAAAAAAACGTTATTTTTGCTTGAACAAAAACCAGAACTAAACTAAAAAAATATCGGTTTATTTCTGTTCAATACTTGTTCAAACCTTTTTTGTTTTTTGTGGATAAATATTCAGTTACTGAAATTGAAAAGGAAACTAGGGATCACTTTGAGAAAAGTGTACATTTTGATAATAATTCTTTAAATAGTTTAAATAAAAATACATTAATAATTAAAGGTAGTAATTTTTATTTTTTCTAATTATAAATAAATAAAAATTCTGTATAAAAGAATTTGTTATATTAACATATGTTATATCTTATTATTATATAATTAAACAATGCATACAAATTAAATAAGTTTCGAATAATAAATTATATTATTATTATATATTATATACTTCTAATTATTACACCTTTAATTAATTAATAACTATTATTATTCATATTATATTAATGTATTACTTTATGTAGTATTATTATAAAAGCTGGAATAAAATGATCTAAATTATAGTAGAAAATAAGTTTTTAATACAAATAAAAAATTTAAAAATTAATAACTCGGAACTGAGCCGAAAACAAAAAGAAAATGTTTTTTTTGCCGGAACAAAAACCGAAACCGAACCGATATATATTTTTTTAATTGTACCGGTTCGAAGCCCTGGAATAAAACAACAAACATTGACGCAGCAGTAAACATTAGACGCAACTATGTGAATCGAACAGAGCTATTATAACTATATAAAAAAATGAGTATCGTTGATATAACGCCAAAACTATCCGAGGTTATTATTCATTTTGGCAACAATTTACAATTATAAAACATTTAAACATATTTTACATCTTCTATTTTGTAAAGCATTATATTAAATTATAATGTTTTCATACAGATTTTTGAATGTGTTCCTATTCTATATTATTATTATTATTTATTCTGTGGCAGATATTTGCGCTTGTTCCTTAACATGTGCTTCAGTTTGCTCAGCGGCCTGTGCTTCAGCATGCGTTTCAGCGTGTGCTACACCTGGTGCATCGTCGTGCAGTTCATCTGGTATTTCACGTAAGCGTAAACTAGTTATACTACACTCTAAAAAAATATGTAATTTTATTTACAAACCATGAGACACTATGATGCCCAGTATAATTACTCAACTGCTGTTATTTTAACATAATTGTTTAAAATTGCATAATATCAGAACTAATAAAATATTATGTAATATGATATATTACCAACGGAATGGAAAAGTACACATGTATGTAATATTACAGTTTTTTAGTAAAGTCTCTTTTAGTAAATTTACAGAACCAGTAAATATGCTGTCAGGAATTTTCCATAATTAAGTAAAATTTATTTAGTTCTGTAATATTATTGTTGATATAATTATACATACATTTTTCTAAATTTACATAAAGGATGTGTTTTGAAATGAATGAATTATACTTACAATATTTTATTAGTACGTATTATACAAAATATGTACTAAGTCTCATTATTTTAATAAATTATTACAGATATTAATATTCAAGCTGTAATTTTAAATAATTTAAGAAGTTATACCAACAATATGTAATTCTACATTCAGTATATATGACGCAATTTTTGCAGAAAGTAAGCAATTTTACAAACTTATTAGGTCATTTTTACTTACTTTATGCAATTATTATGAATGATGTAAAATTATAGAATTTTAAGGTAGAATTGCAGAATATTTATGGAAAAATGTAATTACAGATTTTTATAGTAAAATTTTACCACTATTTTTCTGTATAATTTCGCTATTTTTTTAATATTCAAATTTTAGTTCCACCTGTTCAAACCGTATATGGTTGCGATGGAAATTCAGCCAGTATAACATGTCCAGCAGAAAAACGTATAATTATTGTAGGTGGAAATTATGGTCGACAATCCAGAGGTGTTTGCGTTGGTCCTAATATTGAATCGCAAATTTCCAATATCAATTGTGTTTCAGGACTTGATTCAATTAAACGAATGTATGTGATTATTCGTATAAGATATAATAATATTATATGTTAAAAAAAATATTTTAGTAAATTTATATTTAATTTCTATTTCAGTTGCAACAATCAACAAAGTTGCAGTGTGTCTCCAAGTGCTGTAAATGTTGGAGATCCATGTATTGGTACATACAAATACTTAGAAATCTTGTACTTTTGCTCATGAAGACGTCCTGCTTCAAAACTATTGCTAACCTCTAATTAATAGAACACCCTATATATATATATATATATATATATATATATATATATATATATACATATATGTAAGTAAATAATGGGTGTAGCAGTCAATTTGGAAAAGAATGTTAAATCAAACTCATTTAAAGCAAAAGTGTTGGATTTTAAAGAAATTTACAATAAAAAATATATATCATTTGCATGTTCAGTTCTCCTGGCTAAATTAATAGAAAAACATAAATGATCGATAACTCTCTAAATAAATAAAAAATTATTCTTTTTATCCCAACCTATCTAGGAAGTAGCAATGAATGTGATCAAAAATCTTGGAATATATTGCGATTTAAAAAATAAAAAATTGATAATTAACCTTTTTTATGGAGCGTTTATTATTTTTATCGAATATTTATTAACTTAGCAAATAGGTAAGTTTTATATTGAGCATTTACAATATTTTTGAGCATTTATTACTTAATAAGTATTAATAGAAAAATGTAATTTGCAATTGGAATATAATATCGAGCTTGTAATTTGTAAATTTTGTTATTTATTATATTAAAATAAATTCTTGCTTTATGTTCCTTTAACAGTTAATTCCAAGTGTATAATGTACTCCGTTATGAATGCGAATCTTGCAAACAATAAAATATACAACTTTTGAATTAAATTAGGGGCCATATCGTAAGTCAAAAACAGTAAAAATAGGAAAAAATAAAACGTTTGGACAAACTCATCTATCTTCATCAGGAAAACTGATACAAATGGCATTACAGTAAATAACAGAACATAATATCCGTATTTCAGAGCAAAACTGTATTAAGTCCAAAATTTTTGTTTTCGAGTTTTTTCGCTCAGGGTGTTTTAAATTTCGTGCTCTATCGGCTTAATATTATTAATATTATTCATTAAACGTTATATCTGGTATGCTTGGTCCTCCCGCCACCGGCCAAATTCCAATTCTTTTTTCTTGTTTCAATCTAGTGTTAGTGACAGATGCAGTCACAAGAGCTCTATTTCTCCACAATTTTCCTCAGGGCTATACATAATTTCTTTTATATATGCATACAACTAAACAATGCAATAATATAAAAATAATAAATTTTTTAAATTATGAATATAATGCAATATAAATGTGAGGTAATGAAATATACAATAATTTAGTCATTGGAATGCACATAAAATTAAAATACTTTGATAATTATTTTTGTAACTAAAAAAGATTTTATTATTTTAATTTTATTTAATGTATGACAATTTTCGACGGTAATATAATTCATTATAAATATAAAATAATAGGAAATCGAAAAACAGGGCCGGCATCTAGATATGATAAAGTGATATATCGCATAAGGGCACCAAGAATAGGGATGTCAAAATGATATTAAAGAAAATGTTATTTTTTTTATTTGAAAGTAGTTTTGTGGTAGTATTCTGAAACATAACTGTAATATATAGCCTTAAAATAAAACTGTCTTACATTGAAGTTCTGTATTAATATTTATGATATTTATAAAATGATATATTTTTTCCTGATGAAAACAGTTGTTGAGTTCGTCGAAACGTCGATTATAAATAAATATTAATACTTTAACCTAAAGCAGTTTTATTTTAATATAATGAGTTCTGAAAGATTTTTTTACTATGTTATATCATTGAATAAGTAATAAGATTAAGATTATATATTCAATGGTTATATCTATATATAGTCATTTTCTATTAAGTGACGAATGTCACTCAACAAAAAAAGATAAAACATTCTATAGAATATTATAAATTTATAGATTTATAGTGTAAGAATAATAATATATAAATAAATTTTTGTCTCACAACTGAGACAGTGTCTACTAGACACTGTCTAGTATTGGATTAGAACATTTTTATTACATGAAAATTAATTTGGTAGTATTTTTCTTCAATTTACACTTTTCAGATAATTTCAAAATTACAAATAACGTTATATACATACATAGATACACAATCACACCATGTACTCAAAAGGGTGTGACACAAACTCTTTCCACTATCCCGAAATGAGTTTCGTTCAAACATCTCTATTCAGACAAGCAACTTTAGCTTCATCCACATTAATGATACTTTTTCATCATACATGCTCTTCTATTACTTTACTACTTGGAAACTTTTGCTCACACAATTGCTTTCTCAATCATACCATTTTAGCTAGTCATCGGACTTCTAGGCAAACTTATACCATCAAAATCATTTATACAAATTCTTTTAACTAAACGTTCAATAGACATTTGCTTAAAATGAGCAAACCATCTTAACTATATGTAACATTATATAACATAAAAATTCATGTTTTAAATGTTATTTATAATTAAATTTGAAAAATAGTCGATTGTTAATATTTAATATACAGGGTGTTTCACAACTTAGAGCAAAAAATTAAAGGGTATATTCTGTACGACGTGCTGATCATGAAACAAAAAGAATTTTTTTAAAATTCGCAAAGTAAAGGGTAGTTTACTTGAAGTAGACATTTTTTGAACCACTGAAGTAGCATACGTCATAAAAAGAAATATTAAATGAAATTAATTATCAAAGAAACATTATGTAATGTTAGTTTTATTTAGAGACAATAATTGTTTTGAATACAAAATAATTTATAATATTAATGCATTGTATTTAATATTAAGATAATTTGGGAAATAACATATCTGAAGCACAAAACTACAAATACTGTTCAAAATTTGCACCATTCATCCCTACACACATTGCAGCACGTTGAATTAATGACCTAGTACAGCCTTGACACGAATTTTGTACTCGTATTATTTCTGCTAAATTTTCTATTCTCTGCCTAAGTTCTTCTTCGTTTTCTGGCGCATTTTGGTTGTCGTAGACGAGGGATTTAAAATGACCCCAGAATTAAAATTCAGCGGATTTAGGTCAGGGGATCTAGCAGGCCAAGCTACAGGTCCACCGCGACCAATCCACCTGTCCTCAAACACTTGGTTTAAATGTTCTCTTACAGTTACAGCATAGTGTGGTGGCGCACCATCGTGCTGAAACCATGTCTGCTGACGCACATTTAAAGGCACATTTTCAAGGAGTTCGGGCAAAGTATATTGTAAAAATAACAAATAATTAGCTCCAGTCATCCTATTTGGTAGAATGTACGGCTTAAGTAACATTCCATTAACAATACCTGCCCAAACATTTATCGAAAAACGATGCTGAAAACTGCCCCGTACAACAACGTGTGGATTTACTTGACTCCAATAATGAAAGTTATGATAGTTATGAACTCCCTCCCTCGTAAAAGTAGCCTCATCAGAAAATATGATGTACGAGGGGAAATTCGGATTTTCAGTGTGTTTTTGTAAAAACCAGTTGCAAAACCGTACTCTAAACTGATAGTCAGGTTCTGTTAGCCCCTGTACCCGTTGAAAATGGAATGGGTGGTAGTTTTGATTTCTTAAAATTTGCCATACTGAACTATGTGATATTCCTAATTGTTGAGACCCTCTTCGGGTACCAATAGTTGGTTCAGCATGTATAGCATCTAAGATATCATTAACCATATTGTCGTGTTGATGCTGGCGGCCACCACCTCTCCCACGATTAGGTTGCACATATCCTGTGTCTCGAAGGCGCTGGACTATCCTCACAAACAAACGGGGAGTGGGTAATCGGCGTAAAGGATAACGTTCAGCATACAGACGTCGTGCCAATAACGAATTTTGCCGTGCTTCGCCATAAATTAACATCATGTCCATTAATTCACTGTTACTAAATGCATCCATTTTAACAAAAACTACACTACACTGCTATTCACTGTAAAATGAGAACAGTGCACCAGCAAAGATAATAATAATTAACAGCAATGTTGACGAAAGACTACCTACCTACTCGTACTACCTATCAAATTAAATTAAATTATTAATTAAACTATTACACATTTTATTAGTATTAGATATTATGTAAACAATTACTTTTATTGTAGACGATTTAAAAACAATTATTAAAAATAGCTATCGACCAGTGGCAAAAAAAATGTTTGCTTGAAATACGATGCAATTTTTTTTGCAAATTTTAAAAAAATTCCTTTTGTTTCATGATCAGCACGTCGTACAGAATATACCCTTTAATTTTTTGCTCTAAGTTGTGAAACACCCTGTATAATTAAAGGTTGGCTTAGTACTTAATAAAAATATATCAAAGACTGAATTCCGTCAATTACTAATTATATTTATATTTCCAACAATTTTTGTTATGAGGGCGCAGTTTGTATCAAAGCAATTACCACCCTTAAGCCGATCCTGTAAATAAATTTTAAAATTGTCACCTAATTAAAGCGCAAGGCTATCGTGCTAATAAAATGTAAATTTCATTAACATTTTTTCATTAAGATACAGAAATAAAAATTAATCACCAAATTATTCATGGACAAAATAATATAAAAGCAAAATAATATAAATATTATGAAATATTTGCAGTTAACAAATTATATATCAAACAAATTTGAAGTTTTTACAAATTCATCAACATGAAATTTGTTGTATTTTTTGTTTTTGTAACTTATTGTTTAAGTTCAATACAATGTAAGTATTTATAATATAATATAAACTTTTGAAAGTTTATTAAGATTTTTATTTATTAGGTCATTGCGTTGACGGAAATAAAATTTATCAAATCGGGGAGTCATGGCCGGCAAAATCATTTTGCGGTAAAAACACTTGTGATGGTCATAATGTTATTTTCTCTGTTGGGTATGTACAATAAATATATCGGATCACAGAAAAACGTGGCGTGTATGCAATAATAGATAATAATAAGGAGTGTAGAGAGTAGCTGTTGTTGCTCCACGTTTTTCTATATGGAGTTATAAATCTGTATGGGACTAGGAGAAATTATTTTATACTTTTTAGTCCGTGTTAAAAACGTGGTATATTAATTTGTTTTATTATTTAAATAATTATTATTTGATATAAAAAAGTCGAAATAAAGTCCAATGTTCATAGGTATGACTGACACTAAAATTAACGCTTACCCAAATATTACTCTCTCAAACCCATTTATAATGTATTGCACGCAATAAGATGTCGACGTGTGCCTAACAGAGTAGCCTATGTTCTTTTTCTAAATCGTCTAAAATCGTATTTCACAAAACTGACATTGGACTTTGCCCCGACTTCTTTAATAAACAGTTCTGTACTATAAAATCAACATTTTGTAACAATAAAAAAAAATGACTGAAAATAAGTTATCTTTCAGATGTCCGAGATATCAAATACCTGATAAAGGATGCTATGAAAAGCCAGGAAAACTTACAAAACCATTTCCTAAATGCTGTCCTCAACCAATATGCGATAATCGTTCTCATCAATAATTTTTTAACTATAAAAAGTAATTAATTAATCTAATATTTGATTAAATTATTTTATTTTTGTTTTGTTGTTTACATAAGCGAGTTCGGGGTGTTTTTTTAAATGGGCGCAAAGAAACGTTTACTGCACTTCCTGTTACCTATATAATTTTTTGGTAGTTTCATATTGTATATTAAACAAATATGACTTATATATTCAAATGTATAAAATGTACATAATCTTATCTATGGGCGAAATGCAAATATACACGAAATTAAATAATGTTTTATATAAACACAGTTATAAAATTTTATATTTGCAATTTACTTACATCAACAAGAATCTAACCTAATAATCATGTATTTTACAATATTAATTTTCTTTGTAACCATTGGTGTGTATTTATTTATAAAAAATTGTAACAGAAATGTATTTTTTAACGTTTATTGCAGATATTTCATATTGTGAACAAAATGTAATAAATAATACTACTAATAAAAAATTTGAAAGAATTATAAATGGAAATATATCAAAAACCGGTATTATACCTTATCAGGTAAGATTAAATTTTATTCATAAATTTTTAATTATTAGCGTTTACAAAAAAATATTTTAAACAAATATACAAAAATTATTTATTTTCCTTAATTTCCTTTAACAACTAAACCAGTTATCTATGATACATTTTTACTATAAATTTTTTAATAAAATTGAAGAAATTGATAATTAATGTAAATTTGAAAGTGAGGCTTACTTGACTGATAATTTAAGAAACAGCTGTTGTTTTAAATAAGTATGCTTACTAAATATTTTAAATTAAGTAAGTTTGGTATTAAATTTGAAGAAACTGATTTAATTTTGCTGTCAAAATCAACATTTTGGGACGATAAAAAATTATTTTAAAATATTGAGGTAATATCAAAGAGAATATAGTATATAGTATATATTATATTCTCTTTGGTAATATATAAATTCGCCAACTTCAGCAAAAGTGATTGATTTATTATTAATAGAAAATTTTTAGATTATTTATTGAAGATTTTAATACAAAGTATTTTTAAATCTTGTTTGTAGTTTATGTGTTACAACAAAAACTTTTGCGTTTTTTTTAAATAATAATATTAATAAAGTTTTTATCTTTATCATGGACAAAAAATTTTGTATAAAATTTTATTTAACTAATGTTTTATATTACAAATATTTATTAAAATGCATGACAAAAAGAGGCATATTTCTACGGAAAAGACAAATTTTGTTAAAATTTACATCATGAATATGAAAGGCAATGAAGAAAACCCTTTATCATATTTTGTTTAAGGAACTAAAATTTTAAGTTACGTCAATGCTTTAGCTTCTTTTTTACATTAAATTGAATGACTTTTAGGTGTCAATTCAATCCAGATCTGGTCAACATTTCTGTGGCGGTGCCATTTTAGACAATCGTCATATTTTAACAGCTGCTCATTGTATGTACGCCAATAAAGATCGTAAATTATTTGAGCCAGATCATATAAGAATTTATACGGGTGATACGAATTTTTTCAATACAAATACAACAGCAAAAATTACACAAATTGAAAAAATCATCGTACCAGATTATTTTTATTATAATGAAACAGATATTAATATTGAAAATGATATTGCTGTTCTAAAGGTAAGTCTTCCAAGCTTCTACACACATAGTTTCTCTCTTTTTGCAATCTGTTGTTAATGGTGAATGCAATCTGAAGAGTCCGATATCTCCACAATATTTATTCCTTACGCCTTGAGATTAAATAAATTTTTTAATGTGGTCAAGTTGAAATAAAACTTGATTACTTTAAGATCAGATTTATATATATATATATATATATATATATATATATATATATTTAATTTTTAGGTAAAAGAAAATTTGACTTTTTCCAGTCATACAAGCTTTGTAAATTTGACAACATGTTCAAAAATTAATAGCAAAAATTGTGTCGTGTCTGGATGGGGTTATTACAGTGTAAGTTTGCAAAACTAATATATACTTCTTTAGGTTTTCTAAAAATATTAACTAAATTATTTTCTAGAAATGGCAAAATGAAACATCAACAACATTGTTTCATGCAAATATACCTTTGAAAAATATCACCGAATGCGTTGCAGATTATCCTGAAGTTTTAACGAATAATTCTAATATTATATGCGCTGGTACCCGACATGTTCTCGCTCCTGATTCTTGTAAAGTAATTAATTATTTTATTAATAACAATTGTAAGAGATACAACTTTGTAAAAAGTATAAAAAATATATAGCTTTTTTAAGGGGTATATACTTTTCTGGACCTAAAAAATCAACTAACTTTATGATTTTTTTTCTGCGAAACTATTAAAATTATCAAAACGCGGTTTTCTGGGGGTGAAAGAATAGACTTTGATCTTCTTTCAGGAATTTTTATTTTTACTTTTGTTAGAAATTGTCCGAGTTCTAACTCTTTTTTTGAAGCTCTGCAAAACTCTTGCTTTGTTCATCTGAAATAAAAATCAAAAGTATGAAGTATGATATATTATCTGGTTTTTGACCGATTATTTTCCACACATATCCATTCGGGACAAAATGGTGACCTTTGGAAAAAATATTTTTTTCCATATTTGTGGAAAAAATCGTTCAAAAACCAGATAATATATCGTACTTCAAGGGTGCTTTTTGATTTTTGTTTCAGATGAACAGGACAGGTTATCATTGTTACCGCACAGTCGTCTGGTTTTGCAAAGCTTCGAAGAAAGGATTAGAACTCGGACGATTTCCAAAAAAAGTAAAAATAAAAATTCCTGAAAAAAGTTCAAAATCTTTTCTTTCATCCCCAGAAAACCGCGGTTTGCTATCTTTTATAGTTTCGCAGAAAAAAATTCATAAATTTAGTCGATTTTTTTAGGCTGAGAAAGGTATATACCCCCTAAGCTGTGCCTCCCCTATTACAATAGTACATTTTTTATTTTAATTATTTAGTTATGTACTTTTGTATATTAATTTTATTACTACGTATTAAAAAACTTTACAATTTAGAGATACATTTTCCATTAAAAAATAAAATCATAACGTTATTTATCAATCTTATAATCATATATATGAATTTTTTAATTAATAGTTTACTTGAAATGTTATTAAAAAAGATAAATTTGACAATATTAAATGTTTTGCAACAAAAATATTGTGGTACAAATAACATCTTATTTGAGATGGATATTTAAATAAGTGCACACAAAGTTTTATTTATCCAAAGTTGTATCTCTCATGGTTTTAAAGATCAAACTGGTGATAAATGAAATTGGAACACGTAATACATGTAACATAAATTTATATATATACAGGGTGACTCAGGAGGACCGTTAGTTTGCGATAATAAATTAGAAGGTATAACCTCGTATGGCGATGGTTGCTTGGATACAAATCATCTTGGAGTGTACACAAATGTTTGTCTTCACTTGAATTGGTTAAACACAATTTTAACTAATTTTGCATCAACTATCCAAACTTTGAACTTAATTTTATTTTTATGTTTTATTCTAAATATATTTAATTTACACTAATAATTTTAGAAAAATAATACATTTTGTTGAAAAATGAATCTGTACTAAATATATGCATGTAATTTATTTGTAAATATATGTTTATTTATTTTAAAATAAATTAAAAATAATATTTCTAAAAATAATTACTTATACAGGGTCCGCCAAGGGAACCTGATGTTTTTAACATGTATAGTACGAAGCCACTGTACTTCGTTGAATAGCGGTTAGTGGGGGAATAACATCGTTAGTAGTTGCCATTGCAGTAATCATGGAAGCGTGGCGTAGTGAACATCGCGCATTCGTTATCGAAACGTATTTTAAAAATAGTGATTCGGTGATCGCGACACAGCGTTTATTTCGCACGCATTTCAACATTGGACGTCATGGTAGTGTTCCATGCCGTAACACAATTAAATTATGGGTTCAAAATTTTCGTCAACGTGCGTCTGCAATGAAGGTTAAGCCACCAGGAATGCGACGCACTGTTCGAACACCAGCAAATGTTGAGAGGGTGAGAATAGCCATCCAACGAAGTCCACGTCGTTCAGTTAATCGACAAGCAAGCGCTTTAAGAATTTCCGAAACAACAGTACGGCGTATTTTGCATAAGGATTTAAATTTCCACCCATATAAGTTAGCAACTGTTCAAGAACTGACTGCCCAAGACTTTGTAAATCGTGTGAATTGTTGCAATCGACTTCTAGACCTTTTTGCTGACAATGACTTTAATGGCTTAATTATGTCCGATGAAGCGCATTTTGAGTTATCTGGATGTGTAAACAAACAAAATTTTCGTTATTGGAGTTCCGAAAATCCCAGACAGCTCCATCAACGACCTCTGCATAGCCGCAAGGTAACTGTATGGTGCGGAGTGGCGCGATTCGGTATAATTGGTCCGTATTTTTTTGAAGATGGTCTCGGAAATGCAGTCACGGTCAATTCGCAACGATATGTGGAACTGTTGAATAACTTTTTGGAACCAGAGCTTCGTCGACGAAACATTGATATGGATACTGTATGGTTCCAACAGGATGGAGCAACAGCTCACACAGCACGAGTGTCAATAGCTCGATTACAAGAATTGTTTCCAGCAGCAGTAATTTCGCGGAATGGGGATGTTCCTTGGCCGGCACGGTCTCCCGACCTGACCGTTTGTGATTTTTGGCTATGGGGTTACCTGAAGAGCAAGGTGTATTTAAATAGACCGCACACAATTCAGGAATTAAAAGAAAACATTCGCAATGAAATTCATGCAATTCCTATGAATATGCTAGACCGAGTAATGAACAATTTGCAAAACCGCTTGGAACAGTGTGTACGCGGTGAAGGACGTTACTTAAGCGACATTGTTTTCCATAAATAAAATGGCATGTAATATACTATCGATTACTTGTATGTGAAAATAAATATCTTGTTACATAACCGTGTAGTTTAATACCAAAACTCGTCAGATTCCCTTGGCGGACCCTGTATAATAGCCGCGTTAAAAATATTAAAATATATTTCTTACCTGTACCGAACGCTGCTATAATCCAGGTATAATACTCAATTAAAATACTTTGATTAAACATTTTTAAACAAATTAGTTGTCAAAAATTAAATAAATAAATTCTTACGTAAAAGAAAATAATGTATAATAATAGTAGGCAATTTCAATATTCTGTCTTGCGGGTGTATGTAATAAAACAGCTGTTGGGAGTCGGTGAAACATATGAAATGCATAAAAACACTCGGTTTAGTATTCACGATAAAAAAGAAAAATCCTACAAATTTAATGCGCTAAATTCAATAGTATAAATCGGAACTGTCTACCTGTCATAATTCATCCAGAAAATGCATTTTTGCAAGAAAATCTTTAATTGTAAATTTTGTAAAAATTCAGGCTTTCCCTCATTAAATCCGAAACTGAAAATTTTTAAATATTAAAAACTATCAGAAATTTTGATCGAATTATTGCGAAATAATTATTTTTTTCATAACAAGAAACTTTTACCATATTGATAAGGAAAATGATAAAGTGATATAATATTTTATTTGATCTAATAAACTATTAAGTACAATAGTTGTCAATGGTGATACAATAAAGAAAAAATTTACAATATAACAATGTACAGAAAAAAAGTCAAATTCTTTTTATATATTTGTTCAATTTATTATAATAAATTGCAACTAATTATGTACCTATATAAATTATATTAAAAAAATAAATAATATAAAACAATGAATTGCGCAAATATTTGTCAAATACACGTAATATATAATAAGGGTAAAAACTATTAGCATGCTGCATTAGAAACTTGAATTAAAAACATTTAAAAACAGTTGAAATACGTAAGTAATTCATAAAAGTACATGCAAAATAAAAAGGTAACCTGTTAATAAGCAGGTCTGTATTCAGAAATTAAATAAAGTTATATCTTATCAATTAATTGTAGTTTCACCTAAAATTAACAAATATTTTAGTATCAATCTATAACTGCTAAATTGCAAAAAAAAGCTGATATTTAGTTAGAAATGTAACTAATGCAACTGCTAAAGTTAATTAAATTGGCACCTTCGAAATAACAAATACAGTGAAATCCCGGCATTAAAATGCACTCCTTCTCGTATACACATAGAATTTTTCGAGAAAATTTGTACTATCACTCGAACATAAATTGGTACTCTACCACAAACAAGAACTCCTTTATTCTCCACTTTAACTCATAGCTCCTTCATAAAAAAAAGTCTTCATTTATTATTGTTTTGTATTAATTATTTATATTTATATATATATATATATATATATATATATATATATATATATATATAATAATAATAATAATAAAGGCTAAAATCGTATTTATAATTTGTTGATTTTGTTTAGAAATTAATTAATTAATTTTAGTAGTCAAGAACAGATTAATTAAATTTATATTTCTTATAGAATATAAAATAGCACTTAGGATCGAATGCCGAGGTTTCACTGTATATATTAACATATAATACTTACTTTACATATTATGAAATAATATTTTAAATTCTAACAATACGAAACAACGTAAAAATTGTACTATAAATTTAAGAGTTTCAAATAAATACGAAATCGAATAAAATATAAAACTTTTGTTTGATTGTAAGTCACTAGAATTGAATTACTTTCTCAATAGGTCAACTCTATTAAATTATATATTTTTATGGGGGAGTGGATTTCTTTCTTTTTATACTTGTCGATTACAAGGTGGTAGGTATCTATAATATAATAAGTACAATACTTGTACTTATATTGTAAGAAATGAATTTAATACTAATATGAAAATGATATTAGTGAATTTGTTTAGGGGTTGGTAAGAATTTATGTTTGCGCTGAACCGTACGTGCCTGAAGGTGGTCTGTAGTAACGGGGTAGTGTTAATAATTGTAATGCATTGAAAGCATATTTACGTACGCCTATATTTTTTAATGTGTTTTCTCTTCGGCATCCCTCGCTAAAAATAAACAAGAAAAATACACATTATTTTTCCAATATATTGTTCCACAAATATTTTATAATATTTATTATTTATGACGATGAAGTAATAATCATTTTATGCAAGAATCTTTTACCCATAACAATACATTTTTCAAAATAATTACAATATGAAAATTGCGATAACAATTTTACAATTTGAAAAAAAATTACCTTCTCATACAATCTAAAGCCCTTTGAAATTCATGTTCAGCTAGATGATATTCCGACATGAGTATTTGACATTGTTCCAGAGTAACAGACATTCCCGTACGATCTTTGGCACTTTTGCAACTTGTAAACCTTAAACCTATAATTTTCAAAATTGAATTAAATAATAATTAAAATGATTTTCTTATATTAAAAATTATGTTCCTTGATAATGTCTGGAATTACCTTTCATTTGTCGACAAATCTGAGCGGCCAAATGTAAAACTTCAACATTCTTATTCTTTGAACTATTCACCGAAATCCTCAAATACTCAACGAGATCACCAAGTGGCTTATGTTGCGGTGAACAAACACTAATCCTACTATTCGTTACTTGCGGTACGGGCATACTTAGTTTCCTATATCGTAGATAATACTCATTTAATCTTTCGAAATTATCTACGTTTGATCGTTCTTGCGGTCTTGTCGCACCCAAACTTTCCGCCAACGAAGCCATTTCGTTAATACCAATATTGAAGAAAACTGGCGTGACATGAAATGAAACTGCTTGCCGCGTCGGTAACAAACTATAAACCGCATCGGGAACCGGTAGAAA
This sequence comes from Clivina fossor, assembly GCA_963966155.1. Taxonomy (NCBI): domain Eukaryota; kingdom Metazoa; phylum Arthropoda; class Insecta; order Coleoptera; family Carabidae; genus Clivina; species Clivina fossor. The sequence continues at coordinate 13,809,510 of OZ014560.1, forward strand.
TACCGTTAAAGCATTCCGGCAGCCGGTAACTTTCGGTGTTGGTTGTAAATCACCATTATTCGGAATCGGGCATCGAGTTAGCGTAAACATAACGGTACGTAAATCTTCGACGGCAACCGACATATCGCCCCACATATCAATCTCATCGCCATGATAACTGAGGAGTCCCTCGAAGCACGCCAAAGGACCTAAAGTGCTCAGACCTGTTAGGAAGATAGGATCAGGTTTATGGCACCATAAACGGATCATTAGCGCGGTGACTAAAGAGGTTAAAGCTTGCGAAAAGCAAACGTCGCGCCGATAACGCACATTACAAAAGCGTTGCGCGGCGCGTGGATCTTCTTGCACACGAAAAACGGAGTGAGTTAAGCGAGCGGTTTTCAAAAGGCCGTCCATCGCTTGACGTAACTTTCGCATACTGGGACGTAGTTCGGCTGCCCAATCGGAGATTTTATTAATGTCAAGACCATCGGTGAATTTGTTGCCATTGCGAACTATCTTTGTGACAGAATCGACCACTTTGTACACTTGATTATTACCCGAGTTTTCGATTAAATTTGACTGTTTATCGATCTGCAACAAATAGAACAAACTAAATTTTAACATTTTATTATAGGAAAATGACTGCTGTGGAAATGAGATAGAAGGAATCGAGTACGAAATAAATTCGTTTGTGAAGAGTGTAAAATTAGAAAAAAATCTTATTACGAAAGTTGGTGTCTTGAACGAATGTTTAATAAACGTTTGGTTAAAAGAATTTATGTGAGTGATATTGAAGGTATAAGTCTGTGTGGATGTCCTATCAGTAGATGGGGTGGTATGATTGAGTGGTGGTTGTATGAGAATTATTATGAATATGGATAAGCAAAAGTTACTTGTCTGGATAGAAATGTTTAATGGAAAATAATTTCGGCTAGTGGAAAGAGTTTGTGACACAACTTTTTTGGGTATATGGCGTGATAGTGTAGGTATGTACGATTATTGTCAAACTGAAAAGTATGCCTAGGCCGTAATAAGTTAGATAATGATGCTATTATCCTAAGTATTTGAAAACTAATTTAGAAAAAGGTGGTAATACAGTAAATATGAAAGTTTCTGCATTTAAATTACAAAATAAATAAATAAATAAATAAATAAAATACTAACATCTTGCTTCTGTCCCGGTTGACACGTGATGACGGTCTTTTTCGACTGTCGTTGATTCGACCGCAATCGTACAGCAGGACTACCACAACGACCGCACAAAAATTTCACTTTACTGACTAGACACATAACGCTAGCTTCAATATTTAGCTGCGTTAAATCCCATGGTTCTGGTTCGTCTGTGGGCTTATAATAATTAGCCGATGGTGAATTGCACATAACTTGCGTATCTAAAAACATTCGGCCCATATCTGTTTCATGCATAATCACATTATCCTCTTCACTGGAATTTTCCGATGTTTTATTATCCAAAACATTTGAGTTTTCATCGTCAACATCGGGAAAAATCACAAATTGAGTGTCATCTGGTGTTGGTACGCGCGAACACAAACTTTTCACTCCGTCACTTGTGTTTAAAATGTTAAATGATTTGTTTTGTTCGTCGTCTTCAATATTTTCGATTTTATTATCGTGTTTGTTTAAATCATAATCGCATGAATGGGTGCCATTTATATTCCACATGTCTTCTACGTTTCTAGGTGTACAGGGTGTGGCGAAATCATCTAGATCTGGTGATTTTAAATCTAACGAAGTTAGTTGTTGTGTGATTCGTTTAAAAGGTGATAAAATTAAATTCGAGTTTGCTTCTAAACTACATTCTTCACCAACACCCGAATCATCGGTGTTTACGATAAGTTTATGCTCTTCGACGAAGTTTAATGCTTCTTCTACTAGGCCTGGGTCCCACAAACTTAATAATATTTTGGTCTTTGATATCATATCTTCACATATAGGTAACATTCCCGCTGTTTGTTTTTCTTTTGCTAGTTTCATGAGTTGACGCATTGCATCGACTACTTCACGACGTAGTTGCTTAATTGCCTACAGATATTATAAACATCTTTTAATATAATAAAATAGTAATGTTTAAATTTCTAATTATTTATATAAGTAATCACCGTACTTCGTAACACGTTACTGTAATTTATTCCCAACAATAATAATAAAAAAAGAAAGAAAGTGATCAGATATTAAATCTTTTTTAAAGAAATGCAGGCATTCATTAAACATATAAACTAAAACCCCGGTTGCGGTTACACAAAGCATTGCTACTGTCTTCGAACCACTTCATTGATTGATCAGTTGGCAAATTAATGCGTTTAACAATGCTTTGTGCAACCGGGCCTAAAGTGTTTCTTTATGCTCATGATACTTTTGTTTACAAAATTTGCATTTAATATATTTAATTTCATAATGGTACTCTGTTATTAAAATATCTCTACGTTTTATTAAACAATTGTAATGTTTGTGCAAGTCGTTTATTATATCAAATAAATTACCTGTATAGCATCAGAAGCCATTGAAATTTTAGTTGTAATTTGATAATTGGTTGTTGATCTTGTGGGTGAATCTTTCAATTGTTGTAACAATCTAAAAAATAATAAGATATTCAAACAAATATTTACTTTTTAATTCAAAAGTAGCATTGTCAATTAATAAACTAATATTTTTCATATTTATCACACAACAGTTTACAACAAATAAAATAATAAAGATTACTTGGTAAATTGTGAACGAGAATAAAACAGAAACGTAACTTACTTGATTAATCCACCATTTTTCGATTTATGCGAATGCGCTGTAAAAGCACCCACTGTTATAACATCATAAAATCCAGCTTTGTTAAGCGTATCATTATGCACCCACATTCGCTGCAGATGCAAATTAACCGGTGCGAATTCCAAACTACGATCGGATTTTCGTGAGCTAGCTTTAAATAAACTACCGCGATGTGCTTGTAGATTTTCTCTCGCCTGCGAGTATAATCTGAGTAAATGTAGGTGACGATCGAGTAGTTCTACTTGCCGGGAATGCCATGGTTCGCGTAATTCACCCATACCGGCTACTTCTTGCAGCAGTTCTTTTTCTTGGTGAATTAGTACGCCACTGGAAAAAAATGCAGTAAGAGTAGAAAAAATATTAATAAAGTTTATATTTATATCTATAACGAAGGAGAAACCACTTCCTCAAATTTGTACACCGAATTGTACAAATTTTAAATATAATTGTTGAGATTGAAGGTGATTTTTCGTTAAATTTACGGATTTCATATGAAATTTCTAAGATTATAAGAATTTTAATTAGTTTGTACACCAAATTGTACAAGTGGGTTTTCTCTCGATTTATAATAATTGATTTATTCCAAGCTACCATCAAATAATTTTGGAATAAGTTTGTAACTACGAATTCCGTATTGCCCATGCCTCTGACAATAACAAACTTATCGCAAACTTGTCTGATAATAGTCTGGAACAAATCCATTATTATAAAAATAAAGTGGTGTGCGTTTTTCTGTCTGATAATCAACTAAAAACCTTCAAATTTGATATACACATAGTTGAGACTTCGACATAACAAATACGCTATAAAAAATTATCATAAACTAAATTACGGAGTTATAATGAACGACGAAACTGATATGATATAAATGAAATGTAAAACTTTGTCATGCTGATTACAAAAATAAATATATTATTTTTAGAATATCATAGGTAGAATATGTCAAATATTAACTGTTTAAATTTTTCTATTTTATTAAATTTGAGACCAAAGAAATCAAACGATAACGTGAAAAAATAATGAATATATGATGTTTTAGTGCATATTAAAATGATTTGTATATGAGAATGAATCTGAATAATTTTTACTTACAGTAGCTGGTAAGGAAAAGTAAAACATAATTTACTTTCTGCCATCAACTCATGAACGCAAATATCACCGCCAAGTCCCGAATGAAAGCGATAGGTTTGAAGAAAGGGTGAAGCACATAAAAGACGTAGCTCAGCTTGATGTGGAAGACGCATTTTGACACCTAGACGAGGCGGTAACGATTGGGAACGACGATGTGACATGATTTGCTGCAAAATTCAATTTATTTTAATTGAATATACGTAATTTTATTCGATTAAGTATATATATGTATAAGTCTTTGACCTTCAATCTAAATTAATATTGAAAAAATTATATAAGCGATAAAGGATGTAAACAGTTTTGCTTACTATAGTATGCGTCCCAATTTTAAATTAATTTAAAATATCAGTTACGGACTTTGAATCTTTTTTTTTAGCAGTATTTCAAAATATTTGTAAATTATTTGGTTATAAATTATAATATAATCATACTGTGGCGAAAAGTTCATAAAATGAAATAATTTTAGTAATTATATAGAAAATAATTTTTGAATTAGCGCAAAATGAAAGTTTTCTTAACCTGTACATTATTAGAAGGAGCTCGACAAGGTGTGTGTTCGGTACTGGAGCCTCGGTCTTCGGCTTCCAGTGCCCAAGCGCTTACGGTAAGAAATCCGATTGTAGTTTGTGAACGAGATAGGAGCGGTATTCGTAAACGAGATGTATCTTGTATGGCACTGAGTAAAACACATGCGGAACCCAATGGAATCGCTGTATGTGAAACGCGTTCACGTACATCGTACACCGTGAAACGTATACGTGAGTCACCGTTCACACCATCGCTGCCACGAAAACTTACTGTACTAAGAAAACCGGGATTGCTGCTTCGCTGTAATCAGAATATTATCGTAACAAAAGTTTTAAGTACGTATAGTTTAGTCGATAAAAAAAATTATATAGTGCACATTTTATCAATAATGTTAAAAATAAAATTTAAAATTACGAAATCGTACAAAAGAATTTTGTAGTTTTATTTTATATAAAAATGATAAGGATTTGTTTCTTTGTTAATAATTGTTATATTATTATTTTTTACTAACAATCATTCAAAAATTTATTCAATTACATAAATTACATATTAATATTGATTGCTATTTCTGTTGAATATTTTGTGCTTGAGAAATATAAACTGTTTTATTGTTATAATATTTTGTAACAAAAATTATTTATTATATTTTATTGAAATCATTTATTTAAGCAGAAAATGTAAAATAAAATCAGAACATAATTTACGATATTTGGATAGACAAAGAGCAAATCTATGACACTATAATACTTACTTACATATTTCTGTTCTGTATTTATAAGGTTCGTACAGGGATGAAATAACGTTTCAAATCTTTACGTTACTTATTATTTGTTATTTATTATTTGTTTTTGTTACATAACGTTATAAATAACATAAAACATGAACTGTTATGTTATATAATGTTACGTAAATAACGTTATAAATTTTTTTTTTTTTTTGATTATTGGCTTTGGATGCCGAGTCCATTAGCCAGCTACTTTGATATGATTATTATATTTTACATGTTCAAATGAAACTTATTTAAATATTCTGCTATAAGGTCATATATATTATCTTTTTGACTATGAAGTAGAAGTAATATTTTTGTAGGAAATTCAATATGTATATTATGTAGTTTGTTTATAAAATATTTTTGTTGAGCAGAATACTTAGTACATGCGAAAAATACATGGTCTGCGTTTCCTATATCGATGTTGTTACATTCACACGTTGGTGTCGAATTTAATTTTAATCTATATAAATATTCTGGACATAGATAATGTCCTAGTCTAAGTCTACAAATGTTTGTTATTGTTTTTCTGTTGTATTCTTTATATTTATGAAACCACGGTTTGGGTGTAACTTTATTTTAAATATTAAAATAATATTTTCCTGTTTTGGTTGATTTAAATGTAAATTCAATATTCCCCTGTTCTATTTTTTTCCTTTTTAGCATAGCTTGTATATCCATTGGTGGAATTCTTATTTCATAGTAAATAATTTTATTTGTTACTTTTAAATTATCTCTAAATTGTAAATTAAAGAACAGTATTACCAAATTAATTTTCATATTTAAAATACAATATATATATATATATATCTTTCTCCCAAAAGAAAACTCTTGGAGAATAATGTTACAAAATAAGTTTTTACGAAACGTTATCGGATATCGTTATGTTATGTTTTCCATCTCTGATTAATATAGTAAATTATTTGTATCTTCCGAGCAAATTTACTGGTATAAATATAGTAAAGAATAAAGTGACTTACATACATACACAAATCATTTAATATACCCAATAAGAGTGTGGCACAAACTATATTCCAAACATTCTTATCCAATCATGCAGATTTACATTATAGAATAAAATTATTTATAAAGAAACTCACCTCAATAATTTCCGTTCTGGCATACTGCACCCAAACGCGTGTTGTAGGCATATATACATGCACGACTAGTGTAGGATTTGGTTGGCGTCCATGGGCGTCACACAGTAGATTATCACAAGCTAAGGACACTTCACACAGCGGTAACTCCGACATATCTACATACAACAATATTAGATATAATCATAACTGGAAGTTGCGGTTTACAAACTGTTGATAACAAAACAAAAGTGTCATAAAGTGTACCTAAAACGCATCCACGTTGAATTCGCCATATTTGCAGATCGGTGTCTGGTTTATGGCCCCGTTTCCGTTCGACGCATTGTCGCAATGCGATTAACTGTGATCGGATGCATTCGTAGCTGGCCTGTCTGATCGCCTGCAACCAGCTAGACCGTTCGCTTTCCGATGTTGCCCCCAACGCCTGACACAAACCGCCTTCAAATACTGCAATCATAACATCGTTGCCCCCGATTTTATTTTATTTTATAATAAAAATACATTACAAACTGTGAATTAAATTGATCATATAGTGGGAATTAAATGTATGAAAGGTATCATAAATGTAGATGAAGCTATAGTTTTGCTTGTCTGGATAGGAATGTTTGGAGAAAATTAATTTCGGGGTAGTGGAAAGAATTTTTGGCACAACCTTTTTGGTGATTGTGTATGTATGTATATAGAAAAAAGCTTTAGGTTGAAGTTTCGTTTAATTTTATATTAAAATTCGACGTTTCGATATATCATCATCAGGAAAATATATAATGTATATAAATATATAAAAATATAAGTAAAAATAAGCATCACATAGACTTTCTTTATTATTATTATTTTTTTTTTTTTTTAATTTAAAATGCAATTGTACAGGTAAATAAAATTTACTGCATTTAATGCTAATAAAAGTTTAATAGTTTTGAAATCACACTGACAAATTTCAATGTAATGTAACTATAATTAACAATGACTGCACAAGAATTGTCATAAAATTATTTACAATTTTATAATTAGCAAATATTGATATTACCGAAGGTTAAACAAATAAACGTATTAAATTTAGCTATTCAATTTTACAATATATAAATTACTTAATAGAAAAAAACAAATAATTTAATATTCATAAAATGTTTTTGAACATTATTCGTACAACAGTGTTAACAATGTATGATTAATGTGTAATTATTTATTCCAAACACAATCCGATTTATTAGACAGGAAATTACGGAAATATTAAACCTAACAGACATATTTATTTTACTCACAAAAATGTTCAGAAAATATTAAATAGAAAATTCACGACTAGACTGTATTATAATGTATAAAATTTTTGATGGAAAAGTAGTCAAAGGTTAGGTGTTTCGAATCAAACTCTCATTTAACAAGAGTTTTACGTAACAAAAAAATTATTGGTATGTGACCAAATAGTAAAATTATTAACAATTATCATTTCAGAAAATTAAAATTTAATTATTATATTATAAAAATATGTTCTTTCCTTAATTTAGCAATAAAGATTAAATTTAGTTTGCTAAACAAAGTTTAAAATTCATAAATTTTGCTAAGTTGTATCTTACCCAAGTGAAAAGGAAACTGTCCCTCTACAGCTGGTATCGAAGTCGGTGTTGGAGGTTCTAGACGAGCTTGACATTGTTCCAAAATAATGACACCTACTGGTTCCGACCATTGGTCGCGATTTTTGAAATAGAACAATAAATTCCCACGTAGTCGACACCATCGTTCTAAACTAACTGTATGTACAAAAAAAAAAAAAGAATAAAGAGAGGTCAAATATACATAGTACATCATCATCATTTTCATTTAAATTATCTATTCAATTTTTTTTCTAATTAAATATCTTACGTAGTTATAATAATTCCGTTCATTAAGTATTTGTAATGAACAATTAAAATATATAACATAATACAATGTCTATATAAAATATTAATTACAGTAATTTAATAAATTATATATTGAATTATTATCTTAAATAAAAAAAAAAGTTGGGAATATTCGTTTATATCAGTGGCAAAGCAGCTAATTAAAATAATAAACGATTTAATAAAATTTTAAAACAATTCTAACAAAAATAACTAGACATAAGATCAAATAAAAAATTATAAAATTTAAATTCGGTTGTTCATATACTAAAATAAATAAAATTAAAAAATCAGCATTATTTTTTAATACTTTTGATTGAAAAGCTGATTATTTTATATTATTCTATTAATTTCTCAATATGAAATAAAATATTCAATGCCAAACACGATTATCTACTATTTTAGAAATCTAATATAATTAAATAAATCATGCAATTAAAAAATATGTAATTTTTGTGCAAATCACATTGTTTCAATATTTATTTAAAAAAAAATATATTACATTTTGTAGATCAAGAAACAAATCATTTTGATCTCACAAATATGTTCAGGGTCTTTGTCTCACTTTATACAATCGATTTATTTAACTTATTGTATATCATGCTTCATTACTTACTTTAAAAATCTTACTAATCATGCATTTGCAAGTGCCTCATTTTTATTCGTAATTATTTTTACTATTTAAAAAAAAATATATAAACATATTTATAATGTATATTAAATCAACAATCATAATTTTATATTATGCACACTGACCATGCAAAATATATACATGCAATTTAGAATACAAAAAAAGCTTACAAAGAAAAAATATATATCTAAAAAAATCAGTGAACTGTGCTGTAAACATTGTTAATTTATTATTATTTAATTGTTGGTTAGTTAAGCATTAATATCATCATGATGTGGTAGTGTTAGTGATGTTTTGTGTGTTAAAAATGCTGTCCTTCCTGCAAAACCAATCTTGTGTGTTTAGAAATTAAATTATTAATAAATAAAAATAACAAATAAACCAATAATATGTATACAATAGAGTTAACAAAAAAAAAACACATGTTATAAAGAATAATCGAAAATTATTCATATTGTACCAAATTTATTGATTAAAATTTTGATTAGTGTTTTTTTGCAAATCAGAAAAATATTTGTTTACTACAAAGAAAAGCTATTTGTTGTATTTTGATTGATTTTAAATGATTATTTAAAAACAAATGACAAAAATTTTGCTTTATATAAAAAATTCCAATCGAAATACTATTTTATATTCTTATAAATTTTCTACGCCATCCGTAATAAATGAATCATTTTTTTAATAATTGATATAAATTGGTTCATTCATTTAGATCATTTATAAATTAAAATCAATTAATTTTTATCATATACATGTTGTAGAAACCATATTTATTTTATATTTAGTTATTTCAATTTGATGATATTCATTTAATATTTTCAAAATTTAAAGTTAGAATGATTTATAATAAATTTGAAAATCGTAAAAATATTTTCCACATTAACAAAAATTATTTTCTTCTACAATAAATTACAAACAAAAAATAATAATTTTAAATATAGATTTGTTTCAATCTATCATCAAATCAATTTCAGATCAGTTCACAACTTTCCGAGGCAATAATATATATTTATTCAAGAGTCATATGAATTATTTGTATTTTGACCCAAAAATAAATCATTCCTTGATTAACCTTAGTTTAATTTTAGTTACATAAACATAGAAGGAGGTTAGTTAGAGGTTCAATTCCTTAAAAGTGGTACAACACTTTTCCAGTTTTATCCAAAAAAAGAAACGGTTTCTTATTCTGATTCAAATTAATCATAATATGTATATATTAACAAAATTTAAAAATACAATATAATAATTTTCAATTTTTTCTCATTAGCAATATCACAACAGATAATAAGGAAGAGATCGAAAACATTAAAAAAAATAAAAAACAAACAAGATGGGTGGGTGGAAGGACACGGCACTTTAAGGTGCAGTGTTTTGGTACCTTTACTGGCTCCCCCCACACAGCTCAGATTCCGAAGGCCTTTTTCACGTTTTTCCTTTTTGCTCTGTTTTCCTGTAATGCATTCGACTTGATCATATGATAACCCTTTTTTTTTAATAGAAAGCAACCTCCACATAAACATATATAGATAAATTCCCACGTAATCACATATATAGTAAGAAAATTTTTGCTATTATGTTTTCATGTGTTTTATCACAAACAATTGTATTGTGTAATTCTGTTCTTTGTTACGAAAAAAAAAATAATAATAATAATTATGTACAAAAAATTTATGGAATTTTATTTATAAAATTATCGAATATAGTAAAATAATAAAAATTAAATTACCCTATAATCAATATTTGATATTTTTTTATCATCTAAATTATTGATGATACAAAATACATATTATATAATACACAAATATACTTAGTTCGTTGATAATAATAAATATTTTAATAACATTTTACAAAATTTTTTTAAACAAAACATTATGTAATATACAGGGTGTTAATAAAAAAAACTTTACACACTTGGTAGATGATAGCAGAGATGAAAACAAGAAAAAAATTGTAATACACTTAGGTCCAATACTCATTGGTTTTCGAAATATGGAATTTTAAAATTTTTATTTACACCTCTTATGAATGCGATATCGCGTTATCTGCGATAAAAAAAACAATCGCAGAAACAATACAAGAATACATGTCAATAAATATTTTGTAATAAGTTTAACGGTGAAATTACTTATTGCTATTTAAGTTAGCCTATTTTTGCAATGGTTCAATTTACATGTGCGGAGTACGCCGATATGCATTTATGTTATGGCGAAGCTCACCAAAATTCGCGTGAAGCTAGACGAATTTACCAGCAGAAATATCCTTTGAGGCATATTCCATCTCATCCAACTTTTCAAGATGTCGACCGTAGGTTAAGAGAAACAGGGAGCTTTAGGCCGCCAAAATTAGACAGTGGCAGACCTCCTAGAGTCCAATGAGTATTGGACCTAAGTGTATTAGAATTTTTTCTTGTTTACATCTCTACTATCACCTACCAAAGTGTGTAAAGTTTTTTTATTAACATTCTGTATTAATTAAAAATATATGATTATTTCCAATATATGTATTATTATTTATCATAAATTATGGAACAAGATGTACCATATGTCCACGCATTTACAACCAATTAAAATAACTTTTTTATCTGTTATATATCGCAATAAAATTTTGTATGATTAAACTTGATGTAAGATATAAAAGTAATATAAATTAAAAAAATATCATATTTAGTTTAACTGCAAATAGCATTCACTTTTTTATTTAAATTTCAAATGGAACACCCCTTATTTTTTTGTATATTCAAATTCTGTATTCAATGATAAATTAAAAGTTATTAAAATATATTTATTATTATTACTAAATATTTGTATCTGTTATTTTTTTAATTAATATCTATTTTCATCGATAATTTGTTTTAAAAAGTTTCAAAATCAATCAACATCAATTTTATTACCAAAATCTAAATATGACCTGAATCCATAAATAAATATATACCGAGCTTTCCATTTGAAATAAGGAATATATCATTTTCAATTAAACTAATCACGATGCTTTATAATTTATGTTATTTTTATTTCTTATATTACTATATTCAAATGGCCTTAATTTATGAACAATTGTTTTATGAAATTATAGCAACAAAAATAATATACATAGTTCAAAAACACATAATAAATAATATTTATAATTTAGAAGAAATAACATATTTTTTAAAAATGGCTCAATGACTTACTTTATATTAATAAATTCTTGTTTTAATTGTAAAAATCGGAATTGTTTACATCACGAAAAATAAATACAAACAACAAAACACCACGCAAACAATTAATTTAATAAGAAAAAAAAACAAATTTATATAAATATTAAGTAAAAGTATAATATGTATAATACAATTTAATATTAGTCTATTGAACCATTTTCAAACATTATAGAAAAACAAATTTGTGTCTCAAACAAAATACAATAGGTCAAAAACTATACACATTAATCTCTAATCTATTATGTAAATTTTGTGTACAATCTGTATGAATGTAACGTTTTCACACAATTTCAAAATGAAAAAAAATGTTAATTTTGATATTATTTATGAAATTATATGATTATATAAAACATATACATGCCAAAATGAAATAAAATAAAAGAAAAATGTACATGTCATGATGTTAAACATGCTACATTTATATATATATATAAAAAAAAATAGTTACAATTACGACCTCGATTCATCATACATGCAGGTAAATATTGTCGGTAACATATATTATCAGCGCATGTTTAATCTCAGTTAACAAATAAATATTTACTTCAACGATAATATATGTTTCCGATGATACAAAATAAAATTTACTTACTTTCGCTTCTTCGGAAAAATCCTTCCTGCCGTTCTCGTACAAATAAAATGCCCTCTTTTTCGAATTTATTTGAAGGCTGTGTCGCCAAAGTTATTAATTCTTGTTTGTTAAAACGCATAGCAAATGTTATTTAGTCACTTACATCTGCATCAAATGCGATATATCAATATATAGAACAAATTACATATATATGTAGCAAAAATTTAAGATGCTATACGTAGGCTACAAATTAATATTTAATAAGTTTTTTTTTTACCTGTAGGAGTGTGATCAATGTAAAAGGTAGGTAGGTAGGTCAATGGATCGGTAAAATATGATTTGATAGAAACACACTTTAATACACGACTTGTCGAATTAAACACTTCAATTTGTTTACATTGTACGCATTTTCACATAAACAAACTTCGAATTTGCTAAAAATAATACGGGACTTACCTCAAACAAGATATTTTACGTAAATAATATATAGTTGCCTATATTTTACAAGTATCTTTTAAATTACATCTTTTTAATGTTTGGTTTAATTTATAACGTCTAATTTTGTAATAATCACTATCATTTTCATTAAAATTTTATTATTACATTTAGTAACCACTTTATGTCAAACTCCCAGCCGAGAAACGTCAACAGAACTGATTCATATGTCTAATTTCTGTGCATATATTGCCATCTATCCGACGTTTATTGAATCGCACAAAACCCGCAATTATTTGTATTTCTTACTTGAAAATTATCGCAATTTTAAAACGTAAATTTAAAATAATAACCATTTTATATTTTGTATTATTTAATATAAATAACGTATACTTTATTAACAATAATTTATTTATAAAAATTGTTGAGAACTACACTCCCACTCCATAACCATGCTTGGAGGTGGTGGGGAGATAGGGTAGAATATTTAAATATTTTTACTTATTGTATTGTTAACATAATTTTTGTCAAGGCAACAGCCCTAGCTATATTAATTTCATATTTGTTATACTCGTTTATTGGTAATTTTGGTAATTTGTAATTAAAGCAAGTTTAAAGAAATCTTGTATATCATTCCGCATCAGCGGTGGTCCTTCGAGATAATCATAAAGTCAAATCACAACCTATAGTCAAATCACAACATAAAGTCAATTCACAACAAAAATAACAATTTACTTTTGCAAAATATAAGATAAATTTAATTCTAGAATAATAATTATCAAATTTATATTTTAAACCTACTATTTGTAAATAAAGATAAAAATTTGCATATCATCTTAAAATATATAAAAATAAACAAATGTAATGTTGTTGGTGTAGTTTAAAATCAAGAATATAAATTTATTGTTATAGATTTTCATTCGGCAAATTGTAAACAATATTATAACGCTGATATAAAAAGGTAAGAATTATGCATTTACATGCTTATTTTCAATACCTATATACAATTAATAAATATGTCATGTATATGAAATTTTTTTATTACAAATCGCAATAAAAAGCAATAACTTGGTTTTTGGTTATATGTTATTTATTTAATAACAATTGTAAAACGAAATTAAAATAACAAATAAATTTCACATCGACTATTAATTATAATGTAATATTTAAAAGACGTTAAAATTTACTGTCATTCAGTTGTTATCACAGCTAACTGTAAAAATTTATTCAAATATTTGTATTTAATTTACTACAAATTACTCTTTTGATATTAGTAAAAATATTAAACAAATGACCCATTTTATTTAAAAATATATTATATTTTTTTAAATATATTTTATTTATGTTAGATATAATACTAATTATTAATGAAGTATTTATTTACATAGATTATGTTCGATCAAAGTTCTTATTTTTCTAGACATTTAACACCATCAGTGACTCGGTTAGTTTTAACAAATGTGTATTTTTTGTTTTAGTAGTTTTTTACTACTTCTGTTTATGGTTTTAAATGTGTAGTATTAAAATTAATTTATTAATAATGTATTTATTCACATATATAATATTCTTTCAATTATAATAGGTAAGTACTTTTTATAGTTTAAATTTTAAATTCTGGTATTGAAAAGAATAAATTTTAAATTATCATATCATATCATACGTTTTTATAACCTACTTTTTTAAAATTAAACATTGTATGAAAAAATATTTAAAATCAATTCTAAAACATGTTTCTAGAATATTTTGTAAAAAAAATACTTCATATTTTATGTGATCAAATTCTAAATATCACTATTATATTTGTATTTATTTTATTTTATGTAGTAAATAGTTTTAATAAAGTATCGTTTTTTTTTTCAAATTATTATTAATAATAATCGAATTGATTCGCAAAATCTTATTTATCATATATAAAATATATTATTGAAAATAATTATTATGTAGTGTCACTGAGTAAAAATATAAGTTTATGAAAAATAAAACTGCTTTAGGATATAGTGCTGTATTAATGAATAATTTTTCCTGATGGTGTACGTGGAGTACGTCGAAACGTCGATTATTAATAAAAAATTAATAGAGTATTATATCCTAATGCCATTTCATTGTAATATAATGAGTTCTGAAAGATTATTTACTACGTTATAAGATTATGAATAATCTTTTAATTTTTCTATCGACTTTTTTTTAATACATTTTTATTGAAACAATTTGATATTTTTTAAAGATAGAATATATTGTTTAAAAAAAGTTTAGTTTCTTTAATTTTATCCAAATTTGTTTAAAAATGCATTATAAATATTTTGAATATGTACAAGTTTATCATAAATATTTATTTCAAAAACTAAAACTGATTTTTTTGAATGTTATCTCAAATATTTGACATTTTTAATTAGTTCAAAAAATATGTACACAGATAAAGAATAAATCTATTCAATTCATAATACAGATTATTCAGTGAACTAAATAAATTCCAATACTGTTGACAACATTTCATAATACTTGCATGTGAAAAAGATATCAAATTTATTTGTTCCGCACGATTTTCTATCTATCAACATCAGACGTTTGTAATGTTGAATTTGAAACGCACTACAAAAGTTATTCGAATAAGTAAAGTTTTATTAAAATAACTCACCTCAATCTTGAAAATATATAAAGTTAAAATATTAGACAACCCGCACAGCAAAAGTGTCAGTTGGGTTGCATCTATTTTGAAATATAAGAAAAGTGCCAAAAAAATTAGCAATAAATGCATTATTAAATGTACAGGTATCGTTATAATCATTATATGTTTTAAATTACGTATTCTGCAAAAAGTTTTGTACGTCAGAATTACGTTCCAATGACGTCAAATATATATTTTGGTTTCTTTTTAAATTATATTAAATACAAAATGTTTTTAGTTAAAATTTATATAATCAATAAAAAACGTCAGTTAGTTATTAATAAAAATTAATCCTAAAGCCGTTATATTTTCCCATTTAATATTTTTCTCTATCTATATTTTTTTTAGAAATTATAAAAATTTTTACATTTTATAAACACAGAATACAAAGAATAAACGCACTCTAAAATGAAATTAAGTAATTTTACCTATAAACCATGAGACACTATGATGCCCCGTATTTCTGGGTATAATTACTCAACTGCTGTAATTTTACATAATTGTTTAAAAAAACATAACATCAGAACTATTATAAACATTATGTAATATGATATTACCAACGAGATGGAAAAGTACATATGTATGTGATATTACAGTTGTTTTTAGTAAAGTCTCTTTTAGTAAATTTACTGTCGGAAATTTTCCATAAATAGGTAAAATTTGTTTAATATTATTTGTAGGATGTATTTTGAAATGAATAAATTCCACTTAAAATATTTTATTAGTATTATTACACAAAATATGTACTAATTTTGATGAATTATTACAAATATTAATATGCAAACTGTAATTTTACATAATTTAAGAAATTATACCAACAATATGTAATTATACATTAAGTATGTGATGTAATTTGCAGAAAGTAAGCAATTTTACATACTTATTATAGGTCATTTTTACTTGCTTTATGTGATTATGTAAAATATATGGAATTTTTAGGTAGAATATTTATGGTAAAATGAAATTACAGATTTTTATAGTAAAATTTTACTACTATTTTCTGTAATTTCGCTATTATTATTTTTTTTCACAGTGCAGAATATAAACTAAAAAAAATTCTTCTATTCTGCTTTTTTTAAAAATAATTAATAATTTGCAGCTTTCGAATAATATTAGATAATACATACAAATATACAATGCAAGAGTAAACAATTACATTTAGTATACTGATATAATGTAATTCGATATTGTTTGTAGTTTGTTGTATATTCATCTATTTAAATTTTTAAATAATTTATCTAAACTTTATTGAAATAACAAATTCATCTCAACTAATTTGTATGTAGGGCCGTCTACTTTTGCGCGCACAGTTATTTCTGTTGGACATATCTTATTTGTGTTTGTGTAGTAGGCCTCGTTACAATGTGCCTCTCTACAAGTTCTACTTTATTAATATAAATTTTACAAAAATGAGAACAAATATACATAAGAATAGTGATGAAAAATTCCACTGTAAAATAAATAATAAAATGACGCAAATCTTTTTTTTTTAGTAGGCGATTAAACGCAATAAATACCCCTTCCCTTCACAAATAAGTCTGCAGATGACAGTATGATCATTTCCAGCACGAGGTATAACACGAATCTATGTTTATTATTCGTAATACCAATTTGAATAAGATGTGTATGTTGCAGGACCACCTAGGGTGTAATGTATCCTATTTTATTTACAACTCTGTCAAATGCATTTATTTACTAAATAATTTCCACCTTGTTGCATCCTGACAAATACAGGTGTCTATTGTCCGCCTCAGTTCATTATTTCCTGTTGTTTATTGTAAAATTTTTAGAAAAATACTAGCATTAATTTTAAGTTGAAATTGAAAACTATATTTTATAATTTTCTTTTAATAAAGAATTGTTCCACCAAATATAAAATATTTTTAATCTGAGACAAAATATAAACTGATTTATGCCGAAAACATATATTAAAAAGAGTTAAAGATATTTTTAAATAAATACAAATTGTTATTAGTTTCAGAAATGTAGACTTGACTGCATTGATATTGGTATTGTAGTCATGCTAAATATATGACATATCGAGTTTTTTACTGATAATTAGGCTTATAACAACACGAATCAACTGTTCGTCTGTATGTGGGCACGTGTAGAGCAAATTCGGTTGAACGGATTGTTATAAAATTTCATATTTAAACTTCGGAGGTAAATATCTCAATTTGATCAACTTATGGTAAAGATCTGCCAATCGGAAGTGATAATTTACTGATATTACTTTTATATGTTTTACGAATATTTCGCAACAAAGAAATATTTCGAAAAAATTATTTAACAAAAGTTGCTAACAACTTTTATTTGGAATATTTTTCGATACGGCTAAATAATTTTCTATATTTCTATGCTATGCATAATTCTGTAAATTAGGTGGCATATTTATGTCAGGACGGTTTTGTTTTTAGTTAGCATGACTACAATAGTTGTTGCTATACAAATTTTTCTATTTCATAAATTTATTTAATACGATGACGGTCGGTTCAGTGGTGGCCACAGCAGATTTTTTTGTAATGTTTCATAACAACTTTGTAGTATTTATAAATAAGTTGATGTTTATCCATCATATAATTTGTTAATGTATTGCTCTAACAATTTACAATATTTCTATAATATTAAACATTTCTTGAATATTTATAAATCATACATTAAGTAGTTTTATTATTTCTATATCTCGATGTTAACTAAAATGTTTTAATATGTGTTTAGGTTAAAATGTTAAATAACAAATGAATTACATACATCCGCATATAATTTAAACGGAAAACCAAATTTTAGCAAAAACAGGCTAATGATTGTGAAATGGATAACTGGAACACGAATATATTTTTAATTTGTTTGTTTCGGTGAATGTATACTTTAAACCGATAATGAAAATGTTCACTGTTTGTTAATATAATTATCTGGGATTACAGAGCGAACTGTGGTTCGTTTGTGAGTCAGTCCTGCATCCTCGATTCTCGGTTGTTTGCTAGCATGCAAGTCCCCGTATATATATATTTCTAAAATACTATCTATCATATATCGGACAATACGTACAGATATTTAATCATTATAATCGCCTACAGGATTTACGTATTAATTAACTATATATATTTTGAATTATTTACTAATATTTAAAACTGATTATATGATTATTATTTTTGTTGTTGATTTAGTTAGTTGTTGGTTATTAACAAATATATTTTGTAACATAATGATAAGTAGGATAATCCCCACTTATTTGACAGTGACAAATGACTAAAAAAAAGTCAAAGTTGTATAAAATCATTATACTTATAAATACGATTGCAACATTTAATTGCAAAAATTCTAAAAGTTAAAAACCAACAAAATAATATTTATTATAAACAAGATTAGAAGTATATGGGTAAACCTGTATATAGACCACTTTGACATTATCACATAAATGATAAGAAATAGAAATAAAAAATTTTTTTACCGAAAGTTGGCAACATTGTATTTTGCTAATATATAATATTATAGGCGTTAAGGGTATCTTCTGTAAAAATTTGATTAAAATCGGATAAATAATGCGGGCATAACAAATTTTTAGAAAATTATTAATTTTAAAATACTAGTAATTTGCTTAAACTAATGGTAGATTTTAATTATATAAAATTTTAACATTTAACATATTATTTTTAAAGAAACGTAATAAAACTTAAGATTATATTTTTTAGCGTAAGTGTTCGAATTTTACGGCCGGTTTCATAATCAAAATTGTAACTAAAATCGATTTTAAGCAGATAAAAAAGCATTTTGCCATTAGAAATTTGAAAAATTGACAAAAAAATCATCGTTTTTATTGACTGCTATAATTAACATGCTAGTAGAATTTAAAATAGATGCTATTTTGTAGACTTGAAGTTGACTTTTAGGTACCTAAATCGAATTCAAGTATAAAGTCTTCAATATCAGAACGACTACAAACATTATGTAATATGATATTACCAACGGGATGGAAAATATATATGTATGTAATATTACAGCTTTTTAATAATGTTTCTTTTAGTCAATTTACAGAACTTCAATAAATTTGCTATCGGGAATTTTCAATAAATAGGTAAAATTTGTTTAGTTCTATAACAAACAATTATAATTACATACATTTCTAAATTTACATAAAGGATGTATTTTGAAATGAATGAACTACAATTAAAATATTTTATTAGTATTATTACACAAAATATGTACCTTGTCTCATTATTTTCATGAATTATTACAGATAGTAATTTACAAGCTGTAAGATAATTCGTGAAAAATCTATATAAAAATATAAAACACAGATTCGAATTATTCGAATTCAGTTTCCAGCACTAGTTTTCAATGTTCGGTCATAATGGTAAAGTGATAATTTGACATCTATAACGTCTTATTCGATATTTTTAGTACTTGAAAATTTCAATTAAATCTATTTTTATTTTGACAAAAGTTTAAATTTGGAATAAACCGATATATTCGTTTCAAAATAAGCTATATAACAATATGACACTGTGTTCAAAATGCCGTTAATCTGCAATTCGATCCAAAATTTGATCGATAATTGTGCAGTAATCACGCGTATAAAATGCCTCAGGTGGATCGGATATCTCTTGTCCATTGTGCAAAGAGTACATGTTCCTTTTGTGTCATTTTTTTTTTTTTGCTTTTTTAAGCTTTTCTATAAATTGTCACGATAACGAAGAGTTGCCAATGGTGACACAACAGATAATTATTTGTGCTATAATTTTCCGTAATGTCTTATAGTTCGTTTGAAGCTTATTATGCAATGTATATATATATGTGTGTGTGTGTGTGTGTGTGTGTGTGTGTGTGTGTGTGTGTGTGTGTGTGTGTGTTTATGTTTTGTTTTCATATGATCGAATGATTACAAGGTCAGCGCGTTTATTACACGGTCACAAATCGTATCAGTTTTCATTATTTATTATAATAAATTTGCCCTTTATCTTTTGCAAACTTTCATAGAGAAATAATTGTAAATTCATATTTCATTTAAAAATATTTTTATTTAGAGGACAGTAAATGACTTGCTAGATCGTAACAAGCAATTCGAACCTTTTAACTATACTAATCTCTTTAGTATAAGCAATTATTGATGTATAAAATTACCAAAAGTGTTTTTTATATCATAACATACAAGAATCATTATAAAATTTAATATTCTCATAATTTTTCTTGTATACGCACAAGATGAACTGATAGAAAATAATTTCTCTTAAGGCAAAAGGGTTTTCTGGACTAATGCATTGCAGATGACAATATAAAATGCAGTGTGACGTAAATAATACTTATTAGTGAAATGTATATTATGTATATTATGTACAAAAGAGCTCTCTATTTCGAGTGACATATGCAATATTTTTCTTCAAGCGTTTCAAATGAAACTAAACTGAAAATAAATAAAAATACATACCAAGAATTAATGTTTCATTGGTCAAATATGCAATTTCTGATAAATCTAACTGTGTACATTGCATTTTTTTGTACTTCTTCACACACATTTTCAATAATTAAATTCAAATTCAAGCAAAAATAAACACTGCAATTGTCACTACTTATGGTCGCCGGAAATATTTAAAAACACTTGACCGAGTAGTCATGTTTGATGCTGCCACCAGTGGTATATATATATATATATATATATATATATATATAGTAAATAACTACTGTATAATAATGTACTCATTATTGTACTAGTAACATAATGACCTCCTTATACATAGGTAAAATAGTAAAGTAATATCAATATTATAATACGCTTGAAAAAAAAATGTATGCATGAGTTCCACACAATATTTTTTCGACTGTCTGCAATTTGAAATAATTTACATAAAAATCCAAAATTGCAATTCTTTTTAATGTACTCTTATAATTCAGTTATTTTAATACATGTATTTGTTGAACACTAGATTAAAATAACAATATGCTACGGCACTTTTTTCACGCGTTTTAATTTTTTCACTATAACCATAAACAAATATTGTACGCACAAAAAATAGTGAAATAAAGTAGTTGTAGTAAAATACATTGGCCGGTATTATAAGCTCAATTTTTGGGTGTTTCAGTTTCATTTGTTTAGTTACGTTGTTTTAAAACCGGTATTAATTAAAATCAATTTTAAAACCGAGCTTGTAATACGGGCCATTATTATTATATATTTTTAATAATTACAAATAAATTATGACACATTTAATTATAAATTTGAAAAATTGACTTAATTAAAAACAAGTTAAAAGTAAATTATACTTATTAGCTAATTACAATTTAAATGTAGAACAATAACAATTAAATTAGTAAGTCAAATGAAAAATAAATACAGTTCACTTTATCGACGAAATAAATCTTACACAAATTGTTACATGTTTTATTTATTTGTGGTTATGTTTCATTCCGTATAAAGTATTTCTGTTTCTATACATAAAATTGAAATCACTTCTGTCGAGCAAACCAGACTAGAATTCAATTAAGAACATATGATACATGATTGAATAATGTTATTTGATTCTTTATTAAAAACGAGAATGTCCAGTTAGAAAAATATGATATTTCACGCTGTTCCTAATAATTAGTTTTGTAATGTTTATAGTACAGAGTAGTAAAGTTGGTTGAGTAAATTATAGTATAGTATAATTAATTAGGCAGATGAAATGTATTTGTACTTATACTTATAAAAGAACAATGCAAATTCATGATTTTAGTTTTATTAGTTCTTGCTGATTTTATTGAAGTCAATTATTGAGATTATTGCAGTATTTTAACCAGAATGAGTAAATGTAAAAGTAACACCAGAAAAGTTAATAGAAATTTTTTACAACAAGTTTAATTTGCAAAGTCTGTGCTCTCCACAAAAAAAAATTTAAAGCACACGAAACTAAAGAAAACGTGACAATACTAAACTCGACAATAACGTATTGACAATATACTGACAAGGTCTTTTACCGAATTTTTATTGTGTTTCCACAAGCTAATAACATAACACTAAGTAGAAAAGTGTAAATGAAATTTAATAGTCTCAACAAAATGATTATAAATAATGCAATCGATATTTTAAAACAAAATAACTACTAAACTGTACGTAATTTTCAATAGGTTTGTTTCAAATTATCATCAAATTAGTTTGGAATCAAGTCATAATTGTACGAGGCATGTGTAATATGAAATTAGTTTATAATTAAAATTATTACGCATGCTCCATAGCTGGTAGAAATAAACTTAATATAAGTAAAAATTATAAATTTAGAAATAATTTCAACAGCATAATTTTTTTTACATAGTTTAGAAAATCTCAAGAGATGTTGCTCGAAAGAAATGTTAAATTTTATTTATACTCATTAAAAACTATGAAATTTTCTTCTTTTTTGTTTCTTCAATAATTATTGATTTGTAATTTGCGACATGTTATTTAAAAAAATTAAAAAAGTTAATATTAACAGTATACTAAATAAATTTTCAATCAATTTTTCAAATAAAACTTTTTATAGTTTTATTTTAAAATAAATCGAAGATTTTTATTATAAAAGTAAGGGAATTGATAAGTCCAAAATATGTTATATTATATTTGCAAACCACTACTAAATTCTGAAACATGTAAGACAAATAAAGTCACAAATTCGGGAAATTTTTTTTTCGAAGTGATTCATTCGCGTTGTGCATGCGCACTGTCGCATCGAAATCGCTCAGGTGGATAAACGGTAACCCCCGTATGATGTTATGCGTATAAGAAATGGACGCCATCGTCGCGACGTCCCATTGCAAATACCGGCGAGCGTTCCTCTCTATCTATATATCTGTCCATCGGCTGATATCGTTGCGTGTGCCTTTCGCTCGACTCGACACTGTACACACATACACACACGTCAAGGTAAACTCTAGATTTACCTCCAATCGGAAACATATATACGTTTTATAAAACAGTTTGTTGTTCGACACACGGCGCGAACTTACAACTTAACACGCACTCGAAACGTAGATTTACGTACGGATTGCTTGAAAACAAAAGCGTAACGCGAGTGTCGCCCAAAATTTACTCAAAAACAAATGCCGGGTCGGAATAATACCAATAATAAAAGTGCCGCAAAATCCGATTGTCAAATTTTA
Organism: Clivina fossor; assembly: GCA_963966155.1. NCBI lineage: Eukaryota > Metazoa > Arthropoda > Insecta > Coleoptera > Carabidae > Clivina > Clivina fossor. The sequence goes on from OZ014560.1 coordinate 13,833,279, forward strand.
TAAACAAACGAAATATAATATAATTTTTTAACAAAAAACAATTGACAAAAAAAATTTGCAGTGAATTTGAAATAATAAATTACAAAAAATAAACATATAAGTTTGGTACACAAACACGATTAAATTGTCAGTGTTGCATAAAAATATAATTTTATATATTTAATGTAAAATTTAATTTAAAATAAAAATATTTAAAGTGTCGCTACAAATAATAAAACAGTTGACAACAGTGAATTTGAAGAAATAAATTGAAAAGATAAATATTTAAATTATCTGTAAAAACAGTCAAAACTTCAAATTAAAACAAAATTCTATGAATATATTTAACAGTTCATAAGCAAATATATTTCATTCAAATTTTTTATATCGAAATCAAATTTATTAAAAAAGCAAATTTACTAACAGTATTTTAATTAGAAATTGAATAATTTTTTTGTTATATTTAATATAAAGAAATTTGTAAAATTTTAAATTTACTAATATAATTTAAAAATTTTAATTAAATTTTTTACAAATATTTAAAATCTATGATAATTGTAAATTATAACAAATAATCTTTCAAATTTGACAGAAACAAATTAATTCCACCAAAATTTTACGAAATAAATTTTAAAAAACTATTATTTCAAATAAAAATTATTATAATTAAATTATACATATAAATATAAAAGAATATAGCATTTATAAATTATAACAAATCGTTTTCATAAAAATTTTATAATTTAAATCATAAATTCTATTAAATTTATCAGCATTTTATATAAAACAAAACAAAAAGCATTAAACTAATCTAATTTACAACAACAACAAATCAAAAAAATTCGTAAACAACTATCTAGAGTGTCAAATTTAAATCAAAGTTCAAACCTGGATGATCTATGTACGGATAATAATATGATTGCCCGAAATTATTCAATGCAAGAGTTACCATATACCCGCTTACTGCAAATGCCGGACGATGATCAAGATTTTTTAAATTTAGAAGAACCGCAACAGACAGATATGGGTTCGCATCATTATCAACAGGGTGGTTACTATAACTTAACCCCTTTGGAAGAGTAAGTTACCTTTGAAAATTTCCCCCCCAAAAATTTTTTCTTTCTTGATTTATTTAATATTACAATGAAATATTTACTTGAAGTATGTGGTATGACTAAAGACTAGTTTACAATAGTAGAGTTAGTAGTAGAGTACACTAGCATACCTTTTTCTCCGAATCACTCTACTCCACTAATAATTTTGACAGAGTAACTGTTTACACAAAGCAAGTGGTTTGGTAGAGGAGAGTTTAGTTTAAAGTTCATTCTGCTTTCGATCATTTCATTTTCATACATACATACACAATCACGCCATGTACTCAAATGAGTATGGCACAAACTCTTTTCACTATCCCAAAATCAATTTCCTCCAAACATCCCTATTCAGACAAGCAACTTTAGCTTCATCCATATTCATAATTCCTCCCATACATACTCTTCTGTTCCTACTACTTGTCCATCTCCATCTCCAACTATAGTCATCGGACGTCCACGCAAACGTATAGCTTTATTTTCGTACAACTTTCGTTTATAGATAAAAAAATTTACACATGTTTCGGATCCAACTACTCTACTATTACTCTATTCTTCTGCATTAAATCTGTTTACATTGCTAGTATACCAGTAGAGTAGAGTAATTATTGTGATGTGCTATCCATGACATGTGCTATTCGCTCTACTTTACCCGCTGCTATCTTTAGTACTCGCTTTTCACTATCTCAAAGTTTACATTGTGCTAGTAATTGAATAGTACGCGTTCTACTAATGTAATCTAGGCTTAGAGCTGTATTAGAAAATTAGTTTTATGTTTTAGAGCAGAGCTTGTGATTTCGAATCTAACTACTTACTAACTTACAGAAAACAATACAAATGCGCAATTTTTGTTTTGTCAGTTATTGGTTTTATTGCAGCCAAAAATTGAGATTATAAATATCTTTTAACAAATTTTTATTGTTTTTTGCAAATTAGTAGATAGTGGCAGTTAAGAATCTATAGCATTACAACTAAAACGTAAAACTAATTTTGAGGTAAGTAGAGAAATGTGAATGAAACTTAAAACCAGCAAGCACATTTTTTGGCATTTTCTCCGAGTACAATTTTTGGTGTATGGAACATCGAATAGAAAAAGCAATTGTGGTACGAATTTGTGTATGTATTATGAGTGCAAAATTAAGAGAAAATGTTATTGCAAAAGTAGGTGTAAATAAAAAAATAAAAGGATTGGCTATCTTGAAACAAATGTCTAGTGAATGTTTAGTGAAAAGAATGTATACATAGTAAAAAAATTAACCGGCATTTTGGTTAAATTGTCTATTTTTACTGCAAAATTTTAATAACCAAAATGCTAGATGTAAAAATTACACCGAATAAATTTTTACTGTACATGTGAATAATATTGAAGATGTATATCTGATTGTGGATTTGTGATAAGTAAATGCGTTGGTAAATATAATTAAGAATATTTTATGGGTGCAAGTGTTTCTAAGTAGTAAAAATAAAAGAGCATGTATAAAAAGTATTACATATGTAAAAATTGCATGTTTAGTTTGAATAAGAATGTTTGGTGTAAATTAATTTTTGTTTGAAGAATTAGAATTTGTTCCGAGTTTTAGCGCATATAGCGTAAATTGTGTATATTTGTATATAAGAATATAGAATAAGAAAATAATTCAGAACCGGTTAAATAGCTTAAAAACTATTATTATATTGACATACAATTTTACATGAATACCCACTTTTACTATTTAAACACAGCTAAAAGATTACTTCCTTTAAATTTCAACAAATGTCAAATTTAGCATAATTGAAATTTCTCATTTTGTATGTAACAATCCTATTAAATAAATATCTTTATAAAAAAATATGTACTTCAATACTGAGTATCTCTTCATTGAGTATCTGCTCAATAAATATTTTTTTGTAAAAAAACAAAAAAAGAAAAATGATATATTTGTACTGTATTTTTATATCAAATTAACATAAAATATTAAAAAAATTAATATTATGTTTATAAAGAAAACAATACAAAATTGAAACAATAGAGCATAAATTAAATGTACACATTATTATGACATAAGCAAACTAATTCTAAATTACAAATAAATTAAAATGAATTTGATTAATTTAAAATGTTCAAACAGTAGCGTACTTTCTCTAACATAAGTCTTGATTTTCTACTGAAATCTTTCATAGCAAATTGAAAGAACTAAATAAAAAAAATGTTTTTTAACCTTACTATCTCAAAAAAAAAGTTATCCCATTTTTATTTATGATAGAACACATGCGATTCATTGAAATTATTAAAAAAAAATTTTTTTTAAATATATTTTTATTATAACATAGTATAAAATTATTACAGTATAATAATATTAATAATTGCAAGACCAGTCAATATTAACAGCAGATTGATTAGAGAAGCAATATAAATTTATAAAAAAAAAAGATAATATTAATCACTCTTAAGGCATTTAGTTAAATAAAATTTGGCTTCCATTAATTAAAAAATTTATAAATTTTATCATCTAATTACTTATTTGTTATCTAGTAACTTGTTTCTATGTTTTGTTATTTACTGTAAATGTCATTTGTATCATTTTTCCTGATGAGTCCGTCGAAATGTCGATTTTTAATAAATATTAATACAAAATTTTAACCTAAAGCAGTTTTATTTAAATATTTTCATGATATTGTAAAAATTATTAGAACATTAAAAATATTCGTATTCTTGATTTGTTTGATTAAATATGTAACTAAAATATTGTAATTTACATTATCTTAATAAAGTATTATTATTATATTAAATTAACTAGATTAAATTTTAAAAGTAAAAACTAATATTATAAGCTCAGTTTTAATTTTGGTTTTACCCAATACCGATTTTAAAACAACGTAACTGTCATAAGATTAGGATTAAACATTGAATTGAAACACAAAAACTAAACAATAAATTGCTAATATTTCTCGTCGGAAACTGCTCTAGCCGTTGATTAATCAAAATTTTATAATAACTTCCTCAAAATAACTTAAATTCTGATTTGTTGTTTTTAATTTTGTAATTATTTATTGAAATTCAACTACGTCAATTTCAAAAATTGTAACTTATATACAGGGTGATTCAGAAACAAACGGCATCCTGTATATGGCGTGTTCCTCTCACTGAAATAAGAAGAAAAGTTCCTATAAACAGGGGTCCTTAAATGCAGCGTTACCAAGATACAGAGTGTTGAAAAATTGAGTTTTCCTAACTATTTTATTTCAGAATGTGGTATTGTAGTAACAAATAAAAAGTGTATTAAGGACCCCTGTTCTTCTTATTTTGGTGAGAGAAGCACGCCATATACAGGTGCCGTTTGTTTCTGAATCACCCTGTATATTAAAAAACTAATAACCGATAATTCACTTGTAATAGCATAATTTTCATTTCAGAAGCACATGTCAGTCAAATCTCCAATTCTCTGGAGGGGGTGCAGCCATTACATCCAGTACTATGGAAATGCATCATTTAGATAGTAATCTACAGCATAGTTCCAGAAAAAGAAAAGCATCCTATAAGTAAGTAGGTATAACTTTTTATTACATATCTTAAACCCCAATCTTGAAATTGTTCCGTTCGTGAAATTTCCATAAAATAATGTAATATGTTTGTAAACTATTTTGCAAATAAACGCCAGAGTTAGTTGTGAAAAACGTTGTTAACTTAACGAATAAGTTAACTAGATTGTCAACTGAATTTGTAGTGCCTTATTCTTTTCTCAATTCGCAATTCAATAAGAGCCAGTATTTCCAATTTTATTTATTCTCAAGATAAAACGTATACTTAGAATAAATAACGACATTCCATTGGCTAATTTTAAAATTTTTCCAACATTTGGAAATACTGGCCTTTACAGAGGTAATTTGCAAACCGGCTTTTAAATTTTTTAATTTTATTAAATATTATACGTCTTAGTAGTGTAAAAATTTTAATGTGAATCGTTAGTTAATAAATTGAAGGATTTTGCTAATAACATTTCTATAGTTAATTTATGTCTTATTATGTAATAAGAACAGCTTATTTATCAACATATTTAAAAATAAAATGTATTTATGCACGAAAAAAAAACTAATTCCTGTAATTGATAAAAATACAAGCAAATGAACAAGTATTCTAAAAATATCTTATTTTTTTATATATTTTTGCAATTTTGTTTCAAATGTTAAAAAAAATTTGTGTTTTATTAAATTTTTCTAATATATATAAATCTTTGGTTGTTTAAAATTCAATATCTTTATATAAAAAAAATTCAAATAGCTTTGTTATTTATTAGAAAAGCATTAATATTATTATAAAATGTTTTATCCTATTAACTGCATCAAAATATAATCAACAGTTTCAATCATAAATATGATCCAAAATTGGAGATTAATTACATATTTTTGTAAATGTTCTACTACAAACTTTTATAAATATAATTTTATCAAAAATTTAAAATTACAATTAGCAGTAGAGAAAATACTCGTTGAAGAAAAACAAATTTTGGCGACTTTTGTTTTTATAATTGTTATTAAACTTATCCATTTGCTGTTACACTAATAAAACTGTTCTGTAACTAAATGAAATGAAACTTAAGTTTATAAATAATTTTTTACTTAAAATTAAAGAAACAGACAGACAAGAAAACGAGTTAATAAAAAAACTGATTTAATTTTGAATAAAATAAAACAGCTATTTTATTTTTTCTGTACGATTGAGAGCAGCCTAAAAGAATTGATTCAAATATTAATATTACTAATTATAAGCAAATAACGAAACTTTCTTTATGTAACGAAGAACAATATAATAAACAATCATGACCAACAGAAGTTGCTAAATTTACGATACGATTGATTTGAAAATATGCACTAACACTATTAAATATGATCGTGCTATATGACAAATTCGTCATATGAATCAAAAAGCCCTCAGACATTTACACATCAAAACCCGTTTAATTAAGTACAAGTTACGTCTCGGTGTCAAAAGGTCATTACTAAGAATTCCCCGAGCTAATGTTAAGAAATCCTCACGTGTAAATGCTGCAACTCAATTTCTATAAGACAAAGTTAACGCAATTAACTTACCGTATTGTACCCGTTTCGATAAGTTTAAGTAAAGCCCCTGTAAATTCGCCGTCATTTAAAGTTTCGTCGCGCCCCCGATGTTTATTTGTTTTGTGTTACGTTACAGCGATAACTCAGATCTAATTGACGATGGGACAGGAGATGACGTCAAAAGCGTTCGGACCAATGATGATAATAAAAAGTATGTATTGTTTTTACTTTTTATTCTTATAATTAGAATACTAAAAACTGTTTGTAAATAAATATATAAAAAAATGTAATTCACAAGTTTTAAAACAATTTAATTAGTTTTTAAGATTTTGTGTTGGAGTTTTAATTAAGTTACATAACATTAAATTATACAGACATGCAATGTAGCCATAAGGCTGTGGCACAAACTCTTTCCATTCAAACAATAATTAGTTTACATTAAACATTCCAGTCATGTATGCAAACTTATGCCTTCCTTATTCATGTTTCTGGTACCTCTCATACATGCACTTTTATTCTTATCACTTGGAAATTATGTGAAAATATAATAAATTTATTTTATTACATAAAAGTCTGATTCTTATTTCTTAAGTTACTTGATTTCAAGTCGATTGAATTCAAATTACTTAAAAGTAATTTACTAATAGGAACCTATTGTATACTCAATTTAAAATATCCTTTCAAATGAAGTAGGTTTTTTTTTCAACGTTTTCCTTGACTTTTCAAAGTTAGAGTTGTCAATTATTTAAACTTTGATTATGAGAATTTTTTACTTATAATTTTTTCAAATTTAAAAACTAAACTTAAACTAAACATTTTCAATTATATTTTAAAACACATGAATATATCAACATTATAAAATAAATACTAAGTAGTATGTTTAAAAAATACAAAAATTATAGCATATTAGTATTTGTAATCTGTGCAAGAGAAAAACGGAAGATCAGGAAGATTCCAGTTTTTACGGGAGGATTGGAAACTCTATTTAAGGTCCAGTAATTTGACAAATAAAACCTGGGCTTTAAAAAATCTTTTTCGTTATAAAAGTTCTGTTTCAAATCGTAGTTCTTTTTAAACTAGTTTATTTATTAGCATATGCACATTTGTTGCAAAAAATTATGACTTATTCTTAAACCGCATTCAAAAATTGAAATTTTTATTTTAAGTACTTATAAGTACTTACAAGTAATGAAGTATAAGTATAAGTATTTAAAGTAAAATTTTCAATCTCTGAATTCACCTTTAGACGTATATCAAATGTCAGAATATCATATACGTAATGATTATTATAAATACTAACAACAATATAATATGTGGGTCAAAGTGAATGAAGAAAATGCAGTGTAGTCGCGAAAAAGTGTGCAACAAACGTTTATTATAAAATATTATAAAAGAAAATACAATATACATAGCGAAATTGCTGATTGGATTTGTACAGATCAACGAAGGAAGCTTTGAAATGACGCAATAACGAAGCCCCCAAATGCTTCGGATAGAGGGAGAGTTCAAGGTGGCACACATTTCATTTTACTTTGCATTTCACACTATTACACACGCTTATAAGTACTGTTAATTGCATTATAATTGTGCGTAACGGGAAAAAGTATGAAAATGTAATCGAACATTGTAAATGTCATGATTCTATTTACAATGACTTGCTTTAAAAATTCACTGTCAAATTTTTAAGAAAAGTTTTTGGCTAACACTAATGCCCGTATGCATAAACATTTTCGTTAAATGTAACGGTTTGTTAAACTAAAAATTCTTGGTTTTTGTATAAGATTTCGTTGAAACATTTAACAAATGTTTATGCATACGGAGATAAGTCTGTCAATATTGCATCAAAAATTGTCTACAAATATACGTTTTTCTAAATTATATAAGCGTTAAAATAAAATGGCTTTACTCTACGTACATTATCAGGAAAAATTACACAAATGACATTATAGTAAATAAACAGAAAAAATATGCGTTTCTCTCTTTTTTCGTTTTGGTCTTACGTATACCAATTTTCTGCTGCAAAAAAGATTTCTTTACTGCATATTAACTACAAAAATATTATTAAAATAAAACAGGAGTATATAATACATACAAATTTTTGCTAATGAAACGTTTTTTTTAATGTTAAAATCGCTTGTAACTAAAACCATTGAGTAAATAGGTAATATATTATATAAGTATTATAATAGTAATAATAATATATTTCTTTAATCAATGCTAAAACTTAATAATTTCATTTCTAAAACGCGGTTACAGAAGATTTTATAACCCAAATTTTTCTTAATAACGTTGCTGAACCAAAAAACAACTTAGATCAGTGAGTATTTATAAGATTACTCTATACTTTTTGATCAATCAAAAAATTGTAAGTATATCACTCAATAGTTTGTGAGTAATCACAAAATTACTTTTAAAATATCCAACAAGAAATTACTATTACGTAATTTTTATATTATTATTTTGAAATGTTATTTATGTCAAACCGAAAAATACGATTTTCTACTTTATAGTTGTATAAAAAGTACAGTATTTTACATGCATGTAATAATTAATATTCATTTGAATAAATTATGACACTCGTTTATGGCTTGTGCCGAAACCCATCATCATGAGTAATAACCATCATTACATAAAATTATTATTATTATATCTACCTTCACACGCATAGTTACTTCTGTTTATTTGTGTTTTTCTATAATATAGCGTTGTTATAGTCTAAAGCCCGTTTAACACGATGCATTAAAATGTAGAAAATCAACGCGCTAAATTGCACAGTAGTTTAATTTTCGTAAAAATTATAAAAAATTGAAATACTGCGCACTTCAACGAGTTGATTTTTTGCATTTTAATGCATCATGTCACACGAGCTAAAATATATATATTTGTAGGATTCTTTACAACGGGGATCTTTTCAAGTTCTATGGCTGTTTGTCAGATAAGATTAGCATTTTTTTTTTAGTTTTAAAATTGTAATTAGAAAATAATAGCTGTGCCGCCCCTGCATTTCTCATACCCAGTTCGCAATGAAGAAATGCAGTGAAACACTTAATACCGTTTGTAAAATGTCACGAATGCATTTTTCTAAACGCTCCTACATTAATATAAACTTTATACGCCGTGCAACATAATATACAACTATTTATTTATAGTAGAAATATATTGCAGAAGGTCAACAGCTTCAATTATTTCATATAGAAATTACCCATACTTACAGAATTTATATGCATAATCTTAATGCTTATTTATACATAATACTTTCATTTTATCAAATTCATTTAATATATTTATCGTGCAAATCCCGCTAGATTCTACATCATATTGTTTATTTATATGTTTTTGCAAGTTTTAGAATTTGACGTAAAATAAAATTAGATCAAAATCTAAATTTAATATCGTGACAAAATAAAAATTAATTTGAAATTTTATTTCCTTAAATTAATATTATATTTCGTTCTTTTTGCAATGTAAATAAAGATGAATTTCATTTTAATGTCTTGTATACATTACTTTGAATTTTGTAGAACAATTATTTACTGATTGGCAGGGTCGGATTAACCTCTTAGGGGGCCCTAAGCAATTTTCATTTCGGGAGCCCCTTCCTCTAAAAAAAGGGGGGTAAGGAGGAAAAACGTGAAGAGAAAGAGACGTATTTCAAATATATATTTCTAAAGAGTTTCAATTAGAACTCAGAACACCTTCTTCCTACACTTGTTCGCCACAAAGTCTTTTAGTACTGTATCTAAACTAATATGTTTTTTGTTTTATAGATAGACAAATAATATTGCACCTCACTGCAAAAAGTAAGTGTCTAATTCTTAGACGATTTGTTTAGAAAGAACAACAGAATTTTATTGAACTTGGGCATTTTTCAATAAAATAAACAACATATGTCTAAAAAAATAAACATCGAGAAGGTACTCATTTTATGGTGCTCTCCTCATCAACTTTAAGCTACAAACGTCTCAAATGTCAAATTTGTCATAAAAATTGTACTTAAAAATATGTCTTTTATCGGGGCCCCTAAACACGTGCTTAGTTAGCTTATATATAAATTACTAGAAACTGTAATTTTAAATTAAAACGTAATGATTATAAAACAGTGTTTTTTAACAATCAATGCATTATTTAACAAGAGTACAAAATGATATATTGTTTAATGAGCATGTCATGATGGTTATTATTCATGAGGTTGAAACTCAATCAAATGAGTGATAATCATTATATGCAATTAACTATACATTTTCTTCGCCCAGTAAGAAATTACAGTTTTTAATATGACATTAATGACATTTTCAAATAATTATAATTTGATAATTGTACGGTATCCTAGCTATTCGTCAGTTATTTTAAATGTAATGTTTTGATTAATAAAAAAATATTGAGTAATGAAATTATACAATATTGATTGGTCAAACAGTGTTTAGTAATTATTATATTTAAAAACTCATTAGTGTAAGTACAGTGTAAAAAAAAAAATAGCGAAATTACAGAAAAATAATTTTACTATAAAAAAAATCTAGTTTCATTTTACGATAAATATTCTGTATTTCTACTTCAAAATTTTATAATTTTTACATAATTCATAATAATCACAGAAAATAAGTAAAAATTAACTAATAAGTATGTAAAATTGCTTACTTTCTACAAATTGCTTCATGCACATACCTACTTAATGTAGAATTACGTATTGGTGGTATAATTCCTTAAATTATATAATATTACAGCTTGCATATTAATATCTGTAATACTTCATAAAAATAATGAGACTTAGTATATATTTTGTGTAATAATACTAATAAAATATTTTAGGTGTATTTCATTCATTTCAAAATACATACTTTATGTAAATTTAGAAATGTATGTAGTTATACCAATAATAATATTACAGAACTAATCAAATTTTACCTATTTTTACCTACTAATACTTATCAAGAAACATGTATAATCGACATATTATATAATATATTATTAAAAAAATAATAATAGAAATAGTATATTATGTTACGAGAAGCAGAAAGCGATATTTATTGTGTTGAGTTCAGATATTTGCAACCGAGGCAGAGGCGAGACCTAGCAATCTGAGCAAAAAATCAAAAAAAATCTATTCCGTGAGGCATTATACTATTTTTTCTTCAAGCGTTCTAAACGAGACCAAACTGACTGACACTTTAATTCGAACAGAAAAGATCGTTTGTTAATTTTCCATTTCTTTTCAGACAAAATCATAGTGAAATAGAGAAACGTCGTCGCGATAAAATGAATACGTATATAACAGAACTATCAGCGATGATACCAATGTGCCATGCAATGTCGCGAAAATTAGATAAATTAACCGTTTTACGTATGGCTGTGCAACATCTAAAAACAATCCGAGGAGCCGTTCATTCCTACACCGAAGGACATTACAAACCGGCCTTTCTTTCTGATCAAGAATTAAAATTACTTATTTTACAAGTATGTTTTTGCACTTTAATTGCACAAGTTTATGTTTCAAGTTTTCATATACATTTGATTAACGTTTAGTAAACGTGTCAGCATTAGGTAATAGTGTATAACTGTTTTTAAAATGTTTTTTTTTTTAAATGCTCATGCATGTATTTACATATAAAAATAAGTATTATTATAAATTCAAATTAGAAATATTTTATTAGTAAACTAGTAAAAATGAAAAACTATTGAATACAAACTTTTTTACACAGAAAATAAAATTATTTTCATTTCCTTTCAAATCTCTATAAAATATATAATAATTTACTAAATAATAATTTGAAAATTAAATTTTTATTTAACAGGCAGCCGAAGGATTTCTTTTCGTAGTAGGCTGCGACAGAGGACGAATATTATACGTTTCAGAATCCGTGTCGCAAGTATTAAATTATTCACAAGTAAAACAAATCTTCATTATCACGTTATTATATTGTAGAAATAATAGCCTATTACTTTCAATTTCAGGGCGAACTCTTAGGACAAAGTTGGTTTGATATTTTGCATCCCAAAGACGTAGCTAAAGTAAAAGAACAATTATCATCGTCAGATTTAAGTCCTAGGGAGCGATTAATCGATGCTAAAAGTAAAGATTTATGATTTTTATTAAATAGTATTGATTGTTAAGTTTGTTATTAATGTTTAGCAATGCTGCCTGTTAAAACTGATGTTCCTCAAGGTGTTACAAGATTATGTCCAGGTGCAAGAAGATCGTTTTTTTGTAGGATGAAGTGTAAGACAACTTCACAAGTTAAGGAAGAAGCAGATACCACTACCGGTTGTCACAGAAGAAAGAAGCAACAGAATATAGGTAAGAAATTAACAATATATTTTCCTAGATAGATTAGCAGACAGTCTTGATAATTCGTGATAATTATTGGGACAGACAAAATTTTTTTAATCTAAATGAAGATAAAAGTACGATAAATATGTTATCGATTGATTTTAGATCGAAAATATAGCGTCATACAATGTACGGGTTATTTGAAATCATGGGCATTAGCGAAAATTGGTTTAGAAGAAACGGAAACCGACGGTGATGGAGACTCTTGTAATTTATCATGTCTTGTCGCTGTTGGCAGAGTGCAACCGCATATTTCTGCAATAGCACCATCAACCCACAGACCTAATGTTAGAGCAATACAATTTATATCGCGACATGCTATGGATGGAAAATTTCTTTTTGTTGATCAAAGGTAGGAATTACAAATTTATACATATTTACTAGAAATTAAGCGCAACATAAAGATTATTTCACAAAATATTTTCCTAGATTGTATATTTAAGTTTTCTATTTTGTTAATTGAAGTAGTCCATTTAAAGTTTTAATTTTAAATATCTAATAATAAAAAATGAGACAATTATATAAGTATTAACTTTTCTTATTATTATTTCCATTATTTTCTTATTAGAATAAAAGAATTTGTAAAATACTTTTTTAAAAATTTTAAATACGAAAAAAGTTTACTAGTTTAAAATTTGTAAATTTTGTAAATTTCAGGGCAACTCTTGTGTTAGGTTTTCTTCCTCAAGAATTACTCGGAACAAGCATGTATGAATATTATCATCATGATGATATTCATGCAATTGCAGAGTGTCATAAAACTGCATTACAAAATTGTGAACGCGTCACGACAAAAGTTTACCGATTTAGAAATAAAGAAGGTAGTTTTGTTCGTCTACAAAGCGAATGGAAGTCTTTCAAAAATCCTTGGACCAAAGATGTTGAATATCTAATTGCGAAAAATTCACTAGTCATGTAAGATGCATAACTATTTATTATACTGTATACTTTTTTTCTTCATTTTATAAATTAAATCATTGAAACTTACATTTTTTAATTTATATATTATATTTAAATAAATAACAAAGAAAAATAATATATTTAGAATAACATTAGAATACTATCGTTATTTTAAATACCGTTATTGGAAATCATACACAATTAAATGATAAACGAATGTCAGGTTCCATAATTTGTTTTTTTAATAATTATTCTTTAAGAAAAAAAAGAAGAAAATTAGTCATTACTTGAACTATAAACCATCAAATTAATCTGTCCGTTTTTTTTTTCTTTATTTTTGTAAAAAACTTTGTATAAATTATTTATTTTTCATAAAACCGAAAAGCGATTATTTAAAACATATTATTTATTTTTAGGGTAGATACATTAAGTGTAGAAAGTACTGCAACTCTTGTTGATGGTAACAATCATATACAGAACAATTTTAATTTCTTTACTCAATGTAAGTAAATTGATCTCATACGATAATTTAAAAATCTCACCTGATAAAATGTTTTTTGTACCAGCAAATGGCCGTGAAATGCAACGAATGATAAATACTCATGTAGAAGCAAGCAAAATTGGACGTCAAATTGCTGAGCAAGTTATAGATTCACAACGACGAGGTTATGATTCTTCGTCGGGGAACAGTCCAGATTCGGGAGACAATGATCTGAATATTAGTAACGCCGAAGTAAGGCATTTTATATGTTTGTAATTAATTTACTTTTATTTATTGAAAACAATGTATCATTGTATTCATTAATAAATATCCACGTACATTATTCATAACAAAACACAAATTTATGTTATCTTCATTCGTCCACGATATACTTATACTGAAACTAAATCGAATCGAAATAAATATTTTTAATCATTATCTTGATTTGATATTATCTTCGTATCAAATGATAATATTAAAAACGTCATTATTATATATATATATATATATATAGATTTCATTAAAAATTCCAAAATTTTATAATTACTACCAAAAAAGTTTATAACTAATAAAAACTAAAGATGATATAAAAATATTTTCAATAAGCGATATTGCTACTAAGTAGTTATATAAAAGAACTAAACATAAACAATCATAAATTATAATATAACAATCTGAATCTGATGTCAAGAGAAAAAAGTGTTTTCTTATTTTTAATAATTTTGAAATTGTCCACTTCGCATTAGGGTGACCAACTCTCCGGTTTTCACCCGGAGTCTCCGGGTTATTTTTTGTAATCTCCGGATTAAAGTGAATTTAGATGTAGTCATATAGTTTTATTTATAGTTTTTAAAAAAGTCATTAGTACGATAAGTGATAAATTTACAGTCAAATCAAAATATTATTTAGTTTAATGTATAAGCGTTGAAACAAATTTCAAAATTTAACGATTGTATTCAAATTAAAAATAGTAGTTGAAATTAAAAGGTGATCACCCTACTTCGCACACATATTTTAATATATTACAAAATATGATTTTGTATCTTAAATATTCATAATTTCCAATTTTGTTTTATTAGATTTTCTCTATAATGAAATATAAATTTTTAGTTTAACATAAACAAAAATTATTAATATTTGAAAATACGTAAAAATGTTTTATTTTAATGATAAACAATTTTTAGTCGCACATATCTACAAGTGATACTATAGAAAGACAGCGATCTTTGCAAGATGATTATACACAAGGTACAACTTTCAGTCAAGGAAAAATTACTAATACGTCTCTATCAACAACATCCAATGATCCAGGTAAATAACCAGAGTTTATAATATAATAGAATTCTTGTCTGTAAATTTTCTCTAGTATAATTTTAGTCTAAATATTTTAATTTTATAATATTCAAAAATTGCAAAATATAAAAAAAGATATATTTTACATAAAGAAGTAAGAATATTTGGCATATCTATTTTATAATCATATCTAATATTAAATTTTAAAAAATGTTTAATGTAGTTAACTAAACTATTATCGAATGATTATGACTATAAGAAAATTAAATTGTCTTCAGTTTATATAGTCTCATTTAGACTGCCGCTTTAGTTTAAGCACAAGCACAAGAATTTGACCAATCCAAACAACTTGAGGTTTAATGCTACATAAAACTATTAATAAATTAATACAAATAAAAATATAACTTAAAAATATTTATAATTTTCAACACAGAAATGAAGATGTTGCAAAACTTTTTTATTTAAATTTATACAATTTTATAAAAAAAAATAATTCTTTCAATTATCATTTATTTTTGTAACAGTATTTAATAAAATTTTGATTACTAAATGATTATTTATAATTATTCAGTAAAATAACTAAAGACCAAATAATCAAGCAGTATAGTTACAGCGTTTTATAAGAATATTAAATTTAACAATACAAAACAATTTTCTTATTTTAACAAACTTCAAAATGAAATAACAATTTTGATCAACTGTAAAAACACAAACATTTCCAATGATTTTTACAATCTCTCTCTGACATAAACAAAATAAAATAAACTTATTATTAAATGTAAACAATAAAAAATAATTTGATTAGTTTTAGCTGGATCAGCTGACGAGGAAATAATTGAAATGATGGGACGAACAGTACGCGAATCTCCTAACCATAGTGTACAAAATGACGGTAATGACGAAGCTGCAATGGCTGTAATTATGAGTCTTCTAGAAGCAGACGCCGGACTTGGGGGTCCTGTTGATTTTTCCGGATTACCATGGCCTTTACCCTGACCATAATAAAATAGCCCTTGCTTGGGGAGCAACGCCGAAAATATTTCGATTTTATCGTTTTGTAATTACATATTAATTAGACGGACATTTTACATTTCTCTCTAATAAACGATTGGTTAATTTTGTAATAAATTACTAAAATGTAATTTTAAAAATATTATAATTTACTTATAATGACATTATTTAAACATTACATTTTTTTTTGAAAACTAAACGTAACTAAATATCCAAAATAACAAAATATTTGACAAAATAAATATTGTGTTAATTTCCGTCTATCAACATGTACCTAGTTCTTCTTCTGTGTTAACTACATTATATAAAAATCTGTGATTTAGTTATACAATATATTTACAGAATGCGACATAATTTGATTAAATATATAAAAAACTGTTTATTAACATATAAATTTAAACAAATGTCGACAGTATTATAATCTACTGTTATAAATATTTATAATTTTTTTATAGCTAGTGGATATAAGAATCAAATTTATATCAGTATTCTGCATTTTTCTATAGTTCTATAAAACCATTTATATTTTTCTGACATATAACATTTTCTATTTATTAAAAAAGACAAAAGATTCTATAGCACTGTAGAGCATTTAGAATAATACAGAATACAATACAGAATTAATTAGAATATAAAAATAAAATAGTGAAAATCTTTCAAAACTCATTATATTATAATAAAAGCTTTAGCTTGAGTTCTGTTTTATATTAAAATTCTACATTTCGATATACTAAACGTCTAATTTTAATAGAAAATTCAACAGAATTTCTATCTAAAGCTTAAGTATTGTAATAAAAATTAAAAGCTAATTAATTTTACAATGTTTTTATTATAGAAAAAAACAATGTTTATATTCAGAGAAATAAAAATTTCAATAATGCTAAATATGATCCTTGTTTCAAATTTTAAAAAAATTAATTTGTTGTATATTTTAAAAATCCATTAATAATAAACAATCAAAAATATTTACATAAAAACCTCATAAAATTGTCGACATTCATGTAAAATATAATGTTAATGCAATAGAAAAATTGGAAATATTTAACCAATTCCAAATGTATGTCCTAATCTGTATTTAAGTTTCAATTGGATATATATTATTTTTAATACGACATAAAAATATATAAATATATTTATTAAAAATATAATTTCTTTTTTTTTATTTAGAAACCTTATTAACAATTATAAACAAACGGGTAAAATTAAACATTCAACGTGTCGCTATTCTTTTTAATTTTTTTGACCTTTTTCACTTCATCAATTTTCGTGTTATTTTTGCGTTTCTTCGACATAACCTCTTTGAATTCGGATGATGAATCTTGTTGCTTACTTTTACTAACTGGATTGTCGTCATTCAAAGCTGAAATTTTAACTAAATGAAATGACGCGTCAAGTGATTGACTATGTTCACCTAAGGTTTGTTCCAAATCCGAGTCATGTAAATTTAGTTCTTTGTTGTCCCATATAACGTTTGATAAAGATTTTCTTCTTTTCGGTTTGCGATCTTCCGAATCGGCCATATTAAAATTTTTTATTGTTTGTAAACAAGAATCGCTTTCTTGTCTTTTTAAATTCGATTTAATGTTTGGAATTATCGAAATTGAACCTTGACTTATATTTTTATTGGATTCCTTTTTCGATAGTTTTATATTTTCTGTGTCTAATTTATTTTTATTTTGACTTGCATTTGGAGTTTCAGAGATTAATTCTTGACTTGATATATTTTTATTGGCTTTCTTTTTAGGTGATTTTACAATTTCTGTATCTAATTTATTTTCATTTTGACTTGCATCTGGTTCACTTTTTTGTGTTTCTAAAGATTTGCGTTTTTGTTTTTTTAAACTTGAATTAATTTTTGGAGTTTCGGAGATTAATTCTTGACTTGACGTATTTTTATCGGATTTCATTTTAGGTGATTCTAATTTGATTTTATTTTGACTTGTATCTTTTGAGTATAAGGAATTTAAGTTATCACTACTTTGATCTTCTTTAGTCAATTTGCTAATTATATCATTCACATCTGCATTTTGCAATTTTAATAACTGTGCTATTAAATCATCACGAGGCAATTCTTTATCGTTTTTCTTTGTTTTCTTTTTAACTTGCTCATGATTTTCATTCTTATCGCTATCTTCATTTTGAGACAATGTTTTATCTTTTTTCATCTTTTTCTTTTTAATTTGATCATGAGATTTATCTTTATTGCTTTCTATATTTTCTAGATTAATCTCACTATTTTTCTTTGATTTTTTCTCATTCTTCGATACATCTTCAAACTGTCTAATTATTATTTTATGTCTCTTGTTTATTCTATCATCTGTAGAAATATTTTCATTAATTACATCAGTATGTTTTTTCTTTTTTCCCTTTTTATTACTGTTCTTACTTATAATTTCATTGTTGTCATTTTGCAATAAATCTTCATCAAATATATTTATTAAATTATCTATTGTATTCATATCTATAGTTTTACGAATCTTTTTCTTTTTTGGTGGGTCCGTTTCTTCATCGGTAGTTGTAGTATTGATGCTACTTTCACGTTTACGTTTTTTTGCAGGCTTTTGTTTATTCAAATCATTCTTCTTTTTCTTTGTAGATTTTAAATTAGATTTAGAAATTTCCGAATCAGATAATTCATTACTAGGACCTTGTAATTCAATTTGTAGTTCTTCTAATTCTACCGTTTCATGTTGTTTGTTTTTCTTCTTTTTGGAAGGTACAACCGATTCAGAATTAAGTAAATCTTCATCAGTAGTTTCGAGTAATTTTTCTTCAGTTTCGCTATCGTTTAATTCTTCAATTTCATTCTCACTTTTTATTTTCTTCTTTTTGTTTTTACTAGAATTAAATATCATTTTATAAAATAACATCGAAAGTTAAAAATAGTATAAATTATACGTACGGCACAAATGAAGTTCTTATATACGGAAGACGTGTTTCAAGATTAATCTGTGTGACTTTTAATAATACACAGTCACCAATTTTTACTTTATTTCCTTGCCATGAACCCTCGTTGTTTCTTTTCGGCACGGAGACATTAAACATTTTATTCACCAAACAACTGACATGATCTTTACTAACTTTATTTACTGTTCCATATAAAGTCGAACCAATTTCGGGCTTAAATATGTAGAATTCTCCTTCAACATCGAAATGAATAAAACAGCTATCCGTTATAATTAAACCTTCCCTCTGTAAAACTTTAATGTTTTTATAACCAAGTACTATGCCACCAAACCTAAAAACAAAACAAATATGTGAGATACTATAATACTATTGAATAATAAAATTAATATACTTTTTATCGTATTTTGCTACATTTGCATTTAATATTTCCTTGATGGATAATTTTAAATCACTTAAATGATATGGATATAATGCTAGGTTATAAGTACTTTTATGTACTGTAACACAAGCATTACTATCTTCTGCGAGTTGTTGTAGCTCTTTTGTAGTGTATTTAGCTACTATATGTTTCGCCATTCTAATTTATTAAATATTATTGTTACTTTATTGAACAAGTAGAATTTAGGTTAGCTAACCATGTGTTTGACGTTGAAAAACTCGCCATCCCCACCACTGTCTTATAATTACATCAATAAAGACACGCATGTGCCATCTTTTGAGTATAATAAAAAATAAAATAAAAGTAACTAAATAATTCAAAAATTATTTATATTTATTTTGTGATTTATTTATATTCGGTGTTATGCAAGCACAGTAACACATTAAATACATTTATTTATTATTTATTTAAAATACAATTATAATAAATATTTTAATTTGTAACATTAATTGCTGTCGTTGGTACTATTTTCTGTTTCGTCAAATCCCGTATGCAATAATTTTGCAATTCCTTCTATATCTAAATTATTATCACGTTCACCAATTTTCTTAAGAGCATTATTAAAAATACATAAATCGCCTCGTAATTCGGAAACCAAAGCTGTTATTTTTTGAGCATTGCTTAGAACTTCAACGCTTTGCGTATAGGGATTGTAACGAACCCCAAAAGGTCGATGAATTTGTTCGGCAAATTTTCTATAAAAATCAATTTTAATTAGATATAAATTACAAGTTTTTTTACAATGATATTCACCTCATTTTTTCTTTAGCTTCTTCAAATGAATCTGTATACCAATATGCTTCTTGATAAGCAGTGATTATACAAGTTTGTTTACATGTTACATCTGGATCGAAACGTTTTATTTTATCTGGGGCATCAACAGCGTGACGTAATTCCGCAACCGAGCTTAAGAGTCCGGCTCCGTATACTCTCATTTCGCCGTCTTGTTTGCATAATCCGAACTCGACGGTGAAAAAGTAGAGCTTCAAAATATTACATCCAGTTTTATTAAAAATATATATATATATATATATATATATATATATCAAATTTCTTATTTTGTATAAGTATTTGTATATTTAAGCTTTTTTACCAATTATAATAGTTACTTGAAATAAATTTTGTAAATCTTAAAATTGTAATATGAAATTACAAAAACAAATTTCGTATAATTTTCATGAAATGGGCAAAAAAATATCAAAAGCTTTCAAATTTTAACATGTCATTAAATTTAACAATATTTGTTAATGGTTAAAAGTACGGTGTTTAAATTATCATCAAAATCTAAATAAGCTGGTATACAAATAGATAAAAATTATATTACAGCACTAATGAAATAGTTTTACAAAATATTTGTATCAAATAGTAAAAAAAAAATTAATGTATTATATATTTTATTTGTTTGAATATTACCGTGGCTAACTTATCAACATCTTCATCGCAAGCACCCAATGAGGCTAGACCTAGTTCTTGTGAAAATTGTGCAAAAGTTGGATTTGCTAATAACGGCATGTGACCTAGAAGTTCATGACAGCAATCGCTAAAAATATCAAAAGTTAACAACTTTAAAATTGCTTCAATTACACGCTGTTTCGATCAGCAATATAATTAACTAAATTTACCGATTGTCACGTTGACATTTATATTTTGAAACAGATACAAATATTTCAATTTAATTTTATTTTTAGAAATAAAATCTATCTATAGACGATTTCATCAACATAAAATTCATTAATATTTACTAGTTCTCATCTTCTTATCGTTCTGTAATTGGATATATTTATCCTATATTTGCATATATATATATATATTATACATATATAAGAATTTATCGAGTAAAGTCACTATACTAAATATAATACTGATTTTAAAATAATTAAAAATTTAAAAAGTTTTATTATTTAATATAAAAACTCTTAAATCTAGAAAAATTAATAGTTATTTATGTATTTATGTATTATAGTCGTAAATATTATTAACATATCGAATTAACATTAAACCCAACAAGGTCAATGCATTTTCCTTCATTTAAAAATTAACTGATTTTTTAATTAGTTCATCAAAATAAATTAATGGCAATTTAAGCAAAAAAAAAATCTGTAACCTAATAAACATTATAGTTACGATAGTAATACGTAAAAAGTTAAATTAAATTAAAGTTGTCAAAATAACATTTAAAAAATTTTTAAAATTTAAAAAGTTTTAGATTTAGTAGTATTATTTTATTTCTAGTAATATAAAAGAGTATTTTGTATTAATGTATTAATGTTTGTAAACAAAAAGCTATAAATCGATCGAACATAAATATATTTTACCTAACTTTTTTAATTCAAAATTTAAAACAAAATACAGATACGTACGGTTCTGGTGTATAAAAGGGATCGGACGAATGTCTTATATACTGAGTGCAATGAAACACTCTAAACGCCAGTCCAGACAAAAAGTCTCTCGGACTCAAATATCCAGCAACGGGTCGTAGCTGAAATCCAGTTTTCCTCTTCAGGAATACGTTGATATCTTGCAATTGCGGTATATTATCCTCGCGATAGCCACAGTACTTGACCAGCTGAGGCCAATTCTCCAAATACTCTCGGCAGGCGTGTATTTGATAAAGTTTCTGCAGTTCACGGAACACGGTGCCCCTATATATACGTGCGCGAAACGAGTGTACCAATTACAAACATAATTAAATCAATCGTGTCAAAGCAAACACTTGGGGGCGAGAATTCGATTTATTCGTTTAGTTTACAATTAGCGTCACTATTCAACACGTCTTATTAAATCTGCCTCCCAGCTCCATCAGTGTTTGCTTTTCAAGAGTTTCTTATGTTGCTTGTTTGTAAAGCTTTTAAGCGAAAGAAGGATTTATTCTTAAATTTGTAGGATATGTTTAGGTAATGAATTTATTAAATTATGTTGGTCGAAATTTGTGCTATATTTTATTCATTGAAGAAAATATTGCTCAATAAATAAAGTTTCCTGTATTTTGAAAGTAAATTTTAAAATAAAAATAAAAATTACTTCTTAAATAAAAAGATTATTATAGCTACACAGAATATCTGTCCTGAAAATTTAATTAGAGTTGAATAAATAATCTAGTCACAATAAAATGTTAAAAATATTAATATTGTTTTTGCTCAAAAAAGACACAATTGTACAAAAATAAAATCATATAATTATTTTGAGCATCAAGAAAAATTTTCCTCAAATTTTTATCAAAATTAGTCACAATCAGAGTTGGACTTTCCCACCGGAGCACTGAGCTTTTCCCGGTGGGCCGTCATCATTATGAGCCGTGACCGGCGATTGTCAAAAAATGAAAACCAATCTCTGAGTTTCACAAAAATTTAAGAACAGATTATCTCAAAAACATCGATATGTATTGAATGACGGTATATAAGGAATGACGTTTATTGGTTAAATCCTAATAACTTTCCCAAAATCAATAGTGGTAATATTTTCGATAAAACTTTTGAATTAATAACAAATTTAATTAATAGAAAATTAAACATACATATTAAAAAGAACAATTTAAAATCTGAGTTATTAGATTTTTCAAGAAAATGAGACACATTTATTAACATCTTAAATGATGAAAATGAATATTTTATTTATATTAAATTCGATGACGAACAAACTGAAACCGGAAAAGAAGATGAAATCAATGTAACAAACTGTAGTAATACTTGTAGAAATTGCATTGTCTGTTGTTTTTCAGTTTTACAAAAATTTAATATCCATACATTGACATACGCTAATTTATTCATTGCTTATAAATTAGTGCTAATATTATCTTCCACACAAGTATCATGCGAACGAACATTTTCAAAATTAAAGTATATTTTAAATGGATTGCGAAATTGTTTAAGTCAGGATAATTCGAGGCTTACATGCTCATGTCATGCGACAAGGATATTTTGTAAAAATTATTTAATGAAGATATCATTAAAAAAAATTCTAAAAAGATTCATTAATTAAACCGTCTTTTAACTTAGAATTAAGTAAAGAATTATATTTAATTCTATATGCGTCATTTTTACAATTTATTTATAATTTTCTGTAATGTCATTTCCATGTTTATTAAGATAAATAAATATAAAAACGTAACGTATTTGAACTACAACTTTCTCCGGGCCTAATTTTTTATCCAGTCCAACCCGGATCACAATATTTTTTGCTTCAAAAGTTGACAAAACTGTACAAAAATATAATCATATGATCATTTTAAACACTAAAATAAATAGATAACGTAGTAAGTATTTTTTTAATTCTAATGTTATTAAATTCTCTATCAGATTCGTTATTGTTTTTAGCAATGACGCGTTTCGACTTTTCAGTCATCTTCAGATTTTTAGTAGAATTGGTAAAAATCTAGCATAAAAAATCAAACTTACCATGTTTTCACTTCTTCTGGAGTATATTTAACTTTTGGTATCGGTTGCCCACTAAATTAGTAAAACAAAACAAATTAAATAATTTATTAATAAAAATATAAATTTCGATATTACTAATGATAGTTGTTTGCAATTTTAGAAAATTGTTCTCTTCGTTGTCGATAAACAGGATCTTTAAATCCGGGATGATCAGCATCTAATTCTGATCCGTACATTAGAACATTCTGAGCGCGATCAAGTTCTGATATTTTGCGTGGAAACCATGGCATTTCATCAAAATCTATAACAATTAATAAACAATGTACTAATTTATAACTTTGTTAATTGACTGAACTTAATATTAAATATTGTGTTTGTCTGGATTCGAGAATGTTCTCTAATATAACTTTATTATACCTGTAATAAATTGTTTTAAGATACACGGTACAAATAAAAGTTGTTTATTGTGTTAGAAATTTAATAAACTTTAGTTTTAAACGTTATTAAATAAATTATTTTCAATCCACATGCGTCGCTTTAGATGTTTGTTTATCATGCATTTATGTAAATGAAATTTTTAATAAGATTTTAAGATAAGATTTTTAATAAGATTACAAAAGATTTTTATTTTTATAAAAATGACACAAACATTTCTATCCAAATATTCAATTTTCGTTTCACCTATATTCATCTCATAACTCTTCTTTAGTCTTATTACATATTCAATATACATATATTTTTTCATCAAACGGTTATTAGGCATTTGATAAAGCTACCTAAATCATCTTCACACGTACACCTTTTAATATATTTCATAAAAATATGTATTCATTTATTAATAGTTCAACATAATAATATATTTGAATATGTATTAATATTTACAGTGGCGGATTTAACGTATAAGGGGCCCGTGGCGTTAAACAATTCCGGGGCTCCATCGCCCTATCGCAAAAATAGTCGTTTTTAATGTGAAAAAAAAATTATATTTATCCGAAATTCATATAACATAGTAGTAAACACCAAAAAATTAATGTAGGGTAACACGTAATTGTAACACCATATTTAATTATTTCAAAGTTAGTTTTCTTTAATGGAACTTTTCTGCTTTTAGATGCAGCAAATTTATCAATAATGTTTTCGAAGTTTAAATTAACATAAATATTATATTTATGTTAATTGATTTGTCACTTGTTTATACATATATTTTGCTTTGTAATTGATTGTAAAATTGTTGGGCAATAAAGTCATTATTATTATTATTATTATTTTGTTTATTATTATTATTATTATATAATATACACTCAATTAAATTTTTCTGGATTTAAAGCATTGCATCCATCAGCATTCACTAATTTTTCAATCTTTTAGTCAATATGACCATCCTTTTACAATGAACTATTCAGATACATAAACTTGTCTATCTGCTTTTTTAACATCATGTCAAGCTATGTCAAGAATAATGCGTCACTAGGTAAGTGATAACGTTTTTAATAATTTTACGTTTCTTTCAAAACACGTCAAATAGCAATTAACTTACCAAAACTAGCGGCAGCTGATAAGGGAGTTGGCGGTGGAAATTCACTCTCCTGCCTAATATTTCCATAAGTTCCAATGCACAAACTCTGCACTTCTCTTCGGAGTAAACGACTCAGTTGTTCCATTCGTTTAGGTTCGCATTCAACATCGACTAGGATATCGGACTGAGCATCCGTCTGACTGGATGGACGTGATTCAATGTGCAGCACATTGATGCCCAGATCCTGAAAAGCTTGCAATGCACGGACCAGTCCGCCGACTTGATTTTTCAGTGTAAAGATAATGGATATATGCTCGGCTTTTTGCTGTGGTTGTTGCTGTTGTTGACTGGTGTCTTGAGATGGTTGCTGGGATTATGATTTGAAAGAAAATTACATGTTCAAAAAAAAAAACAATTCAACACATTAAAGCTCCAATTAGACTCCCGTTTTAGTTTTAACGACAAGTGTTTAGAATGATTAAAAGTAAAATAGAAATCTGAATGAGGCTTAACACCTGGTATTATAAGTCTAGAAGTGAATACCGTGCAATTATTTTGAAATGTGACCGAAAAATGCAATTTTTCATTTTATAATTGAAGAAAAACCACAATATATATTTGTATGTAATATTTAGTAATGAGAAATATCCATCATTATACGTTTATAGATTAACATACTACTAAATATTGTATTTACTATGTGCAAAATTCTAAAATATAAAAGTTAGCTAAGCATTTTTGGAATATTCTAGGTAAATTGTCAATTCTAAATAAATTATTAAACAATATATTTACTATGATTTATAATTATAATTGTTTTATAAAGAATTACACTTTTCACTTTAGATAAATCTTTACGGAATATAAACTCCTATATGATATATTTTATAAGTGTTTGGAGAGTATATAGGTTATATTTTTTTATGATAAACACTGAATTGTAGTTTTTTAACAAACCAAAACAAAATAATAATAAGTTTTAAAAATTATAAACAAAATATACTTAGAGAAAATTGAAAAACAACAATAATAAATGAAATTGTAACAAAAATTGTAAATTTTTAAAATCTGCTGCTGGCGAAAGTATCTACAAGAGAAAAACTTCATTTTTAAATATATATATATATATATATATATATATATATATATATATATATATATATATATATATATATATATATATATATATTATGAAGTATTATAAATTTAGTCGGCATAAGCCATTATACGTTTTTAATAAAATTTAAATACTCCTTAATAAAATCTTTGTCTTTTATGCTAACGAGTTAAAATGTTGACAAAAATAGTTAATATAAATAAAAAAAAAAACTAATAATATAATAAAAAAAATATAATATCATTCTTTTTCAATATAATGTACAAAAAAATCAAAAAAACTTGTATGTGAATGTATAAAACCTATATATATATATATATATATATATATATATATATATATATATATATATATATATCTTGAACAAGATAAATTTTTTTAATAGAATTCAATTGTTTTAAAATTGTGTAGTTTATATTGAGGCTATGTACAATGTGCACTTAAAAAATGTGCAACATATATAATAATTTTTTGTTAAAGATTTTAAGATTTTTTATCCATTAATTGTATTTAGTTATTCTTTGATTTAATAAACAATAAAAAAAAAACCTTATATGATTTTTGGATGAGAAATTTTGACTCTTTTTAGATAATTAATCTATTAGATAATTGTTATTTAACATATGCTGTAAATTTTTTACGAGCACTGTTTATATCTACATTTTTTTTATCAATTCTATATAAAATTAATATAATAAAAATTCGTCACATTTATTTGAAGAAATTATTGTTTTTACAATATGAATGTAATCACTATAAACATGTGATTTTTCTACTACATAACAATTTAAAAATATTAACTATTAAAATTAAATTAAATCATTAATTATTGAAACCTTTACAAAACAAAACAATATGTAAATACAATTGTTTAAACTTATTTTAATCATAAGAAATTTTTTTTTGTAATTGTTTAACAAATTGAAATAGAACCTATGTTTACATAACATTTTCTTCCCAATAAATCACTCTTTATAAAAATGTAAAAAAATTCTTGTAACTGTTATTACGCTAAATTTTTTTTTAATAATAAATGATTTTTTTTTTAATATATGTTAAGAAAAAAGTAAATTAAATTATAAATCCATTATTTTAATCATATTTTGAAAGTATTTTCTGTTAATAATATACCTTTTCGACAATCCTCTTCAGTACGTAATTATAAAAATACAAAAATAATGCTTGTAAATTTACAGAATAAAATTTGTAAACCAATATAATACATAAGATATTTCATATTTAATGAGCCAATTGAAAATCTACATCTCAGAACAAGCATATGCCCGAAATTCGTTCGTTTAAGAGTTACGGTAATTGGAAGTTACTGAAATTAATAAGATTTATAATTTTTACATATTAGTTATACATTTACTCCTTTAAAAGTATAAACCAATATATCCCCCCCCCCCCTATTAATTAAACAAAATTGCATCAATTTGTGAAACATTGCTATCATTTGTTTAATTTATCTATCTATAAATTCATCATTATAATATTGTAAATTTTTTCTACATTTTTCAACAATCTCAAACTACAACAAAAAAGAAAAAGTTTATTTAAGTTTTTATATAAATTTTAAAATATAATTCTGACATATAGTAATGTAGCGCTTACATGCATAGAAAAATATTATCGTTTCAGAATTCACTTATTTCAAAATTATTGTTAAAACAATTGTAAGTATAATTAGATTTTATTTATACATATATATGACAAATGTTATAAATTTAACTAAATAAACTTATGTGAAATATTAGAAGTAAAATGAAAATAACAAGATTTAGGACAAATTTCATAAAACTTTGTTAACTGAATTACCTAAGCAATTAGATTGTCAACTGTTTTTGAAACGCGTCATTTATTAGTTAATGAGAGAGTTAACTTACAATTAAATCCTTGTTTAAAACAAATGATGACTCCTTTAATCAATAGTTTGTTAAAAAAAAAAAGAAAAACTAAAAACACTTACCATTGCTGCAGTGGTAGGTAATGGACAATCCTCTTTCACAGCCCAATCTTCTCCACTCCGATAAAGCCATAGCCCCAGCAGACCCTTCCCGGAGCCGCTCATGTTGTCTTCGGCTGCAGCAACAGATAATGTTACTATGATCTTCGATGATACTTCGTTCAGGTCTTTTATAAACTCCCAGAGCAGACAGCAACGACATCTTGCATCACCTTCATGCGCAAACGATCCCCGTGTTTGATTGGCACAATCAAGCAATACGCACTCTTCATCCCAGTTAAAACGGTTTTTTACCGATACAGAAAAATCATCGTTCATCGTTTTATTTTTTTTTTATTTTGCTAGATTTGTATTTCTTTTTGGATTTTTCTATAAGAAAGAAATTTCTAATTTTTGTTGTTGCTTGTTACAATCGAAACAAACAAAATTTTTGTCAG
This sequence comes from Clivina fossor, assembly GCA_963966155.1. Taxonomy (NCBI): domain Eukaryota; kingdom Metazoa; phylum Arthropoda; class Insecta; order Coleoptera; family Carabidae; genus Clivina; species Clivina fossor. The sequence continues at coordinate 13,862,154 of OZ014560.1, forward strand.
GCAGTATTGCAAATCTATGTTATTATACTTATAATTCTATTGTATTTTCCCACTTAATAAAAATAACTTTTAACAATACTAAAGTATTTTTTAAATAATTAACAAAAAATGTGCAAAAAAGTATTCGTTTATCGTTTTATTTTAACTAGATTTGTAGTTGGTTTTTGCAGGAAGAAATTTTTTTATTTTTGTTAATTATTACTGTTGAATTTAGTAATATTTTTATCAAATAGTTTTGCAAATATATACGCTATAATATTTATAATTATTATTAGAAAATATATATATTTTCTGAACTTTAGTTGACTTTAAAATGGCAATAATGTGTAAAAAAGTACAAACAGAAAATTTGTAATTTTTTTAAATTCAAAACATACTTGTAATTTGAAAAATAAATTACTATTTGTTACAAATAGGTAAATAATTATTAATTATCAAAAACAAAAACGCCATTTAACACCTTCGGGTTTTTATTACTCTTGGTTACGCCTCGAGGAACAACTTGCGACAAAGTATTCGTTTCCACCCTAGATATATAAAAAACTATTGTAATTTTCCACGTAATAAGAACAATATTTTTTTTAATATATAATTCTAGCGATAATAATATATGAAGTGAAGTGTTTTTTTATTAAATAATTAAACAAAAATATGTATTTTTATTATTATTTTAAAGTAAAAGACAACCTTTAAATTTACATTTTCTTTTAACAAATTTAAAAACAATATGATATAGAACTGTAAAAGTAAACTTCCTTCAAATTCTCTAATGTAAATAAATGACACAGAACCTTAATAAAATTGAAATTAAAGATGCCTTTTTCTAAAAGATTTTTTCCTTTGTAGAACACTTAAAACTAAGAAGTATTAAAATAGCACTTTCTAAAGTAAATATCTAGATTCTAGAAGTATTCTAAAAATTTAACGATTTTGACAAGTAACGCAGTATTTTATTAATTTTGCGAATAGATAATGCAGCACAGAAATTATAAAGTAAGTATAACGATTGAACCGTTATATTTTTCGTTCCGGTTCAATTAAAGAAATATATATCGGTTCCATTCCGGTTTTCGTTTCTGCAAAAATAACGATTTTTTTTCAGATTTCGGTTCAGTTTCGAGTGTTTAATTTTAATGTTTTTATTTGTATTAAAAATTTATTTTCTATCATAATTTAAAACATTTTATTCCTTCTTTAATACTGATACTATATAAATTGATACAATAATATATAATATAAATAATAATTATTATTTATTAATTAAAGGTATAATAATTAGAAGTATACCTATAATATATGATAATAGTATAATTTATTATTCGAAACTTATATAATTTGTATGTATGTTTTAATGATATAATAATAAGATAACATACGTTAATGTAACAAATGCTTGTATACTGGATTTTTATTTATTTATAAATAAACTACGCTACGAAACTACGAAAATGAAAAAAATAAAAACGAAAACTGACTGGAAAGTAAGTTTTTCAACATGTATCGAACCGAAATAAACCGATATTTTTTTCGGTTCAGTTCCGGTTTTCGTTCCAGCAAAAATAACGGTTTTTTCGGTTTTCGGTTCAAATATTAACTTACATGACACTGAAGAAGAGTATTTAAAATATAAATTAAACAGTAAATATGTTTAAGTTAATTTGAAAAAAATTGTATTGTTTTAAAAAAAAGGATTTATTTGTCGATTTATTTTTAACTTTTTGTTGTAACATATTTCTTTTAAAATTAGTGATTCTTTTTTTTTCAACATCCTGTATAAATCAAAGAAAAGTATCTATTTTCCTTTGTATTGATTGAGATTGACAAAGCAAACGCTTATAAATGCTGTCCTATATATTTCAAGCTCACATCACAGCAACATCGACATTGTGCCTATTGATAAATACCCCGGACCTGTTGCTTTTACTTAACCGATTCGCTCGTTCGCTAACAGAACTACGTGATACGGCTCATTACGAGGAAAGCATAACCATAGCCTTTCTCGTAAATCATCCTGCACGAGCCGCGAGAGTTTGCCACTCGTTTACAGCGACTCGATAGTGGTGGTGGTTGCGGCCCACGCGCTTTGCTCGAAGACATACTTCAGGGCGCCACTCCGGGTATATAGTGATAGCCCCCACAAGCTAAAGTAATTGAAATTGTTATATGCATCTTGTTGAATAAACCATGATGGACTTGGTGAACAGGCTACTGGGCCAGGACCGTGATAAGACATAATAAAAGAAAAAATAGATAAGTTAAAGAAAATTTGATGTATTATGAAAAAAATATAAGGAAAAGTTATAGATGTGTGAATTTATCAACTTATATATATACTTTGGCGGCAATATATTGTAAAAAATCTTTCAGAACTAATTATATTACAATAAAACGACTTTAGGTTGTAGTTCTGTATTAATATTTATCACGTATTACGTTTCGATGAACTCAACGTGCGTCTTTATTTTTCCTAATGTACGTCGAAACATCGATTATTAATAAATATTAATACAAAACAACAACCTACAGCCATTTTATTTTAATATATCACAATAATAAATAAATTAAATAAATATTGAAAAACCCGTTGTTTACAAAATGACTTGCTTTTTGAAGATTTTTCTTCTTTTTTTCTGCTGTAAGTATAAAAAATACAACTAATCTTTTTACCTAATATACCCTGTATTAAGTTTTCAAAAAATACTAATAATTTTTCAAAAAAAAAAAACAGATTTCTTAATATTTCCACAACATATTTACCAATTTATTTCGACAATGAAATAGAATTAAAAATATTATCAAAAATAAGACGTGCAGTTTGTTGTAACTCGAATATATCGGAAGTCGGAAACAATTTGTACATAATATTGATTATTGTTGAACTCTATGTCAATATGATATTAAATTCATATGTGGGTAGTATCTATTTTATATCGATATTATATCTTGTATCAAGAAAAAATATTAGCCATTTGAAAGATTTTATTTGTCAAATTTGTCACTTTTGACATGAATTATAGCTTAATAAATATATACCTATACAATTTATTAGTGATATAAAATTGATCTATTTTTTTTGTTTCAATTTTAAATTTCATGACAAGAAACATATAATTAAGAATAAGATATTTAAAAAGAGTTTGATTAACTCTATTTTTTTTAGATAAAATTAATTTTATCTTATATTGGCAAATAAAGTTATGATAAAATTAAGGTGAACGTCTTTGTATCAGTTAGTTTGCATGTAAAGAATAGAGCTACATGGAAAAAAATTGCATTTTTTATACTTACAGGAGATAAAAAAAAAGTCTTCAAGTCATTTTGTAAACAACGGATTTTTCAATATTTATTTATTTATTATAATATATTACAATATAATATATAATATATCGGCTATAGGTTGTAGTTCTGTATTAATTTTTATTAATAATCAACGTTTCGACGTACTATATATACATTATCATTTGTATAATTTTTTCCTGATGTTAATGTACGTAGAATACGTCGAAACGTCGATTATTTTCTGAAATATATCCTAAAGTCGTTTTATTTTAATATAATATGTTCTGAAAGACTTTTTACTATGTTAAGAGTGTATTATAACAATAAACCATTTTCAAGATCATTTAACAAAAAGTCATAGAAATTAATTTCTTTTTGGTGAAAAATTGGAATTATATTGTAAATTTTACTAGGTAAATTATAAAAATATAAATTAATTTTTCTTGCAAATAAGTTTACTGAATTACATTTTTATTTAATAGATTTATTATACAATTACAGATCAGATCAGATCTAACATAAATATAGATATTTAATGCTTAATTGTTTTGTTATATACAGCAAAAAATGATGAAAATAGTGATATTTACATTTTTTAACCTGACACCACTATATATTTAAAATGGTCTTGCCAGCTAACACAATATAAACAAAAATAATTTATTATTAATATAACAAAATACTGTGTTGCGTTTTTGTATATGTACAAGTACTATTACTATTTTGGGAACGCGTTAGAATTTAACTTTGAATGACAAAAAAAATAATTTAAAAAATGACAAAGTTGTGTTCAACAGTCGTAGATATTTCAACGTGTTATCTTACAAAAATGTTAAATCGCAAATTTCCACAACTGTTACAATATGAAAAAAAAAATACTGGGAATTTCCTTCAGAAATCCGGTCCTGCAAACTCGGTGATCGAATCTCTTGCAAATCAAACAGCGCACGTTTCTTAAACAATCGAAGCAAACAGAAACCCAAGGCAGAGGCGTTTAGAAGGCAACTATGGATGGGCAAGAAGATATGGGGAGCCACTTCACTTCGAATGCCCGATTGCCTGAATTGAAATGGGTCAAGAGAGATCACACTGCTCTTTCGCACCACAGACAAACTAACCATTCCTAACTGAATAAATTAACACACTAGAACCTATACCAACCAATCGAAATAACGTATTTCAGATTCTTTTTTAATTTTATTACAAATTACACAAAATTATGATGATACTGTTGTTCAAATGTTGAATTTTTTCAAAATTCAATTATGATTATGTATGCCAATTTATTTTCCATCAACTATTCTAGTTTCAAATTTATTATATGAATAGTATAACGTCAAAATGATGGATTTACTAATTTCTTACTTTATCATAATTTATTTATAAAAAATATATATTGTACATCATATAAAATAATGACACAACTTAAAATATGGAGTTTTTTAAAGAGTAGAAAACAAGTAGAGACATTGATTATAATACTGTCGTTATACAGGATGTTTACGGTCTTCTCTGTATCCTTTTAGGAGAGCGATAGTACACCTCAAAAGGAGTCGATAAACCTTAAAACGCCTTAGTAAAAGTCGTCTAATAAGCGAGATAATAATTCTTTTAGTTTTTGCTAAAATCGATTAATTTGTTTTAATCTCTGGTAATCTACTACTAATAAAGGCTTTATACATGAAGTGTGCATCAAAAACTTACTATTAGTTCTAAATCTATATTCATTTATTGATAATATCTAAAAAAAATTTGTTAAAGTGACAAACTATTATAGCATTGTCAATAAAAATTGTACACTACACGCTCATTTAAATCTGAGAGCATCCAAACGTGTATGCAATTCGGAAAAAGAAACAGCTAATCGGGGTACATTTATCCTTGATAGCCTCGTACAAATTTTCTATTGAATTTTGAGTTGTTACTGTATACTTTGCATTTTTGCAATGTGTAATATGGCATATTTATGGTATATATTTGACAAAAAAATTTCCGATTCTACAATATAAAATTGGCTTGTTATATTTCGTCTTATTTAGACAAACGATCAAGCGAGAGCATATACGGTAGCCTGGTATTTCGACAAATTGGGAATAATATTTTGTATTAAAAAGGTGGAAAATCAATCAAAAATATATGTAAATTATAAAAAATTACTGTAGTTAATGAATAATAATAATAAATAAAATGTTTTTCTTTCAAATATATTTAATTTTAAAATATTTGAAAATGTGAAATTGGTAAACATATATCAGGTTAAAATATCTAATTGTAATTAATAACCAAGGAGGCATTTCAAAAACAGTTGACAATCTAATTTCATAGTTAACCGTTGATTAAGTTAATCGTGTTTTAAGCAACTGCTGTTAGTGTTCAAAAATAGACAGTTCAGTCTGGTTTGGAGCTATCAGTAACCATTTTAACTTCAACTTCAAATGTTTGCATATTATAAAGGCGAGATTGTAATGTATGCGGGCAAATTGTTTGAATTATGTTATATTTTGACTTTAAAGAACTCTTCTGCTTGCAGATGAGTCAACTTTAAATAAAATTGGTCTTACATGATATCTCGTCTGATGCATAGTAGAATACTGCGCATGACAAACATGATTTTGTTAGTTGCCCCACGATGTCAAATAGGCTAATTTTGTGATAAATGCGTCACTGTTTTTTTTTGCTTTCTTTAAAGGGAGATTTTATTGAAAAAAATGAGAATAAATCTCAAATGTTTGTTTAAGTAACTATTAAAATTACATCCAAACAAAAACTAAACAAAATTTTTCATTACTACTATCATCATGTATTTTTATTTTCTTTTTCAATTAATTTTAAATAAATCCACAACAATTTTCGAAATCTTTCAATTTAATGGTTCAATTCTAGTTCACATTACTTTTGATTTAATTTTAAAAACTATAAATTATTTTATTTATAAAATAAAATGGCTTTAGGTTTAAATTCTGTATTAATATTTATTGATAATCGACGTTTTGACGTACTCAACGTCCGTCTTCATTATTAAAACTGATACAAATCACATTTACAGTAAATAACAGAACATAGAAACAAGTTACTAGGTAACAAATAAGTAACTAGATCATAATTTTTTTTTATAAATTTTAAATTAATGGAAGCCAAATTTTATTTAACTTAGTGCGCTCACAATAATTGATGTTATCTTTTTCTTTATAAATTTCTATTTCTTATAAAGAAAGGATTACATTAATCACTGTGATGGAACTGATTTAAATAAAATTTTGCTTTCATTAATTAAAAATTTGTAAAGAAAAAAATGTTATGATCTATAGTTACTTATTTGTTAACTAGTAACTTATTTCTATGTTCTGTTATTTACTGTAAAAATTATTTTGTATCAGTTTTCCTGATGAAGACAAACGTTGAGTTCGTCGAAATATCGATTATCAATAAATATTAATACAGAACTTAAACCTAAAGCCATTTTATTTTATATGAATTCCGAAAAATTTGTTACTATCTTAATTTATATATATATAACTATATGCATCGCAGAGTTTTTAGTTATCGTATTTTTAGGTTCATTGGACTCACCGTACGATAAGACGCACCCCAAAGTTATGAGACGAATTTTAGTAAAGAATATTTTATTAGCTATATAAAGATATTTTTAAATTTTTATATATTGTTAAAATAATTCGTACTAGCAATATTCAGTTTATCTTCACTCTCGTTACCTTCGGACCATAAGAGGCACTCCAATTTTAAGTCGATTTTTCTATGTAAAAAGGTACGTCTTATAGTCTGAAAAATACGATATTTCTCAACTTTGTATAGACAATGATAAAATTGCATTTGAAATATCTGACGAATTATCGTTCTTGCTACGATAAAGTACAATTTTCACATAATTATTTTGAAAGAGTATTTTTGCTAAAGTAATAATAATAATAATAATATAAATTTATTTTGTATAGAAAATAAGAATACATTTTCGTACAAAAGATAATAGGTAACATTAGAGTAAGTTATAAGTACAGTTATTCATATTAAATACATATTGATCTGTTTTTATTCATTTAAGATAAATGCTCGAAGTTTTAAAGCATTTGTGATGTAACGATTAATATTAAACATCTTTTCTTTGGTAGGTACACTCACTAGAATGGTAATAGCTGAATCATCTGTAATGATATAATTATTTAAGTAAGCTGCTCTGATAGGAGAGAATATAGGACATTGGAAAAGAAAGTGGAGGATAGTGTTAGGTACTTGTGTGTTGCATATGTTACATGTATCGTCTTTGTTAAAGTTGTGACAAAATCCAATCCAATCCAATCGTTCTTGCTACGATAAAGTACAATTTTCACATAATTATTTTGAAAGAGTATTTTTGCTAAAGTAATAACCATTATAATTAGGTATGAGTAAAATAGTATACTTTTTCTACGACTGAACAATATAAAAAAAAAATCCGTCTGACATAAATAAAATTTCAAAATAATTATAAAAGATTAGAAAATGATCTACTGTGGCAAAATTTAAATAAAAATAATATTATAAAAAATCCCAAAACCACATTTAAATACACTTAAATTTAAGTGTGGTTTTGAGATTTTTTATAATATTATTTTTATTGCAAAATAATTATATGATAATTGCGTATTCTAACAACAGTGTTAACCTGTCAAATATTTCAAATGCAAGTTTAGGATTAATCAAAAACTTTTTAGTACTGAACTCACTAACATGAATAATAATTTCATTACTTAATAAAAAAACGCATATGTAATAAATATGTTATTTAACAAGAATAAAAAAATATTTCATTTGTTAGAAAATCCCGAAATTTGGTCCATTTTTCGAAATCAAATCTGAAACATTTGATAACTTTAATTAAACAAAAAAAATAATAATTTACAATCATCTTCTTGATTAAGTCAAATAACAAATCTCACATCGTAGGCGAAAAATCAGCAGAAAAAATCAATTATATCTTGGCTTGGTCGTGGAGCATTTGTGCTCAGGCAACCCGCATCATGGCGTCACGACGTCGAGCCGCAATCAATACGACTGACGACATCGGCTGACGGTTCGGGTGAAACAATAAACATGGCCGACACGGAGTTTGAAGAATTTAGGCACTGCTTTGAAAGACAACCACAAAATACTAAAGCACCGGCACCTTTTTATACGTAAGTACCAAATTCATATTATTTTTAATGTATCTCTTCTGTCCGGCTGCATTTCGAAGTACTTTACTTGAAGTAAATGTGCGGTGTAATATCAATGCAGATGTATTTAGTTGTATTTATATTTTAATATGAATTATAGATTGTTGTCTTTTGTTTAAGAAAACTTTTCAGTAATTGTTTTAAAAATACATTACTGTCATTTAAAATATATATAAGTGTTTTACTTGAAAATTAGACAGTGCAAGATTATATAGTAATAAATGGTAATAGTTATATTTTAAATAGATTATTGTTGAAATACATTTTAATGCTATTGTTTTGTCAAATACATTACTGACATTTGTAATTATTAATCTAAAATATGTATTTCATGTTACTTAAAGATGATGCAAATATTGCAGTCTTTAATAATAGATAGTTAAATAATTTATATTATATTTAGTGTCGTGAATTACTTATAAACATAATATTATTTTTTATATTTGTTTTTCCTGCGTATTTTATTGCAAATAAATTTGACATACATGTTGTTACATTTACAGTAAATATAGATATAATATAAATAATTAATATTCCACCAAAAGACATGATAAAATAATAAAATTTCAAATTTATTTCAAATTCAAATTTGACACAAAAAACATTAATTATCTTCACAGAAATAATAATAGACTCATATTTTTGTTGATTCACAATATTTTAATTAATCAGTTACCTAGTACTTATGTTTAACTAGAATGAAATGGTACTTGTAATACATGTAGGTTTATACCTAGTACGTAATTCAAAACATTATTGATATTAAGGTCAAATCTATCAGCTGATTCTGGTCAAAATACGGACAAATTTTTTTAGTATTTTGGTTACTGCCACATTAAAGTAGACGTGTCGAAGAAATTTGATTGAATTACGTTAAAACGTAAGTAATATGATCAGTGAAGAAAATTTATAAAGAATAATCATGTATTATTTTATATTTATTAATACTGTAATATAAAAATTAAACTTATTTGGTAACAATATAGTTATTTAAATTTTTCATGTGATCGTGATTTTAGTGTCAATCAATTGCTGTTTGCATAAATAAAGTAAAAATAAAAATACGCTAATGTAATATATATGTAAACACATATATGTATTGTAGGTTGCCTAATTTAGGTAAGGTTAATGACCAGAATATGATCTTTTTTTTAGTAAACATAAATCAGGTTGATGCAAGGATCTCAAATAAAATACAGTTAGGATCCCCTTGTAAACTTAATCCGCCACTTATAACAACAAAAACAAAATAAAATCATTTATTAAATAAAATAATATTTTATTTTATCAATTGATAAGTACATTATAATATATTTTAAATAGATTTTTGTTTGAGAAACTTACTCAATACATAGTTTATTCGAATTTTGACTAAAGTCAGACGGTAGATTTAGTTATATGTATATTCCGTATCACAAGTTATAAATATATAGTTTTATAAAAATATTGTATTGATTTGTTAAGGCTCGTGCCGGACATATTGACCGAGGAGGATTCCCCTACGTCTTCCAAGAGTGATCCAGATACAGACTGTGATATACCAGGACCCGGACCGCCTCATAGCGGCAGCGGTGTATGTAATGCTATCAGCGATGAAATCAGTAGCGGTAATACGGGGGTGTCTGCCTCCATGGTGCGAAGTAGTTCGATTATACAGTGGGGCGGTGCCGGCGAAAGGAGACGACGGAAATTACCCGAAATACCCAAGAATAAAAAACGTATGTTCACATTTTTTCTGTACAATAAATTAAGAAAGATTAATGTAAATTTCCCAACACCTATGAGCTTTGGTTTTCTAAAAAAAAAAACTATGTAAATTGCTCTTGTAAATAAATAAATAATGCTCTAATTCCAGTGAAATATTACCAGGATAAAGATTGTCAAAAATAAAATAAAGTTATTTTTAATTAACATGAATTAAAGTACAGAATAGAATATTGAAATACACAATATTTCTGCTAAATACGTCTTCTTTAATTTTTTAAATTTTGAATATTAGGTTTAAATGTCAACATAAAATGTCACATAGAAAGTCAATATTGATGCGAAATTATATATATATATATATATATATATATATATATATATATATATATATATATATATATATATATATATATATATATATATATTTGTTTCTTGGGATTATTAGACAGGTAGAAATAAAACAACTCAATTCATTATGCAAGTTTTCAGAAATATTTTATTTCCTTCTTCAGGCACTGTATTATAACACATACATAAATAAAATATAATACTAAAAAACAAATTAACTTACAATGGCAAAGTTATCTGCAATGTACTAAGAAACCATGTGATAGATTGTCCAAATATATCAATATTAATTTAATATTAATAAAATTATATATATATATATATATATATATATATATATATATATATATAAGTGGATTATTATTAGCCCGAATATAACGCGATATGTTTTGTCTAATTATTTTCCGTTAAAAATTGACTCGCGCTAAATTTGAAGTCTAGATAATGGAATGTAACAACTCTTCTTCTACTTTCACTTAGGTATCTTATTACTTACCTAATATTAATTTTGTTAAATTTGGATTTTTTTTCTAAATATCTTTATGAAATATTTCGGTGTCGTGTTAAATTCAGGGTCGCGTTAAATTCGGGCAAAAAGGTATTTGTTTTTTGATTTTGTTGAGTTTTAAATATAATTTAATAATTATAATGAATTAATTTGAATTAATATGAACTGTTAATTCAACTTAATTCTAATCTTTTATGTTGATATTATCTGTCCATTTCCATCATAGATTTTTGATAAATAATAATAATCGTATTTTTCAGCGGCGGTAGCCTTATACTGCACACAACAACTTTCCCTCGCAGATGAGTTGGGAGCGTTAGCCTCTGGTCCGTCATCTCTAATCGCGCTAAAATGCGGATATCTTCGGGACGAAGAAAGTTCTCCGGACTCGGAACGACTCTTAACCGATGTGGACAGCGGTCACAGCACAGCGCATTCACCTACCGATGGACTAAAGTCTCTGTCACCGCTTCTGGAATCCACTTCGTCGTATCCCGGTGGTGGCATACCGTATGCTGAATATGAAATGCTAGAAGCAACACATAGGGGATTGCATAAGTTCATACCGAGGCATTCCGATGAAATTGAAGTAGAGATTGGTGATCCAATTTACGTGCAGAAAGAGTCGGATGATCTTTGGTGTGAAGGTAGCTTTATTTTTGATAGTTTTTTTTAGCTCATTTTCTAAATTTTATAAATATTCGAGACCATTAACATAAAATAATATCGTTTGTTTGCAGGTGTAAATCTACGAACAGGTCGTCTTGGCATCTTCCCATCAGCTTACGCCGTCGACAGTGACTATACCGATTGGGATTCGTCGTGCGAGCACGGTCACAGGGAACGTTATCAATTAGGTTATCTCGGTTCGGTAGAAACGCTAGCCCATAAAGGTACTTCGGTTGTATGTCAAGCGGTGCGAAAAGTCGTCAGCTCCAATACAGAACCAGTGCCAACCGCATGCATTCTCGAAGTATCCGATCAGGGACTGAGGATGGTTGATCGTAGCAAACGCAATGTAAATTTTTCATTTCTTCTTTCGTATATATACAGATATACCTCACATAGCACGGATTACAAATTGAAATAACAACATGCCATCCATGTTGGAACAAAACGAGAATTTTCTGTTATAGAATCGTAGTTAAAATTTCAACTTTAGAATAATATTTATATCAGTGCGATATTTTTTTGGAACTAATTAACCGCGTTATTAGAGGTATTCCTGTTTGAAAGATGCATAATTAATGCATATTGAAAGCGGTTTTATGGAAAATTGAACAAGTTTACCCAAAGAAAGTAATTTTCGAATTTTCAGAGGGACCAGCCTTGCATTGACTATTTCTACTCGTTAAAAAACGTATCATTTTGTGCTTTTCATCCACGTGATCATCGCTACTTGGGCTTTATAACGAAACATCCCACATTACAAAGATTTGCTTGTCACGTATTTCGAGGCACTGATTCGACACGTCCTGTTGCCGAAAGCGTAGGGTAAATAACACATTTTCCCCATATTTTTTAAAAATTTACTAATATATAAGTTGAGGTAAATTATTTTTATGAGTAAAAAAAATTTTTTGACAACATAGTTGTCTTCTTCAGAAACTAAAATATAAAAATAAATGAAATTTAATAGTAAAACACAAAATAACATTTATAAAATTACCGGACAAAAAAAATTATTTTTATAAAATTACAGTTATGTATGTTTTATTTATTTTTTACTTTATTATTAAATTTTGTTTCAGTTTCTAAAAAAGTAATCAACTTATATACTTGATGAAAACTTATAGAGTAATTTAAATAACTAATTTAAAAAACAATTTTCTTACAGACGTGCATTTCAAAGGTTCTATCAAAAATTTATTGAGACTGCGTATCCAATAGAAGACATCTACATAGAATAAATCTCGAATGCAATAAAATTGATGTACATAATTATTGTAAAATTAATTAATTAATGATATATACAAAAAAGAAATTAATCCAGAGTATACAACAGCAGAAAAATACTAATTACTCATACAACACAAGTGCTACGAAGTAATTTTTATTAAGAGAATGTTGTCATGTGTGAATTTGCGTAAAAGAATGAGTATGGTTATGGGAAAATTTATCTTGTGAAAGAAATTGTTAATATTTTTGTTGATTGTTGTATTTTGCAATTGTATCTTGTAAAAAGAAAGATACTGTACACGGGCTAAACGCGGAGATATTTTTTTTATTTATTATACAATTTCTGATTTCGATTTTATATATAATGCTCATTCCATTATGTTTGTATTTTAAATGTTGTATTTTAACTATTTAAGATCTTCATATTGTTTTTTTTTTATTTTTAAAATCAATTGCTTAGCTCAATGCGAACTAAAAGTAGTTGAAAAGAATTTGAAAACAGAAAGATTTTAAATTAAAATCATCCAAAAACTATTTATTTTATAATAAAATAAATAATGAAAATAAATCATACTTTCATTTAAACAAAATATCTTTTTTTTACCTCTACCATAATCAAAATTATTTCACAAAATGTTATAAAATAATCATTTTTCGGCAGTAAAGTCTGTATTTCGATTTGGAAAACACAAAAACATGTTCACGGTGAGTTTTTAAATAATTTGTATATAAACGTAAATGTACTTGCAAGTATAAAATGAAAAGTGTTTAAATATATTAAAATTATCAATCAAAAGTTAATACAAGATAAACGTTATAAAATACCAAAAATAAAGAATACCTACAGAAAATTGGATAAATCAATTTAGGCGAAATGTATTAAACAAACAGAAATAAAAGAAGTAGGTATAATTAATTTTTATTATAATAAATTTCTGCTTACTAACATATACTTCTGATACAATTTACAAAGATATATACTTTTTACTTTAAAAATTGTCAAAATTAGTCTCTGTTTAGCAATATACATGTCCTCATGATAATGTTTTCATTGAAAAGTTTAGTTAATGTTTATTTATTTATTATTATTGAACTACAACTGCAAAATTAAAAAAAAATGTAAAACTGCTTGTTATTTTTATATTATATTTAATATAGTTACAAAATAAATCAAACTAATTAAAATATAGTATATTATAATATTTTTTATCGTGCTGGATGCAAAACAAACCTTGCTGAATTCAAACCAAATTTAAATGATATTTAAGCCAAAATGTGTAGGAAATTGAAATAAAACAGCAGTTTATTTAAACGCAAAATATAATTAGTTTACCAATACAAAAAAAAAAACAAAAAGTAATCAAATACACTAAATATAGTAACAGAAATAAATATTTTTATAATCTACATTGTAAATTTCGTGGTTATACAACACAAAAAAAAATGTTTTGCATAAAAAAACCTTCTGAATTTATAAAGAAAAAAGATGAAAATAAATAATTTTTATTTATTATTGGTTATGTATCCTTTTAGAAGTTAAATTTTGTTTTTTTTTTTAATGTAAAAAAATTGTTTAAACAAGCTACATTTTAATATTTTATTTTTTAAGATATAAGTTAAAATCAATCGATAATTTGAAAATAAATTTTTATTAATCAAATTTGCAGATTACAACATAAAGTACAAAAATACTTGAACAATATAGAAATTATAAATGAACGATTATGCTTAAAAACTCTTAATTAAATACATATAGATATATTTTTTTATTACATAGATGTAACAAATTAGTTTTTTTGTTGCTTATTTCTAGGTCCATCATCAGCACCACCCCTACGTTTACGATGTTTTCCTTTTCCAAAATGTTTGTTATGACTTCGAGCCTTTGCGATCGTCTCAGACAATTCCGCTAAAAATTTTTCTTCTTCCTCACCTTCTAAAGCGCGAACCGTAATATCGGTTTCTCCAACTTTTAAATTCGTACCATCCAATTTCTTCAAAAAGTCAACCGCACCGTTTTCGTCCGCAAAACGAATATAACCTTGTGTATCACCTTTATCGAATGTAATATAAGCTGGATCGGCTTCATTGATTTTTACAATAGCTTCTTTAATCATTTCCCGCGAAATATCATCTTTAAAACCGGTCATATGCAAAATAGCACCTTTCGGAAAAGTGTGCTTTTTTTTAGGTTCACTATTTCCTATATTTTTATTCTTACCACGTTTTGAATTTCTTTCCTCACGCTCAACACGCTTTCCTTCAATATAATCAGCCTGCCACTTGCGAATAATATCGTTGTCATTGTACTTAACTTCGTCTTTTTCAATAAAACTTTTGCATGCATCTACATCTTTAAAAATAACAAATATAGAACCTTTAAATACGTGTTTATTTAGAGCTTTATCTTTATATGAACGCATAACAACAGATTCGTACGGTCCGTAAGTTTCGATAAATTTCATAACTGTTTCGAGTGTGTCGTCATTCGAGAAACCTTTTGCGTAGGCTGTACGAGATATAAGTTCTTTTCGTCGTTCTTCATTATATTCGGGAGCAGGATTACCAGGATTTCGTCGAACTTTCGTTTTATCTTCACTTACCTCCATCAATTCACAATTCGGACCGGCTAAAACTTTAGCGATGACATCGGTTTCGGAACAAATTGCAGCCAGTCTTTTGAAAGTTAATAAAACAGTCAGTGGTACCCATCCGTCATCCAAAGTTATCTGTTCTTGTAGAAATTTGTCACGTGGCAGATTTATATCACCAAAATAATATTCAATTTGTCGAATAATACGACTTTCCAAATCTTTGGTTATTTCAGTTTCAGCCTTTTTTGTTTCTGTAGTATCGTTACCATTTGTAGCAGTTTTGGTATCGTCTGTGTCTGCCATTTCTGGAATAAAATCACCAATAGTTATCAATAAAATATCAATATTTTCACAATAAAAATAATAAACCACGTACTTAATTCTCAAACACGTGTTTTGCGACGCTTTGATATATAAAACAACTAGCCGGCATGGGGTATGTAAATAAAGACAGATGTATTTAATAAAAGAGAGACAAATATACAAATGACAATACTGCCAACATATAAAAAATTATAAAATATTTTAGAATATTAATTTAAATATTTATTATTTATAATTCTGTTTTTTAAATAATTAATTGATTAATTATTAATTAATTAATAAAAGACCATAGTTTCTATGTAAAGTTATCTATAAAATATAAATACAATAAAACTGTGCTTATTACTTTAAATTTATCATTGTTGGTTTTAATAAAAGGGATTTAAGTTTAATTAATACGTATAATTTGTTAATTTTTTATTTAAAAAATTGTTTGCCGTAGATATAATAAAAAATTTAAATAACTATATTTACTTTTTTAAGAAAATAGGCAACTACCAGTACATGATTATATTGTTAGTTGCCTATTTTGACAAAGTATTTAAAAATAAGAAAAATAAATATAACTATATTAGTATTATAAAACTATATTATAAAAATCTTAATATTTACATTAAAATATTACAAATACATAAATGTTACACAGTACAAAAATCACAAAAATATAATCACGTTAAAATTAATCTATTCGACACCTTTCGTAATTGCATCGGCAATAGCTACAATACTTTCATAAGTACCAGTGACACAACCCAAAACTCCAAGCAGTAATATAAACGAATTTTTCAAAAGCATCCAAACTGTTACTTCGGAAACACTCCATTTTATTGCCATTTCCAATAATGGTGGAAATAGTAACGCTAACGCAGTACTACTAATTGCACCCACTAACGATATAAAATGATTTAAATAAGGAATTACTTCTGCCAAAGTAACTAAAAAAAAAACACATTCTAATAATTATAGACAATGTAAAAAAAATCAAATTAGTCGTATCTTGTTTACATGTAGTATTTGGTAGAAGTTTTGTATTCTTGAATAAATACAGTATAATATGCTATATATATATATACAATTTTTATTTTGTTTTTATATACTTACAAGTAAGTAAAACTAGCAAAGATCTGAAACATAATTCGCCAAAAACTGGATATTCGAATGGTCCAAATTTGTTAACAATTTGAGGCCACATTATCACAACCGGAATATAAAATTGGAGAGCAAATGTGCAAAGAATTCCCAAAGATATAATTATTTTTACCACTTGAGATAAACTAAAAACAGTAATAAAAGTTTAAAAACATTTTTTTATGCAAAGAAGTTCCAATAAATACTTACATATTGTTTATATCTAAATTTAACGTAACACTTCCTTGAATACTATCTCCAAATTGTAAATAAGATAAAAATCCAAGTGTGGTAAATAACATTACGACAAAAGTCATTCCAACGTTTAAAACACCTAAAGGTTTTGCAAAATGTTGGGGTTCTTTCATTTCTTTTTGTAATGGTAATACCTGGGAATAAATTAAATAGTAAATATTATGATAAAAAGTACAAAAGTGTTTTAATCGAGACTTTAGTTATTGTTAATAATTGTAAAAAATCTTATATAAGTTTATAAATACTTACAAGACCAATTCCTTCAAAAGCAAAAAGTGCTGTACCAAAAAACAGTGGCATTTTATCCCATGAGGCAACATAATCTCTTGAAGAAACTGGTGGTAAATCTTGAGTTACAAAATATAAAGTTATAATAACTCCTGTTAACATAACAAGATTGGCAAATGTTGATAATGGAGCGAGATATTTTAGATTCCTTACTAGACATGTTAAAAGAATTGGTAAAAAAACTATTGCCATATGAACATGAACATCTAATTTTATATCATAATGATCCATAACCTAGAAATAAAATGATTTTATATAATGATCCTAATTTTAAAATATAATATTTTAATAAATTAAAAATACTGCAAGTGCAATAACATTTTTACAGTAAACTTGTTTCAAGAAATACAAATTTTATTAACTATTTTAAACAAATTTTATGATTTCATTTACATTTAAATAAAACATTTTTTAACAATGCACTAAAAAAATGCCATGACTAACATTTGTAGATAAACGTGAATTTATGCAAAACTTATATTATACTGTCTATTCTTTACTTACTAAAGAAAAAAAAAATAAATTACCTGTTTTAGATTTTTTGATACAAAAACAAAATATACACAACAAAATCCAAGTTGTGTTACACATAAAAATAAATTGACTAGCTTTCGCATTATAGGAGCTATCTTTTTCATACTCGGATGCCCTGTAGAGAAACTTAATTCTACTGTTTGTGCAAATCCAGGATTCCTATCCATTCCAGTTCGCTTCTTCATTTCTCTTGATGCTCCCAACTAAAACAAACATATATCCATTGTTTTAATCGCACAGTTTTCAGTTTTATAAATTATAAACTAAAAGAAAACAAATCAATTATTTTAGAAATTATTATAGCAAATAATTAATCAATATTAAACTAATGTTCTAAATCGCAAAAACTTCTTAAAAATATCGTATACGTACGGCGAAAATTATATTTATGAGCTCCTGCTGAGTCTTTTTATAAATTAAGTTAAAGCAAACTTTAAATAATTTACAATATATTTTTTAATTCATATACATATTTTGATACTTTTTTGATTATATAACTTTAAATTATTGTTTATTGTGTATGTTTTGGCAAATAGAAAAAAAAAACATGCAAAGATTAGAATGCATGATGTAATTTTAAAACTGGCCTACATTTTAAAACTATTTCGAGTAACATCTATATATATAATTTTATTTTATTAATCATTATGAAATTGCCACAGATATTCTGAAATTATTAAATAATATGCAGGCGTGAATGAGCATAATATTCACAAACGAAAGTTTTAACAAGAGAAAAAAAAATAGTAATTATAATTTACCAGGAGATGTTGACAATGTACACATATAACACCAAGTATTACGACAACAACTGGTGCTACTAAGATACCAGCATTTCGGAACGCGTCCCCCATGGCAAACATTCCTGAACCGATATTTCCTCTTAGTAAATGCATTAGCGTTTCGCTGTATCTAAAATTTAATAAAAAAAATGTAAAAAGTGATACACTAAAAAAGAAAACGATTTTCAATGAATGATTCACCAATCAATCTTGTATTAATAATTTTTAGTTAAGTTGTAAGTTTGTCATTTATTGAAAAAAAAAAGTTTATATTTTTTTTAGTCGTCGCACTTTGAAATTAATAATGAACATGATATATATAATATTCAAAAAAGACTAATATTCTTCAATAATAATGCAACTTATTTCAAACATTAAATTTGAATTTCATTTCAAGTAGGTATTATAATTTTTTATTAATAGTTACAGTATAAAAATTATTAAAAAAAAAAAAAATTAAATAAATATGAAAACTTAAAACAAAAAATAAACTGAGTAATCAATATTAATAAAACATAAAAATTTAAGTAGCATAATGTTTTCTATAAATATATTATTTTTACTTACGATGTGGGATGATCAACTGATCCGTGTCCATCATCGTCTTCTGCTGCTAGCGGCTTTTCCTTTCCTGGTTTCTCTTGCATTGCAATACTAACAATTGGATCTTTCGACTGAAATACATTTGAAAAACTTCCATTTCTGAAATCACATCATACATAGGTAAAACTTTTAAAATTAATTATAATTTTCAACAAGAAAATACTGTTTCAAACTGATTATAAAAATCATATGTATATGTATGTATAAACTTGTACTTAAATCGTTAGTTATTTTTATTTGATAACAAATGAGCTCGTTGCACCAGTAAAATTTACCATTTTAAGGCGAAATATTTAAAAATTATATAAAAACAATGTCATAACATAATTTATTTATTTAAAATATATTAAATAAAATATTGTAAATATATTTGGTGTAATAATTGTTATTTATATAAGCAAGTATAAATTTGTTTCTATAAAATCAAAAATATTTATTAACAATATATATGTATTTAAATAAATACTTGATCAAACACTAATTTATTGAAAAATAAACGTAATATTCTCATATCTCATCTAATATTTTTGTAGAAAAATGTATGTTTATCATTTATTTAAAAAAAATATTTATCTCTATCTTTTGTCAAATATAAATAGTTTTTCTATTTTTTTATATCTGAAATTACAAAATCTAAATAAACACGTTAAAGTGCTTAATAAATTATTTTAAATAAATGTTAAAAATCATTTTTAAAAGGAATATGAGAATAGAAGTTATTACTTATTATTTTTTTAAATATAAATATAAAATAAAAAACATATTGGATTTTAATTAAACTATTATTTAAATAAATAAAACTTCTAGTAACTCACGTTTTGTTTTCTGTTTGTGATCCATACCAAGGTGATGTCACGTTATTGGTGGAAACTGCAGTTTTAGTTTGATCAGCCATTCTAAAACAGATAAAAATATCCTCATATAAAACAAGGAACAAAAGTTTTGTATGGTAATTACTTAACCATGTTTTTAACTTCAAAAATTAGAAATAATACAATAATAAATTTTTATCAGTGAAGTTTATAAAATATGTATTTTTAAGCATAAAAACGTAACTGCATGTTTTCGTTATCTAAGCATATATTTTTCATAAAACAAGACATATTTTTGATAGTACGAGTATATTTTTCGATAAATACCAATTTTATTAATTGTTGTAAAATTATTAAATTAGTAACAAAATCTAATAACGCAACATATTTGTTAAATATGATTGTAAATAATTATGTATGTAAATATTATTAAAAACGTACTTTCTGTACAATATTTTTTTATTAAACTGTGTCAAAATATTTTACTTTTTCTAACAAATTTTAAAATAATTTTCTGTAATTGTATAACATAAAATTATTAGTTTACCGATATCAAAAAAACAGTTAAAAATAATCATAGGTATTTTTTACGAGAAAATTTTTTATAATTAAAGAAAAATAATTGATTATACTTTTTCTAGAGCTTATAACAAAAGTAATTTTGGGACGATTTACAAAAAAATATTTTTTAAACAGTTATTTAATTGTTTAATAAATTGTAGTCACAAATATTTTTTATTTTAATATAACGGTATGTTAGAATATTAGTTTTTGATCATATATTCTAAGTATTAACAAAAATAATTTATTCAGGATATAAGAAATACATTTTTTGTTTGTTAATAGTTTCACGTATTTATCAGCTTTATGGATATACATTTTAATAAATAATATGTAGGAACATGTTAAATATTTAAAAATTTAAATATTTACTATTACAATGTTTCAAATAATAATTCATAATAAAGTACAAAAACGATTAGTTTAAAAAAATTATTCCGTATAGAAACATATATCATTTTTTATATCTAAAGTAATTTTATTAAAATATATGTAAATATCTTATAAAAAATAAAAATTCCATTTGTGTTCATTAACAATTTCAGAAATTAAGTTGTTATTTTTTAAAGATATACTGTAATTTATCAATTTGTTTTAAATTTGGGAAACTTTTGAAATAACTTTTATGGAAAATTTTATATAGATTTATAACGTATTATTGGAAAATAAATTTATAAGAATTTAAATATATAATTATATTTCTTTAAAAAAAATTTATTTACTTTTACCCGGACATAACATTGACAGATAAAATTTATATACAGTTTGTCGTTTTACATATTAAATACAATCATAAATTATTTCAGATATGTAACATAATTATTGTTACAATAATAAAATATTTCACTAGAATTGTATTTATGAATGTCTGGAATAAATTGTATAGCTCGAGTTGAACAAATAATTATCCAAATAGTTAAATTTACATTCACGAATTGAGAAAAGTTTTGGTTGGAGTATATATGAATATTTTGTTCAACTAATAAGTTTTATCGTTCAATAAACTGAAACTGGAAGAATGTATATAAAAAATTAAAAAAAAATCTTGTTTTCTATGACAGTTCACATGCCATAATTTTCGAAATTTTAGTAATATCAATAAATGTGTTTGCTAAACAATTATACAAAATATAATAACAATGTTTATAACAATACAATATACATACATATTTTTTTAATAATTTTATAAAATTAAAATTTTTCAAACGTGTAGTTTTCTTAATAAAGAACGTAAACATACCTACACATGTAATTTTATTTTTTCGTTTGCTTTTTGTTGTGATTAACACTAAATCATTAAATTCTGATAAAATAAAGAAATTATCAACTGGTATAGTATATATATGTAAAATTATAGTCAAAATTTAAGTATGAAAAAGACAAGACTGATTGGCGAAATGTTATCATCATATATAATAAATATAATAATAATACTTCCTTTATTGATCTTTCAAAAACATACAATTTTTGACTGAATTTCGACTAAGATTATAAAAAAGCATGTGATTTGCCCAACACAATATTGTCCAAGAATAGGTATAAATACAGTTATTAGGAAGAGAAAATAGAAAAACATTTGAAGGACATTTACAGAAATTTACGCAATTCTTCGTCACTGTAAAGGCGAACAGGAAGCCCTGCTTACTTTATACAACAATTGCGTTATTAAAACACCTTCGCTTATTATATTCAAGATTACTAATTTCCAAATACTTTAAAACTAATTTCATATTCAAATTTTATATTACGGAAATGATGATAAATTATTACAAAACGATATGAAAAATAATTAAGATTTTAACAATTCAAGGCAATTAAAAATTTGTAAATATTATTTGATTTTACATAAATACTTGTTTACCATATAATCTATACTAATTTCTTACTCAGAATCAATATAATTTAGTGATTTTTGAATTGTAAGATAAAATTGCATTTTCCGACAAAATTTTCGATATTATAAATTTATTTAAACTGATCGCCGTCAAAAACAACAAAAGAAATGAACTAAAACTTACACTATAAAACATAAAAATATCAATATTGACAAAACTGATAACAATTTTTAAAACAATTCTACATTTTTTGCTCTTAATTGAAAACAACTGTATCTAAGTGTCTATTTTATTGTAATACTTCAATGTACTTTAAATAAGTACTTGATAATTCAAGTACATCATGTTTATATTTTGATAATAAAAAGATATGAATCAATATATTATAAAGAATTTGATGCATATTTAAAAAAAATTAAGATCATTTATTATGTTATTATTTGTAATTTTTTTGTTTTATATTTTTCAAATTATTTATTTATTATAGTGAAGTAACATACATACACAATCACGTCATGTGCTCAAAAGGGTGTGAAACAAATTCTTTCCACTATCCCGAAATTAATTTTCTCCAAACATTCCTATCAAGATAAGCAACTCTAGTTTCATCCACATTCGTTATACCTTACAAAATAATTGAACTATTAGTAATTTTATATCTGTTATCTACAAGCATTGTTTCTTAAATCGATACTGCAAAATTGATTAAACCATTTGATTTAACCGAAATACATAAAATTATATATCTATATGTTATATTTAATTACATGTATTTATTATTATATAATCCGAAATTTTTACAAACATTAGAATAAAATTAGACAGAAACAAAAAACTAAAATCAACAAATGGAAAATTGTTTTATTTTTAGTATTGTAAAACACATGATTCATATTGTACTTATAAATAAAACCTATTATCTATATTTTTTTCAAATTTACCTAACTGGAAAAAATAAAAACAAATTAAATGACTTAGCATATACATTTTCATTGTCAACAAAACATACCATTTTCATTTAAACATGATTAATAGTAATAAAATAAATTAATTTTACGATCACTTATATAAGTAACCTGTACACAAAAACGTTTTTCACATATTAAATGTAGATATTTATAGGTTATGAATGATCTAATTATGATACAGTTAGTTTCATTACTATTGAAAATTACAAAAACTATTTGAGTGACTCAGACTGATTGACTTTTAAAATCTATAGAGAATTCCAAGTTCATTTC
The DNA here is from genome assembly GCA_963966155.1 of Clivina fossor. Lineage (NCBI taxonomy): Eukaryota > Metazoa > Arthropoda > Insecta > Coleoptera > Carabidae > Clivina > Clivina fossor. Next base: position 13,886,062 of record OZ014560.1, read on the forward strand.
TCAGTATGAATTTGTTCAAATGACGTCAAATGATTTCGGAAAAGTACTTGCTATGGAACCCATAAAAATTAATGAAGTAAAAACAGCAAAGTAATAAAATTATAATGGCTGTTCTTACTGCAGAAGAATATTAATGAATATTCAAAACTAGATATATGCAAATTTAGATGATAAAAGTAATTTTCCATTTCAAAATTGTTATTGTCATCAATTTAAAATCCAATTTAATGATTTTTATTAATATGATCATTTTAGAGTTTTAGACGGGCAAACCGGAGTGATGTTCCGTTCAAAATTTTGGCCTGAATAACCAATAGATTTTTTTAAGTGCGGAGTTAATAGTGACAAAAACTCACATTTCAGCTTGAGGTGTCTTAGTTGAGCGTTAAGCCTATGTAGTATAGATACAAAGCATAATTTTCTAGAGAAACAACTCGTTAAAGTACGCAAGTTTAATTTTCGTAAAAATAGTAGAAAATTGAACTACTACGCACTTTAACGCGTTGTTTCTCTAGAAAATGCATTGGGTCACACAGGTTTTACGCTATAAATTTAAACTCCTAAAAATTCTGTTATTTTTTCATGTAAAATATATTTAATACATTAATGAAACATATATTTAGCAATTTTGAAATTTAATAAATCTTTCCTCTCACTTATAATCATAACTAGTTCAGTTTATTTTTGTCGTAAATTTAATTTATGTACTGTTTAAATGCTATGAATTATATAAATAAAAATACGTTAATATATTAAACATATGTATATAAAATATTTCAAATTAGTGATTATTTATTTATTTTTCATTATTTTCAAAGTTGATAAATATAATAACATAACATAAACATAACGTATTAAAAACAGATTAAAATTATATAATAGAAAAAGTATGTTTTTGTCAATGATGTTCTTTAATTAATTGTTTAAAAACGTAATTAACATAATTATTTTAATACACATTTTTATTAAATATGCTTAAATTTTTTAATGTTATTTTTCTTGTAAGAAAAAATAATAATAATGCAAAAGAATACATATATTTTTTACATTGCAGACAAGCAACTTTTGATTTATCCACATTCATAATGTCTCTCATACAAGGCTCTTTTATTCTTACCAAAGCTCTTACACAAAACTCTCTCAATCATCCCTCTCCATTTACTCATCGGACATCCACGCAGATGTATATCTTCAATATTACTCACATAAAATAAAATTAATACATTGTATAAAGACATATGATATGATAAGTTAATTTATCGTATCATCATAAGAGATAAAATAATCAAAAACATTTACTTATTCGGTGATGGAAAAATAATACAAGTACGTTAATCAAATCTGGTTTTAGCCAATTTTTAAACAAAACATCTAATTTATTTAATTTTTCATTATTGAACATGTTTATTTTGTTAATAAATTCCGTGTTTTTATATTTAACTAAAAATAAAATCTATAATCGCAATAATCAATAGTTATTTCCGGAAAACTAATTTTGTTTATATTATCATCCAACTTGCAAAAATTAAATTATTGCTGCAAAGTTGATTAATCAAATATTTCCTTATTTGTTTTTGCATTATCATGAATTATATTGTGCTAAGTTTTTCTGATCATACATGCTGCTAAAATCAATAGCGTATAACAAATTAATGTTACTAGATAAGTTATTTATTTGATTATTACTTGTTCATAGAAATAGTTTTATTTCTGCAATTTTTTTATGTTTTATTATATTTATAAATTTTTATAACATTTTTTTTCCTCAGAAACCTATCATAGCTGCATTGAAATAACGGTATATAAATATATTTTCACAGTCAATACTAAATTTACAAAAAAAATACTATTAACTAATAATTATCTGACTATTATAGAACAAATCAATTCCAATAAATATATAGTTATAGATTGCAGTGTCATAAAATCATACTTTTCCTTTATATAAAAACAAGTTTACCTTCACAAACATAGATATTTTACCTTCTCAATTATATATATATATATACATATATATAATTGAGAATATTTATTGTAATAAAAACAAAACATAATCGTTAACCGATTGACACATAAAATATGTATTAATAAAATTGCAGATCCACTTTGCAAAGTTAATATTAAAAAAATTTTCGCAATTATATAATTAGCATTTTGTATCAAACTTGAATATTATGCAATAATTTTACGCAACATTTGAAATATGATGTTACAAATAGAAATTATTTCTACCTTGAAGTTTTATATGTTAATTAAATCATACATCATTATGTATATTTACATTTAAAACTGTTAGTAATTTCAAGCAAGAAATATATTGGTTTTATTCAGTTAGATAATGCTAAAATTTAATTAAAATTTTCTAAAAAAAAATGAGTGACATATGTTTTGATATCTATATAATTTTATTTATGTAAAAATGTTATATATTCAAATGACTTTTTCAGTCTATAAAGTTATAATATTAAAAATTACATCATATAAGTTTATAAATAGGAAATCAGTTCGCTCTCGTACAAATAATTTTTAGTGTACATAAAAATATAATAAAATGCTTTAATAATTATAATAAAAATTAATAAAGAAATTGTTTTTATACATATACCAGACGTTCTCGGTTTAAATTCTTAGAACTATAATAAGCATATTATTCAACAAGTATGTTATAATGACTGTAACTCACGAAGAAAATATTAGCGGCATTATTGAGTGAGTTATAGTAATAATATGTAAATAAAATATTATATTTTTTCTATGACTAAATAATAGAAAAAAGATTTTTGTAAATGATATTTCAAAATACTAATATAAACAGTATTATTAACCTAGCGTAACCTAAAAACGGCGTTAATTTATGAGTTAACTATTTTATAAGGTATAGTTAAAATTTAAACCACAAATAATAATTTAACAAAAACTATAATAAGTATTTCAAAAGCTAAGCTTTTATTATCGGTAGCAAAAGATGATTAGGACTTTAGCTTTATCTTTTGCTGCTGATGAAAGCTTAGCTTCCGAAATACACGACTGTTAGTTATGAGTAGCAGGGGCGTAGCAAGACCTTTGTGGGCCGGTGTGCCACTGGGATTAAGGGGCCCCTCTTCTTGTATTGTTTAAAATTTTAATGTTCTTTTGGCTCATTTTAAATACTAAATGTCATTTTTATTTTATGTCAGTTTGTTCCTTATTCGAAAAAAAATTTCAAATAAAAGTTGTTTTATTTTTATGATAATCAAAATTAATTAAAATTACTTTTTTTAAATGCAATTTGTATTTTCAAAATTAATAAATTAAAGTGAAATTCCTAAAGAAAAAACTTGCCAAGAAATATATATGTATGTACCTAATAAAGTTGGCTTAACCATAAACAAGAAAGATGTGAAGATTTTTGATTTAACAGTTCAGAAGATAATTTTAGGGTAAACGTTTTTAACGCTACGTTAAATATTATAATTGCACAATTAAAAAATAGATTTTCAAGTTTTACGGAAATAAATAAATTATTTAGAATAATTTTCCCAGAAAATTTAAAACAATTATCTGATGATGAAATAATTGATTTATACCAACCTTTACTAGACAAATATACTGACGATTTAACCGCAGATTTTAAGGCACAGATATTATCTTTTAGAAAAACCTTTAAAAAACAGTTAGAAAATATTAATTCGGTATTTGAATTAAGAGAATTAATATTTACAGATTATTCTATTCTTAGTTCGGCATTTCCGGAACTTTGTACCGCTCTTATTTTATTTTTAACATTCCCCGTATCAACTTCTAGCGCTGAAAGATCATTTTCAAAATTAAAACTTATTAAAACATATTTAAGAAACTTTATGGGGGAGAATTGTTTATCAAATTTGGCGATTTTGAGCATTGAAAATGAAAGAGCACGTAAATTAAATTTAAATAAAATAATTCGCATCTTTGCTTCAATGAAAGCGAGAAAAGTTAAGTTTAGTTAAAGTTAATGAACTATGTTTGTAAACATAAACTTTAAATTTGATTTGTACTGTATGTTTTTGTGTTTGTAAACTTAAAAGAATCTATGAAAATGTATTTAACTTACTTTAATAAACTAATTTATATAATAAATATATTTAATCCTATGAATGGTATTTTATTCCTCTTCTTTGTTTTTTATTTATTACAAAAAAATTAAAATAAACAAAAAAAATGGTAAGTATTAATGAAAATAAGGCCCTATTGGGCACTTTGGCTCGTGGGCACCTCTCGAACATGGGCCCGTGTGCACCGCACTCCTTGCACCCCCGGTTGCTACGCCCCTGATGAGTAGTATAACTTAACAGTTGTAACCGTATATTCCACATATATTTTTCAAATAATTTTGTTAACAGTTATAATATTTTAAATGTCATATTGCTTATATTTCCAAATATATATCTATAAATCTAAATTTTATGTAAAAATTATTATGGCGTAGATAAATTATTAAATAAAAGATTCAGCTTGAAATTTCGATAAAAATCTTTGATAAAATGTGTTTTACATTTTTACTATATTCACGTGATAACAAAATTAAATAACAATTATGACATTGAATACATCAGTGATCAGTGTCCTTAAATGAATTTTTTTCGCTTTTAGTACAAAATTTTATATGACACAATTTAATTAAACTATAAAATAATAAGAATTCGCCCTTGCATAAAAAAAAAAATAATACAAAAATATCATCTACAGATAAATATAAACAATTTTGTGTAACATTTGTTTACATAACCTTGCTGTATATTCCGCGAAGCGTATCCTTTTTAAGTTTTTTTAGTGTCACGGTCGCATTTTTTACACAGTTTGATACATGGAATATTAAAGCACACTTGTGCGAGGGCAGGTACATCATTTTCCTATAAACAATTGACATCCGAGCACATGTCAAACACCTGAAGAACGATAAATATCGGGACTCTATTAGAATTTTAACGAACTATACTTGTACTATTTTGTATTGTCATTATGTTTTTGCCATTGTCAATGTTTTTTTTTTTTTTATAAATTATATTTTGGTGTACGTGATAAAAAAATCTCTAGTAAAGTGGATTTACCTTATCTAAATACAATCAATTGTAAAACAAGATATTTTTCAATTAGTTACGTCACAATTGTATTGTAATTCTATTAAACAAATAAATTACAATATTATTATACATCGCTATTTATTTGATATTCATTGACTGATATGGCAATCAAATAAAATGCATGAAATTTCAATTATTATATGCTCTATCAAAATATACATAATTATGTTCTTGTATCACCTACACAATTTATAAAGCATACATGTATAAAATATGTACATATTCAAATCGTATTGGTAAACTACAAATTTTCAGCCATGTTATATTAGAAATTTCTGGCAATTTTTAAAATAATCTCAGAACTATAAGTTCTGACAAGTAAATGGAAAATATATTACAATTATATATTTTATTAATCAATTCATTTGGTAATATTGAACAAAAAATGTTTATATGTGTATATCTGTGAAATAAACTAATACTAAAGTTGCAATTTTTCTCAAAATTTCACAAGTAAACTTAGTCATTATTAGTATTATTAGTTTGATTGCTTTATAAAATTATCCATTTTTCATCTTAATAATTGTTTTACATATTTTAGTTACTAACGGGTACTGTTTTACCAAATAACCAAAAAAAAATATTCTTACAAATAGAGTAAATAAAAATCCAGATAAGTTCAAGATAAAACTATGAAAATTTTTATCAACAAGATTAACTTTTCAAAATCTAAGGTCCATCACTTTTAAAAGTGATTTTTGTCAAAAATACTTTTGACTTTTACTTAAAATTGAATTTTATAATATTAAATATAAAAGTATATATCAAAAATAAAAGTAAAAATTTATTTTAAAGCAAAAACTAAAAGCAGTTTTTCTTAAACAAAAGAGGTGGGAATACGGGCCTAAGTTTTTTCATTTCTTGACAAAAAATCGAAGTGAATTTCTTGTTAATTACAAAAAAACAGATTTTTTTTAATTATATTGCAAATTTTTTTTAATAAATGCGATTGTGATGTAAATGTGAAGAATATAACTTTTATTTGCAAAAACTAAAGTTGAAGGACATATTAAAAATTCAAAAGTTTTGCAAAAGCATAAAACAAAATTGCATAAGTATTGTAGATTGTGCAAAAATAATATAAATTGCAAATTATAACTATTAAATTTAAATAAAATATCCCTACATATTTTTTACATGTTACCTAATAAAAATGAATATGAAATAAAATAAATAAAACTTATATACAGATATAAAATTCTAATTCATTTTGTGGTTTTATAAGTTTCTACGTTTCATTTTACTCATAAATATTACTGATTTATAATATACAAATACGCTGATGAAATAATATAAAAACCCATTGTATTTATAAAATTTCCAAAGATGTACTTTACAAAATTATTCCTATAAATAAAATAATATCCATTTTTTTACCCAATCTACTCAATATATATATATATATATATATATATATATATATATATATATATATATATATATATATATTAGCTAAAATTCCTGACAACAAAAAATAAAAGTACATGCTAAAAATTTTATTTAGTCTAAATATATATAAAATAGCATTGATTATGTAATGTATTATATGTTCAATAAAAATAGCTAATATTACAAGTTTAATTGTTTTATGGACTAAAACAAATGAATTAAAACACTCAAAAACCGAACTCGTAATATCAGTCGTAAATTGTAGAATAACATATACAGAAATTATTAAATTAAATTATTGAATATTAGCAAATTAAAACAAATAAAACATAATAATTAACTAATAAATACTGTCTGCAAAATTAATGAATTCAAAAACGATTAGCAATATTTACATAAACTCATCATATATGCATCTTTCAGTGATTTTAAAAATGTTAATATATTTACAAATAATTAATTGAAGTTTACATAAATTAATACTTACATAATCAAATTATAAATATTTATTTTATAGAAAACAATATCGTACTAAAACACATCCTTTTTATGTCTCACCATTGAAGTAATGTAAACAATATTATATTTTGTTGTAATAATATGTATCTTTCTTATTCATTAATATATATTATTATCCTTGTATTTACAGATTAAAGTTATTGTAAAAACTGTAATTATTGTATAACTATATGCTTAAAGATTTCTCATTTTAAGATTTTATTATTTACATTATAATTTATTATTTTTTATGCAAATTTATAAGTTCTCGCTTTAAGTTTTTATTACATAGTAATTAAAAAAATGACCATATCATGCACTATTCACATGGTTAGTATTAAAAAAAACTTTATTAACTAATAATTATTTATTTGTTTATTTTATTTACGGCCGGAGAAGCAAAGCGAATCTTTGGAGATAAATTTCGATGCAAAAATATTATTTCTGGAAACTTATGGTACAATTTTGAATAGACTTATACCGTTAAAATTTTTTTTATCAAATAAAACAAAAATTACTAAAAAAAAAAAATTAAACATTTTGTATCGCGCTATATATTTGTTCAAAATCGCGTTATTAAATATAAAATTTCATATATAGTTTTTATCTGTCATTTGCAATACGTGTATGTAAGTAAGTTACGCATATAATATTTTAAATTTTAATTATCTATAATTAATAATTATCATATAAATATGACACAAATGAAAAAACAAATAAAAAAATCTATTTAGAAGTTTTGTGTCGTCTAGAAATTTGCAACAGTTTTTTATAAAAACTAAAATAATTTCTTGAATTGTAAAAAATACAATTCTAAAAAACTGAACTAATAAATTTAATTATATGGATAAAAATAGAATAGAAATATTTATAGCTTACTAATTTGTAAATAAAAACAATTTCGTCTCCTACCGCACTTACTAAATTTACCTGCAAATTCTTTTGAAAAACAATGCAGTACATTTTGAGAAGTTGTTAACCTTGGTAGTATCTGAACCTGACTATTTTTGCAATAGAAAATAGACAATTAGTTAAAAGTCTGCTTTATGGCAACATACCTACTTACTACACTACATTCCATGTTTATTTTGTGGTAATCATGTTTCAAAATTTATATACTGATAGATACACAACAAGAAATTTTGATTTTTTTATTAAAAAATTCCATTACAAGATACAATAGAAAATGATATTACAAATATTTAAAAAAATACATTAATCCTAAGTACACTAAATCTTAATCGACCTTTGATTAAGTTTTGATTAAATCAAAGTTAGACAAATTTTTTTAATTATGAACGTAAATAATTTTATCTGAAATGTACTCGTATTATCAAAAATATTTTTCATTACAATGGTTACTTACTAATATTTAAGCAATTATGAAAAACAATTTGAAAAACAGTTTAGTTGTATTATATAAAATATTTCAATAATTCGAAAACTGCAATTTTATTGTCAAGATTGCAAACTAAACAGAAACTAGAATGAAAATATAATTAACACTTTTTCTTGAAATAAACTTCAATTAAAAGTACTCATGTTTACCCTGTTATTTATATAAACAAAATTATTAAATAAAAATTAAAAATTATATAAAGTGTCTTTATTTTCAACATTAAATAGTTATGTTTTCATAAACAATTTTTTTTTCAATTTTTGAATAAATATAAACATTTAAAAAAAGATTCTTGAACAACAATATTATTAAACTAATTAGCAAATGCTTATTACGCACAAGAAAACAACAATAAAGATATTACAATTACATGAATATTTTGTTCTATAATTTGCACTTTTAATTAACAAATTATTCCTTCCCAGAAAAATATTTATATTTTTTCTATTTTAACTAATATATTTGCTTCTACACAATTAATTATTTTATGTAAATATAAAATAGTTTATAAGTAAAAATTAGAATCACTGTCGAATATGTTAAATAAAATTTTAAATATTACCGTATTTATAACCTAAATTAAATCATTTACAAAAAAATATATAATAGTTATTTACATATTTGTTAAACGTTTTATCAAATAAACAGAAAAAAATTTGGTCGTACTTAAATTTTATTAAAAAATCGCAAAAAATTCTAAAATGTTCTCGTATAAAATTATTATTTATTAATAAAACACGAGTTATAAAATTGGATAATAAAATGAAACGAAATTATTTGTCAAAGATAATTTTAAAACAAACGAATGCCTAGATTCTGTACAGTTTCTGAAAATTTATAGATTTATAAAAATAGACAAACTTCTGCGCTATTTTGTGAAATCTTATGAACTGAAAATTATTATTTATTTGACAAGATTTTGTTTAATTTACAAGTCTATGGATACAAATAATATTATTAAGCTGTGGTTCTAATAAACAAATTTATAATATAAAATTAGCTAAAATTATTTGCGTTAAAATCGATGCAATTTTAATTAATTTATAGATCTATAAATCTATAAACTATAAACTATAAACTGCACAAAATAATGCAAAAAACAAAATAAAAAGAAGCATATGTTATTTTCGGTAATAAAGCACGTTTACCTATATAATATTTTTAGCGAGAAATACGAGAGCACATGTTATTTGTTGACAAACACAGTCAGCGTTGCTAGTACTCTGCGGTGGACAAGCTTACCTGAATTTGGCGCGGCCGTCTCTATTGTGTTGTAATCACTCGGACTTTGAAAGTTTGCAACTGCCTGCTGGGGTCAGTTTACGAGTCGGGACAGACAGCCAGACTCACTACACTCACTAAACGTGAATGGATACTGACTTGTCTTCAGTCGCTAAACTGGAGCTGCAAAACGACCGCTAAATCACTATATGATAGTGGACACAGAAATCCATGTGACGCACGTCATGATTTGTGTTTTCCCCCGCTACGAAACACCCATAGATAGATCATTAATCTTAACCGCATTTTTTCACTATATCTATCTCTATTTATCTATTATCTATTACTCTCTTTCTCACCTACCTGTTTAGTTCTAAATGACAACAATTATAGGTTTCCAATACATTAATGACGCTATAGCAAGTGAAATTAGTTGTCATTGAATTGCATAGATAATTATATTGAGTAGAAAGACCGCTAAAAATGATGTTAAACTTTGTGCAATATTTGTAAAACACTTTTGTTAGTTAATTGTAAATAATTGGAAGTATTTATGTAATATGAAAATTGGTCAGTTTTATCTACACCAAAGAATTTAAACTAGCTGAAATAACATATATTTATATATCTATAAATAAGTTCACAAAATTATTCTGTTTGCTAAATGCATAAAATAAACATTTTTCGTTTGTATCGTATACATTTTTTATGAGCAGAGACATATCTTTTGGAATGTACGACCAGGTAAATTTTTTTTTACATAGGGTATATTATAACAATATTCTTAGAAAAATCATTGCCGGTAAATTTGGCGTCATTTTAACAGTATAAAAGATACTTTCTTTTCAATTCAAAATTTAAAATATTTTAAGTCCTTTATCAAGCTACTTTTTACAAAAAAATATGCTATACATATTTCTCATATTTAAGATAGGGTGGAAACTTTTGAATTAAATATACTGTTACTTGTTCAGGATATTCTTTTTTCATATAAAAAAATATACTTTCGGTTAAATGAATTTATAAATTTAATATAACAAATGAGAATAAACCTTGTTTATGAAATATTCGATATATTATGTCTTTATTGGTTCTAAAATAAAAGTTCAGGCTAGGCACACACCGGTTAGTCAAAATTAAATAAAAAAAAAAATAAATAAAAAATTAACCGTTATTACTAATTGGAAAAATGCATTAGAAAATATGTGCTACTTTGTGACTAAATGTGTCTAATTGTCTAATTTTATCTAGAAAAATTTTGTTATATTTACAACAGAATTAATAAACTTGTAATTAAGTGAATTATGTGCTATAATTATAGTTAAAAAAGTTCTGTTCATAATAAAATTACATGTATCTACTAACTTAATTATCAATTAACATAGTAAAAAATCTATCATAACTCATTATATTAAAATAAAACTACTTTATTTCTGGAATAATTCTGTAATAATCAATTACCATAGTTAAAAATCTATCAGAACTTATTATATTAAAATAAAACTGCTTTAAGTTAAAGTTCTGTAATAATATTTATTTATAATCGACGTTTTGACGAATTCAACGTCCGTCTTTATCAGGAAAAATGATACATATAATATTTACAGTAAATAACAGAATATAGAAACAAGTTACTAGGTACAAAATAAGTAACTAGATCACAAAATTTATACATATTTAATTAATGGAAACCAAGTTTTACTTAACTCAGTGCCTTCACAGTGATTAATGTTATATTTTTCTTTATAAATTTCTATTGATTTTCTAGTTAATTATTTATTACTTAGTAAGTTGTTTCTATATTCTGTTATTTACTGGAAATGTCATTTGTATCAGTTTTCCTGATGAAAACGGACGTTGAGTTCGTCGAAACGTCGATTATAAATAAATATTATTAAAGAACTTTAACCTAAAGCAATTATTTTATTATCAACTAGCAACTATCAAATTATTCGGTGTTTAAAATATTTTTTATAAATACAGATAAATATATTAAAAAATTTAGATGAAAATACAAGATAATTTCTTGTTTTTCATTGCATCAAAAGGAATATTCCAATTACAAATATTTATTTTGAAATTGAGATAGTAAAATAAAAACTTCTTAATTTTTCTTATATTTTATGATACTGTAAATTTTCATCTATATTCCATCCATATGTTACATATCTTGTTTATTCAATTGATGTAAGAATTAAGAAATACGTACGTTGGTTTTATTCTAATAGTCAATTAAGATTAATTTGATAAGTATAATTATTTATATTAACATTTTCCTGTATAACTGTATTTCTTACGTGAAGATTTTTTAGTTCAATCAATTTTCTACGTAAGTTTTTTTCAAAGTAAACATTTTTTAGTGTTAAGTATTTTTCTATGGACGCTTTTTTTCTTAATAAGAAATGTACTATATTTTTGTTCATGTGTATAATTTCCTGCGTGGGTATTTTTCATTTGAACATTTACGGTTGTGGTTTTTCCTGCGAGAAATTTTCGTGCAGGATTTTTTCCTGTATTTATTTTTAATTTATTTTGTGATAATTTTTAGTATGAATAAATTCCAAAATATTTCAACTAAATATTTATTTCAACTTTTCAAATATTTTGAAAAGATTTCAGTTACTCAAAATGCACAGATTTGATTCAGTAATTCGAGATTATGTTTCGTATAATATAAAATAAATCTATTTTAATTTTAAAAACAAAAAACTAATATTCCTCATATTAAATAATATTTTATCTACTGTTTTGTGAGTATACATTTCTCGATACTTTATATATATATATATATATATATATATATATATATATATATATATATATATATATATATATATATTGTAAAATTAATTTCCGTTAAACGGCAACATTTCTCAAAATTCCATAAACGTATTTGTGATTTTTTGTTTTACCCAAAATATAACATGCTGTAAATTCTGTTAATTATATTACTTATAAAATTATTTAATTATACAATGTTTATTTCTGTAATATGAAATTATCATAATAAAAAATACTAATGAAAATTTCATTAAATTAATGTAAATTTAAATCAAATACATTTACCAATGGTGTGGCAACATAGGATTCAAAATGTTAAATAGCAATATTAAATGCAATGTAAGTTATTAGCCTTATTTTTTCAATGACCGGTCACTTGTTGGTTGGTTGAGATTGAAAACATCATGTCGTCTTTTTTTTATACTTAAGCTATACAATCATATAATATCTTTGTTTATTAACCAACCAACAAGGACTGGTTATTTGAAAATAAGACTATTGTATCTTCTGCAGTAAAGTATATTTAATAATTTACAGAAATACTCCCAAACAGGATGGTTGACTTTTTAAAACTATGAATTGAAAGCTATTGTTAAAAAGTCATGGCTATTCGAAATATATTTAAAAAAGAAAAACTGTTACTCCGATACATAATATTGATAATAACGTAGTTATAAAAAAAAATTATATAATTATTTAATTATTTATATTATTATATAATTTATCGATATATCTTTATATAGATATTATCGATATTTTTTATTATCAAATATCCTAGTAAAAATATCTAAGATTTTCTATTTTAAATAAAAAACGCTAATACTACTTAAACAGAAATTGGTAATTTTTTAATTACTAGATTTCTAGTATAGTTGGTATGCACACACAAAAGTTTTTATTAAAATATTTTTTTTTTAATTACTTAAATAAAAAAAATATACCACGTTTTTTTTAAATGAACTATAAAGTACAAGATAATTTCTCCTAAAAAAACGTGAGGCGCACTCCTTACTATTATCTACTGCATGAGGCCCTACGTTGTTTTAGGAAAAATATTTTATACTTTTTAGTCCGTTTAAAAAACGTGGTATATTAAAATTATTATTTTTTTTATTTAAATAATTATTTTCTGCTTTTTAGTCTTATGTTTGTGTTCTGTATTTTCTGTAGTTTCTGTGAGTTGTTCGATTGGACAGAAATGTTTGGAAAAAACTAATGGCGGGACAGTGGAAAAAGTTTGTGCCACACCCTTTTGAGTACATAATGTATTTGTGTATGTATGTTAATATTGCACTGTCATCCAGCTATGTTTAAAGTTTCAAGTCTCTAGCTCATTTGCGGGATAGTGGAAAGAGTTTGTGTCATACTCTTTTGTTGTGTATCTATATATTGCATTGTCATCCAGTTCTGAGATATCTTTAAAGTTTCAAGTTTCTAGCTCGTCGGGAAGTTTGAATGCAAAATTTGTACCGTACAAACAAACAAACAGACAGGAAAAAAAGCGAGTTAAAAAACAAAAATGAGTGTTTAAGTGATATATTCGGTATATTTAAATCGCAGTCATCTATATACAAATTATATTAGTACAAAGTTATTATAACACAAAGACACCACTCCCCACATATTTTTTTGATAGTAGAGTTAAGAAATTCCAAATTTTCTGTCAAAAAAATGAAATATAAAAGACTTGGCAACATTGCGAAAACGAATGCAGTCGCTTATTAAATTACATCTTATTGTGTCCATTGCACATAAGATACCATCACGTACTGAACCGAAAAAATATACATGTTCATCCAGTTGCCTAAATAAAGTTTATTATAAATTGACCGTATACAATATACATTAATCTATCTACAGTATATAATAAGTTGAATATTAATATTAATTCAATTTAATCTTCAATTTAAAAGATTATATCTTAGTGATTTCAAAAAATATTTTCTAAATATTATTACAAACTTTACGATTCTCAATTCAACTTTCACGTTTGACCGTTTAATTAAAATACAGCAAAATATTATTTAATAAAACTTTTAATCACATAAACAGGATTAAAATTATAATGACCTAAATTTACAATCCCTTTTTGACAAGTATTCTTTTATTAAATATATTTAAATTTTTTAAATATAATTTTATTGCATCTGATATTTTAAAATCAAAACAAAGCTAGTTAAAGCTCTTGAGTATATTAATAAATAATTTGAATTATCAAGAAAATGTTTTTAACTACAGAATTTCTAAAAAAGGTTGTGTATACGAACTATTATTTAATTAAATACGGTTCAAAATAATGGAAAATGTTCTTTCATTTCTTAAATGAAAATAAGGTAAAAATAAATGCAAAATTGAATTTGTATATATTTATTTAAATAAATCAGTAATTTACTACAATAATTGTTCTTATTGTATTATTGATACACAATTTATCTTTTTATCTTTTTTATACAATATTATTTCCCTTGAATCGTATTGATCTTTAACAGAATTTTCCAAATCTTTTAATGTACCTTGTTTAATACATTCTCGAACTAATTTGAAAAACTCAATATAATGATGAGTGTTGTGTCTGTAAAGAAATAATTATTACAAAAATCTCATAATAAAATTATAATTAGAACTTACATTGTCAGTAAAATAGGTCCAAGAAGTTCCTGTACATTTATTAAATGATGCAAATATGCCTTGGTATATTTTCGGCATGTTAAACATGTACAATGTTTCATTAATGGTTCAAAATCCTCAGCATATCTAAAATAATACACAGATTTATAGAATATAATATAATATTATAATTATTTATTTACTTTTCGTCTTTCATATTTATTTCATAAATATTTTTATTTTCTGTGTCTTTGTAATCTAAATTAAATGTTAGAGCGCACGCACGTTCCGTTACGAGATTTATATAAGAAGTATCAAAAATATCTGCACCAAGTTCCATTAATTTTATTACATTTACAGGGTTCCAGCAACCTTCAATTATTCGTATTTTATCTTCAGGCAATTGTTTCTAAAAAAATAAAATGATTTTAATAAAAATAGCTTCAAAATTATAGAAAGAAAAAAGAAAATTACTAGGACCAAAATATGAAAATGGAAATTGAGAAACAACAAAGAGATATAAACAAAAACAGAAAAAATAACAGACACAATGAGTAGAAGAAAAGTGACTTTTTACGGACACATTAAAAGAATAAATGAAGGAAAACTGACAAAGAGAATATTTAACTACTTCCACAGAAACTCCAAGAGTCAGATGACATGAATCAAGGAGGTCATAAAAGACATGGAAGAAATGGAAATAGATGTAGAAGAGGTAGAGAGAAGAGAAAAATTCAGATAGAAGATCAGAGGTTTTAAGGATTTTCAAGAAAAGGCAAAAAAGAAGACAGAAGCAAAATGGACGGAAGAAAGAAAGAAACAACATGGACAAAGAATGAAAGCGTACTTGAAGAAAAGAAAGAAGGGAGAAAAACAATCATAAAAAATTATTTCTCGTGGTCCATAGTCGGCCAAAATCGAAGCAAAAATAGCTTTAATTCAAAAAATTTCGTCTTTTTGAAAAACTCAGCATCCTAATTATTAATATATTAATAATTATTATACTTACAATAATGTGGTCAACAACAACTTTAACATCGTCAAATGACAAGGATTCCATATCTGGACCGCTAGTTCCTAATCCATTTATTAAATATCCAGAAAATCTGTCATTATTTTCCAATAAACTTTTTAAACATCGATCCCTAGATTGTAAACAGTAACCACCTTCAATTGAAGCAATAAGTTTACTGTTTTTAAGTTTAGTTGAATTGTCGTGTCGTTCAAGACATTTTGAAACAAACGATAGCGTTTGATCAACAGATTTTGATATTCGTTTTTTCGAACTGATTTTATTTGTATCGTTATCAGACAGAAGACAGTAGATATCAGGTTTAAAAGATTCTATTGTATCCATATAACTAAAATAAAGTACTTAGAATATTGGCAAAAATAATATAGAAACTAAATTTAGTAAAATACCTGTCAGTGGTAAGATACATTTTTCCGGAACGAGTCCAAATTGGAATATTATTTTGTAAATGATGACCACCGGAAACAATTTCAACTGGATCTTTTATTGTAATATATAGCAAACAATTGCTCATGCCTACAAATTCAGCTAATGAACAATCTGTTTCTTTTAATGATTCATTAAAAGTTATTGTATTTGATAATGGTACTTGAAGACAATGTGTTTCATTTGTAATAAAATTAAATACTTCGCGTGTTATGTGTGGTATATGTCCACCCTACAAAAAAAAAATATGTTAAATATAAAATGATAAATCATAAAATTGTATTTATTACCTTTGTATGTAAAAACAATCCCGGTGTCTCGATCTTTAAATCAGGTATTCTATGAAAGTCATTAATTACACCTAAACGAGGGGTACATTTTGCAAATGTTTCTACTATAAACTTCATTATTATTATATTAATTATATTTATAGAAATAAAAAGTATAAAATGTTTTATATAGAAATTTATCTGAACATGCACACGTGAAAATATGTTAAGGTTATGTTTGTTTTTGCCTGACGTACCAAACGTCAAACGTCAAATAGAACAGGTTATGATTACAGTTTTTGACAGTTGATTAAAGTTGTTATTATATTTATTTTGACGAAAAAATATTGAAAGACAATGGTTTATATACATTTTCCTGCTAATTTTACGGAGGAAGAATTAATGTTACAAGCCAAATACCAAAAATTAAAGAAAAAGGTATTTATTTACATTAGTAAGTTAATTTTATATTTTATTTAATACATATTATAGAAAAAAGCTTTACAAGCACTTAAAGCACCCAAACCTGAACCGGAAAAGCCAGTTCTTCCAAAACGACCAGCAGAAGCACGAGATGCAAGAGAAGTTGCAAAGAAATTAATCAAATCAGGAGCAATATCTGCCATCTCGAAGACTCAGAAACGACCAGAACAAAGCACTACATTTAAACGTCCAAGAGGTTTGTTTTGAATTATTTTGTTAAATTTCCTTAATATAAAATTAATATTTTGTAGGCGTCGAACGAAAAATGATTTCCGAAAAGACTGTAAGCAATTATCAACCATTTTCGGCAGTTCAAGCTGAAGATGGAAGTGCGGAAAATGCAGATAATCGGGCACCGCGAATTAAAAATCTGTATGATACTTTTGTAACAGCTAGAGATCGGGAAGAACGTGGCATAACCGAAAAACGAGACAAACCTGATAAACCAAGACAAGGCAATACTATTTACGTATCAGGTTATAAAATATCGGAAGAATTTCTTAAAAAACATTTTCAAACTATTGGCAATATTGTGAACGTGTCGATGGAGATTGAGAAAAAGTATATACGTATTTATATTTGATTTGAAAATATATTGATTCTGTTCATTTGTTTTAGTCGTGGTTTTGTTACATTTGATAAAGTTGAATCGGCAGAAAGAGCAATTGCAGAGGTATTTAAATTCGAAAATTTAATTTATTGATTAATTGCATTATTTAATTTTTATAGATGGATGGAAGTATGGTTTCTGGAATACAATTAAAAGTTTCATTGGCCCGAAGGCAGCCTCAAATTGAACCTATTAATGATGCTACCTCATCATCTACTTGGTCCACATTAGGTATTGATATTTACTTTTTATAATATAGTAATTAAATTGTATAAATAATGATATCGAATTTGCAATCATACGTTCAACATTATTATTTTTTTATTCCACTTTCAGTAGAAAAAAGAATCTACTTTTAAATTATGTATTTATAATTAAGTAACACAAAATTAATTATAGTTGTTTCATTATTAATATTTTCTTTTATTTTTAGCTGCAAGTCATTCGCAAAAAGGAAATCACAAGGATAAGAGAGATTTGGTTGTGTATGATGACATATTTGATTAATAAATTTATATATTTCGTAACTTGTCGTTTATTTAATATATTCTCTAACACTAAACGTTCTATTATATATTATATAATATATAACATTATGTTTCATTTACAAAAAAAATCGCGAATTCCTAACATTTTGAAAATGTAAGAAAATTAACGATATAATAGTAAAAATAAATAAATCGTCATTCATACCTGTACACTTCTTAACAATAAAGAAACAAAATTAGTATACATCATATCATACATTAAATAGTACTTAAAACAATAACAAAATTAAAATTACAATTCTTTGGGTGGATTAAAATATTCCCAGTGATGTAGATGAACAGTTTTGCCACTTTGAAAACCTATAAGTATCAAACCTACAATTAAAACTAGTAAAATTACCATAGCGATTTGTAAATCGTGTTTGCCCTGGCGAGTTCCTAAATGTGACGAAATATAATTAAATAGTTCTTTTATAAAACGAATTCCAGAAATGGTACAAGCTCGTGCTAATTGTCCACTAAGTTCGGGAATCGATGGATCTGGTGATCGTGTAGTTCGTCTTCTTGAAGGCGGCCTCCGGGTATCTTCGTCCGAACTTGATCTTGAATGATGTGATCTGAGATGTCTTCTTCGTCGATGGTGGACAGGAATGTCTTCTTCAGGCAGACTTTGCGGTTGTGGTTGTCTTAAAGAGTAGAAAGTTGGAGGAGGCAATGATTCATATTCGAAGTATAATGGATATTGCGCTTCATGAAATAGTTGACTATCTAAAGGGTATTCCGTACGGTCGTGTTCGGGAAGAGGCGGTCTAGGAGGTGTTGATGAAGATATGTTACTTTGCAAAGATTCTGTATGTTCAAGTATACTGTGTTCTGATAATTCTTTTTGTGTTTTGCTACTTGGTGTTTGTGTTTCGTTTTTTAATTCCTTTTGTATGTTTTCCATAATTGTTTCTTGTTCAGATTTTAATTGGCTAAATTCTTTTGGAACTATACTATCAGTCTCAGTTAAATTTGATTCAACTTTTTTTTTATCTATCACAGGTAACTTTTCTTCAGCTTTTTTTTCATCTACAGAGAATTGTTGGAATTCAAGTTTTTTTTCTTCTACGGGGGATTGTTGTGTTTCAGATACGTGTATTTCAATATTTTTTTCATCTGTAGTTAGTGATTGTGTATCATCAAGTTTCTGATCATCAGTTGTGAATGCTTGTGTTTCAAAGTTTTTTTTAACTGTAGTGTCTTGTTTTGTTTCAGTGGTTGTGTCATCTGTGACAATGTCTGAACTTTCTTCAATGATTTCTTCCAGTGGCGGTTGCGGCATATAACCAAATTCTGCAAATTCTCCTGGAATTTCACTAACAATAATTCCTTGTGGTAAAAATATAATTTCTTGCTCTAAACTTGGCATATCATCATCATCATAAGCAGAGTCTGTTACTAGCATTGGATATTGCATATATAATTCGGGATGTTCACTCATTTCCATTAATTCTTGTAAATTTTCTCTACTTCTAGAAACATGTTCACTTGCAATATCAATAATTGCATCAATTTCTGATTTTAATGCATCTCTATCATCAGGTGTAATATCACTTATAAATTCATTCATTTCTTCCTCTATAAATCTTATACGTTCTTTAATATTTTCAAGAGCCTGTAACTGTTCATCTTCTGTCATATCTTTAATAGGTATTTCTGAAGATTCTGCTGTTACATTGGATAATTCGGCAAATTCTTCTGGAACGATGCTCTCATCTGTTTTATCAGCTTGTGTGTGAAATTCTGGTTCTGATGTTAATTGATTGAATTCTTCGGGAGCAACACTTTCCTCTGGTATTTCAACACTGGTCTGTGTAGCTACTTGTTCTGTTGGTGGAGGTTGTACGGATTTTTCATCTGGAATTTCAATACTGGTTTGTGTAGCTACTTGTTCCGTGATGGGGGACTCTGCAAATTCTTTAGTGTTATTAGGTTCTGGTTCCTCTAAACTAGTTTGTGTTGATACCTGTTCTGTGCTTGGTGAAGGTTGTTGCGTCTGTGAAGTGGATTGAACTTTATCTAAAATTTCTTGAATGAATCCGGAAGGAAATTCAAGTCCATTTATTATTAAATTTCCCGACTTGGAAGACAGTTCAGATATTTGTAAACTAACACCGTCGATTTCAGACACAAGAATTTTATGAGCTTGTAATTCAGAAACATTTAAACGATCAACATCCAATTCAGATACTTGAAGACGTTGTGCTTTCAATATTTCTACTTCTGTATCTGGACCGGGAGTAATACACACAGGGACTTGTTTTTCAATTATTCTTTCAATAATTTGAGGTTGAGGTGATTGTGGTGGTATTTGTGCTTGTGATTTTCGTCTTAAAGGTTTTTCTGGAATTTCAGGTACTTGTTCATTAAGTTCTGAATATAATGGAATTGATTCTTTATCTTCTATTGAGGGCGGAATTGTTGATACTAGTGTAGATTCATCTGAAATTTCCATTTCTGGTTCTCGACTTATTTCTTTGGTTTCCGATTTTATTATACATTCTTCAATTTCCCTTTCTGTAGATATGTCGGATAATAAAGTATTTGGCATCATATCTGGAATATCAGCCCCAAATCTTTTACTGACATAAGAATCTGGTGGATATTCGGGTACAGGTCTAACTAATAAACTAGCATGAGTTATTGTTTCATCTTCAATTGGCGTGTGAACTTGTCGCTCAATGATAACTGCACTAGGACTTGCTGCTCTTTCTAAGGGAGTTTTCGGTCTTTCTTGGCTTCTGGGAATACTTGAATCTCTAGATAAACTATGTACACTTCTTTTTCTACGTGATGGTGCAACTATCCGATCAGTTGGTTCTTCAATAATTTCTTCGCAACAAAAATCATCTGGCAATGGGTCAGTTTGTGTTGACACTTCTATTTCTTCGACTGCTTCAGCTGGGGAAGCAGGAGAAATATCTAGTGTTTTTTCATGTTCACTTATAACATCAGATATTATATTCGATTGTTGAGTGATGTCTCGAAGTGCTTCTTTTGATCTATCTCGACCTTTTCGAGGTGGTCTGGGTGGAGCAGGAAGTGGTCTACCTTTCATTTTATTTATTATTTCTCCTGATTGTAAATCTTTATTATGATCTTCATCCTCAATTTCAATATATTGACTTATATCAATATTTTCTTTTTCTTCATCCTCAGTTAAATCTGGTTTTGACCGATTTCTTGGTGGTCTACTTGGTCCCAAAGTACTATAGTTTCTTATTGGCCGTACTGGAGTTTCATCATTCAATTGTCTAGGTACCGTGAAGAATTTTGCTTCACTTGGTGATTTACTAGATTTTCTGGAACGATTTCTACGTGGTGCTGGTGGTAATGGTGGGTCACGATTTTTACCAGATTTATCAATAATGGCATATCCCATTGCATCTCTCATATCTTTAACACATGGAGGTTCAATGCATTCAGATTCGAAAGTGAGTGATTCACCTCCATGTGATGTTCGATCATCATCCACTTGCGATTCAGTTCGAGAACGAGATCGATTTCGACGTGTTGGTACTATAGGATGCGATTCATCTGAAGGTACTTGGTATTCACGTTCCACGCGATAAACGTTCAACTAAAAATTAAACAAAATTTAGTATGATAATAAATATTTATAATAAATATTTGACTTACCTCTTGATCGAGCATATCTTGCATAAATTTATCTTTATTAAATTCACCTAAAATAGAATCATGTTCTGATAAATTCAAACTCTTCAAACTTTTATGTCTTCGAGTAGGTGGTTTTGGTGTACCAACCATTCCTGTTTCTTCTAAGTATTTATCAATTTCCTTTGGTTCTATTTCATATTTTTGATTTGCGTTTATGATTATTTCAGGTTGTTCAATATTTTGCATAACTTCATTTTCGTACATTATATTTTCATCATTTATGTACTTATCGTATTCATCTAATACGTCTAAATCTTTATCTACATATCCAATAATATTTGGCATTGAATCATTATCAACACCCGGTAAATCTTCTTGAGATTTTAAGTTTTCAAAATCTAAATTAACTTCATCATCTATTGGCATTTCTCCTTGTGAAATATCTAAAGATTCTTCATGTTCCAGCACTTTTTGTTTTTTGTTACGCCTTGGTCGTGGTGGCAGATATTCTTCTGTTTCTGTGTTAACAGATTCTTGATCAACATTTTCATTTGATGCATGAGGTGTTTTCTTGATTTTCTTTGTTTTCTTCAAATGTTTTCGTTTCGGTCGACTTGGCCTTGCTAATGATAAATCTGAAGCATCCAAGTCATATTCACGACTTCCATATGCATGTTGACCATCTTCCATTTGAGATAAGGCATTGACAGGCTGTTTAAATGCATCTCGGATTTCGGAACTTAAATATAAACCTACTTGAATATTATCCTGTGATATGCCTTTTTCCCGAAGGAAAAATTGATCTGAATCAATTTCTTCAATAACTCCTCGGTGTCCAGAACTAGCAACTGATGAATGTTCATCGGGATTTCGGCGCATTTCATATTCCTCACGTTCTAAATTGATTTCTTCAGTTTCCATATCATTTCTCATGTCATCGTCGTATTCATGTCGACGACGGAAACTACCATGTCTCCATCTATCAGTATATTCCATATTATCAGCATTATAAGGAGAAGCACGATGAATTTCTTGATTTTCTCTATCATATTCTCTCATATCGTCATCCATGTCTGCTAAAGCTAGTTCATATCGCAAATCTGCTTTCATTCTTCTTTCAAGTGAGTCACCGCGATCCTTGCTGCTTAATTCATCGCTGAGGCCAGATGGTTTCTTCGTCTCATCATCAGCAAATTTAATATCTGCAAAACGATGAACCCATCTAGCACCTACTGGGCCCTTCTTCCGTGCAGCAGCTCGTGGTACTGTGGCAAATTCAGGTGTGGAAGGTGTTTCTTCACTGCCAGGTGTTGTTGCATCCGTTTTACCTTTCTTCTTTTTCGCTTTATCGAATAATCGCGGATAGGTTCTAAAATCGAATATATTTTTCTTGGAATCAGCACTTGATTCCGTCGTTGATATATGTTTATCTTCCGCGGAACGCTGTCTTCTCATGCTACCCGGTCGGGGTATGCTAAAAGAAGGAAAATTTATTTTCGGCCTTTCCGGCATTTTTGGCATTGTGGGCATTGTAAATTTGGGCGCACTGAATTTGGGTGCATTAAATTTGGGCCTTTCAAATTTCGGTGCATTAAATTTCGGTCGTTCGAATTGTGGTCGTTTGAATTTTGGATTTGGTATTGTAAATGTTGGTTTCTTGATACCTTTTAATTTAGTTTTGATTTTGCCCGCCTGTGCCTTAAACTTATCTTGGAAATTGGGACCTTGATTTTCTTGTTCATCCATATTGTCTTTCTTACTAACTTTCTTCTTACGATTTTCCTTCTTGAGTGGCAGCCGTTCTAGCGTGGAAGAATCGACTTGACTAGTGCTAATGCCCTCGGTGCGCGAGCTGAGGGTGGTGTGCGGTGTGACTGTGCTTAGATTAGTCGCTTGCGTACCGGGGCTGGCCGTATCTGCGCGGCTGTGCGTTCGCTCTGATTCGGGTTCGGAGAGATCAGCGCTGGCCACAATAACATCCGTATCGAGCGGGATGCGTAACAATTGCGGCTGAGATAGGGGTTGTGGTGTTGGCGGCTGCACAGTTACAGTCGGTTTCTCGAGATCTGTTCGCTGAGTAGTTACGTGTACCGGAGGCGGGGCTTCTGGAGGCGATGTGACGGACGCCGGGGCTACCGCCTCGGGCTCCGGCGGCGGGTTTATTGGCTCATATTCGTGGTCACTGCAACAGCACATCAAACAATACGCAAAATTAATAATGAATAAATATTTACGCTAGAAAGGTTTTTCCAATTTATAAGAAAGCATTACCAATAACATTCTAAAGTTCGATTTTAAGGCAATGATGTAATCGATAAATAACTGATTTTAGATCAAAAGCAAATAAGAATCATACATTACCATACATTAAATAAATGAAGTTTTATAAATTAATTAATTTCGAGTTGAAAATAGATATTTTACTATTTAAAATTGAACTAATGTTTACACTATAGATTTTTCGGTACTTGGATATATGGAATAATAGCAAGAAGAATTCACAGGTAGAATTCCGTCTTGCTATCATTTCATGTGTTAAATTGTGAAAAATCTGTATTTTTTAATTTTTTTCACGGATTGTTTTTGCAATAATTTTAATTTTCTCTGCTTTGGAAAAACTTCCTATGTAGTTGAAACACTGTATGAAATTTAATAAAACTATGAAAGGCGATGCAAAACTTGATGTAAAATTATTATAATTGATGATAAAAACATTCACTGAACTTTTTAATCATACTTTAAATATTTATTAACAATCACACTGATTATTACTCACATAAATAAAGAATCAATGCTGTTAGATACAAGATCATTATTTTTTAACAATTGCATTCTGTAACTGACAAATGAAATCATCAAGAACACTATAATTATTCATTTGTTAAATTGTCAAATTGCTGCTTCTACTTCGAATACACCGTGATAACTGCTTTGTAATATATTGTATTGCAAATATACAAATGTTAATAAAATGACGTAATAGAAAATAAATAGGTACTACTTGATGTTGTATACAAACGTAATTAATTTAATGACAGAAGTATACAACGTAGATGACAGCAAAACGTTATGTCATCTTATTAATCGTTGCTGTTATTACAAGGTAAATCAAGATAAAAAAAAACAATTGAATGGGAAATTTAATGTTTATATTTATAAATTAATAAAACATTTAAATGTGTATTTCATCTTAATTTACGATGATTGTAAATTAAGCAAAACTAATAATGCAAATTTAATGTCATAATTTAAGAATATACTATACTTTTATGATTCTAAAATTAAGTTTAATCTTTGAAGGTTTTGCAATAATATTAGATTTAAATTTAGAAAGTAGAAGATGAAAAGAAAATGTGTGTCATCTCTAATCTATTAATATATTTGTTTTTCTATTCTATAAAATTTGAAATGTGGAAAAGTTACTGATATTCTATTTATTTTCTATGTTTAGATAACAAAAATTTAATAAAATCACATCGTTTTATAAATTAGTTTGAAGCGCAAAAATAAAATTAGAGAAAATTGCATCAGATACGACAATATGTTTTTTAATTCAATAATCTTCAAATATTTTTTATTAAAATAGTTTTATAAACGTAACATTTATTTTATCTTCAGTAATTCTATTAACAAATTAAATAAAAACAAAGATATTAATGTAGTTTGTAATTTACAAAATATATTTATTGCTTGAATGTGTTTATTTGCAAATTGTCAAAAATTCTCACAAATTTAAATTCTAGAACATTCAAATTATTTCAAGCAAATTAATTGAATATAAAATTTACCAAAAAGCAATTAATCATAATTTACATAATTTAATTCTTTCCAAGACAAAAAATCGAGGAAATTTTATGGATCATTATCATTATATCAACTTCAAAAACTCACACTACAAACTTTAAAAAAATACTCGTATTAGTGATTAAGCATAGCAATCATTAGAAATAAGCAATAAGCAAAAAAAAAAGATCGTCCACCTGTTTTTCGTTGACAACTTAAAATCTAGAGTACGCGCAACGGTACAACGTATTCGGGAATTCGACAAACTTTGGCAGATACTTTTAGAAAGCTTCAGATACGGTTGAGCAAATTGCCAAAAAGAATAAGTATACGAAGTTAGCCTTCCAAAACTATAAATAGGATTTCGAATATTTCCCCGTCTCTAGCTGGGACTACAAACTAATTCTGCCCTAACAACTATGCATCGTATGCGAAAAATAAAAAAAATCATTTTATTGTGACTTTTATTCGAGTTTTCACTTTTTATAGAACCAGGAATTAAGAGGACGGTCGTTGACTTTCTTTATAATTATAATTAGACACTATAGTTCAGTCACTGAGAAAAACAATTAAATTACTTAATATTTTCTTTAATTGCTGTCAATTTTTTTCAAAAAAATAGTCATTATGTTCTACAGTGTACATGTATTATAATTACAAATTTTTATTAGTAGTTATTATTAATTTTTGTCTCAGTTTTTGTTGCTGTTTTTATAGAGTATTAGGGAACAGTTGAGTGATGTAATGAAGTATTTTTAAATGAGTATTTCTTGGATAATTATTTTTGAAGTGCGTGGGCTTTAATTAGATCACTTTTACTGACTTTGTTGTTATTGACGTACCATATATAAGTTCCCATAATTTTTAAGTGAAATACTAGATTACATGTTTAAAATTTATATCACGTATTATATAGTTTTATTAACAAATTGACTTGCATTGTCAATAATACAGGTCGTTAGCCCATAACAAAGCAATAAATTTAGCACATATATTAGACTCTGAGTTATTTAAATGCACTACAAATAAAGTAGAAGTTTTTTTTTTGCAATCAAATTTTGATTGGGAAAATATACTAAAACGATTCTGCGCTGGCAGATTTGCGACCTAACTTAATGTTTAACTTAAATGAAATATTAGAAAAATAACTATAAATAATTTAACATTATACGATTAATAGAATTATATGATTTAGCAGTGATAACTTTATATAATCGTATTTTGATTTTTGGTATTAAAAGTAGACCAGAAAAGCATATGAGTAAGATAAAATATATAATTATCTTTTTGATGAAATAAAATTTTATTGTGGAGTTGCGTGTGTTAATTACTCATTGTTCTAATTGTATTATTAGTTAAGTACTTAAAATAGTATGGAAAAATGTAATTACATTAGTAAATTTTTGTTCAAGGGCGAGGCTGATGCAGGTAGAATACGTGCCAGCCAATTTTTCTATTGTTTGTTTAACTGCTATTTAAGTAAATACTCCAACTGTCTTATATAATTTTCTCACGATGAAAAAATCTATTTTCTGATGAAGAATTAATTGAGGAAAATATAACTTCTTGTTCATATTT
Source organism: Clivina fossor (assembly GCA_963966155.1). Taxonomy (NCBI): domain Eukaryota; kingdom Metazoa; phylum Arthropoda; class Insecta; order Coleoptera; family Carabidae; genus Clivina; species Clivina fossor. Next base: position 13,913,389 of record OZ014560.1, read on the forward strand.
TATAAAATTCTTAGGAACATTGTTTTCATAATTTTTTAGTTTAAACTACAATTTTATTTTGAAACTAACATATGAAATAAATCAATAAAATTATTAATAAATTGACATTTATGTTTATAATACAAACAAAATAAATACACATCGTGTCTTTCTGTCTGCGTAGCCACGCCCTAATTGGCGTAAGATATTTGACGGACTGTATAATCTATAATGTAATATAATTCAGGTTTTTTAAACTTAGATACTGATGAAATTTTTAGTAAAAGCACAATCCAAAACTTAGTACAACCTATTAATAATCTCACCCTAAAAATGTTCTCCTGGAACCATTAATCCCATCAAACCCACTATTAAAAACCCCACCATCTAAGTTCAAATTCAATGTTAATGGACTCGCAGTTCGTGGACTAGCCGGACTTAAATTTTGCGATCGTTCAGCGCGGCTACTGGGTCTACTATTCGGTTTTACCCGATCGGGCAGCAAAGAATCGCACTGAAAATATTGGCACGCGCATCGTACTTCCAGCGAGGAAATCGACGAAGAGTTACGCGATCCGTTGTCCGCGGATGGATCACGCGGTTCACCACCTTCCGAGGTAGATCGACGGGGTTTCGATTTTTTCTTTTTGCTGCTCGCCGGACGAATTTCACGCGTCAGCTTACGTTTGACTTCCGCGAAGTCTGATTCAGTTGCCGCACTCATTGATGAGATTTACGGTTGCAATTACAATTGTGCACGAGAAGAATTGGTTTTGTTGATTGATTTGATAACGGTGGAATTTAGTTTTATGATATCTAGAATTGGATAATAATGCTGATTCAAATAGAATAAATATTGCTTGATTAGTATATTATCTAAAATGCATGTAAGAATACTATACTTTTATTCCGACATAATATTTTGAAAATTGCACTTTTCATTTTGAAATAAATGACATTTCAACATAATTTTGTTATAAAAATAAACATAAAACAATAATATAATTAAAATTTTATTAATTTAATATTTAACAAAAGGGAATACTTAGCGATCTAAATCACAAATAATTAATGCAAATTTATTTAATTTTGATTACGATTAAATAATGTTCTAATAACGATGAACCCGATAATGACATAAATAAAATAAAAATCAACAGAAATTGTATATTTTAAGAATAAATATATAGTTATTAAATATATGATGTTTTTAAAAATCATAGTTTATCATATTTGAAGTTAAATCATATGTTAGAAACAAAGTATGTGAAAAAGTTTTATTACTAATAAAATAAATTTATTTCTTAAATTTTAAAATTATTTAGGTTATTATTATTAAGTTACATGTCAGTTAATTAAGTATATCTTCTGTATGAAATAATCGTAATAATGATGATAATTTTTGCCTAAACATATAAATAATGATTATAAGAATAATATACTAAGTTTTAACCTTCAACACTTTTAATGATAATAAGCAACTTTATAAAAAAACAAATACTTTATATTTAAACAAAAAACTATAACCAAGCCAAATTAATTCATTAATAAATTGTTATTAAACGAAAAATATTCCATTTGAATCAGTTACACTATTTATAAAAAAAAAAACGTATATGTAAAACCGGAAAAGGGGTAATCTATAAAAAATATTTATAACTACTATAAATTATATTAATATTTACTCTTTTAATGTTAAATAAAGAATAAGAGTGAACAACTATAAATCATTTTTACGATTTTAATTTTTGTTTACATTATGTTATTTAAAGAAAAAATAATTTTGCTGATAGCAAGTGTGTTTCTTTCAAGTACTACTGTGCAAGCATGTATATTTAAATTTAAATTTTTAAATATACCACATGATGCAAGTACTGAAACCAATACTTACTAATTTTATTTTGTATGATCAAATAAAGTATAAAAATAAATTGTATTATACTAAAATATATATATATATATATATATATATATATATATATATATATATATATATATATATATATAAGCAGTGGCGTACCTAGGGTAAATGGCGCCTATGGCAAACACCGATCTTGCGCCCCTTTCTGACGATAGGTTGCATACGTTTTATTTTCTAAAAAAACTATTTTAAAATTGGGTAAAAAAAATTACGCCAATAAAATCTATTAACTCTTTATTACAAAGGAGGTAGCAGGATAAGCATAGGCAATCGGCCCCAGACGAATTTTGACTTGTCGTAGCTTTTGACCGCTTAAAAACTAGTAAAAAACAAGATTCGGATGGTTTTTAAATTTCTAATCTGTAACGGTAATTTCAAAACGGTAAAAATCGGTTTTTTTGCTATAATTGTAAAAAAAAATTTTTTTATGTAGTTAATTTGTTTTAACCGAATTATTAGTAACAGTATAATATTCTACAGACTTTGGAGTATACATACAATTTTTTTCAAAAGTTTTTTACCGGTTTTGACCGTCACAGAATTTTTTAAAACAAAAAAAAACTTTTAAAATACCATATTTTTCGCATAAATGTCGTGTTTTCTAAGGTTGTATTTGATGTAGAAAAAAGTCGCAAATACAAAATGTAGCCCTTTTCTTGGGGAACACGATTGTCTAAACCGCGGTTAAATATCTTGATCCTATAAGGCGATAAATGAATTTTAGTAAAGGATTGCATATACAGAATGAACCAAAAGTCCCGGAACGGTCAAATATCTCTAAAAATATATTTCCGATCAACAAAATAAAAAACACGTGTTTAATCTTTTTCAAAAAGCTATCCAGTGATATTCCACCTGACCCCCTACACCCACCCCCAGGCGGTGGCGGGGTGGTCAACTTTGAAATTTTATTTAGAATTTTTAATAATTTTTCCTGCCAAACCAGCATGAGTTTGAGAAAAAAGTTACTTAGCTATTATGTAGCTAATTTTTTTCTCTATTTTACTGAATTTTTTTAGATTGTTTTCAGCAAATTTTGAAAAAAGTCTTATTTTGAAAAAATTACTACTAAATCTACTAAACGATGCATCCTAGAATAATGGTTTATTCACCAAATTATAGTACTCATTATTCCGCATTTTTCCATATCATGCTTATTTTCCTACACTTCATAGTTTTTGAGAAAAAAATAAAAACAAAAAAATCAAAAGAAAATTCTAGAGCCCACACGGCACATGCTAACAAATTAAAACTAAAACCAAATTATAGAACTTATTATGCCCTATCGAAGAGTATTCTAAGTATTTCTTCGAATTTTACTCGAGAAAGTAGTATTTCGCAATTTATCGAAATTACATGTTAAAGTCCTATGATCTGGGGTCGCGGTCAACACACTGTATATTTCTATTTCTATATTTTCTATATTTCTATATTTCTATTAATTACAGCGCTATCTATCATAAATAGAAAAAAATGTTTTGGACAAATAATACGTATTTTTAGCCATAGAATCCAAATCTGTAATAAAAAATAGGGGTTCCTATTTAAAATTTCAAAGTTGACCACCCCGCCACCGCCTGGGGGTGGGTGTAGGGGGTCAGGTGGAATATCACTGGATAGCTTTTTGAAAAAGATTAAACACGTGTTTTTTATTTTGTTGATCGGAAATATATTTTTAGAGATATTTGACCGTTCCGGGACTTTTGGTTCATTCTGTATATGCAATCCTTTACTAAAATTCATTTATCGCCTTATAGGATCAAGATATTTAACCGCGGTTTAGACAATCGTGTTCCCCAAGAAAAGGGCTACATTTTGTATTTGCGACTTTTTTCTACATCATATACAACCTTAGAAAACACGACATTTATACGAAAAATATGGTATTTTAAAAGTTTTTTTTCGTTTTAAAAAATTCTGCAACGGTCAAAACCGGTAAAAAACTTTTGAAAAAAATTGTATGTATACTCTAAAGTCTGTAGAATATTATACTGTTACTAATAATTCGGTTAAAACAAATTAACTACATAAAAAAATTTTTTTTTTACAATTATAGCAAAAAAAACGATATTTACCGTTTTGAAATTACCGTTACGGATTAGAAATTTAAAAACCATCCGAATCTTGTTTTTTTACTAGTTTTTAAGCGGTCAAAAGCTACGACAAGTCAAAATTCGTCTGTGGCCGATTCCCTATGCTTATCCTGCTACCTCCTTTATCTTTCTTGTTTTAGCTGATGCAAATTGTTTAATTATATTATTAAAGTCAATTTCTTCAGTCATTTCTCGTTCTACGCTCAGCAAAGCAAGATCATATAATCGACTTTGGCCCATCGGGGCTCTCAAATATCAATTTTAATTTGCTAAATGATCTTTCGCAACTAGCAATAGAAACCGCGATTGTCAGCAATAATTGCAGTGCTATACGCATATTGGGACAAACGTTTTCATCTCCATACTGAACTATAACAGAGAATATGGACAAACAAACGAAAAACGAAAGAATGCGTTATTCCTTGAGCGTTTGAATTTTTCCTTTTCCTATGCAGTCTTTTAATACACATATTTATATCTATAAAAAAATTTTCTATTTTCATTTTCGTATTTATACGTTAGGCGTTTTTTGCGCCCCCTTCAGTTGGCGCCCATGGCACGTGCCATGCCTGCCATACCCTAGTTACGCCACTGTATATAAGGCTTGAGTATCTGTGCTTCTATTAAAGTTTACTTTTGTTATAACCAATAAAAGAAAATTCTAATAAGAATAAAAAATAAAAATGTAAATATCACTTCTAATAAAGCATACCTTAAAATTTTATAATAACAAATAATTCAATATTAAATTATACACAAATATCATAAATAAATAATTGTCTTAATTATTAACACTAATATTTTTAATTTACTTTCAAAATAGGTTGAACTTTGCGAAAGATACATTATTCGTTTCAATAATTACAGTTATTATTTATTACGATAATTATTACTAATTAACACAATTATTTAATGTAAAATGTAATGACAAAAAGATACAAGTGCTTTTATGTAGTTATGTAAGTATGTATTTTTTAATCAAATAATATAGTTTTTGTTCAAATTCAGATAAATATCATATTTGTAATTAAAAATTTAAATAACTAATTAGATAATTACTATTTAAAACCGGATAATTAAGTAAAAATTATGACATTTTTTACATACATTTTTGTAACATTCGATTATGAAATAATTACATGTGATTTTGGTTACCTCACTTCCGAAAAGTGTTAAAAATTTAATCCTCCTAGACAAAACTAAATTCCACCATATTGAATGACCAGTAAATATTCGAAGCACATTACACTCGCGAATTTTTTTACATTTTTATATTATTTTTATAGTTATTAAAATTCGGGTGCTTGATCCGAATTTCTACTGTCCACTAAATTTAAAATTAAATTCACTTTGTCAACTATTGTTAGATCTAGCGGCCGAAAAGAGCCGGAAAGTTACGAAGATGCTCCCGTTTATTTTTGTCAACGACCATGGCGATTTTGAAAAAATGTAAATTTGTATTTACAGATAGATATATGTACGTACCTGATAAACGATTAAATCTTTTGCAGGATTATCTGATTAAAAACTGACAATTTTGATCGTGGGTTTCTTTGTTTTTTTCTATTGCAATGTTTTACGAGAAACTGAAGTCAGTTTTTAGCAATATGCCATTAGAAAATGTACATAATTGTTTGTCTAAGTTGTGATAATTTAATTTTAATATTTGTTATAATTTGCTATACTAATAAATAAAGTAAAATATATGTTTGTATGTCGTATTAGTACAAATGAGTATGAGACGACAATTTTATTTTTGTAGAAACTAATTTTCATATGATCTGCTCTTTACTAAATTATAGTTATTAATTATAACTATATAACAATATAATTGAAACTGAAACAATTAAAAATAAAAAATTCTAAAATTTAAATTTAAAAAATGCAGCTCTCGAACTTGCTGCATTATAACTATTTTATCAATACTGTAAAGTAAAGCAAAATTCATGAAATAAAAACACCTAATCATTATATTTGGCTTCTAATTATTTTTAGCAAATCGCATTTGGAATGGTTTTCTATTGGAATGCATTGTATTACTTAAATTTATTATAATTTTTAATGAAATTTCTTGTATGTAAGTAAATGTATGTATTAAATTTTCTAGAGACTTAATAATTTATGAAAATATTGCAACATTATGTAGTAACAATTCTTATTTTAAATTATTGGTCAATTATAAATAAACAATATAGAAAATTACAACCATGCAGTCGAATATGTTGGTCTCAATATATATATATACGTACATGCCAATTACAACAATGAAATGAATTGAAAGTGATGGTGCAAAAATGATGAAAAAGCAAAATAAAAAAATGATTAACTTACTTTGATTTAGACCATTTGTTACGATCGTCTTCCAGAGATGTGCTTTGTGCCTCTCCGTCGACCGATTTACTAGGTTGGGCTTGCTTTTCTTTATCTTCAGGTGATCCTCCCTCAGCAGGTTGTTCACCTTGAATTTGAATCGTTTCGTAAATAACATTATCATCATTATTATTATCAGTAGTTTCCAAACCGTTTGTCTCCTTATCTTTGGGTTTCTTTTTCATTTTGAAGGAAACTTTTTTATGCATTTTCGGTGAATCTTCCGTTTTTAAACTTGATTTTAATGCTTGTTCTTCAGGAGTGAGATTCGGTTCTTTAACTACTACTGTCTTCAAACCATCTTCTTTATCTTCCATTGAAATTGGTTCGTAATGGTGGTCGTCTTCTTCCTCTTTTGATGTTTCAACTGGTTCTGGTTTTGATTCAATTTCAGTTGGAATGGATGTTTTAGTATCTTCAGAAGAAATCTCTTCTGGTGTATCTTTCTTTGCTGTATCTGGTTTATCTTCGGATTTCTTTTCTACTTTAGTTGGTTTTTCAGATTTCTTTACTTTCTTATCTTTTTCTTTCTTTTCTTTGGGTGGTTGAACTGCATCTTTTAATGCTTTTAATTTATTTTTACCCATTTCTTTTGTTTTCTTTAAAGTACTGAATGGACTAGAAGAAGTTTTAGGAACGTCTTCTTTTTTCTCAGTTGATTTTTCTTCCGTTTCTTTAGCAACAACTTGAGACGTAACTGTTTCATCTTTAGGCTCTTGAACATGTTTTGTAATAGATTCAACCGGAACTGGTTCCTCTGATGTTGGTAAAGAAGTTGGTAATTCTTCTTTTGCCTTTCTCGTAGCTTCTTCAGCTGCTAATTCTTCTTCTGTAGGTTTCAAAGGAATAAAAATATATTCTACTGGTGAATCGCCGCGTTTCTGACCATGTGGAAGTGATCTTTTTTCTTCTGTACCAACTGGTTTTTTTGAAGTAGTTGGTGACAATTTTTTACTTCCAACTTTTGAACCGCGTTTAAATGTCTTAAACGTAGGTTTCTTTGATTTATTTTTCATTTCTTTTAACTTAGCCGCAAACTTTTTAATGTCTTCTGCTAATTTAGATTTTTCTTTTGGTTTCTTTTCTTTTTCTTGTTTTTCAGTTGGTTGTTTCTTGATTGCACCTGTTAATTTTTCCTTTTTATGTGCTTTTACTACAACAGGTTTGTGTGATATTTCAGGGGTACGAGTTGGAGTAACTGATTTTTTACTTGCAACTAATTTTTCTTCACGTTCTTTTTCAGCTGCTAATTCTTCTTCTGTTGGATTAAGTGGAATATAGATATAATCTACTGGTGGTGAATCTCCTCGTCTTACCACAACTGGCGGTTGTATTTTTTCACGTGGAATTGAAGTTTTCTTTTCAGATTTAGGTGATATTTTCTTGGCAGATTTCTTTTTGTTAGGTGGAGATTTTTTGCCTGGTTTTTGTTGTTTCAAGCCTTTCCACTTTGATACTACAGATTGTTTTATTACTGTTTGTTCTTTTGTTTCCTCAGTCTTTTGTTCTGATTGAGAACTGACTGTTGTAGTTGTTACTTCCAGAGGTTTATCGCTTACTGTAATGTCACTTGGAGTTTCTGGTTCTTCTAAGTTGACAGATTGCAAATCAACTTCTTTTGTTAATTCTTTTTGTTCTAATTCTGATAGTTCTAATGATTCTGCTGGCTCAATAGCTGTTTTTTCTTCAAGTATTAATGACTCTTCTGTAGGTATTTTTGTATCTGTATCAGTTTTTTCTTTTTCATCATGTTTCATTCCTTTCAATTTTGCCATTATACTTTTTTTATCTTTTTTATTTTTAGGTTGTTCTGACTCTTTAACTTCATCAGATTTTAAAAAAGAATCTGCAGATGTTATTGTAAGAGTAGCAGGCTCCGTATTTTCTGCTGCAATGGATGTTAATTTTATTACATCTTCTTTTTCTTCTGTAGTTTCATCAACAGGAGATTTAACTTTATCATCTTCTGTCGGAATTTCCAATTTTTCAGTTTCATGTAAATGTTCTTTCTGTTCTTTTTCAGTGTCTAATTCTTCTTCAGCAGATTTAAGCGGAATGTGAATAAATTCCACTTGAGAAGAATCTTCTTTTTCATTTGCTGTAGATTTTATAACTTTTTTCTCAGGTTTTGTTGGTTCATCTGGTACCTTCTTTTTCTTACTAGGAGGTGATTTCTTATCAGATTTATGTTTCATTCCTTTAAATTTCGATAAAATATTATCTTTAAAATCTTGTACGGGTGATTTATCTCGTTTTTTATTGTCTTTAACTTCTAATTTTTGTTCAGTACGTTTGGCTTGTTTTTCTAGCTTACGTCTAACTATTTCTAATTCCTCTTTTGTTAATACACTACTTTGAAATTCTTTAGCGGGTGATTTATCTTGTTTTTTATTGTCAAGCGATTTACCTTGTTTCTTATCGTCTTTAATCTCTATTTGTTTTACATCAGATTTGGCTTGTTTACCTTTTTTTGTTTTAGCTTCTATTTCTTCTTTTGCTTTCTTTTCTGCTTCCTCAGCAGCTAATTCTTCTTCTGTAGGATTTAGTGGTATATAAATATATTCTACAATAGAATCTTTATGTCGAACAGCAGGATGTAAAATATTTGAAGTAGGTGATGATTTCTTTATAGATGTAGGCGATGTTTTCTTACCAGTTAATGGCTTTACACCCGTTTTCTTTGCTGGTACTGATTGTTTTGGGGATTTTTTAATACTTGTCATTCTGGTTAAAAGTGATTCTTTTTTTGGTTCTGGTTCTTTAGACATTTGTTTTGTGAAAATTGGTTTTAAAATAGCTTCTTGCATAACAACTGGTTTAGGAGATTCTGGTGGTTTTTGTTCCAATGTTTCTTTTTCTGCATCAATTTTTGATGATTCATCTGTTTCATCCATTACTGATGTTTCATCAGATTTTATTACTTCATCTAATTTTTTTGATTCTAAAATAATTTTTGAATCATCTGATTTATTTTCTGAAGATTCAGTTGTTTTTGTTTCTTGTTGTGAAAGTTCTTCAACTTTTATATTTACTTCTACATTTTCCATATCACCTAATTTAGCTTCACGGGATTCTATTACATTTATTTCTAAATCAGTTTCTGAAGTTTCCTTTGGTTTAGCTGCATCTTCAGTTTTAATTTCAACATCTTTTTCTTGTACGTGTATTTCGGTTTTTTCTTCTACTTCAGTACCTTTCAATATATTTTCTTCTGATACTTTTGACTGAACTGGTTTTTCTGATTTTACTTCAGTAATTTCCAGTGGTATTGTTTCATCTGATTTATTTTCTGCTTCAGCGGATGTTACAATATTTTCTTTTACAGTTTCTGCTGCTTGTAAATCGTCCGGTAAAGGATCCTTTAATGGAATAAAAATATATTCTGGTGAATCTCCTCGTTTATTTTTCGGTGACGTTTTTTTACCACTTGTCAATTTTTGTTCTGATTTAGGAGATGTTTTTACACTAGTCTTTTTATCTTTCAAAGATTTCTTCTGTATAATTTTTAATTTCAATGCAAACTTTTTAAGATCTTTTGATAATTTCGATGTACTGCTATCTTTTGTTTTCTTATTTTTTACTATGCTCTTTTTCTTAATTGCACCTTTAGGTGATTCCTTTTTAGTTGGTGTTAGTTGTTTAACGGTTTCCGTTGTTTTATTTACATTCTCGGATGATTCTATTTCTGTTACGGATTGGCTAGTATCCAAACTAGTTGATGACAATTCTCCATTTGTTTCTCCATTTACTATGGATTGCGTTACGGGAGTTCTTGCTCTTTCCAAAGCTAATTCTTCTTCGCTGGGATTTAATGGTATATAAATATAATCAACAGGAGGAGAATCGTCACGTTGCTTAACCGGCGGCTGTATTTTATCTTCAACTGTTTTCTTTTCTGTTTTTGGTGATATTTTTTTAGCTGGTTTTGATGCTTTCTTTTTGACAGGTGGAGATTTTTTACTATTTGTTTTACTTTTCCATTTCGATGACACAGATTTAATGTCAACTGTTTTTGGTGTTGTTTCTGACAATATTGATGTAGTAATTCTTCCGTTTGTATCTTTTGTATCATTTAATCGATTATTATCATCTACTGGTTCATTATTTATACTTGATTCAGAACCTAATTTAGTTAATCTTTCTTGTTCTAATTGTTCTGGTGTTGGATTTAATGGAATATAAATATACACAGGAGATTCTCTTCTTTGTTGTTTTATATCTGTTCTTGCTACAATTTTTGTTTGTGGTTCTTTTGGTTCAACTTTTAATTTTTTAGAATTACGTTTACTGAATGTAAGCTTTTTAAATTTGGGTATTTTAAATGTTGGTGCTTTAAATTTAGCTTTTTTCATTTTTTCAAATAAACTTAAATTAGATTTTGTCATTTCTGATAAATCTGAATGTTTACGTTTTTTGTCTGCTTGTGGATCAAGTAATGTTGGAGAACTAAGAGGTTTATTGTCATGAACAAATTCTATATCTGACACTGAAGTATTTGCTTCCATTCCACTGGCATCTGACACACTTTTTGATGGTTTATCTTTGTCTAAATATTGTTCGATATTACTTTCTGTATAAGTATCTTCAGATTCAGTATTTTTACTTTCTGCTTTACTAATCACTTCTGCTGCAGATATATCTGCTGATACCTTATCCTCATTTGTTTTTTGATCGTCTTCGTTGCCAAGTTTTATTTCTTCTACTGGAATATTACTGTCATTTGTATCATTTACTTTTGTTGTAATTAATTTATCACTATCTGGAAATAAAGTTTCTATTTCTTTATCTTCGTCTGTTGGTTTTATTGGTGTTAAAGTTTTTGGTTCAGTTACTACTTTTACTGTACTTAATTTATCACTTTCTGAAAATATTATTTCTACTTCTTTATCTTCATCTGTTGGACTTTCTATTGATAATTCTTTTTGTTCTGTTACTATCGCGAGGTTATCCTTTTCATCTTGATGTGCTTTAATTTCAGTCTTTTCAGGTACAGGTTTATCAACTAACATAGGCGTTAGTCGTTCACTAGGTTCTTCAGGTAATTCTTTCAACGTTATTTTCGTCTCTTCAACTTCCATTTTTTCAAATATTTCTACCAGTATTTCATTCGGATGCTCTGCATCTTTTTCAACTTCTTTTTCCACTTTCACTGTTGACGTTCTCTTCACTTTTCGCACACGTTTCTTCTTTTCACCATCTGAAGAAACATTTTCTTTAGAACTAGTCTTTGAAAGTGGATTACTCTCTCTTGGTGACGGACTACGTCCTTCAATAGACTTAGAGTCCTTTGAAGATTTCGTTTCTTTGATTTCCTCCATTGAAATTTGATCTGTATACGGCCCTTTATACAGATGCGTCCAAGGATATTCTCCCTTTCTTTTGGATCGTCGTACGTCTTCCCACTTGTACGTTTTTATCGGTACAGGTGGTACTTTTGTCACTGAAAAAATAAAAATTATATTATTGAACGTATAAACAATTTTTTAATTTAAACTGATACCATTTCCTAATAATCTTTCCTTCATGATTTTATTTTTCAAAACACGTTGTTATTCAAGAATGTCACAAAATATACTGAGAGAATAATTATTATATGATAAAATATATGATGTTTTGATGAAAAATAAAATTTAACTAGACGTGATGTAAACATTAAATAATGATATTATATTTTATGATTAAAGTAAGAATAATATTTACGTAGGTCGCTATTTTCATTATATTATCTCAAAGTTATATTTTCATGTATTTTATTTTTAATTATATTAAGAAAATACTTGCGCATTTAATTTTATAATTTACAAATTTTAACATAAATATAATTTTCTGTTTCCAAAATAATTCTGTAAATTAAAATAAATATAATTTTAAGATCACAAGATGCAAAAATAAATTCTAAATTAAAGGTTAATACAAGTTGATATTAATTTATTAATATAAATAACAAATTCTGGCTTTGCGACCAAAAATAAGTAAATGAATTTTGATATGAGATTTTGTGAATTATTAAATATCATTTGGTAACTTTTACTGTATTATTTTAATTAATATTAAATTTAACTGCAATCAAAATGTAATCCAACTAAAAAATACTTTTAATTTTTAACATTTGTCGGTACAATTTAAAACAGAAATTGTAAATTTTAAGTTGAAAAGTAGATAAAATTAATTTTCGAGAAGGTTTTTAGTTTTTATTGTTCAACTTGAGATAGTAATTGTCTTTAGTGAATAAAATACACGGGTTATTAATGGTGGTGAATTAGCAAAAATGCAGTTTTTGTAAACAAGAAGACAGACAAAGCCGTGAATCAACTAGTTGTGATGTTTTTCTGGCAAACGCAGCCCAACAACGCAAATTGTGGGTGTAAATAGAACACGATTTCAGCTCGATGGCGTTTATATTTAGTTTTTGCAAAAGCGTTTACCGATATTTTTGAATGAAATGTTGTTTTTAATTTATCGATTGGATAATTACATAAAAATTCCGTAAGGTTAAACAACATATGTTGCGTTTAGCATTAATTTACGAACAAGATCAGTTCCAACAAAAAAAATTCGTTGAATGTTATTTTTTATGATATTTTCATACTTAATACAGTAATGAATTTTGTGATTTTAATTCGATGAAAATTTTGTTGTAGTTCAAACATTAGTTATTATTAATTAATGTGTTTCTCATTTTTCATTTGAACATATGCTGAACTTTTTTTCTTTCTCAAAATATTTAGTACGTTGCAGGCAAAGGAATCTACATCAAAATTTTATAATTTTGATTATAAGAATTTATTTAAGCGGTACAAGAAAAAAAATATTTAACAATGCGAAATTATTGCAAGATTTATTAAATAATTATTTATTTAAATAAAAACTTAAAACACATAAACAAATTTAAAAGATAAATTTTATGAAACACAAATAAATGTAGTAAATAAATTGACTATATAAAACAAAGATTCGATACGACCAATTTGCATCGACATTTGTGTGTATATACGTAGTATGAAAAATTAAATTCTAATTTTATATTGCACATGCTCTGGACAATAAATTGTAAACTGATTTCAAATTTTTTCTCAGAACAATATTTTTATTTCATTTTGATATATACATACATAATTAAGAGGATGTAGCACAAACTTTCTCCACTATCAAACAATTAGTTTCCTTAAAACATTCCTATCTAGACAAGCAACACTAGCTTCATCCACATTTATGATATCTCTCATACATGCTTTTCTATTCCTATTATTTTGAAACTTTCGCTCACGCAATCATATCATTCCATATACTCATTGGACGTCCACGCAAATGTATACCTTCTAAATCATTCATATATATTCTTTTAACCAAACGTTCATTAGATAACCGAACTAACTGACTAATACTAATTTTTGCAAAAACATTTTGTTTTCATTTCACACTCATCATACACTAATATATTTCGCGTCCGATTCCTTCTAGTTACATCACATACGTCACGTAAAAATCTCATTTCCACAGTAGTCATTTTCCTTTTATGCCTTTGCAGCCAAATCCAACACTAGCTACCATACGTCAACAGCATTATACTTCAATATGATCAATATTTAATTATATCTTAAAAACTTAATATTAAAAATTAGTTTTATTAAAATAAAAAAAATGCAAAAATATGCAAATCTAAATAAAATTACAATATTTCTTTGTAACTGCATGTCTAATGTTTGTAAAATTAATAATAAAACAAAAAATCTTTACTAACTACTAAATAACTCTATAATGTTCAGTTCTAAAACATTAATTTTAACTGCGATTGTATTTAAATTAGATATATTTATTCGGAAGATATACAAGTTAAATGTGTTTTGTTTCAATGTCATCAGATGATTTGATTCAAGATTATACCATTGTTTTAAAAACAATTTCGGATTTGTAAAATTATAAAACTTATTTCATAACAAAACTTTAAAGTTTTTTTTTTTTCACAACACTGATAATAAAATTTAAATAAAATAAAGACGTTTTAAAATTCTTAAAATTCATTTTTATTGTTTTTTCATTAGAACATTTTAAAATGACAAAATTGACAAATAATAAAATGTATATTTTTCAACATAATTTACAAATTAAGTACAAATTTCTATGCTTTTAATGTGTATTTTTAAAATTTTAAAATGAACTTGAATTTTTACGCCGTGAATCAAAAAATGAAAATACACAAAAATCATTTTAAAATATTTCCACTGACTGTACCAAAATTTTATTTATATAACTGATGCATAAATTGGCTAGATGATTTCACACATTATTTACGAAAACTTAAGTTTCTTGATTTAGGTAAATTTGTTGGTAAAATTAACCAAAAACATTTATGAGATAATGTTTATACATGTTATAAAATAGAAAATAACTGAAATAAAATCAAATCTTAAGTTAATGTGCACTATGTAATTATCTATACTGTTATTTTGCTGAGTAGAATTAATAAATAGTTTTGAAGAACAACTTTCTATAGCGTATTGAACTAATATGTTAGGTAATTCTGGAGCAAAAAGAGAGTTACGCGTGTGTGGGCACATATGATCAGTTTACGGTTATTTTTATTAAATATTTTTACCATATTTAAAAATAACCTATAGATATTATTTGTTTATGTAAATCATAAGAAGTTAAATAGAATGAATCTCAGTTTTCGAATTAATTTAAAATGATATTGAAATTACAACTTGAAATAAAAATATTTGTGTTTTTATTGATATTAAATATTTATAATCATGAATGAAAAGTAATATTAATGCGAAAAACACAAATATTTACATTATAATTTGTACCATTTTTTAAAACGCTTCAAAATTTTAAATTATTTTAATTTACAAGATGTTTAACATATACCTATATTTTTAATTTCAAATTCAATAATTTTAGACAAAATATATTTTTTAAATTTGGATATATTGAATGGACAATTATGTAAAGAATTTATATATTTATTAAGTTACTGTAATATTATTTATAATTTACAAATATACATAAGAATTGTCAATTTATTTATTTTATCAAACGCTGTTTGTTTTCTGTTAATTAATTTAAAAGCACTAGAAAAAATCATTACTAAAGCATCACCTTGCACGAGATAGTAAAATATATATCTACAAATTTCATTAGGAATTTGAAATAAAATCAATAATTAAAAAAATATCTTATTGAAATAAAATTAATCTTACGTTATTATGTTAGTAAAGTTTAAATTATGTTTAAACTAGTTAATAAATTTGTTGTGCAATACATGCTAAAAACAAGCAATTAACAGTATCGTAAATAGTCAAATACTTTTTCAAATAACTCGCTTTCTCATTTGAAAAATCAGTTGTTGATATATGGTAAGTAGATAAATAAACAAAATCTGAACAAATATTTGAAAAATAATTCTACAATAAACAAAATGTAGATAGATATAAAATAAACAAAATGTTTGCTTTTAAAAAGAGGAAAAATATACAAATACAGTGAATGAAGTTTATTTTGAAAAATTTACGATTTCAAATTGCGATTACGTTATAACCGCCGGCCATTTTGTTTTGCGAAAAATTTTCCTACCTTTTCGTCTTTGAAAACGATCAGCTGGTTCCATTCCAACTATTGCGAACACTACACGGACTTAAACTCTCCATGATGTTTTCCAGATTTATCGTTCCAGTCACAGAGAAAAATAAAATCCAAAAAAAACACCTATCCGATGCAGTGTCGTTTTCTCGTAGAAAAAAAACCGAAAATTTGTCGGAATTATTTTTAAATGCTCGGTACACGCGCTGAGCAACAGATCTGAACTAGATTTCGCGCGGAGCGACGCACGTCCGGCAAAAGACGAGCCTTGGCGAATGTAGACGCGAACACGTCGCTCGTCGAAGTTATATTTAAATTCTCTATTTAAATCCGTGACGCTCTCCGTCCCGACGAATGGCCATCATACACAGACAAACTTGCATATGTTTGCGTTTTGCAATTGTCTTCGCCCTGACCATTACTGATTTTTCATTTTTCATGATTGTGTAACCGATTGTTTTTGTTTTGGCTAAATATATTTTTTATTGAGACTTATAATAACCGTTTATAAATTAAGATAAATTTTTTTTACAAATAATCATCATATTGCAGACAACTTGTATTTGCAATTGTTTTTTTTTGTCGTTTACGTAACCGATTGTTTTTGTTATACTAAATACACTTATACCAGTTTATAAATTATGATACATGTGGTATGATAAGGTTGGCAACATGACTTTCCATTACTGAATGTCTGACCGCGTCCACGCGTTGCCAACCTTATCATGTTGCCAACCTTATCATACCACAATACACTAACAAAAAAAACTCACAACCAGTCTAGATTTACTTTGGTAAATGTTTTTACTATTTATACAAACCGTACATTTTGTAAATATAAAATAAATAAATGAAAAATAAGTAAAAAGAATCTAAAAGGACAAAACGTTTTACAGAGAATAGCTAAGCACGTTTAATCGTCATGTCTACGAGACGAACATTTTGTTAATAGCAAATAATACTCATTTTAAAATAAAACTAATTATATTCCATCTTAAATTTCTCACACTTTTTTTTGGAATTATGTAATCGTTTGTTTTTGTTTTGCTATATACTTTGTATTGAAATTTATATCAGTTTTATATTGTAATATATTTTTTGCTGATAAATATTTTAAAAATTGAATATTTAATGTTTTATACACTAGTTTTGTTTTTCATTAAACGGTTTAAAGTAATGTAATAATAAAAATATTTTAACGATTTGGATTATACAAAGTTTCTCATACGGAATTTAAATTATATTTATTCATTTTTATTTTTATAAAATGAGTAAATATTTGTAATAAAATATATATTTTTTTTAATATATGAGTGAACGAAGTATGAATCTAAAATATTGATGTAAACATAAAAATAACGAAAAATAAATTTAGATAAACTGCACAATAAATGCAATCTATACTTATAATTTAAATAAAAATAATATTTATGTTACTATTAAAATATAGTTAAAAATGTTTTATATTTGATGTAACATTTTTCGACAAAAAACTAAATACAAGATATATTTTAATACAATCCCAATCCATTACAGTAATTACTTAAATATTTACTTTTAATTAGTCTATTAAATTCACAACAAGCATAATTAATATTTTAAACGATGTGAGAAATTATGAATATACGATTCTCTTTGATTCCATGTTTTTATTACAAGCATTCGTAAATAGTAGAAAGTTAAAAATAAACACAAAATTTATAAAGTTATTCATATACGTACATACTAAAAAACAACAATAACATATACTGTAAATAAGTAAAAATACAGAAACATGCCAACTTTATTGTTAATTTCCCATAGGTGTGTTTAACTAGCCTTGATTTTACCAACAACGTAATAATTGCAATAACAATAAAATGCTTACCATATTCGTCCATTTTTCCTTAAATATTATTGAAAATAATCGAAAGAAAATAAACGAAGTTCACAGAACTATAAATAAATACATTTAAGATTTTTGTTTACGGGAAATACTACATTTAATGTGTTGTTCTCTACGGGGGAAATGCTAATGGCGTTATAATGTTTAAAATAGTGCTTCTAAATGCTCTATTAGAGATAAACAGTGAACTTTGATTAACATTTAAAAATAAGTACTTAAATAGTTTGGGTTGGTTACAAATATATTTACAAACGGCTTAAATTACCAGATCAATTACGGATGAATATTTATGAAATCAAATTATACAATTTTCAATATTTATTTTAGCTTCCGTAAACTTAAAAACTGCTTTAAAGAGTGAACTAAATATATTTTTGGTCAAGGGCGTATTTTATTTAGATTGAATTATGCGAAAAATGCGTCTATTAAATTTTGACGCGTTTTATTGTATCTGATTTTTTTTTTGAAAAATTTGGAAAGTGTACAAAATTAATTGTATATTTATTTTAAGTCATTGTTTTATTAAATTATTTTACAATATAAACTACTTTATATAATTTATTTAAAACACATAACAAATAATATCAAAAGAAGAATAATAATAATATCACTTGGTTTTAAGTGATAAGGAGATTGAGTCAGTCTCCTGATGATGGCCTAGGATGCCGAAATGTACATCGAATATTTACTTAACAATAAAAAATTTGAAACTTTAAAACCAAGTGATATTATTATTATTCTCCTTTTGTTTAATAATGTTTCAACAAGTGCCAACTACCGTATCATTAAATGTTATAAATAATATCTGTTTCAATATTGTACTAAAACATTTTTTATTAATTATTTTTTACTTATATTAAAAACATATCTTAAATAATATTAAACATAATTTAACCAACTTAATAAACATTATTATATGAATTAAATATATTAATTTCTGTTTTAAATTGGCGCGGAAAGTATTAATACTTGTACATTGTAATATGGGCTATTTGTTTGACAACTGTAGCTGTGTAAGTTAAATGTCATTTGACACTTCTATATCTATCTTATCTATGAATTGCATATTTAAATAGCGAGAGTACATTATAAAACTATGAAATTGTAGTTAATATAAAATATTATCTTACGTAAAGGAAACTGTATTATAAATAATCAGTGACTAATGTCATTGCCGTTCACGTCTGACACTGTTTCTGTATTTTTATTTTACATAAACGTTCTTCACTAGAATAGTGTTCAGTTGTTTGTAAGAATGGATCGGGTAAATATAAATAAATAATAATATATTTTAATTATAAATAATAAAACATTTATACATATTTCAGTCAAAAAAGAGGAGCCCACCACCGGCTTTGCAAAAGGTTTTAGATTTAGATAGATCTTTAACGAAAAACTTTACAAGATGGGCTGACAAATTTGTACCGCTTCGTTCTCTCCGAATACATTATAAACTTTTAGAGGTATTGCATTATAAAACGATAAATTTATTCAAATATAACCTCGAATTTTGTTACATTTCAGGTATCTTGTCATGGAATACCGTGGTTAGTGTTTTGGATTGCGTTTACTTGGTTGTTCAATAACGCAGCATATATTACACTTCAAATGAATATGTTATTAGGTAAGTTTTGTAAAATTATTTATTAATAGATATGGAACTTATCGAATATTTGACGGCAATGTAAATTTAACCAATAATGGGCATTCAGAGATTGAAATCTTTACGTTAAGCACTTACAAGTACGATTCTGTATGAATACAGATTAGTGGCTCATTCGTAAAACCTTTGTCATGGACAGGTATATTTATAAGCAGGATTGGCCTGCTTTTAATCAATTACAATTCTAATTAATTAGTTTTTTACTAGATTTTATTTTAACAATTGATTAATTAAAATATCTAGTTACATCTAGCACAAAATAAAAAAATATATATTAAATAATATCATTGAATAAATAAGATCAAGATTATCTATTCAATGCGAGGGGGAAACCACTTGTACAATCTGGTGTACAAATTAATTAAAAATCCCTTAAAATATTAGTAATATTATGGTAAAATCAATTAGGATTCTCTTAAAATCATGTAAAACCATCGATAAAATCTCTACAATCTTAGAAATTTCGTATAAATACTACAATATCAAAAATTTGTAGAATCTTGTGTACAAAATTTACAGAAGTGGTTTCCCCTCGATTCAATGATAATATTTACTTAATGATAATGTAATCTATAATTATAGATATGTAAAAAGTATTACAAATAAAAATTTTGATATATATATATATATATATATATATATCAAAATTTATATATATATATATATATATATATATATATATATATATATATATATTTAGTTTTTATTTTCAATATTTAGTAAATTATAAACATAAAAAATATTATATTGTCATTTCATATTAAGTCGTCATCATGGAAACTTGCTATTCCAGGTCTTGTAACTCCTATATTTTTAGATTTTTGTCAAATTTTCTACGTAACTTTGTTTTACAATTTATCTACTACCCGTTGACACCAATTATATATCATGAACACTATCGTCATGAATATAATAGACATTACCTTCAAAGAGATTTGTGCATCAGATGGTAGATAAACTGTAAAATGTATTTCCGTAGAAAATTTGAATAAAATCTAAAAAATATAGAGTTGCAGGACCTAGAGTAACAAGTTTCCGTTAAATATTACACGTATAAAATTATAATGTTATATTTATATTCATAAGCGCGTAAAAATAATTAATAAACTCTTATTTTCAAAAATTGTAAAAAATCACCAACAGCCCAACCTGTTTATAAGTACTGTTTAATGTAAAAATGTCAATCTCTGAGCCTTAAGACTAATTTTAATATAAAAATTGTTTTAGGGTTGATTCTGGATATAATATTCATAGCAATAATTAAAGCTTACGTGCGAAGGAGGCGTCCATCGTTAAATGTTGACGATACACTTAGTATGGGTCCAGACAAGTTTAGTTTTCCTTCCGGTCATGCATCTCGAGCAGTATTCGTCGCTTATTTCTTCATAAATTTATGGCCGGTGTCTATGTTTTTCTATCCACCATTATTAGCTTGGGCAACATCTGTATGCCTTTCCAGAGTGCTGCTAAATCGACACTACATCCTCGATGTCCTCGGAGGAGTTGGTCTAGGTCTAATCGAAGGAATTTTCCTTGGTTTGATTTGGTTATCCGAAGATACATCGCGGTGGTTAATGAGTTTTTTGAGTGACGAACAGTGGTACGGTGCCGAGTACCATGTATAGATGAATTTTGCATCAAATAATTCATTTTGATATTAATGTCAGTCATTTTGTTAATTTTTTCAACGACTATAATATTTTTGTTAATTGTAAAATGTCAAATATTGTACACACAATACAGGTTATGATTTGCCACTGGTTATAATTATTGTATTAAATATCATTTTGTTATATTTTCGTATAAATTTAAATTTTTATGTAATAATATTAGCACTCTATATGTAATGCATAATATATACTTCTATTTTTATATGTAAACGATATAAAAGCAGAACATGTCAGATTTGTCAAGTAGTGTCATAAAAAATACTAAATGTCAGCAGTGTGACCAATTGTAAAACAATGTACCAATGCAAAATAAATAAACATGATTATTCACTGAAATATTACGTAAATATCATTGTTTACATTCGGAAGAACTAAACCAGTGGAAAAAATTTATAAATGAAGTGATTTTGTGAAAAAAAAATGGTGCAAACTTGTGTTAAGTTTTTCAAAGCAGTTTGGCGACCAGGGATTTAGACTTCCTTATTCAGGTACGTAATCAACATTTCAACCTAAAAGTTATGAGACTTGTTAAATGAATTCATTTCATTAATTTTGTTTGTTTTTGTCCAATTTTTTTTAATTTAAAGAGTAATTCAGTGCTACGTATTCATAATGTATAATAGATTGTTTAACTATCGGAATTAGACTAGGGTTACCACCTCTCCGGTTTTCACCCGGAGTCTCCGGATTAAACTAAATTTAGATGTAGTCATATAGTTTTAAGTTAAAAAATAAGTAAGTCATTACTATGATCAGTGATAAATTTATAGTCAAATCAAAATATTATTTAGTTTAATGAATAAACGTTGAAACGAATTTCAAACTTGTATGATTATATTCAAATTAAAATGTTTTTAAATTTAAAAATAGTAGTTTTAATGTATTGAATTTTCTAAACCTCCTCGATTATCAAAAAAGGTGGTCACTGGTCACCCTAAATTAGACGGTTAGATTGAATAAATGGTCGAATAATTTAATTGCAATCGTATTTATACGATTTATTTAATAATCAAGTTTCAAAATATGACCGGTTTTAGTTCAAAAGAACTATCTATCATTTTCTTTCCAACTATCTAATCCGTCGATTACAAAAGTTATCATTCATTTAGTAGCAATGTAGTAGCCTTTAGAAACTTTTTAGAACGAAGAAGAAGAAATATAGAAGTTTTTTTGAAATAAATGTTTATTCTTGCATTTATCATTACATTTTGGTACATCTACACAATAAACAAAAACAATTTTATTTAATATCTATTTTATAAGCTGCATATAAAATCACCATAACATTTAATTTTTTTGTATCATTTTCATCGTATTAAAAAATGTTCAAAAAGTATTTCCTGGTATGTGATACTGAAAACAAAAAGATACACCAATATGCTTATTTGTTTATATGAAACACATATTTTTTTTATAAATACTATATTTACCACATCAACGAAATTTCAAATATTGTTACGTTTATTTTAAGAGCACAAATTAGGTGGTCCTTGTTTTTTTTAATTTAAAGTTGATAAATCTGATTTGAAATCTCATTGATTTACAGAGAGTCATTAAGTCAAAGACTTGTTTAAACGTAATAAAATGATATAAAAAATTCATTAATATTTCAATTTGACATTATATTAAAGCGATTTGCGTTTAAACGCAAATTATTACATAATATTTTCTAATTACGGTAACAATGGTAATAAAGAGGTAACGTGAATAAAACTGTTACAAATTTTAATTCTAGATCTTTTGTCTTAAGTACATAAAACAAATTTTTTAATTAGATTATGAGTTTAACCAATATTACATACATTTTTACTAATTATAGACAGAAATTGTATAGACACTAAATACATCTACTTTTTGCTATTAATGTGCATTTTTTAAATTAAAATATACCTACAATTTGTTCAATTTTACACGAAAAATATATTACGTAACGTGTCTAGCTATGATGATTTCAAAATATTTTCCGTATAAAATTGAACAGTAATAAAATTAAAAACATTCTAGTAAAATAAATATACAAAAATATATATATATATAATTTATTAAAAACAAGACAATAATAAATAGAGACGTACAAAATAATTTGCTCTAGGAGTATAAATATGTAATAAGCGAAATTAAGTTGGCCTGTGTTACAGTTTTACGATGTCTGACAAAACAGAAATTGATATTGAATCGTAAACAAATTGACAGTCTACCACAGACGGGAATGATAAAATTTTAAATCTAAGAAACCCTGATCGGTTAAATTACTCGGTGTTCTAGGTGTATATTCCGGTGGTGGTGCATTAATAATATTGTTTTCGGAAACAACTTTACGCGAAATATGTTCGATACCTAATTCGGGAACCAATTTCTGTTCGATTGTATCATGATTAGCGTTTGTTTCCGACGAATGTGGTTGTGGAATGTCTTCGTTTTGATTTTGATCGTCTTCTTTAAGCTCCAAATTGAATTTAATTTCCGGTTCGGATTGAGGATCGAAATCTGGATTAATTTTCGGATCGGCGTGATCTAGATCATCCAGTTCGTCAGACGTGTGCAAGAATAGTGAATGTGGACGCTCTAATTTTGGTGACTGGTGGTGGTGCACAGGCAGCTGCATTTCAGGATCACTGGAATTTTGGTATTTGTTTCTAAATTGTTTTTAAATTTTATTTTACGCTACCATCTGTGAAACAAAATGAAAACAAAAAGAAACGAATTAAAATAAAAATAAAACGTGCAGAAGAAACTAAAATAGAAATTAAAGCAACTAAGATGTTTGCGTAAGTAAATAATAATAATAATAATAGTAATTATAAAAAAAAAAAAATAAATAATGTGCTATAATCGTTTATCTTGGTTTTTTTAATTAGTACCTGGTAGGTTCCGTTGGTTGAACTGTAGATGAATGATTGTGAATTATCTGTGAAAAAAAATTAAAGATGTATTTAGTTAACTAACATTACTAGATGTAATGAACTGCTAATGTTGGTTTTTTATTTAAATTTTCCAATCAATCATAAAAATTTTAAAATAAAATTAATCGTAATTATTAAATGAAGGTACTGACCTGTCCCATACTGCAAGCCGGCCGGGGAGCGGCGTATCGTCCAAACGATGGAGCATGGAACCCATTTTGTGATTTTGAAGGTGGTGGTGTAGTGTTAGATGGGTGACTATTAGTAATACCAGAAAGACCCCAATTATTTAATATAAGTGACTTTGAATTTTCTGACAGATACGTCTAAGTAAATATATATTAAAAAAAGCTTAAGTTTATTCGTTACTAAGCGATAATAATGTACACGAAAAGAAAGATTAATTATTTTTGTAGTTTGATATTAAATTGAATATTAATAGCCATAGATTTATTTATATTTATTCAGTTATATAAATATCTTTCTAAAAATGTTCATAAATTGAAATATTTCGTGATGGTTTGATAAAAACACTGAAACGCTATTTTGTTTTATAGTCAGAGCCGTTTTTAACATTTTCTTAATTTCTGTAGTCTCTCTTTTTCTTTATATATATATAATTTAATTAAGAATGGAGAATTACAATAATAAAATAAAATTTATAGACTATCCCGCAATACAGATGTGTATAAAATCTTGGAGTTGCCTACTTTACAATATAATATTTCAAATACTACTATGTTTTAAAAGAATTTAAATTTAATATCTTTCTAAAAATGTTCATAAATTGAAATATTTCGAAATAGTTTGATAAAAACTCTAAAACGCTATTTTGTTTTATAGTTAGAGCCGTTTTTAGCATTTTCTTAATTTTTGCTTTCTCTCTTTTTCTTATATATATTTTAATAAAGAATAGAGAATTACAATTATGAAATAAAACATAAACTATCTATCTAATTTAAATTTATCGCATGTAATTGGGAAATTGTAAAAAAATTGAAACACAAATTTTGGAAAAACGAAAAATTAACAGCAAGAATTCTGTTATTTTTTTACTAGATTTCTAAAAGTTAACATACAGTAAACTATTGGCTTTATATAATACAACTAAATCAGACCCTGTATATATTCCTAATAAAGAAATTCAATAGATTTCTAATTATAAAATAGTATCTTGATCCAATCAATCAATTTATATTTAATTTCAAAGTGCATTTACGTTTATTTGCAATATAAAAAATAAAAATTAAATGAACATGTTGCAAATGTTTTCTTTTCTTAGTTTTACTTATTAAAAACCTACAGATATAATTAATTAAGTTTTAAAGTAATCTCCGTATTTAAGTAACGGTGAAATGTTTGCATATAAGTAAATATAAGTAGTAATTTTGTTAATGTACATTTGCGATTAAATGAATCCTATTACTGTTAAGTAACTGTTATATTTATTATTTTTAGCAGATGGTACTAGTAATAAAGAAGTTATATTATAACTTCCAAATATGAAATATTTATTATAAATTTGTTAAACAATATATGAGATTTAAAAGGTACAAGTATATTTTTAGCTAATTTATTTATAATTTTTCGTAGGTTATTACAAAAAAAAACTAATTGTTTTGGATGAGTCATCATAAATAATTATACTGTAAGATCATCAGTGACGCAGCAAATGATTACAAAAATTATCAAACGGCATTTTAAATCATTAACAAATCATAATATTTATATTTGAAAATTCCATTTTAGTTATAGTCAAAATATGGAAGAGTTTTATAAATTTTATTATTAATAATAAGATTTTGTTTAATAAAAATGTCAAGAAGATGATTGTTACCTGTTATTATTTTCTGTTGTGTGGTGGTAATTTTGATGTTCAGGTGTTGAGACTTTGTGTTTTGCGAAAAATCCGTCGAATACTACAAAATTATTCATTTGGGGAACGACGCCGTTTAGACCGTAATGTTTTTTTAAGAAACCTAAAAATTTTTCACTCGGTCGATCAATTGCTAGACTTATTGGTTCCACGTTTTCTTTCTGTAAAAATAATACAAATTTTAAAATATTATTTTATTATAGCATAATAAATTTTAAAAAAGTTCGCGGCACTGTACAAAATAAAAAAAAAACTATAAATTACATAGATTGATTTCTTTTTATAAAATCCTATTATCTAAAATACATAAATTGCATGATAGAACTGCCAATATTAGAACAAATATTTCCCTACATATAAATCAAAAATGTCAATATTGGAATATTGGAAAACTTCATCATATTTTCAAATAAAACAGCATCCAATCAGTCTACATGATCTAAAAACATATTCACAACTTTAATTTATCATTCAAATGCATAACAGAAAAAAACATGTTCATCCATATTCCATATTAAGTAACAAAAACAAATGAATGCACGATAAACATGCATACAAATAAAAGTAACTGAACAACTTTCAATTTCAATCTGATGAATGTATTTTATAAAGCTGTATAGGTAACACAGAGTTGAGCAAATTTCTCGTTACAGTTCTATAATAATATTTATTTGAATTAATATATAATTAGATCAACTATTTTTCTGTTCTTGATATATTTATTAATGAATTCAATAACTTTTTTCAATTTGTTGTTAGTTGGTTATTTATTTATATATAAAAAGCAATACTGTCCTTGTATATTGTTTATTGTTATTTTAAATAGATATATTTAATAAACTGTTTAGAACTTAAAATCTATAAAAGTGTAATAGGGTATTTTGTATGAAGACTTACTGAGTAAGTTTATGGCTTGTATATTTTATCATTCTTTAATGGTACAATAAAATATACCGATAAAGACGTGGAAACATTTACCTGCTCAACTCGGTGTAATTGCAGGTTGCATGATAGTTGATCATGAATTCAATTCATGATCTTCGATGTTTCCCGTTAAGGAATTGGGTCACTGGGCCCCCCCATGAGTTTATATTTCAATGTCGACAACTTGCATTTTGCGTTTTGACATTCGATTCAGTTCATAATGTATATAGTAGTTCGAAAGATGATTTTTGACTTGTTCAACAAGAACAACATTTACTGAACGTAATATTTTTGTGTACGGAAAAAATGAGATTTGGTACAGAATGGTACGGAAGTTATTGATTAGATTTTTCGCAAATAAATATTGCTATTTTTGGTAGTTAATTTTTAAGGATTTATTTTGAGAATGTTTGTTGAGATTAGATTAGCTCAAATAATGATTTAGCTATTTTTAGTGTTTATAAAAATATTATAATTAAAGATCCCGAAAATATGTAATATAATATAATATAGCTTATATTCATATGGAATCAAAAATTACAAAATTAAAATAATATTTAAAAATCTGCTGTTGCCACCACAGAACCGACCATCATAAATTTATAAAATAGAAAAATTTGTATAATAACTATTGTAGTCATGGTAATAAAAAAAAAAAACTGTCGACATAAATAAGCCACCTATTTACAGAATTATATATATCATCGAAAAAATATGAAAAATGATAAAAAAATTATTTAGCCGTATTGAAAAATATTCCAAATAAAAGTTGTTTATGATAACTCGTTTAGCAACTTCTGTTAAATAATTTTTACCAAAAGTTGATTAAATTAAGATATTCATTTCCGAAAAACAGTTGATTCGTGGCTACTGTAAGCCTAATTCGTGCTTATCTGAAAAAATATCGATTTGTCAAATTTGGTATGATTACAAAACCTCTATCATCATATGTGATATTTCCAATCAGATGCTTTGTTACATTAAATAGATTTAACAGCTTTAAAAATACTATTAGAGTAAAGAAAAAATACGCTATACATAAATTTTCAATAAACAAATATAATTTTATTTGTTAAAAAAACTAAATAGAAAATGAGAAACATTGTTAAATCTTTAAAAAAAAAAACTCGACATTTACCATAAACTTTTAATATTATATAACAAATAAATTAAGAATAATTTTAATAAAATATATTTAACATAAATGTAATTTAACTAATGTTATTATTAATGCAATATATGTTTAACTGT
Organism: Clivina fossor; assembly: GCA_963966155.1. Lineage (NCBI taxonomy): Eukaryota > Metazoa > Arthropoda > Insecta > Coleoptera > Carabidae > Clivina > Clivina fossor. Next base: position 13,941,506 of record OZ014560.1, read on the forward strand.
AAATAAACTTACGATTAGCATATGTTATGAAACAAATAAATTTTAAAACTAACTTTACGCATTTTGGAGAAAAATAGAAACTTCCATTAATTAACATATTATTAATTATTTTTCTAAAATCCATATTAAGAAATATAAACAACAGTTGATGTTATTAACACACATAGGTAAAACATTAATATTAAATTATACGTACAATTTCTAATCGTAAATAAAAATAATACTTTATTAAACTTTACTGATGTTACTTGACTATTGAAATGCGTGTTAAAAACTTATACCAAAACTAAATACAACAAGATTAGAAGTATATGGGTAAACCCATATATAGACTACTTTGACATTTCTCGGAAAGTTGGTAACACTGTATTTTAATAATATTATAATTTATGTGGGCAATAGGAGATACTTTTCTGAAAATTTGATCAAAATCGAATAAATAATGTAGCCACAATAAATTTTTTTAAAATTTTGTGATTTTTTTTCTCGATAAGTTGGCAACACTGTATTTTGTTAAAATTGCATAATTTATTTAGGCACTAGGAAAAACTTTTATAAATATTTGATTAAAATCGGTTAAATAAAATGGTCAAAATAAATTTTTTAAAATTTTACTAATTTTTTTTTCGGAAAGTTGGCCCCACTGTATTTTGTTAAAATTACATAAATTACATGAATACTAGGAGAATCTTTTGTGAAAATTTGAGTAAAATCGGTTGAATAACATGGCCATAATAAAATTTTTAAAACTTTAGTAATTTTTTTCTCGGAAAGTTGGCAACACTGAAAATTAATAAAATTATGTAATTAATGGGAGCATTAGGGAAATCTTTTCTGAAAATTTGATCAAAATCGGATAAATAACGTAGCCAATATGAATTTTTTAAAACTTTAGTAATTTTTTTCTCGGAAAGTTGGCATCACTGGAAAAAAACAAAACCACATGACCATCTTGGGTACTAGACAAATTTATCCTGAAAATTTCATTAAAATCGGTTGAACCGTCTAGGAGGAGTTGCGGCCACAAAATTTTGACTTACGACCGAGCGAGCGAGTGAGCGAGCGAGCTGACGACGCACATCCATACACCCACATAAACTAAGTTCAGATTCGTCATCTACAGGCTATATGAAGGATTTCTATACAATTTTTTTTTTTTTTTGAAAATGTTACAGACACCGTACCAAACGCTATACTACTTTTCCTTGCAGTCAAAGTAGTAAAAACTTGTAATAATAACAATCGAGCGATAAAAATTTATGAAACTTTTTATAAAAGTATCAATAAAAAGAACATTTGTATTTCTGAAGGCAAACGGAAGTGAATAATATATACGATAAATATATAGGAAGAAATTTACAAATTTTTTGAGGTTGTGAAAAATACATTTGTGAGGAATACTAAAATATCGAAAAATTCAAAATATTAAAATACAATTCAGTAAACATTGATGCGTTTTGTTGATTTAATATTCATTTTAAGTTACAATTTTTAAGGGAAATAACAGATGAGAATCAATTATTGAATTCGTTTAATTAATTAAAAAAATATTACTTATTAAATAATATATTCATTATAAATGCATTTCCGACAAGTAATATTATTCATTATTTATACTAGTAAATACTGAATCATTACTTTACACTTTTTAACCAATTAAAATTGTGTAAGTTCATTACTCAACAGTTCTGGCTAATTACAAAATTGCATTTGAAATATTTGACAAGTTAGCGCAGTTACTTTGGGTACTTCTATGTTTTATTTATTTTTGACAGATTAATTTATAAAATTTAAATATTATAATTTAAATTATCAAACAAATTTTTCATTCATAAATTTTCTGATACAAAGTATGTAGTGTAAATGGAATAAAATAAACAATTCTACGATAATAAAATGAAATAACTACATACATAAACAAAATCAATATAATAATTTAAAATTGAAATTAAATGTGTTTTCGAGCAAAAAAACTACTTTGAAAAGCGTTTGTGAATTCACAAACGGTAGTGCTTTCAATATTTGTTAGAGATTCAAAGCAGAAATAAAAAGATGAAAAAAATTCTTACCTGTAGCATGTGTTCGAACAATTTTTTTCCAAGTCCTTTTCGCTGCACGGATTCGTGAACGTAGAAGTCGAGCACACACAATGGTTTAAGCTGATGATGTTGGCCGTTTCTGTCGAATACATAGAGACCTTTGCGACCCATTTTCAGGAGACCTAGTACGGATCCTTTGCCCCTGCGCAAACAGCCAAAACAATCGTGCCAAGATTACTATCGGAAATATATCAAATTTCGTTTCGAACTTTTATTATTTCGTTACGCAGCGCCGCATTAATGAAACTTTTATTACTGTTTTATTTTGTTTTATAGTTAACACGGCAAAGAGTCTGATTGAAAAAAGTGTCGATACTAGTAGAAGTTTTTTTTCTATTTTCGATAGAATAATTAGAAATGAAATTAGGAATATTGAATTTGTAAATATCAATAATTAATTAATTTTTTAATATTTTGTCGACTTATTTAAAGTATATAGTATTAAGTTTTCGGCAAAATTTTAACAATTTAGATTCAATAAGCTCTATTATTTTAATAAATTCGTTGCACATTGATATAGTAAATTCAGGTAAATAAAGCGTACACTGTACAAAAATTAGCGAAATTACAAAAATATAGTAGTAAAATTTTACTATAAAAATCTGTAATTACATTTTAACATAAATATTCTATATTTCTATCTCAAAATTCTGTAATTTTTACATAATTCATAATAATCACATAAAGTAAGTAAACATAACCTAATAAGTATGTAAAATTGCTTACTTTCTGCAAATTGCATCACATACATTACATATTGTCGGTATAACTTCTTAAATTATGTAAAATTACAGCTTACACATTAATATCTGTAATAATTCATCAAAATAATGAGAGTTAGTACATATTTTGTGTAATAATACTAATAAAATATTTTAAGTGTAATTTACTCATTTCAGAATACATCCTTTACTTATCTAAATTTAGAAATGTATGTAATTATACCAACAATAATATTACAGAACTAAACAAATTTTACCTATATATGGAAAATTCCTGGCAACAAATTTATTGAAATTCTATAAATTTACTAAAAGAGACTTTACTAAAAAACTGTAATAGTACAAATATATGTACTTTTCCATCCCGTTGGTAATATTATATTACATAATGTTTTTAATAGTTCTGATACTATTTATTTTGAAACAATTATGTTAACAATTACAGCAGTTCAGTAGTTATACCCAGAAATACTGGGCACCATAGTGTCTCACGGTTTGTACAATTACATAATTTTTTTTAGAGTGTACTACATAATTAAAAAAAATGTTTCCGCAATACAAATAAATTTTCCGTTGCAAATTTGTTAAAAGAACAAACAAAAAAACAATTGCGTTAAATGGAAGTAATTAAAGTATTTGAAAATACTTGTTTTAATTCCGTAAATATCTGTAACGTATATATCTTTACCGTATTGCGTACACAATTTAGTGCAATTTGTTTAATAAGTTTCGCTTTAGGAACGTAACAAACCGGATACATTAGAGCTTTATTCAGGAAGCTAATTTAATTGGAAGAGTACTTTGATAAATGACCAACAAAGAACTGAACGCTCGTTTACTTAGCACATCAAAAACGAGTAGTCGATGTGGTCATTAAACTTTTTTCTTATTTTAGTTTTTCCACAAAAAATATCGATTACATTATGTAAACTGTTTGTTTTATATTAAGATTATACGTATTTTTATTATTTGCAACAGATTTTTATGGCTTTTCAGGTGATAAAAAGCGTCCAAATAAAGCAAGAAAACATTGTTTGTTTTTGTCATTTTATTAAATTAAAGCTCCAAATTATTTAAATAAATTATTTTTATTTGTACAAGCATAAAAAGAAAGTTATTACTATGAGATATAGGATGTGTGTAATATTACTAGAATGAATGAATACGGAACAAATTGGTGCATGATGAGTAAAAACTCAACTGTACGTAATTGTTTTTTAATTTGATAAGTTATATTAAAGTAATAATTTCCTAAATAATTGGAATAACCACTAATAATTCTAAATATTTCAACATTTAAAACTGTGAACATTTTAAAACAGCAAGTAATTCACGATATTGCTAAATATAACTTTACATTTCCATGTCAATATCTTGTTATTTAAAACCAGTTTTAGTAACATTTTATTATAACATAAATATTTACAAAATACTGTAATATCACTAAAACACCTCTTTTGGCAAGCACATTTGAAATAAACCGTTAGAAAACCATTTAATAATATTCAAATTGCTATCAACACTGTTATTTCTAAACCCAATAATTAAACTGTACGCTGGAAATCACATGATATTTCGGGCGATAGAATTTAGTTAAGTTAGGAAACGATAAAAAGTTTACGGTAATTATTTTATGTTCCGTCGAAAAAAAGCAAACAAATCGACATTTTGCATGAGTACTGTCAATTGTTTTCGTGTTAAAGGGTTATTCCTCTCCGCCATTTTTTCTTGACCCCATAAAATGATTGTCATATGTTTTGGTAAACATTTTACTGAAAAGGGCAATTATAGAGTTTATTGTAATTTTGAGGTTTTATCGTTATTTATATGAAAGAAAATGTATGTTAAATATAATCATTTATTGTAATAAATGAAAGTTTCTTATAATTATTTTACTAATTTTTTTTTTATGTTAGAATGAACGTAAATTATTACTAGAGAATGAAATAATCAGTGGTTGTGACTTGTGAAAGAACAGTTCTTCATAATCCATTTGAAGAGTCTGATAGTAAGTGTATTATTTGTTAGCAATTATGTAGTTTTAAGTGCCTTGTACTAATTTTTAAGTAATAATTTTATTCGTACAAATGTTAGGTACACATTTACTGATTATTTTAGTAGTTCACTAGTAAGAGTTTAGGTTCACTGTAATAAGTAATTTGATTTCCCAATTTTAAAATAAAAAAATCTCTATTATTTTTAAAAAATCTTTCAAATATCTGAAAATAACTAAAAATAACTAAAATGTTCACAACATTAAATTAATAATCGACGTTTCGACGAACTTAACGTCCGTCTTTATCAGGAAAAGTGATACGAATGTCATTTACAGTAAATAACAAACAGAACATAGAAACAAGTTACTAGATAATAAATAAGTAACTAGATTTTAAATTTTTTATAGATTTTTAATTAATGGAAGCTAAATTTTATTTAAATCATTGCCTTCACAATGATTGATGTTATCTTTTTTTTTTATAAATTTCAGAAGAATAAAATAGAAATCTCTTTTTTTGTTTCGTCCAAATTGCTTGGCCTGGGCTTTGCTTCGGCCACGAATATCTGAGCTCAATACAATAAAACATCGGTTTCTACTCCTCGCAACGTAATATACTATTAAACAAAATTTAGAATATAAATCTATATTTAAGCTAAAAAAAAATTAAAAAGAATTTAATTATATTGCTTTACTAGCAGAATTAGCAAAATAATAGTGAAAAGTGTAGTGAATTAAATTCTAAACGAAATTGTCAAAAATATTTATTTTTATCTTTAATATTACATACATCATTCTAAAAAAAAATAAATCTGCTTTTAATCGACAACTATTTTATTTTGTCTGCTGATTGTCGGCATTACGTATTCAGTATCAATAATAAAGTAGTGTTGAGGTCAAGGTTAACGTAGAGAATTTTTAAATACCGAATATGTTTTATTGATGATTTTTTTTTATCTAACACTAATATTTTACACTATATTATAATGTACGGAGTGTTTCCTCATTAATTTCTGTTTCTGTTAAATAATGTATCGAGTTTTTAGTGTCAATATTTAGAGTATGTTTCAAGGTTGTTCCTAAAGGAAATACTGCAGATTTTACTATTACTTAGAATAATAATTATTTAATTAGCAGACGATTATTAATTTATAACCAGTAGTTGCTTTATTTGGACGTGATACAAATTTGTAATATTTTATTAATGATACGGAAAATTGTCTAATAATGTAGGTGTCTGTAAAATCTTAATATTTTAAAAATTAGATCACTCTCTAACTTGGTTCATAATTCTAGTTTACAAATTGATTAAACTCTTGAACTTATAGAATTTTTTGGGATGGTATGCCGTAGTCTATCTATCCTAGACGAGTTAAAACTCTACTAATGTTATAGTAAATTTACGTAAAGTCAAGTTACTTACAGTCAGAGGCGTAACTAAGATTTTAGCACTCTTGGCAAATACATAGCTTGGCGCCCTTTTCTTTTGCAAAAAAAAGTCAGCATGAATTTTTCTCAAAAATAATAAAAATATAATTAATAGGGAGGAAATGTTTTCCAGTGTTCATGTCAAATTTCTAATTATAATTTTTTATTCCCATAAAAACAATACAATATAATTAGTATATTAGTTATTTATATTAGTGCATAAGTAGAATAATAACTTTAAATTTACCTCATGAACATATTTGTCTATTAATATGGCAGGAATTTAGTGTTTAAAATATTTTACTTCAATTTTTAATTGATCCTCATCAATATCCGAATATTTCTTATATAATAATTCAACTTGTTCTTCGGTCATATTTTGAAATGCTTCTACTGTTAAGAAATTACATTTTTGGAAAAAAAAAATCTTTTTATTTGTATTTTATTAAAGTTGTACAGTTTAAAAATTAATATATATCTTAAAAATAATTCTAGTAAATGTTAGTTTACGAATTATTTACAATATATCTTAAAAGATTCTGGCGCCCTTGGAATGTTGCGCCCTGGGCCTGGGCACCTGCCCAAATGCCAACGCCTAGTTACGCCACTGCTTACAGTCTGTTTATTTTTTATTAAAAATAAAATAGAGTAATTGGTTCTGGTTAATTTTTTAAAATCGCAACTGTATCTTCAAAGCAAGTTATGTTAGACTCCCCTACGCAATATACAAAATAATATTTTGTATAAGTATAAAAATATTTAATTTGCAATTCTGTTTGCATCTCGTAAAACTCGTAGCGTTACGAGATATTTTGATTTCAACAGAAAAATTTCATATACTAGAAGATGTGAACAGAATTGCAGCTTTAGCTTTCAACCTACGATTTCCCTTGCGACAAGGATTCAAAACAATTGCAGGCTCATTTTGACTATAAATAGTGGTTACGAATTAAATGAAACGAATTCAATGTTTTTAAATGTCGTCAAAAACCTTTTTACCGACCGTCATGTTACATATGATAAGGGAGATATTGTAATCATACCAAATTTGAGATATCAAGATTTGTACAGATAAGCACGAATTAGGCTTATAGTAACACGAATCAACTGTCTTCGGTAAAGATCTGTCAACTGGAAGTGGTAATTTACTGATATTACTTTCATGTGTTTTGCAACAGAGATATATTTCGAAAAAATTTATTTAACAAAAATTGCTAAACAAGTTATAACTAATTACTTTTATTTGTACATATAATTCTATAAATAGATGGCATATTTATGTCAAGACAGTTTTGGTTTTAGTTACCATGACTGCAATAGTTGTTATACAAATTTTTCTATTCCATAAATTTATTTAATACGAGGTTGTGGTGGCCACAGCAGATTTTTTTAAACATATCCTACGTTTAAAGTTAATATTTTGTTATCTGCTATAATATAAAAAATTATTATAGCCATGCTACCGACAAGGTTATAAAATACATATTTTAATATAATAATTTCTACTCATTAAATCGCTGAAGTCCCGGTGCATGGCACAATAATATATAACATTCTAAATTTATTCATCAGCTAACAATCTTAATTAATATCACAATGTACAATCTACAGTATGACGCCAAAACTAGGCATTTGTTTACTATAGCCTATAGCCAGCCAACTTTAAATTGTAGTAGCAGTGCTTACTGTAATCACAACAGCACCAGCACAACACGCGAACTTCAATTGTGTTTCACTTTTTCAGCGCAAATACTGAGAAATCACACAGTTGGCGTGGCACTTGGAACCTAGATAACGCCACATTAAACGGACTTTATCTATTGCGTTCATCTGCCTCCAATCTAGATACGATTACATCAATCTCTTTCACTGACGTACACACAAAAAGAGTAATTAGAGATTTTTGTATTTTTTTTTTTCAGGAAAATGTTTCATTCAATGCTTAAACTGAAGATTTATGATACAATAATAAATTATATAGAAAAAGATTTGTAACTGACACAATTTTATTCAAAACTAGGTGTATACTAAATAAAACAAAAATGTGATGCAGTTTTTTATAAAAAATTTTTTTACATAATTTCTTTTTCTATTGATCTGCATTATAACACAAATTTTGCTAAACTGCTTTTTTGTTGTTGTTACAAACTTGCGTTTAAAAAAATACATTTCATCTGTCAATGGTAAACATTCAAAATATTACTTGTTCAAAATTTTTTTTTGATAAAATATTGTATTGTTATTGAAGATAAATATATTCGGTTCGGTACAATTAGTTGAAAAATTGACGACAAATATATTCATTCTTCCAACAAGTAACAAATTAATAAAAATACTTATAATTATTATTTACGATTTTAGCTGCTCATGTTGAACTAATTAAATAAAAATAATTAAGTCGTATAGCGTGATAGGTTGTCAGTTTGGATTTACTTGATTCTCTTGGGAATTATAGAAATAAACATTTTTTGAAATAATTAAATTTCACAGTTCTATATTTTTTTCCATTCAAAGTCATTTATATCACATTGTATCAAGTATTTAATAGCAAAATTTTTATCAAAATTGATTTAGAAAAACATACTTTTTTTAAAGAAACTAATAATCTTTGCATTAACTATATATACATTGCTAGTATACAAAACAGAATCCTCAAAGCATAGATCATAAAATTTTATAAATTTTTTTAAAAGTAAGCCAAATTTTATTTAAATCAGTACCTTCACAGTGATTGATGTTATCTACTATTGCTCAACATGCGTTAGAATATTTTCATGCTGTAAAATTCGAAAACATTGTAATAATTGCAAAACCCATCAATATAAAGAAAAAGATAACATAAATCACTGTGAAGACACTGACCTATATGAAATTTGGCTTCCTGTAATTAAAAATTTATAATTTTTTTTAATCTAGTTACTTATTTTGTTATCTAGCAACTTGTTTCTATGTTCTTTTTGTTTAATGTTAATGTCATTTGTATCATTTTTTCTGATAAAGATGTACGCTGAGTAATAAATATTAATACAACATAAACTTAAAACCGTTTTATTTTATATAATGAGTTCTGAAAGATTTTTTATTATTTTACAAACGTGATTTTTTTTTAATAAAGAATATATAATAGATCAGAACGTGAACATACCTACACATTTTTTTTTCTTTTGTTTTTTTGTTGTAATTAACTTAAAATTAACTACAACCTAAAGCCGTTTTATTTTAACAAGTACAATTGTTTTGAGTTATAGTAATCAGACTATAGATATGCAAGTTAGTGAATTATCTTTGCATCTTGTAGAAATTCATAAAAATTAACTCAATAGGTATAATAAATTTTCTTATAATTATTATCATATTAAACAAAAAAATACACACGCATTTATAAAACGTATGTTTACATGTATAAAATTTTCTGGGCCAGTGAAATTAATTGTATTTCGCACGCTCTAAATTTTTCTTTTATTTTAAAACTATTCTCTTAATTACATTTGCACATTGTAATAACAGATAACGTAAATTTATTTTTCGTCAGAATTCACTCGTACATATAACGGCCTGATTCAATTCACAGCTTTTGATTTTAAGCATTATTAACATTCATACATAATTAAATCGTACATAATAATTAGTACCTATCAAATTTTTAATTTGTAATTAGCATTTGCAGCGAGTATATTTAATTGATGTAATTTTATTAACATATTGTTTCAGATATCGATTTTTTAATTATCAAATTTAATTTTTTCAACCAATTTGAGAGATTTTGACCCATAATGAAAGCTGTAGCTTGATTTTTATTTCATTTCAAGTCATTTAAGTTCAAGCAATTTAACATGATAAAGAAAGAGTTTAAAAATAGTCTAATTTTACTTGAAAACTGATAAATTTTTTCAAGTCAATAAAATAATATGTTTATATTAGTAAAGAGTTTTAAAGTTACTTAAATTCGAGTCAAATTACTTAACAAATGAGAACGACGCACTATTACTTATTATTTCCAAATTAATTTTATAGCAAAATTTTGATTTTATAAAATGAAACGTCTTTAGGTTTAAGTTCTGTATTAATATTTATTAATAATCGACGTTTCGACGAACTCAACGTCCATCTTCATTATGAAAACTGATACAATGACATTTACAGTAAATAAACAGAACATAGAAACACATTGCTAGGTATCAAATAAATAACTAGATCATAAAACTTTTTATAAATTTGTAATTAAAGGTTTAGACGTATTGACCTCTAATCCATCCAGATAAATCTGCTATTGCTCAACATGCGTTCATGATGTGAAATTCGAAGATACTGTAATTATTGCAATACCCAATCAAAATTAACAGCAGATTGATAAGAGAAGCAATAGAAATGTATAAAAAAAATATAACGTCAATCACTGTAAAATCACTGATTTAAATAAAATTTGGCTTCCATTAATTAAAAATTTATAAAAAAGTTTTATGATTTCGTTACTTATTTGTTAGTAACTTATTTCTATGTTCTGTTATTTACTGTAAATGTCATTTGTATCAGTTTTCCTAAAGAAGACGGACGTTGAGTTCATCGAAACGTCGATAATTAATAAATATTAATACAGAACTTAAACTTAAAACCGTTTTATTTTATATAATGAGTTCTGAAAGATTTTTACTATGTTTGATATTAAACTTCCGAAAAATGTTGAAAAATAAGAATACCTACTACAAAATAAAATTATTTGTCAAAATTTTAATAAAATTGATATGTATATTGTAATAAACACATCAAATTAAATTTTATTACTAACATTAATAATCTGTACAAAATTATTGACTGAAAACAGGCAATAAAACTTTTACAAATTTAGATTTAATTTCGGAGAATTGGTTAAAAAATTCTTATCTCTATCGAAAGTAGAAATTATATTTCTAAGAAATACATTTATTATTTCTACACTTTCCCGTGATTCCAAGTTTCTGGTTCATATTGTGCAGGTCAGTACTGAGACTGAAATATGTTCTAAACACGAAAACTTTCAGTGCCATTGTGTAGTTTCTAAATGATTTGCCCTCAAAATTAACAGATGCTTTTTCATTTCGTGACTGCAAAAGAGTTTATTTTTAACTTTGTATTTTTGACAGAAAAAATTATTTAGTAAGTTTTAATTGTTAATGTAGCCACACAGTTTAAAATTTATTGCTGTTGTGTAAAACAAATATACTTTAGTTAAACTAAATATTTGCTGTTTAAAGAAATTTTATTACTTATTTATAAAAGGATAATATGCATTCAAAAACAGATCACGTCATTTTGTCGGGCAAAAATTTTGTCAAATATTTATCAAAATAAAAAAAGCTTCAAGATTAAGTTCTATGTATATAAAAATCGACAAAAAAATATACAAATGACAAATATAATAAACAAACAATACATATACTGTAGAAAAAAATCGGTAATTTTACATAAAAACCTGGAGCAACTGATTTACACCAGTTTAATACGTAAATTTACAGACGTCACAGGAAAATTTTTACATTATATAAATATAAAATACGTATATTGTATATAAGTTTACTTACTTTTTCGATAAAAAAAAATATATACTTACTATGATAAATTAAATATTTTATTTTACTGAAATTTGCAAAATATTATTTTTACATAAAATTTATATATTATTATATTGTATTTAGTATTATTATTATTATCACTATATATAAGTTTATATTTAGTATTTTATTGTAATTTAAATTCATTATTATACTCTACTTCATTATTCTATGTATATTTGTAACACTGTTTTTTCCCTTGTTGACTTTTTTCCATACCATATGTATATGGTTCAAATGAAAATAAAAATATCATTATTATTATCATTATATAAACTAATAATAATATCTAATTTATTTACTATGGTTTTTATGTAAAAATAGCAACTTTTTTACGATGTATTTTCAATTTTCAATGAAATAACTTTTCATTGATTTCGAATACAGTAGAACCCCGATTATCCGTGCGCGCATTATCCGGGCGGCGGATTCTTCGTGCGGCATTTTTAAAATGTCATCCGTGCGCGGATTATCCGTTGCTGACCGTGGCTGCACCGTTTAGACGTTCGCATCGGGGAATACCCGAGTTCGGCTCGAGAAATCCTCCGTTTATGTGTTTACTTATTATTTTCGCCAACTGCCGACCGACTTGTTAGTTAAACGTAAACAGACATTCGTTTGACACATGTATTTGTCTGAATAAATTATTAAAAAAAATAAAAATGAGGTCTTTGGATTATCCGTGTTTTCAATTATCCGGCGAAGGCTCGGTCCCGGCTGGCCCGGATAATCGAGGTTCTACTGTATATAAATCTACTGCACCAGCGTTATAAATAATTTACAACCGCCAATAAATTAGCAATTAATTATCTGTAACAAAATAGGTCATGTTTTTAACATTGACATTGGCACACGTATTTTACATTTGCAGGAACTAATAATTTTCTGGCATTCGTATACGAATGTGGGTCATATGTAATTTTCGACTATGCAATAAAGCAGCTCACGTTCAAAGGAAAACGAAGTTGGCTTCGATTTTTAGCTACACAAAACAAAACACTGTGCCAATAATGTCTAATTTCAGTACCAATAAATGTGTTTCGAAGCAAATTTATTATATTATTGCGAAATAATTATTTTAATATTGATTTAGAAGAGTTGATACATAAAACACAAGTACATTGCGTTGAATATTAACCAAGTATTAGATATTGTACTTGTATTAATAGCATAGTGACAAGGTTAAATTTAAACTCTAGTTTAAAATATGAAATGATATTTTTAAATATCATTTTCATAAAGATAGTTGTAGAATATGCTTTGGTTTATATGAATGATTTTAATTTTAATATTATCTTAAAGACATGATGACATTAAGAGAGATTTGAGATAAATTAGTATAAATTTTACTTGCGTTTTTCTCAATTATTTTATTATGTAAGAGTATAATATTATTATATTATTGTATTCACAATAAAGATCTCTCGATTAGACAAATAAAAAATATATGTTCTTAGTAATCTTCAGGATTTTACGGCCGGTATCCATTGAATTTATAGAATTTTTTGGGCTAGTATGCCGTGGTTGATCTATCTTCGTAGCAGACGTTTTGCCCATATTGGCCGATTCTAGCCAGAATCAGCCAATGACCTAACAGCACCTGTAGGATGCCATCTACTATGTATGGCGAAACGTCTGCGATGAGGATAGATCGGCCACAGAATGCCAGCCCAGAAAATTCTATAAATTCAATATACGTTCGTTCCTACTTGAAGTGAGCAAGTTGTAATTCCATATTTTGAGAACTCTGGTCGAAAAAATTTCTTGTTCTATTTATCTGAAATACGCGTATAAAATAGTATAATTCTTTGCTAATTTAACCAATCTTGTAGCTCGTATAGTTCGCGAAATAACCATAGTGAAACATTTAAATTGAACAATTAATAGAAATTAAGAGTGGTTAATACTGAAAAAAAATAAATATATATATTTATTTTTTAATTTAAATTTATGTAAAATTATCAGAATTATTTGATACAATAGCATTTTTATATTTATAATTAATTTTTTTTTAATATTTATTTTGAAACACCGCAAACTTGAGAAACCGCAATAAATAAACACCTTAATATTATCATTAACAATATATTTAATCATAACCAAATATATGTCGCTCTTTATTTCTAAAAATAGTTATTTTCTGTTCTACATACACATATTATTAGAATGCTTCGATATAGTAATAAAAGAAAATTAATAACAATCATAATTAGGGTCGAATATCCTATATTCAATTTAATTTAATAGTAAGATTATTATACCCAGCAAATGAGGGTAAGAGTCTACTAAACACCCTTTCCTACCCTATTCCTGAAAACTTTATCACGGCATTTTATCATAAAACACGCCCCTATCGAAAAATTAGGCTAACTACAAGTCATTAAATTTGAAGAAAGTTAATCTTAAAATCGAACTATTTTAGTCTTGGATATTATTGGAAAAACTGCTGATAGAAAATCGTAATAAATTGGTTTTTAAATTCTGACGTAAAATATTTAAAAAAACACGATGGAATATTTGATGAATGCATATGTTGAATATATTTTATACATAAAGTTACAAAATTGTGTTTTCTTCTATCGATTTTTATGTTATTACGACGTATTTTGTGCATGATACATATGTTTTTAGTTACATAGTTTGCGATACGATGTAATATATTGCATACATATTTTACAGAGATTATAATTTATGAAAGAAAATTTTATTCGAGAAGTCTCAGACGAGAAGTCTCAAACATTTCATATTTAATATTAAATATAAATTATATAGAAAATTTAATGAAAAAACTGTGTCACCTGACAGGGTTTTAATCGGTAACCTCCAGATCTCCGGTCGGGCGCCTTTTTCTACTACAGGCGTCCGACCGGAGAGTGGAAGGTTGCGGGTTCAAATCCCGTCAGGTGACAGTATTTCCAGGGGTGTGAAGTCGACAAAAAAATCTGTTGATTCCGACTCAAACTCCGAATTAGTTTTTTATTCGATTCCAGCTTTTAATTCGATAATGATTTTTATAGTAATCTTCAGACTTTCACTGCCAGTATCCATTGAATTTATAGAATTTTTTGGGCTAGTATGCATGGTCGATCTATCCTCGTTGAATTATTGCAGACGTTTCACCATACATCGTAGATGGCATTGTCAGTGCTTTGTGACTGCATAATTCAGTCACCAAGCACTTAGGCAACTCCATTATTTTTATACACGTTTGTATTATGGGACAGTCTATATTTTTAACCATATATTTGAAACAATTTGAAATTTAATTATTAACCTACTATTATATATTTAATATATATTTGAATTTGTTTATAATATATTATTAATTTTAACATATTTTTGAGAATAAATACATTTTTTAAGAAATTTTTAAAATATTATCTTTCAACTACAAGCTATAGCATTTATATAAATTTAATAAAATATTTTCTAATAACAATATGGAGCAATTTTATATTATATACATTAAATATAATTGTTGTAAGCATCATTTTATTATTGCTAAATATCCTTTCACAATAATTTAATTACATATTTCCTTTAATTATTTTAAATGTTAAATTATAAATACAAACCACAATGCAATTATACGTAAATAGATTTTTAAATTCAATTAAAATCAACAAAAAAATTTAAAGTTTTTATTTTTAGTTGTACTTTATTTTATCTACAAAATTACAAGTACCAGATTAAAGTTCGTGCAAAACTTTTATAATTTTTTTATGTAAATTTATTTTTAAGCTTACATAAACTTTTTTTTCCAATTTTGCTATTTCTAAAATGCAGTTGGTGTTTTTTAATGAAGTAGAATTAAATTTATTTTAGTATATTTTTTATTTTATTGAAGGAAAATGTAGAAATGGAATGAAAGATTTGTTCAATTTCATTTTAGATCTTACTTGAAACATCTGCTTCTATTGTTTGCTACGAAATGAAATTGGAAACATTCAAATACTAGATTATAAAACATCAACCTAAAGTTTTTTTTTTTTTTAATTCAAATGCTATATTTCAATTTTAGATCTGTTTTAGTTTTTATTTCCTTCAAATGATAAATATTAAAATATTTATATTTTATAATAAATATTATAATATTTTAAAATAAACATCTACACATTAAACCTTGAACAGTAATTTAATATTTCTCACACCTTTCAAGAAATTAATTCAATTCTGATAAGAATACTGAAATTTGAAACATACAGGTTAAATAACATACATAAATACACCACCGAGTATCAAATTAATTTAAATAATATTCGAATAATGAAAAGAAGGCTGTGATAAATGATTTGCATTTTCTTTCAACAAAAATTTCCATAATGTAACAACAGTATTTCGGCTATTATATGAATGAACTAGCATAATATTATTACGTTACAAGTGTTTTTGAAATTACAACGTTTCATCGCAGTCGTTACACAAAAATGTTGATTCATTCTTTAAATAGATGATATCATTTTACCGGGCAAAACGTTACATGTTCATAGTTTTAGGTTGTGTTGCTTATGTTTATGTCAGTTTGTATGGTTGTGTGTTATGTTTTATGTACTTGAAATATGTCTGCAATTTTAGTGGTACTTAAACGAGTTTATTGCTTGCACAAATTGAACATATGGAGTTGTTTTGGAAGACGGAAAAACATTAAAATTAATTTTTTTTTTTTAATTTTTTTTTACTATTTTATTAATCTGTTAAAAAGTCGATTATTAATAAAAATTACTACAGAACTACAACCTAAAGCCGTTTAATTTTAATATAATGCGTTCTGAAAGATTTTTTACTATGTTAATCTGTAATTATTTAACATGAATTAAATATAATTGTAATTATTATTATCACTGCTTCAAAAAGAGAATAATTTTTTATAATAAAAGGTAAAAAATTAAAAAACTATTAGCAAAAAGATTTAAAAATATATTTTTTATATGACAATGTATTTTTCAATCATTTTATTATTTATTATTTACTATTTAATTACATTTTGTATTGTATGTCCATTTTTTTCGGTAAATTATGTTAGAAATGAAATAAAATTTACAAAATAAACTAAAAATAGATTTTTTAAAATTGAAGTTAAATTTTTGTTCCTCTTAAAGTATACTTAAGTAACGACCAGAATTGAAATTTATTAAAAAGTTTTTTAAATTTAAGCTATTTTGTTACCTAGTAACTTGTTTTTATGTTCTGTTTATTTACTGTACATGTCATTTGTATCATTTTTCTGATGAACACGTACGTTGAGTTTGTCGAAACGTCGATTATTAATAAATATTAATACAGTTCTGAAAGATTTTTTTACTACGTTAATTATACTTATTTATATTTCTAGTCAATTATTGAAAGAACATTTACAAATTTTGACATTTCATTTATACCGTCTTGTCGTTTTGTTTATAGATTCATCTAAAATGTCACCTAATTCGAAATAAATAAAACAAAACTATTTAATTTTATTTGTGGCATAATGCACCTAATTATTGATGTATAAATTTGAAAATCGATAATACTATTTTGACGTTTCTTTCTTGTAAAACTACGGACAAACTACCTCGTATAACTCCGTTTAAATATTTAGAAAAATTCGTGCGTAAAACGCAAAATCGAATTGAAAAGAGGTTACGTCGACCTAGGCCTGTTTAAATATGAATGAATTAGTTTGTTGCATGATTCTAAAACACGATGCCAGCGGCGCCCTGTGACTGACCCAACCAACCAAACATTTCTAAATTGTTTGATTTATTCTATATTCGTATAGTGTTGTGTTTTATGTTTATTTGCTAGTGGAAAATTTATTACTAATTCAGCCCGCATTCTCATTTACAACTATTTCACACACCTGTATTGTTGTAGTGATGTCAACTTAACCAGCATACCTAATCAACGCAGCGATAGGGGACGCCAACTTTAATGCAAAAACATGCAACCGCAACGGTCATTTTAGAACATTGCCCTTCTATAATCTATAATTTTTTTTTTTGTATTTTGTTATTGTGTGAAATACAAAATTATATTTGATTATGATCAATATAATATAAAATATAAATATAGTAAAAACTAAAAAGTCTTTCAGAACTCATTATATTAAAATAAACCGGCTTTTTGTATGAATATTTATTAATAATCGATGTTTCGACGTACTCAACGTACATCTTCATCAGGAAAACAAAATAAGTAACTAGTGCCGCTAATCTGGTGATCACATTTAAATTTAAAGATCTTTAGTTTAAATGAGACTTTAACTTAAAGAAATTTAGATAAAGTTATTCTAAACATTCATCTTTAAGCGTAATATCATTTAAAGGATTTCATTTTTCTATTAGCAATGTATATATATATATATATATATATATTTAATTTCTTATCTTCCAAAATCACTTAAAATCACACTAATTTTATCTTAGTTTAAATGAGACTTTAACTTAAAAAAATTTAGATAAAGTTATTCTAAACATTCATCTTTAAGCGTAATATCATTTAAAGGATTTCATTTTTCTATTAGCAATGTATATATATATATATATATATATATATATATATATATATATATATATATATATATATATTTAATTTCTTATCTTCCAAAATCACTTGAAATCACACTAATTTTATTAACTTAATGAGTCCAATCTCAAATTTAGCTGTTAAAATACCTCCGATAGTCATTTAAATTTAATGGAATTTAAGCTAAGGTTTTACACTTAAAGTATTTAAGTTTTTAAGCTAAATTTAATGACCAATAGCTGCATAAATCATAAAATTTAGTTATTAAATAATCAAAAAATATGATTTTACAAAAATTAAAACAATTTTTCTTTATGTATTTAATTATTTACTCTTTAAATTAATTAACAAAAATTAATAATCTAATTTTCCAAACTTTAATCTTTTGTTGACATCTTAAATTTCTTTTCAAAAGAAATCTAAATCTAATGTTTTGTTGTGTAGTTCTAAATTACGAGAATATGAACAAAAGCGTACTTTTATTTTCTGTTTGTAAGTTTCTAATGACTTAAAAGACATTTTAGACAAGAGTAATTCCATTGTAAAGTCTATAACGATAAAGTTTTACAATGCATACTTCATATACATTTATTGTAACAATCAGAGCATGCGTTTTTATTATGCAAAAATTACGGCAATTATTTGCATAATACGAAACATTTATTCGAATATATTATTTCTTGTTACCATTTTAACATTGTACTTTGTTAGGAAAAACTTATCTCTTATCAGTAACGTAAATATTCATTAAAATAATTTTAAATTAAAAGGTGTCTACACTATATGACAAGATGTTATTAAATTGATATTACTAAATATATAATTTATATTTTATTATAGAAAATTATTGACTGATATGTACCTAATTAAAAGCAGAATATAAAACAATTTTGATCATTTATTGATTATTTTTTATTCTTTGCTTTAAAATATTAAAAATAATGGCCTACATCAACCCTGAGACAAGTGTCGCATCTATCAATGACACAGCAAGTATGTTATTTCTCATGATTTTAATAATGTATAAAAAATAGAAGAATATTTACTACACAAAATTGACAAAAAATAAATTTATTTTTATCTTTCTTTTTTTTTGTGTCATTTTTCAGATATTTTTACTACAATTTACTAATTTTGTTAAAAGATTACACAGAAATTAAATTTAGACGATTTTTCTAATTGTTTAGTGGTTTCATCTAAAAAAAAGTAGATGATTTTCAGCCTTTCTAGTCATATTATATTCAAGAGTATAGACGATTACGTTTGGCGTATTCATCTATTCATTCATCTATTCATATTTTTTCTAGTTTATCGTATATTTATTAATTTTTTTATCATTTTATCCTACAGTTTTCAATTATAAATTGAAATTTTATTTGAAATAATAATTTGTAAGTAGATTTAGTTTAATAAGTATAATTTAGTTATTTAATATAGTAAAAAAATCTTTCAGAACTCATATTAAAATAAAACGGCTTTTTATTTTAGTTCTGTGTTAATTTTTATTAATAATCGACGTTTCAACGTACTCTACGTAGGAAAAAATATACAAATCTCATATACAATAAATAAACAGAACATAGAAACAAATTACTAGGTAAGAAAATACTGGTAACTAGTTTATAAAATTTATAAATTTTTAATTAAAGGCTGCTAAATTTTATTTAATCACACTGATTGATGTTATCTTTTTTGAAGGCACTGATTTACATAAAATTTGTCTTCCTTTAATTAAAAATTTATAAATTTCATAATCTAATTACTTATTTTGTTACCTAGTAACTTGTTTCTATGTTCTGTTCATTTACTGTAATGTCATTTGTATCATTTTCCTGATGATGATGTACGTAGAGTACGTTGAAATGTCGGTTATTAATAAAAATTAATACAGAACTAAACCCAAAAGCCGTTTTATTTTAGTTATTTAATTCTAATCAAATAAACTAATTACAATATTTTATTATTAATGTATAAATGTCTTACAAACGATATCAGACAGTTTTTAATACTTTATGTTGAATTCAAATGTTGTAGCAACTAAAAAATTACTGCAATAATTATTGGAGATTTATACAAAAAATATGTAAGAAAATTAGAACAAATAGCCTATTTTCCATTTTTGTTGAATTTTCTTTGACGCAAATAAAAAATAGTGTCATAAATTTATTATTATCAGATCCAATTTAAATTGAAATGTAATAAATATCAAAAGCGTTCTTCTAAAAATATAAAAATTGAAATTAATCTGTAATTTATAATGTTATTGGTATTCATTTTCTTTGCACTGTTCATTATTTTTTTGCAATTCCATTTTTATGCATCTATTACTTAAAAAAAAATCTATTACGAATACGTGAGCGAGCATGAAACTAAATAGGAAATAAAATCACTCTAGCTTAACTAATTTTCCATTTCAGTGATATCACTATTTGCCAGCTTTAATTCGAAACTATAAAATTACCACCGTAACAGTTGTTTTCAGTTCTATTAAAAATGAAATAAAAAGAAAACTGTTCAAGTATGTGTTAAAAATGTGTATTATAAAAGATTTTTTTAAGGTAATTTGTTATTCAATTTGTATATATTTACATCTTAATTTTAAGCAAAAGACTAACTTAATACGAAGATTTGTGTACTTAGATGGGCCGCTAACACGCAACATTTATTTCTGTAATTAATTAATGTCAACATAGTTGTTTTTTTTATTGTTTTTCTTACAGTTTTTGCTGATTTTCAGATGTTTACTCGTGCTAAATGTTCATTGTCGAATTATTTATGAGCATTTTAATTCCATTAATTTTATTTGACAGAGAATGATGGATTTTGCTAGAATTTTGATTTTATGTATAATTCTTCATTAAAAATTTAATAATTTTTTATTCATTGAAATATATCTTATTTTTGGCAACATTTACATTAATAAAAGCATATATTGTGAAACAATAAAATTGCTTTTCATTCATTTGAAATTAGATACACTATCACGCCATGTACCCAAAAGAGTATGACACAAACTCTTTCCACTATCCCAAAATTTATTTTCTCCAAACATTCTTATCCAAACAGCAACTCTAGTTTCATTCACATTCGTGATACCTCCCATATGTGCTCTTCTATTCCTAGTACTTGGAAACTTTCGCTCACGCAACCCACTCTCTCAATCATACCACTTCGTCTAGTCATCGGACGTCCACTCACACACGTATACCTCCAAAATCATCCAAATATATTCTTTTAACCTAACGTTCATTGCACATTCACCTAATCAATTAAAAAAATATTTCTAATAACGTTAGTTATTTCATCTACATACAAATTAGTTGAAATCAAATTTTTATTTAATACAGTTTAGATAAATAATCTAAAATTGCTGAATAAATCAGTGAGCAAGGACAGATAAATATTAAAAAATATCTAATTACATTAGATGAATATACCAAATATTGAATTAGATGTTTCATCCAATATGATTAGAAGGCTGAAAATCATTTATTAGATAAAACAAGATTTTTTCCCTGTAGTTTTATAGGTTTGTTCTAACCTATCAGCAAATCAGTTTGAAATCAGTTTAGAACTATCCTGGACATGCGCAAAGAAGTTTTAGCTTGTAATGTATCAAACTACGCATGCTCCTGTACTAGTTAAAAATTTTGTTAGAACAATCTAATATTATCATCATAATTATTTCATTTCAAAGTACTACAGTCGTTTTTCAGTATTTCAAATTACTGTAAAGTATATACATTTTTTTATTAACCTAAAAATGTAAACTAACCTTATAAAATTTGACTTTTTCTAGTATATAATTTAAAAATGTTTCCTTTTTTTTTTTTAGTGTCCTCATATTTCATTCTTATATTTTATGTAGAAGCAAGACTTACGGTAAACTGACAATAAAACAGTTTTTCTAGTGCAATACTGAAGAAAAAAAATTCTTTCGTAATAATTTAGGTCTTTTTTTCTCATAAGAAATTCTATTACGTCGCTTTATCGTTTTTACGTTTCACTTCAATATAGGTATGTGTTTTTATTATTACAACGACATAAGTATTGCAGAAAAATATATGAAATTATAGAATAATCGTTAATCAATTCATAATGCATAAATATAAATAAATTACAGAGTCATAAATAATAAAAATTCATGACGATCGTTTGATATAATTACATAAATTTTTGTAATCTGCATAATTTAATATAGATCTTGCAATTATTAAGATGTATGTTTTATAATAACGTTGAATAAGGTTTTTATTTCTCATTAACAATACATTTTCGTCGCTTTCAAAATTAACTTATAATATATTATTATTTGTATACAGTAAAAAATTTATTATTTTTTATTTATGTGGTTTGTATCCCATGTTAAATTATAACACCAGAAAAGATAAAATTAAATTTTTTTGCAATGATTTTATTTTAATTTTATATTTTGATAAATTTAAATTCATAGTGATTTATTTTTGCATCAGCCCTGATGTGTACTTTTGGAAACGTGGCTAAAACTAATAAAAAAGAATTGTCGAAAATTAACACCGACCTATGTGGTGCTAAAAATATGGATGGTGTTAATGTGGTTAAAATATTTTTTACTGCGTAGTTAAATTGTTATTACTTTAGATTCTATTTGTAATCAAATCAATTTGAAGTATGAAGCCTAATAACAATATTTAATTTATATCTTAATATATATATATATATATATATATATATATAAAATGAAACCTTCTTTAAAATACTAAAAAATTTGTTGAATAATTTCTTTATTACCCTTAAATAATATATTTGTTATACCTATATGTGTTTCTTGTTTTTGAATTATTACTCAACACCCTTTGATCAATTAGATTTTTGTAAGATCACAATTTTTGTGTAATCACAAAAAATATTTGAAATATCTGGTAAGTTATCTCTGTTGATATGCTAAGTGCAGTTTTCATATTATATAATACACTAATTTTGTTTTAGATCTGAGGTTTTTACTTGTACCTCAAAACTGTGAACTGTAAACTTATGATTTTCTAATAAAAAGAAGAAGAAAATAATAGTAAGTAACAGTATAACTATTTTTAAAGTTTTGTGTAACATTAATTAATATTTAGTTGAAAAATAAAACTACATTTAAATTAAAAATTATTAATAATTTTGCAATTACATTTATTCTAGGAAAACATTGGATAGCATCTGTCAACATAGTCGCGCGACTAAACGCGATTAGCGCCACTTAGCCGCGGGACTAAGTTGACAGATGCTATTACTCATTGTGTTTCTAAACTAAATAGTAAATAATTTTATACAAATCTTTTAAAATATTTATATTGTTACTTACTATTATTTTTGTTTATTAAAATTTTTATTTCTATTAGAAAAACATAAGTTTACAGTTCAGAGGTTTTACTTTTGAGTTAAAAGTAAAACCTCGGATCTAAAGTAAAATTTTTCTTAGTGTATTTATTATAAAGTAGTTAATTTTACAATATACAAATATAAACTCAATTTTTACTCTTTTTGGAAGTTGTCTCATTACTATTTTAGTTGCGTATTTGTATGCGCGCGTATATGTGTATAGTTTATATTTAAACTCACTTCCTTAGTCCACCTTACATCGCAGGTACATAAAAATAACCCTCAAAAACAAATATCAACTTGTACGATATAAACATATGGTAAGATAACTTACTTGGTTCCCTTAGGATCGTGGAGTATATACAGTGTATGCTCGGAGTTTTTGACCCGGTCTCCTGTCGTGATGGGCTTGGTAAGGCCCTGTGCGTGTGCCGATGCATCGCCCATTACGTTTATGATGTCGGAGAGTTTGCTCTGGGTGTCCCTGGATTACAGATAGAAGAGAAAAATATATTTGTAAAGTAATGGAATCGGGTTTGCCTTCAAACTAAAACACACTTGGCAGTAGTTCGAAATTTTTCAGCTACTGTATCAAGGTTGAACCGATGTGATGTTTAGAAAATTAATATTTTTTTAATATTTTATAATGTATAATTTTATAACTATTTTACAAAATAAATTTATAATAATTTTATTTTGACTCTATTTTAAAGTGAGATATATATATTATTGTTTTGTATGCATATATCAATAACATCCTAAAATGGAATCACACCTTGAAAAGACGCCAGAATATTTTTTTAAATTTTCTTATATTAATTTTTTTGTGTATACCAGAAAAAAATTGGTACAAAAATATTTATATAAATAAAAGATCATTAATTATAAAAATGATATATTTGTAAAATAGTGTCAATTAAATATTAAATTGTTAAAAAATATTAAATTCAGAACATTATCCAAAATGGTTATTAATCCAGGATAACCAACGGAAATGTTTGATCATTTTATAATATTATTAAATTCATATTATTACAAAAATTGATATTACTCTTCCAATAAGTTTATTCACAATATTACTTTAGTAAAACAAACAAAATAAAATCCATATTATATTTAATTTTGAGAATACGTACCTACTTTAATTTTTGTAATATGTAATATTAAACAATTAATTAAAAATAGGTGACTTTCAGTTTTAAAACAAAAATGCATTTTCATACATACATACACAATTAAGCCATGTATCCATAAGGGTGTGGCACAAACTTTAATTTTAGAAATAACCTACAGTTTAGAAAATTATCGAAACATATGACATACACATTGTTATAAATAATAATAATTTTTATTTTTAAAATATGTAACAAAATAAATCTGAGAGAAATATAAGCATGAAAATAAATTTAGAAAGTGTGACTTAATTTATAAGCTTATTGTTTAAAAAAAAAACTCTCATCAAGATGTATTTACAAGAACAAGCTTTTTGAAGTGGGTTTCTACGATGCTGATTATTTACTAATGACAAACTTATTTGATAAAATTTTGATTTAAGTACATGAAAAATACAAACAAATTATATAATTAAAGATAATTGCAGTTCTTGATATTTGCAAATATATATCTTTTAACTGCGTATATCATTACATTTTCAGGAAAAAAATTCCTGCTGTACTACATCGTAATATACTATTTGTGTGAGTCACTTTTTTTTTTACAAATTTCCATAATATTAAAGATATAAAACTATAATATTTTTAATACATTACTGATTTTTTATTAAACTTGTATGCATGTAGTTTATATTAAAATTATAATTAATAATTTTCACAATTGAATACGAAATATGTCGCAATAAATGAATGACAAATATATAATAAAAATATTACTAAATAGCATATTTTTACAATAAAAAAAGTAATTTAAATTTATAATAAGATAATGTACGTTTTATTTGTAAGAAAACTAGAAAAATATAGTTAGTAAATATAATAGTAATATACAAAATCACTAATTAAGTAATCAAACAAATCGACATATACAGTATCTAAATGGAACAATGTAACAATTTTGACAGCTGTCATTCGTCCGGCAATTCACTCTAATTAGACTCATATCCGCGGTATCTAATCTGTTATCGTGTAATCGGGGCGTCATGCCGATTAGAAAAACACAAACAAATTCGGCATGACTGTGACACCTGCGGCGTTAATTAACCTCCAATCAAACGAAAATCATGCACATCTCGTCACAATCTAATCGATTCTCATCGATACCCAATAAAATATCACTTACCATAATTTTCTCCGGTCGCCGACGAATCCGGGCGGTATTAAATTCGATGTGATTCCGGTGATTTCGTCCGGGAGTATTTCGTTAACATCGAACGTGAATTCCATCGTGAAATTCTAAAGCGGTGGATAGAACAAGATTTTGAGAAACCGCGTACGTATCTGTCGTAGGTTGATCGAATACTGGCGTTACCAAGGTCACTGAACGCCTAGTGACTTCACCGTAGCGCAATCGCACTTCATGTCGTCTCGACACCGTGTTTCGACTAGCTTCATGGCGGTGTCACATTGAATTTTCCAGATGAAACTGTACGCAGTTGATGCTTGCGGAATGAAGATGTTTGGGAGTTTTTTGAAAATGTACATAGGCTTGTTGTAATGTAATGCTGTCAAGTAATAAACGGTTTTCTCCTGTTTGCTTTTGTTTAGTTGACATAGTATTCTTGTTGTTAGTAACGTGTGACGTAATTCCGTTAGGTT
This sequence comes from Clivina fossor, assembly GCA_963966155.1. Classification (NCBI taxonomy): domain Eukaryota; kingdom Metazoa; phylum Arthropoda; class Insecta; order Coleoptera; family Carabidae; genus Clivina; species Clivina fossor. The sequence goes on from OZ014560.1 coordinate 13,967,960, forward strand.
TTTTGTTTGAAATGCTCAGCCGGCTATGACTGCATGGACGGAGTTCGCGCGCTGTTTTTTTTCGCGATTTTTTGGAGGGAAAATATTTTTTAAAACGATTTTAAAATGATCAAATAAAACGTTTTTGTTATGTTAATATATAAATTGCATTAGCATCGCCTGACCTATAACAACTAGACCGTTAGTATTTACTGAACCTGGAGTACAGAATCCCGAACTGGCCTCACTTACTAACAGTTCATTGTAAATTATATATTTATTAAGAAATAAAAGAAAAAATATATATTTTTTAAAATGATACAGTACATACATTCTCACCTTATTTATGAAAGTGATTTTTGCCAAAAGTACTTTTGACGTTTACTTATACTTATTTATTACGCACTTTATAATAGTTTATTTAAATTTTATAATACTAAATATAATAAAAATGATCAAAAATAGAGAAACTATTTACATTTGATGAGAAACAGATGCAAAATGTTATTTCGAAATTAATGATAAAAGCATTTTTTTTTTACAAAAAAAATAGGTGAGAATACGGGCCATTGTTTTTGAAAAGATAAAAAAAATTATGTATACGAGAAAACATATAATGTGTAATGTAGTAGATATTTGTAAAGCTAAATTTTGGGCCAAATAAAACGATGGAAATAAGAAAGACATATCGAAGTTTTACTATATTATTTTCAGTAAAAATTTATTATAAATTTGAATACAAAAATATATAAATAAAATATGAGTAAATTTTACCAAAACCATCAATTTTTATAGTAGATAACTTTATTTTTAAGTAATAATACTTTTAACATATAAATTTGTTAATATTTATTTTTTAAGTTATCTAGGCATTATTTATAAACTACCATCACTAAGATTAACATAAAAATGAACACATACATTTGTTTACATTATAATTATTTTATTACTGCCTTGTAATTTACAATAATAATTCTAAGCATTTTTATTTAAAAAAATCATATATGTTGTAAAATATATACATACGTATATACACAATCACGCCATATACCCAAAAGGGTGCGGCAACAAACTCTTTCCATTATCTCGAAATCAGTCTCCTCCAAACATTTCTATACAAACAAGCAACTTTAGCTTCATTCACATTCATAATTCCTCTCATACATGCTGTTCTATTTCTACTACAAATAATAATAATAATAATATTAAAACTAAACTGCAATATTACTCGAGAAAAAATTTATGGTACGCCACTGAGAGTACTAAGGATTATATTGATCATAGCAGGGTCATGCTTGCTTGCAACTCATTCTTAGTTTTTTCATACCTTTTAAATATAAGCATTCTTTTCATTTCTTTGTTTATAAATGCATATTATAAACATTAAAAATTATAAAAATAATATATATTTTAATAGTAAATAATAAAATTCCGGAAATATTAGCAAAATATTTGCTGTAGTAGAAAGTTCATTATATTAATGAAATATGCAGTGACTAATTGCATGACAAACATACTTTAAATTTTATTAAGATGAAATTTATCTGACGTAGTTTTATTAGGTCATACATTTATGTAAATTATTATTTTTATTGTGAGTACAACTACTGCCATCTAATAATCGATAGCGAAAGTATATGAAGTAGTATTGTAGTATTTGATAAATATAGTTTGGAATTTTAATTCATAATTTTTATTAATTTTACGTATTTGTAAATAATAACAAAAAATTGCACAAATTTTTTCATACTATAAGTTACACTAAAGTAAAATATATTTAGAAATTTTTTTAAATACAAAATATTTATCTTTAAAAGCATTGTTATAAAATTCACAATAAATATTATTTATAACAATAAAATTAAATAATATATTAGAATAGATTTAATATTTAAATTGTTACATTAATAATATCATAAATTTATTTTTATACATAACAGAATAAATATACATTTACTTTTTGTATAGAGATGGCACTTGATACTCAAAATTCTATATATTTTTATTTGTATACAAAATTTCCCAATAATTATTAATTAAATATAGTGATGTTACATATTATTTTTTTGAATATATAATCAAATTTTCTAAAATACATATTGTTCGCTGAAAATTAGTTTGACAAGCTCAAAAAAATTTGAATGAGACTATTTATACATACGGTATGTATACGCAATTTGCTATTTATACATACTGAAAAAAAAAATTTAAACTAATTTACTAACCTAACCTACCCTAAATAGTCAATTGCGTAAACATACTGAATGTATAAATAGCTAATTGCGTATACATACCGTATGTATAAATAGCCACTTTTAAAAAATTTAATGAAAACATACACTATTTATTAAAAAAAATCTATATATTTATTATTTTGAATATATTATGTAATATAAGGAAATTAGAACTAAAACGGAATAGGAACAAATCTGGAAAAACAAACCATTTCGCCAGACTAAAACTGGAACCAAACTACTAAATGACAATAAAATGTTTAACTTTTTTTAAAGAACTAAGCTTTTAGTGCATTAATCTTCATTCAGCCTACCGTTTTAGTTTTAGTTTTACCCACAAGCACAAGAATTTGACCAATTTAAACACTTGGCATACTTTTAGTTTTAACACCAAGTGTTTGGATTGATCAAATTCTTGTGTTTATGCGTAAAACTAAAACGGCAGTCCGAATGAGGCTTGAGTTAGAAAAAAATTTAATATATATGCTGTTATTCTGATTATCACATTTATATTTAAATATCTTTAGCTTAAATGAGACTTTAACTTGGTAACTTAAATAAATTTAAATAAAGTAATTTCGAACATGCATGCTATTTAAATTTCAAAGAATTTCAGCTAAAGATTTCACACATAAATTAGTGATCAGAATTAAAATTTATTTAAAGTTTTTTAAAATTGAAAATTTAAACTAAATTTAATGGCCAAAATAGCGTCAATAATATTATTTATTAAGAAACATTTATACAGTGAATGTCTTATTTAACAGGAGTTAAAAAAAACTTATAATTCCGTTATATACACAATCTAAAAAAATATATGTAATTTTACTTACAAACCATGAGACACTATGATGCCCAGTATTTCTAGGTATAATTACTCGACTGCTGTAATTTAATACATAATTGTTTAAAAATACATAATATCAGAACTATTACAAATATTATGTAATATTATCAACGGGATGAAAAAGTACATATGTGTGTAGTATTACAGTTTTTTTAGTTAAAGTTTTTTTACTAAATTTACAGAACTTCAATAAATTTGTTGTTAGGAATTTTCCATAAATAGGTAAAATTTGTTTAGTTCTGTAATATTATTGTTGGTATAATTACATACATTTCTAAATTTACATATAGGATGTATTTTGAAATGAATGAATTACACTTAAAATATTTTATTAGTATTATTACAGCAAATATGTACTAATTGTAAGTCTCATTATTTTGATGAATAATTACATATAATGTTACATAATTTAAGAAGTTATAGCAACAATATGTAATTCTATACATTAAGTTAGTATATGATGGCAATTTGCAGAAAGTAAGCAAGTTTACATACTTATTAGGTCATTTTTTCTAATTTTATGTGATTATTATAAATTATGTAAAAATTACAGAATTTTGAGGTAGAAATACAGAAAATTTATGGTAAAATGAAATTACGGATTTTTTATAGTAAAATTTTAATTTCGCTAATTTTTTACAGTACATGCAACATTTTTGTATACATATAACATTATAATATTTTACAAACACACCACAAACAAAAAATAACTACATACATTCCCATTCATATTATTTCGTATCATTTCCATTACTCCAACTAGAATCGTACCGCTTGATCTTCGGCTGTATACTCTCTTCGGAATAGACCAGCGCCAGGTACCTCAGCGCGCACCGCAAGATGACCAATGGTCTGTGTCGGCGACCACAGTTCCGGTAAGACGGTCGCACACTTGTCATGCAGCCGGAACCCATTTGTACACATCCCTTTTCCGGAAGGGTTGGGGAGGGGGGGGGCGCATCGTTCCGGGCTCCGGAGGTCAGAGAGAGGTCTGACCGCCGTCTTCCATACATCTGCATTTCAAACGGCATGGATGCGGTTGTTTGGTTGTTTGGCCACCGCGCGCTCACGGACAAATATGCCCGATTGCGGTGTGAAACAGTGGCGCATCGATAAAAACCTAGATTGATAAAACTTTGAAGAATAGAAAATTGTTGATTTGGTTTATTGATTTTGGTTTATATAAAAATAAATAAATAATAAACTAGTTAACATAGTAATAAATCTTTCAGAACTCATTATATAAAATAAAACTGCTTGAGGTTCAAGTTCTGTATTAAAATTTATTTATAATCAACGTTTCGGCGACACTCAATATTTTAAGTGTAATTCATTCATTTCAAAATACATCTTTTATATAAATTTGAAAATGTTTGTAATTATACCAACAATAATATTACAGAACTAAACAAATTTTACCTATTTATGGACAATTCCTGACAACAAATTTATTGAAGTTTTATAAATTTACTAAAAGAGACTTTACTAAAAAACTATAATAATACATATATATATATATATATATATATATATATATATATATATATATATATATATATATATGGGAGTATATGAGTTTTTTCATTTTCAGTTTAATATTTATTTCATGCTTATATTTGATATACTTTCATATTTGTTCTTTACAACCATTATTTCTCACTTATATATATTATTATATATATATATTATTATATATTATATATATTTTTAAATTTTCTATTACATAATGTTTGTAATAGTTCTGATATTATGTATTTTTAAATAATTATGTAAAAATTACAGCAGTTGAGTAATTATATCTAGAAATACTGGCCATCATAGTATCTCATGGGTTTTAGATAAAATTACATATTTTTTTTAGAGTGTAGATATAGGTATTACGTATTTGAGGAGCAGACTTTCAAAATACGTTTTGTCTAAAATGTAAATTTTTTACTTAGTAATGGTATTTCATTCTATGCGCAAAAACGCGTCTTTTAAGGCAAATTCGACATTCAAAACGCATATTGTTTGAAATAAATATCGAAAGTTACTTGGACATTCAATACACTTTTGTTCATGTGACATAATGCACTTTCAGATTTAATCAAAAATGTGTCACTTTCTGACTTCTGTCAATGAATTTTGACTCTTTCTGAAAATTATGTTATTTGGACAAAACACTATTTGAAAGTCTGCTCCTTATTTATATTTATGGTTGATTTGATGATATTTCTATTTTTAAATTCTTGTATATGAAAAAAAAATTGTGTCTCCGCCACTGGCTATGTTTATTCACTTCCCAACACCTACTACTTTATATATTGGTCAGTCCACTCTTCTTGTATACTCAGAATATATATATTCTATATATGTATATGCATGTAATCAGGCATAGTGAACATGAGGGACATTTACAGTGACCAGCTAACCAGGCTAAAACAAGCCACAGTCATCTTTATACCACTACGTATATCCTATACAGTGGTCATGCATACTCAACAAGGATAATAAATAAAATGAATTATTATTAGGTCCATTGCGAGGCACCAGCCTCGACTGAACTCTGAACCATACACTTTGACTCTCGTACTGCGAGGGGTCACTTGATTTATTATACGGTATAGAATATTCTGCATTTCGTTATATGGTAATATAACGTGTGTTTTTTTTTTTGGTTCGTTTTATTTAAGATAAGTAGAAAATCATTTGTGATTGGTTAGAAATATATTCTCAGAATAAATGACAATCATTGGCTAATTTGAAAATTATTCCAAAAACATGTTACTAGGTAACAAAATACAAGTAACTAGATTATAAAATTTATTGTTACCTAGTAACTTGTTTCTATGTTTTGTTTGTTTATTTATTTATGTCATTTGTATATTTTTATCTGATAATGATATGTAAAGTATATCGGAACGTCGATTTTTAATTAAAAATTATACACAACTTAATTCTAAATTTTTTTTATTTTTATAGATAAAGAAATTTCTAGTAACAGAACGCGAAAATACTTTGTCGTAGTGTTATGAAAATTAGCTCAAAAATTTGATATATTACAATTAAATTCTAATAAAATATTTGTAACATGTAATTTATTATTAAAATTAAATATATGTGTAAGTGATTTGGGTCAAAATTTCTCAATTTTCGATTTTTGCATTAAACATTATCTATTAAAACCTATTTTTCTTTATTTACACCTTTTGGTAATTATGATGTAGAAATTTGTTATTAAAATATGCAATACTTTGACACACGTTTTTTTTCAAATACACTTGTTCAAACTTGCGAATTCAAACAGCAAAACTTCAACAGCTTTTGGAACATTTTAATAAATTTTATATCAAATTATACAGAATTTTATGCTCTTTATAATAATTCAATATTGACATGAATGAAGACAAATTTTCTTTTTCTGCGACAGGTCACATATGTTTTTATGTTGTTATTCTTAAAGCCTAAGTTACATTAATAGAGTACGGCGGTAGAGTAGACCACGTACTATCTCGTTATTAAAATAATACACACATTTTCAAATAGCGAAAAACGAATTTTTAGACTTGTCTTTAACCAACTTTATAACTTAAACATTTACATTATGCTACTAGTGGGCTAGTACGTACTCTACCATTGCACTCTACTACTATCTTTACTAATGTAAACCAGGCTTAACAGTCAACAAATAAAACTCAAAACGCATACAACAAATTTAAATAACCTTGCATATCGTTCGTTCAAGTGAAGGAAGGCAAGTTTGAAGACAAGTACATTGCGCCTTGCTATGGTAGCATCTTCGTTGGTCTTCTTGGTGGTTGTATTGTATAGCCTGTAGCCCGAGTAGAAGCCTGGTAGCCGGAGTTAGAAGCCAGTATAGCAAGAGCCCGTCTGCATCAATATTCAGGAGGCGGCGTGGCGAGAGAGCATCAAATTTATGTGGCCATGTTTATAGGCTCCAGGGACACGTGCGCGCGGCCATTCCTTTCTTTAATTCTGGTCCGGAGCACCGCCACTACACCACCCACACACCGCTTTATGTCCGCAGCAGGACGTGCTACCGCCGCCAACTCCAAGTCGGCTTCCGTTCCGAGGAGCAGACGTTGCCAAAAGGTTTAAAAATGGATTTTTTTTAGGAAAGATGCTTTGAATATGTAGGGTTTTACTTAACTCATTTACGTCTATGATCCTCAAATGAGGATAAAGTAATTATTTCTTTATAACTATTGTATAAATAATTAAAATAAAAAAAAAATATTACCTTTATATTTATATTCCACATATTCGATATATATATATATATATATATATATATATATATATATATATATATATATATATATATATATATAATTTGGGCGTTAATCGGTTAATGGTTTAAAATATTCTTCATAGAATTTATAGAATATTCTGAGTTGGCATGCCGTGGTAGATCTATCCTTAGTGCTTAGTGACTGAATGAGAGTTTCTGCTCCGCACTCTGGTATATATATATACTTTTACCCCCACTATCTTCTGTACAGCATCTGGAATTATTGTTTTTGTTTTTCTGTTTTTATATGTAAATGTACAATTTAACAAAAATAATCATTATTACCCAGTATAGCAAAAATTAATTCAAATTCAATATTATTGTGTAAGATTAGTACAAATATAACAATACATCATTGATAAACTAATTGATTACATGAAGTTTTGATTTTAAACTATTTAAAAACTATGTTATATAAAATATATTAGGTACAGATACTTTTGTGTTATTAGGTGTATCACCAACATGAAACGGAACTTAACAATAAATCGGACTATAGATATATTTTATATTCTTAATTACACATGTTTTATTATATAAGGTTATACTATTTGGTTTTTTACTTAAATCACCATTAATTTATTTGGATGAACTAATTAAATCATTAGTTAATTTTTAAATGAAGAAAAATGCATTGACCTTGCCGGGAAGTTATAATATTTTGTTTCTTTGCTTAAATCGCTATTAATTTATTTTGATGAACTAATTAAATTATACTATAGGTAAATTATTGCAAATTAATTAATATTTTTTTTTAATGAATTTGCCTAGTTCTGCTTGGCTAATAAATTAAAAATACCCACTGTTTGGCATCGCCTGCTGGCGCGTACATCTCGCGCCATAGAAGTTCTCATCTCGTTTCCGTATGGTTCTTCGTTCTCTTTCAGCATCTCTATCTCATTTGGCTGGCCCAACATATATATATATATATATATATATATATATATATATATATATATATATATATATATATGTCGGGAATGCAGACCGAGAAATGTCGGGGCCCCGTTTACTGCCTGAAGCATCTACTATTTCACAAATTTAAGATTCCGTAAACCAAAACAATATATTTGCTTCGGTTTCAAATTCAACTTCCAGCCGACCTCGTTTACATAGATCTACCTACGGGGCTGGTGCTGTCGTAGCCTGGAATCAGAAGTGGTTTTCGCCACTTCGTGTGGTGTTTTATGAACGCATTCGGAATGAGATCGGTTTGATTAAAGGATGCGGATGGATGCTGGTTGGAATCTGATTTTTTGGCTTTTGGAAAACCAAGTTGTTGTTAATATTTTAGTCCGAATTGGTAACAGCGCACGCAATACGAGAATTATTGTGTTTTGTTTTTTTCGGGATTAATTTATCGGAAGTTTAAGGAAAAAACGGAAAAATAAAAGTTGGGTTATTTGAAAATTATAAACATAATGGCTTTAGGTTGTGGTTCTGTATTAATATTTATTAATAATCGAAGTTTATTTAATTAAAAAATAAAATGCGTTAATAGATTATGGAATGATGAAGATATCAAATAAAAAATACTAGAGTGAAAATGATGAGGTATGATCATTTCTAAATGGTTAAGGCTACTTTTTAAGCATTGCATCATAAACTATTGGACTTTACAGCATTTAGTCACCCCGGTGCTGTGGGCAAAACATGTTTTGCAATAGCATCGTTGGTCGGGACCAAGTCATGTGTCTATGTCCGTTTCCGTAGCGTAGCAAAATTCGGTCCGGCGCGTAATTTATAGCCGAGTGATCCAAGCGCAGAGGCGAGAAGGTAAACTGACTTATGTCGCAGTTTGTTGTATAAATGGCCATACGGGGAATCGAACCTAACTTTCATTATGAAAAATGTACACGTTCGGTTCGAGCTCGCGAGCGCGCGCTAGGAAACGGAAAGAAAGTAAAAACATAAAAAGCGGCCATTTGCGTGGCCGCTGCCCACCGATGGTGTCAGGGCCCGGTGACCGGTAGTGGCGCCGCTCTGGTCGTTTGGTCCAGGCGCGCCGACATCCATTTTTAATTTATCGTCGTCAAATTGTACGCGTTACTGAAGACGAACCGAACAGCGTACCACGCTGATCGGACTGTAAACGGCCGCCAAGATCGCTTTTATGATGCTAGGGGGCCTAGCCCCTTCCCCTTCTCCAAAATAATATGCTGTACGGGGTGGTCACTATAATGCAACATCTGGGACTTTTTCGATTTTTTAGTATTGAGAAAAAAATACATTTTGTTAAATAATATATTTGATACGGTTAAAATGATAAATTGGTTACTATACATAATAACCGGTTATTATGAATTAATTATAATTTTAAAAATATACTTTGCTTCAACTTATTGCTAGACAGATTGAGATAAAATAAAAACAAAAATTGAGTTACGTGCCTATTAATGTAAAATTGTAAAAAAATCTGCAGCACACAAATGTATAAAATTACGAAGTTGCCTATTTTACATAATATTTGAAAAATTATTAAAAATGATTTAAATGTTTGACAATACATTTTTTTGGAAAGTATAATAAGAAAATATAATAAAAAAAAATTTATTAATTTTTTTTCAGAATATTTTGTAACTTAAATACAATTTTAAAACTATAAACAAATTTCAATGATTAATTTTTACTTTTTTGTTGAAATTACATAATCATACACATTTCTACAATTAATTAATTACTTTTTAAAGTATAGAAAGAATATTACATTTTTTTATATTTTTAGTTACATTTCATAGTGACAATGAGGATAAATCGAATGTTGTTAAAATTACATAATAAAATTCATTTCTACAATAAAATACTTTAAATTAAAAACGCTTTAGGATTAAATTCTGTATATTTAAATATATAGTAAATAAACAGAACATAGAAACAAGTTACTAGGCAAAAAAATAAATAACTATATTATAAAATTTATAAATTATTAATTAAAGGAAGCCAAATTTTATTTAAATCTTTACCTTGACACTGATTGATATTATCTCTTTCTCTTTATAAATTTCTATTACTTTTCATATCAATCTACTATTAATATTGTTGAATCTTGCAATTATATATTATTATATTATATTTTATTTTCAAATTTATAGAAAAAAAGATCATCCTGTATCATATCCTATTTTCATCCTGGTGACATTGAGTATAAGTCGAATGTTGTTTACTATTTACCGAATCGCTTGTGACATATTGGGTGACCATATGCGGCTACGGTCGAAACCTTATTGCGGCTTGGAAAAAAAAAAAACGGCAAGTGACCGAACTGTACGCCAATACGTGACTGGCAACTAGGCTGTCCCCGTGGTGACCATCATCGTAGATGCTACCTCTGGGTACGGCCCCACGTCGATATACTATTTTTTTTTATCCACAACGATGTACTATGGTTATTTGTTTCGTTAAATGTTATTTTTTTCGCGTTAAGGTGCGTACGAAATGGAATAATAAGTTAGATTGTAATGTCTTTACTTTCATTTTTTAAATATTGAAACTTTTGATATTTGTTTTGGAATAGTATTTTTCGCACAACAGAATTAGTATTATTCATGAGAAAGTTGGTTTAATTTACGATAGGAAAATAAGATGCAGAACAAATACCGTTTTTCACGACGAAAAATGTCAATACACTATAAAACATTTTCTCATAACAAAAAATATAAAAATAAAACAAAAAATATGTAAATCTGCTATTATTCCCAAAGCACCCAAAACACCTTACTACCAGCATTTACTCTCTTTTCAATTTCACGATCAAAACGGCCATCTCTAGACAACAAACTACCCAAATACTATTTTATGTAATATTTTAATTCCATAATAGTTTTATGAAATTTACAGAATAAATGTAGTAAATTTGCATTACAGAGAAAATTATATGATTTTTACTATGAAAAAAATATGTAAATTCACAGACGTTTTTTACAGTGTACAGGTTTTTAAACAATTGCAGAATTTTTAAAAGTATTCGTAAAAATATATAGAATGAAAATTATGTATATTGCGTACTAGAGAAAATAATGAAACTCTTAACGCAAACAAACAGAATTGGAAAACGAAAAGCGGAGAAATTATACGAGTAATAAGACAGCATTTTAAATCCAATTTTCCTAAAAGAAAACTAACATAATTTTCTGCTAGGCGGGTTTATATACACATGTTGTGCGCCACCGACACAAGATCGTAAACACAAGCAAGAAAATCGCTTGTGGTGAGGAAATAACATAACATACACGCCATATACAGTCTGATTGATATATGATTCGATTATCTTACAAATGTATAATATATTTTAATGTATGTTAGAGTTTGTTAAAGTGTTAGATATTGTCGAATATGAAACTGGGATCAAAGGTTTAAATCCACTGGTCTGCGCTTCTGTTTGTTGTAAAATAAAAAAATGCTATAGGTCAGGCATTAATTAAACAAAATCCGAACACAGCAGTTTGATTAACTTTTTGTCTTAAAAACATCAGTAGTTTAGAATACTGGTCGGAACTTGTTGCTGCTCTACGCGAACGCACAACTTGCAGCTTCAATAGAGTATCTAAATGAATAAGTACGGAACAAGTACTTCAGTACTTGCGGTCGAGGCTTTTTTAGGGCTGTCAAATCATATATGACAATGCTAGAATACAGTAAACTAGGTTCTAGAACCAATTACATTTATTGAAGCATATTTCACTGTATCTAAAAAATATTACTATGATTATTTGAAAAAATCGGATTCGGATATCCGGATCTAAAAAGATTTGGATATTTAAATATCCGATTCTCGGATAATTTGAGATTCGGATTTGGTATCTGGATCTAAGATTCGATTCCATTATCTAGATTTAGATCAGACATTAGAAATACCTAATCTAAACAATTACACAGAAACGGATATGAAAGTATTGTATTGTATTTGTATATATATATATATTTTACTTTTACTATAATAAAGTTTATATATTTAGTAAATCATTATATATATATATATATAAAGTAAGATTTGTTTTAACATATAGATATAATAAAATAGCACTATTTTCTAGTTATTCTATTTTGTTACGTCTATAACTCTATTATACAGTGAGATAATGATGTCAAAGTACTTCCATTAGATGACAATGCTATCGTAGACTATCGCTCGACTAAATTGTTGCCCTGGAAACTTGCTACTCCAGGTCCTGTAATTTCTATATTTTTTTAAATTTTTATTGAATTTTTTTCGTAAATATGTTCTACTCTACGAGTACTAACCGTTGATACCAATTCTGCATCATAGACATTATCTTCATGGATATAATAGACATTATCTTGAAAACGGTTTGAGAGTCGGACTCAAAATGCGGATCCGAATCCCGGAATCCGAATCTTAGATTCGAATCCGGATTCAAAATTATTCGGATTCGGTTCCGAGCACTACTAAAGAAATAAGGAAAAATATTATCAATATGAAAATAATTATGTTGTCCCAATTTTGTAAATCGTACTGTATTTATATAGCGAGAGTAGTAGTTCGTAAAAAGGTAGGGCAGGGGTAAGCGCACACGCATCGGATCCAAAATGACACGGCATCGCATTGCCAAGACGAACCTGAAGATTTCACCGTTCGCGCGCGCCAGACGGTAGTAATGTTGATTTCCCATGAGCACTCGCGCTACCACAATGCATCGCACACCAACATCCCACTACACACGACTCAAACTCAAACACACACATACACACACACAGACAAAGATATCTCTCTCACCGTGCTCGCTCGGCTTCCAAGTCCGGGAAAACGAAACTATTTGCAGTTTACGAGAAAATGACGTGTGCTGGCAATTCCGGTGGTCCTATCGACTCTACTTCGTTTTCCGCCCTGTTTCCGCCCCCCCAAACCACCGCCCGCCCCGCCATCAGGAAAGCTGGAGAAGCGTCAACCCGAAGCTTCGTTTCAATAGCATGCAATTTACACTTTAAGATGTATTGCCAACGCGATAAAAACAAATTCGACTTGGGGTTTTCGCTACAATTTGGTGAGACTATATAGCCCCGAAAAGGTTTTGACTTTTTTCATCCTTTTCTAAATTTCGTCGGTTTTTATTCGATGCTGTAGCTGAATAGAAGGCAGCTTGATTTTGCTACAAAATGAATTTTTTTAGTCTGTTTAATATATTGCCAAGTTAAGAATGTTCACAATCAACAAAATGCAATTCAGTTAGTCTTAAAAATATTACTTTAAAGCCAACGTTTTTATTATTAACTCAAAAATAAACATTCACCGTAAAAATTTTATGTAAATTAACATATTCTGTAAATGTATTTTTACAGAAATATAACATTACTTCAATAATTATCACAGTAAAAATTACAAAATGCTGCTATTTTACTGTTAATAGTTATGTAATACATTTTATACAATGATCTATTCATTTATAAAATTGGGTTTTTTAAATAGAAGTAAAAATTTTAATAAAAATAAATAATTACAAGTTATGGTATAACTAAAATAAAAAAAGTTTTAGTATTAAGTTCTGTATAATTTTTAATTAAAATTAGACGTTTCGATATACTTCATGTATATCATCATCGGGAAAAAATATACAAATGACATAAATAATAAACAAACGAAACATAGAAACAAGACTATTGGTAAAAAAAATACAAGTAACTGGATTATAAAATTTATAAATTATTAATTAAAGAAAGCGAAATTTGATTTAAATTAGTGTCTTCACACTGATTGATGTTATCTTTTTCTTTGTAAAGCAATAATTTGAATAAAATTTGGCTTCCTTTAATTAAAAGTTTATAAAAGTTTATAAATCTAGTTACTTATATTTTGTTACTTAGTAATTAATCAACCATCATTACATGCAATCAATTATTATTTTCAATATATTTATTGAAAAAAATACAGTTTTTTTTAAATTATTTTTATAATAGGTATAATTAAAAATTTATAACAAATAAATTTGATTTACCAATATACACGTGCAATTAATATAAATAAAAAACGAAAAAACCCATAAAATTAAACATTAAAAAAAAAAAACTAAAACAAAACATTGTACATATTAAATTTCAATAATTATTAATTATTTATGGAAAATAAACACAGCACGAAAAGTATGAATATAAAAATAATAATGTATATATATATATATATATATATATATATATATATATATATATATATATATATATATATAACGATTTTTGCTAGACAAACCGGCAAATGCCCGAGATAGACATTTCAATTACAGAACCAATATTAATTATAGACAATAGATAACTAGTTTCATAGTCGATATTCACATTTCATATCTTCATCAAATTGCAATTAATAATTAAGTTATAATTTTGCAAAATCGCTACAGATATATATATATATATATATATATATATATATATGTAGAATACAACATATTATACTGCTTAGTGTGTATAAAAATTTTATTATAGATAGATACAAAGATTCGATATATTATGACTTTTTCTTTGCCAATAAAACAGACAATATGTAAGAAATATTTATTTGTATATTTGTTGTTTAATAAATTATTTCTTTTTAGGTTCATTCACATTGTACATCTTCTGTAATAGTTACATATATAGTGTACGTCATGAAAATGTGGTATTTTGCAATAATTGTTATAAATTAATAAGTTTTAGTATTAAGTTTTGTATTATTTTTGATTAAAAATCGATGGTTCGATATATTCTACGTATATCATCTTCAGGAAAAAAAATACACAAATGACATAAATAATAAATAAATAAAACATGAAAATAAGTTACTGTTTTCCGAACTAAGCTAAGATTTACATCATATTACAAATTTATCTATCATATCAGTAGTGAGAAGAAGAAGATAATCGCTACGTATGTCTAACAAAATCATACAGTTTTCCGTAAGGACAAATTTTTATGTTGAGAACTATAGGTAACAAAATACAAGTAATTAGATTATTTCATTATATTTATTTCTTTATTTATAGATTGTTTAATAAATAATTTTTCTATTAGATCGATCAATTTGTAAAAGTTCTACAAAAACTTAAAAGTGAGTCATGTAACACATAAAAGAAAAAGGGTTTAGAATTTAGTTCTGTATTAATTTTAATTAAAAAGTCGACGTTTCGTCGTACTCCATGTACATCATCATGAAAAGATAATATCAATCAGTTTGAAGGCACTCATTTAAATAAAATTTTGATTTCTTTAATTAATAATTTATAAAATTATATGATCTACTTATTTATTTTGTTATTTAGTAACTTGTTTCTATGTTCTATTTATTTATTATGTATGTCATTTATATAATTTTTCCTGATGATGATATACGCAGAGTATATCGAAATGTCGATTTTTAATTAAAATTAGAACAGCACTAAATCCTAAAGCCTCTTTATTTTAATATAATGAGTTCTGAAAGATTTGTTGCTATATTGTGTAACACATATATTTGATAATTAGGAAAAAATAATAAAATTTATTTATTTGTCTTGATTTCCACACGTATTTTTTCTTTTTTATTAAAAATTGACGACCGCGGTTTCAATTTTTAATAAAAAAGAAAAAATACGAGTGGAAATCAAGACAAATAAATAAATTTTATTATTTTTTCCTAATTATCATCAACATTTCCACATTGGGTGTTTTAATTAAAAAAAATATGTTTATGTTTTAAAACTGATAGGGCCTAATGTGAATGCACCTACGTTTGTTCGTTTGTTGAAAATCTGATGATAGCTGAGTTATAATTTATCCTTTATACAGAGTGAAGCAAATAAGAACAGTGGCGAGCTATTGCGAAGAAGAAACAAAAAAGCCGTTTCATGTTTTTCAAACGTTCGTGAATTATACAGCAAACGATAGCATGCTGACTTGACATGTAAATACTCAAATTAGTGGCCGTTCGAGTGAATTCTTAAACAGGTCCGTGTCTTTGAATCCGACCGAATCGTACCGTGAAACGGTAATGGGGAAAATGATGCGCAGTTGTCTGCGATGGATAAACGAAAGATATACTACATTAGGCAATAACATGTTATGTTTTTATTGACTTTTGATGTTCAGTTTTTTAATATTTTGCTAATGTTTGTTTATCAATCAGTTTCTCTAATTTCTAGGTGAATATGGAATATGGAACATATAGATTCTTAAAAAAATTTTCTTGCATTGTCAATGGTGCTGGTCGTTAGTCTACAGCCAAGCAAGGGACCTACAGCTTATATTGGGTTCCGAACCGCTCAGACTCAGTCGATATCAGTTCAGTGGTACATAGTGCTAATACCAGAAATAATATTTAATTTAATTTCTTGTACATTTAATAAACAGAAAAACTCAAATAATAATAAACTAATAATAATAATAATAATAATAATAATAATAATAATAATAATAATAATAATAATAATAATAATAATAATAATAATAATAATAATAATAATAATAATAATAATAATAATAATAGACCGGATATTGTAGTTAAAAACACAGAAAACAAAACTTGCCTATTGATTGACATATCTATCCCTGCGGACAATAACATTCAAAAAAAAGAAACAGAAAAAATCCTGAAATATAAAAGTTTGCAAATAGAAATAGAGCGGATGTGGAAATTGAAAGCAAAAGTGATACCAATTATAATCGGCGCAACTGGAGCTGTCACAACAAACTTACCAAAGTACTTGGGAGCTATACCTGGCTGCAATGGTAAATTGATCCAATCACTACAAAAAACGGCAATATTGGGCACTGCACACATTATTAGGAAGACCATTTAGTATCCTTAAGATCTAGGTCAGATCTCGGATACTAAATCAGTCCACCACAACCTCACTTTATCTCTGGGTTGTAAGAAATCCGTTACCCCGATCACCTGGGTAACTCAGCCAAGTTGAGGTGGTGTGAAATAAAAACAAATAATAATAATAATAATAATAATAAACAAACAATTCATCATCTAGTATCAGGATGCGCCGTTCTAGCAAAAAACGAATATATCAATAGACACAACGACGTGGGTAAACACGTCCACTGGAATATTTGCAAATCCGCAGGAATGGATGTGTCAGACAAATGGTACACACATACTCCAAAGAAAGTTCAAAATAAAGAACAACTCACAATTTTATGGGACATGTCAATTCGTACAGATAGAACTATAGAATCAAATAGACCGGATATTGTAGTTAAAAACACAGAAAACAAAACTTGCCTATTGATTGACATATCTATCCCTGCGGACAATAACATTCAAAAAAAAGAAACAGAAAAAATCCTGAAATATAAAAGTTTGCAAATAGAAATAGAGCGGATGTGGAAATTGAAAGCAAAAGTGATACCAATTATAATCGGCGCAACTGGAGCTGTCACAACAAACTTACCAAAGTACTTGGGAGCTATACCTGGCTGCAATGGTAAATTGATCCAATCACTACAAAAAACGGCAATATTGGGCACTGCACACATTATTAGGAAGACCATTTAGTATCCTTAAGATCTAGGTCAGATCTCGGATACTAAATCAGTCCACCACAACCTCACTTTATCTCTGGGTTGTAAGAAATCCGTTACCCCGATCACCTGGGTAACT
Organism: Clivina fossor; assembly: GCA_963966155.1. Taxonomy (NCBI): domain Eukaryota; kingdom Metazoa; phylum Arthropoda; class Insecta; order Coleoptera; family Carabidae; genus Clivina; species Clivina fossor. The sequence goes on from OZ014560.1 coordinate 13,985,881, forward strand.
CAGCCAAGTTGAGGTGGTGTGAAAAAAAAAAACGAATAATAATAATAATAATAATAATAATAATAATAATAATAATAATAATAATAATAATAATAATAATAATAATAAGCCGCTATATAGCTCAAATCGAACAAGACCACATCGACCAAAAGGCATCCAACGAATGGCTATGGAAGAGTGACATACATACTGAAACAGAAGGCTTTATATTAGCCATTCAGGATCAAGTAATCTCCACTAGAAATTACAAAAAATATATAATTAAAGATAACACTCTCCAGCACACCAGATGCCGAATGTGCGATAATAACAACGAAAATGTTGAGCATATAATATCTGGATGCCAAACGCTAGCGTCATCGGATTATCTAAAAAGACACAACAATGTGGCAAAAATTTTGCATTCTAAACTATGTCAGAAGCTGTTCGGACATAACTATACACCGTATTATAAATACGAACCTGAACAGATAATTGAAACTGCAGAAGCAAAATTATACTGGGACCGAACGATCCACACAGATAAATCTGTTGAACACAACAGACCTGATATTGTGTATGAAGATAAAGCCAATAAACGTACATTCCTAATTGACATTGCCGTACCAGCGCCTGCAAATATAAGAACAAAACAAATAGAAAAAGTAAAGAAATACTTACCACTCGCGCAAGATATGCAAAAAACAAAAAGACAAAACGCAGTATTAATCATTCCAATCGTCATAGGTGCTACAGGAGAAATTCCAAGAAAACTGCATGAATATATATCCAAATTAGATTTAGGTAAACATATATATCTCCAAATGCAAAAATCAGTAATATTAGATACATGTAACATTGTGAGAAAGGTCCTGAATATAAAAGATTAATTAATTAATAACTTATCGAAACTCCGCATTACTATTTACGTGTTAACTATATATATGTATGTATGTATGTATATATGTATATATATATATTGATATTTATTGTATTCTTACTAACACTGTAAACTACTACCATATATTATATGTTCTTGCCCTAAACAGGCCGACTTGTAATAAAATACCCCTATATTTACCTTTCCCTTCTTCTTTTTACTGTTGGGAAGGGTGGGTGGTAGGGTGGTTCCTTCCCAATAATAATAATAATAATAATAATAATAATAAATGTGCCGGTCAAAATCCAACCTCACGTCCGGGGTAACCCACGTGTCTGGCGGAAACGCTTTGCGGCTAACGAGGCTCTGGTAACCATTGTTTGGGTTAGCACCCCGATCAATGAGAAATTAATTTTGCTCCTATAACTAGAAGTAAAAATCGAGGCGTGGTGGAGCACCAGGCTGGCTCTACTCGGAATCGCCGTGAAGATTTACAACCTGGAGCTGAGGAGGATGAAGCGAGTGGCGTCTCTCAGTTGACTGGTACCACAAGACACACTAGGAACACACATAACATCGAGATAGTTCCACCTGATGTAACTGTTGCGTCTGCAAATGCAGCGCCCATTGCACAGGAACGAGGAGGTAAACGTACTAAATGGACACCGGAAATGAATAGGTTCCTTTATAAAACGTATCTTCTTATTACGAAAATGGAGACGGAGATGCAAAATTACTCAGCGAAATTACATCATGATGTTACACATCAATTTCCCGAACTTGCCAACAAAACATTAATGAATATATTGAGTCAGAAAAGAGAACTTTTTACAAATAATAGACTTACACAAGAAGAAATCATAAACATAAGAAATGAAGTAGAACTTGAATTAAAAACTTTAGATGGAGATGTAATTATACCACAAAATCAGATACAAGAAGATATACAAATGAGAACAGAACACCAGATAGCAGGAGACTATGAACAACTGACTTTTAATGAATTCCATAAAAATTTAACACTATATGATGGAATGGACCCGTTAAATAAACCGAAATTACCAAAGCTAAAAGAAAACAAAAAGACGAGGAATGTATTACAGCAAATAAATTCTATTATCTCACAGAACATAGAAACTTGCACAAATCTACACGAATTGCATGCGTTAGTCTACACCGGAGCAATAACAACACTAGAACAACACAACCAAACAATTCCCAAATCCAGTAATGGGCAACTATATAAAGGCAAAACCAGAGATCCACCCTGGATGAAACGGTTACGAAATAAAATAAATAAGATACGTCGAGATATAGGACGCCTTACGCAATACCTACTACAACAAAACAACTTGCAACTGAAACAGAAAGCACAAGACATTGTAGCAAAATATAAAGATGATGATAACAACACTCCCACACAAATAATTGATCTTCTTAAACAAAAACTTGCAGTCCAAGCTGCAAGATTAAGAAGATATAAAGTGAGCTACGATAGGAAGAAAGAAACAGCTTTGTTTGCAGATAACCAAAAAGGTTTCTATAGATCACTACAAAATGAAAGTAACGTAACAGACAGTAATAACCAAGAACCGTCCAAAACAGAATCACTAACATACTGGAAAAATATATGGGAAGAAGAAACAACGCATAATGCTCGAGCGGAGTGGATAAAAATCGAGAAGAAAAAAACAGAAAAAATTAAAACCATGAAACCAATTTCTATCACAAAGGAAGATTTAGAAAAAGCGTTAAAAAAGACACAAAACTGGAAAACACCTGGCTGTGATAATATTCAAAATTTCTGGTACAAAAAGTTTACATCTATACATGGAAAACTAGCAGAAATGCTAGATAAAATAATCAAAGAACCAGAAACAATACCTCAATTTATGACAAATGGAATTACATATTTGATACCAAAAACAACACCAAGTACTGCCGATCCAAGCAAATATAGACCCATAACATGCTTACCCACCGTCTACAAACTTCTTACATCCATAATTACTGACAAGATATACAACCATCTTGAGAACAATAAAATGCTGCCAGAAGAACAGAAAGGCTGCCGAAAAAATAGCAGAGGTTGCAAAGAGCAACTAATTATAGATTCGGCCTTAATGGAAGATGCAAAAAAACGTAAACGAGATCTACACTGTGCCTACATAGATTACCAAAAGGCTTTCGATAGTGTTCCACACAGCTGGCTTATAGAAGTGTTAAAAATTTACAAAATCAATCCAACTATAGTGCAATTAATGGAACAACTAATGACAACATGGGTAACAACCCTTAAACTAGGAAACACCAAATTGGGAGAAGTAAAAATAAACAGAGGCATCTATCAAGGAGACTCCCTAAGTGCGCTGTGGTTCTGCCTAGCACTACAACCACTAACTACCGTCCTAAATACATCGAAAAAGGGATACGATATAAATGGCAGCAACCATCAAATAAGCCACCTCTTTTATATGGACGATTTGAAGCTGATTGCCGAAACGGATAAGAACCTACATAGACTTCTCAAAATTACGGAGACATTTAGTAAAGATATTAGAATGGAGTTTGGTATGCAAAAATGTAAAATTAACGTAATGCGCAAGGGAAAATGGGAAATAAGCGAAGGATACAAAATGGCATACAAAGAAGATGAAAGGATTGAGGTTTTAGGAAAGGAAGAAACATATAAATACCTTGGATTTGAACAATCGCGTGGGATAAATGCAAAGGAAATAAAATCTAGATTAAGAAAAGAACTTCATAGAAGAGTCAAAGCTGTATTCAAAACAAAATTGGCTGGGAACAACTTAGTTAAAGCTGTAAATACCTACGCAGCCCCCATAGTAACATACAGCTATGGAATAATTAACTGGAACAATACCGAGCTAGAGGATCTTAACAGGACCTTAAGAACAACTGCCACAAAGTATAGATGTAAACACCCAAAAAGTTCCATAGACAGATTTCATTTAAATAGGAAAAAAGGTGGAAGAGGATTCATAGATCTTCGTAACACGTATTACAAAGAAATAAATAGTCTACGAGAATACTTCTTTCAGAAAAAAATAACATCAAATCTACATGAAGCAATTTCAAATCTAGACAAAAGACTTACACCACTAGACCTTGCCAATAACAACTACCATCCAATAAACCAAATTATCACTGAAGAACAGAAAATAGATAATTGGAAAGGGAAAGAATTGCATGGCCGCTATATAGCTCAAATCGAACAAGACCACATCGACCAAAAGGCATCCAACGAATGGCTATGGAAGAGTGACATACATACTGAAACAGAAGGCTTTATATTAGCCATTCAGGATCAAGTAATCTCCACTAGAAATTACAAAAAATATATAATTAAAGATAACACTCTCCAGCACACCAGATGCCGAATGTGCGATAATAACAACGAAAATGTTGAGCATATAATATCTGGATGCCAAACGCTAGCGTCATCGGATTATCTAAAAAGACACAACAATGTGGCAAAAATTTTGCATTCTAAACTATGTCAGAAGCTGTTCGGACATAACTATACACCGTATTATAAATACGAACCTGAACAGATAATTGAAACTGCAGAAGCAAAATTATACTGGGACCGAACGATCCACACAGATAAATCTGTTGAACACAACAGACCTGATATTGTGTATGAAGATAAAGCCAATAAACGTACATTCCTAATTGACATTGCCGTACCAGCGCCTGCAAATATAAGAACAAAACAAATAGAAAAAGTAAAGAAATACTTACCACTCGCGCAAGATATGCAAAAAACAAAAAGACAAAACGCAGTATTAATCATTCCAATCGTCATAGGTGCTACAGGAGAAATTCCAAGAAAACTGCATGAATATATATCCAAATTAGATTTAGGTAAACATATATATCTCCAAATGCAAAAATCAGTAATATTAGATACATGTAACATTGTGAGAAAGGTCCTGAATATAAAAGATTAATTAATTAATAACTTATCGAAACTCCGCATTACTATTTACGTGTTAACTATATATATGTATGTATGTATGTATATATGTATATATATATATTGATATTTATTGTATTCTTACTAACACTGTAAACTACTACCATATATTATATGTTCTTGCCCTAAACAGGCCGACTTGTAATAAAATACCCCTATATTTACCTTTCCCTTCTTCTTTTTACTGTTGGGAAGGGTGGGTGGTAGGGTGGTTCCTTCCCAATAATAAATGTAATATAGTAAAAAATCTTTCAGAACACATTATATTTTAATTTTAATAACATAGAACATTTAAAAAATATTTTTTAATTAAATAATTTATTCATTATATGAGTCGTATAGATGCAAAACTCACTATTTGCAAATTTTAAGTTCTGAGATATTTGCAAAAAACTGTTATAACTAAGTGTAATTGTATTTTGATGATAAAATCTTGTTACTAGATGGCAATACTTATTTAAAATCGTGAATCATTGGTTTTATACATCATTAATTCATACAAAGTAACTGTTTCCTTTCCACCAATAAAATTGTTATTGGTAGAAAGCAAACAGTTACTTTTGCATCTAAACTACCAACGCAAGTAGTGAGTTTTGCATCCAACACTAAACTTTAAAGAGTTTTTCTCATATTAAATACTGAGTTTTTTTTCTAACTAACCTAAATATCGTATTCTTTGTAAAATTCTACGTCCAAATCGCGCAAAATCTCATTTTTCACTTTTTGTCGAATAGTGAGTTTTGCATCTATATATGCGATTTTTGTTAGTTAATGTTATTTATTATTCACGGTGATATCGTACAGTGCAATTTTATAGGAGTATTATTATTATATTGAAATATCATTTATATCTGATGATGAAAAGTATTATTTTCCTTGATGAAGGCGGACGTTGAGTTCGTCGAAACGTCGATTATAAATAAATATTAGTACAGAATTTTATTTTAATATAATATGAAAGATTTTTTACTATATTATTATGTAAATTAATCAATGTTTTGTAGTTAATAAGTTAGCTAATATTTCAATATCAATAAAACTTAACAGTTTTGTGTCATTCTCAATAAAATACTATCTACTTTCTAAAACAAAACAAAAAAAAAACCTATTTCTTATCGTTGATCGAATTACTCGAACATCTAACCTCAAATCATAAGTCCATAATACCTAATTCAAGCAACCGGCAGCCAAAAATCTCATAAAACCAGCAGATCGGAATAGATCTCATACCGCACTTGTTATATCTACAGGGTGCGATTTATTATCGTGGAAGAACCTTACATCGGGCGTACCCCTCAATATCATATAGATCCGCTGAGCCTGTCTGTATCGTGAACCTATGAATACGAATAACACTGATCCAAAAACGATTACAGCTGCCAGAAATGAGCATCAGCACTGTGTGCCCACCCTTCGAGTGCCGGCAATCTCCTAAGGGATGGGGGACCAATACACCCCTCTAATAAACGTTCCATTTCGCTCGCACCAAATTGCTTTGGTTGAACGGATGAAAAGAGATGCAGCTAGATGACATACGGTCACCAGTTATACGAAAGGAGATCACTGTTAATAGAATTTATATACAATATACACCGGCTGATCAGAGGTTACAAATAAAAAGGGGGCGAATAGCGAATTGAAAATGTTTTTTTGCTTTAGTAAAGATTTGTGTATATAAACTATACAACAACACTGATGACGGATTTGATGCGCAAACAAACATAGACAGCTTCGAGGGATCGGAGTAGAGTAAAGTGCATTTTTATCTGACTTATAGATCCTTGTTTGAACTGCAAATTATTATTTTTAAGCCTCTATTGTTGGCGTTGATGCAGTTACGGGATATATGTTAATTTGTAAAATGGGGTTAATATTATTTTCATATTATTTAGTTGTATAGAAAAAAAAGAAATATATTTAACATAGTAAAAAATCTGTCAGAACTCATTATATTAATAAAACTGCTTTAGTTTAAAGTTCTGTATTAATATTTATTTAAAATTGACGTTTTGACGAACTCAACGTCCGTCTTCATCAGGAAAACTGATACAAATGATATTTACAATAAATAACAAAACAACAAGTAAATAAAATTTCTTTAGATTAAAGTTTTGTATTAATATTTATTTAAAATTGCTGTTTCAACGAAACTCAACGTCCGTCTTCATTAGGATAAATGATACAAAAGAAATTACAGTAAATAACAGAACATAGAAACAAGTTATTAGATAACAAATAAGTAACTAGATCATAAAATTTATAGATTTTTAATCAATAGAAGCCAAATTTTATTTAACTCAGTGCTTTCACAGTGATTGATTTTATCCTTTTCTATATACATTTCTATTGTTTCTCTTATCAATCTGCTGCTAATATTGATTGGTCTAGCAATTATTACAGTATCTTTAAATTTTACATCACACATGTTTTAAAGACGTTTTTTACCCTATAAATTAACACAAGATCTCAGTTAATATGAATATAGCAGTAAAAATCTTTCAGTACTCATTATATTAAAATAAAACGTCTTTAGATCGTAGTTCTGTATTAATATTTATTAATAATCGATATTCCGACGAACTCAGTGTACGCTTTCATCAGGAAAAGATATGAAGATTATTAATACATATTAATATGTAACTACAACCTAAAGCCGTTTTATTTTAAAATATATTATATTGTTTATGAATATTATTTAGCACGGAAAATTTTCAAATTAATATTTAATAAATTATTAACAATCTAACCTCACATTTCTATCTAGTTCAAATAATATTCTATTTCTTATTAATAAGCATTACCATTCAGTGTTTGGGATTACACGTGCAATTTGTTCTTAATTTATCACGTTAAGTCCAACGCATGCGATAATCACGTATCTAACCATACATACATACACAGGCCGAAACATTCATACATGTATAAAGCAGGAATGACATTTCATGTTCATATATAAGGCCAGGACTAATCCACCACGTGTTAGGACGAGCAAGCACACAATGAATACAGCACTTGTATGCCTGCTATTCTGACGTTGTTGTACGTATGTGTGAATGTTGTTTATTACGTCATGCTGTGTTGTGTTAGCTTGTGTTAACACTGTGTTAAACTACGAATGTTTCGTGGTTGCAATTCTATGATGGAATACTAATGGTAAAATTAGTATATAATAATATAACGTATTACACTAGAATACTAAAACAGTTTTAGTTGATTTATTTACAAAAAAAAATTGTAGAAAAAATAGATGTCTTAAATCTGAACTTTTATATGTTATAATTGATTAAAGATAAAAAATGTACAAAAAATACGTAGTAGTATTTTAATTTTTAACCAATTTTCGACAGTAAAACCGAAAATTTAAAATATTTTATTGTATTGTGATTAATCCAATAATCGATTACTTAATCAAAAAACAATTTAATTTTAAAATAAAACTATTTTAGGTTACAGTTCTGTATTATTTATTTATTCTGTATATTTATACAGAACTTTAACCTAGAGCAGTTTTATTTTAATATAATGAGTTCTGAAAGATTTTTTTATTATGTTCATTTAATTTTATTAATATTTCTTCATTAATTGTGAATTCTTCAAGATTTGTTATATATTTGTGAGAATTGTGACATATACGAATACTCGTATTATAAAAAAAATGCATATGTAATACTTTTATTGATTTGTTTTGTGATTGTATTTACTTCTGTTTGGCAATAAATTAGGATTATTATATATATATATATATATATATATATATATATATATATATATATATATACATACAAAAATATAAGTATTTTATATTTATATAATGTAAAAATTAAACTGGTGTAAATTAGTTGCCACAGGTTTTATGTAAAATAACCAATTTTTTTTTACAGTCTATTAGAAATGATAGTTTAACCGTTATTATAACTTTATCGGGTATCGTTACGATATGTTTTCCATCCCAGCCAATAACTGATTTAGATGAATTAAAAAATTCTCTTATTAAAACCGTCAAGAATTCGAACTTTTCCGAACTATAACTGAAAACGGCAAAAAAAAACAAACCATTTAAACTATGTTAGCGTCTGCGCAATCGTCACTATTCGACTTTGAAGAAAAGAGGAAGAAACCGAGCTTCGTATGAGCGAGTAGCGAAGCGAAGCGAAAACAAACGGCAGGACGACGACGCGTTTCCGCTCTCCATTCCGGGAGCGCCGCACACTCCCGTCCGCATCGCGTCGTGGCGCCATGAATAATAGATGGGGCGGCGCTCTAACAATGACGTAACAACAATCGCGCCACTCTGCGCACAGATTGGCGCGACACAATCTCCGATCAACCGGCAACAACTGAAGCACTGAAGGGGACCCCTTCGCCAAAACGCCTACAATGTTCGTCAAGAACTTAGTAGGACGTATTTGAAAATGCAGACTTAATAAGTGAAATTTGTCAGAAGAGTAATGCAGTTGGTACATATGGAAAAAATATTTCTTTAAATAGTTTTACTACTAACGGCCAATTTTATAATAAATACTTTAACTAAAGTTGACTTTAAACTTTTTAAAAAAGTATCGATTTTGAATTCTACTGGCGTAAGTATGATTGCTTTCAATAAATCTATTCTCTTTTGTCAATTTTTCAAACATGTAATGGCAAAACTATTTGTTGTTGCAATAAAACAATGCTTTTACCTGCTTAAAGTCGACTTCAGTTAAAATGTATATTATAATGTTTATCGTGACATAGTAAATAAATATTAGATAATATTTTGCAATTTAAATTTCGAAAGTGAATATCTCAATTTGATTAACTTTTGGAAATGATTTGCTTACCGGAGGTGGTAATTTACTGATATCAACATAGTTTAAAAATCTTTCAGAACTCATTTTATTAAAATAAAACTGCTTTAGATTAAAATTCTGTATAAATATTTATTTAGAATTGACGTTTTGATGAAACTCAACGCTCGTCTTCATCAGGATAAAAAATACTTAAATCACTTTTATGTGTTTTACGAATAATTCGCAACAGAAATATATTTCGCAAAATTTTTTAACAAAAGTTACTAAACAACTTATAACAATAAATAAGTTTTTAATAATTGTTTATGTTTTTTGATATATATATATATATATATATATATATATATATATATATATAATTCTTTAAATAGGTGGCATATTTATGTCAAGACAGTTTTGTTTTTAGTTACTATGAGTTACAGTAGTTGTTATACATACAAATTTTTCTATTCCATACATTTATTTAATACGATGACGGTCGGTTGTGTGGTGGCCACAGCAGATTTTTTTATTTACATTTTATTTTAATACTAAGTATAAAAATTAGTATTTAAAAAAATATAAAAAAAGTTACTGGTATTTTTTGTTGCTAAAACACAAATTTTACCACTGTACTGTAAAAACAAGAAATATTTTAGTCGTTAGAAAAAAAAAACTGTAGATTTTCTTGACAATATTATATTAACTTACATTTTAATTTTAATATAAAAATATAATACGAAACGTTAAAATATTAATGACATTTGTAGTTTTTCTCTTAGTTAACTGTGTAATCTAGTATTTAAAATGAAATATTCTTTTAATTATGAAAAGATACGGTGTGTAAAAGTGTAAAGTAACTGAAATAGGGTAATAGTTTTTCCACTTGTAAACAGTATGAATAAAATAAAAGCGCGCAAATTTACCCAGCAGCCGTTTATAATTCATAATTACAATCTAAATCATTAATGTGTCTAAACAGATTATATCTTTCTTTGATTTATATTCCAACGTTTTAATCATTTTCCAACTGAACATTTTAAGCGTTTCGAAACAAAACAAAAAAAGGAAAAAACTAAAATTAATTGCTACGTGTTTAATAGTAATAAAGTTGGGTTTCTTCTTGTTTAAAAGTGGTGCCATCTATTATTCATATGCCGAATAACAAATACCGAATACTAACTCTTGAGGTTTTAATTAACTCGTTGTTCACGCCAGATAACCGAATATTTTAGCATTATCAAAATGTTGTGTGTGGTGTGTGTGTTATTGGTTAATTTGAATAATTTAAGCGTGGTTAAGTTTGGTTTCGTCCTTCACGAAACAATTGCATGTTTCGAGGGTTTATTATTAAAACTGTGTCAGTTTTTTTTTTTGATTTTTTTGTCGTTAAATATAAGTGATAAAAATTTGAATTATTGCTTTTTTTGGTGCTTGTTAATTGTTGAAAGATTTGGTGATATTCCTGAGCAATGTGTAATTAATTTTATTTATTGTTAAATTGGAACAAAATTGTCATAAAGTATTTTTTTTTAATATTGTTTTTTTTTTGTATATTTTTTTCGAAACATAATATAAATAGAGCAACATTTAATATTTTATTTAATATCACATTGCCTGAGATACCCTACATTCTAAAATTATTTTCATATCTACAAATTATTTTATTTTTAACAATATGGAACTTTGTTTTTTCAAAATTGAATGTTAATTTTATTTTTTCCATTTATTATTAATTACAATATTAACTTTCATTTTTTTATTTAATAATAACATTTTTTTCAAATTACATTTAAATTAAACTTGCATAAAATCAGGTATCTGTCATACTTTCTAATAAGACATTTTAAGTTTATATAAAATAAATATATTTTCTAAAAATGAAATAATAAGACGTAATTATATAGCAAAATTTATTTGTCTAGATAGGACTGTTTGGGGGAAACTAATTTCAGTATAGTGGATAGAGTTTGTGCCACACTCTTTTGACGTAATTGTGTATGTGTGTTAGTAGCAATCTTTAAAATACTGGAAAGTTGCAGGACAATAAAATTAATAATTTACTAACAGTACATAGAAAAGAATTTGTTAAATTTATATTAAAACTAACACTATTCTTTGTGTAAACATTACTGTTTAAAAAGGATAGATACTAATTTATGTATAAATGTCAATTTACAATAGTGTCAAAAAATTTCGTAACACCAAGTGTCCTTTTGGTACATTTTTTTCTAGTGCAACTTTTACACTATATATATAATTTAGGGTCAGTATTTCCAATTTATGTATATTATTACTAAAAATAAAAATTTAATTTCTTCTCCAACAGGGGTGTAGGTCACGTTTTTTTAAATAAAACTACTTGGATTTTATTTTACATGCTACTAGTTTCGGTACTAACGCGTACCGAAACTAGTAGCATGTAAAATAAAATCCAAGTAGTTTTATTTAAAAAAACGTGACCTACACCCCTGTTGGAGAAGAAATTAAATTCATATTCAAAGGTCGTTCAACTCAATTATAAAAATAAAAAATTATATATGTATTTTCAGATGTATTTTTTTGAACAAATGACAATATTTCATTGGTTAATTTTAAAATTATTTCAGAGACAAATTTATATCAAAATTTGGATATGTAATTAAATATAATTTCTTTTGATAAATTCAAATAAATTGATTTTAAAGTTTATTATTGTCTTATTTTTAGTAAAATATGAAAATATATATTAGTTTCAGATATCTGGCCCTATTAATACAAATTACTATAATCAACGCATACTGATTTATAATTAGTAGCCACTGTATTAATTAACCAATTTTGTTCAATTTCAGATATATCTTATAATATATTAATACTAGCTGAAACAAGGTAATAAGTAGAATATGTTTGCTATTTCATTAAATATGTATATTGTAACAAAATTAATATTAAAATTCAATACTTTTTTTAAATATTTGAGTATGTATTTAACAGTAGATTTCCATAAAGAATTTACAGATAATTTTAAGCAAATATATTAACGAATTTATCGCTTTGTATAATAATAAACTAAATATCCACAAATTTTGATTGATATTGGAATATATTTAATATTTTATAATTCTAAATCTATAGCAGTATTTTTGATGAAGAATTACTTACAAATAATCTTGAATGAAACTTTAACAAAATTATTAATAATGAAATAAATATGATGAAATTTAGACAACACAAAAAAATAATAAGCGATTTTATTTTGTCCGTAGCAAAATATTAAAACTTATAAAACGCTATTATAAAATACACTAGATAGTTCGTTAGCTATCTTGTCTGTAAGAAGATAGAAAGTTGTTGCGCATGTTGACTAGATTGGTGCAGACTGTATAAAGCTAAGCCCGCTTTTGTTTTTATTCAGCTAGTCAAGTTTTATAATGCGAAACTATGAAAGTTTTAATCAGTTTTCGCAACAAATTAGCAGAACGCTCGAACATTGTACTTTTACTGCACTTCTGTCTCATTTGTTCTATGTAACTCTTTGACTACAGAGTAATATTATAGTCTGTACAATTGGAAAACTCCGAAATGTACAACTAAATCTGAAATTTGTTTGTTTAGTTTATAACTTTATAATTTTAACAGAAATGTTACCGAATATCGATTAATTTCTGGTCAGTTATATTTTAAATTTATAGGTTAACTAAAAGACATTTTCTTTAATAATTTAAATTTTGTGTTGCATCCAGTAAGCTTGTTGCATATTAAAACTTAAATAAACTCGATTTAAATTAAATAAATTTATAAAACTCAAAATTCATTCAGACAACCTTATTTATTACAAAATTAGTGATACTCATATGTAGTAGTTCTGAACCAAATTACTTAATATCGTATGAAAAAATAAGGCAAATTTAGATTTATCAGTTGTTTGTTATATTGTTATGATGTTTTTTTAACAAACTTTAGTGTTTTCATAAGCTAGTAGATAGTACAATCCAAAACCACTAATATTGCGAATAAAACATAACAATAATTTCGTGATAAGTAGGGTGGTTTGAATGAGTCTGTATGCTTTTTTATCCTGCGTAAATTTTGTTGAAAAATCTAGTATAGATTGTAGAATTTGAATCTGAAATTTAACCACAAAATAATTTTATACATAATGTATTAAACAATTTTTATGACAGTCACAATATTCGTATTCGTATAACCAACCCTAGGCTTGAAGTCATCAAACTTCAGCCGGGATGGTGATAGTCATTAAAAACATCTATTTACTGTGGTAAATAGGCAGAGAGGCGGTTATTGTAGTAATAAGTTTTACGATAGCAATAGTACGAGAAGCAAGGCAAAGCAGGAGGAATACTTATGAATAAATATATGCATCAAACTGAGTGAGAGGTGGAAATTCGCGTTTACGTCGTTTTCAGTAACAAGTTCCGTTTGTTCGGGCGAGAGAGAGTGGGATTCCCCTGACGCGTCGCTTTGGTTATTACACAGTATTACTACCGCCCCCCCCACATAATCTATAGAGCGTTAACGGTTTGGCAGGGCTGGCAACCCTTTCGCGGAGGCCGTGGAGCCGATCCTCTATAGCACTGTATGTTATGATTGCAAGCGTGAATAATTCATCGAGTAATTAATGCAAGAAATTACCTATTATGTGTATGATTCGGGAACCGAGTACAATTATTGTGAAATACAGTTTCGCCACTCGTAACTCGCGGCCATTTGCCTATACTCTATGCGATATTCGCTTGGGCGAAAAGGGTTTTCATTATTGGCCAAATATCTAACTTGCTTTATTAGCTCTCTCTCTCGCTTATTCTCTCTCTAACTCTCTTTCTCTATCACGTTCTGGTTCCATTCTGTTTTGTTTTGGTTTGATTTAACTTGCTTTGCTTTACTCGACCCTGCCTTGTTTTGCTTTATATATATATATATATGTATTCAAATTATTTCATATTTCATTGTGCATATAACTACATACCATGTTTAATATTCAAATGCTTTATATTTATTCGCATAAATACAGCTAATTCATTTGGGAAATGATATTAGTTTGTACATAAAGAAAATTTAATTTCTTTCTTAATTAAATGGTATGTATAATTATAATATTTTATGAAAACATATTTATTTTGTGTTCATAGTAAAGAACACTAGTAAATGTCTTTCTTTTTTAATATGTTTATGCTGAAAAAAATATCATAAAAATTAAATAATTTTAAAATAATAAAGGATTAGGTTTAAGTTTTGTATAGTTTTAAATTAAAATTCGACGGTTCAATATACTCCACGTATAAGGCAAATATACAAATTACATAAATAATAAACAAACCAAATATTGGAACAAGTTACTAGGTAACATAATACAAGTAACTAGATTATAAAATTTATCAATTATTAATTAAAGGAAGCCAGATTTTATTTAAATTATGAACTTTACAATGATTGATGTTATATTTTTCTCTATAAATTTCTATTACTTCACGCCATGTACCCAAAAGGATGTGGCACAAACTCGTTCTACTATCCTTTTATCCTAACAACCGAATTTAACTCTGAAAGCGAATGGTCCTAAGGAAACTATCAAAAATAGTTCACTTAAAAATATTTGTAACTCGTTTTTTTGTATCTATATGCACTATAACAGTGTCAAAAAATGTTGGTAATGTATTTTTTTTAATTTTTCATATTTTTCTTATTGTTAGTGTAATTTTCACATTATTTGGTGTAAAATAGTTTTAGCTCTGTAGTAGCATAATTTTAATTGATCAATAATTATTTAAAAATATGGCTAAACAACTATTATTAATTAACACTTATTTTAGAAGCTTGATTAAAAAATTTGTGGTTATTCTTGGAATAACCACAACTTGCAAACTAAATCCAATTTATTTTCGCGAAAAATAGAACGAAATAAAATAACTCCCGAATTTGATATTCATCATGTCATGATTGGAAAGGCAACAAACAAAACGAGAGGGCATCACAACAGTAACAACGAGATGGTCGAAACCAAACCGAGGCTACAACAATTTAAATTATAAACCATCTCAAAGCCGTGTATCCGGAGATATAACTGTCCAGTTCGAAATACAAATACCGGATTTTGGACTGGCTCGGTTCTCGCGTACATATACAACTTCAAACTGTTTGTGTGTGTGTATGTGTGTTTGTTTCAAATTCAGCTGCCTTGGTTCGTCACGCAGTCTCCTGCATAATACATCTGGTTACTGTACAAAACATACATACGAATTGTACAGAGAGTTCTAGTTTCATTGGCTGATTTATATAGATTGAAATTTGCACATATTTGTCTACTTAGTAAAGAATATACTGCCCTAATGGTATGTAACAGTTTAATAATAAAATCAATCAGTATTAAAATGTACAATTATAATAATTAATTAATAAATTATAATATCAGATCCACGATAAATATAGATACGTAAGGCATATACCTAATACATGGATTGTTTTGTTATAAACATAAAAAAAAGAATGTTATGGTTGATCTGATAGTATAATACAATATTCAAGTTTACTACGCGTAAATCTTTGTATGGAACATAAAATTGACAAATAATTTGTTTTGTGAATGTAATTTTTCATAAAAAATGTAATATTAAGTAAATTATCACAGTAAAATTACAAAATTTTTGTTATTTTTACTGTTAAATTCTATTTAAATTACATAAATTTAAGATATATTAAATAAAACGGCTTCAAGTTTAAGTTCTGTATTAATATTTTTTAATAAAAATTAAAATAAATTTTTTTTCCGTTAATTAAAAATTTATAAAATTTTTATGTTCTAGTCACTTATTTGTTACCTAGTAACTTGTTTCCATATTCTGTTAGTTACTGTAAATGTCATTTGTATCAGTTTACCTGACGAAGATGAACGTTGAGTTCGTCGAAACGTTGATTATTAATAATATTAATACAGAACTTGAATCTTAAGCCATTTTATTTTATATATTGAGTTTTGAAAGAGTTTTTACTATATTTTTTACAGTGCTAAAGAATTTTTTCTTAATTATGATGAGTTCTAAAAGAATTTTTTACTATTTCTACGACTATGTAATATTAAAAAATAATTTTTGGTGTGAAGTGAATAACAAATAAAAATTACACGGTTTTTGACTCTTTTTTGACAAACTGTTTGTCAAAACAATTTTTTATTCCCACAATAAGTAAACATACTACAATACATAAATTGTAGTGAGTGTACGAAATATACTACATTTACTAGTTGTAAAAAAACTATTTTGTATGCTTTATTTCTTTAAATTATTAAAGTAATGTTTTTCTGCGATGAAACTAAAAATTTCACAAATATTTAAATATCCACGTAATCGAACTTAAATAATACATAATTAATTGATTTAATAAATTTGGAAAATAATCCCAGCAAGGTCAATATATTTTTCCAAATTTATTAAATAAACTAATTATATTATATTAGGTCACAATGATTATGTGAATATTTGTGAAATTCTTCAAATTAAACAAAATTATGTGAAAAAGACAGTTAAAATACGGTATTCTGTACATCCATCAAATTCATTTCGCTATAGAACGTAGCATTACCGTGGTAGCATAGAGGGCAAAGGGGTAGACTTGTGTCAACCGAAACGCAACCGGTAATAATCGGGACGAACACAATTTACAGTGGAAATCACACGAATATGGGACGAGAGGTAACGCACATACATACGGATACGACTCTACAGGGATGTCGTACTGTTATGAATTCCATATTGCCTGTGAAATAGGTCATTTACAACATGCTGATTTCGCTGTTCCCTATTCTCTATCTCACTTCTAAATCCCCTCCCCCCCCCTTTTGAACTCCCCCTATGGTTTGATACGTGTGATGGATTCACTGTCTTTGTCACTCAAATTTGCCCGTCTTTGTTTGATATATGATATGTGGTATTTTAGATGTATTAGTGACGGTAATACAAAACTTTGATTTGTAGAATTATATGTAATTTTTTTTTATCATTGCTGCTGTAAATAAACAAACGAAAAATAATAGATTATCAGTAAAATTTTTTAAAAACATTTTCGGGTATCGTTGTACCTCTGATTGAAAATATTGAGAGATTTACAAACTGAAAATTTTGACATTTGTTAGAATAACTTTTAGTGTATTCAATAAGATTTTTAAATTGTTAATAAGCACTTGAAAACGTATAAAATTGTGACAGAGATAAAAACTACACAGAATTTGACAATGAGAATTTGTTAGAAATTGTTGATATGTTGGATATAATTAATACTAAAATAAAATTTGTAAGAACTTATTTATTTTTAGAATAAAATTTACTACCACGATACTGAATCAAATTTTTTTTGTTAATGACAAAACTTAGTTTCAAATAAAAGCAAATACTTAGATAGATTTAAAATTGAGATGTATAGAATCTGTCTGTCATCAGTGTTGATCTTAATGTACTTTTAAATAGGGGTAGATTCTTTTTTACTTAAAACTCAAGAGGGTAAAATGTAAAAGACATGCTAATACTTCAATAGGGAGGGGTGGAAATCTTTTGGATTATGTTTTAAAGTAGGTATAAAATGTAAAGCGGGTGCCATTGTTGGTTTCAACTGATGCTTATGTCTGTCAATGTTTGACGTGACATTTTACTAATATCAGATGTCATTACATTTTAAATATCCGATTTTAAATCAATATTTAGTTTTGTTTCTTAATCATTTTTATTTGTTGTAAATTATGTTATACTTTTTGTATCAATTTTATTTTATTCTAATGAGTACTATCATTATATATTGGTTAAATATTTTACAAAATACAATCTAATTTTATAATACATAATTATTATTTTTGTAATAAAAAGTCTCCAGTTGTAGATGTATATTGTGTAACCGCATGATAATATCTCTCAGTGACCACAGAAACAATAACAAATCATTGATTTGCTCGTTAACAATTAACAAACGTAACAAATAAAATCAAATATCAGAGTCCGAAGTATTATTTGTGGTAAAAGTGGTGACTTTTACCGCGTATCAAAGTTGGCTTGATCGGTTATAGAGCAATTTCGTGGAAATGGAAAGTTCGCAGTTCTTCTCAGAAACAACAATAATCATTCTGTACTCCTACGACGTTGATTACCAATCTGATATATACCCAATCATACCAATACAATATTATTTACTGAAATGACACGCAATTCTTATTTGTTTGTTAGTATTTTATCACTCGTTATTTGATAATACTTTATATTTTTCTTTAGATTAGTATGTGTTTATCTATAAAATATATTTCATTTAGAATATAAACTTTAATTAAAATTTGTATTATTAGAGATAATTTTAAAAATTGTATTAAGTTTATAGGAAAAATATAGGAAAAATGTAATAATTACATTACACAGTAAAAAATAATTGTGTTAAATTCACACAATTTTAACAAACTTTGGTGTTTCAGAAGATCTACTACTTAAATTTTGTTAATTTAACAAAAATAAAACATATAAAATTAAATTAATATGTAGAAACATATATTTTAACATTTTAACATTTTGCAATTTCAACGCAATATAATGTGTGTTATTTTAACATCAAATTTTGTGTTAATTTAACAATTTTTCATTAACACACTGGAAAACAACAAACAAATATCTATTTTTTTTACTGTGTATTGGTCTAATATTTTTTTATAATAAAAGCATTGAACTATTACCGATTATTTTCAATCACAGGATTTTTTTTTAGATTAATAAAAAAAATTGATATTTATGTGAAACTAAAATAATAATTAATTACTGAATTATTAACAAAAATAAGATTGCACATTAAAACATAAAACTAAAATATAATATTTCAATGGCCAAGATTGTAAGGCAACATTAATTTTTTGGTAGGTATTGCAATCTTACTAATTTTGACTAAGATTTTACAGATAAACAGAAAATAGACTTTTTGTAACATGAATTAACTGTTTTAGCGTGAAGCTTTTCTGTCTTTCTGTGGACACGTGTAGAACAAAATAAAAAGTCTTTAGATTAAAATTCTACACGTGTAGTATATAACGTCGAATTTTAATATGAAATAAAACAGAACTTCATCCTTAAGCCTTTTTATTTTAATATGATGAGTTTTGAAGAACATATATATTTAAACTTTAGAAGTGAATATTTCAATTTAATAAGCTTTGTGGTATTGGTAGTTTACTGATGTCACTTTTATTATAAATATTTTGCAATAAGAAAATATTTAAAACAAAGGTTGTTATACTGATTATAACTAATATCTTTTATGTGTAATATTTTTTAATAAGATTTATTTATTTTTATATATTTTTGCGACATTTTGTTCAAATATCTATTTATGTAGATACGTTTCCATGATTATGGTAAATTATAAATATGTATTATAAAACTGTCAACATAATATGATACTTCTATGTTATTATTTTTTTTAATAATAATTTATTTTTTAGAAAGTATTTTGTTTGTACTGTTATCATAAATAGATATTTTTGGTACAAAAAGCCGGAGTATAATTATTTTAACAGCCCTAGAAAAAACTTATTTAAAATGTGAAACATAATTGAATATATATTTTACTTGAGAATTATGGAAACTATTACACAAAATTGAAATACTAAAAACCTACAACTTTACATACAATAAATAGGAAACTAAAGTACGTACTTTTCGTAAAATAACTTTCGCAACGAAACAACAATTTTAATCATAATCCATTCTTTAGCGAGTAATAATAACGTCGACAAAATACAATTGCAGTGTACCAGCAGATATAGTCCTCAATATGCACTACCATAAGCATAATAACCCTGGCATAAACGCATACAAACACAACACACAGTAGAGGAATATAAACGTTAGTACGTTCATATAAGCAACTAACCCCTCTGCTTTGCATTTGTATATATATCTAGGTAACAAACATCCTGCAACATCCACGATGTGTTGGTTGCTGCTGCTGCGGCAAGCTTTAGAAACGAAGCATACGACCAAAGCTCATAAGCTCCCGTGCTTTGCCTGCCGAAAGCTAATCATAATAAAGCTGTAATTAGTGCTGGAGAGCCGCCATAAAGAGAAAATGGGACGTCTATTCTCCAACTCGTTCAAATCAAGCTCATCCAAATATTCATTGTCTTTATTTGCCCCCCTAAATATATCATTTGTCAACTTAAAATATAAGTACGTCTCCAGGTTTATTTGCAATATAATAAATATTTCGAGTTGAATGATTGAAGAATTAGATTGGTAACTTATTTTTAGATTATATATTGTGGATAAAAGCGATTATCAAACTGGATATCGTTTCATTAGTTGCCGATCATTTCAATAATCACAAACGACTATCCGGGGTTTGAGATGAAATTATAAATCGATGCAGTGGTACCGCGAAAATAATTGGAGAATTCAATTATTCTATCGTTATTTTCGTTGATTTCAGTTGTTGTTCATTATAAATGTTTTGATATAAATATTTCTATCCATTTTCATGCATTATACTTAACTTCTATTTAGCAAATTTAATTTTATTGATATGAACAAATTATTTGATTAAATTTTGGATTTGTTGAGAACACATCTTTAAAACCTGTAGCGTTATAGAATTTTTTTTTTAGTAAATGAAACTTTTCCTTCGATAGAAAAAGACAAAATATACTATAAATACAGCAGCTCCTATAGTTACAAAGAAAATAATATAAAACTTGAGAAAATTTATTAAATTAGTAATCTTCAGGCTTTCATGTCCTGTGTTCATGGAATTTATAGAATTTACTGAGCGAGCTGATATTCCGTGGTTGATCTATCCTCTTCACAGACGTTTTGCCATACATCGTTAATAGCATCCTCAGTGTTTGGTGACTGAGAATGCCATCTAGGATGTATGGCAAAATGTCTGCGACGAGAATAGATCGACCACGGCAAATAAGCCCAGTAAATTCTATAAAATTCAATAAAAATCGGCTGTGCAAGCCTGAAGATTCTATTTAATACATTTTTTATCAAAAATAACAAACTATTTAAATGGAATTTGTGTTATTAGAATAATAAGTTAACCATTAAGTTAATTGAGATAATTAAGTTAACTATTAATTTCTATAAACAATAAATAAATTTACTTCATAAGTAAATTTTATTCTCATACTGAATAATCTTAAGAATAAATGTTATTTCAACAATTTACTATCAGAGTCTTATTAATAATAATAACAATTTTTTTAAACCAATAAATTAAATATATTCCGTCTTTTTAATACGAAAATTTACCGAGTAAATACATTTGTCTAAAATAAATTTAACCAGCGCTTATGAAACCAGAACTAATATAACTTCATACAGTAACAAAACTACATAATCATTTACCAATCACAAATTAAACTTTCAAACTAATCTATCATATCCGAATTCAAGCATCCAAAATCTAAATGCTTCATTTGCAATAAGCAAAGATGAAAATAACATCGACAATCAGTTGTCAAGTCAAAGACGAGATCAGTTCAAGGGGTGGGGGGATTCGAGTCAGGTTCGAGTTGAGAGCGAGGTCGAAGGGCGAAAGATTGCGCCTGGCGTCGGCGTTTTGGTGGCGTTTGTGCCGCCAGTCAAGTGTGATGACGGCGTCGGCGATGCTTGCTGGAGTAGCTGAATTATACAACGCGCGGCTGCTTCCGACCATGCATTGTGCATGAATCGACTAAACGCTATACGCTTAACTTCTGCTTAGACGCTTTTGCGGATCAGCTGCTATTGTGAGTTACATAGTATAGTATTAATCCAATACAGATTTTTTTTCTGTATATTTGAAGAGTTGATAAAGAATGAATTTTGATGAAGCGTTTCGCATTGATAATATTTGTAATATTAATATAAGTTTTTGTATATTTTTAGTGGATAGTTAATTTAATATTTTTGAAGTTGAAAAAATGATTTTTCTACACTGAGAAAAATGGATAGTTACCGTAACGCTATTTATATTTAAAAAGGTGACACAAACACAAGATATTAAAAATAACAAAATAAGTATATTTAAAAATTAACTATAAATATAATAAAAACAAAAATTTAATACCATCAATTTGTATATAGTATTACAGTCTTAATTCTTAATATAGTATTAAATTAAAATATATATGTAAGTAGATTTTAAAAATGTATAAATTTGTAAATACAGTAAACATACTCGTATATTTCAAATAAATATCTACTTATTATTATACAATTTGTTAAATATCTATTTTTCTCAGTGTAAATTGATCGTTTCAACTTTTAAATATAATAATAAAATATTCGTATTGAATAATTTGTCGCTAGAAGTTAACATCTTTAGATTTTTTTTATCTCTATTGTAACCAGAGATGGAAAATGTAATAAAATGGTACTCGGCAATGTTATAATAATATGTAACAACCTATTGGTTTTCTGAAGGTATATTTCAAGAACGTTTGGAAGCGTAATATAGGTTATCACAATCGTTGTTGTTCACTTGAAGATTGTAACAAAACTCAAAACGTTTTTTGAATAGAAAGGTTGAAACAATCGTCGAGTAATATAAATTTTGTAAAACTAAACAAGTGTTTCTTTTAATAATAAGTTTTATAATTATTATTATTTCTTATTAATAATTTATTTAATGTTTAAGACTTAAATAAAATTATTATTATTTATTTTGTTGATTTCAAAAATCTGGATTCTAATTTTGAAACTTAATTTTTAAACATTTTCGTATCTAAATTGTTTTGTAATAGATTGGGTAAATTTGAGTAAAAGAAATGAGAAGTTTGTAGATAGACCATAGGTAAAAATATACTTTTAGGTGAATCATTGGAAATAACAGAAACGAAAAACTAACCGAATGAAAGCTGTAGGAGGACGAAAGCAGCAAGGGGACGCAATAAAAAGTTTGCACGTTCTTTTCGTATTTGTTTAGGACAACTGTCCAGAGTCTACGAAACTCGGAACATTTTGCCCGTTACTCTCTACTCCCAGCTATCTGGGCGACTTCGAAACGAAACTACTTTAAAATAATTACCGCAGTGATTGGCGGCCGATGTTTTCCCGCACGTTCCCACGGGACCGGAACAGAAAGCTTGCTGCTTCCGGACACCGGATTTGGTCCCCGATACCATCCTACCGGCCGCCCCCTACATCGGGGCTGATCGCTGAATTGAGCTGAATTGACGCGACCAAATGCACTAGCGATGCTAGTGTTACGCGCTGACTCGCTGCCTCGTCTATATTGCCGACAAATTCTGTCCACTTACGTTTCTGTCTTTTACCTACCAAACCAAACTTTGACGTAGCGTCGATTTTACGACAAAAGGTACGGAGGTGTATAAAGTGAAATGTGTACCGTAGAAATTTATTTAAATATATATTTTATTAAGACGATATGACAATTATTTTGTAAATATATTAAAATAAAGCTTTTAAGGTCATATTTTTTTTGAAATTCATTATTTCCTATGTTTTGTTTATTTATTATTTATTTCATTTATTATTTATGTTATTTGTATGTATTTTCCTGATGATAGTGATGAACTGTAACCAATATAGAGCCTTTTATTTTAATAATAAATGTCTTTTTAAGCAAAGTAGTATTTACGCAAGAAAAGTATTTTAAGTATTACTTAAATTATTTCAGAACCTTAAATACTATCATAAGTATTTAGTATTTTTATTTAAAGTATAAAATGTTAATAAGTTTACATAAAATATTTTAAAAAATTTAAAAATATTAAAAATATTGCCAAATATTAAAAAAAGAATATATTTATTACTTAATTTAAATACAGTGTAACTTTTATTTCTCGAAAATACTGAAACTTTAATAAAAATTTTATAGATCGTTTGTGTAAATCAAATTTTTTCTTGGAATATCTTTGTTTTACACAAACAATTTATATAATTTTTACACAGACAATTTATGTAATATTACTCGTACATAGATTGTTTTAGTGTACGATAAAATTTGGAAATAATTTGAATAATAAATAAATTTATTATTTGGAAAAATAAATATTTTTTTCACTGAAATTATAATAAAAATAGTAATAATACATGATTGTACTTAGTATTTAGTACTGTAAGTAAATTTGAATGAGAAAAATTGTCTAAAGTAATACTGGTACTTGTATTTTGAATACTTTTTAAAAAGTAGTATTTAGTATTATACTTTTGTAGTATTGGTTCAAGCTCTGCCTTCATGAAATATATATATATATATATATATATATATATATATATATATATATATATATATATATATATCATGCATTAATTTTTTTTATAATTCATATACATTTTCTGTAACTAAATAAAGAAATATTTTTTCCAAATAAAATATGTGAAACATGCATTATATAAATTGGTTTTTCCGATAAATTAATTTACAATTGATAGTATATTTACATATGTAACATGTACCAGCTAGTTTAGACCTGGTCTATTCTATACAAATATACCTATAGAATAGACTAGATATATACCAGCAATATATTTCTATAAATATGGCTGCATATGTTTATAGTAACATAATAAAATTTTTCTTTCTTATTCAACCGTTAAATCCGAAAACCTCTTCCAACCATTTCACATAATTTTTCCATTTTTATCCCTATATTATAACTTTTATCTAGCGCCAAAGTACCACGAAAAATCCCTGGCATTAGATAATACTAAAAGACACTCCTCGCTTTGATCTAGTTGGTCGTACGCGGGCACTAGCATTACGCCCGTACATTAAATGTTGTGCAGACAGAAATCGAGCATTGGAAAGCAAAATGAGAGCCCGGTAGCAAAGCATCCGTACAAAGAGATTAGTCGTTTGGCGGTGACCATCGTGGTGGCGGACGCCTGATGCAGATCCGATTAGTTCCGCAAATGGACATGTGATTGTTTCGGCCAGCATCGCATTGCCGGGGAAACAAACACATTCATTTTGGGTTAGTTGCTGCCTCATGATTTCGATTTCGGTTCAATAAACATGACAATGTTTTTAGACCAGAAATTCATTTGTTTTCATCCGATGATGCATAATGATTTTATGTTTTTTTTTTTTTATATAAATGGAAAAATGTTTTGATAAATTTTGAGTTGTATACTGATAAATGCTGCTATTTTATTAAATAAAAAATAGAGCAATTTTGAACATACATGCCATTTAAATTTAAGCTAAAGATTTCATAATTAAAGTAATGACCAGAATTAAAATTTAGTTAATTAAATTTGAAGATTTACCTAAGTTAAATTTAATGATGTAACATGATTTTAAGTTATTTGTTTTTATATACATGAATGGAAAAATGTTTTAGTAAATTTTCAGTTGGATGTTGCAGATAAATGTAAAATTGTTATACTAACAAATTATTTCTTGTTTTGGTTCAACAGACATGACAATGTTTTTGGATAAGAAATTTATTTGTTTTTATCCTGTGCTGTATTATGATTTTATATGTTTTTTCTTTACATCAATGGAAAAAATGTTTGAGTAAATTTTCAGTTGAATGTTGCAGATAAAAGTTAAATAAATGTATAATTGTTATATGTATATTATATTTTTTTTTTGGTTCAATAAAAATGATAATGTTTTAGAAACAGAAATTTATTGATTTTCAATCGGTGTGATTTATTATAATTTTATATGTTGTGTTTATTTACAAAAAAGGAAAAATATTTTGGTAAATTTTGAGTTAGATATTGCTGATAAAAGTTATATAAATCTGAAACTGTTATATAATAGTAGTATATTTTACTAACAATTTTTCGAGTTGATCGAGAATATAAATTATCATTTGCAGGAATTAAAGTTTTTGAAGAAAACAAGTTAAAACGTTAATGGTTGCAAAAAGAATTGTTAAAAATTATGGAGGAGATAATAAGTAACTTTCTAGAATTTAGACATTTTATAGACAAGTTATAAAAATTTGTAATTATTCGATTTCAATTTCAAATACATAAAAACAGATAAAGTATTTTTTTAAATATTAGTAGGAATAGTTTAGTTGGTGGTAAAATTATTTTAAAAATTAAACTTTATGGTTTTTATACATATTTGTATTGCGAAACAATCTATATTTTTTATTATATTTATAATAAATAATTTTAAATTAAATTATTAATACAGTAATTAATTTAATAAATTTTTGATTTCGTTTATAATATATTGCTAATTTTAACAAATTATTCATAATAAAAAACTATAAGTACACATATATAAAATATATTTAATAAAATGTATTCTAAAAGCAATATCAAGTAATTTTTTATTATTCAATTTTATAAATGGGTTTATTTAAACATATAATAAACGTAAATAAATAATTTTATATATATATATATATATATATATATATATATTTTAAAAATCAAAATAAAAACGTTATTTGAATTAGATAAAATAAAATATAAATTTTTGTACAAATTACTTTTCAATCTGTTTATATTAAATTTGTGTTGACGTCATACTTATCATGAAATATACAAATTTTAATTAATTCTTTTTGAAATATTAACATTGATTTAAAAATAAAAAAATGTTACATTTTTAATGACCAAAAACATTATTTTTTATTGTAAGCAGAAGAAACTATGTAAGATTTTATACAAATAACTAGTACAAAAAACAATAATACTTTCTGCAGACAAAACTAAATTATTTCTTTAAAAATAAGCTCCATCATGTTCTTGTTGCACAGACCATATTTTTAAAACTAATACTCAGACAATATTTTCTTTTAAAAGACCAGCATCTCTCCGCCATTTTAATAAATCAAAAACAAATAAACATCATAGATAAGTAGCGAAAAACTAAATCTGAAAAGTGCAGTCGAATACACGTTGGTCAGTCTAAACATGACATACATCTGACGCACACATGAATTTAATATGATAAAAGACGGACGGTGAGGTCAGACTGAATGTACATATTACGTGAGTAAAGTTTACGTACGTTATATTTTACTGGGTACGTTCAACATCAACATGATTTTAGTAAAAAGTAAATTGAGAATCACATCCCCGAGATGTCTGTCTCAACGTTAGTTTGATTTTGTTTACAAACCTAGTATGTGATCTGTAGATGTTTACACTTCGTTTAATAAAGTAATATACGTTTAAAATATATAAATACTAAAGACTCATTCAGATTACTATATTTATCACAAAATTACTATTATGTTTAAGCGTAAAGCTAGTGGTTCTGAACCAGATTACTTATTAATTTATGAAAAACAACGCAAATGTACAATTTTAGTTTTATTAATAAATTATTATTGTTGGTTTTATGGCAGCCAAAAATTGAGATTAATGTATTTTTAACAAATTTTAACAAAACGGCAGTTTGAGTGAATCTTTATTTTTAAACCAAAAAATTTCAATAAAATTTAATTTAATTGTTTTAATATTTATTAATAATCGATGTTTCGACGAACTCAACTCCGTTTTCATCGAAATAAAAGTTACAAATGACATATGTAGTTTATAAACAGAACATAGAAACAAGTTACTAGGTAACAAAATAAGTAACTAGATCATAAAATTTATAAATTTCTAATTAAAGGAAGCCAAATTCTATTTAAATAAGTACCTTTTCAGTAATTGATGTTATCTTTTTCTTTATAAATTTCTATTGTTTTTCTTGTCAATCTGCTGTTAATATTGATGGGTCTTGCAATTATTACAGTATCTTCGAATTTTACATCTCGTAAAATTTTACTATGTTTAATTTATTATCATTATTATTTTTTGTAAGTATACAATACAATACAAAACACATAGATATGTATTTCATATAAAAATTGAATTTGTGAAATTTTTATTTGATCTCAAAGGAGAGCATGTCGCAGTCGTGAATAAAATATTAATATCTAATAATTATTACTTATTTGAATGATAATAATTTTTACATAAGTATTTAAAAATATGCAATTATATTTTTCAGAAAGCACAATTAAAATATTTGAAAAATCTTCTAAACATTTTTTTAAATGTAAAAGTATACTTAGATATTTAGATATATGTTTGCTTCAATATAATGTATGAACCGTATATTATATAATCAATATTTCTAATCAAAATAAACAAATAAGTTTGGAAGCTCGTGAAAGTGCAAAACCGCACGAACAAAAAAACCGCTATTCGCTTCGCGTAGTGAGTACTGAGTTGGCGGACGGGCATACTCTTTCAGTGTGCCCAGCTGAAACTTTTATTAGATCTGCTCATTACTGGTTTGGGGGGTTGCAAGTTTCATGAACCGCTTGATTTGGGCATACACACACAAACACACGCGGAGCGGCGAATCTCGCCTGGCCTGCCGGCCACCGTTGCATTATTGATAGCGAAAGATGGCTATGTTTTCATATTATTTTACTGTAATTCGCTTTGGTTTGCACTCGCGTTATTATCAACGTGTTATACGCTTAAATTTGTTGCCGTTTTGCTTTGACTACAGTGAGTTTTGGAAGTATGTGTGTGTGTAACTTTTAATCTAACCATTTTCGCCGATTTGCCTAGATGATGTTTGCCGCGCGCGGATTTTGTTTTCGTAGTTAAATGCCTCAATAATATATTGTTTGCGGTTATTAGTTATTCATGCATGCTTTGTATGCGGTTTACGACTTTTAATTGTTTTATTATATTTGTTTCATGTGTAATATTTCAGATTTAAAATATGAATGATTAACATTTTGTTTGTATAATATGATAATAGTTATTTATATATCTAGTATTAAAAATTCACTTTCTGTAAAGCTTAGTTTATATTAATAGAGTTAGAAGTAGGGTCCGATGGTAGAGTGTGTACTATTTTATTACTAGCACAATGTTAAACATTTTGGGACAGGAAAGATGAGTACTAAAGATTGCAGCGAATATTTTTTTGAAGATTTTTTACTAATTAGACTGTTACTTATTATTTTTTTTCTATTAAATTTTCTTTATTTCTATTAGAAAAACATAAGTTTGCAGTTTAAAAACGGGTTTAATTTTAAATTAAAATTGAAATTGTTTCTCAGTGTAGTTTAAGTAAGATATCAGGATTGTAGTAGAATTTCACAAAATATACTGATTTGTTTATTAGTATATTTATATTTTTGATGTTATTTATATAATCAATAAAATTTTTAACAATTTTAATTTTAATATTTAAGTAAGATAAAGAAATATACAAATACCAACAAAAATACAACCACAATGAAAAACACCTTAAAAAAAACACACACAGAACAAGTTGGTAGAGAGAAAAGTTTAAAAATGTCTAAAAATCTGACGCCGTTACAGCATTTTCCGCAGCAACCCGGCATAGCCGGATAGCATTTTCCTTCAGGCTCCTGAATAATTCGTGTAATTTTTAATATAATTCGACATAGCCGTTTTTGTCGCGCTCGTACAGAAACAAAACTGGGCGTTGGGCCGCGCACACGGCCAAGATTATCCGAATCTCCAAACGAGAAAGAGAGTGAGAGAACGTGTCTTGTCGCCTTGCCGCATGCATAATGAACGTGCTGACTTGTTAATTATTAGTTAGTTAGTAGGCCGGTGTGCCGCTTCAGGCGTCACCATTGGTGCCGGAAGCGTAGGGGAAGGGGGATGGATGAAGTTTTGGAATGAGATGCCGCGCCGCGACGCTGGGCGCCTTGAGTTGTCTGTTCTGTTCGTTAACACAGAGCGAGGTTGGATTCAGCTTGATAGTTTAAAGTTAAAAATTGTTTCGACTGAGAACAAATTAGTAAGTTTTATAATAGAGACTTTTAGTTGGTTTTTTTTTTCAAGTAGATTATATTTCAACGATATGTACTTGTTTTGATAGAATCCTATTGTATTGATTCAGTAAGAAACAGAAGACGAATTATTGTATTATTTAATTCTATTTAGGCTCCGTATTTTTAAATGTTGGAATAAAATTATCCTTGGAATAATTTTAAAATCAGTCAATTGGTTATTTTGAGGGAACATTTTTAAAAACATTGGTTAAAAACCTTGAAGTATTAAAATGTTTTGTTTAGTTATGTTACGTAATTCAATTATTATCATTTAATTTTATATTTTGTTATTAAAAAAATTTATTTACAATATTTTTTTTTATTATTAATTGATAATAATTGAATTTATAACATGATTTAACAAATAAAACAACATTAGGTTGTAGTTGCATGTTATATTAATATTTATTAATAATCGACGTTTTAATATAATGAGTCTGAAAGATTTTTTACTATGATTTAACAAGTTAAAAGAATTCAGTTGTGACTTGAATTTTAAACAGTGAAGACGTTATATTGAATAAAGTAAGTTATTTTTGTTTTATTTGAAGAAAATCTGTGTGATATTACATAAACCGTCTGTACATAGATAGTTTGTGTAAAACAAAGTTTTTCCAGAAACAGAAAAAAAATTGATTTACACAAATTATTTATAAAATTTATATAATATTACATGTATTTTTTTTTTCAGTATATATATATATATTAATTTATTGTTAATGTTACGTTATTATATAAAAAAAATACATATATAATTAAGGACAGTTGCAAAATAATATATATAAATTTTAAGTAATAAATATACTTTGACATGTTTGAAGGTAAAAAAACTGTCGCGCGTTATATTTTATTGCAAGTTTTTTTTTTTATACATAGGTACATTGAAGTAACGTGGAGGGTTTAGATATGATATGAGAGTATGTGTTAGAGTTTGGTAGTTGTCAGGTGTCGCTCCGGGGACCGTTCTACGTTCTAACACACTTCTCCAACAAGATAACGAGGAAAAATGTTTGCGAAACTTGAAATCCGTATACGTACTTTTTCATACTTATTTCATGTTGATATTGTTTTGAAATTTTCTTAACATTTATTTTAAAATTATGTTATTTTATTTAAATTTAATTTAATTCCAATTAGATGGCTAAATTTCAGCGATTTAAAATAAAAAGGCTTTAGGATATAGTTCTTTATTAATTTTAATTTAAAATCGACGTTTCGATGTATCATCATCAGGGAAAATAACACTAATGAAAATAAATAAACAAAACATAGAAACAAGTTACTAGGTAACAAAATAGATGATTTGTTTAGTTAATTAGATAATATTTTGGTTGATATTTTGATAATGTTTTGTTTTTCATTTACATACAAATTAGTTAACATAAAATTGTAATTTTAAAAATAGTTTACATAAATAAATGAAAACTTTGAATGAATCAACAAACTAGAATATATAAACATGCAGATAACTAGAATAAATATTTAATTACATTAGATCAATAATGAAATTATCTACTATTGCATTAGTTGTTTTATCTAATATAATTACAAGAATGAAAAATCATTTAGATTTTTAGATACAACTCAAATATACATACAAAAATTAGTAGTTAAAATGATCTTGAAAAAACTAGTTGAAAGAGTTCAAATGTGGAGTTAATATTTTTATATTATTAAATTACTAAAAAGCAGAAATAATTTTTTATAATTAAAATTAAGAAAATATTTACTATTTTTTGGTTAATTATTTTATAGTGTCATCATCAGTTCGTGTAATTTCTAGGTGGAACATATGGGCTATATGCTCGAGAAGCAGAACATATAGTTTCTTAACAATTTTTACTTGCACAGTCAATGGTGCGAGTTGTTAACCCACAGTTTAAATTGTAAAGAATAAAATTTTTATTATTGTTTATTATTTTAAATCTGAAAAAGTTAACAATTTTTTAAATAAAAATTATGAAAATTTTTTTTTCTTAGATTTATTGATTGCAAATATAAATTTTCATTAAATTAACCATCTGTTGACAAAACATAGATAAAAATACTTAGGCATGGTTGCACAAAGTATTTTTAAACATTTTGTAAGGTTAACCAATTCTTTAACTTACCAACTGACTAATCAATGTGACAATTCGAAGCCAATTAACA
Organism: Clivina fossor; assembly: GCA_963966155.1. NCBI lineage: Eukaryota > Metazoa > Arthropoda > Insecta > Coleoptera > Carabidae > Clivina > Clivina fossor. The sequence goes on from OZ014560.1 coordinate 14,018,415, forward strand.
ATCTACTTCTCTAGTTAACTTATTGGTTAAGTTAACAATGCTTTGTGTAACGGGACTTTACATTTGCAAAAACTATATCATTTATCTAATTTTATGATTAGTGATGAAATTTGGGTTATATTTTAATAAATTAAATTAACATATATTTTATTTTTAAGCAATTTATATATTTATTAAATTATCATTATCATATTTGGTACGACAGCCCTAAAAGAGCCTTGATCACAAGTACTTGTTCCGTGATCATTCATTAAGAGACGTTTCGAAACTGCAAGTCGTGCGTTCACATAAAGCAGCGACGAGTTCCGATCAGTAATCTAAATTACTGATAATATTTTAAGACAAGCAATTGATCAAACTACTGTGTCCGGTTCTGTTTAATTAATACCTGATAATGCCACAAATTTTTATTTTACGCCGGCCAACGGATTTGAACCATCGAATTTAGTATTATATTCGATAGTAATATTGAATACAAATTGTTAATTGAGTAACTCTTTTTTTTATCTATATTAGTAAGAAAGCAAAAAAAAAACAACTGAAGTTATTTTCAGTTCCTAATCAAAACAATTTCAGCGTCAGCCACGCAAATGGCGCGGAGGTCAGCATTTTAAAACAACCATTAAAAAAAGAAAACTGAAAGTCTTCGTCTTGACTCTGAGGCGTTGAAGCTCACCAGGAGCGGAGTGTAAGTACCAGCCGAGTAAAACAAGCGTAAAACTCCTTGAGGCACGTTCGCTTTGCCGCAAATTCATAAAGTCATATTTCTTCACTCATGCCGAATTCATGAGCGCGAAAGAACTTAACCGGTAAATTAAGAAATTAACGTATTCCCCCTTGTATGGTTTATTGTGTTGTTTATTTATTCATCGCGATGGCAGTATAGCGTTGAGGCGAAACGCCAGGGCAAAGGAACGGTAGAGTATTTTCTCTGTCTGGGCACCCCGTGAATCATGCATACTGAATTACGGACAGTTCGTGAAATGTCATGTCGGACCTTTTTTATATTAAGCCCGCACGTCACTATATACCACACACTCACATACATATACTGAGAGTTTTCTGAACGAAACCTTTGTTTTTTTTTTTCTTCTGTTTTGGTTGTGTGCTTTTTTTCTCTTCAAGTCTTTCTCTTTTTCTACTTTAGTTGGTAAACCTACTCTGTTTTCTAGGTTCTCTATAGTTGGTATCGTGTTTTTCTGTTCTTCTATTTGAGCGTTTCCATGTGTGAGTCAAATCAATACGACACTTTACTGTCTATTGTTTTTTTCTCTAGTTTAAGATCGTTTTTTTTTTTTATAATAGTGGATTTGAAGTTATAGATTTTATAGAAGTTTTTATTTGTTTAAAATACTATGTTTTTAAATTGTTGAGTACCAGAAAAGTAGGTAAAACTAATAATATTTATAATTTGTTAAATTTTAAATATTTGTTAAAAATTTGAAATTAGTAGTACCAAATAAATTTGTGTTATAATATATAAAAATTTGCTTAATACAATTTTGATTTTCTGAAAATGGATATCGTTAATTTTCGAAAATTTTTATTTGGTCATATAGCAAAAATTTAAAAAAAATACAAAAATTATCTGAAAGTTTGACAAGTAACAGAAATTAAACCTAATTTTTTTTTACTATGTTAAAAATGTACATTATTTATACAGTATTATTTTGTACAACTAACCGAAAAATTAACCGATTAAAGATCGAAAACCTATATTAAAATATAGTTGGCAATGCTGGTTAAACGTTTACTAATATGTTTATCTATATATTTCCGAAAAGCTGAACATATAGTTTCTTAACAATTTTTACTTGCATTGTCGTTAGCCTACAATCAAGCAGGGGATCTACAGCTTATAGTTGGTTCCGAACAACTCAGACCCAGCTGATATCAAATCAGTGGCACATTTTTTCTGATGAAAATGTACGTTGAATACAACCTAAAGCTATTTTAATATGTAATTTAATTTCTGGTGTGAGCGCGGCACGAACCAGGGACCTTTGTCATCTGAGTTCAGCACAGCTACAGCAGCTTGTTACGTACCCTGATTTAATTTCAAGTTAATAAACAAATGTTTAACATAATGTGGTAGAAATAATCATAAATATTTTTCGAAAATATTACATTTATTATAAAATTGTTTCTACAAATAAAACTGTATTGAAAATATTTTTTTGCATTTTACGTTTAACTTAAAAAAATAACGATAAACCAGGGAGACATTAAAAGAAGAAAAGAAAAAAAAAACAATAAAAAACTGCAAATGTTTACCACCGTTCTTTTATACTGTCCTAAATTTCTTCTTTTTTAATTAATTAATTTCTAATTTGTGCCACGACCACGTTAAGGTCCCCATTTTAAGTGCTGATAACTTTTTTAATTCGCACATTAAGCGAGCCATAAACAAAGGAGCATCTGACAAACGCTATTTTGCAAGTTATTAGCCGGTTTTTTTTTCAATCCCCTGTCACTCCTATAAGATACAAACAAGGGTCCCATATGTTTCTCGGGATATGTTTTTAATAGATTTTCTACCCTCAATAGAGCAAGGATAGGATATGAATGGAGTGTATCAAGGGTAGAAATGAAAAATTATAGTAGTTATAAGGGTTGGTTAGTTTTCATTTATATCAATTTTTTCTTGGGTTGTTATGGAACTTGTAGCTAGATGTAATAAATATAGAGTTTTAATATAGTTAATTAAAATTGTGTCAGTATATTTATTTTGACAAATACAAAAATTTACTTATTATTGAAGGCAATATATACATAACAGATAAATAAATAATGTGTCGCAGAAATATTGAATTATTTGAGTTTTTGAAGATTTAGGTCTGGTTTAATACAAGATAGGTTAGATTAAAAGGTTAGTTTTCATTTTTTATGTTTTAGAAAATAAAATATGAAAAATTTCTTCAAAATATCTATTAGTAATTTTGCAAAAATTTGTATTATTCTGATTCCGTTTCTTGATAAGTAATTCTATTTATTACTAAAGTCAGTAAGTTTTAAATAAGTTTTAAATAAGTTTTAATAATGTGAATCTAACACATAAACATATAAAATATTTTTATATAAAATTGTAAGAAAAGGAAACACATAAGTTCTTTATTTATTTAGCTTTATGTTAATTTAAAATTTTCACATATGATATAAATATTACATAAAACAAATAATAATAACATTTAATAATGGGAAAATGGGAAAAACATAAGTGAAAATTCATTAAATTAAAGTAAAAACAAATTTAAAACAAAATTTTCTTTCGCAATTTTTTAAAGTAAATTTAACCAACAAATTTTTTTTTTTAACTTTATTTTCGAGTGAAATAAGCTGTACTAATCCGCGTAGGAAAGGAAAAGGCAAGTAAAGTGCGTTCCGTTCATTTAGCGTTTTTCGCGATGCGGCATCGGAGTAGGCTAGTAGCGGGGGCTCCTGTATGACCCCTTTTTGTGATGTCACTGTTGTGGCGTTACGAAACAACATTAAAAATTTACGCTAGGAAATTTATTCCACTTTGAATTTTACTAGCTACTCGCTCAACTAACCCACCTAAACATAATGATTGGTTTTTAACGATCAAAATTCTTTTGAAATATTTTCTCGTTTTTTTTTTTTTAAATCGTAATTAATTCTGTTTTTGTGTTATAATCAGGGATTTAGTGGACAAGTTTTAGTTTTTAATAATTAAATTAAATTTTTTAATATATTTTAAAAATCACAGTTGTTTATTTATGTATTATATGCAAAATATTTAAAGGAACTTTTCAAATAAATTTGTAATATGTAATATTAGATAAATAATTTACTTACTAACCTGACAAATTTGTTAGAAAGCTAGAACTAAAAAAAATAACATTCTTTTCTTCAAACATATGAAATATTATTATAATAATTAAAATAATGTAATATTATTATACTAGTAGTTAGTTACTATAAATATATATATTTCTGGCAGCAGCACCAAGCGTGACAGTCAGTCAAATGAAATTTAGTAGGTTATAATTTTTGCTTGAATTTGAATTTGATTATTGAAGATATATATATATATATATATATATATATATATATATATATATATATAGAAGTATAAGAAATGCAATATACTCTGTCAGATTTGTCAGAAATTTTATATTCGATCACAAAAACATTAATTCTCACAAATCACGTAACAAATATAAATAATACATGTATTTATTGTTCTACAACTGTTAATTATCTTATTTGGTATTTATTTTAATTTTTTTTGGACCCGGTGGAAGAAACAAAATATAAATCGTTTGGAGTAGAATGTTATCTATGTGTTTTGTTTACATTGCTTGGCCTAGGTCCTAGGTTATGTGAAATATGAAAATTTATATTTTAATTAGAAAAACATACGTAATATACATAATATTATCATTTAAATAAATACATTACAATATCTAAACAAATTCAGTACAAAACAGAAAAATCCTTATCGGAAATAAATCCAGCGAGCGATTAGAAACAATTTCGCATCGGGTTCGTGAAAACAAAAGACACTCGAAATAACAGCCTCGGCACTCAAGCTTACATTAGTGTTTACATGTTTATACAATACTCATCACGGTCGAAGCCTACTTTTAAACACGCTGCAGATACAGACAACACAAGATATATATACTATATACGAAGGGTTGTAACCAAAGAAGCCCTCCACTCTCGGTTCGTGGGGGTAGCTTACTGCACGCTGGTTTACATCACGCTTTTAAGTGGATAGGGTTGGCGATTTTCTAGTCAATTTTACAATGAATAAGCTCGCGCTAATCTGCCGAGGGGAACACACACACACACACACGATGTGTTTTGTATGTGAGTGAAGTTTTTGCGTATGACCCTTTTTTCTGCATGTCACTGTTACATCAGCCGTCGCAATACCTAATATTTCATATTTATTGATTACAAAAAAGAAATATTTTTATAAAATTGCAATCATCATCTTAAAAAAAAATTAAATTCCGGCAATCTGGCAGATACAAATTTTTGACGATTTTTATTAATCAAAAACGCCAGAAACAGTTGAAAACAGTGTAAAATTTACTCCTAAATTCAATAATAAAATAAGAAAGTTAGGGTCGACTTCTGGTTATACCGGAAGTGGCATCTTATTGCCAATATTTTACCTCAATTGAGCGTATCAAAATATCCCTATATACCAAATTTCGTGACATAATATTATATAGTTTTTAAAATACAGATAGCGTAAGCTTGTCGTGAGACATTCTGTATATGTCATTAATATTGTTTTATATAAGCAAAATTAATACAAAAATATTAAAAAGAAACTTAAAATAATCAAAAATATAAAATTAAATGGCTATGCTAACTTTCTTATTAAAAATTTAAAAGAAAACAATAGGGCCTGTATTTTCATCTCACTTTTAAAAGTGATTTTTGTCAAAATTACTTTTGACGTTTACTTAAAATTACTTATTAAGCAATTTTAATTAGTTTATTTGAATTTTATAATATTAGATATGCAAAAATATATCAAAAATAGAAATAATATTCATATTTGATAAAAGGTAGAAGTAAAAATTTATTTTAAAACAAAAAATAAAAGCACTTTTTCATATACAAAAGAGGTGGAAATATGGGCCTAGATATTTATTTAAAAGTATGAGTAGATATATTTTAACATAGTAGAAAATCTTGCAGAACTTATTATATTAAAATAAAACTTCTTTAGATTAAAGTTCTGTATTAATATTTATTTATAATCGACGTTTTGACGAATTCAACGGCCGCCGGCCGTCTTCATCAGGAAAAATGATACAAAATAGATATATTTCTTCTACGAAAAATTTAATATTAAAAAAAATTCTTAATATTTAAATTGTACCAGTAATTAGCTAACATTTTGATTTTCCACCTAATAAAAATTTCATTAGCACTTAATTTTTACATTAAAAAAAAATAAAATAAAAATAGGGACACATGTAAAAACATACAAAGAAATGCATCTAGCACTAGGAACATTATCTGACACTGAAAAATTAGCGTGCGTTAAATGAAAGGGCACAGGCCCGTCACGCGGGAAATTCCCTCGGGGATGTGACGGTGGCCATTGGGGACGGCGCACTAAAACATTATCAAATTACCACCGTCCGCCCCTGCCCTTACGCTAATCTCTTTTCAATGAAGACCCCGAACTCCCAGCATACCGGCTTCTTTCGCTTGATAAAGTACGAATAAGGGCTGCGGACATGTTATACACTTGGGCCCCGATTCTCAATGCTAGGGGTATCGTTTCATTATAGCGTTAAACTTTTTCAATATTTAATCTTTTTTTTTTCTCAGGGAAACGTTGTAAGGTACGTAAGTGAAACAGCGTAAACTAATTTGTATTTGGATTGGTTTTCAGTTAAGCAGGTTTTTTTTTTTTGTATAGATATGCTAATATTTGGTATTAAAAACAATCAGAATTATACATAACTAAACTTAACTTGAGGTAATAGTTTTCTCAATATGGCCGCCGATTAAATACACTTGATGTTGTAGTTATATTTGGTAATGTATATAGTAACTGACTGCTGTATAATAATGTCAATATTAGACTAGTAACATAATGACCTTTTTCTACATAGGAAATATAATAATGTAATATTAATATTATGATACGCTTGACGAAAAAATATATTTAATTTAATTTATTCAAATATAACTCAAATTTTATCATTGATCATAAATATATAAATGAATATAAAATAAATATGAATTAAAAAAAATTTGCATCTTCATCAATCAATTAATTAAAAATGGTATAGTTTTTGCAAGTGTAAAGCTCCGATACTCAAAGCATAATACGTCATAAATGAATACATAATTAAATAATTACAAAATTTACAAAATTTACAAACTTAAATATTCATTTACAGAATAAAAACAATTTTCTATTAGAAATTGCTTTAATTTGAGTTTAAATGTCTTTATAGAATTAATATTTTTTTAAAGTTTGTGGTAGCTTATTATAAAACAGAACACAATTATAATTATCTGGATAAGTTTTAGCGACATTGCTACCAACTGCAAGCAATAGAAACAAATGTAATAGCTCTCATTTTCATTTTTTATTTAGTGTCTACTAATATTATTGGTCAATGTTAGCAACATTAGTTAGCAACTTTGTTACAGAGTTAGGGTAATATTTTCAATGTTATAGCAAATTAACCTTGTATTTAACTTAAGTTAATAATTTTGCTTAATTAATTGTCCAGATTGTATCTTGAAAACTTTTTTTATATTAACAATTATGTACATCTACTAGACATAATTTTCTGTCGCTTTGCTACTCGTAGCTGCATTTCTACAAATTTTCACAAATACAAAGCTGTTGTTATATTTTATCTCCCCCCCCCCCCCTTATCTTTGAACACCTAACCACTTTGTGTTGCCTCGGTACAAGACAAAACTCAAACTAATCTACCAGTTTAGCAAACGGAAGCAAAACCATCGTATAGCTACCTAACTGCTGCTACTTCCATTCAACCTTTAATCCGTATTGTTTAATCCCATACTTGGCGGATGCTCTAATCTAAGATTTAGTCTCGCTGATTAATTTTAGTATGATTAAAGTTGGCGGCGGCAGTGGGTTAGACGATGATGATGCTTTTTTGTTTTGTTTGCGCCACACACACACACACACACACCGTTTTGACTCGTTGTATTATTCACCAGTTAAATGCTCCGTTTCTTCGTGGCATGGGAAAAAATCATCTCTGGCCGAGAGTAAAATCTATGGTTATGTTACAGCGTTCTAAAATATTCAATCGGTGAAAACTATCATATTCGTGAAGTGACCGACAGAACTAGACGTTTGGTTCTCGCACTTGCATATACATATTCTAGTGGCCAGTGGATAAATCCGATGGATATACAGTTCTAGACAGATTTGATCGGAAGATTTGGGATATGGGCTGCTCAATGTAGCCGCTGGCTTTATTGATATTGCCACGGTTTTAATATTTCAATATGTGTTTCGACATTCAGTTTCTCAGATTATATTTTAGTAGCAAATTTTGAAATACTTACTCTTTTTATATTTTTTGACATTTTGTGATATTTTTGGTTAATACAAGGTTGCAGATATATTTGAAAAAGAAGAATAATAAATTTCTACAATATTATTTTTATAAACTAAAACATATGTCAATATTTTATTACACAAAAAAACCAATGTGGATATTATGTGGAGCACAGGCAGCTGTTAGAGTCGGATCCTAATTTTAATATAAAAATTTATAATTATTTAAATTTAATATTTATTGTAAGTTGTAATATGATTGCATAATGTTTCAGTTACTTTTTAATTACATAAAAAATATAAATCACTTTGTTTCTATTAAATTATTAAAGTTTTTAATATAAAAATAAAAAAATTAAAAATGTAAGTTAAATAATAAATATATTTGTGATTTGCCACAAAAAGACTTTGTCCCGTATTCTCACCTCATATGAAAAAGTGCTTTTTCAAAAAAGTGCTTTTGACGTTCACTTAAAATCATTTATTAAGCATTTTAAAATAGTTTATTTACATTTTATAATACCAAATATAATAAAAATGATCAAATATAGAAAAATTATTTATATTTGATGATAAACAGAAGCAAAAAGTTATTTTAAAATTAATGATAAAAGCACTTTTTCACGAAAAAATGAGGTGAGAATACGGGCCCTTGTCTTTACCTAAGTAATTATTAAGTTAGTATTACTGGAAGAGCACAAAATTCTAAATAATTTTATATCAAATTTGTAAAAATATTTCAAAATTGTTGAAGTTATTGCTGTTTGAATACACAAGTTTGATAAGTGTGTTTTCAGGAAACGTTAAAGTTTTGCATTTTTTAATAATACATTTTCACATCACACCTACCACAAGTTGTAGAGAAAGAGTGTAGGTAACGTTTGATGAAATAATCTAAAAATATGAAATTTTCATTCACATTAAATCAAATTTCGTTGGTAATTCACGATATCAGAAAAAAGAAAACTGCTTAAAGCAGGCTGCTTTAAATATAGAGAAGAAATGAAATGCCATAATATAGTATATATTCTTTTAATAATTAATTCTGTTAATAAATATATTTCAATATGCAAATTTAATTACAATAATTTGTCAAAATTTTTCATGAAACAAAAATATTCTTATGTTATCTATGAAAAACAGAAGTTTTGTTTCAAAATGCTATTTCGCTTTAAAATAATTTAAAATTTATATAAAACCAAAATTGTAATTATTATGCATGGTAACTTTTGTTGTTCTAGAATTCTAGACAACATTAATAACTAATATATGAAAGTGAAATCTATTACAATCAATTCGAAAGCAACAAAAACAAACACATTGAGTGAAATAACAAAAAAAAACAGTAAAATAAATAAAAATATGTTCTATTCGGACATCCAACACTCACAGACTCGTGTTGGACCAGGCAAGTAGAAAAAAGAATTAACATTTTCCATTAAAACGGTGAAAATTTCATGCATCCCAGGACGAAGATAAAACAAAAAGCGAAAATCCCGGAACATGTAGTCGTCAGCGTAAATATAATTCCGTCGTGGTCGTCAGTTTGGTAGCACTGTAGCACGGCACGGTGCTTGGCAGGTGTTTGGGGGTTGGTAGGGGGGGGGGGTTCAGTGAAGAGCGGTTAGGTTGGCAGCCGTGGCTCCACGTCCACTTTACATGTGACAGGTTGACAGCAAGGCGCATGCTTCATGCATAATGCAACGCCGCTCTGGCGGGCATCACGCGTACTAGTCAATCACGGCGCCACGATGTGCAATACGCCTCTCTCCCCCAACCCTGTAGCACGACCGTGCCGCCCTTAACCGCCCCCCAAATGCCCGAATGTGAACGAGCAAATCACGACGATGATGGGGTTATATTTGGATGCAAAAAGACGAGGCATGTGACACCTAGCGGGCGCTTATTGCTATTTATAAATGATTGTGGGTTAGCAAACTTTTGTTTCTTTATTTGTTAATTTGAAAAGTTATTTTAATGTAACAATAAAAATGCTTTAGGGTTAAAGTTCTGTTTAATTTTATATTAAAATTTGTCGTAAATATATACAAATGATATAAATAATATAAATTAATATGAAATGAAGCAGAATTTAATCTAAAGCTTTTTTTTATTTTAATATAATTAGTTCTGAAATGTTTTTTACTCTATTATTTAAATGTAATTTTAAAATATTAACTGTCAGATTTGTTTCAACATATTTATCATAAAATGTAAAAATAACTCTACAAAGAATTTATAAAGAAAAAGATAACGTCAATCAGTGTGAATGTACTGATTTCAATAAAATTTATAATCTATTTTTACTTATTTTGTTACCTAGTAACTCGTTTCTATGTTCTGTTTATTTATTGTATATATCATTTGTATAAATTTTCCTGATGATAATGTTCGTAGAGTACGTCGAAACGTCGATTTTTTAATTGAAATTTATACAGAACCTAATTCTAAAGCTATTTTATTTTAATATAATGAGTTCTGAAAGATTTTTCACTATGTTAATAAATACTATTAATTGTAAACAAATTACGGCCGTCTAAAGCAAGCTTTAAATTATATTGTTCAAATATTATAAATCAGTTAAGGTGGATAAAACTACATGCGAGGCAAAAATAGTTTTTCCAATGATCCAATGTGATTTGTCCGCGAATCATGTCAAACTCTCCGAGCTGTCCCTGCAACCGTTTGCTGATGGACAACCAGCCAGGCAGGCAGGCAGCAGGGACGGGCAGACGTCGCCCACAACTTTTAGAAAAAGAATTTCGGCCTGTCGATATCTGACCGACTAAGCTCGTTTATTATTCATCGCGCAGACACAGAATTAAATTAAAACTAGCTCTGATACCGATGCGTATATGTGTGTGTGTGTGTGTGTGTTGGGCTGGACGTTACTGATTTTGATGGTATACTGATCGTTTAATTGTAAATTGAATTGGCAATTTTATTTTGCTTTAATTGGAAATTGTGCTGTAGAATGGCATTTTTATAATCGTAATTGAAAAGTATTTTACAAAAATGTACCGTATGTATAAAAAAAATATAGAGCATGTGTAAGAAGATACGTTTATGGCCAAGTAGAACCGAAGCAACATGAGCTTTTTTTATTACCATAATGTTCCATCAATAATCTATAGCAGACGACAACTTACGAACAAATTTCTTTGTTTAGCAGCTCGTTTCTATTCAGCAATAAACGTATTTTCTGACATATGCTCTGTATTTATCTTACACATACGGCTCATTTTCGTAACTACTTTTCAGTTTCAATTAAGATTACAAAAATGCTATAGAATTCAGTCACAGATTATTTGTTTTGCAGATAAGATTATACTCTAGGTATATGATTTTTATGATGGAATTCTGATCAGATCTGAAGCGATACAGAATATTTTGTCTTTTTTTATTACGCTACAGTTATATTATTTATCATTTTCTACATTACTTTTTCAACAATTTTTATAAAAAAAATTTGTTTATTTATTTTATATAATGACAAGTTTATCTCAAATTATTATATAACTTTAAAAAAGGGAAAATAAAAACATTTGCAATCTATTGAATTAACTTTAACAGCTCAATAATAAAATAAAATATGTTTTTTTTTTTTCTTAATAAAAACCAAACAATTTTTCTAATTCTCAATTATACACAGAACTTAATTCTCAAGCTTTTATATTTTTTATCTCAATTATATAGTTATAAAAATGTTTTTAGATACATTACCTAAACTCTAGTTTGGAAGTTAAAATACAAAACAACTATGTGCTATCAATGATAAAACAGATGTAAATAATATAAAAAGAAAAAGAAAATAGTCATGTTCACTAGAGAAGTTGCTGGAAACTAAAAAGTCTATCTAAGTACTCGAGAAATTAAGAATTATAGGTGATTTTGTTTTATAACCACAAAGTTACTGATAAAAGTAATATAACTATATGTTTTTACTATAAAACTACCTGGTTGAATAAAGTTAATTTATATTCCTTGGTAACAATAGATTTTTTTTTGAGTTTTTAATTAGTTATTTTAAGAACAATTTATTGTAATAATACTCGTATTGATAAAGTAACTTAACTTGAATATTATTTTTTGTTTATAATTTGATTATATTTGACTTTTATAAAAATTAATTTAATTAATTATCTATAGAAGAAAAATTCAATATTTCTACTACAGATAACAAATATTTGTTTTTAAATTTCTTAAATCGATTGGTCGAAAATTCTAATAAAAATTTTGTTTTAAAATAAAAGTGACTTTCTAGGAAAATTTAACTCGTTTTTAAATGGAATTTATTTTAGAAGTTATAGATAATCTCTTACTTTAATTTTAAAAATTAAAATTTTCAAGATCAAACGGTAATATGATGATAAGATTTTATAGATATAAACAGAATAATGGCGCTATTTTAGTCAATGAATTTAGCTTAAATTTTTAAATTAATTTTTTTTAAGTAAATTCTGGTCACCAAGTGTGAATTTTTGAACTTAAATTTCTCTAAAATTTTAATTGCTTTTATGTTCAGAATTGCTCTATTAAAATTTATTTAACGGCTAGTTTTATAATGAACACTTTAACTAAAGTCGACTTTGAGCTGACCCAAAAGCATTCTTTTATTAACAATAACAAATAATTTTACTATTAGAAGTTTGAAAAGTTGACAAAGAAGCATCGTTTTATTATTAATAAAAATAATTATGTCGATAGATTTTTAAAACGATGCTTTTTTGTCGGCTTAAAATCGACTTTAATTAAAGTGTTTATTATGAAACCGGCTGCAAATCGCCAAGTAAAGTTTTATATAAGCTAAGGATCTTTAAATTGATATGTGGTGATCAGAATAACAGCATTAATCTGTTAATAAAAATTCGTAATTTTTATCATTTTGTATACTATAAAAAAATCGATGTAAATTTACATTAATATTCGTAGTTCTTTTACTCTATTTTTCATTGTAATTTTATAACGTTTTGGTAAATTTGCAATAATTTATTAAAATTGCAATAAAACCTATAGTAAAATCTCTAAAATTATCATTATAAATTTACACTGATTTTTACAGTGTATTTATGAAACTTAACAAACGTACATCAACTTTTCCATGACCTGAAAATCCTTCCAAGTTTCCAGTAAAGTCCTATAATTTTCTCTTATTGCCTGAGGTCTATATAAGTATCAAATCACTATGACTATGCCAACAAGCCATCTAATACTAACAAACGTTAATGCCAAACCGAGTGTATGTATGTGTGTGTGTGTGTATGGCGGTGCCAATCAATGCCTCTCATTGCCTCTGTTCTGTCAACCGTTTGCATTATAAATGTCACCTAACCCGGTACAGCAGCGTATACGTTAGCGAAACGATACACGGTTCTCAGTTTCGAATCGGAACACTGCCTGCTGTCTTGATACAGTTGTCTGTCATACGAGAAATACGTAACAATGTGTGCGTGTGTGATTGTTGATTGAGGTACACTGGGAGATTGTCTTTTGTTTTGATTAGTAGATGGTAAGGAAGATTTCGGAAGAAATTATTAATTATTTTGGTTGCTGTGAGAATCAATTTTGCACTGCTGAACCAATTTATTCTGGCATTATATGCATTTATTTTCATACTACTATACTAATCGCGAAATTTGTTTTATGTTTTAGTCGTAATGCTATTGTACTTACGAGCTATTAAAAACACAATACAAAATTGTTAAAAAGCATTCATAATATTAATTTTCGGCTAAAACGAAATCGACAACTATTAAAAACGCATTTGTGTTGTTTTCTCAAGTTTACAAGTTTACACATGTAGTTTGATCCAAAAAATCAGTTTTATGCTAAAATATAAAAGCCCAGATCTAAACAGAAAAAAATAACTATAATAAAAATAGTAGCTTTATAATTCAATTTTAATTAGGTGACTAAATTCTAGATGAAATATTTACTTAATTAAATAATATTTTCTATAACATTAGTTTTATATTTGACATAAAATAATTGACATAAAGTTGTTATTTCAATTAAACTTTAGATAAAGCTTTTAATAAATCAACGAGCAAGAATATATTAATATGCAAATAACTGGAAAAATATATAATTACATTTTGTGTGATTTGCCACAGGTAAATGGATCTTATATTCACATAAATCAATAATAAATTATATTTTCAGTGGAAAGAGTACAACATTCTGAATAAACTGATATAAAATTTGTTACAATATTAGAAAAACTGTTCAAGTTATTGCCATTTGAATTCAAAGGTTTGACAAAGTGTGCTTTGAGAAAATGTGTGTAACATATCATACTGATCGAAAGATATTAAAAAAAACTATTTAGCTTTAAAAAAAATGAAAAAAAAGGTTGTAGATAAAACAACAAAAAAACTTTAGATTACTTTCGATATACTACGAAACTTCAACTTAAAGTTTTTTTATTTTAATATAATGAGTTCTGAATGATTTTTTTTACTATGTTTTACCCAAATCGCTTTAATTATTTGCTGCATTAGACTAGCGAAAATTCTGAGTCAAATTCAATTTGTTTAATATTTATAGTATTTCAAATATAAGTTCTTTTTTATTTCTTGCACTTGAATTGAAAATAAACACATTTCATCAGTCGATTTTCTTGTTTGTTCCATATCAGAAAACCATACTTTCTAGCAAATAATGTTTAAAGTTTCTGAACTGAATTGTTTATAGTAAGGATATATGGAACCAATTAAAATTTATATTTCCGAAACTATTAAAATTATAACATACGTGATTGCCAAAATAAGCAATAACTCAACTTGACCAAACATGGGGTATGGAACAAACAAGAAATTGACTGACGATTTGCTTACAATAATTTTAATTTATACAAAACAATATTCTTCGAAAATTCTATAATAAATTTTATAATACTTAATATTAATAATCTAAATTAAGCCAATTTATTTCACAACAATTAATGTATGCGTAACAAAACATACATTGTTTAATAATTCAAGATTTTCAACCATCTACCAATTCCCATTAGAGACCTATACCTTCAGTTACAAAGCTCACTTTGATTCATTCATTGACCCATCGAACCTAAGCCAACTGTAACTTTGCGTTCCATCTTCACTTTCGATATTTAAAATACGTCGCTCCATTTAGCAGCAGAACAAACTCGAAGCTCCATTATCTTCTATTCATATTGCCCTTCGTCTTTCACTACCCCGCACCACTCCGATAATAAGAGTTGCCTGCCGTACCGTACATATTTGTATATAATTTGTGCGTTGAAAGAACCGGGGAAAATCGCTCACAATATGTCGTGTGGGGCCGCGGAGACTTCACATACAATGCAGCAATGGTGAGTCTGTAAGGCCCCCTCGGGTTAGAAATTGTTGCTTGTTTTTATGCGCGAGCGATGTTTTCTCGTGATGGTTGAGTTGATACTAAAAGATTGTCGTTTTCATGAAAGAAACAATGTATGTTTTTTTTTTGTGCTGAATGGTATGAGATGACAGTTGGTGTTTGCGATTCGCTTTTGTTTCGGTATTATTGTTCCTGATTGGTGTGCGATATGTTCGTTGTCAAAGCAAAGTGATGAAGGGATAAATAAATTTAGTTTTTTTTTTGTTTTGGATTTTGTATTTTTCAGTTTCATAATTTCTAAATAGAGTTTCAAAATGATCGATGTAATCTTTTTTTTTTATAATTTCTATTGCCTATCAATCTACTATTAATATTGATGGGTCTTGCAATTATTACAGTATCTTCGAATAATTTAAATAAAATTTGGCTTCTTATAATTAAAAATATATAAATTTTATGATCTAGTTACTTATTTTGTTATCTAGTAACTTGTTTCTATGTTCTGTTTATTTACTGTACATATCATTTGTATCATTTCTCCCGATAAAGATATATGTTGAGTACCTAAGTCAAAACGACAATTATAAATAAATATTAATGCAAACTTACAACCTAAAGCTGTTTTATTTTAATATAATGGGTTTTGAAAGATTTTTTACTATATATTTAAACGTATATTATCGTTATGAAAATATATACAAATGGCATTAAATAATAAACAAACAAAACATGGAAACAAGTTACTAAATAACAAAATACAAGTAAGTAACTATTTTACAAAATTTAATTTCTTCGATAATTACATATTTATTAAAATACTTAAAATTAACTTACTAATTTCTCAAATTTTGTCTGGATAAAAGTTATTTTTATACTAAATCATGTCATCCAGTTATGCTAAAAGGAATTATCAAAAAATCTTTATTAGATAAGAAGTTATTATATTTTTTAATCATTTGTATCAAACTCCATCAAATTAACATATTTGTTGTTGAAATTTTGCATGGATAAAACTTGTATAGCTAGAACCATTGATTAAAGAAGTATATATACTTCTTTAATCAATGCTAGAACGTAATATTATCTAATTATGGCAAAAAAATCTAATTATCTTGATTAGAAAAAGAATTATATCATAAAATATGAGTCATTGCATTGCACTATATATATCTATACATCTCCTAGGATAAAGATACTTAGAAATAATATACCGTCGTTTCGACGTATCATGTCAGCAATAAACTGTTTTACCTAGTAACTCAAAAACGAATTAATAATTTTTTTGTAGTTTGTAGTAATCAATAGCTTACATCTTCCTTTAGTTTTGTTTCACTAAAAATTATTAGTAGTACAAGCATAACTAAAAATTCTTACAATATTATTTTCCGGAAGGCAAATAAATACAAATGATTCAGTGTAGCATTCTGCAAACGCTTGCAGGCTAATTACAGCGAGTGTCAGCGAGGGCGTGAAGAGTATATGATTGATTTTAGCGAGAAGCTAGGCGGTGTGTGGCACAGGCCGCGATGTATGCGTGCAATTATAGAAATAAACCAATAACATAAGGGTTGTGTTATCAATCATATGTGCCTACCAAGCTAGACACACACGTACGCTGTACTGTACATACTCACACAATGTATTGTGTTCGAAATTGCGTTGATGTGGTACCGACAATCATATATATAAAATATATTACGATGATTGTTGCCGATTAAATATATGTGGATGAATAATGTTATTTTATAACGATAAAAATATATTTCGTTGAATTAGTTTTACTTTTAATGATTTCAGGTTTTATTTAATAAATGTATTTGTAAGGTTAGAGTATTTTGTTTTTGCTTAAATCGCCATTAATTTATTTTGATAAACTAATTAAATTATTAGTTAATTTTTAAATGAAGAAAAATGCATTGATTTTGCCGGGGTTTAAACCCGGAACCTTCTGCTTTCGCGGCAACTGTTTATGAATACGGGCATATACTTATTATGTCATTTTTACTTAATTATGTGATTATTATGAATTATGTAAAAATTACAAATCTTTAAGGTAGAAATACAGAATATATATTTTTCTATTACTTTCCTTATTAATTTACTGTTAATATTGATAGGTCTTGCAATTATTGCAATAAAATTATTATATATAATTTGTTACCTACAAAATTCTTGATAAAAAATACTACTCCTAGTAAATTGTAGTGTTTCTATCAAAAAGACAAGTACTGATCTTACCAAATTTTATTTCTCACAATATAAAATGATACTTTTAACATTAAAACCTCATTCATACTACCCTATTTATCACGAAATTAGTGTTATGTTTTAGGAAGCTAGTGGTTCTGAATCAAACTATGAAAAATAAAAATGTACAATTTTTATTTTATTATTTATTAGTGTTACTATAATTAAAATTGGAGATAATTTATGTTTTTTAACAAATTTTTATTGCGTATGTATTTACAAGCTATAGTAGATAGCATTACGACAAGAATATAAAACTAAAAAAATGTAATATTACGTTAATTATCACAGTAAAATTACAAAAATTTTGTTATTTTTACTGTTAAAAATCTATGTAAAATTACATAAATTTAAGATATATTTTTTACAGTGTGAAGAAGTGTGAATGAGACTTAAATTTGATAAATTATAAAACAAGATACAAACATTTTATAAAGTTTCTGTCTAAAATACAAACAAGAAAAAAATATAATTAATAAAATGTTACCAAGTGTGCAAGTAACCCAACCCTATGCTGTGAAAATGTCATTCTTTAAACGCATAAATAATTACCAGCAATTAAGACAAATTTAGTTAATTTACGTTCGGTTAGTTAGTGTGTGTAGGCCGTGTAAGCAATTTAAGAAAATTAATTAAACCGTATTTATATTTCTCCGATCTCGCGAACATATATTTAAACAAATTGCGTCATTTTTCACAGTTTTGTTTAATTGGTGCGGCGCTAATGAACAAATACATTTTATTTTGTATGAGTGTGTTTTGTGTGTGTGTATATAAATTTGTTTGAAATAAAATTGCACCATTATTACACACATCTATGTGCGTTTCACTGTTTCTATATATGAGTGTATTAATTAAAGCGCTATTAATTTAGATGATTGATCTTACACAATTACCATGTAATTACTGTATTTGCGTTTGAATATATATATATATTGTACATGTGTGTTTGCAGTGTTGCGTGGGTTACCACTCAACTAAACAATTTTCACTAAAGTCAATTTATTATAATTAATATTTACTTCTAATTATTTATAAGAAAAATTTTTTTAATAATATTTTTTAAGTATTTTTTTATTTTAAAGAAAAACTATACTGAGAAACATTGCTTTATATTCAACATTCACACTTTTTTCTTCAAGCATATCATAATATTAATAAATATTACTTAACCATATTGCCTATGTAGAAAGAAGTCATTATGTTACTAGTACAATAATGGCATTATTCTGCAGCCGTTAGTTACTATATTCGCCATTCATGGCAGCACTAAACATAACTACAACGTCAAGTGTATTTAATCTGATATTTTCAGCGGCCATAATGGCAAACTATTACGTCGAGTTTTTTTTTCGTTTGAATTTTAATTTGATTATTGAAAATGTGTGAAGAAGTACAATAAATGCAATGTGCACCGTTCAGGGTCGTCAGTAACTACATATTTGACCAAAGAAACACGATCAAGTGTATGTAATTTGACATCTCTGACGGATATATTAAAAATGATTAAGTTAAGTTCATTGGCAATTGAATTGTACATATTTCATATTTATTGTATATTCTTATTGTATTTACTGTTTATATTATTTCTGTATACTATTAGTAGCATATGCTAAATAAATAAACTTATTATTATTAATATTATTCACATATATTCTTTTAACCGAAAGCTCATTAGACTTTCGCTCAAGACGACGAACCATCTTAACTGATTACCACCAACTTTTGCAA
Source organism: Clivina fossor (assembly GCA_963966155.1). Lineage (NCBI taxonomy): Eukaryota > Metazoa > Arthropoda > Insecta > Coleoptera > Carabidae > Clivina > Clivina fossor. Next base: position 14,037,778 of record OZ014560.1, read on the forward strand.
CAACACTAATCTATTTCGTACTCGTTATACAATAGAATCGTTAAAAACTTAAACAACAAATTATATTTTAAATAACTTGACTCATTTTGTTATTAATTCCTGAAACAAAAGATAAATAAATATAATATTATTTAATAATAAAATGCTTGATAAAAAAATTAAACTTAATGCATTCAAGCACACGGAGAAAAACGTCCCTTTGAATTAAATAAATAAATTTCAATAACATATATTTTTTTATTTTAAATAAATTTATTTAATATACCTACAGTTCTCTACTTAAATTTTTCTTATTTCTAATAAATAAATATCTTATAATCAAATAGATATTTATTTGCCACTATTTAAAAAAAAAATTATTTGAATGATTTTCCTTACTCCAAAGAATCATTTTTCTTTGTGCAATGTCGTAAATTTTTACTTAACACTTTTATTTGAAAAATATATTTTCAGTAAGTGTTTTTATAAGAATTTGTTAAAAATAAAACAAGAATGATTTCCGCTCTTTCTATTCCATTAAATCAACTTTCATCTGGGGTTTTTCTGCACCATATTTATAAAGCAGCTTCGCCAGTAACCGCTTATGTAGTAAATCGCATAAAAGTCTTAATGGGTAAACCGTTGGGCCGCGTGCTGCTTGAATTAGCCGTTTCCTCCGGTAAACCGTGCATACGTCCGGAGTTTCCGGGGGATGGCGGTTTCCGGTACGGCACAGGTGTCCCCTGCATTAGCACACACTTACACCCTGCCCCGCCACGAGTCTTTCTCTTACGTTGCGTGTAGCTCTAAAAAGATGTACCATCGCTTAGCGATAGGTGTTCGGGTGTTCCAAGTTGTTTAAAAACGCGTGGTTTCTAACGGAGTAGTTAACGGATAACGTTAACGGAGACCGGTTAAAAAGCGCTTCCATTATACTGTCAGAAAAGCACGAAATGTGCAAAAATAGTTTACTAATAGTGATGCGCAGAAAAATTATTTTAAACTTTATATTGATTAAAATTTATTACATACACATATTTTTCTATCTATATATATATATATATATATATATATATATATATATATATATATATATATATATATATATATATATATATAGAAAAAAAATTAAACATACTAAAAAATCTTTAAGAACTCATTATATTAGAATGAAACGGTTTTAGGTTCTAGTTCTGTAATAATTTATTAACGTTTCGACTAATTGAAATAAGTTACCTACTAGGTAACAAATAAGTAACTAGATCAAATTTTTTTATAATTTTTTGATTAAAAGAAGCCAAATTTTATTTAAATCACTGAGTCACACTGATTCGTGTTATCTTTTTTTTTTAATAAATTTTTATTGCTTCTCTTATCAATCTGCTGTTAATATTGATTGGTTTTGCAATTATTATTACATGCGTTAGAAAATCTTCATGTTGTAAAATTTGAAGATACTGTAATTATTGCAAGATCTATCAATGTTAACAACAGATTGATAAGAGAAACAATAGAATAAATAAAATAATTTAAATAAAATTTGGCTTTCTTTATTCAAAAATTTATAAATTTCATGATTTAGTTACTTATTTTGTTACCTAATAACTTGTTTCCGTGATCTGTTTATTTACTATAAATGTCATATTTATCTTTTTTTCCTGATGAAGACGTACGCTCAGTTCGTAGAAACGTTGATTTATTAATAAATTATTACAGAACTAGTACCTAAAGCCGTTTATTTACTGTAAATGTCATTTGTATCTTTTTTGCCGATAACGTACGTCAAGTACGTCAAAAGTCTCTTATCAATAAATTTTAATACAGAACTACAACCTAAAGCAGTTTTATTTTAATATAATGAGTTTTAAATTTTTTTTTATTATATTATATATTTCAATATTTTAAATTATTTAAATCTTACATTCATTAGTAACGTTTTTATCTGCAAATAAATACTCAATAATTATTTTTAAAATAACTTAACTATGCGGTGATAAAACATTTTATATTCGGGGAAAAAAATAACAAGTTAATGATTTTTAGCGTTAAAGTGTGTACTCGTACTTCTACTCTTCAAATGAATTACTGTATTACTAGGGGCTATAGTCACAATGTTAGAAATATATTAAAGCGAGGGGTCGACTTCTGGTTTTCAGGTGCGTGCATGACTTGGGATATTTTCCACTCTGTTCCCTGTCATTGACGACGTACTGCTCTGCACAAAATTTCACGTGCGGCTGCGGTCACCCTTCCCCCTAAACTCAATTGAAATCGTATGTAATTCTTATTTAGCTAGGCGGACGTTAGGTAGTTTAGTTTGAGTATATGCTCTTAATGGATATCAATTTGTTGATTCAGTTGGAAAAAAAATTGTATTTTGATGACAAACAATGTACGGAGTCTTAATGTATGTTTGTGTGTTTTTCTAGTTATAATGGTATTTGAACAAAGTAATTAAAAATTTGATTTTAATAAAATTTTTATCTCATATTAGAATACTATTATCTTAAAGCAAAAATAATAAAATATAATTTGAAACAATGCAAATACATGCAACACAATTAATATAGTAAAAATGTTTTCAAAATTTATTATACTAAAATAAAACGGCTGTAGGATTAGTTCTGTATTAATTTTTATTAATAATCTACGTTTCATCTACGTATATCATCATCAAGAAAAATGATACAAATGACATATACAGTAAATAAACAGAACATAGAAACAAGTTACTATATAACAAAATAAGTATATACATATATCATTTATATCATTTTTCCTGATGATGATGTATGTAGAGTACGTCGAAATATCGATTATTAATGAAAATTAATACAGAACTAAATTCTAAATCCGTTTTATTTTATTGTTTAAAGAACAATTTTTTATGTATTCAATGTGGTGGCAACAGCAGATTTTCGAAAAACTTAATTTTCATTTTCACAACAATTTTATTTTTGTATTTTCAGTATTTAGGTAGTCAGTATTCTGACTTTTGTTTTTATTATGGATTTTGTGTACTTAAAGCAACATTATATAAACTATTAAGTATATATATATATATATATATATATATATATATATATATATACCTTACCTTTCTATGTAGTCTTTAAAAATTTGCACTTTACCACGAAAGTAAAATAAATTATAAAAAGAAAACAATTATAATTATAGGAGTAATATTTATGGCCAATTCTAAAATAAAATAAGATTATTTTTCTTACTTACTTAAATACAGTAATGAAACTAAAATACAGTAATGAAACAAAAGTATACACCAGAGGCGTGCAATATTTTTATTTTAAATACTATATAATATTACATGTATAATCTACGTACATGTATTGCTATATAAATTGAATGTTACCTCTCGATCATTAAATTATTTAGTGAACTTGTAATTATTTAGTGAACTTATCCAAATAAAATTAACTTCAAATTTGGGTTGGGCGATACTGGAATTTCAATATCGATAGTTGATATTTAAAGAATATCGATAATATCGATATATTGATATATCTAATATTGATAATACTGATATATCGATATTTCGGTATATACCTATACGCTATACAATTTAAATATTTATATATTCATTGAAAAATCTAACTTATATCAATAAATAAGTAAATTAAATAATATATCAACGTATCTTTACATTAATAGTATACTTGAAATTGAAAAATGAAATTTTAAAATTTCAGTTTTTATATTAAGTATATTTTATTTTAAAAAATACCTGTAATATGTTATTTTTTTTTTTAAAAAACTGCAGTAATTGGAATAACTGATATTTTTATCATATGTCGGAAGAATCTCAAATATTTTACTTTAAATTAGAATTTCATCAATCTTAAATTTACTCAGATATCTAATTTCAATTATCGATATATCGATGAATTATCGATATATCGAGTTTTTCTCCCTAAAATTGGCCATGAAAGGATAAGGATATATTTTTAATATCTAAAAGAAAAAATTGCATATAAATTGATAACATCAAGAATTTATTTCCGATTGCATCATTATTACATGACAACTCAACTAGGTATCAGAATGAATTTACAATAGGACCGTCTTCAGGAATGTTTTTTTTTTTGCTTTTTATTATTATTTTATTTTAATAAATACAGGCGGTTCAGCGGATTCCCACCGGAATATTATATTCGTATTGTTGACTTTATTCTTTTATTCTCACTAAACTAGTGTAGTTTCTTTTTTTTTTAGTTAGCTCCTATTCACTAATATACATTATAAAAATGAGCTTCTAGTGCCATTTGTCTGTTTGCGCCAGTCACTAGCATTCCATGAATATTTTTTTTAGTAATTATAAGTTGTTTAATTTTACAATTTAAATATGTTTTTAAATATTTTTCTCATATAAATAAAATATATGTTTTTTTTCTCAATAAATAATTAAACAGAATAAACATTTGTGAAATATCTATCGATCTAAGATAAATAATTAATTAAACATTCATAATAAAAATGATTTAATTAGACTATAGTTAACGACAGTTACACTATATTAAAAGTATAAGACTGGTAATACAAGCCTGGTTTCTGATTGTTTTAAATTCATTTTTTTAATTCTGGTTTTATGATTATACTGAGAAAATTTTTGTTTTAGATTATTTATTCAAAAGAATAAAAATTTTAATAAAAAAAAGTAATAGTAAATACAGTACAATAACTTTAAAATCTTTCAGAACTCATTATGTTAAGATAAAATGACTTTAGGATTTAGTTCTGTATTAATTTTAATTAAAAATCGACGTTTCGGCGCACTCTGCGGTACATCATCAGAAAAGATGATGCAAAATGAGGATGATTTACGTAGAGTATGTTAAAACGTCGATTTTTAATTAAAATTAATACAGAATTAAATATTAAAGCCTTTTCATTTTAATTTACTATTTAGTTTAGAAACATAATATTTTTCTGAAATAAATGTAATTGTAAAATTATTAATAATTTTTAGTTCAAATGCAGTTTAATTTTTTCAGTTCAAATTTTAATTTTCATTAGAAAAACATAAGTTTATAGTTTAAAAACATGTTTAGTTTTGGAGATAAAAGTATAACCTTCGATTTGAAGTAATTTTTTTGTAAGTGTGCATTATTTTAAAACCAGTATTAGTTAAAACTAATTTTCAAAAGTCAATCTCGTAATATATAGCCCATATTTCACACTTTTTATGCTGCATGATGAACTTAAAATCTTAACATGCAAAATTAGAATAAATTAGAATAAGTAGTTGACTAGATTGTTGTATATAAATGGTGGTACTTTATTAATAATATTTAAGATTTATTACAAATAAAAATAATTAAAAAAGTGTTTTTAATAAATAATTACTTTAATATCGATATCTACTCTGAAGATAAATAAAAATATGTTTATAGCTTGCAATTATATTATTTCAAAATCAACAATAAAAATGACATTTTTTTATCATTTTACGATTTATATTACAAAAAAAAATATTGCACTTTTATGCCCTTGAGAATTAAGCAAAAATCAATTTTGACATATAATGTTTATACCACACAAACCTGTAAAAATAAACAAACACGTAGACAGTAAAAACAAATGAATAATCCATGGAAAAAAAACTGACTGTCGCAATTGTCAACGGCTGAGCCAATGGTAATTAATATTTACAATAATTTGGTTTTGAGAGTGGACCAGATAAGGTTTATGCTATGATATGTATATTTATTTATATTTTTTTTTCTTTATTTAGCTAAACTGCTGTGATATGTGTATTTTACCCTGTTAAAATTAGTAATAAAGCCAAAAAATTAATCAATAGATTTCGTATATATTATATACGAATCCCAGCATTAAAAAAAAGGAAACAACATGGTCCCCCCAGTACATTTTTTTATATTTATACAATTTTTTTTTTGTATTTTTGCATAAATGTGCTATTGATTTATTGAGATTGCTTCGATCTAATTCTTATGTAAGTGTTCAACTTGATTTCTCGAAATTATGAAAATATTTTATTAAATAAAATTGCTTTTTGTGTATTGCTATAACAGATCCTTCAAGTTAAAAACTTTTTTTTTAATTACTTCGATGTCATTTTCAAATAATTAATTCAAAAATTTCATACTATGTTTGAAACTAACTTTTGTTATATATTTATTTTTATATAATTAAAAGTTTTTATATTTGGGTATATTTTCCTGCAAAATAAAATTAGAATAAAACGGCTTTAGGTTTGCAGTTCTGTATTAATATATAATCTACATTTCGACGAATTCAACGTACGTTCTCATCTTTTATCTTTTTTTTTTGAAGACGCACTTTGAATTAATTTAATTATTAAATTAATTATTAATAATTACAGAACTAGAATCTAAAGCCGTTTTATTCTAATATAATGAGTACTGAATGATTTTTTTATGTTAAAATAAAATTACTGAATTGTTAAATTTGAAAGTTAATTAAAGTATAAACGGCTTTAGATTGTAGTTCTGTATTAATATTTATTAATAATCGATGTTTTGACATATCTTGTTAAGTATGACGAAGATGTACGTTGAGTACGTAGAGTACATAGATTTTTAATGCAATATTAACACAATTTTATTTTAATATAATGACTTCTGAATTTTTTTACCACTATATTCATATTAACTGAGATCTTATGTTAATTTATAGGGTGAAAAATCATTAAATTACTTACAGTAGATATTTTGGTACAAAAGTATTTAAAATAACAACAAATAAATTAATTGATAATTATTTGGAGCAAAAGATTCGTGAGAAAATTAACTTTGAATTATATAATAATAAATAATATTTACTAATTCAAAATAGATAAAATGTAATGACATCTAGTACGGCGATAAGAATTAGAGCAAAGCACTTAAAAATTAGTTATTATAATAAGTATAATTACATAATTCTCCTACGGGAGAATACAACGATATAGGTATTTGCCTAAAATAATACAATATACAATATTGCACTTGTTGTTTTTTATAATTTTTAATACATATTTTTTTAATATACAAAAGTAAAATATCACTTTTTCCATTAGACCAACAGCCTATCACACGCGATGTTGTCATATTGTCAAAAATAAAAAAAAAATAATAACAGGGAAATAAATGAAAAAAAATCACTAAAATCAAAGTAAAAATGAAATGTTTCGTTGAAAAATTCATAGATTTTTAAATATTTCACGATATATTTGTTCCGATCTAGTTTTTTCGCTTGCAAATTTTCTGTCAATGCAAACGCAAAAAATGCATGTTTCAATATGTTTTTTTCTATTAGTTTCCAGTTTAAATAATGTAAATGGAATATTTACAGATTGTTCCAGTTAAATATTGCACAGTGATTTTGAACACATCTAAAAATATATATTGTATCAAAGATAACATTTGTTTGGTGTAGTTTCAAGTGTTTAAATATTAAAATAATTAGAAATAATTATTAAATCATTCAAAAAATTATACAGTAATTATTTTGAATGTACACTGCAACAAAATGTAATTTTACTTATTTATTAACAGCAAAATAGCAGCGATTTGTAATTTTAACTATGATATTAACGTAATATTACATTTATTCTGAAAAAAATGCATTTATAAAATATGTAAATTTATATTAATTTTTTAGTGTAATATTTAAAAAAAAATTTTTTAAAAAAAGTAAAAAATGCTTTTGGATTTAGTTCTGTTTATTTTAATTATAATGCAACGTTTCGGTTTACTACGTGTAAACGTATTTCTTTAGGTGTGGTAAATCGAAACGTTATATTATAATTGAAATAAACAAAACTAAAATATAAAACATTTATATAAATTAAAAATTTTTTGCAGAATAATATTTTGTAATAGCAAAATCTAGTAATAAATAATTTTTCAAAGTAACTGTTTTATTGTATTCAATAATTTCTTTATTTACTATAACAAACTTGTACTTTCGCTTTATTTCTTGAATAACAAAGCGACAAGTGGCTGATTATCAAAAAAAAAGAATATTCATTATATGAATATTTTATCATTAGTTTTACTCTTGAGTAAGATATTGACTAAATATTTTTTAAAAATTAGTTCTTATTAAACTTATAGTAAATGAACAAACTTTAAAAAAATGTGTTAATATTTTTAAAGATAAAAGTTTGAAAAATAATTAAATATTAAAATGTTTAAACTAGAAAATTTTATACAAGAAACGTAAGTATTATGAAAAGCTGTTGGTCAATAGTGTATCGGGAGCAATTCTTAGAATACTGATGAATTACCATTTTGTAATACTTCTGGCCGTGCTATGGTCCTACAGACTACGCATCAGTTAGGTACAAAGATTAGAACGTGTTTTTCTCGGCACTCGACGCACCGTCAAAATTATACAATTACGCTAATTTATATACAATTACAAGACATACAATTTTTATATTCACAATAACCGTGACGATATGTCCATAGATGTCGTCTTGTATTTAGTAGTATCAAAATTGTACTAACGACGTGTTGTTTTTTTTTTATTATTTCACAGTTCGCTTTAATTTTAACTTTTAAACAAAGAAATAAAATGAAAAATTTAACTCACATCAGTGTTCAGTCACAGTTTAAGATTAATAAATCGTTTTCTATGTACAAGCGCGATTTAGTTTAAAAACGGGTTGCATTCACTGACCGAACGCGGCGGTAAAACCCGCGTAGGCAGCTGCAGCGGCAACGGCACTACTAGCGTCTGTTGGTCAGTGCTGCGCCGCAAATTTCATACGTTTCTGCTTCTGACGCTGATTACAAAACCAAACGCGTACCACATTCTTTTTCAAATCTAATTTCTCCGCTATTGCCGCGATTTTTTCGCCCGACGGCCGCGGTTGTACCGCAAAATACGCCTCCAAACTTCGCTTTTCCGGTGCCGCAATACTGGTTCGTTTCCGTTTCTTTTCACCAGCAGGAAGTACACTGGGTGCATCAGGATCTCTTCGCTTATTCTTTGCTTGCGCTTCGGCTTCTTCAAGCCACGCTTGCAATATGGGTTTCAACGCAATCATATTATTATGTGACAAAGTTAAGCTTTCAAATCGACAAATCGTCGACTGAGACAATGCACCAACGCCGGGCAGCTTTAAGTTCGCAAGTGCCTTTCCAACATCGGCCTGTGTCACGCCCAATTTAATTCGTCTTTGTTTGAATCGTTCCGCGAATGCTTCTAGTTCTCGTGGATCTGTATCGGAATCGGGATGTAGTCCTGCGGCCGCTGCTGCTGCAGCAGCTGCAGCCATTGCAGGATGATGGGAGGCAGGATGGCCGCCATGATGGCCACCATGATGTCCCCCAGGTGCTCCATGGCCCGATAACGGTCCGCCGTGGTGATGGTGATGGTTCATGACGTGGTTCATGCCATAGGAGTGCATATGCGCGCCCGGACCGTCGGACATTGGTGTGAGGGTAGTCATCGATGAGGTGGAAATGGGGTCCAGCATTTCCAGACCGTCCATGTGACCCATCTGTAATCAAGACAAACCGTAGGCTGCCATTAGTGGGATTGCTATTGATAGGATTGTTTGTGTCTTTCTTAATTGGTAATGGGGGTTGTATGCATATGTTGTTAGCTAAGTAGCATTGTTTATTAAATACAGCAATAATTATTATATTCTAAGCTTGAATACTAATGAATTTATTAACACTAGATAAAAACTTTCAAAAATAAATTTGTAAAGTAGGCAACTCCATGCTCTGTATACATATTTGTATTACGGGACATTCTATATTTTTATCATATTTAAAATTGTATATATAATTTATAATTGAAATTTAATTATAATTATAGTAATTATTTTATTAAATTTTAGAATTTGTTTATAACATATTTTATTTAACAGAATAAATCCATGTATAAAATAATTTGGAGATATTATTTCTTAACTCAAAATAAATTATAAAATTTATATACATTCAATAACAGTAATTATATACCAAGATTGAGAAGACAAATAACCAAGCTGTATTATTATTTGAGATATAAAACATAGAAAGAAATAAAATTATGAGGCTACAATTGTCTTTTCAACAGTGATTTATATATTTCTTTTTTACTACTACCACATTTTTTCCTATTATTTAAAGTAGAAAATTTAATGAAAATAAATGAATAATTTTAATTGATTTTTTTAGGAGTTCTTTCTGCGTTGTTTATACTTATTAATAACATGGAGTAATTAATATTATTAAGTAATATAAATATTTCACAGATGTTTCGAATCAAGTTCAAAAAGTTACAGATATCAAGAGTTTTAGAAAAGAAGAAGAAATAAAGGAAATTAATTACTCAAGATTAAAAATAAGATAAATAATGGTACGTTTTAAAGATAGTAGTAAAAAAATATTAATTTTAATATTATAAGTATAATAAAATCATAACTAACATGGAACTTCGCCTTTGAGTGGAACTAAATAAAGATATATTATGATTAGTGTTTATATTTTTATACGTCTTAATAATTTTTTTATTTGAGTTTTTTTTATACAATATTTGTATTAAACTATCATCAATATTTTATTTAAAAATACAAAAAAATATTTAAACCTCAGAATAAAATATTAAACTTAAAACAAAATAAGAGAATAATTTTTATTTTAACAGCAACACAAAAATCATTTATTTTTCTATTCATAGAGCATAAAATCGAAGCTGAAATAAAAAATAATAAAAAAAAAGTAAAACAAAATACAATTGCATTCCCCTATTCCATGTGCAACTGTTCATATAAAAATGCTGTCGCAATTGTACGGCAGTGTATTGATACACTGGGGCAATTATACACTAATATACACATGAACCAATAACGCATATACATACATACATACACAATTACACACGGACACAAAACGCACATCGATGTGGGTGACGATCATCAAACATTTATAACTTGTCATTTGTGATCAGTTGTCTGATTTATAAGCATGATTTCGCTCCAATCTATATGGGACATCCTATTTTTCTCTATCATATTATTCTCTATATGTACAGCCACACAATATAATGTAGTTAATACCAAAATAATAATAACCATTAGTTATATTGTCATTTTTCTATATTTCTTTGCTTGATTTTTAATATTTTTATTGTATAAAAATTATTATTTCCATAATGTAAATAAATATAGGTATATACAAGCACCAGTAGGTAGGATTCGGGCCCCAAAGTTCCCTAGTTCGCGTTGCGCTCACACAAGAAATTAAATTAAATATTCAAATGAAACGCTTTTAGGTTATAGTTCTGAATTAATATTTATTAATAATCGACGTTTCGACAATCTCAACGTATGTTTTTATCAGAAAATGTTAATTATTAATAAATATTAACACAGAATTATAACCTAAAACCGTTTCATTTTAATATAATTGAAATATTTTTTTAGTATATTAAATTAAATATTATTTCTGATATTAAAACTTTGCATCACTGAACTGATATCGGCTGGGTCTGAATGATTCGAAACCCACAATAAGCTGTAAGTTCCTTGCTTGGCTGTGAGCTATGTATAGATATTTACAATTTTGTAGGTCTTATTTTCTAGTACTTATATAATGTATTTAAATAATAAATGTATATTTTGAAAAATTATTTGAAAATTTTTTTATTTTTTACTTCTCAAATATTGACAATATTTAACATAATATAAATAAATAAAATTAAAAAAAAAAACTTATTTTGCAGTCCTGGAGCAAATTTCCTACTGTAAGCTGGTTTTTGAAATTTAAAAATATCATAAATAGTAAAAAAGTTATTGCATATTTCTCTAACCATGTTTTGGTTAACATTTTACACCTATTGCATACACTCTTAATCTAAAAATTTGTCTATAGAACATAAACTCACATTATTGTATTGAAAAGAATTTTATTACAGAGTTCTTTTCAATACAATACAATAATGTGATTTTAAGTACTGTAGACACACTACACAACTCCGAATAATTGAGAAAATACTGTGTTTTTTTTTTGTTTATTAAAATAAGAGTAAATATTTATATACACTTTCAAAATAGTATGATAATGGATGATTTTGTACACTGATAAAAAAGTGTTATTGGGATTTTTCGCAAATATTTGTTTATTTATAGCAGAATAGTATTAAACATATCTGTCACCAATAAACATTTTTTTTTATCAAAAAACTCAGCCATATGGAAATTAAAAACTAATGTTTATTTTATAGAAAAAAAAATATTTTACGCATTAAAAAATCAACAAAAACCTGCACCGAGCACATTGTTTTACATAATTTCAACATCAATAATTATTTTTATTACCACAAAATAAAATTTCGTTTATTTTGTCGGCCAATCTTTGCATATGCTCATAAAATATTAACATTATGTATATTTTTAATAATTTTTTTTTTCAGTGTATATATAAAACTACACGTTTTCCGTGTACAAAATATTTTTTTATTTTGTAAATTTTTATATCAGCAAACAAACGTTTTGTGTTCATTTTGTTTACATATAATGGTTTATACAGGTATATAGTACATATTTTTACTAGAGAAATTTGTTTAGGAACAGTGATAGCAATGTTTTATTTTAACCCCGCAGTTCCTGCATAATAAAAATGATAAAAATAAAAAATAAACATTATTCAGTACAAATTGGATTTTGTTCACGTGAGAATGAGTGTGTGAGTGTGCGAGCGCCCGTGCGCGCGTGTGTGTATGTTTGTGTGTCGCATAATAAAAACACACAAAACACAAACATGAGTTTAAAACAATGTAATATCGGGTTTATCTGTCGCATGTGCTCTGACGTGCAAAAATAATCAAAGAGAGTTGTGCCTTGCTTTTATAACTACATTTGAAATTATTTCTCTGCTTTTTATCGCGTTTTTATTTTATATTTGCGGTATTTTTGTCTGATTTAACTTACTTTTTACAAGATTTTATCATCGTAGTTTGATGTTTATAAATTATAGTTTTTAATTTTATTGAATTGAAATATTTGTGCACTAATTTTTGCTAAATGAGTAGTACGTTGTTCTTTAATTATTTTAGATGAGGAAAAGTGTAAGGGTTTATTAAAATTCTTTAATTGATTATCGATTACGAATATTTAATATTTATCATCAGATCGAACCGGAATACTACAAGAAAACAAAATGCATACATGTGTATTTAATACAAAGAAATATAAAATCAGATAATACATAATATCGTCAATGTAAATTATGTATTAAGAATAAAAATTACTGATAATAATATTCAATGCCTATATTCTCCGTTCTAAATAAAATATTTTTACACTATATATTTTTAAATTATATACTATTTTTTATAAATAAACATTTCTAATAAATAACATTGTAAAAACGATTTTTAAAAGAAATTTGATATTCATATAAAATTTGATCAGAAGGCAAAAAAGAATCCATTTGATGTTTATTCCACTTTTGAACTAAACAAGAATTTTTTTAAAAAAGTTTTCCTTTAATTTACTTGTAACATTTCTCTACAGTAAACGTTTACAAATACTTATTACGTACATATTTCACATATGATCGGTGTTATTTGCTTAATAAATTAATACTTATATGTATTTACTTGCCGTAATGTAAATATGAAATACAAGTTAAATATATCCCGAGCTAGTAAATTTAACTAAAACCTTCCTTTCTGTTTTCTTTTGAGAAAATTTCATGTTTGTTGTTACGGAACGATGTGTGTAATTAAGATATTTTAGGCAATGTAAGGTTATATACGAGAATATATAATTTGTATAGCTTTTACTTCTACATTATTTATTTTATTTATTCTCCGTTTTTAGTCTTTGCTATATGATTTTCAAAAATACTTATCTTTATTTTTGTTTATTAAATTACATATAATGTATAATGTTTGTATATATTATATACTGCAGCTTTGAAATTTGCCCAGTTTGTGAGTTGGATAAAATTGTGCCCAGTTCGTAAACTAGTTTCTTTAATTGACCATTTCATGTACATGAAACATATGGTGGGGTCTATTGTAATATAAGTTAAGCCAAAAGGTTATATGGTTATTAAAATACAACGGCTTTAGGTTGTAGTTTTCTATTAACATTTATTAATAATCGACGTTTCGACGAACTCAACGTACGTCTTCATCCGAAAAAATGATACAAATGGCATGTACAGTAAATAAACAGAACATAGAAACAAGTTACTAGGTAACAAAATAAGTAACTAAAACATAAAGCCGTTTTATTTTAATATAATAAATTGTGAAAGATTTTTCACTATGTTATATGGTTATTGTTTAGAAATAAGCAATAGATGTAAAGAATTGGAATTTTTAGACTATGCAATGACGTTATATAGTATTCTTCAGCTAATATTGTGATTGCGAAATAATATTCCGTTAACATGTAATTCAGAAATGTTTCAGTTTGTTTTATATCCAATTCTAGCTAAGCGATACTCACGAATGAAATGAATTGTTATATACCAATATTAACAAAGTATGTTTCCAGTACAGAATTATTTTCTGAACAGAATTAGAATTTTGATTCTGTAGAAAATGACTCTTCTACAATTTAATACTCATTTAATATTATGTAATCACAGATTTAGCTGAAGAATACTATATCTATATAATTTTTGAATTTATTGTTATAGGTATCTTGTATTTAATAAAAGTATTATAATTTCATACAATGCTATCCTCGAAACCTAATGTAAGGACCTTCTGTCCAAAATGCACTATCCAATCTACATACCATCCATAAATTTCGGCGTGTTAACGTGCTAAACACGCACGCGGCCACCCATAACCTTCCGAAACTATGAACTTGCTTTCTCCCATTCTCAAACTTCATGCCATGATTCAACTTCAGGTCGACGCGTGAGGCAGTGCGTTCCCAACAGTGAAATATTTCATCATTAGCCGGCACATTGGTGTAAAGTGGTCATTTGATGTGTTGTGTGTATGTACCATACGGCTAACATACATCGTTCGTGCCCCCCGCCGTCAGGGGGGCACATAGGGGTTCGCGTGCACTCTCATGGGACGTGTTTATGCGGCCGAAGGGGGCACTAGACGCAACTTTTGTGCAGTTGTCGTCGTGTTTGAATGCTTGAGGCATGCAAGAATGGATAAATGTCAAATGGGAACAGTTGTTTTGTTTTGGGAGAATGTTGAGAATTGCAAATATTTGCAGTTGTTTTTCGGTATTCGAATGGCAATGTTGTTTAATAAAATTCGTAATTATCGTGTCCCTCGATCAAAAGCACGAGGACTTTCTTAATTTTTTAGTAAAGTCTTCAGAACTTCAGTAAATTTGCTGTCAAGAATTTTCCATTTGTTTAATTCTGTAATATTATTATTGGTATAATTACATACATTTCTAAATTTATCTATAAAGGATGTATTTTGAAATGAATGAATTATTACACGTAAAATATTTTATTAGTATTATTACACAAAATATGTACATCGTTTCTGTCACAATATTTGTGCATTTTTTCACTCCCTTAAAGTTCATATTTCTAAAAAGCCTTCCCCACTGTGTACCCACATTCATGTAAGGAATATAACTTCCAAAATTTTATGTTTCTAATGAAATCGTACACATTTAGGCCAATCAACTAAGCGAAATTGTTTAATTAGTAATATTGTTAAATGCAAAGTCAATATTTACAATATGTCATAGTAATTGACCTTGCATTTAACGATATTGCTAAGTTAACAAATCGCTTAGTTATTTTTGACTTTTCTCTATTTTTTTTTTTTTAGTACATGTTTTTTGCGAGAAAACTAAGATTTTTACAAAAATTTAAATATCTATTCAATCGCATTGAACTAATATATAATAAATTTGGAAAAATGTATTTGCTTCGTTGAGATTCAATCGCGGAACATCCTACTTTTGCGGATGGCTCTCTACCAACTAAACTACCAACATTAAAATAAAGATATTTCAATTTTAGATAATGAATACATTAGTTATAATAAAAATCTATTCTTTATATGAGTCGTATAGATGCAAAACTCACTATTTGCAAATTTTAAGTTTTGAGATATTTGCAAAAAACTGTTATAGCTAAGTGTAATTGTATTTTGATGATAAAATCTTGTTACTAGATGGTAATACTTATTTAAAATTGTGAATCATTGGTATTATACATCATTAATTCATACAAAGTAACTGTTTGCTTTCCACCAATAAAATTTTTTTTGGTGGAAAGCAAACAGTTACTTTTGCATCTAAACTATCAACGCAAGTAGTGAGTTTTGCATCCAACACTAAACTTTAAAGAGTGTTTCTCATAATAAATACTGAGTTTTTTTCTAACTAACCTAACTATCGTATTCCTTGTAAAATTCTACGTCCAAATTTCGCATAATCTCATTTTTCACTTTTTGTCAAATAGTGAGTTTTGCATCTATACGCCTCATATATAGACTAATAATTATTATAAACAAACACAAAAATACAAAGACATTTTCAATTCATAAATAAGTAAAAATAGCAACCAAACGGACATAACCACAGTGTAATATATATCAGAGATCGTTGCATATAAAGTATATGCCATAAAAATTGCGTTACATACTATTTTTTTTTGCTACCGTCGCTCGCATTCAAGCATCATAACTTGCTACCATATAAAAACCGCGTTCGCTATTGACGGCAGATACAATACCGCGTTTCGTCGCGTTAAAATGCGAAAAAAGGCACAAAACGATTGTCGGCCCGAAGCCATATGTGACCCCATTACAGCTTAACTCTCGGCGGTGCACTAAATTACACCATGAAATTTAGGTATTATGACAAAAAGTCATTCGGGCGCGCAACCCAGCGAGCTTTCTATTGACTGGGCGGGAGCGATGGATCACAGCGGCGTAGCGTCCCGTTGCGAATAAATGCCGCGCTACGTGCGTACAGAATCGGACTTAGTTTTCGCAAATTTTGTTAGTTCCATAACTAAAGCACTAGATTGATAAACGATTGATAAACAAAATAGCAATTGGAAACAAATTAATGTAAATCTATCATATTATTCTGCCTGTTTATACAATTAATTATACTGTAATTACACTGTTCGAAAAAGTTACCCTGAAAAGTGCTTATATAAATCCGTTCTTTAAAAAGGGTAAACAGTGTTACCCTAAATAGGTACTTCTAAAAATTTAATCCAGAAAAAGTGCTAAAATGTAAACACTATTTCAAGCAATTAAAAACTGACTATTAACATCGGATAACAACAATAAAAAGTAAAATAATACAAGAATCAAGGGTAAATAATTACTCATTATTGTATAAGCAATTATTTATTCTTACTTTTCGTATTTACTCTTTTATTAGTGTAAGAATTTACATATTTTAAAATAGAGAGAAATAGAGTAATTGTATTGTCATTATAAATGTTTACTCTTTCATCTTAAAATTTTGAACAGTCTAGAATAAATTTTAAATTTGCCGCATTTAACTATAGTATTCTTCAGCTAAGATTATAATTGCGCAATAATATTCCGTTAACATGCAGTTCAGAAATATTCCAGTTCGTTTTATATATTCGATTTAAGTCAAGCAATTCATCAAGAGTGCAGCGATACGAAACATTGTATAGTTAACGAAGTATGTTGGCAGTTCAGAATTATGTCATGAACTGAGTTACGACGTATGTAACATTATAAACAGTACCGTAAACAGCAAATGAGACTTCTACAATTATGTATATCGTTCATAATCACTCATTTAATATTTAGCAATCACAATTTTAACTGAAAATAAAATACAATAGATTTTAATAGAAAATAAAATAAAAGTTACATAGACTTAGTTTGAACTGCTCCATAATTTAGTTAGTTTTAAAATAAAAAGGCTTTAGGATTATGGTCTGTATAAATTTTAATTAAAAATCGATATTTTGACGTACTCTATGTATATCATCATCATGAAAAATGATGATAATGTACTTAGATTACATTCAATTCGATTTTTAATTAAAATTTATACAATACTTAATTCTAAAGCTTTTTTATTTTAATATAATAAGTTCTGAAAGATTTTTTACTATATTTCTAATTTATTTGATTTACAATTTAGTGTTAGTTGTGACAAAACACAAGAATGGGCCTTAATAAATGTGCTAAGAAAATAGTTTTACCAACCAGTTTAATAAAACAAAATTATGGTGGAGGTGCCACCAAATCTAATCAAACCTAAAAAATTATTAACTAAAATATCTTTATAATACATTCTTGCGGAAGTGTTTATTCAAAATGTCATAGAGTTAAAAATAATATTTCAATCCGTGCCTGGACTGTGTATCTGCTAGCATATC
The DNA here is from genome assembly GCA_963966155.1 of Clivina fossor. Taxonomy (NCBI): domain Eukaryota; kingdom Metazoa; phylum Arthropoda; class Insecta; order Coleoptera; family Carabidae; genus Clivina; species Clivina fossor. The sequence continues at coordinate 14,056,062 of OZ014560.1, forward strand.
ATATTTAATGTTGCGCTTTATGATGTATTAGGTACGGATCATTGCACGGGATGGAATAATATATTGCCATACTCATACTCACCCATCATACACACATACATATACATAGCAACACGTATGTTGTTATTGTTGTCAGCCAGTTTCCAGTTCATCATACACTGCCAATATTCCCAAACATGTCTCTCACACTAATATATTGTAGATTTTACGGATATAGATGTATGAAATATTTATGTAAGTATTTGCTTTTTACATATACATAGTTTAAAATTATAGTTACTGGTACAAAATCAGATTAAATATAAATATAGATATTTAATATCTGTACCTAAAACATAGATTGTTTTGTTATGCAGATAAAAAAGAATCATTATCAGTTTCTGTAGTTCCTAGGAGGAACGTAGGGGCTACATGCTTCAGAAGCTGAACATAAGTAATTAATAGTAATTAATAATTTTGTCGATGACTTTGCACTACTCTCTCAACTACAATTTTTTCTTCCTTTCTCTACAAGATGTACAAATACTCATTCTAATCTTCTGAGAAAGTCTCCCATTTATGATATGTGTCACTCATTTAATAAGTTAGAATTAACTGTAGATATTTATTTATTTGGTTATAAGTACTCAAATCAATTTTATTGCTCTATGAAATAACAGAAAGAAATATTGTAACCAGAGATGGAAAAAATACCGTAACGATACCCGATAACGTTATAATAAGGTCTAAACTATTCATTTCTAATACAATAACGTTATATAACGTTATAATAAACAATAACGTTTTGTAAAAAAGTTATTTTGTTTATATTTCAAACATGAAAAATTATTTGGTCATATTTTTCTTTAATTTTACAGTTTACAGATAATTTAAAAGTTACAAATAAACATTATTTTTATAACGTTGTTTACGTTATTTTTTTCTAAATGTTATTTACAACGTTATGTAACGAAAACTAATAATAAATATACAATTAACGATTTGAAACGTTATTGGATTTCCTGATTGTAACAAATCGAAATAGATAAATATATGTATGTAACTTACTTGGTGCGGCCTTGAATTAGGAGGTGGTGCACCCATTCCATGATGATACATCATGTCGTGCTTGAGCTGGGGCAAACTCGAAGGCGCTCCCGTTGGTTGATGTTTGCCCATATCGACGGCAGCTAATGCTTCAGCACGGGATAATATACCGTCGTTTAAACCCGAAAATATGTCACCCTGCAACAGAAATATCATGTCTCATTAAATTTATTTAAAAAAAAAAAAGAAATAAAATGTAAATATCACATTATATATATATATATTCCTGACTGTAAATTGTTATTGCCTTATTCTGTAAACAAATGTTAAAGTGAGATTAAATTAAAATTCTGTAAATATTTTAATATTCAGAACTCAGTATATAAAATGTGGCAAACATAGCAACAAATTCTAGGATTTGTGTTTTAACTTAATTTTAACATTATTTTTTTTTTACAAAATAGGAAAAGGTATATGAAAAAGTAATAAATTAAAAAAAATACAAAAACAAGACGTAAATACCTAAAAACAAAGCTATACGAAATGGGTTAGGGTCAAAATCCCGACAATCAAAATCCCGACAATCAAAATCCCGACAACCAAAATCCCGACAAGTCAAAATCCCGACAGGTTAAAATCCCGACAGGTTAAAATCCCGACAGGTCAAAATCCCGACAATCAAAATCCCGGCTAGTCATAATCCCGACAAGTTAAAACATGGTTTTCTATAATGTTAAATTAATAATATAATATAATTTTTGATAAGCAGGTACCTAATATTAAAAAAATTGTAAATTATGAATAATTTATAAAATTGAACATTTACAAAAATTCATGAATATATTTATTATTTAATTAAAAGTAAATTATTGATAAATTGTCGCAAAATTTATACATTTTAAAAAAATATTACAAAAATAAAGATCAATTATTTATTTTGTTAATATTTAATGTATAAAATATGTAATATTAAAATTAATTGTAAAGTAAATGCTCTACAATTAAATACTTGCAAAAACTGAACATTTTTAAAAAATATGTTATTATTTGTATTTAGGAAATATACAAAATAAAAAATACGTTTATTTATATATACTTACAGTAATGTACTTAGCCAAAATTAAAAAAGAATTGTAAAAATAATTTATGGAATTATGGAATTTATGAATTATCTGTCGGGATTTTGATTGTCGGGATTTTGACCTGTCGGGATTTTAATTGTCGGGATTTTGACTTGTCGGGATATTGACTTGTCGGGATTTTGACCTGTCGGGATTTTGACTTGTCGGGATTTTGATTGTCGGGATTGTGATTGTCGGGATTTTGATTGTCGGGATTTTGACCGCCACCCATACGAAATATGTATTTTAAAAGCTAGGCTTTCTTTATCAGTATCAATTTTTGAAAGCAATCGGCAATAATTCCAAAATATGTTTAATTACTTAACTTGTATTTGAAAATGAAACCGTGGTTGTGGTCACACCAAGGAAATAGAATAAACGGTTATTTGTTTCTATCAAGTTATGTGTTTATAAAGTTGTATAGCTGCAAACAGTACCTACTCCTTTTTCATATTTCCTTGGTATTATCACAACTTTGATTTGATTATGGAAACAAACTTAACTACAAACTGAAATATGGTCTGAAAAAATGGTTTTGTTTTAACTGACTTGGTTAAAATATTAATTCTTTATATTTACAAAATTTTAAAATTAAACATTTTCAAATTTTAATTGGCAATATTGCAATACATTTCAATTTTTACAGCATAGAAATTAAAATTATATTTAATAAATTTAAACTTTATGCTGATTCTTCTCATTAAATAAAAGTTTCTTAAAGAACTACCAAAAGGTTGGTTTTAACTAATACCAATTTTAAGACAATATAACTGTTAGACCAAGCCAAAACAAATTATCTAAAACACCCAAAATCGGTTTTAAATTTGTATTTAGCATTGTATTTTTTCTTGTCAATATCAGCTTACTAACTATTAAAAAGATCTATACTGGTATTTATGATATTTAAAATGGCAGCAATGATGGCAGCTTTTTTCAAATAAATATTCAAGTTTTTATTGAAAATCCATAAAGGTTCTATTTATATTTCACTAAAAATATTTTTAATAGGTAATTAAACAAAACTATAATTAGCAGGATATCTTAGGCAAAAGTTAAAATTACATTTCGCGTGCATAGACACAATATCGTACTATCTTACGACATAATACAAATTGACGTTTCACAGTTAAGAATAATTTCTTAAGTAAACATTTTCTGATAACAAATCAACTTTGGAAAAGCGTAGCCGAGGAAAAGCATTTTGTCGACTTTATCAAGTGAAATATGAAGAGCGAAGTCAAACATCGCCGCCGTGGCGAATAAGGTTTGCGCTTTAAGTATATTTACTAGTTGGTATCGCCCGAGCACTATAATTAAGATGTTTTACGAATGATAAGTAAAATCTTTCAATTAATTATATTTGTCGAGCTAGTAGTTGGGACTTTGATGTGCAGTACAGCGGCAAACGTATATGTGCCGCACTTGCGATGCAAATTACGGATGCATTCTATTTTGTTTGTTGTTTGAAAATGTAGTTTTTGGCTGTGTTCTAGGTTTTGCAATTTAGTGATTCAGATTAGAGCAGAAAATTTAATTCGAGAAAATTATGATTTCTAACACAGTAAAAAATTCTTTTGGACGCATTATATTAAAATAAAACGGCTTTAGGTTGTAGTTCTGTATTAATATTTAAATTAATTTTAATTTAAAATTAATAAACGATGTATCGACGTCCTCAACGTACGTCTTAATCAGGAAAAATGATTAAGATGTACGTTGAGTAAGTCGAAACGTTGGTTATTAATAAATATTAATACAGAACTACAACTTAAAACCATTTTATTTTAATGATTTCTATTCTGCGTAGTAAAAAATTTATGTAAATATTTACATATTCTACAAATGCAATATTTTCATAAAAAAATTTAATATTACGTACATTACCACAGTTAAATTACAGAATGTTGTTATTTTACTGTTAAAAACTAAGTAAAAGTACATAAGTTTAAGTTACATTGTGCTACAATATTTACTTTTTATTTACCTTAATAAATATTAATTTATATGTATAATTTTATAATAATAAAACTTGAAAATAATTAAATTTTAATATTTGACAATTTTTGTTTGTATAACTTCAATAATTTAGAAAATAATCTGTTGTTAATAAATCAATATGTACTTATTTATTGTAAGAAGTTTAAAGCCCGTTTTAGATACTCATAATTTGTTAATTTTTATTTAAGCTATGTTCACAATGCATTCGTACGAAAGAATAACAGTATATGTCTATCTCGGTCTCATGTAGGTAACAAAGCATTGTAAACATATTATTAATGAACATTATAATCATCTAAAATAAGTTTAAAAGTAATTTATACACAAAAAATATAAAATGCATAAAATAAAAAAGTTTTAGCTTTTAGTTCTGTACAATTTTTATTAAAATTCGACTTTTCGATGAATGTTTATCATCATCGGAAAGAATATACAAATGACATATATAATAAACAAATTATAAATTTTTCTTTATAAAATTCTATTGTGTATAAAAGCTATTATTAATATTGATAAAGCAAAAATTGCTTTAGTATAAAAAAAGGAATGTTAATTGGTTTTGAAAACTATAGAAATTAGTTATATATTTACTATACTTAAAAACAAAATATTGTAGTTTAAAATTTGAATAGAAAACTTTTCATAAAAATGTTGTTAATTCTTGATATAATTATGAAATAAATAATAAATACTACATAAGTGTGTAATTATTATTAAATATTTTAAATAGTGAATAAGATAATACGATAGAAACTAAAAGCATTTAACCAATAAACACTAAAATACAATAATTTATCAAATTGGAATACAGCGTTCGACGGGGTCTGTGTTTGTGTAGTAGTAAGCGTCGGTGTACACATGAGAAAGTAGTATCGATAAATAATGGATCGGATGCGGTATGTAAGCATCGTATAGCCCGGCAGGCAAAACTTTCTTCCGACCTGCTTGAAAATTTATGTGTGGAAATTATGATAAAATGATATGTTAAATTATTTATGATTTTTCAACCAACTTTTGCAACGCTTCGTGGTTATTAATGGATGTACTTTTAGAGGGCATAATCCGATTTACGAATGCGTAAACCAATCACGTCACTGTGTTTATTTAATACCCAAATTATTGCTACAATTCGTATAACAAAATTAAATCTAACTATTATATCAATATTACATATGTTTATTTCTGTGCCAGTTTCTCATTCAAATTGGTTTTATTAACAAGAACTAAATGTTTATTTATGTCTCAAAAAGAATATTTTCATTAACTTTTAAACAAAATTGAGATAAATATTTTTAATATAGTAGCATATAATTTGATATTTTAAAAGTACACTTAGGCTAACTTACTTATTATGAAATTAGTGTTAAATTTTAGTGCAGAGCTAATGATTCTGAACCAAATTATATAGTAACTTGAAATAAAATAATTTTTCTTAAATTTTAAAAGTGTTTTTTGATCACTGGGTACATTGAGTATTTGTGTAACCATTGCTTGACCTCGGCTTTGCCTCAGACACAAATATCTGAACTCAACATAATAATCATCGTTTTCAACTTCTCGTAACGTAATATACTATTTCATACAAAGTAATTAAATGAAATATTTATACTAATTAAATTAATATCAATGTTCGAACATGTCAGGTAATGAAAAAATTGTTTGTTTCCAGGTATAATATGGTCAATTTTCGCTCAGTCTCAAGCGTTCAACGGGTCGCGTCAGTACGCTTGTTCTCGTACATATATTTCGCAATAAATATATGATATATTTTTAATTATAGTGGGTGTATTACATGTGAAAGACATTTTAAAAACTATTATCAGATTTGTAACGTGATTCGAAACAGAATAAAGACAGAACAGAAACATCAGAATTGCAGGATCTAGTAGCGTACGTCAACTCTTAGTTTCTTTTGGTATGAACTTATTGATTATTAATTATATTAATATATTATTTAAATATATATATATATATATATATATAAAATATGTATATAAATCTTAGATTTTAATATTTATAATATTTGCTTTGTATATTTTTACTGCCAAAACCAAAAATTAACAAGTTTCTTAATGTAGGAAAATTATACATCAATTTTGTTTACGAATTATTCTTTGACTTTTTTTGGAATTCTGGTTAAATAAATAAATGGTCGATTATAAGTTAATTAGATTTATTAAAATACTCTTTAAATTTTTGGCTTTTATTGTAGCAATTTTTAGAAAATGTGCAATTCCACAATGGTGTTCCTTTGGTAAATATATAGTTTTCAATGGGCTTATAAGAAACTTGTTAATAAGATAAAATCTTCATCATTTAAAAATATATGGGACGTTTCGACTTTTCAATTTTGATACAAGTCATCATCAGCAAGTATCATCAGGTTTGGAAGTTATATAACATTATAAAGTTAATCAGTTATCTATGTTAAACATTGTCAAAAATAAGTAGATTATAAATTTAAAAACATTTTGGATGTTAATTGTTGATGATGACTTGAATCAAAATTGAAAAGTCGAAACGTGCAATAGTATATTTTTATATGATGAAGATTTTTATCTTATTAACAAGTTCCTCATAAGCCCATGCAAAACTATATGATTTTGTTAGTTAAATGAATAATAATTTTACATTGTGTAATTTAGAATTAAAAATTGGGTTGATATACAACTTAACAACATAAGAATTTAATTTTCAATACTCAACTATAATAGTTCAGACAAAAACCGCTATAGATAATTTAATAAATTATTTTTATTATTATTTGTATTACTTTCCTGGAAATGTACATAGAGTACGTTGAAACATCGAATATTATTAAAAATTAATATAGAACTAAATCCTAAAGCTGTTTTATTTTATTTTTAGAAAGTTTAAAGCGGATAAAAAAATATGTCTTTTTAAATTTTATCTAAAAAATAGTAGATTTTCCGCTCTCCAATTATATTAGATTGAACATTTAATTTATAAGTTTATTGTAATCATCTAATGTAATTAGACATTTTTTCTAGTTTGTCGTATATTTATTTATTCTTATCCGTTGATTTATTTAAAGTTTTCGATTATTTATCTGAACTTTATTTGAAATAATGATTTGATTTCAACTGATTTGCAAATAGATGAAATAATGTTATTGAAAACATAAGCTACGTAATTAAATAGACAAATAATGTACAATTTAGTCACCTAAGGGCCAGTATTGCCAATTTTATTTATTCTTAAGATAAGTAAAAATGTATTTGTGATTGGCTAAAAATGTATCTTCAGAATAAATATCAACATTTCATTGGCTAATTTTAAAATGATTCTAAGGATAGATTTATTCCAATATTTGAATTTTGTGTACTTTCAAATTTATATACCTACATTATTAATTGCAAATTATAGTTACAAAGTATAAACTTAGATATTTATTCATGTCTGAAACACAACATTATATCATCCAAAATAACATAACCAAAATTTATGCCCACATCCTTGAAGAAGATATACGTCCAAATCTGACCCTTCTGTTAAGTTTAATTTCCAAATAGCTCGCTACCTAAAACCTAAACGCACATTTAATTTAATAGTCTCCCTTATAACAAAAGCTGTGTATGCACATACACTAAGTTCGTTATTTTGAATACGGGCACTTCCGTAAGACAAATGAGGTTGGTAACCTAAGGTTGTGCGCATGCGTATATTGTTTCGACGTCGTCGTAAATCCTTTAGCACCGCGACGGTTATATATGACTTGGTTTTCCCGACGGTACACAGGATGGAAACTATGGAAGGGACCAATGAAATTAACGCGATTATTGCTTGTCTTAAACGATGCTGATTTTCATTTGTTTTAGTGAGTGTTTTTGGTTGGTAAACCATTTAGATTTAATGTTTTGATAATGATCTTTGAATTAATTTTGATTTGAATTAATTTTAGCAAAAATAGAGCTATGCGTAGTTTTAAAATTAATGTTATTTAACTAATGTAATATATAATTACTAGTACAGTTTGTAATTGAGTTTTAAAAATATAAAAAGTTTTTAGAATTAATATACAAAGTATGAAAAACAATTGAGCAAACAAATTTAGTTACTTGCCGGGTAAACTTGGTAGCTAAATTAGTTAAAGCAGCAGTTTGGCAATCTCTAGGTCTATGGTATTAATCCTGATTGCAACTTTAATTTTTACCGACCGCCATATATAGTAAGAGGTATTGTAATCTTATCAATTTTGACCTTTTTAGATTTTTAACAGACAAACCGTTTTTAACGTGATGCCAATCTGTATTTGTCAGTATGTCTGTGGAAACATAAAGAGCAAATTATTATTTTATAATATCATTATTGTCTTTTTTAATAATAATTTTGCTGATAGTATTTTAAGTACAGTCGGTCCTGTGGTTGCCACAGCAGATTTTTTTTACATGCAATAGTCTAGTAATAATGTAATTGATTAATTTACCAAAATTGTCGTTTTTGTTATGCTCAATTATGCTACTTAATTATGCCGGTTTCATAATAAACACTTTAATTAAAGTCGACTTTAAGCCAACAAAAAAGCATCGTTTTTAAATTCGACTGGCATAATTACTATTGTTTTCAATAAAACGATGTTTCTTTGTCAACTTTTCTAACTTCTAATAGTTAAATTATGTGTTATTATCAATAAAATAATGATTTTTGGTCAGCTTATAGTCGACTTTTGTTAAAGCGTTCATTATGAAACTGGACGTTAGTGTTATGTTTCAGTCGTAACGTTATTGATTCTAAACTACACTATCTACTAGAGTACTAGCTTAATAAAAATTGGTTAAAATTCAATAAAACTAATAAGAACTAATTAAACTAAAATTGTGAATTTATATTATTTTTTCATAAATACTAATTCTGCGCTAAATGAGCTTTTAATTTTATTATTTCAAACTTATATCACTGAATTACTATAATACGTGTTAGTTTCCACTATTAGCTATAAATCTCTTGCTTCTATGTAAACTAATAATTTTGTCATTAAAAACATAAATGAAAACTATATCTATTAGTATTTCAATTATATAATCTCATATTTCATAATGGTAAAATAAAATATTTTATTTAATTAGACATACTGTATTTTATATTTATTAATTTTGCTATAAAAATGACATTTGCTGAAAAATTTCAAGAAACAATGTTACATTTCATAAACAAATAAAGTGGTAACATTTATCCATTTAGTTGGAGAACTTACTAGATGTTTCATTGACTTAAAAATTATATTATAAGTAATGTTATTAAAATTACCTTATATTCTCCGGCATGGTCGAAACTGCCATATTTCTGAAAACAAAAGAAGAATACATATTAGCCAATAATTCAATACATTAACCTGTCAAGAGTAAAATAAACCATACACAACGAACATAAAACAGTTCATTTCTACAAAAAAACCAGCAATAAATATTTATGCAGCAACATACTCTAAACCAAAGATCTTATAACCTAACAATAAAAACGACATATTCCTCTCGACAGCTAAAGTTGCGGCGAGGTAAGGTACCGTAAACTTTGCATTACAGCGCTGTTTACGACACTCCTACACACACATATGTGTGTGTGCAAATGTGCGTGTGTTGGTAAACGTGTGTGTTTGTGTGTGTATTGTTGACGACTTCGGCCAACTCTCAGGTTTATCGATTGTTCGGATCGATAGCGAATAACAGCGTTTCTATTCCAGGTTGTTTCGTGTAGATATTGCGTCTCCTATCTTAACACGATAGCTGGAAAGGTTTAGCGTTAGTGTACGGTAATAACGACTACGATGCTAACTTGAGTTACGTTGATTTTTTTTTTTTTTGACGAGTTGATAGTGTCAAGTGAATTGGGTATTTGTGTGTTTGTTTGATGGATAAGAAAATAAATATCGCTTGATTTGAAATAGGTTAATTTTGAAGTTTATTTTGTCGTTATTATAATATATAAGTTATAATAAATAAAATATAATATAGTATACATTCTTTCGAAACTCATTATATTAAAATAAAACAGTTTTAGGTTGTAGTTCTGTATTAATTTTTATTAATAATCTATTTTCGACGTACTTAACGTATATCTTCATCAGGAAAAAAAATACAAATGATATATAGGTACAGTAAATAAACAGAACATACAAACAAGTTACTAGGTAACAAAGTAGAAGAAGCAATATAAATTTATAAAGAAAATTTTATTTTATAATGTATTTACTTATTTTGTTACCCAGTAACTTCTTTCTGTGTTCTATTTATTTACTATATTTGTATCATTTTTTCTGATGATGTAAGTTGAGTATGTCAAAACATTAATTATTAATAATAATTAATACAGAACTACAACCTAAAGTCGTTTTATTTTAAATAAAAGATATTTAATAGAGATAGTTAAATAGTGATTTTAACATTGTAAAAACGTTTCGATAACAAACATTAGTATTAGTATGTATTATATATATTATTTTAACCCAGATATGCCTGAAATTTATTTAAACATATATCGTATTTTTTATTTGATAAATTAAATCATTTTAAAGAGAAAATAGTTACTATGTACAATTTTTTTAATTTTTTTTTCATTTAGTGCAAAATTTTAGTGTACCTACATATAGGACGTTAGGCAAATCACCTATCTTTAGACTAAAATCAAAAGTGCTTTTAAATTATATTTATTTTGAAAATACATTTTATATAATATGCGTATTAATTTGTTTAACAAAGAAACAATAGGTTTAAACTGTATGATAATTAACAAAGCATTTTACATGCAGTCCAACATTGCACTTTGTACAACGAGTTGTTGTCTTTGTGTGACATGATCGACATTTAGTTTGTTTGTCCTGCGGTATGACAAAGTGATCTATTCGATCGTATCGTACAGCGAAATTTTCTCTTGCGGAAGGACGTCCCGTTGCGAACGGAGTGGTGGTTTTTTTATTACATTCTAGAAGTGATATGGCAATTGCACGTCGAAAGGACAAGTGATCTAATTTTCCTTGATTTAGTTTGTGCAATTGCCAGGCGTTATGCACGGCCATGTCAATACAATGTGAGACTAGAGGAAAATACCATTTTTTTCCTCGAATTGATGTTCTATAAAGCGCTATATTTTCATCAGAGCGGTCTACTCCACCCATATTCTTATTGTATAATTTTATCAAATTTGGCTGAGTTACAGTAATAGACTTTTTATCCCTTCTGGAATAACGCGTTATATTGTGTGTGGGGGCAACACCCACAGAATTCGAACATACTGCCACAATACTATTGTCATTCCATTGTAGGACCAATATGTTATCTTCAGAGGACTTATATTCATATGTACCTCTAACTGTTTTTTTCATTTCAGGCACGCTTTTGAAGGGTATATTTGGAATTCTATTTCGCCGAATTGTTCCTGTACCTCTTATATTTTTTTTAGATAAAATTCGCAATAAATCGTAGGACGAAAAAAAGTTATCAAAATAAAGATGAAATTGTTCACTATCCCACTTTGATCTAAGTCTATCTACATATGTGAGAATCACGTTGGCACCTACACCAAGTTCTTTATTCTTTTCATCAATGAATGTTGAAGCTCCTTGATAGGGCTGCACCCAATTTATATAGCCGAGTCTTGTGCAACCAACCCATAATTTGTAACCAAACCTTATTGGTTTTCCGTGGATATATTGTTTACAACCATGTCTGCCGTAATAAGGGACCATCGCTTCATCCACGCTATGCGATTCTTCTGTTGGTGCAAATTCCATAAATTTGTTATTCAGGTGCTGGAAGAAAGACCTGACTTTGGCAAACTTATCTATTTTGTCAATATTGTCATTGTCAACTAAATGAAAATTTGACATTATATATTCAAATCTATCGCGGGAAATCGCATCTGATACTAATTTATTATGACTGTCTTTTTCTCTTTCCCAGAACATTCGACGTCTCGGAACTTGAATATAACCACTCAAAACTAAAACTCCAAAAAATGATTTTAGTTCAGAAAGGGTTATATTATGCGGTTTGTTTTTCTTTAGACAATAGTTGTTTGTTTCTCGTAAAATAATAGCGTATATATCATCATTCATTATTGAATTGAACAAATTTATAGGTGATATATCATCCAGTATTTCATTAGGCTTATTCCATTCCGATTCAACATATTCAAGATCGCTTTCTTTCCATTCTACCGTTTTAGTCCGTTTGCAAAAGTCGTTTTTCCATTCTTGACAAAGTTGAGCTAATGGTATATCTTCTGCGTCTTCAAATAATTTATCATCGTCATTACTAGTTTTTAGTGTTAATTCAGCAGGAGCTCGTAACTGTGAAGATGATAAATTATCAGGAGTAACAGTATTTTCGTCTCCAGAATCTTCATCTGTGATATCTCCGCATGCATTTTCTGGAGGAAGCATAACAAAGTTTGCCGAATTATATTGAAGTTCTTCATCATCTTCAATCATAGCCAGTGCCTCTTCCATTGAAAAGCCCCTAAAATATTTATTTGTTGCTATATTTTATATACACATAACAATATGTTATATTCCTAACGGCCTATATGTAGGACGGTAATGTTTTCTTGTACATTTTATATGTGAAATTGAATTCTAACCACAATTGCATGTTTGTATATTCATATATATACTACAACACTTGAATCTAACAAATATTTAACTCAAATTACAATAATTAAGTATTGAAAAACTTACCTTGCAAAACATATGCCGTATTCCGCCATTGCGACCGCTATTTAAAATCTTATATTTCAATTGAACAAAGCGTAGCTGTCAAATTTGACATGAAAATAGTAACATATATTAGTGAATAATGTATCAGATAGATGGCAGCACATTAAAATAAATTTTAGATAAATGGGGGCAATTTAAATGATCGTCCTATATATAGGACTATAGGCATATCTGGGTTAATAACTTTTTTATAGCTAATTTGTGGTAAGGAAAATGTTTTTACAGCATGACTTGAGATAAATTTACATTTGAAAACAAAAACTGCACAGTAAAAAATATTTGGCATTATCCGGTATCTTATTTGAGATACACCAAAAATAATTTAAAACTTACACTAGTACGTATAGTATTCTGTGTAATGGAAAGAATTTGTGCCACATTCTTATGGGTACATTGTGTGATTGTTTACGTATTTATTATGTATTAAAGAAGGTAAAGGATTCTATAGTACTACAGAGTTTATACAATACAGAATACTATAAATATTTTTTAGTTTAAAGAAAAATTTATGCATAAATTAATGTAATTTTTATTCAGAAACGTTTACACAAATAATAGTATTTTTTGATCACCAAATCTAGCAAATTCTTTACTTTGCGTATTTTTAATGCGTATGTATTTTGAAAGTTACGCTTCTATCATCAATAGCTAATTAGAATTTAACAGAAAAAATATTATATTAGTACTGAACAATGATCAAACGTTGTTATTAAATTGCAATTTTTTATTGATGCTTTTCAAGTACCTATATGTGTATTTAGTTTCATTTTTTATGTTAAATTATTGTGAAAAAAATAATTGACTATAAATATAGAAGACATACTGTAGATCAATTAAAAAGTAATGTCTTCAATTAAATGATTTAAAATACGATGTCATACGATATAAAAATAAAAAACTTATTGATTTATAACATAGTAAAAGTATTTCGGAACTTATTACATTAAAATAAAACGGCTTTAGGATATTAATTCTGTATTAATTTTTATTAATAATCGACCTAATGTCATTTGAATACTTTTTTTTCTGATGATGATGTATGTAGAGTACGTCGAAAAGTCGATTATTAATAAAAATTAATGCAGCACTATATCCTAAAACCGTTTTATTTTATTATCGTTTTATTTTTATTAGTAATAGGAAATGTAAAACAAATATAAAAAAGATTTTTCGTTTTAAAAATCGTTAATGTATTATGTAAAACATCTGATGTAAATTATAAATAAATAAAAGAAATTAGTTAGAACATCTGATCATAAAAGCTTCAACGTATTTTATGCATTTCAATCTTAAAATGTAACAAAATCTCTATTCTTTGCAATATTTATTAAATATCATAAGTGAATACCGATTTTTCTTTTACTCGAACTTAAATTTCCAATTTTAAACGAATCTCTTCTATATCACATCAAACGCATGAAAGCGGGGGAAGGGGGTGGGGGTGTATACAAGTACGTTATGTATCACGACTCGTTCATATATCCTCATTACAATACAGCGGCAATAACCGCCTCCGTTTCGTTCCTGCAAAACTCCTGCGGGCGGCAGGCGAACGAAAGCTCGTTGCAGGAACGTTTCTGAACGTAAAAAGGGCCGGAGCCGGGTGCTCGACTCGGCGTTTTGTATAAAAACAGCGTCGGAGAGCAGGGCAGAGAGGCCCCCCTTCGTTCAAGTTAGTTCTTACAGCTCATCTATTATTTACGCACCGCCCCCTGCCTTGTTACGGCCGGTTCTTTATGCCGGGGCGCCCTCAAGTGTCTCCCCGCCCCCACACTGGGGAAACGCGGCACACGGCAAGAGCTTTTTACCCCATCCGAAGTGGGTAGGCAGCACAGTACACGGTTGAGTCGAGTTATATTGATGCTAGTTGCGCTCCAACCAATCACATAAATCTTATCGTAATTATTGAAAAATTATACAGGGGGGATGACAGTTAAATTATTGGGTTATTGGTTTTTAATAAGATTACTATTTGTCACGTATGGAATTATCTTAAAATACTAAGTAGTGTATGTAGTAATTCTAATATGTAGTTAGATTATTAAATAAAAAAGTGATAATAATAAGACAAAATTAGATCAAAATAAAACGATTTTAGGATTTAGTTCTGCATTCATTTTTTTTATTAATAATCAACGTTTTGACGTACTCGACGTACATCATCATCTGGAAAAATGATACAAATGTAATGTATGTAAATAAACAGAACATAGAAAAAAGTTACTAGGTAACAAAATAAGTAACTAGATTATAAAATTGATAAATTTTGATGTTATTTTTTTCTTTATAAATTTCTATTGCTTCTCTTATCTATCTACTGTTAACAGTAGATTGATAAGAGAAACGTTAATAAAATTGGTATTTCGATTGACTTGATAAAAATTATCATTTATACATTGATCAACAATGACAGTTGGCTAAATGAAAAATAAAAAACTATCTATTTTTTCTGGTATTATGGTATTTAAAAATCAACGAAACAAAAAGATACGAAAAATATGTATTAATTAAAAGTAGCGAATGTTAATATTATTTAGACTCTTATATATTCAAATTCCTACTAGTTACGTAATAATATGGTTTTACTAAATATTTAAAAATAAATAAAATTATTCATCTTTACCATGTTATTAAATTAAAACATATTACCACAATAATTATACGGAAATAAATATTTAAACTTTATCTACTTCACATAATAGTAAAATAAATACAACCCTAATGTGCAATTAGAATTAATCACAATATTTAAAACACACTCCAAATTCATATCATTGCATTATATCAAACACAGCAAATACAGTTGAACCCTCTCTCTGTGACACGCGCCAAATTTCCTGTCTCCGCCCGTCAATTCCGCCCTTTCCTTCCGGTACAATACACAAACTTCCGCTTACGACTCCCCAATCTACCGAGTTTCAAATTTTCAACTCGTTCCCTGTTTACCCTCTCCGGCCGTTCTAAAAACGAAACGAGTGGTTATTAAGTGGGGTAGGTTAGACGTCTAATTTTTGCTCGAACAGAAAAATAAAAACTGCTTCGTAGATAAGAGTTGGTTGGCGTTTTTCTAACCATTTCCGCGCCACCGCTGCCGAAACTCGTCTGCATGTACCGCTTTAATGGAAATTACGAGTGCGAGTTTGAGAACGCAGGCACCGGTTACGAAACGGAAGCTGAAAGAATCCGTTTCAGATTCTGTTAATTTCGGATTTATTTCAAGGCTTTATTTCGAAGATGATTCGGAGATTTCACTAATTTCGTACATTATTTATTAAACGCTAGAATAATTCAAGTGCCTTTCGAAATTAAAGGTTTCGTTTCGGGAAGTGAATATTCGGAAAATTAACATTTGCTGTATAAAGATTACTAAAATCATACTCCAAACATTTTAATCTTAACGAAACATTAAAATATATAGAAAAAATAAATTTAAATTCAATATATATTGTAATATTACCATTTCAAAATTATATATTAGTTAATTAAAAAAAAACATCTCATTCTATCTACCGTTTCAGTTTTAGTATTATGCACAAGCACAAGAATTTGATCAATCAAAACACTTTGTGTAAAAACTAAAACTGTATCAAGTGTTTGAATTGATTAAATTCTTGTGTTTGTGCGTAAAACTAAAAATAAAACAGCAGAATTTACATTTAAATTACGTGCAGCAAAATTAAATTAACACAAACTTAAGCCTCATCTATGTCCGCATGCATATATATTTTTGTTAAAAATAATGGATCGATAAAATGAAAATTCTTGAATTCTGTAAGAAATTTCGTTGCAATATACATAAAAATATTTCTTACGGAATTCAAGAATTTTTATTTTAACGAACCATATTTCTAACAAAAATGTTTATGCATGCGGACATTAGACTACTATATTTATCTTAAAATTAGTTATGTTTTAAGGCAGTACTAATGTACGATTTTAGTTTTATCAGTTGTTGTTGGTGTTATTGCAGTCAAAAATTGAAATAAATAACGGGTTTTAACAAACTTTTATTGTGTATTACCACTAAAACATAAAACCTTATAAGCTTTTACAAACAAAAGAGTATATAAAATTTCATGTTCCAATTTTTATATATTTTTCTGTAATTTAAAAATAATTTTAGTGTCTTTATTTTTGTTTATAAGTAAATTGTATTTTGCTAAATCATTTTGTAACATGTGCCATGTAAAAAAAATTAACATACAAAAATCAGTTAAATTCGTGCAAGAGCTTCTTAAATATTTTAAAATTAATGTTGTAAATTTATAAAAATATAATTAAGATTTTTACAAAAAATCAATACAGACAAAACTTTTATAAATAATCAATATTTATCGTAAAACATTTTTACTTGCTGGTATATCGCAAATATTTCATGATAATGATCTACGTATATTAATATAATTTTTTAATTTACATTAGCAATTTTATTTTATAAACTAAAATTCTAATATAGCAAGACCCATCAATGTTAACAGTAAATTGATAAAAGAAGCAATAGAAATTTATAAAGAAAAGGATAAGATTAATCACTGTAATGGCTTTGATTTAAATAAAATTTGGCTTCCTTTAATTAAAAATGTAGAAATTTTAAAATTTTATAATCTAGTTACTTATTTTGTTACCTAGTAACATGTTTCTATGTTCTGTTTATTTACTGTTTATGTCATTTGTATCATTTTTCCTGATGATGATGTACGTTGAGTATGTTGAAATGTCGATTATTAATAAAAATTAATACAGAAATTTTAATAATTTTTGTTATATGCATAAATATTTACTACAAATTTAATTGTAATGTATGTACTATGAAATACAAATATTATTAAAATAAAAAGGCTCTAGGATTAAGTTCAGTATAAATTTTAATTAAAAATCGATGTTTCTACTTATTTTACGTACATCGTCATCAGGAAAAATTATACAATTAACGTAAATAAACATGATATGGAAACAATTTACTACAAAATAAGTAACTAGGTTATAAAAATTTATAAATTATTAATTAATAGAAGCCAAATCTTATTTAAATCAAATCAGTGCATTCACACTGATGTTAAAACCTAGTTACTTATTCTGTTACCTAGTACCTTGTTTCTATGTTCTGTTTATTTATGATGTCATTTGTATCATTTTCTTGATGATGATGTACCTAGAGTTTGTCGAAACGTCGATTTTTTTTTAAAATTTGTACAAAACTTAATCTTAAAGATTTTTTATTTTAATATAATAACAAATATTATATTTAAAATATATATATTTTTTAAATTATTTCTGATTATTGTACCTACTTTTAAATAATTTGAAGTAATGTATAGTGATTAAATATATAGAAAAAATTAAACACATTATTTATCGAATTATAATACCTATGCTTCCGCATAACATATTCATAGCAATAGCTAAGTTACATTAAAAAAATTATATGTTTAGTTTATTAAACTACAAAGCAACAAAAATAATAATAAACTACCAGCTTCTAATTCTAATATGTGGTATGGCATTTAAAAAAATTGTAACTATAATATACAGTACAGACGTTGTCATGTTTCTCTAATACGTTTTGCGATTGTACAAATTGAATAGTTTGAAATTGTCACGCTACTACTACGTTTGTCGCATGTTTTTAAGACATTTTTAAAATGAAATTTTCTAGTTTTCCTCTACTACAATATTAAAACTAAAATATTTTTGCCACGCAACGCAAATTAAAGTTGGTTTGCTGTAAAAAAGCCGCATTTATTTATATTTCGTTTTTTTTTTTTGTAAAATACTCACATTATGTCTAGGTGACCAGGAATTACACATAATCGATGCATCTTCTAAGATTCGACTCTGTAACAATGAAACACATTCTCAGAAAATTTTGTATCATATTTATGCATTTATAAATTTTGTATTTAAGATATTATTTTGAAAAATTTTATGCACTACATAAAAATTAAACAAAATTACTACTTAAAGACTCATTCGGACTACTCTACTTATCAAAAAATTAGTGTTACGTTTTAGAACAGAGCTAGTGGTTCTGAACTAAATTTCTTTCTATCTTATGAAATACAAAAAACACAAATGCACGATTTTATTCAGCCTCATTCTGACTATCGTTTTAGTTTTAGTTTTACGAACAAATACAAGACACATTTTTAGTTTTCACAGTATTTTGATTGGTCAAATTCTTGTGCTTGTGCGTAAAACTAAAACCGAAACACCATTCTGAATGAGACTTAACATTACTGTTAAAATTAACGACATGTTAAAACAAATATTCTAGGATTTTGTAAAGTATTGGAACAATAACATAACATAGTAAGTATTTTAATATAAAATCAGAAATTTTTGTTTTAACATTTGAACATTTTAACATATCTACCGAATACACCCGCTTCTTGGTTATGTTACTGTAGTTCAGAACCCATAGTATTAAAACAACACTAATTTCTAGATAAGTATAGAAGTGTAAATGAAGCTTAATATTTAAAAATTAAACTGTAAATCTTTATTCTAAAATTAATTATATTTATTAATAATAATATTAAACAAATATAAGATTTTCTTAATAAAGTTATGAAATACAGAAGAAAATATATTTAATTATATTTTTTGAAACTGTTTATTTATTCATTTATATACGATGTGTTTCAGGTACAGACGAATACTGTTATCTATACAAAAAAAAAACAATAGTTATACTGTAATGTCAAATTAGTTTTTTAATATTTAGTCTCTTATTCACTTTATACGATTTTGCATGCGTTCGATTTCTGAGAAAAGAAGACAACTCTATTTTTATAAATGTAGACTGTAGAACTAGAAAATATACATAAATATTCTATTTTACAAAATTAATTTAAATTTAATAAAAGTAGAATAATATCTATTTATTTATTTTTAGTTCAAATCAATAAAAAAATATTTGCTTTTCTCTTCAAGGACTATAAAAGTTGTATAATATAAACAAGGGATTACAATTAATATGACTTAAGACTGAATATATAAAAATCAGACAAAACTTTTAACTACATACGTAATTTATTTAATTATTTATTAGGAAACTAAACAGGCAAGCTTTATATATGTATTTTTAAAAGAATTTCTATTAAATTATAACAAATGTTGTTTATAGTACAATTTTATTACTGCTGCCTTTAAATCATTAAACAGATACTGTAAATAAAAAAGGTAGAAATTGTTTTTTAAAAGTAGATTAAGCTCTGGTTTTATAAACGCTGGTTAAATTTACTTCAAAAGTAAATGCATTTACTCTGTAGATTTTCGAATTAAAAACAGGAAATAGTGGTATTAAAAAATAGTTACTATATTAATAACAATCCGATAATAAATTCTTGAAATAACATTTATTTTAAAGGTTATTTAGTAAGAGAAAAAAATTCACTTATGAAGTAAGTTTATTTGTCGTTTATGAAACCGGGCCCAAATGTAAATGTAAATCAATAAATGGACATTAGAATATGTATCAAATTTAAATTCTAACCTAAAAAGTATTGGAAACAAAATAAGAAAAACATAACAAAATATTTAGGTTAAAAACATACACGTGAAAAAAAAACTTGCAGGTTTTTCTTTTTATAGTATTAAAAATTCTAATCAATAGACAGTCATCTTTACAGTACAATACGGTAATAAAAATAATTGTACACGAAAATACAATTAATTTAATTGAGCAATTTTTCGAATTATACCGATAATATGGCTTTAATATGAAATTACCTAGATCTATTTAAGTAATTATTTATGAAGATGATTCTTATCAATTGTATGATTTTTAGAAAAAAAATTACTATTTTAGTTTAATTTGTTTTAAAACTTTTACGAGAAATATAACATTAAGTAATTGCTTTGTTACCTTACTTATTTGAAAAACAACATTAAATTCATAATATTAGATAAACTTAAATATTTTCATGTATTTGTAAAAAAATAAAATTTATTAAATACATTAAAATAATCTAAACATAGTAAAAATTTTTTTAGAACTTATTATATAAAATAAAACGGCTTAGGTTTAAGCTTTGTATTAATATTTATTAAAATTCGACGTTTCGACGAACTCAGCGTCCGTCTTCATCAGGCAAACTGATACAATAACAATTTGTATCAGTTTAGTTTGTCGATACGTCGATTATTAATAAATATTAATACAAAACTTAAACCTAAAGCCTATTTTAAAGTAGTTTATTTATATCAAACATAGAAAGATAAACAGTAAAAATTTATTGTAAAATCAATAATAAAGCACAAAATAAAACAGCTTTAGGTTGTAGTTTTGTATGAATTTTTATTAATAATCTACGTTTCGACGTACTCAACGTACATCAGGAAAATTGATACAAATGACATATATAATAAATAAACAAAACACAGAAACAAGTTACTAGGTAACAAAATACGTAACATGTTTCTACGTTCTGTTTATTTACTGTTTATGTAATTTGTATCAATTTTCCTAATGAAGATTAACGTTGAGTACTTTGAAACGTCGATTATTAATAAATAAATTAATAAATTAATACTGAACTAAAACCTAAAGCCGTTTTATTTTCATGTAATGAGTTCTGAAAGATTTTTTACTATGTTAATAATAAAAGCACTTTTTTTACATAAAATAAAATATCAAAAAAAAATTTTATTGAAAATTTTACAATACTTTTATGTATTTATCTATATTTTTCTGTATATATTTTCCTCAAATAAAGCAAAATGAACAAACACTGTATAAAAACAGAAAAACAATTGCATTAATGGCAAGTCCATTGTTCAGAGTAAATAAAATCCACATTTTCTAACACCAGCTTATGTTTAATCAATTTTTTTCATGAAGTTTGCAAGGTGCATGTTCATACTTTATACTAGTATATAACATGAAACAACCACTAAAAGAGATAGGTACATAAAAAGAGATAAAATACGTAATTTTATGCATTATTTCCACTAATAACTATTGTGTTTTGTGGCCTAGCTTAAAAAATGTTTGTTTTGTAAGAGAAACAGTATTAAAATCGGAACTTTTAAATACGTTGAATTTTTTTATAAAATTAACTAAAATATATACATATTAATGAGAAAACATACACTGAGAAAAAATTTACTTTAAATTCAAGGTTTTACTCAAAAGTAAACGTGTTTTTCAACTGTAAACTTTTGTTTTTCTAATAGAAATAAAAAGTTTAATAGAAAAAATATCATAGTAAGTAACACTATAACTATTTTCAAAGGTTTGTATAAAATTATTTACTATTTAGTTTAAAAATAGTGTTTTTCTAGAATAAATGTAATTGTAAAATTATTATTAATTTTCATTTCAAATGTAGTTTTATTTTTAAACTAAATATTAGCTAATTTCATTCGAGCTTTGAAAATACTATAATACTATAATTTCAAAAATTATTTTTACTTTTGAGTTAAATTAAATTAAAAAAAAAATTTCCAAAAAAAACACATTTTTTGCTTTTTTATCCAAACCATAAATACAAAAAAATTCAAATATATATATATATATATATATATATATATATATATATATATATATTATTCTACATAGGATATTATATCTCAGGTATTTTTTCAGTACATTAATTATCGTTTTTGTAGAAAATAGATCCAGTTAAAAAATATACTATTTTTTATTTTATATATAATAATTAATAATATTAAATTTATTATTGAATTATTAATTCAACATTTATTGTGTAATTTTTAGAACAGTCAGTTATAATGAATAAGATGTATTAAACTAATAAATTCAATATGAAATTCAACATATTTTGTATTTGAGCTACCTGTCTGAACATAGCAATTAGAACCGTGTGAATTAACGTTAAGGATGTGGCCCAAACTGTATGTAATTGATAAATGGCACATAATTTGTTAATTAAATTTTGTCTAATTATATAGATTATTTTGACAACTCTTATATAAATTTACTTAACAATATTTAAGTATGAATTTGACTATTATTATTGTCATATAACAAATATAATTTTGTATCACAGATCCTTTGAAGTATTCAAGTATTTTCCAGAATAGTATTCAAATAACGCTGAGCGAATCTATATAAAATGTATAAAATTCAAGCATTAAATAAAAAAAGAACTTGAATAAGTTTTTGATAAGACAGAATTGCGTTGTCATTGTGAATGAGTCCTTCCGCTCTAGTAAGCCGCAACTAAATCAATTTTTCAGTCCCCGCACGTGAGTGTGTGTCTTCATATCGTGACGATGTTGTCATGTCCACGGTACTAGTTCACAGATGGGCTGATAGTACCACACACACACATTCACAAACACAGTGGACACAGGACACGAATAAATATCAACTTAATGATTGCCATGCACGATTTCGACTTTCCAACGGGGAAGGTTTTTGTGGACATTTTGCCCTTTTTCCATATCCGTATGTTGAGGGTTGTTTCATGTCTTTTTATATGTGTATTTTGTTTTTGAAATGAGATTTTTAATCTCTCGAGAATTTTTTATCGACAAATCTGTTGATGATTTATATTAGTTAGACTGCGACTGTTGCTATTTTGTTGTAAAAAAATGTTTTATTATCGTAGTTTGTTTATTTTAACCTTGCATTATTGTTAGTTTTATTGTTTTTATTGTCTAATCTGCATTGTACATAGTGTTTGTTTTATTCTTGTTTAATTTTGTTCTATCAAGAAATAAAATTGATCTTGTTTTTTATATGGTAGTATTAATAAAAATCTTTATTGTTTTTTAAATTTTTTTGGAAAATAAACTAATTATAAAATAAATTTAATTAAATTAATATAACGTTCGGCATTTGTTTAACATTGTTTTATGTAATCAGTGTCATCAAATCTCTTGTGAGCATTTATTTTTGTTCTATTTGAATAATCAAAAAACTATATTATAAATAAAATAAAACGACTATAGGTTGTAGTTCTGTATTAATGTATTTTAATAATCGACGTTTCGACAAACTCGACGTACGTCTTCACCAGGAAAAAAGACGCAAATGACAAATGACAAATACTTAGATAGATTGTTACTAGGTAAAAAAATAAGTAATTAGACACTGATTTAAATAATATTGAGCTTCTTTTAACTAAAAATTTATTTGTATCTATGTTCTGTATATTTACTGTAAATGTCATTTGTATCATTTTTCCTGATAAGATGTACGTTGAGTAACTACGTCAAAACGTCGATTATTAATAAATATTAATATAGAACTACAACCTACAGCCGTTTTATTTTAATATAATGAGTTTTGAAATATTTTTTTACTATATTACAAATAAATTATTTGTTTTTGTATAGAAGTGGTTAAATATCACAATTGCTCTATTAAGTGATTCAAAATTCTAATTTAATTTTAAACATATATGAGACCGAAAACAATACACGTCTTGAAACTATTTATGTATATATAAATTAATTTATATAAAAAAATATTATTTATTAATTAAGTACATATGACTAGATGCAGACATCAAATGTGATAAATAATTCTGTTCTTAATTATTTATTTATGAACTTTTTTAATATTTTACCAAATCACAACAAAAAATGTATATATATATATATATATATATATATATATATATATATATATATATAAACGTATAAATACTGAGTATGTGTTATTAAGATGACCATACGTCTCGAATATTTCGGAACAGTCCCGAGTTTTAACTCTTTATCACGAATTTTTTCAAAGATAGTTCAGGACGTTTGTTTGTTGTTTGTTGTTGTTGTTCTGTTATTTACTGTAAATGTTATTTGTATCTTTTTCCTGATGAAGACAAGACATACGTTGATTTCGTCGAAACGTTGATTATTAATAAATATTAATACAAAACTATAACCTAAACCCGTTTTATTTTATAATAAAATTAATTTACAATTATTTAAAAACTAATGATTATTATTTAAAATTATTCATTTTATTTATCAAATTATAAATGAGAATTTAATAAAATTAAATTATATTTCTTCATTGTTACATCAAGATTATAACTAATGTCAATTTAATAAGTAAGATATTTTAACAAAAAAATATAAAAATATTTTAATATAGATTTTCTATCTATAATACAATACATATAAATTATCGATATGTATTGACAGATGTGAATAATATTGGTTAGTGTGGGTGCCATACCCGAGTTATACTCGCATATACATAGTAAATATGTAAGCAGCTAGGTTTATTTATGAATCATATTAATGAGTATATATACTCAATAAATTGCTTATTAACTATTAATAAAGATGAAATGAAGTAGCCATTTATATAATGTGCTAAATGTATTGTTACATAATTAGTGAACACCTCGATTTTTTCAACGTTTGAATTTTAAATTATTATTTTATGAGCTTAGATTTGCGTATGCAAATTTGAAATTTAAGTAAATTTTCAACTGTTTATCTGCCGTGATAGTGTTAATTAGCTGATAGTGCAAAATTTGTGTAATGTCAATATTATTAAATCAAATATGTTTTTGAACAAAATTTGCTGATGTTGCAGTATGTGTTCTCAGACAAGAAAAATTTATGTTGGTTATGAACTTGGAATAGTAATTTATATAGAAATAATTATATAGATGTCTAAATATTTGGTTTTGAACATATTTTATTTAATTATCAACAGAATAATAATAAAATTTTGTAAATTTCTGAATAACTAACAATCTATAACTCTGTAGTATATATCTAAAATTATATTAGTGTACCAATAAATTAAAGAAATCTTCTAATTTACTGTAAAAAAGTTGTTATTTTACTTAAAAACCATAGTAAATAAATTAAATATTATTTCAGCAAAACGGTAAATTTTCTGTAAAAATTATAAAATTTTATAATTTTAAGTAAAATAATTAATGTACCATATTATATATGTTTTTTTATCGAAAAAATAATTAAACTTACATAAAATATACGTATTTATATATTCATATTGTGTAAAAAATTTCCTCTGACGTCTGTAAATTTACATATTAAACTGGTATAAATCAATTGCACCGGGTTTTTATGTATAATTACCGAATATTTTTTACAGTGTAGGCTATGCTGCGTTATTCATTAGCAAGTTGTATGTTTGTAGAACAATCAGGAGACAGTAGTACATAATATTCTTCAGCTAAGATTATAATTGCGCAATATTAAATGAGTTATTCTAAACGACATACGTAATTGTAAAAGTCTCATTTGCTACAGAATGTATCGGAACAGTTTAAACATTACGTACGTCGTAACTTTGTTCAGGAAATAATTCTGCACTAGCAATCTACTTTGTTAACATTGCTATACTTAATGTATCACTTGACTTAAACTGAATGAAGAAGTTTGACAGTTTATTCTCCAAGTAGTAAGAATAGAAGAGCATGTATGAGAGGTATCATGAATGTGGATGAAGCTAGAGTTGCTTATCTGGGAAAGAAATGTTTGGAGAAAACTAATTTCTAATAACTATATTTAAACTAATTTTAAATACATAATTTTTTCTACAGCTATAAATTGGATCTGTTGTTTTATTATTTTTTATTTTTATTTTTTATTGATATTAACTTATAAAAACGATAAATAGTAATCTCGCAATAAAATTATTCGTATATTTTACAGTAGAACATGCTATTAATATTATCATTTTATTACTACAAAAAGTAGCATCTAAGTACATGCAATGTACACTTTATCATAATAAACAGAGTATCATAAATTAAAAGAAATACGAAACACTAAAATATTCACAACAATAATTCAAGCAAGAAAATATTTCAACTCATTCGTATTAAAATCATCATCATCAAGACGATTCAAGCGGGAATTTTAACATAGTTGATTGTCTTTTATCTTGCGAGAACATCATAATGAACAAACCTTTAGTTAGCGAAATGTAATAAATGTAAAAGGCATTCGCAGTCGGAGAGAAGAAATTACAAAATAATCTTTTGGAAGGAAAGAACAGTGTGAGAGAGGCGAAGCGAGGCGAGGCGTCGCGCGTCAAGTTAAGACATACGTTTTGCAATTACGCATTCATGAGATGAAATGAACGCAGTAAAGGGTTCTCTTGTTGTTAGTTATTCTGTTTGGGGCCGTCCGTGTGCCGTTTCGCACGTCTAATTATTGTGATGAAATTTTCCTCTGTCCGGTCCTGTTACGCTCGGATATAATCATCGATCCAAAGGCACTTTTGTGTGTGTGTGTAAAGGGCTGCTTGTGTATGTCGTTTGTTGTGCATATTTAGACGGAAAGAATGTAAGACTGTGACGTGGCCTATATAACAAGGTTTTTGTTTTCGGAAATATGAGTGTATTGTCTCTAGATTTATAGGATTTGATGATAAAGTAGGAATTTTCAAAGATGTCAGTTTAGATTTTATTTAGAACAGAGAAAGAAGTTCCGAAGAACAATATATAAAAATATTTAATAATCGTTACTTAATGATATATGCTAAAACTATATTAATATGTAATTAATAATTAATTGAAAAAATAATTTATACATTAAATTTTACAAAATATAAAGATTAATTTAATAATAATTGTATTAATTGAATTAATAAAAAGTGTTTTCAAATATATTAAATTTAATCTCTCATGATTTATAAAAATCAAGTTAGTCTTGAATCTTCAAAACAAGTGACAGTATAAATATGAAATACAGATTTAAATACTTTTAACTGTATATCTAATTTCTACAAGTTTTAACAAACGTTTTTAAAATATTTTACTATATCTGTACTTTTTAATAACTCTGTATAATTTTTGCATGGGAGATTTGATATACAATACAACAATTGAAGTGATAGTTATAAATTAAAAAATAAATAAGGACCAATTTTGTTTATTTCTAAGATAAAAAAAAATATAGTAAAAAAATCTTTCAGAATTTTAGGATATAGTTTTATATTAATTTTTATTAATAATTGACGTTTCTACATACCTATGTACATCATCAGGAATCATTATACAAATGACATATACAGTAAATAAACAGAACATAAAAACAAGTTACTAGATAACAAAATAAGCAACTAGATTATAAAATTTATACATTTTTTCTGATAATGATGTATGTAGAGACCGTCGAAGTGAAAACGAAAATTAATACAGAACTATATCTTAAAGCTGTTTTATTTTAATAAGTAAAAAAAAAATATTTAAAATTGGGGAAAATGTTTTCTCAGAATTTTATCATTTACATTTCATTGGCTAATTTTAAAATTATTTTAAGGATAAATTTATTACAACATTTGGAAATACTGAACCTAAAATAAAAATTTTGTCTAAACCATTTAACTTGTAACTATCATTCTAGAGGCAAAATAATAGTTTTAAATTATCGCAAGGGGAGTTGAAATTTTTTTTAAAAATCTCTCTTTAAAAAGCAAACAACTCCTGTTACAACCCTCTTTGTGAAAACAATTTAAAATTATCTAAGGATCATTTCAACAGTAACGGTTACGAATTAAAAAAATTTCTTTGTAAAATTTAATATTTTTTAATAAAATTGTACGATCCTTATTTATTTTTTGCACATTTTTAAATATGTCAATAAAAAAGTAAATATCAATGTAAAAATGCTAATTCAAAAATTGATTGAAATAAAATTTGGCTTCCATTAATTAAAAATTTATAAAAATTTTATGATCTAGTTACTTATTTTGTTACCTAATAACTATATTCTGTTATTTACTGTAAAAATCATATGTATCATTTTTCTTGATGAATACGAATGTTGAGTTCGTCAAAACGTCGATTATAAATAAATATTAATACAGAACTATAAACTAAAGCAGTTTTATTTTAATACAATGACTTCTGAAAGATTTCTACTCTGTTCAATTTTAAGAAATTTGTAATAATTTTACAATAAAATAATAATCAAAAAACTGAAGAAACTTTCTTCATTTCGAAAACAAAGTAACGAAACATAACAGTTGAGCAAAGTGCTTTCGGTGCACGTGAGTCCGTCGCGACGCGCAAAGCTCTCCGGCGCACGGCATTAAAATGGCGGCTCGGCGACGGCAAGGAAGTGACGTAGCGATCGATAGACGCCCGACTGTGATTGGCTGGTCGCCACTAACGGGGCGGCGACTATTCTTTGTCGAAGCACAACGCGCTTACTATATTCTGTGATTTCAATGGAAATATCTTCGTGTGGAAATGTATGTGTGATGTGGTGCGTGTATGTATGTATGTGTGGGTCTAAATTTTCGCCGCCGAAATCTTTTTATTACTATCATATTTGTGTATGCATTAGTTATGTATTGAATTAGGTCTGTTGATTTGTTGGATTCCTTTTGAGATAAAGATGTTTTAAATATTGATAAATGTAAATAATTTTCTTTGACAGAAATTATGTTAATTTTACTAGGTTTATTTTAAGATTCATTAATTTTATTTTATGTATATTTTTTTACAAAATTTTAATAATAATAATTAATAACTACATAGTAAATACTCTGTTGGATTTGGTGTTAAAAAAATTATAACATTCTTTGTGTAAATATGTCTTTTAAAAGTGACACTATTAATAGTGTTTAAAATATTATTGAAATTTTCTTCTAGTATTACACTATTTTGGTGTGAGAGTGTCAAATAACATATATACATACACAATCACGCCATGTACCCTAAAGGATGTGGCATAAACTTTCCATTTTTCCGAAATCAGTTTCCTTCAAACAACCGTATCCAAACAAGCAACTTTAGCTTCATCTACATTCATAATTCCTCTCATACATACTCTTCGATTCCTACTATTTGGAAACTTTCACTCATCGGACGTCCACGCAAACGTGTAGCTTCAAAATCCTATACATTTTTTTAACCAAACGTTCATTAGGCATTCGCTCAAGATGTACGAACCATCTTAACTGACTAACATCAACTTTTACTACACCATTTTTTTTTCAATACACTAATCTATAAGTACTGCCTCAATTTAAATAAAATATAATTTTGTTTTAATGTTTTTTATAACGTGTACTGTAAAAAATTTTACTTAAATTTGTGTAATTTTTAATAGCTTTTAACAGTAAAATAAAAACGTTTTCCTAATTTTCTGTGATAATTTACGTAACTTTTTGATAAAGACCTATGTTGGGTGCGTCGAAACTTCGATTATTAATAAATATTAATAGAGAACTATAATTTATAGCCATTTTATTTTAATGCAATGAGTTTTGAAAGATTTTTTTACTATTTCATGTTTACTTTTGAATTAAAAGTAAAACCTTATATTTTTTTCTCAGTGTATGTACCCATGTTTAATAAAAAAAAAAACTAATGAAAAAGTAGACTTCTTAATCTTAATTATTTGTAGGTAAAATGTCTTTTATTATCATTTGGATTATATAAATTACAGTCATTAATATCTATTATTATTCTTAAATATTTTTTAGTTAACAAAACAAAAATCCTTATTTTAATTCTTTTTTTATATTTCATCCCCATTTAATTAGCATGTCATCGTCTTGAGTATGCGCGTGCGTCACGCATGGCACGCACCCTTTCGACGCATCGCATCCGAGAGGGTAAATGCCTACCTGCAGGTAGTAAGGGGGTGCACATTGCACACAGGTGTGAATACAACATATGCTCATTCGATAGAAATCTCTGCGACCATATGGCACTACAACCAGTAAGTTGTGGTACGACATTTCGAGGGTATAAATTGAATTGGTGATTTTGATTTGTCAGGTGAATTATTACCGATAAATTATGGTTGATTTTTAGAAATCTCCTGTTAATATAAACAAAAAAGTCTACATAGATTTACAATCTCTAGGGGTTGATATTTTTAATAGAATTTATTGTATTACTGCTCGGTGTACAAATATATTATGAAATAAAGTAATAGAAATTATTATGTACATTTAATATAAGTAATTGTCAATATTTTAATTTAAAAATTAATCCGAAATAGGAACTATTGACTAAGGCTTTAGTTTTTTCAAGATATTATTAACATTTCAATTTTAATATTATTTTCCTTTTTTTAATTTGAATTCAATTCAATAAATTCTTTTTATACTTTTATTAAAATTTGTAATTTTATTTCATCAACAGATATGTAATGATTACAATCTGTTACTTCTTTTTATTAATATTTTTAGATTTTTCAAAATTATTCTCTTTGATACTTCATTTTTTTAAGACGATTTAATAAAACATTAACTAAAAATAAACAAAATATAATATATAATATACAAAATTAGCTTAACCTATCTAAATCGAACCAAAAACGGATATACAAAGAAATTTTTGTCATCACTGAAACAAAATTTTGTATTTTAACGACTGAAAAATATATCGGTACAAAGTTTTGATATTTATGATTAATTATTAAACAGATATTTTAATAAGATTTAATAGAAAAAAACTTAATAATTTTAGAATTATAAATTCTGCTTTAAAATTTATATATATATATATATATATATATATATATATATATATATTATATATATATATATATATATATATATATATATATATATATATATATATATATATAGAAAGCTTGGATTCGTATTACAATTGAGTTTCATTTAACAAAGTTCTAACTGACTGCAAAAAATCCACGAAATTTTTCTCTTTAACTATTAATATTCAATCACGATAAATCCGATTTTACTTATATATATATATATAAACAAAACATTCTATAACATTACAGAATTGTTCAGAATTCTAACATAAATTTATTAAATGAAAAATGTATATTTAATACAATAAACAACACTCAATAATATTTTGCTTTAACTATTGTTATTCATTCACGATAAATCCGATTCTAATTATATATTATATATACCTAAATTTAAATGTGAAAATTATTAATAAATACAAATCAGTGACGAAGTACATATTTATAAAATCAAGCAAAAACTACTTTATTTTAACATAGTAAAATAGTTTTAGAACTTATTATATTAAAACTAAAAGTTTTATGTTTAAGTTTTGTTATATTATAATTAAAAATTCGACGTTTTGACACACTCGACGTGCATTATCATTAGGAAAAAAATATAAAATTTTGTCGAATTTTTAATTATTACATAAACTTAAGCTTTTTATTTTATTTTAAGTTTTAAATTTTAAATTTCCAGTAACAGATATTTATAAATTAATAATACTTTTTTTAAAAATATAATGCCTCGCCACTGATATAATTAATTAGAACTAGCTACTAATTATATTAAAGGAGTTGCTAAAATATAAAAGTTTACGTACTATTTTAGAGTACATCAGTGGAGAAGCGTCCATGGAAGCAAAGGAAGCACTGCTTTCCTTGTCGTTTTGCTGTAAAATTCATTTCGTATTTTAATTATTACAGTTATAATTTATCAAACAATTATATATTAAAAAAAATTAAATATTTACTAATTCATAATATGCACAATAATTAAAAATAAATAAATAATGCTTCCTTTACTCCAAATATTACGTTTCGCCACTTAACATTGCTTAACATTGATCATTTTTTATAAATATTTTTAAATAAAATAAAATATAAGTATGAAATCTTATTCAAACTTTCCTACTTATCACAAATTTAATTTTATGTTTTAGTCGTTTACTTCTAAACTGCAATATCTATCAGAACATAATAACGCAATAAAAATTTGGTGTAACGAAACCAACAACAATACTAAAATTATTGTCCTTTTGTGTTGTTTTTTTTCATAAGTTAGCAAGATATAGTTTAATAGTTTGGTTCAGATCTACTAGTTCTGCGCTAAAATATAACACTAATTTTGTAATAAGTAGATTAGTCTGAATGAAGATTAAGTTTAGTACTTAAGAAATAGAACAATCTAATGATAAAATTCTGAATAGTTCTGCAACGACACAATTTATCTTTTTCTAGTAAATGTAATTTAGTATTCGACAGAAAGAGACAAAACATTCTGTAACGTTATAGACCTGTTCTGTATTCTAACATAAATTTACTAAATTTGATACAATAAACAACACTGAGAAATATTTTGCTTTAGATTCAAGGTTTTTACTTTTAAACATGTTTTCGAAATGTATACTTATGTTTTTCTCATAAAAATAAAACATTCGGTTTACTTTTTACAATAAAAAGAAAAATCCTTTATTATCCAATTTCGGCAGTTATGCCATCATAAGAAGGAATAAGACAAAAGTTTTACAAAATTTATTTATTTATTATTTTAATTCATCTCATAATGTTTCATCGAGTGCCTACAGCTTCTTCAATTGAATTTACTAGAAATAAATTTTTTAATAGAAATAAATAATAGTACGTAACGGTATAACTATATTAAAAGATTTGTATAAAATTATCTACTATTTAATTTAGAAATATAATATATATCTGTAATAAATGTAATTGTAAAATTATTAATAATTTTCAGTTTAAATGTAGTTTTATTTTTAAACTACATATTACCTACATACATACACAATTAAGCCATGTACCAACAGGGTGTGGCACAAACTCTTTTCATCATTCCGTAATCAGTCTCTTCCAAACATTCCTATTCAAACAAGCAACTGTCGCTTCATACACATTCATAATTCCTCTCATACATGCTCTTTTATTCCTACTACTTGGAAACTTTCGCTCACGCAAAACACTCTCAATCATACAAGTAAAATATAAAATATATAAAACGACATAATATGTTCTTATATTTTAATGTTGCCAAAAACTTGTGTCTAATGTAATTTTTCTTTTAACAAAATACAAAAGAACACTCTCAATCATACCACTCCAACTACTCATCGAACGTCCACGCAAACGTATACCATCAAAATCATTCAAATAAATCTTTTTAACCAAACGTTCATTAGACATTCGCTCAACATGTCCGAACCATCTTAACTGACTAACACCAACTTTTGCTACAACATTTTTTTCAATTTCACACTCATCATACACTAATCTATTTCGTACCCGATCTCTCCTATTTACACCACATACTCCACAGCAGTCATTTTCCGTTTATGCTTTTGCAACCAAACCCAACATTCACTACCATACATCAACGTAGGCACCAAAACTGCGTTATATATATACTCAAACGAGCTAATTTGGAAACATTTACATTTCTAGCAAAAGTTCCCAAAGCACCCAGAACCTTACAACCAGCATTTACTCTTCTTTCAATTTCACGATCAAAACGGCCATCTCTAGACAACAAACTATCCAAATACACAAATTCCTTTACATATTACATTACCTAATTTCATAAAATACAAAGTTTTAACAATAGTTATACTGTTACTATTATTTTTTTTATAAATTTTTTTTTTTAATTTACTTTTGAGTTAGAAGTAAAACTCTCGGATCTAAAATATAAATTGTCTCAGTGATGTAATTCTATATCTTATTTGGGAATTATGAAAACTTATTTTAATAACAACTTCATAATTTTCATTTACCAACATTTGCAAATATAATTTTGCAATATACATTAGTATTTTCCAACTTATAGATCGAAATAACGCAAATACTCCCGACTAGATACCGTATGATTAGTCCGAACCACCATTATTGTATTAGGTCTAATTAACTGATATTTCATTAGCGTGCGTGACATTCACAACACACATGTGCATAGGTGGCTGTGTATTTGTAATGTTTACAATGCAGTGCAGCCATATGTTTGTGAAATTCACGCAAATTACTCATATGTATATATACACAAACACAAACACGTATAAACACACACACACATTGAAAATAACAAAAACAAAATTATGATTGTTTGTACGAGAAAATCTGATAAAACTATTACATCAAATTACAAAAATTGATTTTGAATAAATTTATATTGACAATAATTTAGGTTTTCACTAAATATTTATATACTACGTGCACACATTTGTACAAAACTAAATCGTACCTATAATATAATTATGTGTTATTCATCTTTATAATAAAAAGATTTCTAAATTGATTTGAAAACATGATTTTCTATTGTTATTACTTTGATTATTATTCAATTGTTTACGGTTATATCTAGTGCATATAATAATAAAAATTGCCTATAGACAATATTACTATGAAATAATTTTATTGAAATTTATTCTTTTACGAAAAAGTTGTCATATTTGTTATAATATTTGTGATGAAAAAATTTTAATATTTTCGATATTTTAACAAAGAAGCATTGATGATATTTTTTTTAATAAAATATAAATTTTTTGATCTAGTTAATTTGTTTCTATGTTTTTTTTTTTGTTTATTATTTATATCATTTGTATATTTGATGATATACATGCAATAGTCCTAAAGCTTTTTTTATTTTAACATAATGAGTTCTGAAAGATATTTTACTGTTTTATAGAATTAAGAAAAAAAAATGTAGGCAAATTTCTGTTTCAATTAATGTTATTAGAAATGACCATTAATTTCTTTAGCATGCTTCTGAAACCGCTAGACGCACATTGTAAAGTAAATAAAAAATTTACTAATTATAAAAATCTGTAAACTTATCTACGTTTTATGTTTGACACACAAATATACCTCGGCTAGCAAATTTAATTTTTTTTATGAACTGATTCCTAATACGAATTATGCGTCCAGTAGATTATAATTATCTATAAATTTCAATGCTTTTAATCCTTTCCATTACGTTTACCAAAAATTAATTCAAAAGTTAAAAATTTACAATTTGAATATAAAGTTCATAATTTTCAGTTTGTAGAAGAATCATTTTTAAGCTATCTCCCTGATAAATTCAGTTGTCCATGTGTTAGTTATCTGTACTTATTTTAAACTCTTGAAAATTTTGCTTCATCAGCGAATTAACAAAACAGTACTGAATCGATTTTGTGATTATTGTTATGATCTTCGTGAAATATCTTTATTTAGAAAGCAAAGTAAAGTTGGGTAAGTTTGTTAGTTGAATCTCAGTTTGGTTAGCAAAAACAAAAATCTTGCAAAAAAATATGTGTTAATCATATTATTCATTAGCTGAAATGTGAAGCTAATATAAATTTCATAACAAGAAAAAATTGCTATAAATTTCGACATTCTTGATAATTTCTACGTCTTAATTCTGTTTTAAAATTACCTATTATATACAATTAATTATTTTAATATTAAAATTGCATTTGAGTTTTATGATAAAATTAAGGATGAGGCTATTTATACATAAGGTATGTATACGCAATTGGCTATTTGTACATACTAAAAAAAAATCTAAACTAACGTACTAACCTAACCTACCCTAAATAGCCAATTACGTAAAAATACTGTATGTATAAATAGCCAATTGCGTATACATACCGTATGTATAAATAGCCACTTTCTAAAATTAATATAAATAAATTTCGAATTATTTCAACTTATGAATGAAACATAGAAATAAATAACATTAATAATTAATAATTTATTTATACAATGGGTCATTAAAATACTTAAGTTGTTCACTTATAAATAAATTAATATTAACTTATAATTTAATTTAATATACATCATTCATTATTTAAAAATATTGGATAACAGGAAACCAATTTCATTTAAAAATTAAATAGCTCGAATCTAAATATAAAAACTTCTAATATTTTTATTATTATTATGAATATATTTACGTAATGATTTTCTTATTATAAATGATAATTTTATAAAAGTAATTTAGTCGGTGGCGGTATAATAGAAATAGT
The DNA here is from genome assembly GCA_963966155.1 of Clivina fossor. Lineage (NCBI taxonomy): Eukaryota > Metazoa > Arthropoda > Insecta > Coleoptera > Carabidae > Clivina > Clivina fossor. Next base: position 14,092,580 of record OZ014560.1, read on the forward strand.
TATATTCCGGGTAGCCACAATAGGCAAATAGATTTGGTCATAATATGTCGATGGAGGGTTTTGTGTCCTTATTCGTATATAATTCTATATTATACTACCGCAAACGGTTTTCTCTAAGTATGTATTTGTCGACAACCTTTGCTAGATTTCTCTAGTCAATATTTATTTTATACCTGATTTTAGAGCAAAATTTGATTTATATTTTATATAAATAAGTTTCCTATGTTGTAGATTTCCGTCTTGGTAAATTCTTATAATTATTATCAAAGTTTTGATAAAAATTTTGTTTAGGTAAAAGTAGTTATTTAAATTTACTTTCAAAAATTTGTTGTATTTTGTTTAATTTAAATATTGAGCAAAAAATTCACACAGCAATTTGTCGAAATTACTAGTGTCAGAGAAATCTAGTAAACAAATCAAATTATTTGCAATTTAGCTGATTTACTAAAACTTTTATTAGTTACATTTTGAAATAATCAGTATTTGGTAAACAGTAAATTACAGAATTACCTTTTTAGCGATATACTAAACCGCGTTGATCGAAATATTATTAGTATATAGTATAATATATTAGTAGATAACTGTTTACTACTGCACAGTAAAATTTTGTTGAATTTTATGTTAATAAAAGTTAAAAATATAGTATTTTTATTTATAGTGGTTTGTGTTAATTTTTGGTAATCCACAGAAAAATATGTTAAATAATAACTTTGAATTTTGATAAATTTTCTAGTGTGATGTTTACTTTATTTCGGTGTGTTTAAAACAAGACACTGAATAGTAGGGTCGTTATTTTCGCAATGTCGGAATATCTTTGATCTCACCCCTAATCTGGATTAAAATGCAAAACAAATAAGATGTACAAAGTTACAGCCATTTATTTTAGTATTAACCCGTACCGATAGACGGTTTCATTATTTAAATGGACTTAAACAAGTATTCTATTCATTTTTAGAGACTTTTTGGATCGCTACACAAGAATACAATATTCAAAAATAGTTTTGATAATTGACAGCTGTTATAAAAGCAGGTCTAAACCAATGTACTAAAACATGTATGATATTACTTTGTGCAGCTTCTGTTTTATAAAATATTTTTGAAATAAAACAAATTATAAACTACAATACTCATATTAATTTGTCTAAACCAAGGTGGACATCATATCCACGCAACCCGGTTGTGGAATAATTTGGCTTTTATACTGTTATTATATCGTCTGACTAATACTGTTTGAACAGCTCTGTAATAATACACGTGGAAAACGCTTTGGACATCGTCCAGTTTGTCTATGTACGCGACTAGGTACGTTTCTGTATACCTTTTTCTGTATCGTTCGGTTTCTCTTTGCCGCTCGTGTCGTCTCGTCACAGTCTACTATTGATTATCAATTACTCATATTTCACGAATACGCAACGTATGCCGCAAGTCTTTTATTCCTATCTATATTTTTTCCACTTTTCAACTTCTATTACCCGTTTTTGTATACTTAAATATACTTCACACAAGTAAATTAGTTGTCGAGGAATCCTAAATCGATGTTTTGGTTTACAAGTATCACTTCAGTGTTGCAATTGTCGATTGGCAATTGTGAAAATGTGGTAAATTTCAAAAATCATTGTTGCAAATATTAAGATCTTATGCTAATAGCCTGTATTGTTCTATAAGCTTTTTCTTTTATTTTTTTCTAACATATGAAATTTTCTGTTTATAAAAAAAAAAGATAAAAGATTGTTTAGTTCTATAATTTTGTAGAAAGCGACGATTATTGTGTTGAGTTCAGATATTTGAGGCTGAGACAAAGCCGAGATCAAGCAATCTGGGCGAAACACAAAAGGAGCTTTCTATTCCGAGTGACATATACGATTTTTTCTTTAAGAGTTCTAACCGAAACTAAAGTAAAAATATATAAAAACACATGCCACGTAACTTCAATTTTACTAACAGGTGTGAAATAGTATTTGTTACGTGATTTGTAAGAATTAATCTTTCTTTGGTCGAATATACAATTCCTGACCACCCTGAAGTGTATTTCTTGTATTTTTTCATATATTTGCAATAGTCAAATTCAAGCGAAAATAAACAATAACTTAACTTGACGTAAAAGTTTTCAGAATGACCGCCGAAGATGTCACTTGAGTTAGTAGTTATGTTTGGTGCTGCCACCAATGGTGTATATAGTAACTAACTGCTGTATAATAATGTTATTATTGTGTTAGTATTATAATGACTTCTTTCTACATAGGCAATACGGTAACATAATATAATATTATGATACGCTTGAAGAAAAATATATTAATAACCAGATAAAAAACAATAATATTTGTAAATAAAAAACAAATGAACAAAGAAGCTTTGAATAATAACAAAAAACATTCTATAACACATTATAACTGAAAACTTAGAAGTATAATCAGTTGGAAACTGGAAAAACCCTAACTATAGGAAACAAATTTTCAAAAAGATTGAATTTGGACATCAAGATGACACGTATATAATATCAATTATGTTTGATTTAGAATTAATTATAAACTATAGACACGGAAACTAACTATTGAATACAAATTTATATGATTTACTTAAAATATACAATAATATAGGTTAACATACATTTCAAAAATATTTTAATTAAACATGACATTTATAAATTTACTCAAAAATAATACAATTTATTTCAAGTTCATAAAATTTATTCTTCAAATTAAATTACTTTCAGTTTGGCCATCTATGGTCAAAATTTTGGTTAACTAATTGTATTAACTCTAAACAATATTGAATTAAATTCTGACAGTATTATAATAAAAGCTATATTAAATCTATTAAAATTAATCAATATTGTTTTGACAATTGCAGATATCTTAACCAAAACAATTCAGTTTTGAATATAATATTGAATATTAATCAAAATATATTTTTTTATCAAGCATATCATAATATCAATATTACCATATTGTCTATGTAGAAAGAGATCATTATGTTACTAATGCAATAATGATATTATTATACAGCACTTAGTTATACTATATACACCACTGGTGGCCAGTACTAAATATAACTACAACGTCAAATATATAATCTGACATCTTCGACGGCCATATTGACAAACTATTATGTCAAGTTAAGTTAAGTTAATTGTCAATTGTATTGTTTATTTTCGCTTGAATTTTAATTTAAATATTGAAAATGCGTGAAGAAGTACAAGAAATGCAATGTGCACCGTCCAGGGTGGTCAAAAATTCCATATTTGACCAAAGAAACACGATCAAGTGTATTTAATTTGACATCTCCGATGGCTATATTAGAAATTATTAAGTCACGTTAAATTAATTGACAATTAGATTGTTTATTTTCGCTTGAATTTGAATTGAATTGAAAATGTTTGAAGAAGTGCAAGAAATGCAATATATACTGTCCAAAGTGGTCAGAAATGTATATTTGATTAAATAACGATTTATTCTCACAAATCACATAACAAATATAAATAATACATATACATACTATTCTACAACTGTTAGTAAGTTTAAGTTTATTTTTATTTATTATTAATTTAGTCTCTTAGAACGCTTGAAAAAAAAATCGTATATCACTTGGAATAGAAAGCTTTTTTTGTGTGTTTCACTTAGCACACGTTTGATGTGCTTTTGTGACTGTAAACACTAAAAATCTTATAAAGTTTAAAATATTCATTAAAATTAATCGTTTCTATAAGTGTAATTCAGTAGCACAATATCAATTACATTACACAAAGGATATTATTTTGTCTGAAGTAATTATTCGGTCAATCAGTTCTATTAAAACAACGCAAACAATTAAAAATAGTATCAAGTTATTAGGCGATAAATTATTAAAAACTAATAACATATGTTTGTGTGTGACAATAAGAACTCAGCAATCTAATATAGGTTATGTTAACTCATCTAGTTGAAAATTAGGTATCTTTTGATGAAAAATTCATTCGTAATAAGAAGACGTATATATATATAGTATAGGTATAGCCCAGCGTCACCTTACAAATACAATGAAAGAATTGATCTTGTATTTTTCTACACGCCACACACATCGACAAAAAGTACACGTAAGAAGGAAAAACACATATGTTTGAAGAGACAAACATATGTTTCATTCTCATGTTCTTTCGTGTTCTCGAACGAAGTACGTAAGTAAAAACAAGGTTCGTCCGCGAGGTATATGTTACACATATTTCAAAACGTTCACTAACATCAAACAGATATGGCACGAGTTGCTTATGTTCTTGTTACTGTTTTTTCTATATACACAATTTTAAATCATTTTATATATATATATATATATATATATATATATATATATTCGCATATCGAAGAAATATATCCGTTTAAATGGCAGATGGTATATAATTATGTTATTTTACTTTGGTATATTACGTTCAATTCTGTTCCGAGTTTCATGAGGATAAAATCCAAGGAATTATGAAAACGATAGCAAAGAAATTTTATGCCTCACGCGATATTTTCGAGAAATATTTTTCTCTGTTGAAGAAAATTATCTAATTTATATAATAATGATTTTTTTTTAAATATTTATTTCTAAGTGATGTAAATCGAATTAGATGATCTTACATATATTTATATAAAATATGTATTATAATAATTTTTTACTTTTTAAATGTAAAAGTAAATTGCATAAAGTTTGATTAACTTAATCTGTATTTAAATATACGATTAGATAATCAAATATTATTAAATGTAGATTAATTAACAACAATCACGTTCAGTAGCGTAAGTTCATTAATAACAGAGTAAATTTAGTAAGAAAGTAAATACGTTTATTTATTTATAGTAACGCTTAGTAAACTTATTAGATGAACAAATTAACCGAGTATATTAAAATAAAATAGCTTTAGGTTATAGTTCTGTATTAAGATTTGTTAATAATCGACGTTTCGACAAATTCAACGTTTGTCTTCATCAGGAAAACTGATACAAATATATTCATTTAAATGGAAGATGGTATATTTGTGTCATATTTAGTTATATAAGTTATGTCAATTATTAGCATTAGTCCATATATCGTAATAATTTTAATTTTTTGCGTAATACATTTTGTTAATCAATTTTATTAAAATAAAACTGCTGTAAGTTAAAGTTCAATATAAATATTTATTTAAAATCGACGAATTAACGTTCGTCTTCATCAAGATAAATAATATACTATCGGTATAAATGATAAAGTATCATTTATCCTCAACTAACGTTGAGTTTCATCGAAACATCGATTTTAAATAAATATTTATACAGAACTTTAACATATAGTAGTTTTATTTTAAAACAATGAGTTCTGAAAGATTTTTTACTATATTAATCAATTTTATTTCATTATTTAAACAAAATTATTTTTTAAATTGTTTTTGTTAATACTTTAAGCAGTCAACCACGTTTGTTACAATCTATATTTTCGCCCGGACTTGCAGAAATCGTTTTCAGTTAATCTTATAGATTGTTACAATTTTATTCTATATCGCGTAAAACAAATTAATTTTGCATATTTGCTATATATGTATGTAAAATTGTTTAGATTTCTGTGTAGAAAAATGTAGCGTATAAAGCTAGTATGAAACATAAAACTAATTTTGAGATAAGTATGGTAATATATATATATATATATGATTTTCAAAAAATAATACAGATGTCACTTTTTTAAAAATAAAAACAAAAAATTGCATCATCAATGCAAACACCCTCTGTAACAAAAAAACTTATCACGCTACATATAACCCTTTTTTTTCGATCATACACGTAATAGTACATAATTAGAGTAGCAAGTTTTCATGTATGCCACGTACATCTATTTCTACAACCTACACAACCCAAACAGAAGAAATATCATACATATTTGTGTCGTTCGCATATAGGAGATAGTGTCGTGCTACGGGTGTTTCGCAGCTATATAATCAGATGACAGCACCTGATCAAATTCACACGATACTCGAAGATTCTAATAATATCACTTCTCGACGGACCGTATTATTAATGTACTGTTAACAGATAATTATTAGTTGGCCTGGCAAGTTGGGGATGAAACATATCGGGGGGTAGGGATTGCCCCTAGACTAGCGTGCACTAGCGGATGTTTTTCTAACTAGCTACTTCACTTGTTTTAGTTATTTCGTTCATTAGTCTTTTCTTTGGCTTGGTGTGTTAGTTTGTTGTTTGTTGGCGTTGCGCTGAAGTGGAGAGAGATGTCGGGGAAATTGGCTTAAATGGAAAACTTTATCTTCAGGTCGTGGAAAATACGAAATTAACTACTACACATGCTGTAGGTTTTTTATTCTCTAGGTTTTACTTTTTTTGCTGTCTAATAAATATAGTGTAATATCATTACTATTATTTGTTATTTTATCATTTTTAATATCGGAGAATTTTAAATTGATACATTTTTGCTTTCGTAATAATTTCTTGTACTATTTTTTCTATTCCTATTAAAAATATATATTTGTTATAAATATCAAGGTGACTTATAGGTTACGCCATAACGCAGACTTAATTTGGGAGAGATGGAAATTTGACGTTTTAAATTTAAATTCAACAACAAATTGGTACCCCAACTAATAGAAAAAAAAACAATAATAATATCACTTTTGACAGAAAAGCTAATTAAATATTACCAATTTAAACAGTATTGTCAACATAAATGGACAATGGCAACATCATCAATCTCTCTATAAACTGCGTTATGGCGTAACCTGTAAGTCACCTGGATATTTACAACAAATATATATTTCTAATAGAAATAGAAAAAATAGTACGAAAAATATTTTAAATTCTAATATTTAAAATACAATAGTATTTTTAGTTTCATTTACAATACTTTTGTATTTTAAATACTAGAATATAAAATATATTTTTTTACATAAATATTTAGTATTTGTATTTGGAGCATAATTTATTTAAAATACTTTAAAGTATTTAAAATTCTAAAAAAGTATTTAAAATTCTTCAAAGTGTTTAAAATACTTCGGAGCATTTAAAATATTCTAATGTACTTAAAATATTCCAAAATATTTACAATGTTGTAAGTTACTTCAGTTCAGGTTTTAAAATCAATAGGGCACAGTCGTTTATTTTATGTTTAACTGACATATCTTTAACTTCAGAATTTATATAAATTCAATGAGTAAATTCGTTAATTATAGATTATCTGGTACGTAAAATTTATTTTCTTCATTTATGATTAAAATAGAGCTGTTTGATCATAAAATTAATCAGAAGGCAGGATTCTATTCACATGATTTAATGATAAATATTTAAATTTGTATAAATAATTACAGTACTAACCTTAGTTTTCATAAAACTTTTTATTAAATAAAACGAATTATTATATAACAAATTTTGAGTTTGTATGCAATGTTTGACCGCTTTCATAAAATGTTACGTGTAACAATTTTACATAACAATTTTTTTTAACGAATTGTTATATTTAAAGAAAAGTTTGATATTGAATTATTATTGAAATTTGACAGATAAAAACTAATTTTTTATTTATATTTATTTATTATTTGCATAATTAAAATAATTAAATATGCTTTAATAAATGTATTTTAGTATTTATAAAAAAGTATTTAAACACTTTCAAGTAGTATTTGTATTTGTAATTAAATACTTTTATTAGAAATATTTAGTACTTTGTATTTAAGTAATTTTTAAAAGTATTTTACCTAGCTCTAATTGTAATTATGAATACCGGATTGCGTATATTACAAACATATTATCTATATGTAATTTATACCATACGTCATCAAATATGGTGGACACAATAGCAGCTATGGCGTAACCTACTTTGGTTTTAAGTAAGCTTGATACATATATGTGTTTTTTTTTATATTAAGTAATTACTTACAGCAGTAAATTTTTGATTTTGTTGCTAGTTTTTATGTTTTAATTATTTTAAAATATCATTCATAATCGTAAAAAAAAAATAGTATTTTATTTGCTTGTTATACTATTGTATACATACTATTATTTACAATAATTAATTTATCATAATATACATGACATACGTAATTCTTAATTTTTAATTTTATATTAAAACAAAATTTTATGTACCAGAAATGATTCATTAACGCCTTTTATTGTTCCAAACTTTTGGATGAATCTAATATTTTATATTTACTTAAGATGACACAAAAATTAATTAGAAAACTTTATCTTTTAATGACGAAAAATTAAAAGTTTTCAAAATCAGGGGAGAAATTTATTACTTCATAAACGAAGAACGTTTTTTTTTATTCGTAATTAATTACAATACTTCTAAAAAATTAATTACATATTTAATAACTTGAGTTTTAGGTAAGAGGAAAATTTTACTGTATTAGTACTTTCAGTATTTGAGTTTTCCAGTCAGTTTTTATTCGAAAGTAACGAAATTGACTAGCAACAAAAAAATTATAATAAAAATTTTGGTCATAATTTTTGAACTAATATTGTCTCAAACTTTTTTATTCAAATAATAAAGCTTAAGAGTTAAGTTTTGTATAAAACGTCGATTTTTAAATAAAATATGTACAGAACTTAATCCTGAAGCTTTTTTATTTTAATGTAATGAGTTCTGGAAGATTTTTACTATGTTACTTTTTATTCAACTTGAAATACAACATTTACTTTGTCTATATTTATGATAAACTATCGTAGAATATTAAATATATTATATTAACAGTAAAAAAAATCATCCAAAACCCATTATATTTTAATAAAAAAGCTTTAGGTTGACTTTACAGAATTTTCTGGTGTAGTATGCAATCCTTGTCGCAAACGTTTTGCCATACGTCTGCAACGAGGATAGATCGATCACGGCATACCAGCCCAGAATTCAATGGATACCGGCCGTGAAAGCTTGAAGATTACTTTTAGTTGAAGTTCTGTTCATTTTACATTAAAATTCGACATTTCAATACAAAATAAACAAAAATTCAACCTGAAGTTTTTTTTTTTAATTTTTATATTATATTAATTGAATGATGTCAAGCTACACATATTTACTATTTATTTAAAAATAATATACTAATATTATGTTTATTCTTTATTTATTAATTAATATTGCTCAATACAAAAGCATTATCTTTAACTGTATATTTAATAAACCTACTGCTAGAAAATATCAAAAAAAAACTTCGACTTTTCATTGAAAACTCCCAGCGCGATATTTCTCGGTCTAAGAGCCAACTTTAGAGCCATTTCAGATGAAATAACCTTCGTTCATCAAACGCTAAGTAAAACATCGCGAGTTTGCAAGTCCGGCCCGAATGCCCGAAAAACTTGTGCGCTTTCCCCGTGAGAGTACGGGTCTGTGGGTCGACACGCCGACTTTCCCACTTCCCCTTCCCTCCAGTGTTGGTGATTTGTGGCCGGCAGATAAAACTCTTGAGTTGTTAAATTAATTTATTGGTAGGCGAGCGTTGTGGCGGGTCATTACCGTGAGGCTAACCGCCGCTATTTATCACCGGAATACAACTGCATTCGTTTTAGCTTTTTCCAGGGTGATGTAGGGGTTTTTCAACCGGAAGAAGAAAATGCGAGATTGTAAGTCAAAATGATGACCAGTTTCGTGAAATTATTTAGTAGGTTTTTTCATGTACTTTTTTTGTAGTTAGAACTCGAGACAAGTACAATAGGTTTCGGTTTAATAAACACTAAAGTAATTTATAAAGTAACTACTTTACAATAATTAAAATAAATAACTATTAGGAGATTTACCGAGTGAGAATTTTAACATTTGTCAAAATAACTTTCAATATATTTAATAACATTTTTAAATTGTTAAAAATTACTTAAAAATAGATAAAACGTGTGGCGGAGGTAAAAACTACACAGGATCTCATAAAGAAAATTTGTTGAAAATAGATGATATGCTGGACATAATATACTGAATACTGAAATAAAATTTGTATTTACTTTTAGAGTAAAATTTACTATCATGAAAATTGACCAAGTACTTAACTCAGATATTTTATTCACATAGTAAATTTACTCTACGTTTCTAGTATCAAGTCATTCGGTAGATATGACAACGGCAAGAGTTCCAAAAGATTTTATTGATAAAAATCAATCAAATCCTTTGGAATTTTTTCAAAATGTATTCATAACACACGTTTTAAATTTTAAGAGAATGTCCATCTTGCCTTAAATGATATCAATCCTTTTTGTTTGTTTTTAGGGGGGTGGGGTGGGAGCAGTGCTGCATAACTCTTGCCGAACCCTTTACAATGCAATTCTGTTTTGGGTTTGATAATTATTACAGTATAACCAAATTTTATTAGTACTATTGCTAGTTTTTATATTATAATTATTTAGAAATATATATATATATATATATATATATATATATATATATATATATATATATATATAAACAGTTATTATTTTCAAAAGTTGAATATTTTTCATGTACAAGAAAAACTAAAAAAATTTAAATCTTAAACAATTTTCTAGACTGAATTGCATAAAACATTGTTAAACGCTTTGTAAGTTAACAAGTTTGTTAACTTGCTAACCAATCAATGAAGCGATTTGAAGACAGCTGACCATCTAGTTGCCTGGTTAACTCATTGGATAAGCTAACAATGCTTTGTGCAACCAGACCCTAACCTCCTAACCAGTTTCTCACGTTTTACAGTTTTACGACTTTTAGCGGTCTACAAAATCGCTCTACTACATAGAAATTTCATAATACTTCCGCATAAACAAAAGTTCTAAAATAACAAAATAGCTCGTTCACACCAATCATTTGATCAAAAAAATATGATGAAGGCAGTTAACTGCAAGTTGTTTGTCATAAAAATATGAGCCCCGTTATTACGGGACAACTTAACAAATGATGCAGTTTTGCTTTGATATTTCGAAATGAATGAATTACTCTTAAAATATTTTCGTATTATTACACAAAATATATACTAAGTCTCATAATTTTGATAAATTATTACAAATATTCATATGCGAGCTGTAATTTTACATAATTTAAGAAGTTATACCAACAATACGTAATTCTCTATTAAGTATGTGATGCATTTTGCAGAAAGTAAGCAATTTTACCTACTTATTATAAGTCATTTTTACTTACTTTGTGTGATTACTATAAATTATGTAAAAATTGCAGAATTTTGTGGTAGAAATACAGAATATTTATGGTAAAATAAAATTACAGATTTTTTTATAGTTAAACAGTTTTTATGTTAAGTATTATTGAAGTTTAAACAATTTCAATCCAAGAATGTGTCATTGAAAGTTGTAGTAGGCGCAACACACTACCATGGCACAATATTTGAGTTTCGGTGACGGGGATTGAAGTTAACTGGTGGGTACGTTAAGTTAGTCGGTTGGTGGATGCATCATTGATGCCGTCCCACCTGCGTTCGTCGTCGAACGTCTCCGGGCCCGTCGCCAATGCTGACTCCGGCTCATGCATTAGTCAAACACCATATATCGAGTTAACGCCCGCATTCGGTCGACATGATTTCACTCGCGATGATCACACTGCGACCGATTTTCACTTGTCGCCGTCAACACTATGACATTACCTCCCTAGTTTTCACTCTTGATATGTTATTTGTAGATGAGAGAAACAAATTGAATTGGTAAATTATTGGAATTTTTTAATAAAAACGAGCGAGATTTTCTGTTACGTTTTATTGCAGTTTTAAATTACAGTAGTAATTAAAATTAAGACTGGACGTCAGATTAACCATAAATATAATTACGTAATGCATTGTTATATTATATTGTTATATAGATATGTTATAGAGTATCTTCAAATAAAAGGTCAATTCGTTTAAATCATCCAGATAAATCTGCTATTGCTGAACATACTTTAGCATATCTTTATGATGTAAAATTTGAAGATACAGTAATAATTGCTAGACCAATCAATGTCAGCAGCAGATTAATAAGAGAAGCAATAGATATTTAGAAAGAAAAAAATAACATGAATCACTGTGAAGACACTGAGTTAAATAAACGTAATTCTTATGATCTAGTTACTTAAATGTTACCTAGTAACTTGTTACTATGTACTGTTATTTACTTAAATGTCATTAGTAAATTTTAACCTGATGAAGACGAGCGTTTAGTTTCGTCGAAACGTCGTTTTTATAAAATAATTAAACAGAATTTTATCCGAAAATAGATTTTACTTTAATATAATGTCTGTTTACAGTTTAATCTCAATTAATAATCTCAATTTTTGGCTGCATCAACTACTTAACAACTTACCGTTTCCTTGTAAATTAAGTTAGTAAGTTCAAATAATTAAAAACAAAAAGCACTAATTACATTTTTAACTGAATAATAATGCACATGTAGATTGCATCATAAACACAAATAAACCCCTTAAAATCGTATCAAATATCTCTTACATACAATCCCCAATAACATTTCCTCTTATTCTGTTGAATACCCAACAGGTATTTCCGTTTCATATTTTTATTTCTATTTATTTTTTGTCGTTAATTCGCACGCGTATTGGAGTGTGCTTTAGTCGATTGTCAAGTGTTGCTTCTACAGACAATGGCCACGTAATGGTAGGTTAGCGTGCTATGAAAATAATATTGTAGATACAGCTTTACTTTGGACTTTTTCCAGTATTTGTGTTTGACTATATATATTGGGAGAATATTGTTGGAATAAAATGAAATAGAAGCAATGATAGGTGGGAGAAAAATGGAATTAGTTTTTAGAATTAATGCTTACTTATTTTTATTGTATATATATATATATATATATAGAAATAAAAGAAATTTTAAAACTGACTTAATATCTAAAATAGTAATTATTGTAACATTGTTAAAAACGTTTCAGAATTAATTATATTAAAATTGAAATGCATTAGATTGAAGTTCTGTAACATTTAAAATTTGATGTTTCAATTCAAATATATGCAAATACATACATACATACACAATCACGCCATGTACTCAAAAGGGTATGGCACAAACTCTTTTCACTATTCCAAAATCAGCCTCTTCCAAACATCCCTATTCATACAAGCAACTTTAGCTTCATCCATATTCATAATATTTTTCGTACTACTACTTGAAAACTTTCGCTCACGCAAAACACTTTCAATCATACCACTCCAACTACTCAGCGGACGACCAGGTAAACTTATAGCTTCAAAATCAATCATATAACAAATAATAAATACAAATAACAAAGGAGAGTATATAATTGCACGACAAAATTGGTATTTCAAACGACAACTATGGCACGATAAAAATGGTAAAATTCACGACAGAATTTATGACTAGAATAGTACAACAAAAATTGTATATCAAATGACAAGAATGGGAAATTTTATGATAAAATTAGTATATTGAACGATAAAGTAATTTAGTATTATTTTTTAATTTGTTTATTTTATTTTATTGTTTATTGCTAGACAGGTTATGTTAAAAGGTTAATTTTTTGTTTAATCAGAGTTTTACACTGCATCTGAAGATTTTAGTTATATTTAGATTTAGATTTTTTGCTATAGAAACGACATTTAATTAAATTTTTTTGTGAGAGAAAGTATTTTTGCATGCATTTAAAATTTTTATTCTGAGAAAAATATTTTGTCGCGCATAATTAATAATTATAATTAAAAATTAAATAAAATCTGACTATCTTTGATTAATAATTATGTGATATTATTATTTTTGTACAAAATTATACAAAATATAACACAATTTTGTCAATCATAGTAAATAATCTTACAGAACTCATGTTTATTTAAAAAAAAAAACTACTTTTGGTTAAAGTTCTGTATAAATAATTATTTAGAATCGACGTTTCGACAAAATTCAACGTGCGTCTCATCAAGATAAAAATACTAATGACAGTACAGTAAATAACAGTATATAGAAAGTCTTTGTGTAACAAATAAGTAACTAGATCATAAAAATTATAGATTTTTAATTAATGGATAACAAAATAAAAACAGGATAACATGAATCACTGTGAAGGCACTGATTTAAATAAAATTTGATTTCTATTAATTAAAAATGTATAATATTTATGATCTAATTACTTATTTGTATAATGTGTTTCTATATAATGTTATTTACTGTAATGTCATTATTATTATTTTATCCTGATGAAGACAACCGCTGAGTTTTGTTAAAATGTCAATTCTAAATAAATATTTATACAGAACTTTAACTTATAGCAGTTTTATTTTAATAATCTTGTCGTTCTTAAATATTGAAATAATATTTTTATACAATAAATAAACCAAACTGAAAATTATATTAAAATATATTAAAAAAAATATAATATTTTATTTAAACAGCAGTAACCTAACCACAAATCAATTTGCCGCAACTTCTGTCCAAACTACCCCACACAGCATAGCCGGGCAACGATTTCTCGATCTACGCTGAAGCACCAAGGGTAAACTTTTATTCAACTTTGATTTCTTTAACAGAAAATAAAAGCGGTCATACGTCGTTCGAAACACCGCCATTACGTCGGCCAAATGTCGTACTACTAAATCGCCACGTTTCACCCAGCAGGAGTAATGTTACAGTCCTGCTACCTGCTACGGCCAGGACTTAACGTCTGCTGCACGCGCGAGCGTTTAATGGACGAAATAGAATTGTCCTGCCATAAAAACAAGGAATTATTTTCGGTATGCAATTGAGTTTGGTTTTTCAGAACGATCACTTGGTTAAGTTTATTGCACAAAGATAAAAGTTTACATATTTTTTTGCTGTTATTTTTTTAAAAACTTTAAAATATTTGATTCTTTTAATTTGCGAGAATTTATATTTCTTTGGTCGAATATACAATTTCTGACAAATTTGGCGGTATACATTGCATTTCTTGCACTTTTTCACAGTTTTCAATAACCATATTCAAATTCAAGTGAAAATAAACAATGCAACTTAACACCGAAGATGTCAGATTAAATACATTTGACATTGTAGTTATGTTTGGTGCTGCCATTAGTGGTGTATATAGTAACCAACTTCTGTATAATAATATCATTATTGTACTAGTAATATAATAATCTCTTTCTACATAGATAATGTGGTAACGTAATATTAATATTATGATAAGCTTGAACAAAAATTTTATTTTTCAAAAATTAATCGTGCATTTTTTAACTTAAAATACTACAAAATACTACTAGAATAAAAAAATTTATAAGATACTATTTATATATTTTTCTAGTAATTCTTTATCTATACCCTGAAAAAAAAAAAAAGTTTACTAATAAAATATATGCATTTCACGCATGATAACATAGCAAACAAATAACAATAAATTAACACGATTAAATTGTCATCTTTAAAATGATGCGCGTTTGTTTATTAATTACCATTAGTACATAATTAATTATTCATGAATAAATTTCGATTAAACATATTTTTGATAACAATATATTATCATCATATTTACCCCCTATATATATATATATATATATATATATATATATATATATATATATATATATAAACTCACATAAATAGATACATATTTTGTTCTCATTAAAAATGAACTTGTTTAAAAAATTCATAGCACGTTCTAATGTCATTTCATTATCAATTTATAATATAAATACTTAAAGACTACAGGTATTTATCTACAATTAATCGTGCCATGTTCGATCATGCACTAATTAATTTATTAAACAATGAACAATCTAATTATATGCTTAGTTTAAACTTATAAAGAAATTATTTTATTGTTAGAAGATATAACCACGTTTATGCTAACCGGTTATATGAATCGGTTATGTATTATTAATGTTATAATACTATCGTGACTGCACACGGTAAGAGTTATTGTTAGTTTCTTTCAAGTTCTCTAATTTTTTTTTTCTCTCTGTATTCAATTCTTCTTGATATTTGCATGTGTGTTGCTTTGAAGAAGCAGCAAAGAAAATAGAAGTTTAAATTATAAATTGTACTACTCGGTGAATAAAAAACGAGCAAAATGAAATTTTAAAACGGATACAATCTTTTACAAAGCTCGTAGCTGAGTTAAGCTGTAATTTTAAACGGTGTGCTGTAAGATGTTTCAATTTTATTAGTTTTTCTAAGTTTTCACATATTCAATTTATGAATAATACAAATAATTTCTTTCTGTAATCAGTTTTTGTGTATGTTATTTTCTTAAAAGGTTTAAAGAGTGAGTGATAATAATATTTTAGTTAAAATAAAGGATGAGGCTATTTATACATACGGTATGTATACGCAATTGACTATTTATACATACTAAAAAAAAAACCTAAACCAACCTACTAACCTAACCTACCCTAAATAGCCAATTGCGTAAAAATGCTGTATGTATAAATAGCCAATTGCGTATACATACCGTATGTATAAATAGCCACTTTCTAAAATAAAACGGTTTTAAGTTATAATTTTGTATTATATTTATTAAAATAAAAAGCTGTAGGTGTAAGTTCTGTATTAATATTTTTTAATAATCGACGTTTAGACGAATTTAACGTTCGTCTTCATCAGGAAAAAGATTCAAATGATATTTACAGTAAATAACAGAACATAGAAACAAGTTACTAGGTAACAAATAAAACTTCTATAAACTTTTTAATTAATGAAAGCCAAATATTATTTGAATCAATGCTTGTCTTATGAATCTGCTGTTAATATTGTTTGTTTTACAATTATTACAGTATCTTCGAATTTTACATCATAAAGATATTCTAACGCATGTTAAGTAATAGTAGATTTATCATGCGTTAGAGTGTTTTCATGACGTGAAATTCGAAGATACTGCAATTATTGCAAGATCAATCAATATTAACAGCAGATTGATAAGAGAAGCAATAGAAATTTATAAAGAAAAAAATAACATCAATCACTGCGAAGGCACTGATTTAAATAAAAATTTTATGAACTGGTTACTTATTTTGTTACCTAATAACTTGTTTCTATGTTCTGTTATTTATTGCAAATGTCATTTTTATCAGTTTTCCTGATGAAGACGGACAATAAGTTCGTCAAAACGTCGATTATTAGTAACTATTTATGTAGAACTTAAACCTAAAGCTGTTTTATTTTATATAATAAGTTCTAAAAAATTTTTTACTATGTTAATATTTATTACTAATCGACGTTTCGAATTTGTGCTTGTTTCGAGCTAAGCAAAAATTAAATAAACCGCAGGTGTTGTAAAACTTAGAACGTAACTAGAAGGCAATTTGAGTACGGGGTCCAAAAGCAGGTTTAGCTTATAAAACAAAGTAGACGCTAAAATAAACGCAGTGTGAGGGGGGTGGGGGGAAGTCGCGCTCTATTTTAAAGCAGGCCGTTGGAAAACAATTGCTAGTACACGGCAGCCAGGGAATGAAATAAATTAGAAGACCCATCTCAATAAACAGCGAAGATTACGGTCCTTATATACACCGGCACAACGCCACGACGACCATCTTTATTATGACGCTTTACTGAATTATAATGCTAAACGCTTTTGCGCGTTCCTGTTACCCCAGGAATAGAAGAGAATAGAGTTGCGAGTGTAATTTTGATGAGAATGTTAGGCCACTATAAAGATTAGCTAAAGAAGGGGAGAATAGGCTTCCTTAATGTACGTTCAACTGTTTTAGACGGAATTTATGTCAATTGTTTTTTGCAAAGTTTTTACTGAATTTAGCTAAACTTGCGTATGCACCGATAGAAGGAAATAAATTCTGGTTTTAATTTTATTTTCTTATAAATTTTTAATGACATTGAATTTTCATAGCAATTAAAAAACAAGTTATTATTCTAACTGTATACTTATAAAAAATTTATTGAACCTTTTGTTTACCAACGTTTTCAATTAATCTAACAAAATTAGTGATACCGTATTAATTATATATTCAACTGTCAAAATATTTGTATTAATTATTTAATGCTATAATTTATTGGCAATTGTTTTATTTATATATATTATTATAACATTCTAGATAATTATTAATATATCTACTTTATCAATCTACTGTTATTATTGATGGGTCTTGTAATTATTATAGTAAAAGAAGCAAAACGAATTTATAAAGAAAAAGATAAATTTAATCAATATGAAGGCACTGATTTAAATAAAATTTAGCTTTCTTTAATTAAAAATTTATAAATTTTATAATCTAGTTACTAATTTTGTTACCTATAGTAATTTGTTTCTACGTTCTGTTTATTTATTGTATATGTTATTTGTTTCATTTTTCTTGATGATGACGTACGTATATATATATATATATATATATGTGAATTAATAAAGCCGTTTTACTCGTATTTTAATATAATGAGTTTGAAAGATTTTTGTACTATGTTATAAATAATATTTTAATTTATAAATAATTTATTTTATATATATATATATATATATATATATATATATATATATTATAATTTATTTATATACTGTATAAATAATTTATAATATTAATACAGAAACATAAAAATTTAATATAAAAAACAACTTAATAACCCAATATACATATTTACAAAGCACATCAGAGACTTAAAATAAAAAGATTCCAAATTTGCGTGCCATCTATCGTCGATATCAAATCACATAAACAAAAAAACATCAAGCTACTTGTTCATTTATGTATGGTTTTGCTGGATAATCTGATTCGTGCAAAACAGTCGGTGAAAAAATAAGAACAAAAAAAGGATAAATGTCTACACGTTTGCCTGAAAAACAAACATTCTTAACGTCGTGGTGAACATTGTAAAATATTCAGTAATGCAATATCTTGAAGAAGAATAGAACGATTTGCTTTTTTTTCTCATCTGAAGAACTTAAAGCGTCGCTGAAGAATACTCGATAAAAAAAACTGCCAAATGTCCGAGATATTGAGATACTTAATTTTATAGTTTTTATTATTTTCATTAATATTTTTTAAAATAATAAATTTTTACCGACCGTCAGATGACATATGATAAGGGAGGTATTGTAATCATACCAAATTTGACATGTCAAAATTTTTTTACAGATAAGCACGAATTAGGCTTATAGTAACACGAATCAACTATTTTTAGCTATTTTCGTCTGTCGGTCTGTGGACACGTCTACAACAAGTTTGATCAATTTGATCAACTTTTGGTATAGATCTACCAACCGGAAATGGTAATATACAAATGTCACTTGTATGTGTATTACGAATATTTCGCAACAGAGATTTAATAAAAGTTGCTGAACAATTTATAGTTAACAACTTTTATTTGGAACATTTTTCGATACAGTTAAATAATGGAAATGAACCTAATTGTATGTAAAACTGATAAATATTATTAACAATTCTTTATTTTAAAATAAAATAACTTTAGATTGTAATTCTCTATTAATATTTATTAATAATCGATGTTAACTTTAAGTTGACTTTAAGCTAAAGTTGACTTTAAGCTATTGACATTAACAAATAATTTTACTATTAGAAGTTTGAAAAGTTGACAAAAAAGCATCATTTTATTGACAACAACAGTAATTATGTCGGTAGAATTTAAAAACGATGTTTCTTGTCGACTGAAAGTCGACTTTAATTAAAGTTTTATTATGAAACCGGCTCGGCTGTTATATCTATAATATTTAAATAAAGTTAAGTTATGTACCGGTCAGATCAGATTTTTAAAATCATAGTTATTTGAGTGGCTATTATCTTTGACGAAATGGTAGTCGTTTTGTTAAAAATTCATGGAAATGTGTAAGTAACACTACGTGTTAATTTTATTCATAAATAATAAATTAATATTTGTGTAAATGCTGATGTATACCTATATACTCTGTGCTTAAAACGAATGAAAATCGTTGTTCTTTTATTTATTTGATATTTATGTGTAGTAACAATCGTTTTTACAATAAATATCTACAATTTGTGTATATGATATTATTTTTAGTTTTACCTAAATTTGTATTTTGATATTGTTCAATACATTCTATTATAAACGTGTGTCTTTTTTGATAATTTTTTCATATAAATTGAAACTATTAAAAATACTATAAATATAATAATTTTCCAAAAGTTTATAAAAAAATATTTTTCTTCAAGCGTATCATAATATTAATATTACGTTACCATATTGCTTATGTAGAAAGAAGTTATTATGTTACTAATACAATAATGAAAATATTAACTAACATAACTACAATGTCAAGTATATTTAATCTGACATCTTCGGCGGCCTTATTAAAAACTATTACGTCAACTTTAGTTAAGTTAATTAACAATTGTATTGTTTATTTTTGCTTGAATTTTAATTAATTTGTTGTAAATATGTGTATAAGTGCAAGAAATGCAATGTATACCGCCAAATTTGTCAGAAATTGTATATTCGACCAGAGAAAGATTAATTCTCACAAATCACATAACAAATATAAATAATATATACATGTACATACTATTCTACAACTCTAAGTAAGGTTGAGGTTACTCATGTATTTTTATATATTTTTACTTTAGTTATGTTTGGAATGCTTGATAAAAAAATTGTATATGGTCACTCGAAAACGAAAGTTCTTTTTTGTCTTTTTTTCTGTCGGCTTTACCTCACACAGTTCCACACAATAATCATTGCTTTCTACTCTATACAAACCATAATTTGTTTTCAAAATGAATGTTCAAACTTTTTTTATTTGCGCGATTATAACTCAGTTTTGTTTTTATGCACAGAAAATAAATAATAATTTTAACAGTAAAAAATCTTTCAGAACTCATATTAAAAAAGAAAGGCATTAGGATTTAGTTCTGTATATTTTTTCCTGATGATGATGTACGAAGCGTACATCGATTTTTTATTTAAAATTAATACAGAAGTAAATTCTAAAGCCCTTTTATTTTAAATAACTATTTCATTTAATTCCATTTAGATTAGTTAAATTTTAATGATTTGTTTATTTAATTAAATGATATTCCCAATAATATTACTAATTTTATCTACAGACAAATTAGATATATATTCGAAAACTAAAGCAAAGAATATCTAATTATTACATTAGAAAAACACACCAAACATAATCAACTATGTTTGAATTAAATGATCATTTAATTTAATCATCTAAAATGATTAAAAATCTGAAAATCTGAACTAAAACAAAAAATTATCTAAAAATTTATTGAGTATTTTATTTATGTATTTACTTTTTTTTTTCGTTGTTTTTATTTATTAACTATAAATAAATATTACTGTAGATAAAATAAATTTATGGAATATAAAAATTGTAAAATATTTAAATGTAAATTTACAAACAACTTATTTTTCTTTATTATGTGCATATAATAAATGTTAATAAGTATATAAAAATATGTTTAACATTCTATTATAATAAATGTGATTAAGATTTTTGCAAAATATTAAACGTCAGAGCAATTTCAATATCAAAACACAAATATATGATACAAATTTACCGCAGAGCAAATAGTTGTATTAGCCGTATTTATAATAAATACAATTACTATAATAATTTACAATAGCAGATAATAGATTTTAACAATTTATTCTCACTATATTTGTAATAAAATTTATTATTAATAAACAAAGCTTTGCTATACATAATTTATTTAAATAGTTAATTAATAGTACACATAATGTTTACTGTTAAACAAAAATTTAACCATTAGCTATAAATATCCGCTCAAATCAATTTCAATAAACATATTTTTCTTTATTTTCTTCTAATACAGTTGCTTCATCATTTACTCAATCAAAAAAAGGTTTTATAATCAAAAAATATAAATAATTAGTTTATCTTGTTAGCTATTCCGTTTTTTTTTTCTTTGACGTTAATATATTATTAATATATTTAACATTATATATAAATTAATATATTTTCCCTTTCTGAATTATGATTCTGTTTAAATAACCAAAATAATTTAACAAATATTTGCTTTAAATTTATTAAATTATAACCTAAACTACATGTTATTAAAAAAATCAAAAATATACACTGTAAAAAATTAGTGTAAATTTACATTGATAATCATAGTATTTTTACTATATTTTTTACTGTAAATTTATAAATTATTAGTAAATTTACAAAAAATTTCTAAAATTACAACACATAATATAGTAATATTACTATGATTATTATGTAAATTTGCAATGATTTTTTACAGTGTGGTTATTTATAAATTTATTATATTGTCTTATATCTAAATATTTTCGTGTTAAACAGTTTTAATAAAATAATATTTTATATTATTTTATTTATGAAGAAATTTAATTACAAAGCTATTTAAATATATATATATATATATATATATATATATATATATATTTGTAAATATTTAATATTTTATTTATAACGGTAAAACCAAACACAGTATAAAAATTTTATAAGTAAAAGTTTGTCATATGATAATGGATAATAATAATCTATAACAATATTTTTTTTGTAAAAAGAACATTTATAAATGAAACGAAATTATTAAAAATGAATTTTGTTAAATATTAAAAACAAATAAATATTAATTTTTAATGTAATAATGACAAGTTAATACTAGAATATTAAAATATAGTTTGTAACAACCAATAATTTTATTACAATTCCAATTTGATAATTCTCAGTTTGTATAGTAGTAATATTGATAATTTTAACATGAAAACAGAAACAAAAGACTAACAACAAAGCCAGCTTGATGGTAAGCAAAAAATATAAATAATAAAAGTGACTTACAGAAGGATTGGGCATACATCGCCTAGCCATAGGTTCCGGCGACCGATACGTAGGCGAATATCTGCCCGGAAAACAGCCTCCGGCAGTAGTTATAGGTCCATGCAGGCCCGTTGGGCCACTTTTCGCACCCATCATCTTGTCCGGCGAGTACATTAGTCAAACCAAACACTTTGATTTAAAAAAAACAAAAAAAAAACTTCAAAACTAACCAAGTCTCAAATAGTCACTTCATCACATACAAAAAGAAAAGAGTGTGTTGCACCGCACCGATCTGTATATACGAATACAATTACATCGTTAAGCTTATACTAATTTGAAATCGAATTGGGTTACGCATCCGACTAGTGGTGTTAGAAAATAGTGTTTCGACGCTGCTGCGTCTCCTGCTGTTAGTGGGCTGTTTGCGAGTACGACTGGCGGGTGCCATTGCTCGGATTTTCCGACGGCGAGCGTCGTTCGGAGGGTTGAACGGGGCCGCGCATGCGTTACGGGGGTGAAACGATGCGAGAGAGTGGTTTGTGATTGGCTAGCGTTGAGACGGTTACCTGCCGGATACCCCCTCCGACCCCCCACCCACCCGTCAGCTGAAGATTTCCACGGTTGGAGAGGGGACTGAACCATGCAAATTGCCGCCTAGTCCGGTTGCCCGCTTTTTTCACTCCGGAACTTAAACAACTTGACTGGAGCGATTTTTTTAAAAAAATACGGATAGGTGCGTAAGTGTGAACATTATTGAAAAATAAGTTGATTGATAGAAAATATTTTAAGAGACTGAGAATAGATTTTTTTTAAATAAAACATACATATATATATATATATATATATATTAGGGTGGTCCAGAAATTTTTTGAGCCAAGTTTCGTCAAAAAATATTGATATTAACCCGTGCGCCACTCAAGTTGAAACATCGGTTGTGGACAGTTTCATATATGGCACGTTATAACTGCTTCGATCAAATAAAAATATTTTTTACGCACCCCCTAAAATAAACTTTATTAAAAAAGAAATTTTTTGAGCCCAGTTTCGTCAAAAAATATTGATATTAACCCGTGCTTCACTCAAGTTGAAATATAAATGGAGTTTAACATAGGTTTTGGACAGTTCAATTTTAACTTGAGTGGAGCACGGGTTAATATCAATATTTTTGACGAAACTTACCTCAAAAAATTTTTTTTTTAATAAAGTTTTTTTTAGGGGCTGCGTAATAAAATATCTTTTTTGATCGAGGCATTTATAACGCGCCATATATGAATCTGTCCAAAACCTATGTTAAACTCCATTTAAATATCAATTTGAGTGGAGCACTGGTTAATATCAATATTGTTTGACGTAACTTGGCTCAAAAAATTTCTTTTTTAATGAAATTTTTTTTTTAGAGGTTGCGTAAAAAATTTTTTTTTTGATCGAGGCAGTTATAATGCGCCATATATGAAACTGTCTAACTGTCTTTTTTAATAAAGTTTTTTTTAGGAGTTGCGTAAAAAAATAATAAAAATAAATTTTTTGTGGACCATCCTAATAGGCCTATAAAACATATGGAAAACATTCTGTATATTATTTTATAAAAGTTAAAAAAATATCTGATTTTACAGTATTCCATTGTGAGTAATCGCGCACAGTTTTCTCATGTCCAAATTTTCAGTCAGTGCGATGTACAGCACTTTTTGAAATGCCTACCATGTCTGCTAGCTCGTGCACTTTTAGTCGACGGTCATCCAATACCATTTTGTGGATTTTTTTCACTATATCTGACGAGGTCACCTCTTTTGGTTGACCATTGCGATATTCGTCTTGACACCTCGTACGGCCTCGTTTAAACTCTGCCAGCCAATATTTTACTGTTGTAAACGAAAGAACAAACTTCTCCAGAGTAGAATCTAGTTCCGCTTTGATATTGGTTGGACTGAGACCTTTCAAATGAATTTTTGCCATTCACTCTTGTTGGCTGCCAAACAATTACTAAACAACGTAGCGTCGTCAAACTTCAAATTTAAGCTTTATAAGGTAGTATTTTCTACCATAGTCATTCTTTTCAAAAAAACAACCGCCATTTATACGTCAAGTCGGGTACTTTTGGAACTACCCTCGTACGTATGTGATTACACCTATGATATGTGTAATAATATAATAGATCATTAAAAAAAAATATCTATTTCTACTCTACTGTCATCCAGTAATATACATACGAACAAATTACTGGACAAATATAAAAAAATATATTGCATGTGATATATTTTTATCGTACTAAATATAATTAGCAATGAAAACTTAATGGTAAATCAAATAATAATCGACATTTTGTATATATGTTGTGTCATTTTGTATTTTTACTTTCTTAAACTGTAATAGTTGATGCGTTTTACTGACAATATTACATTAAAAACACTGATATTTAACTAATATTGAATCCTAATCTTGATTTACTTGCAATTAACAAATAAAAAATATTGAAAAATATTTTCACTGAGCAAGATTACACTTGCAAATGAAAAATGCATAAACAATTTGCAAAAATTATTTCTATTATAAAAACTCAATTTCATACATTAAAAATATGTTTATTTAGGAATTAATAGTAAAAAAGTAGGTTTTAAAGTCTTGTGCTGAAACTATCACATTTTGCATCTAATAGATAACTGTTTCCCTTGTGTGTACACTCATTATTAAATATAAAAAAATTGCATTTTTCAGCTGATTAAAAAAAGTTAGTATTTCGTATGATTTATTTACATTTTATACTGATTTAGTGATACAAGAATTAATGAATGAATTTATAAATGAATTATATTATTTATTTGTTTTTTTATTGTGCTTGTATTTGTCTTTGCTGGTCCTCCATCATTTGTCGTCGATTCAAAATATTTTCCACAAATTGTTTCAATATTATCATAATTCTTTGGAAAAGGCTTGATAAAAAATGTCCAATCAGAAAATTTTCTAGCGACGAAATTAACTAGAAAAATTACAATACATAATATTTTCTTATAAAACATACACATATTTACGCTATATAGTCATAACAGTGTTGCACAAATTCTGTTCATTAAGCATTCCTACCAAAACATCAAACTTTTGCTTTATCTACATTCGTGATACTTCACATTTATGATTTTTTTTTTATTTTTACTACTTGAAAACATTTATTTTCAAAAAACACTGTCAATTATATCAGCTTTATAAATGTTGAAGTTCTGTATATATTTATTTATAATCAACGTTTTGAAAAACGTTGAGTTTGTCGAAACATAGATTATAAATAAATATTAATACAGAACTTTAACATGAAGCAGTTTTATTTTGATTTTATCTATAACATTTTTTTTTTGATTTTTGAAAATAATTTAATTTGTTGTTCTCGCTTTAAAGTAATTTAAAAAATATTTTTATTTATTTAAAATTTCTTATTAAGCAATTTAAAGTGTGTACAATAAAAATATCAAAATTTTTTTTATATATTTTATATATTTGATATATTAATTGGTTTTTAAACGTCGTCAAATTTTATTTTATAATAAATAATATTATTTTCTCATCAAAAAACCTGAGATAAAATTACTTGTCAATGGATTTTTCGACTAAATACTTACTTTAGAATATGATCCGAAAGAAATAACTAGAAAGATGACAATTAGGATAGCAGTTATCAGAGTTGATGTAATATGCTGGCTCCATAATGCTCGGTTATTATTCAAATTTATATAATCCTTTAGTTTACGAATACGATCCATATGGTATTTCGATTTTTGAATGATACTTAAAATTTAGAAATCACACAATTGATATCACATAAATGTTAAAGGCATTTTTTTATTGACATTTCAATTTTGTTTTTTTGTTTTTTTGTTTTTTTTTCTGCTAACACAATTGATATATTGAAATTCTTATTTTAAATATATATTTATAAATAATATTTGACAAGGATTAGATTTTTTTGAAAACTAGATTTTAAAAAAATTACCAAAGTTTCAATTAAATATAATTAACATAGTAAAAATCTTTTAGAACTCATTATATTACAATAAATTAAATTCTTGGTATGAATAATAATGTAAGTCAAATTTTTGCAAAAAATAGGTTGTATTGAAAAAATTTAAAGACACAGGCAAAATTAAACAGGCAATTTTTTTAAGATTATTGCAAATAATAAAAAAATATAAAATATTATTTAATGCGTAAAAAATTACATGGTAATATTTAGAAGGTTTTATGGATGTCTTCAGACGATAAAATATTTTTTTTATTTAAAACGTTATTTGCAAATATTGTTTAATTTATAATTTAATTTTTAATTTGTGATATTATATAATAGAAAAAATAAAGAAGGATGTATTATTAACCACATTTGTTGTGAAGGTGCTAAGTTTATAAATCTATAAATTTACAAAAAAATTCAATATGTAAAAGCAAATTTTTATTGAATGTATAAACAAATAATTTATGAATATATAGTAATAATTTTTTTATTGTTAAATAATTTCATTATATATGCGTTTTTTAATACCACCAATAAATTTTTCAATTATATTAGTCCAAATTTTGTAACAAACTATAACACTGTATTTAGAATATCTGATAAATTATCGCTGTTGCTATAATACAATTTAATTTTAACATAATTTCAATATAAATTTTGATATATTATTCATGTCAGAGTAACAGTTACAATTCCTTAATTGTAGAAAAATTTAATATTTTATTCGCATAAATTTATCATTCGGATAGATTATAACACTCACCTGCGTCTCATGTCTTAAACTTTATCGTCACATGTTTCGTAAATAATACACATTTTTCAATTTTTATGTCATCAAAAACCTTTTTATATCTATTTAATGAGTTTATTCGGTTTGGACCTGTAAGACTTGAAGCAATGATTATATAATACAAAGATACACAACATTATGTATTTTTTGTAACGCTTGCATCTGTATATATTGGATTGCATTTTCTAAATTTTTTATTATATTTATTATATAATCAATGCTTGTAGCGTTATATAATATTTTATATCATAGAAGAATTTTATTTACTAGAAAAAGACAAGGCATTCTGTAACACTACTGATATTTCAAAATAAAATTAGTATTAACGAGAAATTAATTTAAAATTTATACATAATAATGATGAAGCAAGTAGATAAAAATCTCGCATCATTTTCAACCGCTTTAAATAATAAAAAAACGAATTCGCACTCATCATTTCACCATCCAGCATCAGAGAGGCATCACTCACACACTCGCTCACTCAGTGGATATGCAAAATAACAGAGCTTGAAAACAGCGACCAAATTGAACTAGTCGGGTAGGCAATCCGTGTCAAATGCTAATTTATGCATTTTTGGATGGGGCTTGTACTGGCCACTGGACAGCATTACGCAACACGCGCACACACACACACATACACACAGATACAGTCAAGCAAATAACCGACGAGCGCATGAATGTTTAAAACGCTGTTAATAGAGAGACTTCGGGGCGCGAATGAACTGTCGAAGTGGATGACCGCCCCGGCGCCCCTTTTTAGGACCCGTTCAGGGCCTATGTGATTGCCTCGCAAATCGGGAACCTGATGGGTGACGAACCGTGATTTAAGGCCGGCCTGTATCGGTGTAAATATGCATATTTATAAATTACCAGCTAATTTTCTCGTAAGACACAAATAGTTTTATATATTATAAAAATAAAAAATCTATGGTTGAATTTTGTATACTTTCTGATTATGCAAAAAAACCTAACATTTTTTTGCTAGTAGCCCATGTTATTTCAGGTTTTGATTTATTTTCTGCTTAAATAAACAGTATTAAACAAATTATTATAATACAAAATATTACAGTCAAATACATTTATAAATAATTTATCATTTAAATACCTATAACAGATTTTAATTTATTTTACACAACGTAACAGATTTAATAGTTATATATGATATATTCTACGTACATTGCATTTATATTTTATTAAATGATACAAACATAACTTTACATAATTTTCTTGAAATCGTAAAAGTAGAAAATGTTATTTTAATAGCTGTTGAAAAACTATTGATGGTAAAAATATTTTACATTTAGTCTTATCTACATTAAATATTTATATTATATCAACAAATCAGTCAAAATTAAAGTTATACTTACAATAAGAATGAATATATACATAAAAGAATCATTAAAATATAATTTTAATAAATATAAAAATGTTTATTTATTGCAATATAAATATCTATTAATAAATTTACTATTTCTATAATTCATATTATAGAAATATCTATAAGTTTGAAATTTATTTTTTTTGGCAACTGCGAAATAATAATAATTAAATAAAAATATAAATACTAATATTAATAAAACAGTTAATCACTTCTTTACTAAAAAGTTTTATTAGTTTTTCGACAGCGATAGTATCTTCATCGGTACAAGTAAAGTATGGTAATATAAATTATATTTTACTGTTATTAATATTATCATTATTAATATTTTATTTAATTAATATAAATATGTAATTTATTTGCTTTAAAGATTCTTAAGATTTATTTATAATTGTATTACAATTATTTACAATTTAAAGATTAAATCAAATGTTAATAACTTACATTGCGTGAACATCTAATAAATAAGTGAATTGGCATTATTGAAAGTGAGATGTTTGAGCAAATATACGTGGTTAAAAATAGAAAAGCATATATGAAAGGTATAATAATTCTGGATAAGGCAAAAGTTGTGTGCCAGAATGTGTTTTGATGGAATAATAATAGTTTGTATTACTGACTTAAAATAAGCGTGTTTAAATAATAATAATAATAAAAAAACAAACTATAAATTATGTATTCTAGTATTAAGTATATCAAAAAGTATAAATTTCAAATGACATAAATTAAAACAAAAACAATGTTTATTAATATCAAAATTAAATACAATTAACAGAATTAGTTACATTTCTTGTATCCGTATCGTTTTGTTGGTAAATCTA
This sequence comes from Clivina fossor, assembly GCA_963966155.1. NCBI lineage: Eukaryota > Metazoa > Arthropoda > Insecta > Coleoptera > Carabidae > Clivina > Clivina fossor. Next base: position 14,122,170 of record OZ014560.1, read on the forward strand.
TGAACAACATTTTCAAAAATATTCTCTCTCAGACATTCTTCGGTAATATAACGCCTCCAATTTGGTATTGCAACAATTGCTGCTGATATTATTATGATGGGCCACATTAGCGAAACTAATATCTGAAACAAAAGTATATTTTTAATTTAAATTACTTTGTTAATGTTTATTAAGACCTACTTGACGTGCATGTATTAGAATTGATCAAATAATTATTACAAATATAGTTTGATTATTAATTTTTCTTCATTTTTATTTATAATTTTAACGTAGTAATGTCCAAATAGATTTTCTACTTTTTAAAATATACTGCTTAAAACATAAAAAAAATAAAATAAAAAGGCTTTAGAATTTAGTTCTGTATTAATTTTAAAATAAATAAATAAATTAAATTTGGTTTTTTTTATTTAATAATTTATAAATTTTATAATCTAGTTACTTATTTTGTTACCTAGTAACTTGTTTTTATGTTCTACTTATTTATTATATATGTCATTTGTATCATTTTTCCTGATGATCACGTCGATATAAAAAAATATATAAATTAGAATATGTCCTATTTTTTATGCATTTTTGACGCAAAACTGAATGCTCATTGATATTAAAAACGTCAAACTCTCATTATTATCAATTCATATTTGTGTGTTAAGTTTTTTAAAAAATTTCTTATATAATCTTCAGATTAGATATAAATAAATTGTCAAAATGTATGCGTCTGCATATTTTATTCTGTATCATGTAAAACGTTTAATTTTTATTTTTTTTTAATTTTGTCTATATGTTTTTGTATAAAAAAAATTGTATAGATTTTTTTTATAGCAAAATGAAACGTGTAAATTCATTATAAGTATAGTATATTTTTTGTTAGATTATTCTGAGAACTTACGCTACATCCAATTCTAAAGCACGTCCATATTCCAATAAAAAGAAATATGCCAAAAAGTATTTCCTGATCTTCGCGACTCATGTACTGAAGTAGAAAATTTTTTAAAGCATCTTGTAAATATCTTGGTTCTATAACAACTACACGATGTGGCGAAGACATACTGATAAATTTTGAATTTTGAATTTGCTGTAATTTCACTTATACAATTTCAGTACATAATTTTGTCAAATGGTTAAGGAAATGTCAAAATTTTTGATATTGTTGCATTTATGTTTTTATTTTCAATGCTAACTTGATTTTTTTACGACTTTTTTTACTTAAAAAACATATGATATGTGAAAAATGGATATTTACTTTTTTTTACTAATAATTGCCCATTTTTGCTTTTTCCACTATGCTGAAATTGTTTTTTCCTTTTTTCAGAAAATGAAATAGTAGTGATTGATATCTCAAAAACTAATACACGAAACATATAATTAAAGATTATGATTGTGTACAAACCGAAACAGCACATACAATTTTTGATAACTCACCACTATCAAACAATCATTTGGCATTTTTGACAAAAGTGAGACAATAAAAAACATCAACCACAAATTTTTATATTTTGTTCTGTCTGCGACAACAAATATCAAATCCGGAAACAGTTTCATGTATTGATTGGAATAATTGCACTGGTCGATAGGACAGGTGTGAGAGTACACCCCCTCATGTGCACAACACACACATACATACTCAGTACACATGTCCCTATGCGGACACATGCACTATATACTATAAACGTATTTGTAGCATATGTGTGTGCAAGAACTAAATTACAACCTGTGATTCTTTTTTCCTCCCTGCATGACTTTATAAACCGCATACGTACCTGTTTCAATGGACGTATGTATGTAGTGTATCGAAAAATAATCAGTTCGATTCTAATTAATTTTGTTACGGTGCAATATTGCTGACGTCACATCCTAGCCGGATGTGGTTAGAGAACAAATATTATTGGTTATGGTTTCATAGAACTGCAACTGCTAACTGTTGGACATTTGTCTTTATTGAATTTAAGAATATATTGATTTTATTGATAAATATAAATTTATATTACATGAAAAGCACAGTGTAGAATAATTTAAAATCAAAATGAAATGTAGTCAATTTATTTTTATATCTCCCGAGCAGAGAACGGCTAAATTTGTTAAATGTATTGTTCTCTAATATTGTGTTCCCTATAACTGAAGCTAAGATGGGTTTGAAGTAGTGAATACCGTTGCAAAGCACAGGCATTCTGATAGTATATTTATGAAATTAGATAAAATTGCCATATTTTCAGAAACTACAAAATAAAATTTAAATATTTTTTGAAAATAAATTGTATTTTACATTTTAGATTGAATATTAAATATTATAAATAGTGTTATTAGACAAATGTTAATTTTTTTATATTAAAAATTAAAATACTTTTAATTTTATAGAAAAACTACAATAAATTTATTATCGAAATGTTTATTTATTAACTTGGTGATGAAATAATGATTTTAGTTTACATTAAAATGACGAAATATCTGAAAATGAAATTAAATTATAAAAAACAAATAACAAATAAAATAACAATAAAAAATTAGACTAAATTTTACTTTACGGTTATGTAATCGATTTTCTTCAAATTTTACATACCGTTAATTTTGCGCATTTTATGAATATATATATATATCATAAAATTTTAGTGTGTGGAAATGATATTAACAATGTTAAAACTTATTTTGAAAACTCATTTTTAACATACGTTATACGTAAGATAAATTGGTTGTACTTGACATATATGGCGGTGGATAAGTAAGGTAAAGAGGTTAATTTGTTAATGTTTAGTATAATTAAAGAAACGTGAAGAATTTTTAGTTGTTTTTAATGTAAAAAAAAATTTAAAATAATAGTATCTGCTAGTAGTTATGTAAACATAGAAAAATATGGCAGCAGTTTTTCAACATTCACCATGTTAAAAACGAATTTTCAAAATCCATTTTACATTCATAAATATGCAAAATTAACGATAAAGTTTGAAGAAAATCGATTACATAACCGTAAAGCAAAGATTAGCCAAAATTAATATTTATTTTAGTTTTACTTACATTTTGATAAACTTCTTATCAATTTTTTTAACACTTAATAAAATCCATGATTTTTTCAAAAATATTTACATCGTTTTTCCTATATTTTCAAATATTTTAGATATATACATTATCAATGACAAAACAGCTGATACCTTGATTAAGAAATACGATATTTTCAATATAGAACTTTTATGCTGCAAATTTTAACACCATTGTAGTAACTACAATGTAATTTTATTGATTCATTTTCAAAAACAATATATATATTTTTAATTTTACCTTTAATGCCCAACTAAGTAATAGCCATCCAATAACGCCCAATACAAAACCTAATACTAGATCATAATTCTTTGTTACGATTTCTTTAGAAAATTTTTGAGCACAAACTACAAAATTTTTTTCGCAGCCTTTTAACACTGAAAGCGGTATGGTCTTCATTTTGAAATGTTTAGCTAAATAATTAAGATATACTTGTAAATTTTAAACGTAATATTGATCAAACTGGTAGCGAGATTTTAATGTCAATACAATAGAAAAATTATGATTCATTTTTTTTCAAATGCCAACTACATGTAAAAGAAACAAAGAAATTATTTTGTTTTTGTTTTGAATATAGTTTTAGATAATTGATAATAAGTTTATATATTAAAATAAAACGATTTTAGTTTGTAGTTCTGTATTAATTTTATTAATAATCGACGTTTTGACATATTTCACGTACATCATCAGAAAAAATTACACAAATGCCATTACAATAAATAAACAGAACATCGTAACTAGTTTCTATATTCTGTTTATTTATTTTAATACTATTTGTGTAATTTTTCCTAATGATAATGTATCTGGAGTTCGTCGAAACGTCAATTATTAATAAAAATTAATACAGAATAACAACCTAAAACCGTTTTATTTTAATAAATTTTCGACATTATATATATTTTTATTATATAAATAATAATAATAATAATAAAATAAAAAGCAAACATTTAGAAAATTGCCAGATTCATTTAACTAAGTGCTTCGTATGCAATGTACATTGTGTCGAAAAACTATTATCTCTAACGAGCTGATGATATCAAAATTCAAGTACAACTACTGCCAAGATACGCAACCAAACTATTATTATTCAAAGTGTGACTGTAACAACAGCTTTGCATGTAGATAATTGACATTTCTATATTTTCGTTACTCTTGCGTTTTATGTTTGCTAAGTATTTTAATTTTTTGTGCATATCGTTCGATTAGATTTTTTTTAAAAACACTTACGTAATATCTGTTTAGTACAATAAAAAAGCTTTAGGATTAAATTTTCTTTCTATTATATTTCAATGGTTATAATTCAGTTTAGAAGTATTTTTCCGATATGTTTATTCGACTTATAACTTTAATAACATGTCCTTAAGCTAAAAACCTCGAAAAATAAAACTGCTTTGGGTTAAAGTTCTGTATCAATATTTATTTAAAATCAACGTTTCAACGAAAATCAATGTGCGTCTTTATCAGGATAAATGATATAATTTTCTTTTTCTATGTTATAAACCTGGAGTTATGGAACATTTTGTATATAAGTTTATAATGAAATGTAATTTCGATATCAGTTTTATTATTTGATGTGATTCGAAATATATTTTCAAGTTTTATAATCAACAATATTTGAACAATTTCTTTAAATGTTATTTTTTACAAATTTTTAGTAAAACGAATATAGATACTAGCGTCTCGACGACGTGATACGCTTGCACTGCTAACGAACCGGTAATAGAGTTGCGGTAAACATTATTACCGCTTCCGGTGCTTGCGTGCCGCTTGCAATAGTTCGTCGTCTTTTGGGATTGAATCACCACTGGACACAGTCTACACCACCCCAAGCTCTACTCCCTTGCTTAACTATATTGTTAAGCTTGCGTTTGCTTTACAATGGCATAAATTTTCTTTATTAACACGTTTTTATTAAGTAACTCGCTTTCTTCTCTGTCTGTTTGTTTATTTGTTAGTTTCTCTGTTCGATACAAATTTTGCAATCGATTTTAAACTATCTTTCCGAAGAATCTAGAGACTTGAACTTTAACCATAGCTCAGAACTGGATGACAATGCAGTATTAACTATTTAATTAATAATATTAGAAATATTAAATTTATGCTAACTAATTAACTTAATTAATTATAATTAATTTAATTAATTAATTAGGTTATAGTTAAAGTTAAATAAGACTGAAAAGCAGAAAATAATTATTTAAATTAAAACAAAAAAATTAATGTATAACGTTTTTAACACGGACTAAAAAGTATAAAATATTGTTAAAAAATTTACAAAAATATAATCATTGTGGTTGTATTGCTGGTTTTGTCCAAGTTGTTTAAATTTGTTTAATGTACTAGTCTTGTGGTAGTTATGTTTCTCTTTACAGCTAAATATTTATTTACCGCGCTATTTTTATATTGCGCAATATGTTCACATTTGAGTAACTTCTACAAAACACGAAAATGCTAAACATTATATGTTAGCTAGTCAGTTTAAATGTAAAATATACTTACTATTGTTATAAAGTAATGGCACCATTTTAAAGAAATATTGACTTTCAAAAACAAATATATTTTTATTGTTTACCTGCATTATTATATCCAGGTCAATTATATGTTTTCTTCTTTTATTTTTACTAATTTTCTTTTTTATTTATTTTAACATATAAATTATATTAAATATTAACAACAAATAAAAATCGAGTAAAACTATTTGAAGAAGTCACTTGAAAAGTATTGCTATAAAATTATTTATTATTATATAGTTTTATTTATTTATTTTGGTCCAAATAAAGACAGAAAATAGAAAGAGAGGCATTTGAGAAACAGCATGAAGTATTATCGTCGTCTAGTATTGAGGTGTTTATGTGATAAGAAAAGTAAAGTTTTTTTATAGCTTTTTTTTCATAAATCAATTTACCTCAATAAATAGAGGTATACAATTTTAAATCTGTGATTTCATCTATCGTCATCCGTCACTCCTTATCGGAATTGTAACGAATTTTGCTTTGTCCATCTCTGAAAAAAATAACCATAATAAGTTTATTTTCTACTTTTCTGAGTTTAGTGCAGTCTGTCAGATGGAACATGTCTGTTTACGTTACCATTTTCTGCACATGCTAGGACATATGACGTACTTTATATATTCGTTTTACTAAAAACACTTTGTTCTATATATAATGAAAATTTAATATTTATTTCATATGCTGTTCTACTGTTTTAAGTTTAAATGAAATGCACAAATATGCAAATTTCTTGGTTGTCATATTAAACTTAAGTTTGTTTAAAATTTTTGTTTATTAAAAGCGTGATTATTACTAAATAAAATTTTCAGTTTAGTTTACGAGAATTATTTTCTAAATTCTCGTTTTTCAGAGATCTAAAAAAGTAGTGTCTAAAAAATTAATGTGACCAATTAAGGATTAATAGAATAACCATTGAATAAAATGACGTTGTGAAATAGATAAATTTATTTACATGTAGATGCATCCGAGCGAGCATATCAATAGGAAATAATTATAATTGTGTGATTTGTGTAATAAATTTGTTAAATTAATTAATATTTCACTTTTGCTCAACGGCAATCATATGAATATTGTATAGAAAATGCATTAATAGATGTACATGTAATGGCATCAGCATCTGATGGGTCTACCGCAGCGCTGCCATTCGTCAGATCACTAAACTAGCTGCTTCAGTGTCGCCCTCTTTAAATTTATATGTTATATTTTATAATATAATTCACACACACACACACACACACACACCTACACCCCCCCACAAATGAAAATAAATATTATTTTCTATCAGAATCACTCGCTGTTTAAGCTTCGTTATTTATTTAAAATATTTTTAATAATTTAGTCTTTTTTTCCGTCATTGGAAATTAAAAGTTATTTGTCACAAATTACGAATTAAATAAATTGATGATATGTTTACTGGTCGGTGCGGGCATTATTAAAACATTTTGTTTTTTTTTCCCAGTTTTTGCTGTTTTTCAGTTTTGGTATTTTTTGTGGTTTGATTTGCATTAAATATATATATATTGAAAATCTAAATGTGGAAAAATATAATTAGCTGTTAATGAAAATACTAAATTATTTTACCACGTTAATGTCTATTTTTAATTACTTTTGCATAGAGAATTTTTTCCACTAAATTCGCATTTAATTATTAGGCATTAAATATTCATAATTGATTTTAAAAGTTGGTCTGTTCGGTAAAAAAAGTTATTAATATTAAAAATGTGTCTAAATAACAATTCTAGACTATTGCAACATAATTTTTGTTTGTAAGTTTTACTTAAATTGTTCGAATCTCGCTTAGAGCATAGATAGTTATGATATCTTTGTATCGTCTAAAATACACTTTGAAAAGTGATATAAACATTGTTTTTGGTTAATAGCCTTGGCAGCTAAGGTCAATATGTGTTTTAAAAAAATTGTAATATTACAGCTAAATAACAATAAATTATATATAAAAATGCGAGAACTGAATTGTAGTAATAATATTTTTAATTATAGGTGCAAGTGTTAAAAAGTGCTACCAACTTCTGAATATTCCAGATGACGTCAGTGAAATTCAAGTACAGTATCAGGGTTGTAGCAGAATTCGGCAAAGGTCAGATTATTGTTTTATTATTAATTTTAATTTTGGTAATTCAATTCTACATGTTTGCTTTTTAAGAATTATATTTTCTGATCTAACTAAAAAAACATTAAAACAGACAAACGTGATTCACATTAGTAAATAAAATTATAAAATATTAGTTATTTGACGTTATTTTTGCTGAGATGGGCAAATGTATTAAAATAATAAATATGTATTGTAAATTTTGTGCCACAAAAAAGGCGATTTAAATTGATGAAAACATATCTTTATTATTAATAATTAGGATTTGAGTATGTGAAGTTCACTGGAGAAAAAACAAAAAACTATTTTATTTAATACAGAGTGGTTTAAATGTACATGGTCAAGAAAAAGTATATTATGTTATGAAGAGTAGAAAGTGATGATTATTGTATTGAGGGTAGACATTTGTGGCTGAGATAAAGCCGAAGCCAAGCAATTTTGGCTGAACCACAAAAAGAGCTTTTTATTCCGAGTGACATATACGATTTTTTCTTCAAGTGTTCTAAATGAAACTAAACTGAAAATTTTATTTAAGTTATGATTTTATCTATTTTTTTATAAATTCCTATTGCTTCTCTTATCAATCTATTGTTAATATTGATTGGTCTTGAAAATATTACAATTATTACCTTAATCTAAAGTCGTTTTACTTAAGTATAATGAGTTCTGAAACATTTTTTAATTATATTATTAGATAGCCTCATAATTAATGTTTAATAAATTTTCGACCGTATAATATAATAAATAGGAGGCCCTCATTAAATGTAAAACAAATACATTAATCACAATCAGCTAATTTAAACACAATTTAACAATTAATACGTGCAATTATCGGGCAGCCCAAATACGCGGGGACGGTGGCCAGGGCAATGTATAATGAACAATAATACCGCATGCAACCAGTTCAGTATTGCCCATCAACCATATGGCCACATGGCCCGGCGTCATAACCAAGATTCATCTGTTTGAGTGTGTTCAGGACTTGGTCCCGTAAGTGCGCGATGGTGTAGACAACAATGGCTAGGCGCTCTACTATCCTTGCCCAAACGGCCGGTTCAATTATCATCCTGCGACAGCTTAATTGTTTTCCAATTATAATATTAGTGTTACTAGCTAAGTAACTATGATGGCTATTCCTATGTAATAGAAGCTTATAGTCTAGGATTATGGGTTTAGCCACTGTATTAAGATAATTTTATCTGTTATAGTTAATAATGAGTTATAATCTACGCCACGAGAATGTGGCATTGCACAATATTAAGTGTACGACATACATTTTTGCCTCTTGTTAGGGATACGAGTTTTAAGTTTAATTTTAAAACACAACACGAATTTATAGTAGAGATTAGTGCTGTCAATATTTGAAAAAATTGGATCTGGATAATAAAACTTTAACTTTATTTCATTTTAACTTATAACAATCAAAAAACTATTTTAAATCTCAAACACCATGTTCAATTTTATGAATACATAGATTTATGTGTTTGTTTTCGCGAGCTTCAACTACTATTACTAATTTCTTTCTCTTTCCTAAAATAAGGCCGAAAGCCGGAATTAAATTCAAATAGGTTTTGAATTATTTAGCCCTACATTTACAATATCACCTATTTTCTAAATATATTCTTACGGTCAAAAACCTTACTTTTATATATATATATATATATATATATATATATATATATATATATATATATATATACGTATTTTGTGAAAAAATATAACTTGGTTATAATTTTATATATACTTAATTACTATTTTTTTATTAAAAATATATTTTTTCGTATATATTGCTTTATTAATATTACAAAATTGCTTTTAAAAAATTACGTTTTGCATATATTTGTTTTTTAAACAAAAAAAAAACAGTTCCATTTGATTCATATCAAAAATAGTAATATTTGAAAAAATATTGAAACAAAAAAGGTTTGCGAGTAAACGGTTTATTTACCTACTAATTTATTTACATTCATAGTTAAACATTGCCATATAAACATAAACAACAAGAGAGAAAAATAATAAAACAGCTTAAAAAAACAAAAAAACCACGAACGATTACAAAAATTACAACATTGAGAAAGTCCCAGAAGACGTATATATACATTCACTCATGCACGAATTCAAAAACGCAGAAAAACCCCTTATAATACGCACCAAGGGTAAATATTTCCATTTTATTTTTTATTTTTTAGCCGGGACGCAAACCCTCTACCCGTTTAGTTTGAACATAATACTGGCACGCGGCGCTCGAGTACCGCATTAATTCGATCACGTGATTATCAGCGCGACGCAATTAGACGCGAATGATCCGGCACGTGACTGACACGTGGCAATGACACGCAATGCATGCTGGGAGCTAACCCACGGCCGATTGTAGTTTGTTTCCCGGTTGCTCTTTTGTTCGGCCCCGGCGATAAAATTGACACCGCCGACTTCAATTACAAAATGTACTTTCTGTACTCTAGTTTTATAGCCTAGGACTTGTTTTGTGATGTTAGAGTTTTCACTGGATTAAGTTGTTGCAATATTGAGTTACTTTATGTGTTTAATTTTGATCTCTTACAGCTCTTGCTATAGAGTGATTTCTATTTACTTGTAATGTTAAATGAGAGTGAAACAGATTTTTGAATATTATTTATTTATGATCAAATTTCTTTCTTCCTAATAAATTTGGTGTGTAATTATTTACAAGTTGGTAAAATCTTGAAGGAACATGATAATCTATGGGAAAAAGCAATATAAGGCAATATACATACATACATACATAATCACGCCATGTACCCAAAAGGGTGTGGCATAAACTCTTTTCAACATCCCGAAATCAGTCGCCTCCAAACATTCCTATCCAAACAAGCAACTTTTGCTTCATCCACATTCATAATTCCTTTAATACATGCTCTTTTATTCCTACTACTTGGAGCTTTCGCTCACGCAAAACACTCAATCATACCACTCCAACTACTCGTCGGACGTCCACGCAAACGTATACCATCGAAATCATTCAAATAAATCTTTTTAATCAAACGTTCATTAGACATTCGCTCAACATGTCCGAACCATCTTAACTGACTAACACCAACAAATGAATTCTTTTTATTCTATACACATTAGCTAAATTAGCTAAAAATACAATGAACAAAAGTGTAAGTGTAAAAACCAATAAAAGCCAAAAACTACACTGTTCAGAAGTTATCTTTAATTGATAATCGGTTTCGAATATTTTATATTTATCAACAGATCGAACCGGGAGACTACAGAAAAAAAATGGATAACATATATATTTTTTAGTACAAAGGATATAAAATCATAAAATACATAATATCGTCAATTTAAATAAAATAATAAATAACTCACATTAAATACTACAGGAAATAGCGAAACTACAGTTGATGTTAATAATGGATTGAGAATCATAAAGAAGATCAGGGCCTCGATTTTATAACTATAATTTCTACAAGATTTCAAAATCTACTAGAATTCAGTTTTCCCCCTCCATTTCTTTAGATGTCAAGGGGAAGTTTGTTCACTAAAGCGATTTTGTAAATTCTATAAGAAATTTCAAATTTTGTGCGCGAAAATATTAAAACCCATCTATTTATCAATAATTTAATAAATAAAACAAATAATATACATCTAAAAATAAATTACATACCTATTTAATTATTTATAATAATTATGAAATATTCTAACCACACTTTTTACGAAAGTACAAAACGTCAAACTAGTAAACAGATAGAAATTCAAGGTCACCAATTCTACTGCCTCTGACCAGTAGATTTCAAAATCCACACCTCGACAAGAGTGGGGGAAAACTGAATTCTTGTAGATTTTAAAATCTTGTAGAATTTAACTTATAAAATCGAGGCCCAGGTTCGATATAAGACCATAAAGGTTCAGCAGATAATGATAACAACATAAGAAAATTGTATTTGTAATTGTAATTGTAATTGTAGCTATATCAAAATATTCATGATGGCCGAATTTGAAAGGTTCGTTTGTTCGTTTAGACACAGTGAAGGTTTTCTTCTGATGTTTTTTTTTAATTTCCAGACATTTATGGAAATCAGTGATGTATCGCTAGTGTTCCTCGCTGTGACTTCAGCGAGGACATAGACAATATTAATATTATGACAATAATAAAAGTAGCTTATTTTCGTATAGCAACTTAATTTTACCCAGTGTTCAGTTACATAACACGTACTTAATCAGTAGTTAACTACACAATTAGGCTATTAAATTGTTTTCGAAATTAACTTCTATTTCATTACTTTGTCAACATTTTAATTATTTGGTTTAAACAAAAATTTTAATAGCAAATAATAACTTTCTATAAAACACTTATGTAATACTATAATTTTGTGTAGCTTTATAATATCTCTTATACAAGCTCGTACAAAAATACTTTACCATTAAATTTATTCAAATTGTTTGAAAGTGCATTTTAATGTAATAAATCATAATTTTTATACGATCAAACAAGCGTTTGATACACACAAGATTACAGCAACAGAACTACACACAGTACTAGCTCACTAACTACAGGGGTGTTGGCAAAAAGGGTGTCATCCCTGTAAGTTGTCATAGGGGTCGCTCACAACATCACAACTATATATATGTATATCATGATACTTGCTCGCTCGCTCACTCGCTCGCACGGCAATCTTAAAACAAAGTGTATGTGTACATATAACATACATGACAATAAAATAAATATATCTAGGGAGCCGGGCCCTTTTGATCCTGTACTTCAGGGACACACGCTGTATAGCATCTTCCTTTCACCCTTTGTATAGCGTAAGAGATTCTCTCTGCAATCGCGGAACTGGTGGGATATTGTATATTCGTATTTCGGATATATTTCAAATGTTCACATTATTTTGCATCTGAAACGAGTGTTCAAAGAAAATGGAAGAAAATGTTACTATATATATGGTGGGGAGGGGAGTACGGTTGTATTTTCTTTTAGTATGGTTGCTTATTCTTATTCTTTAGCTATGGGATATGATCACTATATACACCCCCCAGATGGATTGTTTCGTCTGTTTCATGAAGATATCGTTTGTTTCTGTCATGACACTCTTTGACATTAAGTTATATACGAGTATCACAAATTATTTTCATAAAACATTACTTAATTTTTTAAAAAACAAAGTAAATTATAATATGTTTCTGTCATATTTATATAATTTAAACAGAAATCAAGATAAATTCATTTAAAGCAATTTAAATGTATACAAAATTATATCATTCATATAATTGTTATAAAAATCAACAGTTCGATAATGTTTTGATATTTTAAATTAATAATTCATTGCAATAAAAATTTGAAGATTCTTAAAAAAAAAATTTTATGGTTTTAAATTTTTAAGGTTCGCAGCAACTAAAAATATTTAGAGGAGGTCTTTAGTAAAGAAAAGTTTAAGAACCGCTGTATAATATTTAGAAAGTGGCTATTTATACATACGGTATGTATACTCAATTGACTATTTATACATACAGTATTTTTACGCAATTGGCTATTTAGAGTAGGTTAGGTTAGTAGGTTGGTATAGGTTTTTTTTTTTTAGTACGTATAAATAGCCTCATCCTAATATTTACATGTTTTGATAAGGAATTTGGATCTTTTTCGATTAAGTTTTGTGAGTACTTTCCTAAAAAAAAAACCTTATATTTTTGTAATTAATTTATTTGTCATTCGTCTAAAACAAGGCCACAATACTACTATAATTAAATAAAAACTTTATTAAAAATACTCACAAAGCCCTTAATTGAAAAGAGAATTAAATTCTATATTGAAATATTAAAAAACGAGGCAAAAATCATAACAAATACATTTTTAAATATTTACGTATAAAATATTATTAAAGTATAAATTGCTTATTCAAATTACATTAAATAAATTTATTATAATAGTAAATAAAAAAATTATATTATTTTTTATTATGAAATTCGTATGATATTAAATAACTGTTTTGTTATTAAATACATACAAATATTTTTATGTAATTGTTACATGTGTAAATATTTTATTATACCTAATTTCATAAAAAAATTGTGTATATTATTATTTCTAAAACAACATTTACATATAAATATATTGAGTTTACATGTTTTTTTTTTGTTTTGTTTAATTCAACAAGATTCTAGTATTTTGTTCACAAGTTTCCTATCTAGTTGAAAAACGTACCATGTATCTTATCTGAACGTTTCCAACAGCTTTACCGAAACTGCGAGGGGAGGGGGGGGGCAAGAAACGTGTTTACCGGCTTCCGGTGAATAGTTCCAGAGTTCCGGGGCGTCGATCGGCACCGTTCCGTACCGGACGCAAGATTACCCGGCGTCTGTCACCCTAAATGTGGATTTATTTCCGCTATATTAGATTACACATGCGGACCTGGGCCGCTACGGCTACCCAATAAATATACCGGAGCCTCAATTAGGATTTCTTCACGGAACCGGAGAGCCAACTCGTCTCCTCGGCACACCGTACACCCCTCCCCTCCCCCCGCCCGTCTTTGGCAGTTGGAGAGGAAACTGCTTCGATAGTTTCATTTCAGTTCAGTTTGATTCGGAAAATACGTGCGCCAAGAGTCGAGATCTTGTTTCGTTTTTGCGTTTTCTTTTTGCAGTTATTTTATATGAATAAAGTGGTTCGCTCGCTAGATTTCCTTCTGCATGTGCACAGGATATCAATGCAGGCGCTTGTTGAGAATTTTGTAAAATTACACTTCAATTTATAAGTTTGAAATTTTTTAATTTTTATAATAAAATTATCTCAATATTTATTGAATTTAAGTAATTATGTCAGTTTATGTTCTGGGGACACACTTTAACATTGCGTTAAACTTCAGTATAAATTACGGACTTTAATTTCAATATATAGTTTTACTTATAAATTATAAATCATATTAAAATATTTATGGCATTTTTACACACTTATCATTTTTACTACTTTGACTGCAAGGAAAAAGTAGTATAGCGTTTGGTACGGTGTCTGTAACATTTTCAAAAAAAAAAAAAAAATTGTATAGAAATCCTTCATATAGCCTGTAGATGACGAATCTGAACTTAGTTTATGTGGGTGTATGGATGTGCGTCGTCAGCTCGCTCGCTCGGTCCTCAGACAAAATTTTGTGATCGCAACTCCTCCTAGACGGTTCAACCGATTTTAATGAAATTTTTAGGATAAATTTGTCTAGTGCCCAAGATGGTCATGTGGTTTTGGTTTTTTCCAGTGATGCCAACTTTCCGAGAAAAAAATTACTAAAGTTTTTAAAAATTCATTGTGGCTACACTATTTATCCAATTTTGATCAAATTTTCAGGAAAGATTCCCCTAGTACCCACATACATTACGTAATTTTAATATAATACAGTGTCGCCAACTTTCCGAGAAAAAAATTACTAAAGTTTTTAAAAATTTATTACGGCCATGTTGTTTAACCGATTTTGTTCAAATTTTCACAAAAGATTCTTCTGGTATCTATATAAATTAGATAATTTCAACAAAGTACAGTGTTGCCAACTTTTTGAGAAAAAAATTACTAAAATTTTTAAAAATTTATTGCGGCCATGTTGTTTAACCGATTTTGTTCAAATTTTCACAAAAGATTCTTCTGGTATCCATATAAATTAGATAATTTCAACAAAGTACAATATTGCCAACTTTCTGAGAAAAAATTACTAAAATTTTTAAAAATTTATTACGGCCATGTTGTTTAACCGATTTTGTTCAAATTTTCACAAAAGATTCTTCTGGTATCCATATAAATTAGATAATTTCAAAAAAGTACAGTGTTGCCAACTTTCTGAGAAAAAAATTACTAAAATTTTTAAAAATTTATTATGACCACTTTATTTAACCGATTTATGTGATAATGTCAAAGTAGTCTATATATGGGTTTACCCATATACTTTTAATCTTGTTCTTACTGTCACGAGAAACAACTATGATATAAAGTACAATAATAAAAAACTAGTAGTATTATTTAACATAGTACAAAAATCTTTCAGAACTTATTATATTAAAATAAATCGACTTTAGGTTGTAGTTCTGTATTAATATTAATACTCAACGTACATCTTCGTCAGGACAAAAAGATACAAATGATATTTACAGTAAATAAACAGAACATAGATGCAAGTTACTAGTTAGTAAATTACAAAAATCATTCCCTCTAATTTATACTTGACTCCAAAATAGCGATAATCAAAATACTTTTTTTTTGTAAATTCGCGGCACGAATAATTGTATTATCCTGACAAACCTATAGGGAAATACGGATAAGTGACATTGCTAGTTTACAAATACAATCCGGCCATCTTCCGGTAGAGAGGGATGATTCGATGAAGGGAAAACGAGATGATAGACGGTGTGAGGGTCACGTGACATGCGCCTGCAATTCTAATTGCTTAAATCACTGACACGGACGTGACGTCATTCGGTCTGCACGATCGTTTTACGTGCCCACTTTACATTATAGTTTTCTAGCATCATTTAGATACTCGGAGATAGAGTTGTAACACTTTTGACATGTTTCGGTAGCATTAAGTTTCAATTATCAGCTTGATTCTAATCGAATTTGGTTGAATGTGTATTATTAGATTCTTGGAAAACAGTAATGTATTTGAAATATTAGATTATTTATATAATATATTTTAAATATTACATTTATATAAACTAAAACACTCTGCTATAAAAATCTGCTAATGATTTGTTTACAATTTATTAATTAATTATCCATTATTAACAATAGATTGATAAAAGAAGCAATAGAAGTTTATAAAAAAAAATTTTATAATCTAGTTACTTATTTTGTTATCTAGTAACTTGTTTCTATGTTCTGTTTATTTATTGTATATGTTATTTGTATAATTTTTTCCTGATGATGATGTACGTAAAGTACGTCAAAACCTCGATTTTTAATTAAAATTTATACAGAACTTAATCCTAAAGCCTTTTTATTTTAATATAATAAAGTTCTGAAAGATTTTTTACTATAATAAAGCACTTTATATATTTAAATTATTTAAATAAGTAATCAAAGTTACTCGACAGTATACAATCGATTATGAAAAAGTATGAAAATAGTACAAAAATCGAACTTCAATCTAGTGTGAATCTAGACAAAAAAGTATACTATAATTCTAGCTTTTAAACTAACAATAAGTTTAAAAATAAAAAATAAAAAATACTTTTGAAAACTAATTATTTATTATATTTTTTATACTTGTTAAAAGATACTTGCACTGAGAAAAATGGATAGTTACCGTAACGCTATTTATATTTAACAAGATTAGAAGTATATGGGGAAACCCATATATAGACTACTTTGACATTTCTCGAAAAGTTGGCAACACTGTATTTTAATAATATTATAATTTATGTGGGCACTAGGAGATACTTTTCTGAAAATTTGATCAAAATCGAATAAATAATGTAGCCACAATGATTTTTTAAAAAATTTTGTGATTTTTTCTCGATAAGTTGGCAACACTGTATTTTTTTAAAATTGCATAATTTATTTAGGCACTAGGAAAAACTTTTATGAAAATTTGATTAAAATCGGTTAAATAAAATGGTCATAATAAATTTTTAAAAATTTTACTAATTTTTTTCTCGGAAAGTTGGCAACACTGTATTTTGTTAAAATTACATAAATTATATGAATACTAGGAGAATCTTTTGTGAAAATTTGAGTAAAATCGGTTGAATAACATGGCCATAATAAGATTTTTAAAATTTTAGTAATTTTTTTCTCGGAAAGTTGGCAACACTGAATATTAATAAAATTATGTAATTAATGGGAGCATTAGGGAAATCTTTCCTGAAAATTTGATCAAAATCGGATAAATAATATAGCCACAATGAATTTTTAAAAACTTTAGTAATTTTTTTCTCGGAAAGTTGGCATTACTGGAAAAAACCAAAACCACATGACCATCTTGGGCACTAGACAAATTTATCCTGAAAATTTCATTAAAATCGGTTGAACCGTCTAGGAGGAGTTGCGGCCACAAAATTTTGACTTACGACCGAGCGAGCGAGTGAGCGAGCGAGCGAGCGAGTGAGCGAGCGAGCTGACGACGCACATCCATACACCCACATAAACTAAGTTCAGATTCGTCATCTACAGGCTATATAAAGGATTTCTGTACAATTTTTTTTTTTTTTTGAAAATGTTACAGACACCGTACCAAACGCTATACTACTTTTCCTTGCAGTCAAAGTAGTAAAAAGGTGACACAAACACAAGATATTAAAAATAACAAAATAAGTATATTTAAAAATTAACTATAAATATAATAAAAACAAAAATTTAATACCATCAATTTGTATATAGTATTACAGTCTTAATTCTTAATATAGTATTAAAATATATATGTGAGTAGATTTTAAAAATGTATAAATTTATGAATACAGTAAACATACTCGTATATTTCAAATTAATATCTACTTATTATTATCCAATTTGTTAAATATCTATTTTTCTCAGTGTAACAATAAGTTTAAAAAAAAAATTAAAAATGCTTTTGAAAACTAATTATTTAGTATATTTTTTATACTTGTTAAAAGAAACTTATACTTAAAAAAAAAACAAACAAATAGTTACCCATTTCTTTAGCCAGTATACCTTGTATAACCGCACCGGCCATAAAGAATATTCAGTAAAGCATCACTTTGGGGGCATCGGAAAGCATCCCGGAGCGGCGCATCGACAGTGCCACGATCCGGGCGCGTCGTTACGTGGCCCACATACAAACGCCACTCCGTGCGCCGTCAACATATCCCAGCGTCTTAAACTTTAAAACAATACGTGTTCGCGCGCGCCACACCGACTCCGACTCCGACTGCTGGTACCACTTTGCGTATAAGGCTTGAACCATCCGGGTAACGGGAACGATATAGTTTGTCACACCGAATGGACGTGAATACAAATGTTTATCTGCATCGCTTTGCTAAATACTTTATCGTCCAGCATGGAATTATTTACGAATGGAAACTATGAGATGGTTGACGAACATGGTTTGCATTTAGTTCGAAGAGTTAAACTGGAAAGAAATTTTGTTTTAAAAATTTAATTTTCTGCTTGTTAAGTTCAATAATACTCGCATCATATTTATTTTGATAAAAATGGATATTTTCTTTTATTATCTGATTAGTTATTCTAAGAATAATCCTATTTTAAAATATAACGGCTTTAGGCTGTGTTAATATTTATTAAGAATCGCCGTTTCGACGAACTCAACGTGCATCTTCATCATGAAAAATGACACAAAATGATTCAGTAAATAAACAGAATATAGAAACAAGTTACTACACTGTAAAAAAAGTTACCATTTTACATAAAAACCATAGTTAAAAAAAATTACATATTATTTCAGAAAAACGATAAATTTTCTATAAAAATAATATAATTTTGTAATTTTAAGTAAAATAATTAATTTATCGTTTTTTTACCAAAAAGTAATTAAATTTACATAAAATATATACAGTGTGTGTAAAGTGATGAGGTTTCCTATAGGGAAAAAAATTTAATATGAGTTTTATGAGAAAAACTTATTCTTTATAAAAAAATTTGCTTCTATCAAAACTTCTTATAGTCAAAGAAAAATCCAGTAATCACTTAAGATAAGATCAAAAACTTGATATTATATCGAGTTGTTGATTTTAAATATGACTAACAATAAGTCCGAATGTTACATCAGTATTGTGTTACCAATGGATTACTTGTTAATAATAATAATAATTATATTTTGGCAAATTAATAATAATAATAATAATTAAAAAGTAAGTCTCTTGTCATATTTAAAATCAACAACTCGACATAATATCAAGTTTTTAATCTTATCTTAAGTGATTACTGGATTTTTCATTGACTATTTGGGAGTTTTGATAGAAGCAAAATTTTTTATGAAGAATAAGTTTTTCTCCTAAAACTCATATTAAATTTTTTTCTCTATAGGAAACCTCATCACTTTAAACACTGTATATATTTTATATTCGTATTATATAAAAATTTTCCTGTAACGTTTGTAAATTTACATTATTTTATTTGTCTTAAAAACTTAGTGCTTACATAAAAACTTACATGCTTTTTCCATGTCGTTAATCATAATAAAAAAAAATAATTATGTATACATCGTTCTTTTCACTGCTGTAATCTAAAAATAAAAATAATTTGTTTTAATATTACGTTTATATTTTAAATATCATTTTAATATAAAATTTAATGTAAATAGAATCATATTTAGCGCAACTAAATACAACAATAATTAAACTGGCAGCATAATTAATAGCAACGAAATTTTTCCACATGAATATTTCCATACAGACAAATTTATTTTCCGTCCATAAAAACAACAAAACCGAGTTAAAAAAAAAAACAACGCAAGCAGCGGAAAAAAACAAGCGCCGCGTTACGCAAAATAAAATATTTTACCTTCAAAAATTAAAGAGCAGATAGAAAAAAAAAAAAAAAACTCCGACCGATAAACATCATTAACAAAGCATGAGACGAAACTTTTTTTTTTATAATAAGCCGAACCAACGAGTATTTTGTGAGCCGCATTGATGTGGCCAGGGGGCGCCGCGCACAGGTCCGTCCTAAGGGGGTGCCGGAATGAACGGGAAATACACACGCGGGCGGCAGGCAGGCAGGCAAGCAGTAGGGGCACGCTGATTAAGATTGTGCCCGTTGGCGATGTTTGTCATTAGTTTCAGTTAGCACACTCTCTCTCGCTGGCTGGGCTGCTGTTTCTGTTTACTAATCACAGATGGCAAAGCGCTCGCGTTTACGACGTGAGCGCCTCTCGCGGCATGTTTGCGCAGCACGAACGGCCGTAATTAGATTGATTCGTTGTGTGTGTACATGGTACTTCATGTACTGAAACCCATGTTTCGTTATGGTTACATTGAGTAAACTGTTATTTTTTCAGTTTGAACGGTGTTTGGTAGTGCCCCCTTAGGTGATCCAGTGTGTGTGTGTGTATGTGTGCATGAATGATATATGGTTCGATGGATGTTTATACGTTCGTAGGATACTGATTTGTTGACTACTGCATGCGCATTTGCATCCGCAGGCGAGCTAATGTCTGTAAAATCACGATGCGTTTGATTAACATTAGAGTTAAATAAGGCTACCAAACTAATGGTAGTATTCATATCATTCTTTTCTTAATAAATGGAAAATTTTACATATTAACAAGATTAGAAGTATATGGGTAAACCCATATATAGACTACTTTGACATTTCTCGGAAAGTTGGCAACACTGTATTTTAATAATATTATAATTTATGTGGGCACTAGGAGATACTTTTCTGAAAATTTGATCAAAATCGAATAAATAATGTAGCCACAATGAATTTTTAAAAATTTTTGTGATTTTTCTTCTCGATAAGTTGGCAACACTGTATTTTGTTCAAATTGCATAATTTATTTAGGCACTAGGAAAAACTTTTATGAAAATTTGATTAAAATCGGTTAAATAAAATGGTCACAATAAATTTTTTAAAATTTTACTAATTTTTTTCTCGGAAAGTTGGCAACACTGTATTTTATTAAAATTACATAAATTATATGAATACTAGAAGAATCTTTTGTGAAAATTTGAATAAAATCGGTTGAATAACATGGCCATAATAATATTTTTAAAACTTTAGTAATTTTTTTTTCGGAAAGTTGGCAACACTGAATATTAATAAAATTATGTAATTAATAGGATAAATAATGTAGCCAATATGAATTTTTAAAAATTTTAGTAATTTTTTTCTCGGAAAGTTGGCATCATTGGAAAAAACAAAATCACATGACCATCTTGGGCACTAGACAAATTTATCCTGAAAATTTCATTAAAATCGGTTGAACCGTCTAGGAGGAGTTGCGGCCACAAAATTTTGACTTACGACCGAGCGAGCTGACGACGCACATCCATACACCCACATAAACTAAGTTCAGATTCGTCATCTACAGGCTATATGAAGGTTTTCTATAAAAAAAAATTTTTTTGAAAATGTTACAGACACCGTACCAAACGCTATACTACTTTTTCCTTGCAGTCAAAGTAGTAAAAAAGACAAAAGATTCATAACACTGCAAAGCTTATAGAACATTGCTGGGAACCGAATTTGGATCCAAAGTTATCCGTATATATCTGGATATTTAGGGTTTCGCATATTCGGATCTCAAATCTGGATTTCAAATTCGGATATTCCAGATCTCGGATTCGAATCCCAGATCCAGATTTCAGATCCAAGTCTGTCCGAATCTATGTGTTTTATAATTTTATATAGATTTTTCATGCATTATACAAATATGTAAGCATGTTTTTAAAAATATATCTATATAAGCAAATAAGTGTATAAGGGGGGGATGATAGATCTATTTTCTGTTTCAATTATCATGTGCGCTTAAAGAAATATTACATTATTAAATGTTTGTTAAATGGGTATAAACAATTAGTTCAATCAGTATGAAAATATTGCTAAACTTATCACTATGACAACATTGTCAAAGAAACACTGTCAAACTTTCAAAATATTTTTTTTTTTACTATTTTAATTATTACAGAGTTGAGCCTTTCTTTAATGAGCAAAGATTGTTTTTTATATTATATTTTAATTGATATTTTAGAAATAGAAATATGCAATATAAATTTAAATTTTATAAATATATATATTACTGGACGGATATACATCATCAATTTTAATTTTATTTTCGTTAAATTGAACTTTTTCAATTTTTTTCTAATTTGTACGTCTCTCTTTTATTTTATCAACGTTTAAAAAGAATAAAATTATTAATTTTATTTTAGATATAACATCTTAACTGAATTAAAAAAAAAACAACTTTAAAACTATTTTTAAGTAATGAATGAATAATAATTATTACAAAGACAAATAAAAAATCCCGTATAAAAAATATTAATCTTGTACAGTGTATCTGTGCACTGTAATTGTAAATGTTTCTTCTGCAAGGGGGAAATGAGATAAAAGCATCAGATTGGAACCGGGTTGGTGCTGTAACTATTACCATTATCTCCCATCTTAATTCGCGGATTAGGGGTTGCAATATCCTAATCATTTATGTTTTATATTCACATTCACTTGTGTTAAGAGTTTATTGCCTGTAATACTATTATATCTTCAAAGTAATGTCTATTGATTACATCTTATGTTTAAACATAATATTTTTATATTAACTGAAGAATATTGATAGTTTTTTTTTGTTCAATATATTTTAGCAGTAAACAACATATTCCTTGATAATAATGTAAACAAAAGCAGAAATTAATTGCTGACGAGAATAAATATAGGTTAATATAACAGGAATATTCCTGGAATAACTAATCAGGGAATATTATTATTACCAGGAACAGAGTATTTACATTTTAATTAACTTTTTCAAAATTTTAATAACATTTGATGAACAAGCATTTAAGCAAGCATGATTAATATGAATGACATTTTATATTGACTATAATGTGAAAATTGTAGAATCGACTCATCAAATATTTCAAATGCAACATTGTGTTTGGTCATAAACTGCTACAAAATTGTTCTAAAAGTATTCAGTAATAATTCATAAACTTACTGTCATAAGTAATAAATAACATTACTTAACGAAACAGGCATATATATTTTTGAAGTTTGGTACGAAAGGTTTAAGTCAATTTAACCATATGCGCAGAAATAACAGTTTGCCAACTTTATAAAAAAAAAGAATTAACATAAAAAGGCTTTAGGTTAAAATTCTGTATTCATATTTATTAATAATCGACGTTTCGACAAACTCAACGTCTTCATTGAAACAATAATACAAATAACATTTACAGTAAATAACAGAACATAAAAACAAGTACTAGGCAACAAAATAAGTAACTAAATCATAAAATTTATAAATTTTGGTTTCCATTAATTAAAAACTTACAAATTTTATGATATTGTTACTTATTTTGTTACCTAGTAACTTGTTTCTATGTTCTGTTATTTACTGTAAATGTCATTTGTATTATTTTTCCTAATGAAGACGTACGTTGAGTTTGTCGAAACGTCAATTATTAATAAATATTAAAACAGAACTATAACCTAAAGCCGTTTTATTTTAATATAATGATTTCTGAAAGATTTTTTACTATGTTAAAAAAAAGAATTAATTTTAAATTAGGTTTTTTAAATAAATTTACGAAGAGTAAAAAATAATTATTTGACAGTATTATTTTCTTGTTAGTAGAATTATAAAATGAAAAATAAAGATACAGTTTATTCATATACGTAAATGTGAAAACAAGATTTAGCAATAACAAGATAATTTTTTTGTATATATATATATATATATATATATATATATATATATATATATATATATATATATATATATGTATATACAATACAGAACTATAACCTAAAGCCGGTTTATTTTAATATAATGATTTCTGAAAGATTTTTCACTGTTAAAAAAAAAGAATTAATTTTAAATTAAGTTTTTTAAATAAATTTACGAAGAGTAAAAAATAATTATTTGACAGTATTATTTTCTTGTTAGTAGAATTATAAAATGAAAAATAAAGTTACAGTTTATTCATATACGTAAATGTGAAAACAAGATTTAGCAATAAGAAGATAATTTTTTTGTTCATGTTTTTTAAAAAAAAGTTAATGCATCTATAGTATTTCGTCCATCACTTGACTGTATCACAGTCGCCCCTCTTTGTCCTTCTGACCGTTTTTCATCCATATTTGGCTCGTCATTCTTCATCCCGTCGCACGATCTGATTTGATTGGATTAGTTTTAAGTGCCAGTTACATTTTTTTTGTCTTTTTTGATTGTTCGTGACGTATCTCCTTTGCTTGAATTTTTCATTGAATCCATTTTTTCGATAATTGACAAAAATCAGATACAGACAAAGACAATAATCAGCAATTTCTTTTACCGATTTCGATATAAATATTTATGTAGTTTCACAGAGAAGAATTTTGTTTATATGCAATTTAAAACAGTGACAAATTATGTCTACAGTAAAATAATTGACGTTACTCACTGAAAATTGATATTTCAATAAAGTCAACAATAATTAATCATATATATTTCTCCTTAGAAAAATGTTGCAATTAATGTGTTCGACGATACTAAACGAATATTACAATTATGTTCTTGTAGCGTTACAAAATATTTCGTTTATTTTTTTCTATTAAAAAAATAATTCCATTTACTATAAAAATATACAAGATACAAACGGAAATTAAGGTAATCAGACAAACTTTTTTTTAATAGAAAATACTTTTTTTCCAATTCGGAACTCTTTATATTTTTTAATTTAAAAAATGTACTGTTGACAGTAACATTAAAAGAGTCACGAAGGTAAAATTGAACTGAAACATCAGTGGCAAGCGTTGTGTTATAAAAATTAATAATGAGTGACTATTATTCGTTATTATCACAAATTTTTTACATTTAAATATTATATTTATATAAATATAAATATTTATATTTTATGAAGTTTTTATATATTTACATCTTGATTTACATATGGAGATGTATTTTTTAATTTTATCTGGTTTAATTTTGAAAATTATAATCATCGTTATTAAAAAAAAATCTGGTCACTCTGAACAGCATAGATTTTGTCTTGGAAAACCAAAACGAGAATAATACTGAAACAAGACAAAACGAATCAAGTGACTTATAGGTAGTTTTGATAAATAATTGAATTTTTTATTTAAGAAATAGATATTTATTACTTATGTAATTTTATATTTGTTAAATTAATAATAATTAAAACAAATGAAAGCTGAAAAATCGACACATATTGAAACTTTCACATCACGTAAAAACGCATTTTTCTCTTTAATTCATTATAGTATTTACCAAATTCCATTTATTTTGTTTACGTTATAGAAGATGTATTACAGAGTGCATCATTTGTTTTCATATACCACAACTGAAATAATATGATAAAACAAGCAATATTATATCTAGCAGATGGATAATATCACAAATTTACACTACACTGTAAAAAAATAATTGCGAAATTGATAGTAGGATAATTTTACTATAAAAAATCGGTAATTTCATTTTACTATAAATATTCTGTACTTCTACCTCAAAATTTTATAATTTTTACATAATTCATAATAATTACTAAAGTAAATAAAAATGACCTAATAAGTATGTAAAATTGCTTACTTTCTGCAAATTGCATGACGCTTAATGTAGAATTACATATTCTTGTTAAATTATAGCTTGTATATTAATATTTGTAATAATTCATCAAAATAATGAGACTTAGTACATATTTTGTGTAATAATACTAATAAAATATTTTAAGTGTAAATTTACAAATGTATGTAACTATACCAACAATAATATTACAGAACTAAACAAATTTTACCTATTTATGGAAAATTCAGGGCAGCTAATTTACTGTAGTTCTGTAAATTTACCAAAAGGGATTTTACTAAAAAAAAAATGCAATATTATATACATATTTACTTTTCCATCCTGTTGGTAATATCCTATTACATAATGTTTGCAATAGTTTTGATATTATGTATTTTTAAACAATTATGTTAAAATTACAGCAGTTGAATAATTATATCTAGAAATATTTGGCATCATAGTGTCTCATGGTTTATAGGTAAAATTATATAATTTTTTTTTAGAGTGTAGACAATACCTCTCAATTTGAATCTTGTACACATTCAAAACCAGAGTGTCAACCAATATGAACCGAATGAGTGACACTAGGGGATCAGATCACAAATCAGCCAAATCACTTCAAGCTGCGGATTGGCAGAGTTTTGGTGTGGTGGAAGTAGGGGAGGGGGGAGGCTAGAGGGTGTAAAACAAAACAGCATCAGGCAGCCAGCGCGACTCGAACAATTAAATATGTAGACGGTTCGCGCTCTCCAGTCGACGTGTGCTCACCGGGCGGGGGTCTATCTCGCTCGCTCTCTCCGCGTCAGCATCGGTCTCCGGGTCAAGCCGGGGTCCCCGTTAATAATTAAGCCACGTGGCTTTTAACACAGCTACCGGCTCTTCTTTTATTCAGCACCTTAGCTTACGGTAAACGAGTGGTTGACACCTTTCGGGCAGCTAACGGTTACTACATTCCGGAAGGGGGTGGTGGCTCACACCAAACCCACCCTACCACCTTTCCTATGATTCTGTTTGCCTGACCGATGCAATCCTTTGTAAGGTAGACTGTTTTTGATCTAGCACTGACACCAATACATATATACACATACACGCACACGATTGAACTGATGATGTACACACGAATGTAATGTTGCCATGCATAAGCAACGGTGGGAGGGACCTGACAGTAAAATCGTTTTTGATTATTTTATATTTATATTATGTTCGCCAATGAATAAATATAGTGTCATTTAATTTGGTGTAATTTTATTAACGCGTGAACAGGGATGAATTAGGTATATTTAGAGCAGGTATTTTTAACCATGGATAGAATAAATAGTATAGTTAGCTATCCCATATTTTATCCGAAGTTGAAAATATTGACTTTTAGTTTTTATTGTATAAACTAAATTTGAAAATTTAGTAAATGTGTAATTTTAAAATTCGAGATATTGTAGTTTTTATTTTTAAAATATTTAATATTCAAAGTAATATAAAAAATAAGTGAAAATGTCATCAATGAAATATTGACTTCTTGTCATTTTATAATATCAGATTTCAATTTTTGTTCATTTAATATTAAGATATTTGCTATTTTTGTACAGTGTTTGAAAAAATATATAAAAAAAACAATTTGTATTTATTTAATAATGCTTACATGAAAATCTAATTTAAAATATATATTATTTTTCTTTCTAAAAATGAATTTTACACACATACACACATGTCTGAATTGGAGTTACAATAAAATATTGAAAAAATATGTGAAAATATATATATATATATATATATATATATATATATATATATATATATATATATATATATATATATTTAACATAAAATATAATATTAAAATAAAAAGTAGAATTAATAATTATTATACCATGAAACTCATAAAATCTTCTATTATATTTTTATGTAAAAATTTTTAACGGACACCCTAATATATAATTGGATTTGTCATGACTGGATAACAATGGATAAAAGCTTAACTATGCCGAAAAAATAATTCAATAAAAAATATATATTTAAATTTTTTACCCAAAAGAATGTGGCACAAACTCTTTTTACTATCCCGAAATAAGTTTCCTCCAAACATTCCTATTCAGACATGTAACTTTTCCTTTTTTTAATGAATTAATTTCTATTTGATTAAAACTATAATTTAAAATTAATAAAATAAAAAGGGTTTAAAATTTAGTTTTTCATAAATCTACATCTTTACCAGGAAAATGATACAAATAATATTTACAATAAATAAACAGAAAATATAAACAAGTTACTATAGGTATAGGTAAAAAGAAAAAGATAACATCAATCATTGTGAAGGCATTAATTTAAATAAAATTTGGCTTTCTTTAATTAATAATTTATAAATTTTATAATTTAGTAACTTATTTTGTTACCTAGTTTCTATGTTCTGTTTATTTATTTTAATGGACCTACAGTACGTTGAAACATTTTAAATTTTACATAATAAGTTCTAGAAGATTTCTTACTATTTTATAAATTAATAATTTTTGTCATATTTGAAAATTTTATGATACTAGTCAACGAATTTATCATAAATTTAATCTCAAAACTATGCATAAATTACCGGAAAATTTCTCAAACAGAAAACCGCAACTTAAAATTCACGCATTCGAAGTACGAAGTAGTGTCCAGATGAAGATTGCGATTTCCTTGCATACATAAATAGTCGTGGGCGGACGTCAGTTGCATATTTAATAGGCGTCGCCACCGTCGGGTTTGCAAGTCGACGCCAAATTCAGAACGTCGAGGCGCCCGCTGGTCACACGGGTGCCATAACTCATATCGGTAACGCATATATCACAACCAGCTGAGCTCATATGCGTCAAAGATATCGGCTCGCTTAAAATATGAATGGGACCTTGTTTTGACAGCAGGAGAATGTGATTTTTATATGGAAGATTTGTGCCAAAGATTTGTTTTTAGTTGTGCGTGATTTTTATGTGATATTTTTGTAGATTCTATATTTTTAAGTAGTTTCACTATAGAATAATAAGTGTATTAAATCCCGAAATATTGATTTTTATAATGATTTAAATTAAACTGCAACAGAAAATCAATTTTTTCACACACAAAAATATATCTCAAATTTATGTAATTTTACATAGGTTTTAACAGTAAAAATAACAACATTTTGTAATTTTATTGTGATACTTTACGTAATATTACATTTCATAAAACATGTAGAATTACATAAATATTTTGTAAAATTACATTGACAGTGTAGTATCGATACGGTATAATAGTCCAGAAAATTTAGTAGGAAATTAAAAACATCTATTCCTATAGAAATTGCAAAGAATGTTCGAAAAAAATAACCTTATATCAGTCCGTTCCCTAAAAAGGGTAAATAGTGTTACTCTAAATAGGTAAATTTAAAAGAACACTTTTTTACTCCATAAATAGTGTAAAAAAATTTAAACACTGAATTTATACAATTTTCTGGGCTGGTATGGTCGCACTCAGAGCTTAGTAACTGAGGATGCCATCTACGATGTATGGTGAAACGTCTGCGACGAAAATAGATCAACCACGGCATAACAGCCCAGAAAATTCTATAAATTTAATGAATACCGACCGTGAAAATCTGCAAATTACTAAATATAAACACTATTTGGAGTAATTAAAAACTGATTATTATCAGATAATAACTTTTATATTAAAATAGAAAAAGCTTTAGGTTTAAGTTCTGTATATATTTTATTTAAATATCGACATTTCGATATAGTCTACGTATATTTTCATTTGTACTATTTTTCTCTGGTGAAGATATACGTAGAGTATATCGAAATGTCGAGATTTAAATAAAATATATAGAACTTGAAGTATTTTATTTTAACATAGTCAAATATAATTAATAATAACATAAGTAATAATTAAATTATTTTAATATAATGAGTTCTGATGTTCTGAAATATTTTTTACTATATTAATTTTTATATTATTAAAGAGTAAAAAATACAAAATATTATGTAATTGTAAATTATTTGTAATATTATTATAATATGTAAATAATAACTACTTGGTTCTTTATATAAATGATGTAAATATCTAGTTTAAGTCACTATTGATCTGACGAAGCTATTGCATAGCGAAACTATAGTCACCAAAATAAATATTTTTGAAACAAAGGTATCATAATGAATTTAAAGTTTCAACAAGTAAGAGCAGAAATCATAGAAGAAATTATGTAATATTATATAAATATTATGTAAAATGGCAACTTTTTTTGCCGTGTAGTGTGAATGGGACTTAAATATTCATTTTTCAGTGTAAACTTTCGAAGAGGCGTTATGATTTATTTTTTTTTATATAAAAATATTTATTTTGAAATAAAATAAAGTAAACGATGAATATGAATAATACTGGCCACAACATTTGTCATTTAGCTGACTGGATAAAATGTAAAATCGAATTAGTTCGTCCACAGGCGAGCTGACATTTTTGAATAGTTTGTCAGCTGTCAATTTACCTATAAAATGTGTAGAGGTAATAATAAAAATTATTTAAATAAATAATTTTCTACAAAAACAAGTACTGAAAAATTTAAATCTATTAATATTTGAACGATGCCAAATATTATATTGATACGTTGTAACTAATCACAAACGCATATTGACAATTATTTTTAAATTAAAAAATTAAATAATATTTTATTTTACACGATCGCAATTTTGTTACCTGGAACAATATTTATGTACTTATTTAAATACTTAATTACCTTCAAATTAATTTAGTTTTCAATCCATTTTTATTATCTAAATAGAAATTATTTTTTATTTTTATATTTTGATATAGGAAGCTTGTGAAAGAAGTGTTTAGAAGGAAATACTTTATCATATTACGAGAAGTAGAAAGCGATATTTATTGTGTTGAGGCCAAATATTTGTGGCCGAGGCAAAACCGATGCAAAGCAACACAAATAGAGCTTTCCATTCCGAGTGACATATACGATTTGTATTTCTTCAAGCGTTCTAAACGAAACTAAACTAAAAATGAACAATAATAATACATACCCAGTAATTTTAACCATCTGCTAATAGTTGTAAAATAGTATGTATATGTATATTATTTATATTTATTACGTGATTCGTAATAATTAATTTATCTTTTGTTGAATATAAAATTTCTTACCACCCTGAACGGTATAAATTGCATTTCTTGCACTTTTTCACACATTTTCAATAAACAAATTCAAATTCAAGCGAAAATAAACAATGCAATTTTTAATTAACTTAAAACTTGACAGAGATGTCACTTGATCGTTTTTTTTTTTGGCCGAATATGCAGTTTCTGACCACCCTGGACGGTACACTTTTTTTATTTATGTCAGTTTTACTTTTATAATTTATTACACTAATGTATAGTGTCGAAACATAAGCCAAAAATACACTAAACAGAATTTTAAACCAAAAGTTGTTTTAATTATTTAATGAGTTCTGAAAGAAATTTCAATATTTTAATAGATTTTATTTTGTAAATTTTTCTGTCTCCAAACTTTAATGCTGCAATAAAATTTATAGCTTTTTTAACAACTAGGTAAACAATTGAACCACTACATTTTTATTTACAAATAATAAAAACAAATAAATTAGCAAAACTTCTTTATGACTGTCCGATAAAATTAACAAACATTCTTTTACAGTTTCTCAGCAAAAACATTTGAACGAAAGTGGCCAATTTTCGTGACTATTCTATAGTCTAGGGCGGCCATGACGATGGCAATATGGCTGTTTCTAGACACGCAGCAATAGCGACAAGGAATAACGTAGCTTCGTAATGTTCTTTTTTTTTTTCGGTTGTAATGTTGTAACGTAGTTGTAATACGTAAAACCATAGCCTGCATTCAAGTTACGAAACGCGGGCATGGCAGCTCACGCCATTGTAACAAACTGTAAGTGAAATAAAGAAAACTATACGGCGAAAAGAATTCTCCGCAATTTTAAACGTGAACTGGAATTTCTCCCCAGAGAAGCTTATATGTACCGCACAGGTATACTAGGCTATGGACATAGACGGAGTGATGTGAATTTTACTATTTTTTTATTTTTTAAGTTTATAATGATTACAAAAATAATACACAAAAATTAAGTAGTTTAAATGGTCGCCAAAGAAATTCCAAAACAAGTTGAAATGGAGTTAATTATTCTTGTTAAATAAAATAAGTTTTTGCAGTAAAAAAATAAAAAAAAATTAATACAAATTATTAACGTAGTAAAAAATCTTTCACAACTCATTTATACTAAAATAAAACGGCGTTAGGTTATAGTTCGGTATTAATATTTATTAATAATCGACGTTTCGACAAACTTCATCAGGAAAAAAATACAAATTAAGACGTACGTTAAGTTTGTCGAAACGTCGATCATTAATACTTAAATATTAATACTATGACCTAAAGTTTTAATTTAATACAAATTATTAAATTTTAAAATTTCAATTAAAATATTATATTTGTTAATTTGCTCCAAAAAATACTTAAAACATTTGTTAGAAATAAAACTTACAAATTATTAAAGATCAATAACTATTTTATTTATAATGTGTACTGAAATAGATACGTAGTTTGGTTAAAAGAATATATGTGAATGATTTTGAAGGTATACGTTTGCATGGATGTCCGATAAAGGGATGGAGTAGTATGATTGAGAGTGTTTTGCGTTAGCAAAAGTTTCCAAGTAGTAAGAATAGAAGAGCATGTTTGAGAAGTATCATGAATGTGGATGAAGCTAGAATTGCTTGTCTGAAAGAAAAATAATTTCGGGATAGTGAAAAAAGTTTGTACCACACCCGTTTGGGTACATGGCGTGATTGTGTATGTATGTATGAATTATGTAGATAAATATCTATATTAGTAGTGAAATATAATAATACTAATTTCATAATAAATAAAATAGTTTGAAATAAAGCGGCTTTAGGATTAAGTTCTGTATTAATTTGTATTAATAATCAACGTTTCGACGTATTCAACGTAGATCTCCATATGTCATTTGTATCATTTTTCATGATAAAGATTTACGTTAAATTCATCAAAACGTCGATTTTTGATAAAAATTAGTACAGAACTACAACCTAAAGCCGTTTGATTTTAATATAATAAGTTCCGAAAGATTTTTTTTATTATATTAAAATAGTCTGATAAATTTTACTAAATTATTCATCTATCAAAAATATTCTATTATTAAAACTGAAAATTTGATCAAAATTTTTCCGTTCCTCCAACACTGCTTCACCAAGCCCATCTACAACTGCAATTTAGTCCGACTGGAAGCCAAAACGTATTGTAGTAGAATATCTTTACACGCTACGCGTTCTTTCACTCCACGCTGCACGACTGCTTCCTTCCTGCCTTCTTGCAACAGTGACCATAAACCATTGTGCTTTATGGTGCCGCCTACGACTAGGTATTCCGGGGCCCGCGCCACCGGAGCCGGGGCTTTAATAAGCACGTGGCGTGTTTATGACTCGCTGCCAAAATTATCCAGATGAAGGCTGCGAAGAACCTTGACTGGAAAGTATCCATCGGAAGAAAATTGGAATACGGATCGGAATGGAGGGAGTAGAATGAGATCGGCAATACGATTAAATAATCATTGCGTTGCAATTACCTGTAGAGTTGAATGTTTCTTTGGATATTTAGCGATCCTTTTCTTTTCATTTTTGAAGGTTGTTGATGTAATTTTATTTGTATGAATATGTTTATTTTATTTTGATTAGTTCCTGTATAATAATTTTTTGGCTGAGATGAATTTTTCACGTTACTGTAAACTAGACAAATAGCGCTAGTACGTCAAAACGTATACCGTCAAAAATGTCAAACAATAATATTAAACGTTAATATCAATATTATTTATATTAACATTCTATTAATTAATTAAAATAAATATATGGTCTACAGTTTTAAAAATATAAACAGTTATATTTAAGAATCTTTTGAAAAAACAAATTAAATAAAAATTGAACAATTAAAAAAACTCAACAAATCAAATAAGTTAACAATATATAGGTAATTTAATATTACTATATTTATGTGAAACATTCTATATAATTATAGATAATATTTGTCGTAAATTGAAATTATAAAAATTTATGTTTAAAATATATTTTTCTTCAAGCGTATCGTAATATTAATATTAACATTATTCTACAGCAGTTAGTTACTATATACACCAATGGTGGCAGTACCAACGTCAAGTGCAGTAATAATTTATAAATTGTATAATCTAGTTACTTATTTTGTTACCTAGTGACTTGTGTAACTTATTCTGTTTATTTATTGTTTATGTCATTTGTATTTTTTTTTGATGATGTTGTACGTAGAGTACGTCGAAATGTCGAATTTTAAATAAAATTAATACAGAACTAAATCCTAAAGCTTTTTTATGTTAACATAATATATAAGTTTAGAAAAATCATTATGTTTTTAGTTTCATTAATTTATTTCCAAACTTTAAACTTTACTTTTCCACAAATAACATAAAATTACATTTCAATTTACTGAAACATTTCAATTATTTATATCAATACGCACAAATTCAATAACTCGTAGTTAGATAAAGCATCCTGCTGCAGGTACTTGCAGTGAATAATGCAGGAAACGCAGATCGTGCGAGCATGCATTCAAAACTTCACGTTCCAGGTAAAGCTGCAAACGGTAGCTGGTACTAGAGCAATTGTTTTCTTTTCTCGTCTTGCGAACAAGACTATATCCTTTTCTTGCGCTCATTCTTGGAGCAATGGCTGTTGTAAAACGCGTCAGGAATTTTATCGTGCAGGACTGGACTGCTCAGCAGGAATTATCTTAAATAAAATTCGGTTTAAGTTTTAAGAAATAAAATATTTAGAAAATAAAATAATATAATATAGAAAAAAATCTCGGTTTAAGTATTAACTTCAGCCCAATTATGATATTATTATACTAATTGTAAGATCAAATTAAATGTGCGTTTGAAGGTCAAGCGCTAGTATCTTTATCACGAACATTTTAAATTGGAATTAGGCTGTAGGATAAATTAGATGTCGAGATAATATAAATATTAAAAATTTTGTATTCATATTTTGATATAAATACATATTATAGTAGAACTTGAAAAGAGACCCACTGTAAAAAAAGTTTATCAATACATACGTAAGATTATACCAATACCACACAAACACAAATAAGTGTCTTCTGACAGAATGAACACAAACAAAAAGTAACTTTGATAAATTTTAACAGGAACTAACGTATGTTTGCTATATTGAGTGTACATTAAACTCTCTTCAATTCTAATTTTTTCTGTTATTACAATCTATTGTTAGATATAAAGGTAGTCTGAAGAGTTTTAGGCTTGTATTCTCACCTCATTTATAAAAGTGATTTTTGCTAAAAATGCTTTTGACGTTCACTTAAAATTATTTTTTAAGCACTTTATAATAGTTTATTTAAATTTTATAATACCAAATATAATAAAAATGATCAAAAATAGAAAAATTATTCATATTTGATCAAAAACAAAAGCAAAAATTATTTTGAAATTAATGATAAAAGCACTATTTCACGAAAAAGTGAGGTGAGATGCTATATTGAGTGTACATTAAACTCTCTTCAATTCTAATTTTTTCTTTTATTACAATCTATTGTTAGATATAAAGGTAGTCTGAAGAGTTTTAGGCTTGTATTCTCACCTCATTTATAAAAGTGATTTTTGCTAAAAATGCTTTTGACGTTCACTTAAAATTATTTTTTAAGCACTTTATAATAGTTTATTTAAATTTTATAATACCAAATATAATAAAAATGATCAAAAATAGAAAAATTATTCATATTTGATCAAAAACAAAAGCAAAAATTATTTTGAAATTAATGATAAAAACATTATTTCACGAAAAAGAGAGGTGAGAATACGGGTCTTAGTTTTTACTATTTTCTGCAGACATAAATATTAATGTTTCTAAGTGGTAAAAATAAAAATTGTTATAAATATAAACAAAGTAAAAGTTGCATGCGAAGATAAAAATTTGTATCGTAAAATTATTTCTAATTTCAAAAGAGAGTTTGTGCTGTACTCTTATGGTTATATAGTGTAAGTACAATATTTAATTTACAAATAAAAACTACACTTCTTTTAGAATCTATGCACATTTAATTATATTAATTGTAACTTTTATAGTGTACGAGTATTATATTACGAAAAGTAGAAAGCGATAATTATTGTGTTGAGGTCAGATAAACAAAAAACAAGCGAAAAACAAAAAAAAAAACTTTCTATTTCTAGTGACATATACGAATTTTTGTTCAAGCGTTGCAAACAAAACTAAACTAAAAATAAATAAAAATTTATGCCAAGTAACCTCAACCAGTTACTAACAGTTGTAGAATAGTATGTATATGTATAATATTATTTATATTTGTTACGTGATTTGTGAGAATTAATCTTTCTTTGGTCGAATAGAATTTCCGATCATTTTGAGTGGTATACATTCGTTTCGTGCACTTCTTTATACATTTTCAATAATCAAATTCAAATTCAGACGAAAATAAACAATACAATTATCAATTAACTTAACTTGACTTAATAATTTTTAATATAGCCGTCGGAGTTGTCAAATTAAATACAATTGACCGTGTTTTATTGGTTAAATATGCAGTTTCTAACCACCCTAGACGGTGCTTATTGAATTTCTTGTATTTCTTCGCACATTTTCAATAATCAAATTAAAATTCAAGCGAAAATGAATAGGTTGTCAATATGGCCGCCGCAATTATTAAATTAAATCCACTTGACGTTGTAGTAGAGAATAACTAACTACTGTATAATAATGTCATTATTTAACTAGTATCATAATGACCTCTCCACACAAGCAATATGGTAACGTAATATTAATATTATGATACGCTTGAAGAAAAAATAATATTAAAAATTTCCACTAATAATTACACATCTATAATATATTTGCTAAAGAAAAAAAGTAAACTAATAAACGACCACCAATTGCCAATAAAACATTTTTAACTCGTAGCTAGTTCTACATCGTGGCAAAAAATATCCAATTTCTTACTAGTTCTACGCCATACCATGGGGCCCGGCTCTGTACGTCGTCTAGGCCCCCCCCGGGGTGTCGTAACACGCCAGCACCATCGTCGTACCCCCAATCCGCTTCTTCCACCACGTCCTGAAAACACCGAACTAAGAATAATAAACTCGACTTGTGTGGAGCAATTACACAAAATATATTCACGAGTTTTTATCGCTCCTTGCGGCAATACGATTGCGCCATTCTTTTACTGCCCTGCACAAGAAGAAGGCTGTGGAATTGATATGTAATTGTTTTTTTTTCCACTTGGATTCTTTTCTTCTTCTTCTTCTATGGTTACTTGGCCGTAGTTTGGAGGTTAAGTTGTAGAAGTTGGTTATTGAATTTTTTTTTCTCTGAGATGTGATGTAATTTTTGGAAAGGAAATTTCAGTTATATCCAAGGTGAATTGTATACATTTGTATTAGGTTTTATTACAATTTTTTTAAATTTAAGATTCAATTTTTATTACGACTTCCTGTGAGTTTGGTAATTTTATGAATACATAATAGAGTAAAATAAATCGCTTTCTACTGCTCGTAAAATAATATATTATTATTGGTTTTACAATAATGGTTGTCATGGAAACTAATAAATTACTAAATATTTAACTATTTTATCAATTTTTAATAATAAAATACTTAAAAATAATGAAAATATGAAAACAACAAACTAGAAAATCAACTTAATAAGATGTTTGTTGTATTTTAAAGTGAACGGCGTAGATATTTATTTGACATGACGTGCAGCGATGTTATTTGAAAAAAGAGAAGTGAACGAATGGTAAATTTAGAAAGGATCAGAGGATCAGAAAGGATAACGTGTAGATCTTGTTACATTTAGAGGGCATCACTGTCAACGGAAATACTCTGTCTGTACCACATGTTTGTATTACTTATTTTTCCAGTTCAGTTACATGTTACACATACTGGGTAGTGTGATATAAATCGTATAGTACATATAAATATTTACTAAATATTATATATATCAGTATATTTGTAAAACAAAGATGGCGGCTTAACAATTATACGGTGGAGCATAAACATTTGGCGGTTTTTAAAGATTTTATTCATTGGTACTAAAAGATACGGAATTTTAAGAAATTTAAGAGCCCAGTTTAAGTTAAGGGCCCAATGTGCACTTTCTTGAGGGCCCCACGAGCATAGGTGCCCCATGGTAATTTGTGTATATCAATTGATTTGCCATTAATAAAAATATATTTGATATTTAAATTAATTCTGTAATGTTGTAAGTAGAACTGGCTTGTAAGGAACTTATATATATTTTTTTACAAGCCAGTTCTACTTACAAAATTAATACTTAGGAACAAATAAAGTATAAAAAAATAATTGTGTAATGCTATAGATAAAGCCATTTACATTTCATTTCATGTCACTATTAAGATGGTTTTGCCTGCAGAATCAAGTAAAAACATTTACTGTTTATAATGACACAGTTTATGTCAATTCAGCAGTAAAATATTGAAATGCAAACATGCGAATACAATAAATAAAAATTTTTTCATTTTAGTCAAAATGATAAAAATGTATGGCAGACTTTTAAAATACGTTTTATCCAAATTCCATAATTTTTAGATACAGGCAAAATTAATTGACAGAAAATGACACATTTTTGATTAAATTTGAAACTGCATTATGTCACATGGACAAAAAACGTATTGAATGTCCAAGTAACTTTCAATATTTATTTCAGACGGAACAATAAGCGTTTTAAATGTTGAATTTTCCTTATTAGATGCGTCTTCGCGCATATAATGTAATACCATCACTAACTAAAAATTTTACATTTTGGACAAAACGCATTTTCAAAGTCTGCTTTTTATATGTTATCTCTCGTGGAATTATTTTATATATACGTATATTAAAAATCATTATAACTTGTTACTGATTTGTAATGAAGAAATAACATTCGTACTTAAATTAAATACTATATATATATATATATATAAATAATTTTGAATGTCTTGTATAGAGTAGAAATTGCCCTTGTTGTCACCTTAAAGCTATCTTTTATGATCTCATTGTCTTTAAAGCTAACCACTTAAACTCGAGGTTTATTTGGCCGATTTGTATTAGGTGTGCGGGCCATGAAGCTGAAACACCTCGTGCAAGATTAATGCCGCGTGTGTACGCGACGGGAGGCCCCACATTGGGCGCCACTCCGGGCCCCCGGCTTTCCGCGACGCGACTCGTCTGCATTATTCAGCGATCACTCGATAGCGTTGCGCGGATTGCCGAAAAGAATATATCGCTATCGGGTCCCCGTTCCATATTACGATGCGACTGACATATCGTCGTCGTATAGTCAATGCTTTTATAAACACACGCGGGACTGACGCACACATAAGTTCCGCAACGCGTCTTCTCAATTTTTAGCATCTTTTCAAACAACCAAAGCAAGCACTTTCAACTATTGAAACTTGAGAACAAATATAAAATTTGTGTCAGAATAAAGTTGCATTTTTCAGTTTATATTTATATAAGTTATTGAAAAATCAAAACGTAAACAAACAAGTATGTATATTTCGCAATTTTCTGATAAACAGAAATCTGTCATATTGTAACATATTTTTTTTAAATACTTAAACTCAGCTTTTCGAATGTTTAAATAATAGGTAATGACTGGTATTTAGTCAAATTGTTTATTCCCTTGAAGGTTTAAGGGAAATTATTTCATTTTATTAATTTTTCACCACATCATATTTTAATTTATTGTTTAATCCTGATCGTATAACAGTTGCATTGATTTGAAACCGATTTTAAAACTAACCACGTAATATAAGCCAATGTGTTTTAAAGTTAGTGTTTCTATCAAAACACGATATTTTCAAATGTCGCTCTTGTATGTAAACTTTTTAAACTGTAGATTTTATTTATAAAAATTAATTTGCAAACGAAAATTAACCATTTTTTTTCTTATTTTACAAAATTTTAAATATTTCATATAAAAACATTTTCCATAATTACATGTTCTTTTACATTCGCTGTATACATATAAGTAAGAACTTTCTTTTTAAATCAAATATATTCAAACATAGAACATAACACACATGCGACCTATTCATTCAAAGCAGTAGCAAGTAGTCTGAAGACGAGAATTTTTTATTTTATTTTTATGAACCGTGTGTTGGCGAAACACATTATAAAAACCTACAGAGACCAAATACATACACATACTCATACACTCCGGCATCTCTCCGGCAGCAGCAGCCACTAGTTTAAAACGAAACGAACAGAAAATTCTCCGGCAAAGTATATATATATATATATATATATATATATATATATATATATATATATATATATATATATATATATATATATATATATAGGTATATGGATTCCTTAGAAAGCGTCCAGTTGGCGAAACTCTCGTGGGAGCATTCTTTCTGAATTTCTAACGATAGCGGAACCCCGCCGCCGCGAACAATAACCGGGCGAAAGAAGAATACTACCCAAAGCCAACCCGGTTCCGAATAATCAAAGACCTAATTTAATATGCGTCATTCTTTCGTTCGTCCGATATAGAAAATAGCGGAATGCGGACGCTGTCGAATGGTCCGACCGGTTACAAAGAGCCATTGTGACCCGGGCCCGCGTGTTTACCGAGAAAGTTTTGTTTGCACATCGCCTTTCATAACGTCAATTACGCCTTGCATACAACTCTCTCTCCCAGCTGAAATACTGAAATATAACGGCTACTGAAACGGAACGAAAAGTCAACTAACTATGGAGACGTGGATATATAAGTGCTTCAAATAAATTTCAGGAAAAAATATTGCAAAATTATATTAAAATAGAAAATATTTTTTTATTTTAATTTATATTTGACAATTACCTACTTAAATATTTTGATTGATAAATTTATATTTGAAAATGTTGAATTTCAAATACAAATGCTTAGGTATATTTCAGACTAAAATACGAATAAGCTGGTATAATTTTCAAGTAGCAAAAATGTAAGAGTATATATGGCAGGTATGAAAGTTAGATGCCTGATAGATAATTTAGCGTAAATTAGTTACTATTTGAATGAAATTTATGCTACCCTTATAAATATATGGTATGAATATGTATGCAAAAAAAATTTTAATGTATTTATTTTTGTAAGTATATATAAATAGTTATAATTAGATTATAAAATAAAAAACTTCTCTTCCAAAACTGTATTATTTGCGCATATTATTACTTTTCCATTCCATTGGAGATATATTTACTGAAGTACATATCTTTTCATTGAATCAGAAATCATTTTACACTAAACATTCCTTTATTTTTTTAATCAAACCAACTCACACATCGAATTGCCGAACATGTATACAAAAAATCGTATAATGTGAACAAAAGAATTACAGACCAAGCGTACGACATCTACAACAAATATCACTGAAAATTGCAACGTGCAAGACAAACCATCGTCTTCATCTCCGAATTAAAACAAGTTTACCTTCTTCATCCGAAACCTTATGTAAACCCGCCGCCGTTCCAACGGGGGTGGAAGCGCATTCAAACAAATGTAACATTCTCATAATGAACAGTGGCGTAGTAAATTGCATCGAATTAGGGCGCGTAAATTACCAGAATCAATCTTGTTAATAAGACGGGTGTTTACGTTAACTGGCCGTGGCGGCACCGACCGGGCTCTAACTAAGCGGTTTCCCTCGCGCCGACATTTCGCCCGGCCGCGTAAACCCGCTGCTTCTGCATTTGTAAACTGTCGCTCTTAGTAAAGACGAATTGAGCTGTTAGCCGCACACCAAATAGCATACTAATATCACCTAACTTAAACGTCTTTTTCTCCGCTTATAAGTTGCTTCTTTCTTGCTTTATACTATAAATTAATATACTATAAAGTTTATAGTATACTAATTTAAGTTGTTTTAACGTGTACTTACTGTTTTATAGAACTGTGATTGCAGATCGGAACAATTGACATTGAATCTGCTGTTATTTAATTTTTAGATGTTAAAACTAAAACAATTTTTATAAATCAATTAAATTTTTAAATAATTTTTTACACTTTTACTTTCGATTTTCGAATAGAAATACAAAAAAAAAACATTAGTCTGCTACAATAGTTTTTGAGATAAACTTGGATATACATACATGTAGAATTATAGTAAGGTGACCAATTTTTTTACAATCAAAAGGAGGACGAAAAAATTTAAGAAAAAAGTACAACGTAAATAAATGAAACATTTTATCAATTCAAACCAAAATACACTAATTAAGCTTACATCCCTTTTGATTATTTAATTAAACGAGTATTTTTCCATTGAATGAATATTCTTTGTCAATTATATCATTTTCTAACAATATGTTGGAAATTTCGAAGCAAGAAATATCCTTCATATTGAATTTTACGGTAAGCGGCATCTCTGAATACAGATATTAACAGATTAGTTTTAAAATATCGAAAAGGAGGACAGGTAGGAGGACACTTTTCAAGGAAGGACAGCACGTGACAGCACCTACAAAAGAAGGACTGTCCTCCCTAAAGGAGGACGATTGGTCACCTTAATTATAGATAAACAAAAAAGTATAAATTATATAAATGTACCTAATTCTAAAAATAAATGTAATGTAAACAGAAATAGAAATTATTGTATATAAATTAGTAACTGTATGTATTTCAAGTTGTAATCATTTTTCGGATGCAAAAACAAGGCTAAAGTTTGAGATAAAAATTATATGTATTCTTATTATCTATATAAACATACATTTTATTTAAAGATAAAACAATGTTTGATATAAAATGAAATATGGTAATTTGCAGAATTTGCTATAAAAAAAATGTATGTATCTAGGTCATATGCTGCCATCTTGTGATAGGTATCAAAGTTACGAAAGTCGGTATTACAGAGTTGACCGAAACTTCATACATTGCAGTTGTCAAATTAAAATTATTTAGAAAAAATCTGGAAAAACTGGTGTAATTGTTGTTATCACTTATAAAAACTTTTTTTTGTAAATAAATTAAATTGAGGTATGTATAAATTTATTTTTGTTTTCTTTATAACCTTACAAAACTGCTGTATGAAGGTTTCGATTATGACATGTTTGGGTTTCGCTGATCACTTGTTAACTAAAACTTGATAAATAAGCATTATATTTTTATGGCGTAATCAACGTTTGTATAAACCACGTAGACGTATTTCATACCAAACGAATAGTAATTGCTAAACTATCGAGTGTAGTGTCAAATTAAAATGGCTGTAAATCTTTAACCATGAGCAGTGTTTACGTGCAGAAGTATAATTTTTTTGTGATTATATCATTTTTCTACTTATCCTAAATAAAATACTAGTTATTATTCTAATTTGAATTATTTTAAAAATATGTGAAAACAAGTATTTATTGTAACCGGCATACAAGAAAGAGGTTAAAAATGGTTTCGCATACAGTGATACAGTGTTTGGACGAATCAAATAATGATCGCAGTGTTATGTTTAAGAGAATCGGTTCGGCTGTTTTCTATGGCTTTGCATCTTTTATGATCACAGTTGTTAACAAAACCGTATTAACATCATTTAAATTTCCGTCATTCCAAGTTCTGGCATTGGGACAAATGTCAGCCACTATCATTGTGTTATTTGTTGCCAAAAAGTTGAAAATTGTTGACTTCCCCGGGCTAGAAAGAAGTACTTTTGGAAAAATATGGCCTCTACCACTCATCTACGTTGGGAATATGCTCTTCGGTCTAGGAGGAACAAAAGAATTAAGTCTTCCGATGTTTACAGCTCTGCGAAGATTTTCAATTTTAATGACAATGATTGCCGAGTTTTATATTCTTGGTGTTCGGCCAAGTTTTAGTGTACAATTTAGTGTTTATACTATGATAATTGGTGCTGTGATTGCCGCTAGCAATGATCTAGCATTTAATCTACATGGTTACATATTTGTGTTATTAAATAATTTCTTCACTGCAACTAATGGTGTCTACATGAAAAAGAAGCTAGATTCGAAAGAATTAGGCAAATTCGGATTAATGTATTATAATTCATTATTTATGATATTTCCAACTGTTATATTCTCTTATCAAACAGGTGATTTACAAATCGCTTACGAGTATGATCAATGGACAGATAATGTATTCTTAATCCAATTTCTTTTATCTTGTATAATGGGATTTGTTTTATCGTACAGTGTAATTATATGCACGTATCATAATTCGGCACTCACTACAACTATTATAGGTTGTTTGAAAAATATTTCAATTACTTATTTAGGTATGTTAATTGGAGGTGATTATATTTTTTCGATAGTAAATTTTATCGGTATAAACGTGAGTGTTTTAGGAAGTTTAGTCTATACTTATGTTACGTTTAAAAAGAAAGATTCGCCTGCGTACGTGCCATTGAATAGCGAAAAATCGAATAGAATGGAAATTGCATAGTATTACAGG
This sequence comes from Clivina fossor, assembly GCA_963966155.1. Lineage (NCBI taxonomy): Eukaryota > Metazoa > Arthropoda > Insecta > Coleoptera > Carabidae > Clivina > Clivina fossor. The sequence continues at coordinate 14,166,458 of OZ014560.1, forward strand.
CATTATATCAAGACTGAATAATATTCATTGTACAATAAGTTCCATATAATATAATACAAATTGTCTTTCATATTCTTAGGTTCTAATCTCAAATAGATATTACATACTTGACAGTTGCATACAACACATCTAATTTTATTTTATTTTTTACAAAATTATTTTATGTATACAATCATATTTTATATAGTTTAAAAAAATTATAGATTAAATTGTTTAAACTTCATATTTTGATTTTTAACTAAAGAAATTTAGTGATTTTTGTGCCACTGTCAGTATTTATTTAGTCTTGATAAATTGTTAAATATCTACATTTTTATCAGGGTGCAATAAAAAAATTTATGTATAAATATTTTAAAAAAATAAGTGAATACCTATATAATCGTTTTAAATTTTTAATTCAAACTACGTCAAATATTTTAGTCATAAAAAAAAGTATTTGTTTTTGATTTTAAGTATTCAAAGTAGAATTTTTATTATGTGCTGCGTAAGTAATTGAATTTGTAATTAAAATCGTTAATTTTCGTATGAAATTTTACTTGTAATACAAATGTATTAATTTTAATTCGATTTTATTGGAGTTTTATCTGTTTGCGCAGCATTTATTGGTGCTTATTTTAATGAAATTATGATAATAATAATTTATTTGTCATATTTATGGCATATTGTTAATGGAAGACGAATTTTAAAGTACAATAAGTCTCAAACATAATTGGCAAAAAAATATATATATATAATAAAATTAGGAATTATAAATGTATTGGATTTATTATAAAATAATAAATTATGTAAATGAAAACAAATATGTATAGGGAAAAAAATGTATAATTATTTTCGAATATTGAATATGATAATATGGATATTTTGTGCCATATTTTATGACCTGAAAGAAATCTGTCTTTTTACATACGTATTATTATTATTGTATTTTAGATTCAGAAGCTTTAATTTGTATAAATGCATACCAAAGTATAAGCACAAACTATTAGTGTAATTTAATCATAATAAATAATTGTTACATGAATTGTTTTTGTTTTATTGCATAATCATATATTTTTGTATTGGCTATAAATTAATTATTTGTCAAGTAAAGATTACTTTGTTACAAATGATATTTAATTTATTTTTTAATATAACTGTTACCGTTAAAGCGTACAATTCCGGTATTCCATGAAATAACTAGTTATTTCATAAAATACCGATCTACGGTAGTTAAATTATAGAATAGTTTGAATTATACGATTTAAATGTAACATAACTACAAGTAAAAAATATTATATTTATAGTCACTATATTTATTTATAGAATCAAAATTACCAATATTATTTTTGTATTAGTTAAAGAATAGTACTATTAAATTTATAGCTTTGAATTTGTTTTAGAGTAAAAATGATCAGAACAAATAAAATAATTCCATTGGTTACTCAAATAAAATATATTCCTCAAAATTGTCAATATTCATCTGCAACATGTGTATCAAATTTTGAGGAAGAATTTTTAAAAAATCACATACAGATTGATCCAGTACAACGGGCATTATTAGCAGTAGGATCATCAGTTGTCTCATTATTAAATCCACGTAGAGGTGATATGATTGCTTGTTTGGGTGAAGTAACAGGTAAATTAAATTAACACGTCATTTTATTAATACTAACAGTAGTAGTGTAAGTTTCATTATATATTTATAATCATCACATTACAAGGTCAGCGCGGTATTAATTAATTTTTAATAACAAAAATAATCGAGGTCATTTATTTTTTTATTTTAAATTTAACTGTATAAATTATTTGTGTGGTGTGTGTAGCTGTGCAAAAATCTATTGACTAATTTATTTAAACAATGACGTAATAAAGAATTACTAACAATTTTAAAAATAATGTTTTGTGTAATCAGCATTTCGTTATTGATAATAGTTTATAATAAACTTATATTAATATTATATATATTCTTTAATAGGACATAATGCGGCGAAATATATTCGTAATAAAATGGAACAGACGCAAGAAGGAACTCAAATACTTGCAGAACGACCTAGAATTACATCCAATACAGTTGATTTGGAAAAATTAAAAACTTATCCGGAAGGCACTTTAGGGAAATTTTATAGTAATTTTTTGGACGTTAATGTAAGTTAAATTACACGAAAATAAATTACCCAATCGTACTATGTTTTATATTTTCAAACAATCAAACTTATAAAATATATACAAGGGATTAATATTTAAAATTAAACTTTTTCCAGTAAAAAAATCAGTGAAATTGTTACATGAAAACTATTTAAATATTGAAAGAATATGCATAACAAAATATACACAAAAAATATATTTGATTTCGAAAGAAAAAGCTATTTAGGCTCAAGTTCCATATATTTTTATTTTGTTATAAGTTCATGCATTTTAAAGTCGACTAAAAAAGAATTGGTTTTAAACTCTACTAGCATAATTATTATTGTTAATTATGAAAACAAACTTAAGAAAAATAAAAAGGCTTTAGGATTTAGTTCTGTATTAATTTTAATTAAAAATCGGCGTATTCTATGTACATCAGATGATGGATGTACGTAGAGTACGTGGAAACATTGATTTTTAATTAAAATTAATACAGAACTAAATCCTAAAGCTTTTTTATTTTAATATAATGAGTTCTGAAAGATTTTTTTTACTATGTACGAACTTGAAAAATTTATGACATTTGATAGAGAAAATATATTACTATATCTAATTTATATTCTTATAAATTACTTCTGATGTAATAATTTATATGGATATTTATTATAAATTATCGTAATTTTTGAAATTGATTTTATGACACCGATTACAGAAAGTTAGTCCAGATGGAAGGGAACCAGTTAAATTTATCGACGACATAAATGTTGCTTATGTTATCCAAAGGTATCGCGACGTGCATGATTTATTTCACACAATACTCGGTATGCCAACGAATATGCTTGGTAAGCGATAACAAAAACACCAAATAACCAAAACACGATAGTGTATGTTGTTGAAAACATTTAATAATTAATCATTTATTTATTAAAGAAAAACTGTCTAATAGGAGATAATAATATTTATGTAGGTGAAGTAACCGTGAAATGGGTTGAAGCCATACAAACTAAATTACCAATGTGCATTGGAGGAGCATTATTTGGAGCTGCCCGATTGCATCCAAAGTTTGTATTCTTACAACGAAAAATTCTGTAATCTTCATAATGATTTCTTTTGTTTTCTGTGAGGTTTACAGAATTTTGAATTTGAACATCGTTTATATATTTATGAAATTTAATTTTAGGCAAAGATTATTATACAAAAATTATTACTTACCTTGGGCAATTGAAACGGGAAACCAAAGTAAATTTTTAATGAATATTTATTTCGAAAAACGCTGGGATCAACCTGTTCATGAAATATACACAGAGTTTAATATTCAAGAATTTGGTGGACCAAAAACTGTTAAAAAGAGTAAATAAAATAAAATTATTGTATAATCGGAAATTTTATTACAGTCCTTACCATTTCAAATTTTTTTTATAAACAAAAAACCAGTTCACGAAAGTGACTTTTTTTGTAATATTTATTAATGTTATGTATTTTATATTTATGTGAAAAATAAAGTGTGTTATAATTATAATAATTATTAGTACAAAAAATTAATATGTGTATTAGAACTGAATTGTATACAATAAAAATGTTTTAAAATAAAACATAATTATTTAATTATTATGTTTATAAGAATGTAAATTAGAAGAATTACAAAAGTAAACATTATTATTGCAACTCAAAACTTTATTCTGTAATTACATTATTTATAATTAATTATATGAATTAGTTACTGTAATATTATTAATATAACACAATAATACAACTCTGAAATAAACAATAACTTGTTAACTAAAGAAAATTTACTTTTTGAACATATTTATAGGTGAAGCATTTTCCATCTGTGCCATTTTAGGTTGAAATACAAAATCTGAAACAAAAACAAATATTTTATTTATATTATAAATTTATATTATTCTTTAATTACTATGCTGTCTTGGGGTGCGGCCTTGACTCCAATTTTTTAAGTGATAATTTCTTTTATTCTGTTCATGTTTATCGTTAAACATGTCATCGTAATTATTAAATTTCGATTGTAAATTATTCGGAACACTTCGTTTCAACGTATCGTATTGAATTTGTTGATCTTTTATAATGTGCGATTTTTCTGCTAACTGCACAATTAATTCTTCGACATGTTTACCTTTTTCATCCAATTCTCTTTCCAAATCTAATTATATAATATACATTATTGGTATTTTTCGATAAAGAATTAAAATTAAGAAAATACACTACATACTATCAATTGTACGAAGTAGTTTTTGTACTTCAAGTTTATGTTTCGAGGTTATATTTTCGCAATAATATGATAATTCGTCGGCATGTTGCTTAGCATTTTTTATCGAAGAATCCTGCATCATTTTTTCCTGATACACTTGATAAGTCCAAAACATTATTGCTTTGCTCGCTACATCCATAATTATTTCAGGGCGGAATCCTGCTAAAACCATCTAAATACGAAATTAAAGTTATGTACTGCACAAATAAATAATAATTTAATACCATTTTATATTGTTCCGTAGGATTTAAATCTATGAGCACAATATCGTAACGATTTGAAAATTGTGTTTCACAAACAAGGCATTTTTCTTTATCTCCACAAACTTCGCCATGTTCCAAACAAAAGATATGTGAGCAATATGTTGCCCATGCCTGAGTTTTTAGTTCTTTACGGCATTTCGAGACGTTACACAGTAAATAATGTACATTCATGATGTAATTGTATTCGTGTTGTATATTTCGTTTGACAATTAATTGAAAAATTTCGGAAAAACTTGATTTTCCGCCAAAATTTAGTCGTCGTACAGCTCGGTATTTTACTCTGAACGGTGCCGCGCTCTATCGACAAAATATCGAAACAAATTTTGCTGATGGCAGCAGCGGGGACTCGTGCAATACACATTTGTATTTGTTTTTATTTCTATTTAATTACTTTATAATTGATATAATGTCTACAAATTGGTCAGGCTTCAGTGAAGATGATATTAAAAAGTTAAAATCGGGAAATAACCAGTCAGAAGGTAAATAATTCCGCAGTTATTAACTTTTATTGAACTTGTATATGTGGAAGTTATATTTACACAGTAAAAATTTCAGTTGTAGAAAATAAACAAAAGCGTTTTATTAAAGCTAAACGACGAACTGATAATGTAAAACCAAAATCATCACAAATTCATAAAATAACCGATGGTATTTATGATATTTCGGAAGATGCTAAGTTAAGTGAACCACCATTGACACCTGTACTCAATAAACCTGTTGAACCACTAAAACCAGAAATAAATGGAATTAATGAACAAACAAATAATAATGAAGAATGTATAAACATATCTTCTAATTCGATTACGTTAGATCTAACTAAGATCGAGAAGAAAGTTATCGATTTGGACGAGTTTCAAGCACGTCAAAAACGAATTGAAGAACAGAATCGTAGAAGAAAAGAACTTTTAGCTAAAGCATTAGCAGATCGAACAAAGCAAACGGAAGAGGAAGCACAACGATTGAAAGAAATCCAGAATGAATTTAAGAAATTGGACGCTCTTCTTTCGAATGATGTTGCTATTTTAAGGCATCAAATCGAAATAGCTAGTTTGGACTTTATGGAAGCTCAGTAAGTTTATTACAGTAAATAATATTTATTTTTACTTATGAAATTATCTTTGTAGAAAAAGGTATCACAAAGTAGAGAAAGAGTTTTTAGATGCTAAATTAACTTTGCATCAGAAATTAGAGAAGAAAGAAATGCTAACTGAACATTTATGTGCAATTATAGAAAAGAACGAGGAACGAAAAGCCGACAAATTAAATGAATTGTTAAGTCGTTTAACAATCAATGATAAATCAAATAGCGATACAACTTTAACTGATAATAATACTTCCAAAAATTTAGAATCTCAAACTAATATTTCAGTCTCAGAGAAAAGTAATAACGAAAACGAAATAAAATCCGATTCCGTAATTGATTCTAATTGAAAAGATAATTAATATTTTATATCGTATTTATTTATATGAATAATAAATTACATAATACTGATTAAGGTGCTATATTTATACTATTATACATTTCTGATTATTATATAATAAAACTATGATAGTAAAAATTTGTTTAATGAAATATGTATTTTTATAAACAAGTATTATTTATATGTTATATATATATATATATATATATATACATACATGTTATTAATATGTATTATCTATTTTTATATAATAGCTTTAATAAGTTTTATATCGTAATTAATTAAATATATGACCGCTAATAGACTAAATATAATAAGAGTAAATGATAATTTTTGTATTTATTTATATTTATTATTCTCTAAAAAAATTAATGAAATTAATATTTTAATTAAAATACTTGCCTTTATTAAATTCTTCAGTTACTTTTCTGCAGCCGAATCAATAACGTTATTAAACTTCAACTTGATTTTGTTATTAATGTTATTGGTTAAAAGAATTCTGTATAATTTGGAAAATATTGTGGTTTTATAAATATTGTAATTCTGTATAATAATTAATTGAATATAATAAAATGTATTTATTTTGCAAGGAAAAAATAAAACTATTTTGATAAATTATGTAGGAATTAATTAATTTATTAAATAATCATTGGTACAAATCTATATACAATCGTGTAAATTTTTTACACATTAATAATTTTTTGTTTTAAATAATTTTGTCCAATCGAATTTAAAATATGTTTTCAAACATTTATATTTTATATAAATAACATTATAACATTACTATATACACAATTTTTTAAAATCTATCCTTACATAAATAATGACTAAATGAAAAGAAACAAAAAACGCGTAGGTACTTATTATTCTATTGAGTCTATTTTGTAACTTTTTTACCTAGTGGAAATTAAAAACATAAATAGTTAAATAATTAAAAATGTCAACACTATTAAATTAAAAAAAATCGAAAAAGTTACAAAACAGATCTCTATGGGCCTTAATCTATATGGCAATGTCACATCAAGAGCCAAGTCAGTACATGATATGTCTTAAACAAATATATACATGTATTAGAATGAATGTGCGTATATCCGAACTTTGACATTTTAAAAATATGGAAATATAGACGTGGTTAACTAGTTCCTCTTTGGTTTTGAACTCGTACAGTGGCCGATTGCTTATTTTTAAAACAATAAGCACTTTCTTAAGGTCCTAATTGGAAATCTTTTGAAGAACGGCTTACATTTTTTTATTTTTCTTGTTTATTATGAGACTAATGTTCGATTAATAAGATAGCATTTAAACAGAAGAGGACCAGATATTTGACAGTGATACATTTTTAATATTAAATCATCTTACAAACCGAACATAAATAATTCAACTTTTAGGGCCTGTAGACGTATTAATCCGCCACTGAACTGGTGGCATGCAAATCATACGAGCAGTAATCAATATTGTGACAATCATTTTTTTTTAAAAATATACAGCTATTTATTGTCAAAAATCCAAACACTTCTAAAGTGATTCATGCTCATATGACTGACAAATTTACAATACATTTAATTACAAAACAAAATCTAACATCCTAGTTTTCTTTTGACTTTCATTTCAGTTGTAGCCACAGCAATCCATTCATTCCTCGAATCATCAAACCACGTTAATCCTAAATTATATCTTCCGTTTAAATTAGCATGTTGACAGTGAGAGAACCACCATCCTCCTTCATAATTACTAGCGCAATGAGTATTGGAAATATCTCTGTCATTATCAATTGTCGAAAATTCCATTTTGTTTTGGTAGTCCAATGCGTCACTAGCATTCCCATTGTATCCGGTAACGGTTAGTTTAAATCCAGTGCTAAAATCGCCAACAAAGAAACTATCATAATTCGCCTGCCAATATTTTCCATAAATATCTTTCATGTTAATTCGCAATTTAGTGCAATTATCTCGCGTTAAACTGTGTAAATTCCTGTTGCCGAGCCAATGCTCACCGGTGGGTGACCCAAATCCGCCGGAGTATTCGTTCCATTTACGATTGAAATTCACCGAACCGTCGTAGCGTTTTTGAACCGTGGTCCAGCCGTCGTGACACGATGCCATGATAGGTTCCCCGTCGCCCGGTGCGATTAAATAAATGCCGCCCGGACCGGATACGGCACTGCAATCGTGCGGAAGTTTGTTCACGATTGACTTATATTCCTTTTCGAAAGTTTTCAACTCCTGCACTAGATGAATCGTGGATTTCGTTGAGTTTAAATCCAATGTCGATGATTCAGTCTGTAACAAAAAAAAAAAAACTTGTAAGTTTTAACGGTTTTTTCGTATTAACACAAAAGGATTTCTACGTTTCTAAGCGACTTTGTTTTAATGCCACTGTATCTTACAAGTTATTTAATCATTAACAACTTTAAATTGATTTTAAAGTATTTTTCTCATATGAAATGAAATAGTTTCTTTATTTGTAATATTAAAAATTCCTGCCCAAGTTTTGTGTATGAATATTAAATACTTAGGAAAAGTTATGAATATTAAAGTTTAATTGTAACAACTTTCAAAAAGAAAATATTTTAATACACACGGTAAACTTTCAAGATAATTATTTACTTAAGCGGAAAAGCACTTTCCTAGAATTGTTTTTTGTTATTTCTTTTTTATTTTTACTTTTGCATTAAATATAAATATTAATATAATAAATTACAGAATACTTAAATTTTTGTAGTAAATTATAAATATACCTAAATCAAGTAAACTGATTCACTTATACTAATCATTTAAATTAATATTTATTTGAAATAAGTTTTCAATATTTATTTATTTATTAAAGATAAAATATATAAATCCTTACCTTGAGAATATGATCATGCAATTTGGAATTTTGAACACTGGTCGATTCCTTTAATTGTTCAAGGGTTGCATTAATTTCTTGATGAACTTTCTGTTCCATTTCAAATTTATCTTTCAAATTCGACACACTAACACTAATAGCTTTAACAGATTCTCTTGTATTAGTCTGATCCTCTTTAAGCGAAGCAATTTTTGACACCACGGTCGCCATTTGGAATTCCAACTTGGAAATTTCTTTTCGGAAATCCGGCACGCTCTTATCGACTTTACTTTCGATGTTCTCCACATTTTCTAGTAATTCCAGCATGGACATGTGCAGTTTATCGTAGTTTGACAGTTGCTGACTTAGGTTAAACATCGATAGTTCGCTAGTTTTTTGTAGCGACTCTAAGTTCGATAATCGGTCGTCGATAGTCTGATCATTCTCCAGTTCGTTCTCTTGGTCATTTACTTCGTTAGTTTGATGTCTCGAGTATTGTAGTCCTTGCAATTGAGCGTCTAAGGAACGGATTTTATTGTGCAAATCTCGGTTGGCTTCTTTTAGATGCGCTGTGGTTTTTTCTAGCTCAATGACATGCTTTCTTAATGCCCTTTGATGACGTGCTGGATGGGGTTCATGCTCGATTTTGGTAGGCTTCTTTTCTTGTAGAGATTTCCAGTTGAACGACCATTCTAGTTGTGCAGCTTTCAACTGCAATAAAATATACAGTAATTAATTTTTGTGTGGTCGAAAAGGCCACTGCAAATTATTATAATTTGTATTTATGCCGTGGAACCATAACTTTGCTGTTCCACGAAATGGAATGGGTTTAATATTGTGTGACATTAACACAAATACATAATAATTTTTTATGTATTTCGAAGTTAATGTGAATTTTTATATTTGTAAGGTTTATCATGATGAAATACAGTAGTTTTTAATTTATTATTTCATAATTGCAATGATTTTTTGGTAGTTAAAATTTATTAAAGTAGATTTTTTACAAGTTTTTTGAAAATAGTTTTCTGTAACAACAATTTTCATGTTTTTAATTTTTTTCTTTTTTACTATTTTAATCTTTATATTACTTAATATAAAAATTGGAAAAATACAAAGCAGTATTTTGAAAACGAAGATCTTAAAAATTACGATACATCGAAATGTAATAAAAAAATGTATTTTTTCAAATTGATATAAATTTATATATCTTAGAAATTATATTAAATATTAATAGTAATCTATTTTAATTCATAATATTTTTAAAACGATGTGATATTATAATTTACAGAAAATTTACATATATTTCTTATTATCAACAATTTCTGAATAAGTTTATTCATAATTAATTATATACGCATGATTTTTAATATATTTTTTATATTGGTAACATTTCGTATGTAATTTTATTTAATGACAAAATGAAATAAAGCATACCATATATAATTGTGGTTCTATTAATTTTGTTGAAAATCAACTTTACATACTTCAACTTGACCGACTGAACGTGAATACATAAAAACAGAAAAGAAAAGAAAAAAATAGAAACGCGAATCGAATATCGTAAAGGTACCCACATCCTTCAGCGCTTATAATTAACCAAATAAAAGAAACAAAAGAGTATATAGCAAAACAGTCGAGCATCATATAATAGCAATTACATCGTAGAGGGCAGGTGCATTGAGACGACATTTTTCAAAGAGTAATAATATACAACATGACTGAAACATTGAAACATGAAAAGATATTTTCCATTGTCTATACAGGTAACGAAATTATATGTTAAGGGCCACTCAGTATTTATTATAAATACAATAAAAGAGTCAACAGATGGAGTCACAGTTCATGCACAACTGGTTTTCAAATGTTTTTCAACTTTTAGTCAGCCAATGTCCGACGAAAAAATGTTAATTTTATTAAAACGTTCGTTAAATATGTCCACATAAAATACGAAAACGTAAGCTATATATTACACCTGGAAAACGGCTCATAGGTTTTAATTATTGTTTATTCAAATTAACGAATATAACGAAATTCTTGGAAAGAATTTTTTAACAGCGTATATTTCAACAGCGTTGAATGTATTTCGCTGACATATTCATAATGGTATATAAAAATGTTACTCATTATAATTTTAACATGCTACATTAAAACATACAAAAGAGTTCTTTTTTTTTTAATGTTTATTCTACATCATAACTAGAATTCTTCGCATTAATGTGTAGGAAAATATTTGTATTGTGATTCAACCTAAAAATAGACAACAGGCAATACAATATAAATAATAATCTAAAGTCATTTTTCATTTGTAGAAACATAAATATTACCTAAAAAAAAGTGCTATAGTAATAGTTTTTATATGTTGTTTTTTTAAATTTTTAATTTATTATTTAGAAAATTTGTTGTTTTACGGTTTTAATAAAGCAGTAAATTGGAAACTCCAATTAATTTATATTTCTGTAGAAATATCTTGATAAATTTTATGCCTTTTCTCAAACAGTTAGTTTAAATTTGTGTAAATAAATAAAGGAAAGATTTGAAGGAATTTCCAGTAAATTTGAAGGAAAAATTAATTTGGAAAAAGTGGTAAGAATGTAGCAGACGCAAAATTCTGTTTACAGAAACTCAATTGCCAGAAGGTAGACTACTGTAACAGTAATTATTTAGAAACGACTGCTTTTTACTTGCGCAATATCTTAATTTGCTAATAGACTTCGCTTCAAAAAGTCGAAACACTTTCAAGTCACTTTGCGTGAATTAGAATCGAAAGCCAAAGACAGAGAAAAACGGGTTTCAATATTGCCTGCTACAGTCACGACAAAGCTTAAATAGTTTCATCTCACTCTTATAACTCTCATATAACTTATGCAGAGGGTAATTTTGCGGTCGTACAATTATCATGAGGAGAAAAAAAAAATCCAACAAGGTTTAATATCCATGAGGGTTGTAGGAGTGTAGGAGGGTGCAACATTCACTTTATACGTGGTTTAATGTTGGATCTTTTACAGGCGAGTGATCAAAGAGCCCTGGTTTTATATTATAGGGTGGTTTTTGTTAGATACCTATCCGGCAACCGATATTTATCTATTACAAAAGAATTTCTCTTATAAGATACACCATCGAATACGGAATTTATGAGGTACAGAGAAGTCTCTTGCCCGATTTTTGTGCGAATTGATAATAAATAATTTGCTTTCATCATACTCGTTTTACAATGTCATATTTTGGAATTTGTGTTTTTGCAAGTCGTGTGTTCAGAGTCGAATTTAATATTGATGAAGTCTTATAAGTTACACATATGAGTAATGCATATAACATTCTGCTGATTTGATAAAATTTTCGTGAATAAACATATTTTATTGCATATGTTTATTAATTTCTAAAAAAGGATATTGAATCAATAAGATTCTTAAAATATGAAACCTTTAAGCGTGCGACAAATTATTTTTATACTACAATTTAAGATAAAATTTTGATATTTTGATTGGTACTATAAGGACAATTTCAAGTTAGATTTTAACTAATCCTGATTTAAAATTTTAATTTTTCATTTTCAAAGTAAATTTTGATTTTTAAATGTTTATTTTTAAAATTAATTTTTGATTAGAAATCCATAATTTGTAATAAAAAAGATTTATGTCTTTATTAATTGACAGTCAAACGACTTCTTTCCAACTGTGTACTTTTGTTGATGTTACGAAAATTGGTCACGAATTTTTCGAATTTTTATACGTGGCGAATTATATAAGCTAACAGTAATCTATTCAACAAAAAAAAAAGCGAAGATACCTATAGAGCTAAAGAAAAGATGAAAAAAATGTATGTCCCTATTTTGGTATTCCGTCGTTTAAGCATTTTTTTTGTGCCCATTTCTCGGATATGTTTTATGTAGGCCTTTTAAATGATAATATTTATGTATTATATATGGAATAAAAATTTGCGAAGAGTATTTTCTCCAGATTTTCCTGAATCTAATTTTCTCCAGCCAAGGTAAATCAGATGTTTTTCGCATACATATTTTATTTTTAAAATTATTTCTGAATTTTCTGCTTTAAGTTTGTCAATACTTTTTTTAAAGAAAATAACGCAAGCACTCTTATAATTTTCATGAAAATAACAAACTAAATTCATTATAATAATATTTCAAAAGCAGATACGTTGTTATAGAAAAAAATAAATTAACAAATTTACGTTTATATGTATTTTAAATGTAAAGCCAAAAAATCAACAATGTTATATAAAGTTTAAAATAATATTAAAATATTTGTTTTTACTGTTTTAAAATGTTGATTATAAATTTGAAAATAATTTGTATAAAACATTTTACGAAAACAGGTTTGGAGAAAAATGATTCAGTTCTCGGTACAAAGTTATAAACTTTGTTAAAACAATTTTAAGAACTAAAAAGAAAAATTTTATTAAATATTTTGCGCTTCATTTTCAACTTCATTTACAAAAAAACTCAATTATCCAAAATGAAATTTTGTATTTTCCACAGTTTTAAAAATGTATTAGTATTATTATTCTAAGCCTTTTTATATTTGAATAATATGATTTGTAGAAAAAGTACTGCGTATATCTTGTACGAAAACTCATAATTAATTTACAGTAGCGGGTATACAAGTTTATATGCTTTTATATCTGTAAGGTTTGTAGTTTTATAGATTAAGATACCTTTTTTTATTGTAATAAAAATTCTATTTACTTGAAAAAAAAAACATAATATTATATAACGCTACAAGCTTTATAGATGTATAAAGAATCGACCTATTAATTATATTATTATACATTTTTTAAATTGTTATTTTTAAATGAAAAAGCAGTTAGGTTTAAAATATATTTATATTAAATGTATTTCAAATGAAATACTTTTAAATTAAATAATTCCAATAAAAGTTTATTTATATTTATTGTATGAAACAACATAACAAAAACTATTTAAAAATAATCATATACATAAAAAGATAGACAAAATAAATATCGTATTTCGTAAATTCAATTCATTTTTTTAAAACATCAAGTAATATAATATAGGAAAATTCATATATATATATATATATATATATATATATATATATATATATATATATATATATATATATATATATTTGTTTATCAAGCTATTTTTTCGTGATGTGTAGTTAATAACGTGCTTTAACAGCAAAATTGTTTCGACTCGCAGCAATTTCCGATTATCACGAACTGACTAGGGAAGCAATTTCGTAAAGTTCAAGCGAATTTCGGAAGCTATAGCATCCAATTTACAGTATGTCGGGTTTTGTTTTAGTCTCTATAGTCTACTATAGTGTTTCTATTCAACCACTTAACACAAAGAGATAGAGCATTCTGGACAGCCCTGCTGTCGGTTATTTAAGAAAAATAATCGAAATTTTCGGGTCTACGGTCTAACATGCCTGATAGATTGTAGTCCATTAAATATTAGAATACTGCGTTTACACATGTTCTTATACAGAACGTATTTTGGATAACCCTTTCGATAGGTATTTTCGAGAAATAAACGAAATATCAGAAACTAGAATCTAATTTACAATATGTCGTGTTTTAGTTATATTCAATGTTTAGATGTTTATGTATAAACAACACAAAAGGAGAACATTTTGTATAGCCCTACTGGTAATCGGTTCCGAAAAACAATAGAAATTTCGGAGCAACTAGGATACATTTTACAATATGTTGAATAGATATTAACTCTTAGCTAGCTTTAGAATGTTCTGTTTATTTCATAGAACACAAAGAGCGAGCTGGAGCAATTTTGGTCAGCCCTGCGGATGGCCGTCCCCGAAAAAAAGAAATAACAGCAGGTGCTCAACGGTGGCGACACACGATGGCCTGTGGCTCAAACGCATAGCACCTGCCGTTTTGCCGTTGCCTAGCAACCAATATATTATTCTGATGGTCACACTTTGGCTGTTCATGTATTTTATAGTGAACGTATACCTTTGATGGTTCTGGCGTTTTACCATTTTCGAAATATATGTACCCCAACATACATCATAAAAAGTTTTTTAAAACGTTTATTGCTAAATTCTTGTTGGACATTTATTATTTACAGTTATATTAATAATTTTTTTGGAAATATTTCGGTATCTTAAAGTTTTAAAAAATTAATATATCTGTAAATAACTCAAATAGAAGTTACTGTGTTTAAATTTATAATTGTATATGTAGAAAATATAAAATTATTAATCAATTTCAATTTTTTTATATAAAAATATGATTAAACATACGAAATAACAAATGAAAACTTCATATGAAAATTTTTATGTAAATTATGAGAAAGATATATAAAGAATTTTGAAATATTTTTAACTAAATTGCCTAATAAACACTTTATTATCATACTTTTAATCGCGTTTACAAAATTAGCAATATTGTTCATTAATTAGTGTCAACAGAATATTAATTAATTATATTATTAATGTACACAATGTTATGGATATACATTATTAAAATCTTTAAACAAATACAGTTTCTATGGCAACGTTTCATTTATTGCAATGTTTAATTAACATAATTATATATAGTATGTTTTTATGTAAATCTGTGAAAATGAAATTATCTATTTCACTTTTAACAGAACACGAGTATATTTGTAGATTGGAAATGAGGAATCGAATAAAACAAGATTAAAAACATTTGAATGGATCCATTCAGACTACCCTACTTACAATAAAATTAGTTTTATAAATAATATTAACTGACGAAAATAAAATCGCGCATTTGCGTTTTTTTTTCATAAATTAATAAATAGTTTTATTTAAAAGTTAAAACATAACACCAATTTCGTAATAAGTAGAATAATCTGAATGAGGCTGTACACTTATTCCTGTAATTTTATGATAAATGTTTTTTTACTGGTTTAATGATTTAATAATAATTATTTATTCATAAATGTGAAATGTATAATACTTTAATAAACTTTAAATTTTTGAAGAATTTTTGAAAAGACGTAAAATATTTTGAAATGGTGCATATTTAATTACTCTAATTATCAATAGCTTACGAGTACTGGAAAAATAAATATATTTTTACTAAAATAATTTTCTTCTAAAACAAGAAAAAAGAAATCCCTTCTTAATTAGAGTTTTGTAAGCGGAATATTAAAGTTTCAAGACATTTTCCTTAAGTTAAATATTTAATCTGTAATCTTGTTACAATGAAAATTATGCATTCTTTACTTCTTTCGAAATAGCTTATTGTCAGACTTTTTACATCTACTAAAAACAATTGATAGCAACATTTAATACATATGTATCACAGTGGTACAATCATTTTTATTGTAGCGTATTCCAGTGCTAAACAGCCCTTAAACGAACCATTAAGATTTAACTGTTGAATTATTTAACTCCGTTAACGGTGTTTTTGTCGTAATCTCAGTAGACGATTACAAAGTAAGTATAGACACAATGTAATTCGCTTGCTTTTCATTGTATGTGTGTATGTATTTGACTTTATTTCGCCCAAAAAAGAACAGAAAAAAATTGCACGTCGACATGAAATAAGAAGAACAGAAGAATACTTGAAGCTTGAAATTTAAAAGAATTCAAGTACAGCATGCAAATGGCAAGTCTTACACAACTTTCTGGCCAGCTCCGGGCAAATTTCATCATAATGGCTGTTACACCTGACGAATTCTCTTTTTTCAACTCGGGAATATAAATGTTCCAAAGACATAATTTTACTTCGTCTTGCCAATTGAATGAAGTGGTTAATTATTTATGTATTATAAATCATTTTTCTCGTTATTTAAATTGCTGATTATTACTACTTGTTTATTTTAAAATACTGATAATCTTTATGAATGTGAGAATTTTCAGTTTTTTGTTTTCTTTTAAATATCGGTGTCCTTCTACCTCATTATTTTCAAAGGCTTTTAGAAAGTTAAATATGCATTTAAACAACTGTTTTATAATTATTTTCGTATAAATATTTATTAATTGAACATTATATTCTTTAACAAAATGAAAAACTTTTCAGAACTCATTATAATAAAACAAAAATTCGTTAGGTTTTTAGTTCTGTTTATTTTAATTATAATAAGATGTTTCCGTTTACTACGCATAAACCTTCTTTAGGAAACTAATTTTAAATGATTTTACGATGATTTTTAAAAAATTTTACTAAGATTTTAATTTATTTGTACACCAGATTGTAAAAGTGGTTTCCCTCACGTCATATACCAGCATTTACAACTATATTAAAATAAAACGGCTTTAGGATTTAGTTCTGTATTATAATTGCAAGACCCATCAATATTAACAGTAGATTGATAAGAGAATTTATAAGAATTTATAATAATTTATAAATTTTATAATTTAGTTACTTGTTTGTTACCTAGTAACTTGTTTCTATATTCTGTTAATTTACTGTTTATGATATTTGTATCATTTTTCCTGATGATGATGTACGTTGAGTACGTCTATTATTAATAAAAATTAATACAGAACTAAATCCTAAAGTCGTTTTATTTTAATATAATGCATTTTGAAATTATAGCTAACCAAAAATAGTTTGTAATGAATTATGAAGTAGGTATAGTAAGAAATATGCAGAATCTTTCTCTTAATATTTTCATTTAAGGAGTAGTTTCAAATCTTAGTTTACAATATTGAACTTTTTTCTATAAGAATTAGTGTGGAAGTTGATTTATTTCAAGAATATATATAGGAATATTGTTTGAGATATTAAAAATATGTATTTCAATCTCTTTTATTAAAAGAAAAATGGGCATCTTTAATATAAATTGAAAACGATTGTATGCATGCAGATTTTAATAAAGATTTGTAAGAAAGCAATTTTTTATTCTTTTGTAATAAAACAGAAAAAGAAGAAGTGGCGGTATATAAAACAAAAGCCGGTACTACACTCCCCTTTTTATGTAAGTACGCATGTAATTATATAAGTTCGTGTGTCGTAATAGTACTTTATGAATGAAAGTTTCTGGTACTTTAACTGCCAGACACAATAAGTACTTTTAAAAATTAACGATGTCCAGAAGAGTTGAAGAGAGAAAAGTAATAGTGTAGTTTCAAAAAAGATATAAAAAAATCTCAAATGTAAAAGTTGGCGAATGTAAACCACAAAGACAAGCTTCGGGTACACGGGTATTCCATGAATTACCTCATGTCGGTTATGTTTCACGTTTTATAACGTCATACAAAAGACAACAAGCATCTTAAAAGAGAAACAAAATTTAAAATTCTCTTTGTAATCTGTACAGGGATACATACGAGTATAACACGACCCCAAAAGGATACACTACTGCGAAAAAAATCTTTATTGAGCTTAATAAAATATTTGCGTAGTTTAGGTTAAAATATTTGGTTTTATAATTTAAACGTTTTGATAGGAACAACGTCGTGCAAATACAGTCTGCGTCTCTGCGAGAGACTAAAGTCAATTCAACTTTCAAACATTCCTTAATATCTTTCCTATTGCAAATGTCAACAAAGAACAACGGACGGTATGGTTAACTTTTGAAGGAATTCCAGCGCGAAGCGCACTACTACTAAAATACCCATCGTTTGTCTGTTGAATTCGGAATCGGTACAAATGTATTCAAACAGAAAAGTGTTTTAAACAAATTCACCGATCAGGAAAAATCCATTTTCGAACCGAAAACGAATAGAACGACCAGTAATTTCAATTTTATTACGAAATTTTGTGTCAAAGAAACTTCCCCGTTAAGAATTCAAAAGGTCGGGCCCTCCCGCCATGATCTGAAACATGATAAATTAAGAATTTACGGTTAGGTTATTTATTTTCGTCGAATGTCGTCCGCAACATATATAAAGTGGGTTTATTTTATATATTGTATATATACACACATAGCCACACGGCTAACGCATTTTCCCAAACGATCTTTCCAACACAATAGCTTCGAGAATTCCTCGTTTTTCGTCTTTTATATAAAAATGAAGCCGTTGTCAAACCCAGGTAACTGCTATACAAGTGCATTGTTCCACACCTATTCACGGATCACATATTTTCGGACCACCACAACTATATATAACGTATTTTGCTCTATTAGTCGCAAGAATTTGGTCCTTCAAAATATGTAGCACATTCCACGATCTTTTTTTTTTTTGTTAAACATCAAAAGCAAAAGAATTAAATATGTTACACATCTTAAAAATGTTCGAGGTTCTTGCACAGGTTTATACATATTTTAAACGATATAACTGCATTTTCTAGTTTTCGCAATGTTATTTAAAATAAAATATTATTTATTTAACATACCAAGTTAAAAATTAAATTAACTGTAGTTTTGGTATTGAATTTATTACTTTTACTGAACTTTGCGCTATATTTAATTCGCAAAATTGCATACATATTTTATTTCTCTTTATTTTATAAATAATTCCTGAAGAATTTAAGTTGAGTTTAAAATTTATTATTTATTTAATTGTGTTTGCTATTCTACTAGTGTGTAAAATATGTTTCACAGTTCTGTAAAATAATATATTTATTATACTTATAATAGTTTATTCTTATTTAGTACCAACGGTAATAAGTTATGGAATTATTACTGGACACCTTTTTATCAATTAAATTAGATTAAGTTAATTTTATAGTTTGTGATTAATTACCAAATTCTATTTAAAATATTGGACAAATTAGTGCTGTTGGAATTATATTTAAATCGAAAAATGCATTTTTTAAATTGTATAGTCGTAAAAAAAAGTATAGCAATCTATTTGTCTGTAATGATAATTATTCATCCAAATGAACGATACATTATGGTCATAAGTAATAACCTTTATTATATGCTCGTTAAGTAAAGTACTATTGATTTTAGTAGTTATATTCAAAAAAATATAAAATCTACAGAATAATTTTTTTTGGAATATTTGTTAACACAATAAAACCAAAAATCGAATAAAAGCAATTTTATTCGGGTTCCTTATTTTAAAAATTCCCGTAATTAAACGCCTTATCCAAACAGTGTGCCGCTCGTTTGATATAATGATCTGGTCCGGTTGTCGTTCGAGGTCATACCACCGGTACACATAGGAACCACCATACACCAAACAGAGAACAAGTGCATTTTGAACTGAAACCAAATTTCGCCAGCTGCCGAAAAAAAACTGGTTGCATTTTTAAAAGCGAATCACCCGCCGGGTAATTACATGCCTGTTCGAGCAGTGTGTGTCTTCTTGTGTTCGGCGGCCAAGATAACTCGCAGCCCATTCGCTTCCATTCCAATGCAATTCCGAAATGATTCAGTTTGCGTTTTATGCTGTCATTGCAGAAATGCAATTTGACGACGGTGGAGATGGAATACGGCGTTCGGGTAGGAATACTCGATGACCTACAAGTGTACTTATTATTTTTTCGCTGATTTATGACAGGTTATATACGCGCAAGATTGTTCTCTGTATTCAAGATACAAAAATTTATTGTTCTATGTTCGATTTGGTTAATGGAAAAACCTAAGATAATTTCTTCCGAAAATTTTCTCTCGCTGTCTTGTTTATTAATGTTGTAAATTTGCAAATAAAATCTCCTTTATTAGTTAAATAAAATTAATTATATAATACTGTCTGTATATTAATATAGAAATATTATTTTACAAGATAAATTTTGAGAGGTAGATAAACTGAAGATATATTATTTAATATCTCTAATAAATAGCTTCATATTTTATTTAGAATTTAGACAAATGAACAATAAAAATGGCATTCAATCAATCTGCTTTTTATAATTTTACAGCTAGAATAATTAGTTTAATAAAATATTACATTCTTATATAATAAAAGATATTTTTATTCCTTGCTGTAAATCTCCAAGTCTATTATAATTTTATTAACCGTTCTGTTGGTGCATTTGAAAAATTTACTAGTATCAACATTTAACACCTCGTAAAAGAAGAAGGAAAGAAAAAAAACATCATTATTTATTCGGTTACGTATTCGGTGCTGTCTTTTATTGCGGCATTCTGAATTGAAATAACCCCTTAAAAATTGTCAGAAAGGTTTTTAACTTCCTGCTAAATTTTAATAGCCTCAAGACATTTGGGCTCGCCCGCGTTTAGCAAAAAAAAAATCGACTGGTCGTCGCTTACAAATGGAAACGAAGAATGAAAAACGAATGGAAAAAAAAATATACGACAGAAACAAAAGAAACACGAAAAAGGACCGTTAGGATGTGGATGAAGGAATTGGCTCATCTCTGATAATAGATATATTATATACGGATGGCCAATTCAGACTGTAAAGACATATATACCAAAATAACAAATTATTTTAGTATAAGCAATTTCAATTTCTAGTTGTATGTTATTTATTGTTTACAAATATACAGAATTTATTTGCTGAAAGTTTGCTAAAATATATAGAATTTTATATTTATATAAAAAACGTTGTGGACTAATTTTTGTAACGTATTAGCATAATATTACGACATCTTACAAACGTTTAAATGTTTTCCTGTTTATTGCAAAAATAATTTAAAGATACGATATAGTCATTTCTAACCTAAAAAAAAATTAATATAGATAAATTACTTGATACAAAAAGTTTACTGATTATACATTAGAATATGCAGAAGACCTATTGTAAAGTCTCATTTAGAAAATCAATTTTCTTCATTTTAACGTTACGTTTTACTCGCAGTACTAGCTAATAATAAATAATAATAATAAAAACACAATGCAAATTTTTTTAATAATAATTATAACATACATGATCAAAAATAAAATAATTTTTGTTTGACATATAAGTAATCACATATTTTTTATACATTTTTCCATATTGCATACATATTTATGTGTTCTGAAGCAAAAGATTATATGCTACCTACATAAATTTATTTAAATTTCTTTTTACAATAAAATGTAAAAAAAATAAAAACATAATATAATGTTCCCACGCTCAATATCGTTCATTTCCTTTATATTAAAAAAAAAAATTTGTTTTAGAATTGTTTTCAATTAAAATGAAAGAATTTAATTTAATTCGACGAAAAAATTTATCAAAAACACGATTCAAACATCTCATTTCCAATTTTAGAAAAAATAAAATAAACATACATGTTTGCATTTCATCCAACTTTGATTTGATTTAAAAAGTTTTATATCTCGAAAAAAAATTGATTAAAATATTTTTATTAAATTCTTCTACATTCTATGTTTATATTCAATAAAAAATACGAGTTTTATTTATTTTTCTCCGAACAAACTGATTTGATTTCAAAGTCATTTCAATTTAATTTACATCCGAAACTAGTTTAAAAACTTTAAAGGCTGTCAATGATTTTTAAATTTTAATATTGTCTATTTTATATTCTTAATACATATTTTTGCGCAACAGTTTTTTTTTTGTAAAATTTATGTACATACATTAAAATATATAACCTGTAAAATCTGACAATATATTTTTTTTATTTATTTTTAATTATTCAGCGAAATGTACATTACGCTGTATTATAAAAGTTGAAAAAAATTACTTGTGAAAATGTACATATAAAAAATAACGTGTATTTTATATAAAATATACGTTGTATCAAAGAGAATGTATCAAGATGAAGGTGCAGCAGTCGAACCAGTTGCTGAACCATTTGTTCAACTTGAACCCCCGTGGTAAAAGAAAAGAAGAGGAAGCACAACCAACGGCGGCGGCGGCAGCAGTAGAAGAAACGAAACCTACCGAATTTGTAGCCGAAATAAAAGAGCAAATAAAAGAGAAACATAAGTTCAATACGAAAAACACAACTGAAAAACCCGAAAAAATCATTACTCGCAGAATTAGAAGTTTTATTACCAGGAGACGATCTGCAGTTATCATTTGAAACGCTTATAAAGCGTTTCGGATGATAAAACTGCAGATGCAATTGTAATGCCGAGCAAGGGACCTACATCTTATAGTGGGTCCCGAACTACTCATACCCAGCCGATATCAGTTCAGTGGTACAAGGTTTTTAATACCAGAAATAATATTTAAATTAATTTCTGGTGTAAGCGCGAACCAACACTAAACTAAGATATTAAGATAAGAAATAATTACTGTTTCTCGTGTCACATAAAGATATTAACAAAATCATTCATTTGTATATTTTATTGAAAATGTAAGGTACATGCCATTATTTGTTTGAATATACTAATTTAATTATTCCTATTATTAAATACTTTATTTTCGGTGTCGCCAACAAATAATTTATTTTTTGTATAAAACGGTATATATTTATTTTTTATTAATCAAATAAAAATTAAATAGAACTGTACAAATAATTTTTAAATAAATTAGGTATTACAGACTTTAACCTATCTTAAATACGTTGTTTTTTAGTTTTAAAAGTATACTGAGTGTCCCCGTATTGTTGGTGTATGTTTTTAATATATATATATATATATATATATATATATATATATATATATATATATATAGATCACTAGATATAAACGGGAATTAAAAATTTGTCAATTTTTATTTTTATTTACAATCTAAATCCGATCTTATCTAATTTTTTTGAAATATTAAATAAACAGTTTTAATCAATATATTTCTCGTAATTTTTGTAAATTAAATGAATAAAATAATATCAAATAATATTGCACAATATTCTAATTAATCTAATTTATATTCTAAATACAATAAATAAATCGCTGATACCAAAATCTTTATCAATCATTCCGAAAAATATTCCCTTCACGTCGTAAACACGGAATCGCTCAAAATATAGTTGCAATCGTTAAACAAATGAAATGAATTCGGAAACAAGTGAGTATACAGTAGGGAGCACAGCCTACTGTTTTAAATGCGTAGCGCGATTCTACCTCGACGGATACGTGACGTATGTAATGTGGATTGTGGATAATATGGATGACACATACAGACAGGACAGAGAAAGAGAGGCATACACAAACATGACATATATATATATATATATATATATATATATATATATATATAACGGCTGTACCTACAAGACAAATGCACCGTGAACTAATTTCCTTCCATTTGGTACATAATACAGCGAGTGCTGTTTTGGCTCTGAACTGGATAATATACGAAGTACAGCAGTAATTAAAATTATAACCATACGTGGTTATACAACTTTTTTTGTTTTTTTATTTTGTTTCAACCGAAGTGAAAAGTTAAATCGAGTGAAAATTTTGGTCTGTTACATGATTATTTTGGGTATAATAATGTACCCACTGAAAAACTGTAAATATTTATTAATACAACTATATACATTAAAAGTAAGAATTTTAAAATAGTAGATACGGCAATACCTAATTTAATCTAAACTAAGCGAAATGCTGAACTGAGTTAAAATTTGGGCCGAAAATATTACTCATTACATAGGATACTCATTAGGGGACCGTAAAAAAACTACACAAATATCTATATCTATATATATATATATTGTTTTTCAATCATATTAGAAATAAATAAAAATACGGAAAATAATAAATTTAAATAAATATAAATATAAATATAAATAAATAATAGAAATAAAAATAATACACCAAATCTTCACTGTAATTTATTAAGAATTTTAAATTAAAAGTCTCTTAAAAATAATGGAAATTAGAAATAACTTATTGAAAATTTTTGCTGAATTATAAGTACATAATTTAGAATTACTGTCGCAAGTAAATTATACGTAGCGAAAATCTCCAATTCTATCAGACAATAAAATGAGATTAAAATTAAACAAGATGGAAGTTAAAATATGTAGTAGTAATAATAATTCCACTAGCATTGTATAATACACGGTTTATATAAAAGATAAAATTATTTAACACGGTAGATCTAGTGCCCAATTTATCTTTAGATTTATTTTCACTTTAAGCATAATAAATTCGAAATATATCTCTCATAAACAATCAATAAATTTTAGTAACTATTACAAAGATATATAAAAGAAATAATATTTATCAGAAAAGTAAAGAAAAGCAGTAAAAAATTTTATATAAGTACCCTCGAGATACCAAGTTAGATTTTATTTTAATACCAAGTTTCGAAATCTCATATTATATTTATCTCTATATCTCTGTAACCTTTAACCTAGTTTCCATTTAAGTTATGTTTTGTGGAAGTCATAAGTTTCAAAATAAACTTACTAAGTAGCTGTAAATGATAGCGTTAATATATTAACTAGTATTTCTTTAAAATTTACTAGATTAGAAACTTTTTAGTCTCAATTTTAAACAATAAATTGTTTCGTATTTACTATATCCTGAAGAAGAAAACACAATATCATAAAAGTTACAACGAAAAAATGTTTTTTGTGTTTATATTTTAATAATTTTGAGGAAAAATTTAATAATCAATTTTTTTCTCTCTTATCCATCTGGGTCTGTATATTTTGCGAGAAATGCTATTCATTTCAATTTTTATTAAAATAGGCAAAGTCTGATATGAGAATATTTGAATACTGTTAGCATTTTAGCAATTTTTCTAGATGAAATATTATCCTGATGAAATATCTCCTAAATTTTTCCACAATAAATACGCGTTGTAAATGGATAAAATTTTAATAACTTTTCGAGTTGTTTACTAACTAAATATTTACAGTATAAGAAACATGCCCGCTCTTCAAGAATTCGTCGGTTTTGGTATTCCTTTTTCCGAAATGCATCCCAGAATTTACAGTCTACATCAGATAAAATGTGGGAAAGGATCCACTCTTGTCAAAACCATCTTGCTTTTATTTTAATTTAGTTTTTTTTTTTTCATTAAATCAATTTGATAGTGAAAAATACAATATTGTGTTACTTTTTACAATAATTAGTATATTTAGTAAAATAAATATTAAATATTTTTGAAAAAACTTAATAAACACTACAAGAACAAAATATACTTTAATAGTAAGTTACGTATTTAAAATAAACAAATAATAAGTTACAATAATTAACTTTTAAAATAATTAATATTTATAGCATTTTTATTATTTGAAATTGGGTATAATAATTTATTGATTGATAGATATCAATCCAGGATTTCATAACTAATTGTAAGCATTAATAAGTTTAGTATTGTAATTTATAATTGAAATTAGTAAAATATAAACGATTAACTTTCTAATTTTAATTTAAAGAAATTATTGGTGATATTCTTGACATATATTTATATAGATATTAAAATTTCTAGTAAATTCTAAAATATATTAATATATACATATATATATATACATATATATATATATATATATATATATATATATAATATATATATATATATATATATATATATATATATATATATATATATATATCAGAGTATATCAAATATAAGCATGAAATAACTATTAAACTGAAAATGAAAAAACTCATAGTTGTTTCATGCTTATATTTGATATACTCCGATATTGTTTCATTATAACCATTAATACTCACTTATATATATTTAGGGCAAATGTTTCTGTCGAAATTGTAATTTTCAATTTTTTACAATTAAACTGGGTTTACTATCTATAAATATAGTATATTTTAGTTATTACTCATCAGAATGAAGTATATTTGCTCAAGCTGCAGGTACATACCGGTAGAATGCTTATACGTTTTCTATCTATAAAACAGGACATTTAATTTTGACGTGGATGATTTGTAATTATATGTTCGTTAGATTAAAAATCAAAATTTATTTTTCAGCAATATTTATTATTCTGCAGGTTTTCCTTGTTAATTTTAAACTTGAAGAATCACAAACTCTTTGAATCTTTAATCTTTATAAAAAGTGAAATAAATAAAGTCAAAAAAAAATCTTGTATATCTTCTTTGAGCTATAATTCCACAAATATGTTTATCTCGTATTATCTCGTATCGTCCCTACCGCAACCGCGGCTATTTAAATTTTTAATCGCAATCAAAAATTCTGTAAAACCAGAGGAAATAAAAATGGCTCCATATCAAGGCAATTTAGCCAGACAAAACAAAGAGAACACACACCGCAACCAAACATCACAGACAAACAAAGCATAACGTTTTGCGAGAGAGAGAGAGATAGAGAAGGAAAGAAAGACAAAATTTGAGCGAGAGATTACTTTCCCATGGGTGTCTGGTCCAAGAGTACTTCCTATGGGAAAACGCCGAAATAAATTATAGGAGCCGTTTTTACACCCCCGTGTCCGCGGGCGCAACAATGCGATGATTGCTCAGCGCATGCGTCATTAGCACGCGTGAACGAGGAGGAGGAAAAAAATCACTTATTTTATACTCTCTCTCGTGCTGCCCTCTACCTCATGCAACTATATTGCACGGGATTTTCACTATAATACGTGAGATGATTGTGAGAAATTTTGAATTGACGATCGTTTTATGTGCTGGAATTGTGCAGAATGATAAAAAAAAACAACAACAACGTTCAATTGATTGATCTTTTATTTTTATGAAAATGATGAAAAATTGAAAGGTCTTTATGATTATCATAGATCAATAAATATGTATTTAGGATTTAACATTTATATATGAATTTCTGCTACAGTAAAATTTATTAATTAATTTTTACCAATATATTATTATATTGGAAAAGTGGCGGATCAGTGTTTCATAGATATTGATATTCTTTTGTTTTTACTATAGAAGACAAGATGTTTAATTAGATATTTTAGTGAATTTGGATATTATATTGTATATAGCTAGTTCTATTTGAAAACGTTGAACGCTTATTTTCTCGTTGGTTAATTCTAATCTTTAAACGGTATTATCTCGAAACTTACAAAGTGTCAGTTTGCTGCTTTTCCACCAAAGTCCTCAAAGAAACCCAATTATTCCAAATTTTTAATAAGTGATACATGCTATTTTAGTTATCTTTTTATCTGTTCTCCGTACAAATATCCTCTCACGCTCTCCTATATATTCATGTGCTTTAACGTTGAGCATTCTTTTTACGCTGTTGATTTATTTGATTCGTTTTTCCGCATTTTGTTTTTCTTAAAACATTATAAACACAACATAGTAAAAAAATTCAGAACTCATTATATAGAATAAAATTGCTTTAGGTTCAAGTTCTGATATAAAATCAGTTTTTTTCCTGATGAAGACGAACGTTGAGTTTCGTCAAAACGTTGATTATAAATAAATTTTAATACAGAACTTAAACCTACAGCAATTTTATTTTATTATATGTACTTATAAGTACAGTAAGTACTTATCTTTTTCTTATATTATCAATATATTGTTCATTATGTAACCATTGTATAATACGTATATCATTTGTATATGTTTATTTCTTTATTTTATATTGTCTTGTTTATTAGGAAATCTCCTGTTAGAGTTTTTTTGTTTAAATAAATAAATATATAAATAATACAGTAGAACAAAAAAAAATAGAAAATTGTAGAAAATAGATCTATTGAAATTGCATCTATCATTAACGTTAAATTGTAAAAAAAAAATCATTAAATTATAAAAAAATTCACTTTTCAAAAATGCCAAATTTGATCCCTTGCCTTATTTAAAAATATCAAGTTAACTTTGTATCTCCAAAACAAATGCCGGTAGAAATTTGAAAAAAACTTTAAATGTAAATACTTTTAACTACGTACTGAATTTAGTTACAATATGCAAATATGATGCGATTTTGTTGTTATTATTTAATACATAACTAGATTGATATCTTCTGTTACTTGTCCAAGATTTTGAATTTTAAATGGTTAGTAAAAAATATAGGTATTACAATATTTACATAATTTATTTTGCTACCATATACATATGTTTTCACAATTTATATGGATTTAATTTTAAGAATACCTGCAATAATTTGTTTACTAATAAAAATAAAAAATCATAAATAAATAATACTTTTGATAATAAGTGTAGAGTACAATTAACAAGCAAAATAAAATATAAAATCAATTTTACTATATA
Organism: Clivina fossor; assembly: GCA_963966155.1. Lineage (NCBI taxonomy): Eukaryota > Metazoa > Arthropoda > Insecta > Coleoptera > Carabidae > Clivina > Clivina fossor. Next base: position 14,195,171 of record OZ014560.1, read on the forward strand.
AATGCAAATAACACAATTTCAATTATAGCTAGAATGTTTATTTGTAACGTGAGCATTTTGAAAACTAAATTCTGGAAAAAAAAATTGGTTCAACCGTATTAGTGATTTTCTGTCACACCGATATCAGCGAGTCAATTAAATTCTGTTAAACAAATGACGGCTGAAAAATATATGAAAAAGCGGATAATAAATAAAAATTATTGTCTCACCAACGTGTTGGATGGAAATGATATAAAGAATGTTGGTATAATAATAATTCATTTCGTCCCGAAAACTGGCTTGAAAAATTAGCTATTGGAATTTTTATTAATTTTAGGTTGAACATAAATTTCTTTATGATGCTGTTAGATTACCCAAGATGAGAATGAAATTCTATTTTATAGGTGTAATAAATATTAAAAAAAAAAGGATTTTTTGATATATATATATATATCATGAAAAAGTATTACGTGCATAATTAAATTGTTTTAATTAAAAATATTTCACAAATTTTAATAATAATTTCGTCGAAAATATTTTAATATTAATAACAGTCATAAAACATTGATATTAAGATATTAAAAATTTACTGTTTTACGAACAAAATGAAAATATAAATTTCTTAAATTTTTAAAGTATATTTAGATTATATATAAATATGTAAAATATAATGTAAAGTATATAAATATGTAATATATAAAGTGAAAACACTGATTTAAATAAAATTTGGCTCCTTACATTAAATAATTTATAAATTTTACAATTTAGTTACTTATTTTGTTACCTAGTAACTTGTTTCTATTTTCTGTTTATTTATTGTATATGTCATTTGTCTTGATGTTGATGTACGTAGAGTATGTCGAAACGTCGATTTTTTATTAAAATTAATACATAACTAAATTCTAAAGTCTTTTTATTGTAATATAATGAGTTTTGATTTTTACTATGTTAATTGAATATGATATAAAAAATTATAAATTACTAATGAATTAAAATTCAATTTTTAAAAATTTTTATAATATTATTTACTATAAATATCATTTGTTTTTTCCTGATGAACACGTACGTTGATTTCGTAGAAACATCGATTATTAATACAGAACTAAAACCTAAAGCCGTTTTATTTTAATATAATGAGTTCTGAAAGATTTTGTACTATGCTATATTTATATTGTTTATTGATTAAAAATATAACAAATTTATTGTTAGATAAGCAACAACATCCTTACTTAAAATTATAGTCCCAACATAAGCTGAATCGTAATTTAATAAAATCAAATACATTTTATAACAAGATTATCAATTCAATTTTGTAACGAACTAATGTTTCTAACAAATATAACTATTAAATAATTGCTAGGACTTTATTTCAAAATGGCGATGTATATATGTCTGCTGCATTTTTGATATTTTTAATCCTATAACAATGATTTTTTTCGGATATCTTTTAAAATTATTTTATTTTAACATTAAGTAAATCAAAATATTTGTACGGAAGTTTACAACTTATTACATTAAGTTTACAAGAGAATATCATATAAGATTATAAAATATAAATAACACAACATACAGATAACTTATACATCCTCTTAAGTGAATTTCAAGACAGTTACTTCAACAGACTTAACAAAAAAAAAAACATCATATCAGAAAGTTGTTTAGTATTCCCATGATATTCTTGATTGCATTTTGATAACAACCAACTTTACTCAACAAATAACAACCCCGTAAAACAAACATATTCTTCTCATCTTAGTACATCGCTCACTTTATACATGAAAACATTTCACCAACTCGTATTTAACTTTCCATCAGTCGATAATTTAGTTGCATGTCGCTTGGCATTTGTTTCCATATGTATTGATATTCGTCTCTACAATGTGTGTGTGTGTGTGAAATAATATTATTATTATATTTTCATATGCGCGACGCCATCATTAAATATGTATCAATGGATTTCAATTCCGAAATGGGCTAACATCATGCATATAGTGAACGAAACAATAGCTGTCAACAATAGATGAACAAAAGCGAATGTAATGAACACAAATTATACATTATATTGAAGTACCTACATTTGTTTTCATCCATTACTTATTGTTAGTTTTGTTCACAAAATTATAGTTATTATCCACTAAGAGAAGTCATCAATTTTCCTAATTAAAATGATTGATGTGGAAGGTGAATAGTTAAATAGTTGGTGATATTTTGTTTATAATATATTTTACATTTTGTTAATTATGTTTTTTTCAAAAAAAGGTATACAGGAAACTTAGATCAGGTAACAAGAATTTTATTAATCATTAAAATAAAACAGCTTTATGTTATAGTTCTGTATTAATATTTATTAATAATTGACGATTCGACGAACTCAACGTACGTCTTCATCAGGAAAAATGATACGAACGACATTTACAGTAAATAAACAGAACATAGAAACAAGTTACTAAGTAACAAAATAAGTAACTAGATCGTAAAATTTATAAATTTTTAATCAAAGGAAGCCAAATTTTATTTCAATCAGTGTCTTCACGCTGTAAATTTCATTTGTATTATTGTACATTGATTATTAATAAATATTAATGCAGAACTACATCCTAAAACCGTTTTATTTTAATATAAATGAGTCCTGAAAGATCTATTACTATATTTATTTATTATATTTTGTTATTAAATATAATGAAATACTTTAATGTTAACACAGAATTTTAATTATATTTTAAACAATAATGTTTTTGTTAATAGCGCAGAACAAATTTTAATTAAATGTAAAAACCAATTTTGTTTAAAATTATTAATCATAATTATTACAAATTATCATTTAACTAGCAATATTTAGTTATTTATAATGTTATTGATATTTAATAAATTACTGATATTAACACTGCAACTATTTTATAATTAAAATTTATATTTAACTTTCTGTAAAAATAATTTAGTAGATACTAAATAATTTTATGAAAAAGGTCGCCCGAAAAATAAAAAATGTAATAAAACTTTGTTCATGAAAAACTTTTTCATTTCCAAAATAACTTTTAATGTTTTTAGTCACTCGAAAATAAAAATTTTCAAATTAAATTTTATATAGTATGTAATGATATTCATATCAACAATATTTGTATTTTCATTGAGGCATATATAATACCAATATTTGCAAATATTTATTCTGGATATGTCAGAGGCAAACAAAATTATTAAACATTTTATAAATATGAGTTTTTGTTTTGTATTTGAAAAAAAAATCTTTTTGTCACGTTCGCGCAATATAAACGAAACTAAAATTTAAGTTTGCCCAAGCAATTTCTACCCAATATCGACTTCTGAAGAAGAGTTTGTTTTAAAAACAATATTTTCTCCAATGTTTCTTTTTTTCTGTATCACTGTTTTTCAGTTTTCAGTTTTTACAGGATTTCTCTCCCATATAACTTTTTAATTTTAAATTTTAAACTTCTTTTTTATTCAAGTTCTTTAATAAATTGTAAATAGTAATAATTTTAAAATTATTAATTTTTAGCGTTTATGAACAACAAAAAATTACGACTATATAAAAAAAATTAGAATATTATTAACATAGTGTATTAAAACTTAGATTTTTAATTACGATATAATTATATTATAATTATTTTTAGTTTTGAATGATTTTTTCTGTCAATTATTGTTATAACTTGAAATTTTTTAAAACTAATTACAAATTTTCATCAAACTAACAGAAACACCTGTTTTCATATTTCAATTTTCAAACAATGAAATTTGTTTGTCAGACAAAAAAAAACTGAAATGTTTTTTAACCTTTATAAATACTAATAATAACGAATATCATATTTGTATAACTTTTTATTTTTAAATCTGTAATATCTACATAGATATTATTAATGTCAAAAACAAAATCTAATTTGTATTATAACATAGTAAAAAAATCTGCCAGAACTCATTATATTAAAATAAAGAGGCTTACGTATTTATAATTTAGTGTAAATATTGAAAATTATTGACCTATTTTAAATTGTTAATATTATTATATTTAAATACATATAGTATATATTTAATAAGGACTAATATGTATTTTACTAAATATATTGAATAATAAATGATTTAATAAAACAAATAATTTAATATTATATAAATATTTTAAATCAAATACATATGAAATAATTTATTTATTATTATTTAAATAATTTATAATTAAATAAAACACATTCATTTAAACAAAATTGTAATAAATAATATTAGTTTATTAATAAAATATATGGGTTACTTTAAATTATTTTTTCAAAATTATGGTTTTGACGTGTAAAATAAGTAAGCTTTTGGCTAATGATGTATAGACTTTTTACCATTACGAGTACTTATAGTGAGAGAGGTATTTTAATTATACTAAATCTAGGCTTATTTGTAACATAAATTAATTGTTTTTAGCGTGATGTCAGTCTATCGGTCTGTGAATACATGTAGAGAAAAATTCAGTTGAAATATTGAAAGGATTTTTATGAAATTATACATTTTAGCTTTGGACATGAATATCTTAATTTAATCAATCTTCGGTATAGATCTACCCATCGAAAGTGTTAGTAGATTGATGTTACTTTTATTTTAATGTTTCTAGGATTATTTCGCAAAAAAATATTTTAAAAAAATTAATAGAAGTTGTAACTAACAACTTTTATTTAAGATATTTTTTGATAAGACTTAATAAATTTACATACTTTTTCCATATTTTTGCAATGTTTATCTATTTTGATATATTTGTACGAACGTTTCCATAACTACGTAACGTAATATTATAATGTCTCTGTTAGAAAGGATTTTGTTTGAATACATTCTGAGCTTACCACACCAGATTTTTGTTATATTAACAGTTTTACAAGGAAATTTTGTTGTAGTATTTGAGAAAATATTACATCAAAAAATAACCTGTAAATTAGTATAACAATATTTCTGTTAGGAAATAGTTTATTTAAGTAAAATAAAACAGCCTTAAGTTATAGTTCTGTATTAACATATTTATTAGTAATCGACGTTTCGACAAACTCAACGTTCGTCTTCATCAGAAAAATTGATACAAATGACATTTACAGAACAGAACATAGAAACAAGTTACTAGGTAACAAAATAAGGAACTACATCATAAAATATTTTAACATTGAGTTCATCGAAACGCCGATTATTAATAAATATTATACGGAACTATAACCTAAAGCTGTTTTTTCTTAATGTAATGAATTCTGAAAGATTTATTTACGTACTTTATGGTGCCGGTTATATTAACAGTGTAACAGGGAAATTTTATTGCAGTATTTTGAAAAATATTACATAAAAAAATAACCTGTAAATTAGTGTTAAAAATAACTCGTAAACACGTCCGATTTATAACTATACCTAATCTTCAATCTACAGGAAATATGACCGAAAAAGATAAACAATATGTTAAACAACATGTTTAATTCCATTTGATCTAATCCATTCTCGTAAATCTTAATTTGTATTTTGTCCGTAGAACTGGACAGCGGACATGATACAAATACGCCACCCCGGACAGATGTTGGTACAAAGTTTTTACGATTATTTTTACGAAACGTATCCATTTATTTTCATTACCGGTATTTGGTCGTATCAAAACCAACATATCATTTTCGGTGGCCTGTAAAACCCGAGCTGAATTGAAATTCGTTGTTTTCTATTTACGAATTGATCAACCAACAAACGCTTTTCGGGAGGGCTTCTAACGAATTACCAGAGAGATATAGTATATATGTGTGTGGATAATCAATACACCTATCTATGGATGGCACTATTTGTCGAGTGAATTTCTGTTATAGCTCTATCGATGCCGAGTAATAAATGGCAAGGAGATAATTTAGCTCGTTTCATTTCGATATTGCAATGTTTTAATTGATTTTTGTTATTTGTTTGTTTATTTAATCTTAAAAACATAATAAGATACATTCGGTCCTAAACTGAGAAAATTTTGTTTTGGATCCGAGATTTTTGCTGCTTTTAATGCTTTTAATTATTTTATACTTTTTTGTTTTAAGTTAATTAATAACTTCATCGATGACTCTGCACTACTCTCTCAACTACAATTTCTTCTTCCTTCCTTTACAAGAAGTACAAATACTTTTTATCTGCCACATGTGTATAGATATTTTTTCATGTTCTCTTCGTATTTTTATAAATCATTTACACATTGTACTCACTTAATGTTTTCTAAATAAATTGATGTGTTATATTTTACAAGTCTATGTTTATATCATTTGCGCCGTTTAATTGAGCTGTCGCGTGTTTGGTGTAACTAAATAAATAAATAAATAAAATAATTTTAATACTACTATTAAATACATTTTATTGAGTTATATTTTGTTTTATTATTGGTGGATTTTCAATTCAAATTTATTTACAAATAAAAATAACAATTAATTTGTAATTGTTTAAAAACAAATACATATAATATTTTAATCAGTTTTTCGATAAAATTTTATTTATATAAATGTTAATGTATTTTATTTATATTAAAAATTAATGTTGATTAATATTCTACATTAAAATAATATAAAATAAAATGAAAAATATCGAAATAATTTAAAACTAATTTTCTAAATGGTTTTTGCTTTAATTCTGGAAGCTTTTAGTAAAAATTAAAAACTTTTTCGACGGCAAAATTAAATACTAAAATTCATTAATAATTAAAATCAGTTACACGCTGTTAAAACACACAATAAGAATTTTCATATTCTAATGAAAATAATTTAATGAACCAACCGCCTTTAGAATAAAACATGTGAAATTCTATAGAAACAAATGAGGTTAGACCGTATCTATACGTGTGGTTCACAGCGAGGGAAAATTGTCGGATATTCGAAATTGTATAGGGCAGGAGGCACTAACCAATTCTCTATGTAGAATTAATTTCGAAATAGTTATTTTGGTACCAAATATACAATATATTGTATAATGTATTACATGATTGTGCATATATCCAATTTTTTTCGTCGGTTTCCAGTAAATTAATTTACTAATTAAAATATAAATAATTGTACGATTGACTTATTTTCAAACTAGAGCCATTAGAAAATATTTTCTTCTATTCCTATCAAATTTGTTACGTATGCCTTTTTTATTACTCACACCAACAAATATTTGAATATAGTTTGTAATAAATCATAAATTTGTATTTAAATTGTCTGATGAGTTATAATTATCATGAAAAGTGCAATTTCTTATTGTATAGTCGTAAAAAAAGTATATTATACTTCTCGCATCTAATGATTATTAATAATTTGGATAAATTAATACAATTGCCGTTTGCTTTTTATATACACGTTAAATAATTTTTTTTTTTAAATTTTGTTATATGTTACGTGTATATACGTATGATTCAGAATCAAGTTTCAAAACAACGTAATTTGTTGATTAAAAACTGTATGCAAAATGTGTATTATTGCTCCGTACTAATGCTTTTCAAATATATTTATAAAAATAGAATTTTATAATTGTTTTTAAAAGTTACAAATATTAAATTATGTATATACAAACTAAAAAACAAAACAGTTTTTGAACTCGTCATATTGAAATTGGCATGATTGAGAGTGTTTTGCGTGAGAAAATGTTTCCAAGTTGTAAGAATAGAAGAGCAAGTATAAGATATACCATGAAAGTGGATGAAGTTAAAGTTATTTGTCTGGATAGGGATGTTTGAAGGAAACTGATTTCGGGATAGTGGAAAGAGTTTGTGCCACACCCTTTTAGGTACCTGGCGTGATTGTGTATGTATGTACAATTTTAAAATTAAACAATTAAAATAAATATTTAAGGTAAATATTAAATAACCGGAAAAATCGCAAAACAAACTTTGATGTTATATAAATAATAACGCTGTCATTTTTTTTTTATATTTAGAAATGGAAGAGTTAATTGAGTAATTAAAAATGCCAAAAATTTTATGTTTTGTATCTCAAAAACAAAAATAAATTCTACTAGAATTTTTTGTCGAAAAATCGACTTATTAATGTACAAATCCCATTTAATTTAAATCAAGCAAAAAAAATTGAACACTTTATATGTAAACTGTACTTTCCAATTGTACTTGAAAGCTTAAAGCTCATTGCATTTATATACGAAGAGAATCATTAGAAATAAAAGTTAACAGATGATGAACATTGAAGTTACGAAGCTAAAATATTATCGAAGATTCCGAACTAGCGTTTCAGGATGATGTTAATGTATTATTGATTGCGAAAAATCAATATAATTCTTAAATTACACGCTAGGGGTGTAATTTCGTTTTTATAAACGTTTAATGTTATAAATACTCATAGGGGTTATTTGGTTTTCCTTCATATAATTTTTCATTTAGACAGGATATAAGATTTCTCGTCTTTTGTGCTCGGATTATAATAGTAAAGTAATTATTAATCAAATTTGTTAATTATTAATTGTAATTTTAGCCAAAATATTTTTTTCATTTATCTTTTGATAATGTTAAGTTGAGAAAATATTGAAAACTGTTTCCTTTTTTCAATGTTTTATAAATTTATAATTAGATATTTAGTTAATGATACAAAAATCAATATGTTTGTGTAATTTTAAATTTTTCAATTAGTTTTATTACTACTAGATTACAACTCTATTTTTCTATTATAAAATTACTTAACATAGTAAAAAATATTTTAGAACTCATTATATTAAAATAAAACGACATTTCGACGTCATTTGTATCATTTTTCCTAATGAAGTTGTACGTTGAGTTCGTCGAAACGTCAATTATTAATAAATATTAGGTAATAAAGAACTATAAGCTACAACTTAAAGTTGCTTTATTTTAATAAAATTACTTACCTCTTGTTTTTATTAGAAAGATATGTTCAGAGATAAGATATTTTTTTACAATATGTTTTAATGTCACAGACCAAAAAAAGTTATTCCATCAATTTTGCTTATTGTGTTTGGTTGTGCCAACAAAAAATTTGCTGGTAAATTGGGTTAGTTTTCATACAAGTTATTTATGAATATTTTACGGGTTTTTGTTCATAAAAGCCCATTTTATCTTCCACAAACAATCTAAATTTAGAATGGATTGGAACACACTCGTTGCCCCGTTTCATAAATATTTAGATACGGAAAACAGATCACGTTAGATCTTCGAAAAAGAGTTTTTTTTTCCACCTTTTCTATTGCTTTCTACGCCATCTCTCTCGCTCGGTAAATAAAAACGAGGCACTTCTACGCGACACGGTCGCAAACAAATTTTGCTTAGAAATAAATCACATCTATCGGTACATTTGTTCTTTTATGTGTGCACCGTTTTCATGGAAGAAACACAGACAGAGGGAGAGTTGACTTCTCAATTCAAACATAAAACACGAAATACACTTTTGCACAAATGTGCTTTTTAGTGGAAATATTTGTCTAACCTATAAGCACAAATATTGGCGAGTTTCAAAATACGACGGTCTAACTTAATAGAAAAAAAGCGAAAGATAAATATATATGTCCTTCTGTTTGTGACACAACATATTGCTCACTGGAACGAAATTTTTTATGTCGTAAAAACCTTGCTCAATTATAAAGCACAAACATTATTTAAAAAATATATATATATTTACAATAAAAATATATGTTCTTTAATATTATATTGTTGTTTTGTTAATAATATTTATGAAAATTTGAGTTTTTAAAATTAGAATCATTTAAAATATATGTTTACTTATTATCAATAATAATCAAAAATTAATATGTTTTGTTTAGATTACATGAAAATTTACATTCACTAATTATGAGCTTAAATAATTAAGTAAGTTTTATTTTTTAAACAAATGGATTCGGTAGCGAAAATCAACAACTAATAGATGCGTAGATATCACTTCGAAAATTAAGTTAGTTATAATACTATTATGTATTAATATGATTTGTCATTTTTTTATATATCTTGTCCTGTAATTAGTTGTATACCTGTTGGGCAATAAAGTTGTTATTACTATTATTATTATCTATATTTAATATTACAAAATTAATTTTTAAAAAAATATAAACATAGTTCACTTTTATAGATTTAATTTATCAAAATTTTGCTTATTATTAAGTAAAAATCGACAAAAACAATATCTTTATCAATTTTAGCGAAGAAAAATTTTTCGCTATTATTTTGCGTGTTTTATTGCGTGATAAATCTGAAATAATATACAGATGAAAAAATAAGAAACAAAATATCATTTGTTTGAGAATACATTGCCTTCCGAAAATGTTTTGATGTAACACAGGAAGTCTTTATTTATTGTTTCTGCGTTTCGCCATCTTTGCTTCCTGTTTCTTTAAAGGGTTTATGGATCATTTCTTTGACTCCCGTAGTCCGTACCTAATTTATTGAATGCAGCTTTATCCCCTACCGAATGAAAACAAAACAAAGCAACAACAGGAAAACTGACTATCTCAAATTTTCATTCGCTGCTTGTTTATTCGTTGAAATGTACATTAATTAGTTTTATTTCACTGTCCAATTTATGTTTTTCAATGTGACATTTTTTAATCAAAATTTGTGCGTTTCTATTGAGTTTGTTTTTTCGTTTGGAAACCAAATTAGATTGTAATTGAGTTAATGTTTTTTGGCAAGAATTTAGCTATATTTTCACACAAAAAATGTCTCCAATAAATACGGGTGCTCATATTTCAGTAAAATTTTCATATAGGACCCTTGGTCTCAAAATTTATTTGTCATTTTATTAATTTTAGTATTTACTACATGTAGATATAAAATCGTTATAGACATTATTGCTAGAAGAAGAAAAAGTTATATGTTTCTTTGCAAAAATATTATTTCTTTTGTAACATCGATGATGATAAAGTCTAAACTTTAGATATGACTTTTCAGACCTATTTCTGTCATCTTCCATAAAATATCCAGGGGTAAAATTCTCAATCGAGTTATAGATATTTCACAAGATCAAAAACATTTCCAAATATAACGTCAGTTAATCAGATAGAATAAAAGTATTGTCCAATATCTTTCAATTTTCTCTTAATTCTTTTGGAAATATTTATCAATTTATTTAAATAGAAATTATTATTAAAGCTTTATTTACTTTAAACGTTAATTAAAAGTGGTAATAGTCGGAATATGAAGAAGTATTAAAAACAAAATAAAAAACTAACATTTTAATTTATTTAAATTCCTCTTTAAAGCGTTCAATTAATTGTTATACATCTGAACATTAGATTAAATTTATATATAATTTTGAAAATTATATCTTGTACTATTAACTAGCTATATATATATATATATATATATATAGTCGAAAATCTCTTATTAGGAAACCATTGCAATACAATGCTATGAAATATGGGAACGATAATTGGAATAGTTCGTTAGTAATTCATCCAGAATATTCCATTCCTCATATGAAGTTATATTATGAAATAAAAGTCGAACCAATTTTCCATTATAGTTCTAATTTGATTTGCGTAATCTCCCTATTGCAACAATTAGAGCAGTGAGTGTAAATTAACGAACAGTACAGAATATCCATATAAGCATCATTGTCCAAATGTAGAAAACAAAAACAACAAAACAATCTTTGCATCTACCTTCACTTGTATACATATGTAGCAACATGATGATAATAGATACACACTAGTAGTATCCTATCGTTTGCCTATTGTGTATAGAAATAGGTCTGTCACGGTACGGTTGGTATTAATATCTGTTTCACGTGAGCGAACCTATCAGTTGAATATCCAAAGGTAACTGGGATATTCCCTCTTTCCTAGGTTTCAGTTGCGTTCAATTTGGGATGATAATAAAAATTCGCTAGGATGCAACATACATAGACAGAGATAGAAAATTCAACGTTGTGCAAACGTAGCTTGGTCGCTGTTCAGATGTTGCCGGCAGCGGACGTATTTTGTTTTGTTGTCGTATCTCGTACGTACCAGTGGAACAATATTACTAGAAGCAAATCAACTGTACGCTGCTAGGGGTATATATATATATATATATATATATATATATATATATATATATATATATATATATATATATATATACATATACACGAATTTCCCATATCACGGGACCAAATTTCCAAATACATAAACGAGAATATAAATGCATATATAATGGCTAGACTATGTGACAGTTATTATATTTTAGCTACCTAATGGGTTGAATATTGTCATTTCAAAAAAAAAAAATTTGTGTTATACTTGTAATATATATGATACAATATAATAAACATCAAAAATATTGCCCCATATTTTCATCTCACTTTTAAAAATAATTTTTGTCAAAAGTACTTTGACGTTTACTTAAAATTACTTATCGGGCAATTTTAATTAGTTTATTTGAATTTTATAATATTAGATATTAAAAAATATATCAAAAATAGAAATACTATTTATATTTGATAAGAGGTAGTAGTAAAAATTTATCTTAAAGCAAAAAATAAAAGCACATTTCATAAATAAAAAGGTGGGAATACGGGCGCCATTGATTTTTCTGAAACTGTTGTTTAATTTTGAAGAAAATGTTTAGTTTTTTCTACAAATGTTGATATTATGTTACTATATTGCCTATGTAGAAGTTAAAAATGTCTAAAGAAATGCAATGTGCATTGCCAGATTTACAGAAATTGCATACTCAACCAAAGAAACATTAATTCTCACAAATCACCTAAACAAAAATTAATTATATATGTATTAATTGTTTTACAACTGTTAGTAATTGGTTACTTAGTATGTATTTTTATTTATTTTTATTTAGTTTTGTTTACAACGCTTGAAGAAAAAAAGGTATTTGTCATTCAGAGTAGAATGCTCCTTTTGTGTTTCGTATGATCTCGGCTATGTCTCGGCCGCAAGTATCTAAAATATCGCTTCGTGCTCCTCGTAACAAAATATACTATATTTTTAAAATATTTTAAAAAAAAATTTGTACTTTGATATTTAAATCCTTTTCATATTAAAGCAGTTTTTATCTTGTAAATAAATACATATTGTAATTAATAAATTAAACATTTTAGTTTTTGTCCATACTAATGTTCTCTAATTTATATTCCAAATATTATTATTATTTCTAGAAGGTATTTTATCGCCATTTTAAAATTTTATTTAATTTTCTTAAACAAAAGTAGATTTTTGTTTTATCAGCTAAAATAAATCCTGTTTTAATAAAATTAAAATTACTTTACAAGAAAAAAAAAACTAACGTTTGTTGTAATTTAGTACATTTTTTTAAAGTTGTTTAAATTTTTGTTTATTTACATCATTTGTCTTTTGTCTTTCCTCCAAAGATCATACTTTTCTTTACCAAGAAATGTATTTCTTGCACTGATCTGTCACTGTCATAAAACTACTACAATCTTTTGTTTTATGTTCTCTAGTTATACTGTTTTATTTTTGATATAACGCTTTAGAAAGCGCATCTACTAAAAAGACAATAATGAACTTTGAAAAGAACTTGTATATTTTAATGAGAATTTATAGTGTATTTTTTAGTTCAAACTTTATTATTATTTACTTCAATATAGGTTAAAGTTTTTTATTCTTGAAACACTAAATTTAAGTCTCAACAAAACATCTATTGTCTATTATAGATTGTGCTATTAGCAGTATTTTTTTGATAAATTTTAATATATGTTTGAAAATCTTGTAAGTTATTGCAAGTATCTTCTTTAATAATACTGGATTTACTTTTCGAAGGCTGATCAATATATCTTCAGACTTTCAATCAAGCCTGTGACACTTTTGTGTACTTTTAAGGGAAAGGGATATCGAGATAGTTCAATGGGCTAAGTCAGGTGTCATGACAACGCTAAATCCTGGATCTTATCCCTCGTGAAAGGTTCTGTAATTTTTTTCTTATACCAAAATTAAAATTCTAGTCCATGCCAATATCAAGTCTAAAGATTTTCAGTTTTCAACTTTCAGGAATGTTTATTCACGAAAGATATTTTGTTTACTTTTTTTAATTATCACAAGCTGCTGAAAAATTTGATGAGTTCAAAGTATTTGGAAAATTTTTAAAAGAGAATTTTGAAAGTTTTGATAAAACCCTTGTCTGAAATGATTTTTTTTTAAAATTTATTCTTATGTATCATAAATTTAATATACAGTAAATATTCGAAATATTATTTATTAAATTTTAGTATATTCTGTGTGAGTTATTATTAATTTTATTTAAGTACACTACAAATCTTTGTATACGTAAAAAAAATTTATATTAAACATTATTTTTTTTAACTGTAAAAGATTTATTCAGATTACTCTATTTATTACTACTTTGACTGCAAGGAAAAGTAGTATAGCGTTTGGTACGGTGTCTGTAACATTTTCAAAAAAAAAAAAAAATTGTATAGAAATCCTTCATATAGCCTCTAGATGACGAATCTGAACTTAGTTTATGTGGGTGTATGTGTGTGCGTCGTCAGCTCGCTCGCTCACTCGCTCACTCGCTCGCTCGCTCGCTCGCTCGGTCGTAAGTCAAAATTTTGTGGCCGCAACTCCTCCTAGACGGTTCAACCGATTTTAATGAAATTTTTAGGATAAATTTGTCTAGTACCCAAGATGGTCATGTGGTTTTATTTTTTTCCAGTAATGCCAACTTTCCGAGAAAAAAATTACTAAAGTTTTTAAAAATTCATATTGGCTACCTTATTTATCCGATTTTGTTCAAATTTTCAGAAAACATTTCCCTAGTGCTCCCATTAATTATATAATTTTATTAATATCCAGTGTTGCCAACTTTCCGAGAAAAAAATTACTAAAGTTTTAAAATTTTTATTATGGCTATGTTATTTAACCGATTTTACTCAAATTTTCACAAAAGATTCTCCTAGTATTCATATAATTTATGTAATTTTAACAAAATACAGTGTTGCCAACTTTCCGAGAAAAAAATTACTAAAATTTATTGTAGCTACATCATTTATTCGATTTTGATCAAATTTTCAGAAAAGTTTTTGCTAGTGCCCACATAAATTATAATATTATTAAAATACAGTGTTGCCAACTTTTCGAGAAATGTCAAAGTAGTCTCTATATGGGTTTACCCATATACTTCTAATCTTGTTATTATTAATGTTATGTTTTAACGTAGAGCAGTATTTCTGAACCAAACTACTTACTAAAATCTCATTCATACTGCCGTTTTAGTTTTAGTTTCATGCACAAGCATAAGAATTTGACCAATTCAAACGCTTGACACATTTTTAGTTTCTACACCAAGTATTTAGATTGGCCATATTCTTGTGCTTGCGCGTAAAACTAAAACGGCAATATTAATGATACTTAACTTGTGATAAAACAACGCAAAAAAGCAAATTTTACAGTTTTGTCAGATGTTGTTGTAAATGTATTTTAATTAATTTTATTATTGTTTTTTTTACAAGTTAATAGTACATTCGAGATGACTAAAACATAATACTAATTGTAGGATATGTTCCCAGTGCCGTCTTAACGCATGGGCTTACTGGGTACTTGCCCGGGGGCCCCTCGAGCATAGGGGCCCCATGCTAATCTGTGTATGTCAATTGACTTACCATTAATAAAAATATATTTGACATTTAAATTAAGTCTGTGTAATATAAAGTCATTTACATTTTATTTCTGTGATTGGTTATCGTAGAGGCCCCAGCACACTGATTTGCCCAGGGTCCCATAATGCTATTAAGACGGCTCTGATGTAGAATAGCCTAAATAAGTTTAATAAATAAATATGTGTTATAAAGTTAAAATAAATCTATTTGTATTTAATATATTCCTAGATGTAAACTAGATAAGTGTAATAGAATAAATCCAATTTAGCAAAGAGTGTAAGCGTACTCGTGTAAGAAAATTGCCGAATAATTATGAAAGCAGCTTTTATCTCTGATCTTAGTTAGTAACGTTAGCGCCAAGTACATTGTTTGGTTAATTCAAATAATTGATTTGTTAACTCTTGATTAAACTCTGTCTTTATAATAGCGTAATTTCACACAGACAGTCGTCTCGAATACTGCCATGCTTGCTGCCGCACTATATACAGAACGCTGCATTACCGGCACAGGAGGAAAGCAATAGCTAAATTTAGTCGCGGTTTTACCGACGCTAAATTAATTGAAACATTTATAAAGATAACAAGAGATTATTAAATATTTGAAAGCGTTTGATATTACCGGCAGAAAGGACTAATTAAAATTTTACTTAAATGCATATTAGTATTGATTAAATATGGTTTGTTTGTTTTAAATATGGCGAATACAAATTTTAGGAAAGGCTTAAATAACGGTTTTGGAAACAAATTACTTCGTAGAAAATATTGATTAAGTTTGTATATGAAATATAATAAAGTTGAGGAGATGGAGAGGTATAATTGAGAATGTTTCGTGTGAGCGATTGTTTTCAAGTAGTAATAATAAAAGAGCATGTATGAGAGGCATCATGAATCTAGATGAAGCAAAAGTTGCTTGTCTAGATAGAAATGTTTGTGACACTCTCTTATAGGTACATGATGGGATTGTGTATGTATGCATTTATATAAAAAGTATATTTCTTGAAGAATCTCAGAGTATATCTAAAAGTACGCAGCGTTATTAATAAAATATTGATTAACATAAAAATCCATGGTATTAACGGTAATAAAACATTTACAAAAATCTTTTTTAATCAACATAAATTTTCATTATACCTAGATCAATATTTAATTTTACTTGTGCCGGTTTTAAGTACATTTATAACCAAGCTAATTAAAAAATAATTAATTTATTTTACTAATAACCATTAATATTGCAAATCAAATTCAGGAGATTTCGATGTTATGGCAAAAAACACCATATGGTATCTCCTGCTGTGAAGAATATAGCGGTGACTGCGTAGACCTGGTCGCCGCACCATAAATTCATATACATAAAGCTTGAGTAAAAATCTCAACGCTGCGGAAAAAATTGCGTTGCACGTCATCATTTTCATGCAAATTAATTAATTCTCGGTTTTTGTTTTATGTGTCACGGAATAGAAAAGCATAAATATAAAAAAAAACTAACCTAGACAAAGAAAACAAAAAAATAAGTAAACAATTTCTGTTGTTTATTTTAAGCGTTTTCATTTTTATAATCTCGATGGAGACTTTAATATGTCAAAATGTCTGCAACTCGGTTTTGCTTATTAAATTTAATTCTATTGCTCGGCGTACGACTAATGAAATATTCTAGATTTATAAAAGGTAAAACGCGCAGAATTAATTTTCTTCGTTGCATTGGTAAAGTTAAAACGAAAAATACAATAAAATTTGAGTTTTGTATCTGAGTAAAATTTTTTTTAAATATTTTATAATATGTTTTTAAATTCTGATCATATAAAAATAGATACACATTACAAAAAAGTGACACAAAACAAAGAAATTAGTTTTTCATTCATTGTGTGTTTATTCATGTAACAAAATTGGTGAAAAAGTAATAAATATAAAGTATATATACACCAAATTGTTTAATAAAAATATAAAAGAAGCATATTATTGTAGACAAAGATAGATACATTATTATTAAAACTACCATGAAAGAATACTGAATAGTAATTAGTTTGACTAACAGTTAGCAACGGTAGTGTGTGACGTTAACAATTTGCTCGCAAAAATACTAAATCACAATTAACCTAAGTTTTGTCGAAAAATAGCCTAAAAGCAAGCAACATTTTATTGATAAATCTATGTATTATCTATTTCAATATGGATTGATTTGCAAAATAAAAATACTGCGACATTTGAACGAACCAAAAAAAAAAAAAAAAACTGTGAACGCTGTCCTCGATATGTTTGTTAGTGAATTTTTTTCCTTTTATTATGATTGAATAACTGAAATTATTGATTTTTCGAAATTCTCTCTCTCTATTGTTTTTTTTTTCAAAAACAAATGAAAAAGCACCAGGAATAAGAAAAGAATTTTTTAAAACCCTGCTTGCTTTTGTATTTCGTTCGGAAATCTTTTTCTATTGGTGCCGACGCTAGTGGAAACTAAATAATACATTCGTATATATGCTTATATATCTGATAATACAGTGAATTTTATGATATACTTACGATTTTTATTATACGAGCTTTGTTTTTTCCTTCAACAATATCAAATATTTTTAGCTGTAAATCTAGATTTATAATACAGAAAATTCAAAAGTATTTGATATTTTTTTCTAAATTTATTTAGTTTTATTATGAGTTTTCGATTAAATTTTATTATTTCAACAAACAATTTTTATATATTTTAAAATACTTTTAAAAATATTGAAAACAACTTTTTAAACAAATTTATTCGCATATTTTTTGTGAAAATATATTATATCAGATTGCTAGTTTTATGCACGAGTTCAAAAATTTGACTAATCCGAACATTTTTAGTTCGGCAGTCTGAATAAGACTTTAAACACATCAAACTCAAAAGTTATTGTCGCAAACTTATACATAGTTAACTGTGATATTTATCGCAAAAAATCGCTTATACTGAATATGAATTGTGTAATATGGAATATTACTTACAAATTTCTATTGTAGACATTAAGCTCCTATTCAATTAACCTTGTAACATCGGATGTAATTGGCGTAAATAATAGACTATACTATAATTTGCTCTCCATCATATAGCTGTGTCTACAAACAAATATTAATAGTTTATGTAATAATGTCTTACGCATCGTTTCATTTTCGATCTCGCGTTCATATCAATAATATATTATTCTATTACCTTACCAAAGCCCCCAAAGTTTGAAATTCTGTTACTAATTTTGTTTACATAATGTACGGTTACTGTTTAAACAAAAGATATACTGAGAAAAACTACACGTAGAATATCGATAACGTGTTAGAATTTTTGAATTAAATAAAACTAGAAATTAAAATTATTTAAAAAAATTAAATTGCTTTAGTTTTAAATTCTCTATTAATGTTTATTAATAATCGACGTTTCGACAAATTCAACGTCCATCTTCATCAGGAAAACTGATACAAATGACATTTACAGTAAATAACAGAACATAGAAACAAGTTACTATATAACAAATAGGTAACATAAAAAAATATATTATTTATGTACGTTAATGTCTCATAAGAGTTTAACGTTTTGTTTTTTAAACCAGAAAAAAAAATTAGAAACTACTATACTTAGTTCGGTTAGCAAATTTCAGTACTTTCTCGGTTTCGTTTTTATTGCGTTTCAACAAAACATTCAACTGATTTATTAATTCATTTTGATAAAACAACTGAAGATATTTAATATTTGTTTTATTAACAAGAAATTTAATAAGCAATACAAATTTAGGGCCGGTTGCATTAAACAGTGTTAAATAATTTATAAATTAAGGATATCGTTAACTTACCAACTGATCAATTAATAAGGAGTTTTTGCAAAGATAATCTATTTACATAATAGGTTTGTTCGATTGATTCACTTGCTTTTAACTGCAAAACGCCGCCGTAAATGATGCGATTTGACATTTACATAACATGTAATTGCGAAGTGAATAAAACAACAAACATTGACGCAGTAAACAGTAGACGCAAGTGCGCGAATTGAACAGGGCTAATATTTAAGTTCTGTTTTGAAGTGTAATTATTTTTATATACACTGTATATTCTACAATTCAATACAATAATACGAAAACGAAACAAAACAAAAAATAAGAAAAACTATTCAAATACTTTTTATTTTTAGATTCCATTTTAAATATATAAAATAAGCTTTTTAATAATACGTATAATAAATTTATTAAATCTACGTATATTTAAATAACATTTTAATAAAAATACATATTTTTTGTGATAGATATAGAAATAAAAATTTAATTAGATTTTTACATAAAAATATACTATATTAAATAATGTTTAGAGCGTATAAAAATTCTAGGCTACCTAAGATTTTTCTTTAAAATTTCCATTAAAACATTTGAAGAAAAATAAAGTAACAATAATATAGTTACTTAATAATTTCACGTTACAAAGGTTGTATAAAGAGAGTAAATTTAAATATCAAAATTTGAATAACTGAATTTTAATGTTTATATATATATGATAAAAGGATAATGAATATTAAAATAAGAAAATCATATTAAAATTCATGAAATTACAGAGTAAGTGAAATGTATTCTTTGCGAAATTTATTTTCTTGTAACGGTATCGCGTTTCTAATTTACTACAATAATAAAAATTTTGATAAAACTCAACTTTAAAAAATTTATTACCGTAAAAACAATAAACTACTGTTAAATATTTCAACAAAGGTAAACAATATATCATTTAATAATTCATTATGAAAATGTTCGAAGATATGACATTAAATTTTGGCCAGTCGAAAAACAATGGAATTACAAAATTGTTTATACATCACGCTAACTTGAATGATAAAACAATACATTTATATGGCGCAAAGAGTTAAAATTATACAATATCATAGAGAATAATATATCCTTTATTATGGACTATTTATCTCTGTCTAAATAATGCTTGACATTTATTTTGTTGTAATTAAACAACGTACCAAATGTGGCTACAAAACTATTTTGGTAAATAAAAAATTACTGATGCTTGTAGGAGATAAATAAATATGATTTTTGGCTTTTTTTTTGCTGCTTTGTTATGTACGTCAGAATTTCTTTTTGTCATATTTTGGTTTAAAGTTATGAGTAGAATTTGTAATGTTTGTTTTTAAAAAATGTGTATTTATATTTTTGTTAATGGAAACTATATTTTTAGTGTAGATATGTATTTTTTTTTTAATTATAAATACATTTTTAGTTATAAAATTTGATAATAATATTCAATCATTATTGATACCTATTATTAAAAATATTTGTAAATTTATTATGTCTGTTTGGTAACATATTTTTATTCAATTATAGCTCATTCAAATTACCTTACTTATCTCGAAAATTAATGTTACGTTTTAACGCGATTGTAAATGTATCTGGGGAAGCACGTTTGAGGATATACACTACTAGTTTGGTGCCTAACATTGATGTATAATAGTGAATGTTGGCTTTGGCTGTAGAAGCACAAAATAAGAATGATATTTGGCTGGGATATATGGTGCGACTAGAAAAATTAAGTTGAGATAATTCTTGAGCAAATGTCTAATGAAATATTAAAAAAAAATTTGCTATTGATAAGTCTACGAGGATATGACATTAAATTCTGATCTGATCTGATCTGATCTGATAAGTAGATGGGTAGGTATGATTGAGATAAAGTTGCTTGTCTGTATAAGAATGTTTAATGGAAACTAATTTCTATTTAAATTGAAAAGGTTTGTGCCACATCTTTATACATAATGTGATGAGTATATATTTATGATGTTGATTTAATTGCACTCAAAATTTGATATTATCAATATCTTTAACAAATTTTTACTGTTTCCAAAATATCTATAAATTCAATGGATACCAATCATGAAAGCTTGAAGATTACTATCTATTAAATGTTTTAAATTTGGAATCCCTACATTTTTTAGTAACCAGCCAATTATTATTGGCAATCTAAATTATTTGTTTCAAAATTTATAAATAATTACAATTAAACAAAACTCTTACCTGATTTTTAACATTTCCGCAAACAACAGCAGTGGATCGAGCACCTTCTTTAAGCGAAGCGACTTCGTCCTTTAATTCACCAACAGCAGCTTCGAATCTAGCGTTTCTATTTCGTTGGTGCTCCAACTCTCGGCTAAGATTCTCAACGTCCGTGCGTAACAAACTGACTTCAGCACCGGTTTCCTCACGATCCTGCAGCAGTACCGTTGTATTTAGCATAGTCTGCAGTTCGGATAACTCGCTCTTCAGTTCGGACATTGTGGTCGAAAGCCATTTGAGAGTCAGATGATCGTTGCGCTGCTGGTTGGAGGATGGCTCTTTGATGTGGACTTTTTGCAGCTGGCCCGTACTGCGAAGCTGCTCCAATTCTTGCCTGGTGGAGAAGGAAATAAAATTATTAAAAAAAATAATAATTTATTAAAAGTAGAATTTTATTTGTAAGAGTTAATTTATTGTCAACTAGTGTTGCTATGCAATAATGCAAAATCAATTTATATAAAAATATAAATATATTTTTAGTCATTCAAAGCGGTTTGAAGTCACGTTTAAACAAAGATTTTTAATGTTTATTTGACTCTATATATTTAGTTTTTTAATATTTCATGTTAATTTTCGTTAAAATATAGATACAAATATTCAATCAATTAATATTTGATCACTTGCTTTGGAATTACCTTATTATAATAGAAATAAACAGTAAGATAATTATATAATTAAAAATTAGCTAATTCAGAATCAAAAATGATACCAATACATTAAAGATATACCTATATAGAGTTGTCAAATAATATCTACTAATTAATGTCCTTGTTCTAATTAATTAAAATTATGTGAGTGATATTGAAGGTATATGTCTACGTAGACGTCCAATGAGTAAATGGGTAGGTATGATTGAGAGTATTTTGCGCGAGCAAATGTTTTTAAGTGAAAAGATTAAAAAACATATATGAGAGGTACCATGAATATGACTACACCAAAAGTTGTTTGTCTGGATAGGGATATTTGGCGGAAACTAATTCCTACTTAAATGGAAAGAATTTACGCAGCATCTTTATGCATGTACAATGATATTAAGTTATATCCTAGATAAAAATATCAGTATAATGATATAGAAAAATAACTTAGTTTAATCAGTTGCTTTAATCTAGTAGATATAAGTACAAAAATTTGTTACATTTTTCTGTATATGTTTTTCTGATGATGGCCTAACAGCCGAAATTGCAATAACGAAATATTCTTTAATTTTGTGAAACAACCGAGTGTTTTTATTTATATTATAGAAAAATAGCGTTTTTATGATATTGTATCTATTATTTACATGGATATAACTTGGGATAAAAATA
The DNA here is from genome assembly GCA_963966155.1 of Clivina fossor. NCBI lineage: Eukaryota > Metazoa > Arthropoda > Insecta > Coleoptera > Carabidae > Clivina > Clivina fossor. The sequence continues at coordinate 14,218,021 of OZ014560.1, forward strand.
AATGCTGAAGACTAAAGGAAAAATTGACAGTGTCATATTTGTTCAAATATGACGTATAAATAATGGAGTTTATAACACGCTTGGCCTTTAAGCTTTTAGTAACCAATGAAACATACAAAATTGAAATACTGGTTTATTTAGTTACTCTCTTATATAATATATTAAATATTTCATTTGAAGTAATGCTGTATCGATCTTTAATTATACGATAACAGATTACGAGAATACATTATTTATAACATAGTAAAAAATCTTTCAGAACTCATTATGTTAAAAAAAATAAAACGGCTTTAGGTTGTAGTTTCATATTCATATTTTTGCCGTTTTATTTTTTTAATACATTATTTATATTTAAAAATTGATAAATATGATAAGAATAACTAAATTTATCATTTGTATTATACATAATAAATATACGTGAAAAAAAAAAGCAATGTATATAATAACAAAAAAATAATAAAAATTTGAAATAAAAAAAACGTATAAAATTAATTCAAAGTAATCTAGAGAGTCATATGTTACTGTCGAAATATCGTCCAGGAAACTTTTACAAACTGTGTAAAATATAAAAATTTCCTCAAACGCAAGATATAAATCAAGCCAGACAAATTTTGACATGAGCAACTTTTAAAATTTCATATATATGTATGTATATATAACCTAGTAAGATGAATAAAAAATGTTTCACTCTGTCAAAAAAAAAGTAAAGTTTCAAAATAAATACACAGAGAATAGAAATAAAAATATTGTACGATGTGGATTAAATCTGATGATGTTATATATTTTATATGGAAAAAATTATAAAACAACAAAAAAACAAATGAATAACGTATCCGGTTCAAACAACCAACCGATGCATTGTAATTCAATTCAATTGTGAAGTGTTTTTTTTTTCTTTTTTTGCTGAATGTAATTATTGTATTTCATTATTTTGAATATGTGAATGGTAACAGGATGCCAGAAAAATAAAATAGAATTCTTTGATAAACAAACAGATTTTCATTAATATTTGGCTTAAAAAATAATAATATAATTTATATAATCTGGAAAGAAAACCAACAAACATAGTAAAAAATCTTTCAAAACTCATTATATTAAAATAAAACGGCTGTAGATTGTAGTTCTGTATTAATTTTTATTCATAATCGACGTTTTAACGTACTCAACGTACGTCATTAGGAAAAATTACAGTAAATAAGCAGAATACAGAAACAAGTTACCAGTACCAGGTAACAAAATAACTTATTTCTATGTTCTGTTACTTTACTGTAAATGTCATTTGTATCACTTTCCTGATGATGTATATTGAGTACATCAATTATTAATAAAATTTAATACAGAACTACAACCAAAAACCGTTTTATTTTAAAACAAACAAAATTATAACAAAACGTTCTAATTTGATTATGATTAAAAATTATTTATATTGAAAAGTTCAATATTATTTTATTGAAATTTCTAACAAATATGAAAGAAGCAATACATAAAAAGCAAATTGAAAAACATAAAAAGATATTTTATTCTTTTTACGGAAACTTTTTCCTCTTGGATGTCAATTGTAAAATATTTGAGACGTGGCTGTACGTCAATTGTTTGAATGTCTTGTCTGTCAATAGGCTTCAACTGTTGAAAAGTGCTGAAAATGATTTTTGACTAAATTTAATATTTAAGCGGCAACGTCAAAAGTTGTCGAAGCATCGTTATTTTTCTCGATGTCGTTGCAATATTTTTCTTGATACGTTTCTCCGATATGCATCAACACGTTTACCATTTTATAGAAAACCATATACTTACAATGTAGTATCATTGCAAATTCTCCTAAGTTTAAATCTGGATTTCTCATAAAATAGAAAAACAAATATGTTTTCAAAGTGGTAGTAAATATTCTAGTTTAAGAAGACGTTCAGAAATATATAGTTGTTCTATTTAAAATGTTCCAAATAGGATATTCTAATATACGAAATCACATAATGGCAAGGAAATTAATGATTTCAATTTCTTAATTGAACAAAATCGATTTTTTACTGTAAAGGTTATAACTTAACCCGGATTTGTGCTGCAGATAAAGTTAATGAATAAATAACTATTTAAACTTAAATATTTATCTGCAAAAAGTGATTAGTTTTTTAATAAATTTTAAAAAATATATTTGTTTTAAATTTTAAAAACGTAATTGTGATTTTTATTTTAAGAAGATTATTGTTCCATTTTGCATTTTTTTAGCTTTCATATTTACTATGCAAAAAATGTTATTAAAAAGCTTTTGAAATATGTAAAATTAATCTGTTGTTGCAAATGTTTAATGTTTCCAAAAAATATAAAAACTTTAGGATATATTTTAATAAAAAAATTGACGTTTTGTTGTACTCTATGAACATCATCAGGAAAAATTATACACATGCAATCTTTCGGTCATCTTGAGCTAATGTCTAATGTACGTTTGGTTAAAAGAGTTTATATGAATGATTTTTAAGGTATAAGTTTGCGTGGACATCCGATGAATAGTTGGAGTGGTATGATTGAGAGTGTGTTGCGTGAGCGAAAAGATTCCAAGCAGTAGGAATAGAAGATTATGTATAATACAGAGAAAAAGTTGCTTGTCTGGATAGGGATGTCTGGAGGAAACTGATTTCGGGATAATGGAAAGAGTTAGTGCCACACTCTTTTGGGTACATGGCGTGATTGTATACTATATGAGAAAAAATAAAATAAATAACAATTGTAAGAGAATCATTTGAACTGAAGAAAAACAATGTCAGATTAGTTTTTTTATTATATCTTATATTAGCTTTATACTTGAATGATTTGAAGCATTACGAAAAGTTGTAATTTTACAGGGAATTAAACCGATTCAAAAAGAATATAAGTCGGTTAAATCAACTGAACGATACAATAGAGATTAAAGTCGGGCAGATCGTTCGATCTGCTGGAAATAAAAGCCCAGTATCGTTCGGGAATACGGAAAACAATTCTGCATCCCGGAATACCGGAGTATACTTCCACTGCCGGAGTGCTAGCGTGTATTGCCCGCCAATATCCGGATGATCGGTTTGCATTTTGATGACGGTGCCAGCGCATTTCCGGTCCCGGATCTAATCTGTGTTAATGGAAAACGTTCGCTGGGAATCCCAGCCGATGACTCATTGAAAAGCGTGTCTTTTGTCCTTCGATAAATCGCAAAGAATGCTGATGTATTTTGGATGAAGTAGGCAGTTTTGAAGTATAACGCTTTCAGAAAGGGAAATCACAACAACAAAAGCTAGTCATTATTTCCTCTTTTAATGTTTACGTTGTACGGAACGTAATTGTCGATTGTAAATTTTTTAATAATCATCTGTTTACAAAGTTGCGGTGAAGGACTTTGTTTGAAGTGAGAGAAGTGTTGATTGTTTGCAACAAGGGAAATTGTTTCTTGTTGTAGTTGTTTCGTTTTGATGTCATGTTCAATTAAATTAATCGTGAATATAATTTATTCATGATGGTTTCAGACGCAGGAATGTCAAGAAAATTCAATCAACTTCCAGTTAAATTAGTTTCATAATTAAATAATTTTCATCGGGTTTACTCGAAATTTTGTGTTCAAACGCGGTATTTCTTAAAGCAACATTATTTTATTTAAAATTTGAAACATTCAACATTTTTCTAATATAACCACTATAGAAATAAACAAAATATTAAATTACAAGATCAAAGAAAATTTCTACATACTTGCTAAAATGCGTTACATAGATTGAAATGTTTAAATCTTATTCACAATTTACTGTTGGAAAAATATTACCCTGAAAAGTTCTTATATAAGACCGTTTTTGAAAAAGGGTAAGTAGTGTTACCCTAAATAAATAAATTGTAAAAAAGAACTTTTTTACTCCAAAGAAAGTGTGAAAACAGTAAACACTTTTTGGAGTAATTAAAAAGTGACTTACATCGCATAGCAACCACTTTATATTATTAAAGGATAAAAAAATACGGAAAAAAATTGTTATTAGTGTAAAAAGTTACATATTTTAAAATACACAAAAAAAGAGTAATATACTACACTAATAATGGTATAAATTCAATTTTTCTCAGAAAATTTTCCTCTTTTTCCCTAAAATTTTTAAAAGTGTACTTATCTCGAAATTAGTTATGTTTTAGTCGTAATGTTATTTGCGCTATCTATTAACTTTGAAAAACACAATAAAAATTTGTTGAAATTGAAAGACATAAATAATTTTTAATTTTTAGTTGCAATGACACCAACAACTGATAAAACTAAAATTGTTTATTTACGTTGTTTTTTATATATAGATAAATTATAGTAATTTGGTTCAGAACCACTAGCTTTGTCCTTAACGCTAATTTTGTGATAAGTAAAATAGTCGGAATGAGCCTTTAGTGTTTCAAATAATTAAATTAGAAATTTTAAATTCGTGAAAAATATTTTGCTTTTCAAACAAAAAAATATAAAAATAAAACGACTGAAGTTTTGTATTAATATTTATAGATAATCGACGTATCGGCGAACCTATTGTACATCTTCATTAGGAAAAATGAAGATGTACGTTAAGTACAGCGAAACGTCGATTATCAATAAATATTAATACAGAACTTCAATCAAAATCTGTTTTATTTTAATATAATGAGTTCTGAAAGATTTTTTACTATGTTAAAGAAATATAAGTTCGAAAAATATATTTTATTAATAATAAATTATATTTTTTTAAATAAAATTATTTATAAATATTTACTAATTTGTTTATCATAAATTTTAAAAAATATAAAATTTATTCAAAAATATACAAAGATATGTATGTATAAGTAATAAAAATAAAAGAGAAAACAATTTTTTTTAAAAATAAAATAAAACGGCTATAGTTTTAAAATCTGTATTAATATTTACTAATAATAATCAACGTTTCAACAAATGCAACGTCCGTCTTCATCAGGAAAACTGATACAAATGACATTTACGGTAAATATTAAAACATAGAAATAAGTTACTAGGTAACATAAAAGTAACTAGATCATAAAATTTTTAATTAATGAAAGCCAAATTTTCTTTAAATCAGTTTTATTTTACTATGTTAATTTTTTTCAATATTTTATTAAAGTAATTTTTTATGCGTTCCAAATGTTTTTTCAAAAAATAATAACCTTTTCTTAAGAAAAACAATTCATTTATTATTGAAAAAAGAAAACCGATTAATTACAATAATACAAATTACGTCTCGAGAAATAAATGACAAATGAAACAACAACACAAATCAATTAATCCCGAACGGCACAAGTTGACTTGAAGAACCATTCCGGAGGCGACACGATAAAAAATTGGAAACGAATTAAGCCCGGGGCTCGATCAGTCAAACATTAGCAATCGCCGTCAACCCCTAGAATAGGAATAATAAAAAAATTGTCGGAGGGATAGAAAGAAAAAAAATTGTCGCGTTCGTCGCGGTTGACAAATTGGTATGTTGCGTGCCCAACTCAACCCCCCACCCACCCCCGTTCATCATAGTGGATGGGGAAACGAAGAAAAACCTCTGAGGGTGAGTGCGTGCCTGTGTTTGTCGCGCTCGTTGTCAGTTAGTGCGACAGAATTTTCCTTTTAGAAGCCTTCCCGGCTTGGCGGAAAACTGGGTCATTTTGAAGACGACCAATCGAAATATCCCTGACACATTCCTTTCGACGTGTGTTATTTTACAGCTACGTACCCCCTCCCCCCCCATTCAACACTATTTGTTAGTCGCGTTTATTTGACCTATCTCTTATTCGACCTTATTGGCGTATACGGTAGGCTCGCAATTCAACCCCCCTAGACTAGCTAGGTTTACTTATATACTTCATCTGCCTGCTTCATCTTCTATGCGATTGGCATTATTTATGCCCGTCGAACGTGACTTGAATTTAATCGAACATATGATATTACATTTTTCATATTTCTTACTGTGTATTTTTAGAAAGTAATTTATGGATTTTTAGATGAAAACGAACCGTTGCAATATTCTTCCCAACAGATATAAGATTAAGTTTTATTATCTATTTCACCACAGTATCTAGATATTTCAAAAATAATTATCGTAGAACAAATTAATAGGTAGCTTTCAAAATAAACATACAAAACATATGAATCTTTTTATATAATTGGTTAAATATTAAGAAAATATTAAAAATATATATTTTTTGTAGCACTACGATTACTTTTTATTATATAACAATTTAAATTAATATTTTTAAAAAAATATTTAAATTATATAAAATAATAACAAATTAAAATGTAATCTTACTGTGGCGAAAAGTTAATAAAATAAAATAATTTCTCGTAAACCACAAATAATTATATTAAAAAGCCTATATACGTATTTCGGAAGTTAAGCTTTTATTATCAGTAACAAAAGATAAAACAAAAATCCTAATCAGTGATCTAAGGTTACACAGATACTCAACGTACCTTGAGATCAAAGATCACAGTGATCTTTGAATCACTTATGGAAGCTTAGTTTTCGAAATATGTACATAGTTTTTCAATATTATTGTGTGTGGTTTAAGAGAAATTATTTAATTTTATTATATAAAATTTTAAAAATATATAGTTAAATAGTATCGTATTTATGTTAGAGGTAAACTATTTAAAAACTGTCAATGTAAATTGTGGATCTACCGAAATATAAATAAAACATTTATTTTTAAATTTTTAAATTGTATTGCTAAAATAATATAAACTGTGTCTACATGGTTCAGCAATTACTATAAATTATACATCCTTGCTTTTCTTTTAGCTAAAGATACACAACATCGACAAAACAAGTAAAAATTGATGAAAACACTACATAATTTAGAAATTGAAAATTAAGTACTTGCGCAAGGACAAAAATACCCTAATCAGCTGTTTTTTGATATTATTATTATTATTATTATTAATATTTTTGCACTACACGCCCATTTAAATTTGGCAGCATCAAAACATGTGTGAACTTCGTTCATATGTGAAAGACAGCTGATTGGGCAAGTATACCAAATTGAATAATACGAAAATATTAAATAATAATATGTGTATTCATATTTCATAAAGAATAAAATGTTATTTGAAAAAAAAAAAAAAAAAAATGTAATATGATATCAAATCTTTTTCACAATAAAAATATCAAGTTTCAAATTTTATCTTATTTCACGCAAGTGTCAAATTCATAAAAATCTGTAGCCAATTTTGTTTCAAAGTGGTAAAAATATGGCTTATTACAAATATAAGATTATTTATTCAGTTGCTTAGAATAATATAATAATAAAATTTAGTTTTAAACTTTGAACAAAATTAAACAAGAAAAGCATCAGTTATTTATAAGCAATACATATTTATCCATAATACATTAAAATTCCGATGCATCTTCGTCACATTTATTTTATTATTATTATCTTAGATAGAGAATATGAGTATATTTTACTATTACTTAAATCTTTAACATTAATAATATAAATGGAACATTATATAAATATAGTTTTTTCTTCAAGCGTATCGTAGTATTAATATTACGTTACCATATTGCCTATGTAGAAAGAGGTAATTATGTTAGTAATACAATAATGACATTATTATACAGCAGTTAATTATATATATATACATATATATATATATATATATATATATATATATATATATATATATATATATATATACCATTGATTGCAGCACCAAACATAACTATAACGTCAAGTGTATTTAATTTGACATCTTCGGCGACCATATTGCATAACTATTACGTCAAGTTAAGTTAACTGACAATTGTATTGTTTATTTTCGCTTGAATTTTAATTTGATTACTGAAACTGTGTGAGGAAGTGTAAGAAATGCAATGTGCACTGTCCATGGTGGTCAGAAACTACATATTTGGCCAAAGAAACACGATCAAGTATGTTTAATTTGACATTTACGACGGCTATATTAATATTATTAAATCAAGTTAAGTTATTTGAAAATTACATTGTTTATTTTCGCATGAATTTTAATTTGATTATTAAAAATGTGTGAAGAAATGCAAGTAATGCAATGTATACCGCCTAGCTGTATCAGAAATTGTAAATTCGACCAAAGAAATATTATTCTATAACTGTTAGTAAGATTAAGTTTGCTTGTAATGCATTTTTAGTTTAGTTTCGTTTAGAACGATTGAAGAAAAAATTATATATGTCACTCGGAATAGAAGGCTCTTTTTGTGTTTTGCCCAAATTGCTTGGCCTCTGCCACAAATATCTGAGCAATAATCATCGCTTTCTACTCCTCGTAACATAATATACTATTATTTTAAAAATAAATTACATTATCGATTGCTATAAAATGTTCCCATTCGTAGGTAATAATGAATCATAAACTTCTCGACATACAAATAATATTATACATAATTATCATTTCATGACTAGGAAGTAGAGCGTAAAGTAATTAAATATGATAAGATAAACTTGAAAATATAGTGCTAACAATAAAACAGTGAATTTAATGCATTTATTAATCAAATGTATATGAACAAGGAGTTACCGCGAATAAAAATAAAATGGCGTTAAGTTTTCTACATATATAGGTATATATTTCTCCACTTATGATATATTACCAGTTGTATCTAGGGAAAAATATTCGAAGCATCGAGACATAATATACGGGCTCTATAATTTGAAAATAGCGCATAATAAATTTTGCAGGAATATATGGCTTCTACTATAAACCTAAATGTTACACATTTCTATGATTAATGTATTTTAAATTTTATTAACATGTATATATTTTTTAATATACTCCCAGTATATTATTTTATGCTTCTGGCTTATCATAAATTTGTAAAAAAAATGTCAAAAAATATATTTATGTCAAGCGAGATAGATTTTTATTTATATTTTTTATTTTATAATTTATTATTGTTCCAATATCTCATTATTTTAACAATGACAGTTTTTATAATAATAAAAACATTGCTGTAGCCACCACAGAACCTACCTTCATCATAAAATACTTGAACAAATTATTTTCCTATATATATGCAAAAATATAAATATGTTTTAAATTTACTGAATTTTTAATTATAACTACAACTTACTAAGAGTTTCATTGATTATTTCAATCCTAATAAAAACTAAACAAAATTGTTTGAAATACAAGTTCGATACGATTATAATCTTAGATTAATTAATTCTGGATTACAGCCTGCAACATCTTAGAAGTCAAGCTAGTTCAATTAATTCCTAAATAGAACATGGGAACAAGTGGGTCATTACTTTAATCCTAAACAATGAATTTGTAACTTTAAATTGATTCCTAATCATTTAGGTAGTATTTGATAAGTTTAAAACATACTGTAAACATTCACTGACAAAAATTTTACTTTAGATCCGAGGTTTTCACTTTTATCTCCAATGTAAATGTATTTTTCTACTGATAACTTATGTTTTTTAATGTAAATATAAATTTAATAAAAAAATAATAATAACTGCTATTTAGTTTAGAAATATAGTGGAATAAATATAATTGTAAATTATTAATAATTTTTAAATCAAATTTAGTTTTATTTTTAAATTAAATATTAACTAATTTCATACAAAGCTTTTAAAATAGTTATACTGTTACTTATCATTACTTTTTTTTTATCAAAGTTTTTATTTCCATTACGTTTACTTTTGTGTTAGAAATAAAAATCTTGCATTTGAAGCAAAAAACATTCCTAGTGTAGAATTAAGAATTTTTCTAAATATTTATTTACTAAAAAATAGTCTACTAAATATTTAACACGTTGCTTCGCAAAACTAATCCACCCCGCCATAAAATGCAAATTCCAAACGCTAAAAAAGACAAATGGCTTCATATTAACAATGTTATTCTGTAGTAAATTAGAAATATATAGCTTGCTGAATAAAATTTATAAGAAAAATGTGGGCAATTTCTTGTTTGCGGGCAAGGAAAATAAAAATTTAAAGCATAATTTACAAGGGTGAGGGGTTATACCAACCCCCCCCACCCCGTAAAAGGCTAACGATAGTCTAAAGAACAAGATAAATGACCTTGTTGCTGGGGCATAGCACCCCGACAATTTCTGCACTCACGTTATTAACCCGAAGTGTCAACTTTCCTACTTAGAAGGCGTCATGATGAATCACGAAATGTAAAATAATAAACAGTAGCAAGGGGTTGGAAACCCTTTCCTACTTTAGTTCTACTTCCACTTTTATTTACGTGATGTGACTCATTTTTGGTCTTCGAAACGCAATACAATGCTAATATAGACGGTGAAATAAAATTATAAATAGTTGATTTTACGTTTCTGTTTGTATATAAATAATAAATGGTAGAACATGATTTAATCGCAATTTAAAATTAATGGTTTAATGGTTTTACGTGAAACAAGTGCTTAATAATTTTCATAAAAAATTTATAACACAAATCATTGTATAGCGCCGTAGTTCGTTTTTTAGGTTACATTTAAAGTGGAACTACTGTAAAGGAAATAAAAATATATGAGTTTCTAAATATTATTTTTATGGCATTATAATATTCTGCATATACAAGAATATAAAATTTTATTTTATATCAAAAAGGTTTCTTGTTTTGTTGCAACTTTTGTTAAAAGTTGACAAAAATTTATATATTATATTAAAATTCTGTCGTCTGGTTTTAAATACATTAAACTAATAGAAACGATGTAATATGGTATATTATGTTATAAGAAGTAGAAAGTGATTATATATATATATATATATATATATATATATATATATATATTATATAATATAGGTAGGAAATTAATATAATATTAAATATTGATTTGTTTCTTATAATTTTAAAGTGAAATAAATTACATTAAAAAAATATGTTACGAAAAGAAGTTAAATAAAAAATTGTCAATTATTTTGTGTTCCGTTAGAAACAAAAAATATAAGCATTTTCATATTACATAGTTAGTGTTTAAAACATTTACATATATAAATTCCGATATAATTAGGAAAATTAAGTAAATACATAAGAAAAAAATTTATTTAATATTTATTAATCGACAATTCGACGTACTCAAAAAAAATGCTACATTTTTAGTAAACAAGTTACTAGGTAACAAATTAAGTAACTTGTTTCTATGTTTTGTTTATTACTGTAAATGTCATTTGTATGTACGTTGAGTACGTGAAAACGTCAATTATTAATAATTATTAATACAGAACTTCAACCTAAAGCCTAATTATTATTTCTATTAAATCATGTTAAAACAAAAATATGTATTTTTTAAAGAATTTTGCGTACATCTCAGAACGGTTAAGCCTTTCGGAATCAATACATGAAAAATTTCCTTCCAATATTTCTCAACCTGAGACAGCGAAATTCATCTTAGACGAGGCAAGCGTAAAATAGCATCGATGTCAGAAAAACGGCTCAAAGATATTTGTCCATTCATTTCCAATTAAAATTTCATTCGTAGCCAATTTCGTGAACGGGTTATTATTTCTAAATTTGTCATCGTTGGAAATTTTCGGCACGATGCGCGAGTAAGAGAAAATGAACTCATTTAAAATATGCAAAACGGTTCTTTCACGCTGAATTCGTAATAAACAGATTTGAACGGAGCTGACGACTGCGGCAACCGGGAATGGTGTCGTTCTCGGCCTGCGCCTCTCGAAACAACGCGAATGAATTTGCTGGATTAGGGACTGAACTGAACTTGAAACCGACAGACGCCTCGCCTCTCCTTTCTTAAGGATAAATATTAGTTGGTCGTCTCGTAACTCTCAAGAAGATTTCGCAGAACATTAGATTAAAGCCGCCTTCACACTAAGAACATATTTCCTACGATGATGATATCCATTTATATCAAGAATTTTTGTGATTTGTCTTACGAGATTACATCGTTTTGTAAATGAAACTTTTTCTAGATGGAATATCAAATTTCATTTGACTAATTTATATTATTTAAAGCTAAAACTACCATTTTTAGAATAAAACGGCTTTAGATTGTAGTTCTGTATTAATAATAATTAATAATCGACGTTTTGACGTCATTTTTGAATACGTCGAAAGGTCCTTTATTAATAAATATTAATTCAGAACTACAATCTAAAGCTATTTTATTTTAATATAATGAGTTCTGAAAGCTTTTTTAATATGTGTTTATTGTCATTTTTGTTAAAGTACAAGTATATGTTTAGCAACCCAAATATAATAGTAATAATAATAAGATATAGATACATATAGATTGTTATCAATAAATTCCTTGGCTAGTACTGCAAACTTGGTTTATTTTTAAATTTTGAATAATACCAATTTTAAGACAATGTAACTGTGTAAGACTAGACTAAAACAAATAAACTAATGGGTCTATTCAGTTCACATCTGTAAGAGCTGTAGCATTAAAGGATATTTTGTCTTTTTATATCAATAGAATTTCATTTTCTAAAGGAAGACCAAACATTCTATAACATTACAGATTTTGCAGATGTGATTAGCTTTTACTAACTAAAGACTTTGACATAATTATGAAATATAAAAGTCAATTTATCTATTACATATATCCTAGTAATAATAGATATTTGCTTATTCTCCAGTCAGTTATTCTAGGAATAACTCTATTCTGTTAATATTGATAAAGTAATTTATTGTCTAGTTAGGTTAACCTCTATTTATTAATACTGAGAATAGTATTGTAGATATAAAATTAGCAGAGACTATATTCTGGAAATTTTAGTAATGATGTACCTCAGTAGCGTTGCGGGAGTTTTAGTAACTGAGGTCAGATTCGGATTTAGTACTCCAGGATTAGTAATTACTAACGAGTGGAGTACAGGATCACGGACTAGCCTCAGAATCCTTAAAATATACAGTGTATACTTAAGTATGTTCTCCACGATATCTATGTGAAAAAGATACATAGATACCAAGTATGAAATGAATAGTAATTGTGAAGGTACCTGATAAAGATTTACGGAAAGTGAAGAGAGAAAGAGAAAATAGACAAACGCAAATAATCAAAGTTTTGAAGCCGCTTTGTTTACGCCCAACGAGTATAGGGAACAAAGTTGGACGGCCGCTTCTTCCAACTGGTGAACGAATACTATTTGACAGATACTTGTAGTCGCGAATCGGTTACACAAAGATGTACCGCTTACTCTCTGTTTGGCCGGTTTTTCGACCCGGTTCAGGCAGATAGCTATCCGGTTGCTCTCCGGTTCGCTTTGTACATGTCTGCTTTCTTCCGTCTTCTATTTGTAACTTCAAAGATGAACTTTGCGTTAAAATGTACATAGATTTTATGTTTGTCAAATTTGCTCTTTATATCTGTACGCTGCCTTGCTCTTATAAGACGTGAAATTAAATCTGTTTTTATTATTTTCTACCAATTTGCTTATTGAGAGGGAAATTGGGAAATTTTTGAAATAAATATTATTAAATGCCTTTTACTTTATATGGAAACACAAAAACAAAATAAGACTTAAAAATCCTTTTCTATAAAATGTTTTTTTTTTTAATTACTTTGTAAATATTATCTTTAATATTCTTAAAATTAATTCTTAATATTTTAAATAAAGTATTGTTAGTTGAAAAGATAGAACAAAACGAACTGAATATTTTTGAATCTATTTCTGATAATCTATTTGTACATATATAATTACATGTAGAATACATCACGAAAGTGGCAATGCATAATATTAAGTATATATTTCCGTACGACATACGTCTGCTTCTTCTCAACACTCAGCTGCCAAACTCATATATAATAAAGTAAGTCTGCGCTTTATCCGGTAAATATTTTTGCAGTTTATTCACAGTAAATTTGCAGTGCTTCAATTTTATCAATCGTTGTGTTTGTGTTTATTTTCTTTAAATGTTTAGAAATACATTTAATAATGAATAATAAAGTTACGTATGGCAGTATCATCTTTCTCCTAGCTAAATAAGCTAAAATATATAACATTTCAGTTTGCGGGACAGCATCATGTAAAGGCATTATTGCCCAATGATATATCCTCATGGCGTAGACTATATTTCTAAAAGTGTGGCACAAACTGTATTCATTCAAACAGAACTTATTTTTAGTAATTTTTGCTTCATCTACATCAAAATAAAAATTGTTTTAGGATAAAATTTTGTTTTCTTATTTTATAAAAATGACGTTTTGATGAAACTAAACGCTCGTCTTCATCAGGTCAAAATTTATCATCTATAATGTATTTTTAAAATTTTAAAATATTTCATTATTTAATTTTCCTTCTAGCAGCCTACCAATCAACTGCAATTGTCAATAATATTGTAGATAAATTTATAATTATAATTATTAAAATTAAAAACTATCACGCGCATAAATTTTTATGAAACGGTAAATAAAATAAATAAACTTCATACAATGTACTGGTAAATTAACGTTCTATTTATTATTTACAAACGCACGATAAATAATATAAGTACTGCAAATAAACTATAGCTATATATATAATTTATTAAATACAATTTTAAAATATTTCCTTTTGTCCTGATATATTTATTTATATAATTTTAATCTGATCATTATTTTATAAATGAAACGTACGGCAAAAATTAATTATTTCATCTATCATTATTTTTGTTCATTTTATATATATACAATTTGGTTTGGATTATATTAAAAATAATTTTGAATTTAATTAAAAATATTGATTTTATATTTTTGTAATCTAAATTTTTATGGGCAGCCGTAGGCTAGCGATAGCTTGTTTAACTCGGATTCCAAAGGTTCCTCGTTTGCGTCGCAACCATATCAAAATTTAAATAAAAATATTATTTCTAGTATCAAAAACTGATATCGGCTGTGTTTAAGTAGTTTAGAACCCACTATAAGCTGTAGGTTCCTTGGCTGTGCCCTAAAATGACCCACACCATTGATAATGCAAGTAAAAATTGTTAAGAAACTATACGATCAGCTTCTTGAGCGTTCCACTTAGGAGTTACGGGAATTGATTAATTTAAAAATGTACAAGTTTTTATGTCCATATATCGTCAGTCGATTTCTTGTTTGTTCCATACGGAATTTTTGGTCAAATTACGTTATTGCTTATTTTGGCAATATTTATTTGTTTTCTATCTGTTTTAACAAATATAAATTCGGAAATATAAATTTTCATTTGTTCCATATCCTTACTATAAACAGTTAATTTATATTTTAGTTTTTAGTGATTCTATTTATTTTTATAATATTAAAATTCAGATCAAGGATGTCCGATGAGTAGATGGGTTGGTATGATTGAGAGTGTTTTTGCGGGAGCGAATCTTTCCAAGTGGTAATAATAAAAGAGCATGTATGAATGTAGATGAAGCGTAAATTATTTGGTTTGTGGACACATGATATGTATGTGTATGTCCACAAGTAAATCAAAGTTTGAAGAACCATTATATAATGATAAAAAAGAAATCAATATATTTAATATGTAAATTAAAATTAACAAAAACGAATCACCTATTCAAATCATGAACATCAAACATTGCCCGCTTTGTTTACTTTCATAATTTTTTTATCACCTTGAATTTTCCAAAGCGCTTGAATTCACAATTCATAATTAAGACACGGGTTAAAATTAACGCAAAACATATACGAAACAACGTACAATAAAACAAAGAAGAACCGACTGTTGGAACACATATATACAGGATGTATAACATAATCTGTTTACATTTTCTGGTTAGAATCTAGATGTATAATTACATCTTGTATATTGCGTCTTATACTTACCACAACGCAAGTCTAACTAATTAGGCGATAGGTTTCTATCTTGTCATTTATTTACCCGTGTGTTTGTATATGTGTGCAGTAATAAATTAATTATCGCTCTGCACTTAGCGATCTAATATAAGCGCCCGGTAGCTGTGGCTGTCTTTTGTTTAACGGGCAATAGGCCAACCGCACCACCTAATGAAATTATAATGAAACTATGTTTTCGTACTAACCAAAAGCGAATAGTGGTGTGGTACGGTAACGCGTGTATGCTTTTAGGGATATTTTGTGTTTTCGACGCACGGCAAAAGCGTAAACATAATTTAGTTGACAAATCGATCAGTTTGTGGTTGATACTTGAACCGAAATCAATTTCAAATTTTCGATAAAAATTAATTAATTTTGACAGAATGAAAATGTATCGGCATTAGACTGTCATAATTCAAAATTAGGCTTTTGTTTGAACAATAATATTATCATATATTAACAGATAATTTATTACAATTATGAAATAATTGAAGTTATTTTTCATATAATTTTCGAATTTGAAAGTAATTATGTTCGAATTGAGTAATGATATGTTTGAAAGTTATTGTGTCCGAACTACTCAAGGCAATGACAAATTTCGTCCAGTATTTTGAACTACAATTATTTAAGACAAAATTAATGACTAGTTTTAAAACTAAAATGGTTAAATGTTAAAACTTTCTTAGAAATCTTTGCAATGATTTTTATATTTAAAATGAAAAAGGTTCGCTTTGCTTAAGTGTCAGTCTGAAATTTAATAGTAGTTCGCATAATTATGATATTAGAAATGCAGATAATTTTTATATTACTAAAAAGACTAAAAGTAGTAATACTAATAACATATTTCACAATGGATCACTTGAATATAATAAACTGCCGAAATATATTAAAAATTCAAGGAATTTAAAAAATTTTACTTAGCCAAAAAGCTAAATAAAGTTTGATTTGATTGAAACGCCGAATTTTAATTAAAATATTACATAAATTTAACTTTGAGCTTTTAAATTTAATTTTGTTATAAGATATTTGAATAATTACAGGAAAAAATATATAAGTAATTATTACACAAATTAAAATGATGTAGACAGCATTTATTTTATCGGTAATATTTTTTAATTTGTTTTATATTTTTGTTAAGAAATCGTAATACACTTTTCCAAATTATGTATCTTTTAAAGCATTGAAAATTAAATTTTAATCTATTTTTTCATTTCTATAACATTCCAGTATTTGTATTTTTTTGTGAGCTTTTGAACAAATCTACATATATTTTTAATGCATATTATTTTCATATACCAACAGTTGTTTAGCTTTTTCAAACATTTATTAAATTTCTATCGTTTAAAATATAAGCGTATTAATATAAAATAAATATATTTTTTATGTTAGAAATAATACTAAAATCTAAAAATAAACTGCAATTCGTATTATGATATTACAGTAACAAATTACATTAAATTTTTTTTTTGCAAAAGGTACAAAAATAAAAAGAAATAGCACGTACGATCTAGATAAACTTGTGAATGTAGGTACAGTACATAAATAAAATTTAAAATTAAATCCATTTTTCCCTCAAAAAAAGCAAAATAAAAAAAAAAACACATCCCAAACAGATAGCAACAGCATGTTTTCATATTAGTCTGAAAGTAGCATTATGGCAATTTTGATGTTCTGTTTTTCTTTTTCGATATATAAAAATGACGATCACGTATCTGCTTATATGCGAAGTGAGGGGGGCGGGGGGCGGCGGCGAAGGGGTGATTGTTCACCAACATAGAATTTATTTTTTGAGGAATCTTTTGTGAAAAATGTTTTTTACGCAAAAGTCGGCCATGTTTGTTGGACGGCAACCGACAAATATGATATAAATTGAGATTGATGTCCAAAGTGCTTCAGGAAAATGTTTTTCCGAACAGACCATTAGCACAAGGTAAACTGTTCTAATGGATTCTATGGTTAACTGAAAAATTTTTGAACCGGGATTTTACTACGAGCATTGCTCCACATTTTTACTTGTAATTAATTCGGGCGAATTAATTTTCTTTTCACATATTTGTGGGATACTTCGGTATATTGTACATGAATGTTAGTAAATTTTGTTTTAATTTTAGAATAAGAGCTTCAATCAAAATTTTTCGATTTGGCAAATGTACTCATTTTTAAATATTTTTAAAACTAATTAGTAAATATCATGAATTGTACAAATATCGACATATATTATTTAATATATTTATAAAACACTTTATCAAGTAGACAATGTAATTGTTATAAGGCCAAGGTACTCGTATATACCGTATATACACCAGAACTGAAACACCCAAAATCCAAACTTGTCGTAAAGTATGTACAGAGAACATAAATTCACATAAATAAACAGTATTAAAAAGAACTCTATTTTGTTTGAAGGGAATTTGTACCTAAAGTATTCTGTATACACTATAATATTTGAAAACAATTTCGCATAACTCTATATATTCTATTGAATTCTGTATGTGCTTGGTAACTGAATTTAAGCACTGAATATGCCATGTACAATGTATGGCGAAACGTTTTTGACGAGGATAGATCGACCACGGCATACCAGCTCAAAAAATTCTATAAATTCAATGGATACCGGGCGTACTATTAAAATACACCTTTATATTTAGAGTTATTCTCTGTGTTAAAATATGATTTCACCAGTTTTTAATCAATATGTTTATAATATTTGATTAAAGTAATTCATTTCTACAAAATTTTACTACTACTACCACCAAAAAAAAATACACAAACTAAAGAAGATCCTGTGGGAATAAAACTTTCATTTTCTCGCAGGATTATATCTGTATTCATATTACATAATTTACAAGACCTCACGAATATAGAAAGCTTTGCATGAACGTACATATATATATATTACCGTAAAACTAATTTCAATAATTTGTAAATTCCCTTTGAGAATAACTATCAAATTTTATTATAAAATTATTATGAGAATTATTATACATATACAAATATATAAAACTAAAACTTCAAAAATGTATATGTATATATATATATATATATATATATATATATATATATATATATATATATGTATAATATATAAAATATCGATAAAATTATTGCCTCTATTTATATAAAAAAAATAATACTCACTAAAACGTATGTAGTAAATTACCTACATGAATAAATTTCAAGCGATTCTATAGAGAAAATAAATAAAAATCAAAAAAGTTTTTCGTCGTAATTGATCTACAAATTAATGATCGGATTAAAATTGGTGTTTTTCTAGCAATAATCAATCATTCTGAATGTCATATAATGTGTAATTATCACATATTTGGTAGCAAATTAATTATACTAATTATGCATACGAATAATATTATTTTTCTATCAAGTAAATGACTCTTATTAGACAAGAGTTTTATATTATTCGATTTGAAATGCTATCAATATCATTAAGGAGAATACATGTTATTTATATATTAAATATAAATAAAAATGTTATTAAATATATATTGATCTATTATTATCTGCGTCATAAAATGAATATGTAGCTATATGTAAAAATATTAAAATCATATCTTATTTTAATACCAAAAATATAAATTTGCAAAAAAGGATTTTAAGATATTTTTTTACAAATTTCAGTAAAGAAAATTATAAATATCTATTGTTGTATATTTACAAAAATTATAATTAAAATACTTCACTATTATAAACTAATAAAATAAAAAATTTGTTTGTCATATTTCCATTAGAAGTGCAAAATGGTTCTATTAAATGTTTTTCTACAGCAAACCAAATGTTATAAAATTTATAGTGGAGTCAAGCACAGCCGACATTTGTTCAACGGTAAAAAATTTAAATATGAAAATTAAAATTAGTATACTCAAATTAATAAATACTACAGTGAGCTTAAATTGAATTAACAATCTTTGAAATGTCATTTAGATACGATTCTATTGGATTATGTTCTTAACTTTTAAATACTTTACAAAGTAAAATATAATTTGTTGATAAACTAAATATTTCAATCTACATATAAAATTTAAAATGCTTGTTTACGGTCCGTAGACTTGTAGTAAATAATTTATATTTTATATTCATTTATAATTCAAAATAACTGAATATATGATAATGGAATTGAATGAAAATAAAATGGAAAAATTGCGAAATAATATCATTTATGTATGAAATGTCGAAACAAACATAAAATAATTTTTTATATGTATTGTTACATAATATTTATTATTCTTCAATTTTATATTCTTTTATTTATAATATAATTTTAATTTCTAATTTATATAGAAATAACAAAGTAAAAAATCTTTTAGAATTCATTATATTAAAATAAAACGGCTTTAATAATAATCGACGCTTCGACGTACTCAATGTACATCTTCATCTGGAAAAATGATACAAATGACATTTACAATAAATAAATAGAACATAGGAACAAGTTACTAATTGTAAGTAACAAAATAAGTAACTAAAGCCGTTTTATTTTTATATAGAAATGGTATATTCTAAATATTTTACTAGATACCATTAGAGTCAACTGTAACTGTTGTTCTCGCTTTTGACAGCTATTAAATGAAATAGAACAATTGCAAAACTTGCCTCAAGTTCTGCATCTCTTCCTTAACCTCCACCAGTTCCTTGCTTTTCGTCAACGACTTCCTCATATTCTCCTCAATAATTTGTATATCTTCCCGTCTTCTTTCGAGCAACGCCGTCACTTGTTTACTCAACACACGCATTTGTTCTTCTATGTCACTATTGGCATTCACACAACAATGCACGCACAACAAGCACAGCACCGCTAGCGCGGCGCTCACGACTCCGCTAGTTACCATGACAACGACGCTAACAACACACCACCACTCGCCTGGAAAAACAGTTGAACCAAACTGGACGAAACAACTGAACGCCGGAGCAATCCGGTAACTGAGCGCGTTTCAACGTCGTGCGTTTATTTTATATATATATGGGCCTCCCTCTCAAGCATGCGCACAAGAACGGCAGGTGTTCATTGTTGGAAGACCAGGTAACCACACGACTGTTGCACGGTGCTGATGGTGTTTTGTTTTTTTTTTTCTTTTCTGGATTTTTTCTTTTGAACGTTCGGTTTAGTTAAGTTTACTAACTAAAGTTGATGCTATCAACCATAAATTGGGACGAAGTGTTATTTTAGCTTGACCGTTTTTGGCGTGTGCCGTTGTTGTGATGCTTTTAACTAAAGTAGTTCTTCTTGTTTTTTGACTTATTAGTTTCATTTCATGGTTTTAGTGTCCAATAATTTAAATTTTATTCTAGATATAAATTAAATTATGGTGGTACAGATGCTACTGTTAATTATATTTTTTGTTTAAAATGAAAAGGCTTTAGAATTTAGTTCTGTATTAATTTAAATAAAAATCGACGTTTCAACGTTTCTACGTATATCATCATTAGGAAAAATAATACAAATGACATACAATAATTAAACAGAACATAGAAACAAGTTACAAGATAACAAAATAAGTAACTAGATATAAAATTTATAAAATATTAATTAAAAAAAACCTTTACATTGATTGATTTTTTCTGTATAACTTCCTATTGCTTTTCTATATATTCCACTGATTTCAGAAATTATTTATTCTCCAGATTTTGTTTTTAACTTGAAAGTACTATAAAATTTCTATTTTTTTTTTTGACTCAAAAATTAAATACAAAATTTTAAAATATGATAAAAAAATTTTTTACGGAAAAGAGTCATTACAATATTTGTATAATTACAGGATAAGCACCTTAACTTGCACTACAATAAAACATTTTTTTGAATTTACTGTAAAAATACCGTTACCTTGTTATTTTAAAAATTTAAATAATAATAGTAATATAAAAATTATTATTATTATTTATAAATTGAATATACAAATTAATGTATATGATAGATGAATTTTTTTTTTTTAAATGCAAAATTTTATATTCTAAAAAAGTACTTATTTATTGTTTATATACATATTAAAAAAATCTTTCAGAACTCATTATATTAAAATAAAACGGTTTTAGGTAATAGTTCTGTATTAATTTTTATGAATAATAAACGTATTATTCAACTTACATCATCATTAGGAAAAATTCTTCAAACATAGAAACAAGACCCCATCAATATTAACAATAAAGAAGCAAAAGAAATTTATAAAGAAAAATATAACATCAACCAATGTGGATTTAAATAAAATTTGGCTTTCTTTAATTAAAAATTTATAAAATTTTATAATCTAGTTACTAATTTTGTTACTTAGTAACTTGTTTCTATGATCTCTTTATTTACTGTAATGATATTTCTATAATTTTTCCTAATGATGATGTAAGTTGAGTATGTCAAAACGTCAATTATTAATAAAAATTAATACAGAACTATATCCTAAAGCTGTTTTATATTAATAACATATTTATGACACAAATTTGGAATCTACTATTACTCTATTAGTATTACAAGTTAGTCAAATTTGTATTTTTCGTGGACAAATATACGTTGTTTTTAAATAATCTTAATAAATTACAAATCTTTAATATGATAAAATACACTTGATCCTTAAATTTTATTTTCAAATACCGTAAAATTTTCATAATTTGAAATATAAACTCATAAATTTACAATTCATATAATAATCTGACAAACATAATAATTGGTTTTTGAGGAAAAAAAAATTTCGGCAAATTCTACGAAATACGAAATACTTTCAAAAAGATTCTTAATCTTAAGGTGTCATTGTGCGGTTCCTTAGACCAACAGGTAGCTTTTGTGTATAATATCTTTTATTCCTGAATTTTTGAAAAAAGATTTCCATTATTACGTTGTATAGAACCTGAGAATGTATTTTATCAAAAATATTTTATCGTGCATTTGAATATCTTTTTGCGAATTCCGAAACGATCAGCTATACCGAGTGGAAAGTATAAAAATTTACTTTGTGTGTGAAATTTGTGGGTCAAAATTAAAAATATCGTAATTTTATTTGACCTTGCAAGCAGTTTTGTATAATTATGCGGGTTGGTAAATCAATTTTCTTATTTAAATTAATGCAAAAAATTTGTTTTTATTTGTTATAATGAAATATTACCTTTGAAAAGAATCATACAAAATATATTAACTTTATGTATATTTTAATTTATATTCAAAGAAGATAAATTATCATTAAGTAATTTTAAATATTAATAAACAGTACTACAAACAAATATAATTAGTTTTCAAATTTTTTCTCAAAGAAATGTATTAATATATTAACAAAGCAATAAAAAATCTTTCAGAACTCATTATATTAAAATAAAATTGCTTTATTTTTCCTGATGAAGACGTATGTTGAGTTCGTC
The DNA here is from genome assembly GCA_963966155.1 of Clivina fossor. Classification (NCBI taxonomy): domain Eukaryota; kingdom Metazoa; phylum Arthropoda; class Insecta; order Coleoptera; family Carabidae; genus Clivina; species Clivina fossor. The sequence continues at coordinate 14,241,078 of OZ014560.1, forward strand.
GAAATGTCGATTATAAATAAATATTAACACAGAACTTTAATCTATAGCATTTTTATTTTATTAATACATTTTTTTCTTTGAAAAACCATAGAATCTAAATATTATTAATTAATAAAAAGTAATAATAATGAAAAATTAATATATTTTAAAAGTTAAGCATTTTTTTGAAAATATAAATAAATTTGAAGTTACAGTAACTTAACACAAAAGAACTACTCTGTAGTAAAAATACATAGCCCTACTGTATGTATAGGTCCTACTAAAACTATATTATTTCACACAAATATAACGTATAAGTTTAAGTAAATTACGTCTTGTTAAGACAGTGTAATACTAACCACTTTACACAGATAAAATACGTAAGAAGTTGTAAATATTTAACACTTTTTTTATGTGGATATTCATTGGAGTGCACCATCAGATAATCGGCTCATAATATCTAACCTCCAAGAACAAATGCAGTAAAATGCAGAAATAGTTAGATATGAAATGCATCTACTAAGAAAAATATTTACGTAAAACCCGCAGAATTCCTTTTTCCAAACGTTATACGAAACGAACATAAAAATAACTACGTATATATTTAATAACAACGCACATATTACTTTGAGAAGTGCGACGTCTATATACAATAAAAGGTAGAAACTGCTTATGTGTATAACCAGCTGCCAGGCAGGTGGAAAGAACCTTTTTTTTTTTTCATATTCGACGCATGTGGGCACACTTAAGCTCCATCTACATTAAGACTATACGCCAATACCTGATAAATATTTTTTGGAAAATGTATTTTAGAATATTGAAACAGTATATTAAATTTTAGAATCATTATTACAATTACATTGATATTTGATAATTTTTGTTTATTATTAGTTTTTTCAAATTAATAAGGAATGATTATATAGTTACAAAGCTAAAATAAAAAAAAGTTGTTATATAATTTTTGATAAAATATAATTTACTGTTTTAAAAATTTATTAATATTTGGGAAAAAAGTATGGCAAACAAGACAGTGAAATTTTAATTACTTTATATCATGTTAAAATATAAAGTAACTATTATGGTAAAATTATTTTGCTCATTATTAATGTATCTGCCGAAGGTGCACATTTAGAGCAGGTCGATGAGCAGAAATTTGAATTTGAATTTTGAATGCTTTGGGTACTTTTGTTAGAGACGTAAATGTTTCCAAAGAAACCCGTTTGAATATATACAATGCTGTTTTTCTGCCACGTTGATGTATGTTAGTGATTGCTGGGTTTGGCTGCAAAAGTATAAAAGAAAAATGACTGCTGTGGAAATAAGATTTTTACGTGGCATATGTGGTGTAGAAATAAATTAGATTAGTGAATGATAAGTGTGAAATTGAAAAAAATGTTGTTGCAAAAGTTGGTGTTAGTTAGTTAAGATGGCTTGGTTATCTTGAGTGAATGTCTAATAAACGTTTTGTTAAAAGAATATATATGTGAATGATTATGAAGGTATACGTAGTAGGAATAGAAGAGCATATATGAGAGGTGTCATGGATATGGATGAAGCTAGAGTTGCTTGTCTAGATAGGAATGTTTGGCGGAAATTAATTTCGGGATAGTGGAAAAAGTTTGTGCCACATCCTTTCGGGTACATGACGTAATGATGTATGTATTGAAATACGAAGGTGAATACAAAATGAAGGCAAAATACATTTAACAATTTATTTTACTACAAACAATAATTGAACATAACATTTTTTTACATATTTTTTCCTACAAAACAATGCATTTCCTATATCGTTCAACTTACTCTATATTTTTGAAAAGAAGAATCTTTTCGATTGCTACCGAAACCAACTTTACATCTTTTTTTTAACTTTATCATCAGAGATAAAGCTAGTAAAAATTAGTTTATTTTCTGTATTTGCTGAAATATTTCAAATGTTTAACTTTGTTTTGTTATTATCGATTTTAACATAATAAAATGTTAGTGTTTTGTTTTTGAAAAAGATAATAAATAGACATTGAATACGAAAAATAAATGATATACAATGGTTGTGAAACTATGAAGAAAATTTGATACAACAAAATTTCATAGTAATATTTTTAATAAAATACCTAACAACATATTTTCAAATATAATTAGTGGTATCGACAAAAAGAATATATTCTCAATGTAAATGAATCTTTACACACGACTATACCACATACAGAATATAAGCTATATGCTATAGCATTATATATAGTGTGTTCACAAGGCGCCTGGTTATAACAAGATTTTTATAGACGTATATAGAAATCAGATTATTAGAAGGATATTTTGAAATTCACTGGGATTATTTCGGATTAGTATTTTGGTTCTTTCTTAGAAGAATTAGAAAAATTCAGTTTGATAATTTATATTTAGAAACAGAAAATTTTAAAATATATTTTACTATTTTTATATCTTTATTGTTTTTTTCTTGTCATACATATATAAAATTAATATAGATTAAAAGATATAAATATTAAAAATTAATAAAAATATATTTTTCGGTCATGATTTTTTTTAAAACAGAGTTGATTTCGCTTTTTGAAAAAAATCGAAAATTAACTCTAATTTCTCAACTAAATTTTAAAACTATTTGAGATATGTAATACTTAGAAAATTTTAATAATGCATTTATATGCGTGCACAGATGTAATAAAGTGTGAAATATGCTAGTTTTCATACAAGTAAATATATGAATTCACAAATTTACATTATAGCTGACATCATAATTGAAATAGTGCCGGAATTTAAACTTTTCAACTAACTTTATAATTTAAAGTTTAATATTTAATTACGTTGTATGTAAAATAAAATATGTTGCAAAATTTCTTTTATTAGTTTTTTTTTAATTTTTTTGTACACAGGTGATTAAATTTTTTATTCGTTAAAATAATAAATGGACACGTTGTACATATAGTAATATTATGTATTTTTATATATAATAGTACATTTTCTAAATCCTATTCGTTCTATTTTTTTTAATAGATAAATAAAAATTAATTAAATACAGTATATATATATATCTGAACATTCAATCAAATGTGGATAAATTAGGTAGCTAAATTTCTTTAAAATTTTCTTTAAGAAAGTTAAAATTAAATTATAATTATAATTAATTAATTATTAATTATATTATTATGGAGTGGTAAGATTGAGAGTGTTTTGCGTGAGCGAAAGTTTACAATTAGTAGGAATAAAAGAGCATGTATGAGAGGAATTATGAATGTGCATGAAGCGAAAGTTGCTTCTTTGGATAGGAATGTTTGGAGGAGACTGATTACGGAATGATGAAAAGAGTTTGTGCCACACCCTCTTGGGTACATGGCGTATGTATGTATGTATGTATGTTTTAAAAATTTGCTTAAAATCAGATAAATGTGTTTAAAATAAAATTTGAATATGTTTTTTAAAAAAGTTTGCAAAAACAAAATTATATAATTTCTAAAATAAAAAAGCTTTAGGATTAAGTTCTGTATATATTTTAATTAAAAAAATCGTTACGTACATCATCATCAGGAAAAATAATATAAATGACATATACAGTAAAGCAGAACATAGAAACAAGTTACTAGGTACCAAATAAGTAAATAGATTATCAAATTAATTAATTAAATAAATTTTAATAAAATTGTTAATTGACGGAAACCAATTTATAAAGCAAAAGATAACATTAATTAGTGTGATTTAAATAAAATTTGACTCCTTTTAATTAATAATTTATAAATTTTATAATCTAGTTACTTATTTTGTTACCTAACAACTTGTTTCTATGTTCTTTTTATTTACTGAATTTGTATAATTTTTTCTGATGATGATGTACGTATCAGTGCGTTGAAACGTCGAATTTTTATTGAAATATATACACAACTTAATCCTAAAGCGTTTTTATTTTAATATAATAAGTTCTGAAAGATTTTTTTACTATATATAGTACTTATAAATATTAAAAAATATACACAAAAATATATCCGATTAAAAAACTGTTTTATTTTGAAGAAGAAAGTCCAAAACTATAACAGATATATTTCGAAAATAATTTTGATGTACGTAAGGCAAACTTCTATAGCCATAAGTCGGTTTCAAAAAACATAAACTGTTATTAAATTTGACAGTAAAAGTTTTTTGCGTTAAAGAGCTTTTGCTAAACACGCAAACATCAAATACTTTTTCATTTTATTTTTATATTCTACTGTGACAAATGACTGCTGTTTTCCGTCAGAAAAAGGCTTTCAAGTACAACAAAAATACTTAAGACTCATTCAGAATAAGGTTGCCAGTGCTTGATAGTAACGATACTGATATTTTCAGTAATATTTCAGGTTTTAAATTTATTAATTGCTATCTAAAATATAGGAAGCAAAAGTTTAGAACTAGTAATCCGGTCTATTCTGTAAACACACGTTAAAATTTAACTTTTTAACTATACATGTTAAAAGATTAATTTTAACCTACATGTTAATATTATTCTCTATGTTAATAATTTTAAATTTTAACACACACGCGTGTTTTTTTTAATAAGTTAATAAGTATTCTAAATCTAAATTTTTAAATCATAATTTATATTTAAATTGTTAAATCATAAATTTTAAATTTGTAAATTAAATCCGTCATGCACTCAGACTTAATTCTGCGCTAAAACATAAAATTAATTTTTGTGATAAGTAGACTACTTTGAATAAGCTTCAAAATTTTATTTTAATTTTTAATCAAGTCAGTCTTGAAAAAATCATTAACACTAATATCGGTCAAATTGTACATTATTGTGAATGAATCTTTACTGGTTTTTAACTCACACTACACACTCATAACATACATTGTCTTTTATTTTTCCCTCTATCTATTCCAATTTTCCATTTCGCTTCATTTTGTACTCCACCTTCGGTCCACTCGGTTATACCTCGATGTTGTACGTATTTCGCATAGCTACCGCACAGACAGCCAGCTCCGTACACAGCGTGTCCCTAATGAATTGTCGTTAGTTCATTTAAAAAACATGATATCCCTTTTTGATGAAGTGAAGTTTGGTCTAATTGTTTTGTTAGTTAGTACTTTTCGTATTGCGTGTGTGTTGGATGAACTTGAAGCATTATACGATCATTGTCTGGTAGCGAGAGGTGGCTGAAACATTGAATCCTGCCTGTTGCTTTCGGAGCACATAAACTGCACGCCGCGAACGAAAATCTCAAGTTTGAATAATGAAACTGCACGCCGGTTGCGGATTATCGGATTATTAGGGTCTTGGAATATATTTTCGTTTATTCTATAGCATATTTTTAAAATTATTTGACATAGTAATTTTAAATGTGAAATTGAAATTAATATTGTATTGTCCTATCAATAATAAACAAGATTACAAATTAATATAACCAAATATTTATTATGAAAATAGACAATAGGTTAGGTTAGGTATAGTCTTGTTCACGATCAAATTCCTGACTTCTAAATTGGTACCATAAAATATAACAATAGAGGAACCCGCAAAAGCGGTTTTCTTCAAAATATTGAAGCTGTAAAATTTTACCTGCTAAATAGCGTTGCAAGAATGTACATTATCGGACTGTATTACTGGAATCTATGAAATTATAATATTTCAGAGACGTACTACTATAATTGCTGCAGATATTTTTAAAATATTTAAGTCAATTGATTTAAAAATAATTATTATGTTATTTTTACATACAATTTTGGAGAATATTATTATAAAAATTATTTGAATAGCAGATTTCCAAGACTACCCGAGGGGTACTGCTTTCAGCCCGTTAACCCTTTTTACTAGTGGTGGGTTTCCCCTGGAGGCCTATTATACACTTGTCAAAATGTTTATAGAAAATAAAAAAGCTTAAAATTAATCTGATATATTAATATCGTCGTCCGAAAAACTATCGTCAGATTCACTTACATGAATAATAAATGGTTGAATTATTGCAATAAGGCATGTAATGTATTTCAAACAAATTAAGTAGGTACGGTTCTTGTATCTGCATAAGTTGTAAATCACCGGTTTAACATTCGATAATCCTCAACCCATTATGCGTACGCTTATATGCATCTAAAGTTCACGTACACTTAGAGCTATTTTCGTTTGCTATACTTTTTCTTTTGTGTGGGTGCTGCATTGTTAAATTTATGGATCTTATTTAAACGTTAGGAATTTGATCTTGAAAACTACTATATATGATCCTACAGCAATGGTGTATTAAATAAGAAAAAATATATGGAGAACATAGTTTTATTGTAAGCTGTAACTTACATAATAATAAATATATACAAATTATTGACACGCGGTAGTCCGATTCTTACTTGGTTTTTGGTTGAAATCTTAATCCCTTAATCTTTTTAGAAATAACCGGTGTGCAAAATTTGGTAAGAGATTAAAACCCAACCGCCACGTGCAGTTTATATTGTACCCGTTGCTTTCGTGGAAGCTATCTATCTCGCTCGCTCTTTATGGAAAGCGTACGGTTTTATTATGTTACAACTGGCCCTTGTGTATATGATCATTTTCCGATCGTTTTCAAATGCACTAATGCCGTGTTTTATCTCTTTCATGGAGAAATTACTTTTTCTAAGGGTTCGTCCTATTTGCAGAATGATATGAATATATTTATTAGTCTTACGGTTAATGAGAAATATTGAATTTCGATTTGCTCTAATATTTAATAGTTTTTAATTAAAGTATGAATTATTTATAGAATTATTTTATTAATGTCGAAAAACTAATTAAAATAATAAAATAAAACGGCTTTAGGATATAGTTCTGTATATAATCGACATTTCGACCGTACTCCACGTACATCATTATCAGGAAAAATAACACAAATGACAACATAGACACAAGTTATTAGGTAACAAAATAAGTAACTAGATTACAAAATTAATAAATTTTTAATTAAAGGAAGTCAAATTTTATTTAAAGCAATGCCACTTCACACTGATTAATGTTATGTTTTTCTTTATAAATTTCTATTGCTTTTCTTATCAATCTACTTGTCTGTATAACATAGTAATAAGTTTAAATATACAAAAAAAACATAATAATTTCAGATTTTTTTTAAGCAAGTTTTGAAAATAGTCTTTTATAGTCTTTTTTTGAAAAAATCCCTTGAGAGAATTTCAAAAATTTAGTTTTTAATTTTTTTCTACTAAACTATGCATCCTAGAATAATGGTTTTTATACTTAATTTTAGTACCCATTATTTCGCATTTTACCATATCATACTTATTTTCTTACAGCTCATAGTTTTTGAGAAAAAAATAAAAACAAAAAAATCAAAAAAAAATTCTAGCGCCCAAACGGCACATGCTAGCAAATTTAAACTAAAACCAAATTATAGAACTTTTTATGTCCTATCAAAAAGTATTCTATGTATTTCTCCGAATTTAACTCGAGAAAGAAGTATATCGCAAATTATCGAAATTGCATGTTAAACGCCCATACGAACTCAACGAACGAACACCCGGTATGTATATATATATATATATATATATATATATATATATATATATATATATATATATATATATATATATATATATATATATATATATTTAAAACATAAAAGAATATATTATTTACTTGCTTTATCTCTGCCACATTGGATAGTTATAATTATGGCCCAGTCTTTAAATCCTTTTAAGTAGATTAACATTACATAATTATTATAAGCTTGTAGAATAATATACTACTATTATATTTTTTTATAATATATTATTTTCTGTTTCAGATACGAATGTAGATATTTACTACAAGCAGACTGAACACATTACGGTAAGACATAATTGTGATGAATTATATATTTATAATTAAAAAATTAAAGTTTCATTTTATTTATATTTTATTTCAAAGTATACGTAATGTAGAGTCAATAAAAATTGGAAATTATTAGATATTTGCTTTAAATTTAAGTTCTTTGACAATATTGAATATTCTAAATTAAAAACACACAAAGCTTAAAACAAAGTAATTAGAATTAATTCATTAAAACTTTTCATTTCAATTTCTTCCAGTATTTACAATTTATTTGCAAAATAAACAAGACAATTTTTTCTAGTTTATTTTTCTAGTATAAAACAGAAAAGTTTGCTTTGCTTATGAAGCAGTTTAGATTTTTTTTTTACATTCAAAATTTATTTACATTTTAATGAGAAATTAAAAATTTCTGTAAGTTTTTTTTTTTTTGGTCTGGGAATTTTTGTTAATAAAAGTTACACTGCTCTTGTAATACATATTAAAAGTAAGTTATTTCGAGTTTGTTGTTGTAAAATTGACAACGTTCCTTGAATTGTAATAAAATATTTTTTTATTATTTGTTTATTTAATATGAATATGAAACCTACTACTTGGAAACTTTCGCTTTTCTAAATTAAATAGAAATATTTCAAATTTGAATTAAATGAAATAAATAGTTTATTATCTTCTGTCTGGATTCAAAAATTATAATCATTTTGTTTTAAACAACTCACGTTTATCAAAATAATAAATATATAAAAGTTATAATTACAAAATTAAAAACCAGAAAAAACTCTCTCATAAATCAACTTTAACAACAATATTACATAAATCTGAAATGTAAGTAAATTTAAATAAACGGAATTTTACGCTCGGTATGAGACAAAAAATAAAAACGAAAATATTGTTAAATATCCAATTTAACTTTTTCCAACTTTTTTACTATATAATAATTTCTTTGTTACACAGTGCAAGAGCATTTAATATACAAACAAGGTGTATTGCAATGCTGCAAACGGCTCGGTTGTTTGTAATCATAAAAGAGTGTGGGACAGGTGGCGGGACGCAGGTGCGTCTAAATAGGACACCATTTGCCCGATAATTATTTACGAACTGACCGAAACAAATGCGTCTTTAGTGTTTTCGTTTTTTTTTCCCGAATTGGGCTTTGTTTCGACGTTTCTCGTATCGAGCCTGCTGCTGCTGCTATTCGGGTCATAGACAATAAAATGTTTATAGATTTGCTGTAGTGGAAATGTTTTATGTTAGCCGTTAATAACGATAAATTTAATTTTGGAAGTAATAGCACAAATAACATAGTAAAAAATCTCTCAGAACACATTATATTTTTTCCTGATGATGATATACGTAGAGTATATTGGAACTTAAATAAAATATATACAGAACTTAATCCTAGGGTTAGACTGGCCCACCATTATTATGGGCCGAGATCGGCGATTGTTAAAAAATTAAAACAGATTATTCCATAAACATCGATATTTATTGAATGACTATATATGAATCACGTTTATTGGTTAAATCCTAATAATTTTATCAAAATCAATAGTGGTCACATTTAAGACACATTTATTAACATGGTTTATAATATTTTATTTCATTATAAAGAAAAAAAATTATAAAAAACTATAAACAAATTCAAATTACTTATGTATGACATTACTGATATTGAAATGGTAAATATTCGTACTTATAAAACTACTTTTTTCTAATATTTGTATTTCTTGGTACAAGAATAAACATTTTTTTTATATTTCGCAAAAATTATTCAAATAATTTGACACCAAATCATATCTGACTACCATATTTTGTAGGTTATGACTGAAATACACAACTGTTTTATGTAATTGTCAAATAATATTTGTGAGGTTATAGTGTTGATAGAAAAAAATCGATTCTTTTTTATTAATCAGTATTTATGAACGTGAAAAGTATTTTATAATAATTTTTTGTCTTTATAATATATTTGAACGTAAATAATCATTTTCCGTAGTTAAATTTCATACTAAAAAGACGGGACATTTCCAAGTAGTAGGAAACAAAAATGCTTTGATAATTATGTTGGACTTTTGTAAAAATTATTTAACCAACACATACTCACATCTATGCCATTAATTTTTAACTTTTACAGTGTAAAGTAGATCTATAAATAATATTATCGTCTATAGATTGTATAGACTATAACAACTACATAGCAACCAATTTATTTCGTTATACTCCTGCAAAGTTGCGGTTGCATAATCTAAAACTTTTACGAAAGTGGCGCAGAAAATTGTTGCTAGTTTTGTTGCTAGTCTAGACGCTCTAGAATTTAGATTATTCCATTTGGTATGAAATTTTAATATGATGGTGTTTCTACATGACTACATAGTTTGTTTGTTTTTTTTTTACTTCTCTAATTTAGACTGAACAAATGTTTGAAATTGTTCTGTTGTATGTTATTACATATTAACAAAAAATATACCAAGTTTATCTCAATTTTTTATCAAATAAGTTTCGAAACATGAAACAAAGAATACATTGCTTTGAATTTTTTAAATGTTTTTAACTCTTTTGATTACAAATAATATTTCTATAACTGAATTTAAATTATATTCTGACTACATTTAAAAGTATTATATATAATTTAATGTTTTTAATACAACCTACTGAAATTGATTTTTAAAGTTTATTTATATTTTAAAATATATTAAACATTCTTGAAAAGAATGGAAAACTTTTTATCGACGTAGAAAGTTTGAAATAATTGTGAAAAAGATGATAGAACTTATTGCATTTTCTTTAAAAAACATTATATTTCAATTTAATGTTGTTCTTATTTTGTTCTTCGAGAACTGAGCAAATTGGTTCAGCATATGCAGTTCAAAATAATAATATTATAAAATTCTATAGGATAAAATTGTTAACAAAAATGAATATATTTGCAGTGAAATACATTGTTCCAAATAGGTTTACGAAATAATATTTTTATTTAATTTTTCGTATTCACAAGAATATAAAATGTACACTTTTTTGACTATTCAATTTAATTTTTCTATTTTTATTAAATAATATATTTATTAACATAGTAAATCTTTCAGAACTCATTATATAAAATAAGACAGCTTTAGATTTAAGTTTTTTATTATTATTTATTAATAATAAACAAACCAAATACTCTTTCGCGTAAAACAATTTGCGACTTGCGACGCTACGAGTTCCCGAAAATAAAAAAGAAAAAACGATAACTGATGTAGAAAATAAGATTGTGCTAACGCACGTGTTTCAACATGTATCAAACCGAAATAAGCCGATTTTTTTCCGGTTCAGTTCCAGTTTTCATCCAGTCAAAATAACGGTTCTTTTGGTTTTCGGTTCAATTCCGGTTCGAAGCTCTGAATAATTCGTTAAATTAAAATTAAATATTTTTTTTATAACTAAAATTAAATACATTTTTCAAAAACTTTATATTGAAAATTATTAAATAAAATATCATTGAACAAAGAAAGAAAAACATAATCTAGAGAAACTAGCCAGTTGTATAACGTACAACAAATAAATATCGTACAATATGTTACACACGTATAAACTCTGTAACAATCCTACGATAAGTTTAACAGTTACTCACTCACACACACACACACACACATAAGCAGATCGAATCCTGATGTTGCGGTTGTTCTGTCACGACTAAGCTTTTCCTAAATCCACTTCAAGGATTATTGGTCAACTATTCTATCGCTCTATTCCATTTTTGAATTTATTCTTGTGTTGTATTATATCATACTAGTGATAATACTAATCACTTCCCATAATTCCTAAGCGAAACATGGAGCTATATACTCGAGAAGCTGATCATATAGTTTCTTAACAATTTTTACTTGCATATTTAATGGTACGAGTCACTATTCCATAGCCAAGCAAGAGACCTACAGCTTATAGTGGATTTCGAACCACTCAGTTCAGTGGTACAAGGTGTTAATACCATAAATAATATTTAAAAAAATTATACTAGTACTATAATTATTTTTAAATTTATTTGATTTTGAATTTATAGAATTTTCTGGGTTGATATTCATATAGTCAATCTATCCTCGTTGCAGACGTTTCGTTATATATCACTGCGTGGTAACTAAATGACAGTCTCTGCTCTGCGATCTCGTATATATGCGTATACCCCAACCATCCTCTATAGATGCCGTTACGCCATTGGCCGACTTTGGCTGGTCCACCCTTTCCAATCGGACTATATTTTCAGTTTCTGTTATAAGATTTGTCACGTTATTGATCGATTTTGGTTGGTTTATTCTCTATATTGTCCTTGATAACGTGCACTGTTTGTTTCGCAGTAATTGTTTTCACGCTATACTACAGAGTTGAAGGGACAAGGATTAGTACAATGCGAAAACCATTACTTGGAAACAGTACACATGATCAAGGATGATGGAGGGAATGAACCAACCAGAATCGATCAATGGCGTGACAAAATCTACAATGGAAACAGTCCTACTGGAAATGTTGGGCTATCCAGGCCAGTTAAAATCGACCAATGTCGTATCAGCACCTGTAGAAGATGTAGAAGATGTAGAGAATACATCGACCATGGCATACCAACCCAGAAAGTTCTATATAAATTCAATGGATACCGGCCATGAAAGTCTAAAGAATACTATTAAATGATTTTATTTTGAAAAATTGTCTTAACTATTTTTTAAAGTAATATCAATGTTAGTTACTAATTTACAAATTTGAAATTTAACTATAGTTATTTTTTATCCATTAATTTCGAAAATTTTAACTATAATATGATTAAATCACAAATTATCTTATCAACTTTATGTAATAAAACAAGATCTGAAGAAAATCAATTAAATAACATAACAAATAAATAATAGATATTAATATAATACAGTAATACTCGTTAGCTAATTTACACTGGAAAACCATTTTCAGTCCATCAATAATTCAAGCGCAAATTAACGTTAACTAGCAAAATAAAAACAAAACACTAACGGCAAAACAAAGAACAAAAACAATTGCAAAAAAAAAAACGCGTAAAACAGATCACTATTTGAACAAACAACGGCCAACTGGATGGGATACTCAAACTAAAATATTTAACAATGATTTAACCCCTTTAGTATAGTAATGTTCGAATTCTAGTCTCTCGAATTTAATTAACGCGCGACTATATGGGAAGTTTTTGTGCCGTTCATGTGGCTAACAACCCCTTACTGAAGGGGGTGGGGGGGTGGTGGTGTGTCGATGTTCATTGATTTTCATTTAACGAGAATGCTCGTTATAGTTTTCCTAGATAATACAGAAGAAAAAATCTACTCTTGTCTATTAGCGGGATGCGTATAATGAAATCTACTAAGCGGAGATATGATCGTTTTTTTTTTTGTTTTGACTTTATTATATGTTCGAAAATAATTACTGATTTTATTTAATTAAGCGTGAATCATTTTTGATTTTATATATTATAGTTTGATATAAAGTAATTTTAGTATAATATTGAGAATAATTTTTTAAATAAAAAATTAATTTTTTTGTATTTTTTTACTATTTTACTACATCTTTTGAAATATATTTTCTCAAAATTTGGTTTATTAATTATATACATACATACATACACAATCACGCCATGTACCCAAAAGGGTGTGGCACAAACTCTTTTCATCATCCCGAAATCAGTCGCCTCCAAACATTCCTATCCACACAAGCAACTTTCACTTCATCCACATTCATAATACCTCTCATACATGCTCTTTTATTCCTACTACTTGGAAACTTTCGCTCACGCAAAACACTCTCAATCATACCACTCCAACTACTCATCGGACGTCCACGCAAACGTATACCATCAAAATCATTCGAATAAATCTTTTTAACCAAACGTTTATTAGACATTCGCTCATTTAATTATATAGTGATGTGTATTACATTTTAAAAATTGCTTTAAAAACAAAATTATTAAAAAAAAACACAATTTTTTTTTCGGAAAAAACTAAAATTATTTTATTTAACATTACAAAAATATTTCTTTCTTGTATAACAATAATATATTTTTTCTTCAAGCGTATTATAATATTAATATTACGTTACCATATTGCCTATGTGGAAAAAGATCATTATGTTACTAGTACAATAATGACATTATTATACAGCAGTTAGTTACTATGTACACTATTGGTGGAAGCACCAGAAATAACTACAAAGTCAAGTCTATTTAATCTGACATCTTCAGCTGCCAAATTTAGAAAACTATTAACAATTACATTGTTTAGTTTTGCTTGAATTTGAATTGGTTTATTGAAAATGTGTGAAGAAGTACAAGAAATGCAAAAGAATGCAATGTATACCGCCCAGGGTGGTCAGAAATTGTATATTCGACCAAAAAAGATTAATTCTCACAAATCACGTAACAAATATAAATAATAAATACATATACATACTATTCTACAACTTGACATTCAGTTTTTATTTTATTTAGTTTATTTAATTAAAAACTAAGTTATGTTATTATTTGTTACTAAATATGATTAATATGGCATGTTATGTACCTATTTAATCGAATAATATGTAAATTTTTAAATTATGTATTTACAAGTACATAAAAAAATTATATATGTCCATTTTACATATTGAAACAATCAATTTTCTATTGTTTTTGTTTAAACAAAAGGTTATTATATGACAGAGTTCATTATTAAATTAATTTAATATGTTTAATATTTTATTTGAACATACATAATTTTTTTTGTCGAAAAAATACAGTTAATCCATATTCAATCAATAGGTAATAATGTTCATTTGTTTTGTAAATAAATTTTTTTTTTATACCAAAAATGTTCTGTTATTAAAAAATATAAATATAAGCCGTGTTTCAAATTTTTTGCATTAACGTTAATATATAAATTTGAAACAAAATATATTTCAAAAAAATAAATTATTTACAAAATAAATAAAATAAAATATTGAAAAGCAAAAAAAAAAACATTCAAATAAAGAGCTACTTGTGAATTTTAAAACTTTTATTAAAAGATCAAAGCATTTGATGCTGTAATAGTATTTATTTTGTACTTCAAAAGATAAAATTTAAATAATTTTTTTTTTAATTAATGGATTTTTATTTAATAATTAACATTTTAAGAGTAACCTTTCTTTATTCTCTTAGCATTAGTCATAACATTTTAAGCATAAAAAGTATAGAAATCATTTCAAAAATGTTATACCACTTAAAACTTACATATTATTTTCACTAAATATAATAATATCTATCTTACAATTTAAGAATTCGTTAATATTAACAGCAGATAGATAAGAGAAGCAATAGAAATTTATAAAGAAAAAGATAACATCAACTGATTTAAATAAAATTTGGCTTCCTTTAATTAAAAATTTATAAATATTATTATCTAGTTACTTATTTTGTTATCTAGTAATTTGTTTGTATGCTCTGTACATCGATTATTAATAAATATTAATACAGAACTACAATCTTAATCCGTTTTATTTTAATATAATGAGTTCAAAAAGATTTTTTACTGTGTTAATAATACATTTCCTTTTCAACTTAATGACATACAACAAATTATATAGAAGAAGAAATCTATTATTATCTGCAACTCTTAATTAATTTATTTAAAAAAAAAAATACTCCACGCACTTCTCGTGAACTAACTTCCTAAACAGTTTGAGCAGAAGGGCCGGTACCTAAAGGGTGTTGGAGCAGACAATAGCGTTGTCCGAAAACCTCTTCCGCTTTTAGGCAGAGAAGTTGAGACCCGGAGAGTTTATTTCAGTGGAGCGCCGAAACTTGATCAATTAAGTGATAGGAATCTTCTCTTTGACCGTTGGCCTGTCTTTACGAAACACAGAACAAAACAGTAATACAACGTGTTGGTTGGCTTATAAACATAACGTTAGCTTTGGTCAGGGTGGAAGGGGGGTGGGGGGCTTCTTTCACATTTAACGCACAAGAACTAATGTAGGTTTAGTCGCCTGCACCTGGCTTTAGGATACAGCCTATGTTGACGCTGTTGGATATCTGAATTTATCGTAGTACAATCGAGAAGATGATAATCGAAGGATTTGTTCCTTTATTTTAATTTATTATTTTATTTTTTTTAATCAGAAATTGAATTAGTTATTTATTTTATATATTTGTAAAACAGAGAAGATATTAGTAAAAATATAAATGTTGGAATAATAATTTTTTTCTGAACATATCCTACTCGGTCAATATTACTATCAGTATTTATTTCTAATATTGAGAATAGTAATAGAATAAAATAAAATATTTCCCTTAAACTACAAACAATAATATTAAAAAAGCTATATACGTATTTCGAAATCATCAGTAGCGAAAGATAAAGCTAAAGTTCTAATCAGTGATCTAAGGACACAAATATTCAACGTATCCAGTGGTCAGTGATCTTTGACCACTGGATAAGTTTAATAAAAAAAAAACTTAGAATACATACTACTAAAACCGATTACTTTTGAAGTGCCAATTGGACACTCTGCCATTGAACTACACTGTAAAAAGTTTCGGTAATTTTATATAAAAATCTGGAGCAACTGATTTACATCAGTTCTATATGTAAATTTTTACATTGTAAATATAAAATACGTATATTTTAGTAAGTTTACTTACTTTTTCGGTAAAAAAAAACATATATTATACTTGAAATTACAAAATTATATTATTTTTACAGAAAATTTATATAAACCAACGTTTTTCTGAAATAATATGTAATTTTTTACTATGGTTTTTATGTAAAATAGACACCCTTTTTACAATGTACAATTGTTTTTAATAAAAATACAAAAACATGAAGTAAAATTAATATCAATTTTGAATTTTATTTTAATAGCTTATTAAACCATAACTAATATTTATAAATGACGAAAAAAAAAATTAATACAAAACCCCAAAAAGTATAAATTGTTATTCTCAGCGTAATAGAAGCTTTTAATTTCCTTTTAAATATAATTAACGACTAATTAGTAATTTGATCTTCGATCAAATGGATAAAACGAATCAAATTACCAGTTTGTTTACGTAACGAGCAAACGAGGCAACATTCAACCACATTTTGTGTTTACCGACAAATTTTTAAAAGAAACCAATTGAAAGTTTCCATATAGCTAGAGAAAGAAAATTATAAATTTAAAGAAGTCTGAAAAGTTCGCCAAACACTTTTCAGTATTGCCAAACTTTTCGTGTTATTAATGGTTGAGGAGATTTTGATGTATATATAGATAAATAGACCGGGATTAATAAATAAATGATTAATTATCGGGCTGTCTTGTATTTTAATTTTATTATTTACCCAAATGGATTAGCATATAGATATTAATTTAACCAAGGAACTAATTAAAACATTTTGTTGATTCGTCTGGAGTGAAGTTTATTAATTTGATTTGAATTCTATTATGCAGTAGTACTTTTATAGAAACTCGTAAAAAAAGTATATATATATATATATATATATATATATATGTAAAAGAAAATTATATTTTTCTTGATGATATATGTGGAGTATATCGAAATATGGTATTTTAATTAAAAATTGCACAGACCTTAATTCTAAAGATTATAATAAATTCTAAGTGATTCTTTGCTATGTTAAGTTGAAAGATAAAAATAAATTATAAGAATGTATTTTAATTTTTTGCGAATTAGGGAAAAAATGAAATCAAATATAAAGTGAAAATAAACTCAATTGTAGTTATAGAATTAAAAAGAAAAAATTCTTGCGCAATTTTTAAAACATTTAATAAAGATATTTCTTTTTTAATTTTGTACAACTAGGTATAAATGTATATAAATCAACTTTTTCTCGATTTTTTTCTCCTTTCAATTTTGTATACGAACTTCATTAAATAAAAATTCATTCGCAAAATAAAATGTTATACACTTGGAAGCAAATTACGAACAGAGAAAAGACGCTGGCAGATATTTGTCGCATACATAAATTAACAGCGCCTGTTCAAGAAGGTTTATTAATTGTTTGTGGTGTCGATAAAAGGGATAAAAAAAAACGATTTAATTTAATTAAATTTATGTTAGTTTTACGGTGTAATTGTAAAATAATTCGTTCTCGTATCGAAAACGCTTTTCTGTATTTTTCCGTTTGTGTCCTTGTGAATTGCGACGAGGGTAAAAATTTGGAATTTTCTTCTTCATGTGAAGCACGTTTTTAAGTTCAAAACATTTTATTCGCGCCTTTCAATTTAGCGTGAAATTAATTTAACTTTTTTAATTAATTAAATTACATTTTCGATTTGTAATAGGTTTTTAAACGAGTTTAATTCTCTCTGGTTTTTTTTTCTATTATATTTTTTTCTTTTATCGCAAATTTGTTTTTGCTACAATCAAAATAGTAAAATTGTAATACATATTAAATTGTTTATTTGGTAATACAAACGCATTGTATAATATCTTTGCAGTTTTATATTTTTTTTTTGTTGTAAATTTAATTTATTTTTTAGTCATTCTTATCAGTATTATGTCGTTTTAGTTTTAGTTTTACATAGAAGCACTAGAATTTAACCAATCCAAATACTTGTAAAAAATAAAAATGTGTCAAGCGTTTGGATTGGTCAAATTCTTGTGCTTGTGTTTAAAACTAAAACGGCAGATTAAATGTCAATTTCATATCAAAATATTATTTACTTATTATTTAATTTTAGTTAACAAAATTATTTAAAAAATAATTGGAACATGTTAATTATCAAATTGTAGTATATAGAAAAAGATTTAAGTTTAAGTTCTGTTTAATTTTATATTAAAATTTGACGTTTCGATATACTAAACATATATCATCGTCAAGAAAAAATATATACAAATGACATAAATAATAAATAAACAAAACATAAAAACAAGTTATTAGGTAACGAAATACAAATAACTAGATTACAAAATGGTTTTTAAAATAATTTTAATATAATAATTTTGTTTTTGATCAAAAGGTGTTAAGTAATATTTAGGAAAACTTAGTGATGTGAATAATAAATAACATTACTTATCTAGAAGCGATCATGTAATGAATATATTGTTTAACAGTGGTAAAAAAATAACTTATGTTTATTTAATACATTTTTGATCTAATTTATTTATTGATACAAAATAATATTATCATTTTGTAATAGTTTTTCTAATTATTCATATTTTTATTCATTTGTTTTGTATTGGTTTATTCAGAAAATTTAATATCCAAAAATATATTTGTTTTTATCACTTTTCCAAAACAATATTTTTTATTTTTCAACATATTCGTAATTCATAAGCATTTATTTGTAAATAATGTAGAAACAATAAACTTTCAGCAAAAACGATTAACAACAGATAAATTTTAGAGAAAAAAATTGTGTAGTAAAATATGAAAAATTAACCGACTACATATTCAGCAATTAAATACAATTGTATAGGCTGATAATAAATAACGAAATATGGAAAATAAATGGAAATTAATTCCGCATTTGTAATATCAATTGAAAATTCAACTCCATAACATATTTTGCTTCAAAACATACTGTATAATACCCGTACTGAATACATACACTGTTTTGCATAGCCTCGTACACTAGATAAGCTGTAACAACTAGATGGCGCATTTTTTTGTTGGTTGTTTTAACAAAAGTTAAAGTGGTCTACATATGAATTTATTTATATATTTCCAATCGTGTTTTTTACAGTATTGATTCAGTTCATGGAAAATATATGTCAGTATTAAAATCTGCAATAATATAATTTTTATTTGGCAAAATCTGCCGTTTTTTTATAATTTGGGATTAAAATTAAAAAAAAAATAACAAATGTTACATCGTAATTTATAGTTTTAAAGTTGTTGATTATAAAAATTATAAGTAAAATTGTAATTGAAACATAACTTTTGCAAAAAACTTTTACAGAATCTACTCAAATTATTGTAAATTTGCAATGTCAATATCTTACAAACACTTAAAAATAGTTTTATTTTACGATTTTGAATTTAATGTTTCGAAAATTGTTTATTTTGAAAGAAATTTTTACATTAACATAATTTTTGTTTTTTTATCAATCCTTGCGGTTTTCACGATTTTTAACAAAAATTAAAAGTAATAAATTTTGCAATGTTACATATGGTTTTTCAGTCTGCTGATTACAAAAAATTGCAAGTCAAATTATCATTAAAGTTGCCCAGGGGGCTCAATGCTAATCTGTGTATGTCAATTGACTTGTCATTAATAAATATATACTCCTATTGAATATTTATATAAATTCTATGTAATATTAAGCCATTTACATTCCATTTGTCTGATTGGTTATCACTCTGGTTTGCCCAAGAGGACATAATACTGTTAAGACGGCTCTGATAATGACTTATTTCTGACATTCAATTAATATCGCGGAAATAAAAAAAATTGATATAATAATAGGACAAAATTTATATTTATATTTAATTTAATTTAATAATTAAAAAAAAATTATTGATATCAACTATTAATACATTTACTTCATACTTATATGATCTTGATGCAAGTCGTCTATTGTAGATACTTAATTTGAGAGTCTAGATATAGTATTAACTTTGTCTATAGATATACAGGCATAGATGGAGATTACTTTCATTCCGGAAAATTCCAGGTAAATGAATTTTATACCGAAAGCAGATGATTCGCATAACATCGTCGAATATATTTCACACTGTCGAATGTGTATCCAAACCGAAAATACACACTTTGATCCTTTAATAATATTTTGTTTTATTTACGCTATTTATTAATATATATATATTTATATACGATATATAAATATTGGGAATGTATATTTTTCAATATATAATATACAATTTATTTTATTTCGATACCTATCTAAATTTATTTCTATTTTGTTTTGATAAATTTATTTGCGTTTTCAATAAATTGAAAATATTGAAATCCATTAAACAATAATTTTAAATTTATCCATATAAATGTAAATAGAATATTTTATTTAAGAGATAATTATACGTTTAATATTTTAAAATAATTTATGTTTTGTTTAATATATTTTATAGAAAATATTTTTATATTTTTGTCGTTTCTAGAAATAAAAACGGTTAAAAAATCTTTTAGAACTCTGTTTACTTAGTATTTACTGTACTATCATTAGTATTATTTATCCTGATGAAGACGAGCGTTGAGTTTCATCGAAACGTTGATTTTAAATAAATATTTATACAGAACTTTAATATATTTTAGTTTAGAACCACTGACATTATGATTAAAATTAACGCTAAAACTAAAAAAAAATAGTCTGAATGAGGCTTAATACTTCTTTTTACAAATATAATCTAGTTTCATTTTAAATTAAAATATTTACAGCCAGTTTTATAATAAATAATAAAGTCAATTTTAAGTTGACAAAAAAGCATCAATATTAAATTCTACTGGCATAATTATTATTACTGTTAACAAAACAATGCCTTTTTGTCAACTTTTCAAACATCTAATGGTAAAAATTATTTATTGTTGGCAATAAAACAATGCTTTTTTGTCGGGTTAAAATAGATTTTAGTTAAAATTTTTGGTTTACATTGTAAAAGGTTTCAATATTATATTATTTTTATTAATTTTCATTCATAATTATAAACACACAACAAATTTGTAAAAAAAAAAATGAATTCAAAATAGAATCAATTAAATTTTTATTTTCTTTTCTCGCTGTTTCGTAACAATATAAAAACATTCTCTTTCACTTAACGCATTTTATTCTGTAACTAAACACAAAATTCAGTGAAAACCGCGCTGTTCTTCCGCCCATTTACTCACCGGTCCCTTGTCGCTGAAAGGGAAACATGTTACGCAACAAAGCCGAGCTTTTTAAGCTCGGCTCCGGTAAAGGTTCAATGTACGTATGAAAACCGCGCGTGAACTGTTGATTTTCAATAAAAGCATATGGCTCACGTTTTGCGCGATGTAATACGACACGATTGAAATTTGTTTCATGTTGCAGTATGTGCATTTCGAATTATATTATTATTGTTTGTGTATTATAAGGAAGGGATGCAAGGTGGTTGCAATATTGGAAAAATGTTATTGAGTTTTGATTATGGTTATTTGTTCTGAGTATGATATTTGTATGTATTAAACATGGCTCTAGATTGGATAGATATGATTTGGTGATATTGGTTACTATATGAAGAACAACACGAGTACATGAGACAATCAGTTTTATTAAAATAAATATATTTTTTTAATGATAGCAAATAAATATCTATTTGATAATAGAATATTTAACATAGTAAAAAATCTTTCAGAACTAATTATATTAAAATAAACCGGCTTTAGGTTATAGTTCTGTATTAATATTTATTAATCGATGTTTCGACGAAATCAACGTACATCTTCATCAAGAATAAAAAATGACATTTATAGTAAATACCGGAATATAGAAACAAGTTACTAGGTAAAAAAAGTAACTATTATAAAATTTTAATTAATAGAAGCCAAATTTTATTTATATTAGTGCCTTCACAGTGATTGATGTCATCGTTTTCTTTATAAATTTCTATTGCTTCTCTTATCAATCTGTAGTTAAATTGATTGGTCTTGCAATTATTACAGTATTTTTGAATTTTACATCATGAAGATGTTGAACTAACGTATGTTGAGCAATAAAAGATTTATCTATTTTTGGCAAATTCAATGTACGTCTTCATCAGGAAAAATGATACAAATAACATTTACAGTAAATAAAGCCGTTTTATTGTAATATAATGGGTTCTGGAAGATTTTTTAGTATAACAAATATATTTAAAATAAAGAAATAATTGTTATGGATTTTTTAAAATTTATATCAAAGTAACGTACATTTAATATTTTATTATTTATATAATTTTATTTATACACTTGCTCGATTGCTAAATTGAAGAGTAAAAGTAATTTTGAATCAAATAAACAAAATATAGCTTGTAATTAAATAAAAATATATTAGACTCAGTTGCACAAAGCACTGTTAACTTTTATTATTTAATAATAATCACTTTTACTTCTATTCGTAGTTGTATAGTAAAAAGTAAAATTTAATAAATGTGTTTATGAATAGACGCTGAAAGTTATTAAAATGAAATTTGTAATTTCATTAAATTCTATTTACATAATACGCTGCTGGTGTCTCTCTGAATATACACATTATTTATAAATAGATTTATATTAAACATGATTTCTAATTTATTTAAAATATTAAACCAATTTTGTTAAAAAAAAATGAATGGCTTAAAAATAGTAATAAACAAATATCTCGGATTGGTATTTTAAATTTATTTAATATTTTGATATTATATTGATTAAAAAATAATCATTAAAAATTCGGAATATAAACGATTTGAAAAAAACATATCCGTGTTTATAAATAGCTGCAAGACTTTTTTTTGGAAAATAATGTTTTGAATAACGGGCAGCTGGTCGTCAAAAATTATAAGCCTGCTGTTTTGTCCATGTCGCTTGCAAACACCTTGTTCAACTATATTAAACTACAGGGTTTTACAGGACCGTAATATTCATTTCCTAAACAATTTTTTTTATCGCTAGAATAGTATATTATTTATTGTATTATTTATTGTTTGTCTTAAAATTTGTATAATAATTATTTTTTAAATTGCATTTAAATATGAAAAAGGAATTTAAATATTTGACATACAGACTTATTTATTTGTGAATTAAAACAAAATTATTAAATATGTTTTAAATAAAAGTATTCAGAAATGCCCGTTTAAGATATATATATATATATATATATATATATATATATATATATATATATATATATTATATATATATATATATATATATATATATATATATATATATATATTATATATATATATATATATATATATATATATATATATTATATATATATATATATATATTATATATATATATATATATATATATATATATATATATATATCATAATGTATCATAATGTTAATATTACTTTACCATATTGTCTATGTAGAAAGAAGTCATTATGTTACTATTATAATAATAACATTATTATACAGAAGTTAGTTACTATATACACCACTGCTGACAACACCAAACATAACTA
The DNA here is from genome assembly GCA_963966155.1 of Clivina fossor. NCBI lineage: Eukaryota > Metazoa > Arthropoda > Insecta > Coleoptera > Carabidae > Clivina > Clivina fossor. The sequence continues at coordinate 14,264,891 of OZ014560.1, forward strand.
CAACGTCAAGTGTGTTTAATCTGAGATTTTCGGCGGCCATATTGAGAAAATTATTTCGTCAAGTTAAATTAATAGAAAAGTGCATTGTTTAATTTTGCTTAAATATGATTATTGAAAATGTATGAAGAAGTACAAAAAATGCAATGTATACCACCTAGGGTGCTCAGAAATTGTATATTCAACCAAAAAAAGATTAATTCTCACTGATCACGTAATAAATATAAATAATATATACTTAAACATACTATTCTATAACGGTTGAAGAAAAAATCGTATATGTCACTCGGAATAGAAAGCTCTTTTTGTGTTTTCCCCAAATTGCTTGGCCTCGGCTATAACTGTTTGTGCCAATACAATAATTATCGGTTTCTACTCCTCGTAATATTATATACTATTGGAGTGTATTGTAAGTTATATAGCAGTGAGCGTTAGATTTAACTACAAAAACATAAAATAAAAATGACTGCTGTGGAAATGAGATTCTTGAGTGGGGTATATAGTAGGAAGGTATATGTTTACTTGGACAACCGATTAATAGATGGGTAAATATGATTAGAATACTTTGCGTAAACAAATATTTCCAAGTGGTAAGAATAGAAGAGTATGTATGCATCGCGATTGTGGATGAAGCTAAAGTTACTTGGATAGGAATATTTAGTGGAAAGTAATTTCTCTGCTATTTGTATATATATATATATATATATATATATATATATATGTATATATGTAAATAAAAGTATTTTTATTTAGTAAGTACTGTAAAATATGTATTACAATTATTAAAAATGAAAATTCTTTGCAATAAGAATAAAGAAAAAAAATATTTATATTTAATTTATATTAACAGTACACGCTTGAGTTATATCAATAGCTTATAACGTCAAGTTCGTATTACTTTAAAAAGATAACAAAGTTAACCTTTTAATAAACGCAATTTCACACTTGAAAAACCTTTCAAAAAATTATTAAAACCATTTCCGAAAAAAGCAAGCACTCTTTCTTTTAATCACCAAACCCTTAATAACCTCTCCATTATTCATTTATTTCCGGTGTTATAATTCCGTTACGCCGTCATAAGCTCAATTCATGCACGCACTGCGTATAACGCACACCTTCGCTATGTCTTTTTCATCGGCCTCCGGTTTCCAGCTGATTACGGCCGCTGTTACTTCGGTGTTCAGGTGCGCACGGATACAGTGATCGTTGGCTAAAATGGCGCTCTGCTTTTTCGGGCTTTGCAGGGCTGGATCACCAAAAATGAAAACTAGACAAATGTCTTTCTCGAACATTTTCAGGACTCGAAAAATTGGTAAAAATTTGTAATAAATTAAATAAATATTAAAATAAAACGGATTTAGGTTTGAGTTTTGTATTAATATTTATTAATAATCGACGTTTCGACGAACTGAACGTCCGTCTTCATCATAAAAATTGATACAAATGACATTTACAGTAAATAACAGAACATAGAACTGTTACTAGGTAACAAATATGTAACTAGAATCTAGTTACTTATTTCTATGTTCTGTTTATTTATTTTCTTAGTAGCATATTTTTTTATTTTACAAATTGATCATGTATTTATAAATGTAATATAAAAATTTTGTTTAAGATTTTATTTTATAGAATAAATAATATGTTTTGTTTAGTATTTTCTAAAATTTTGTAGCGAAAGTATAAATCTAGAGTTAAAAAAAGACAAATTCTGGCACTGGATAGATAACTGAGAAAGAGTTAAGATTGAATTATATTAGTACAGTTAGTAGTAGAGTACGGTGGTAGAATATATAGCAGTTATAGCACTATCTTCTTATTAGCATAATATACAATTTTCTAAATAGTTTAAGTTATATAGTTATATAGTTATAGTTACTATAAAAATATTTTCCAAATTTGAAAAAAAAGTGAATATTTTTAGGTCTTAGTTGTTTTGATCTTGCTTTGATTTTTTAAATATAAAGTTATTACCGAATTTTTGTACAAATTCAAAAATAATTTTATTATTTAAGTCAGTTACTAACAGAAATGTAAATTGATAAACATTCTATTTAGATAGATCTTCGTATATATTTGTTTAGTGTATTTATTTTTATATAAAATTACAATTTTTTCGCATGAGTTTCACGTCGCGTCAGGGTAGTTTACTGAAAAACATTCTTTTACAACTCATATGAACACATACAAGTACGGGTATAATTTAGGTCGGTATGTTATGTGCCGAGTTTGAAAACTCGCTACTGTAACTTTTTTTGTTGAGTTGAGGAAAAAGCTGTGAAAAGAGTAATGTATATTTACAACTTCAAATTACCTAAAACGCGGAAATATGCTGTTTTGTATCCCACTAGTTTCAACTTTAAAACATGTATATTTTTTTCAAATTGCAGCTATAATTTTTGCTGTTTATTTACTGTTGTATATAACTAAATATTTTTATAACTAAAAACTAATCGAATATTGGTTTTCAATCATAAATCTATTATTATTTTTATATATAATTAAAACAAAAAAGCTTTAAGTTTATAAGAGGTAAATACGTAGAAACCATTCAGATAAATCTGCTATTGCATAACATGTATTAGAATAATAATATTAACCTAATAATATTAACAGTAGATTGATAAGAGAAACAACAGAAATTTATGAAGAAAATGATACGTCAATCAGTGTGAAGGCACTCATTTAAATAAAAGTTGGCTTTCTTTAATTAATAAATTATAAATTTTATAATATAGTTACTTATTTCAATATCTAATAACTTGTTTAGAAAATCTACATGATGTAAAATTCGAAGATATTATTATAAATGCAAGATCCAACAATATTATCAGTAGATTGATAAGAGAAGTAATAGTTTATGAAGAAAAAATAACGTCAATTAGTGTAAAGACATTGATTTAAATAAACTTTGGCTGCCTTTAATTAATAATTTATAAATTTGATAATTTATTTACTTATTTTGTTACCTAGTAACTTATTAGTTTATTTACTGTATAATTTTTCCTTATGATGATGGTCGATATTTTAAATTAAACTATAAACAGAACTTAATCCTAAAGTCTTTTTATTTAAATATAATGAGTTCTGATGATAAATTTGCAACTCACAAATTTCTTTAGTTTGAAATTATGTCAAGTTTATACTCGTATCAAACTTTTATATTTAACTATAATAATCAAAAATTTCCAACAATTAATCTTAGGAATAATCTTTAGTTTAAGCTTAAATCTAAACAATATCTATACTTTTATATTTATTACATTTACATATACTACAATCTAAATTACTGAATATATATTTTGGATACGAAATTTTCAGATAATATTATAATTTTCATATTTTTCTGTATGATATAATATTTAAATTGTAACAGTATAGCCTGCGTTTTACTGACCTTTTTTTTTTCATGTTTCATAGCTGGCGTGATCATAAATATAACATTTTGTAGACTTATTAAGTTTTAGTAATTTTGATATAAATAACTACCCCCAACAAACATGTTTGCTTAAAACATGCACTATATATTAGTTTTTTGATCAGCCTCATTTGTACAATAATTAGTAATAAAAAAAGTAGAATTTACGTGACCCGATTTTTCAGAGATAAATCATATATTTTTATTTATAAATACGTACTAGCAACTATAACTAACATTTAATAAAAATATGAATGAATTTTTTTTATGTAAATAAATTTTAATGGTACAGTAGTATACCTGAATATTTTACTAATTTTGAATATAATCTAAATATATATATATATATATATATATATATATATATATATATATATATATATATACAGGGTGATTCATTGGTAAACGGAAATACTTAAACGGTGAATAGAGGTCACCGAGGCGGTTCTAGAAATACCCCATTTATTGGACCTGACGGTCTTTGTAATCGAGATACAGGGTGTTTTATCGATTTTGCTTATTTCTTCCTGAGGTCATAACTCTCGAACCACCCCGTATATTTGTTTGATATTTGGTAGACATGTTTTTCATTCAGAGCCCAAATGAGCCACTTACTATTTACAAGAAAAATTCAGGTCCGGATTAACAAAAAATAGATAGCAATTGTGACCTTGAAACAACACCTTGTATATTGAAATTTTCAAAATCCGTTTGCATATTTGGAAAGAGCACAAAAAACTAAATTAAAATGTGCAATTTAAATTTTTCCGCAGAAAATTTAACTATTCACATTTTAAACTTAAAGTAAAATTTTTAAGAACTTAAAGCCAAAAAAATAGTTATTATTAACTTTTAATAATAAATTATAAAACGTTTGAATCCATACTCATTTTAAAATTATTGAATAACTATTAAATACATTGGTTTTTATTTTTTTTTTTTTATTTTTGTTTTTTTTTTATTTTTTTTTACTATTTTTTAAATTTTAATTGTTTATCAAAGGCAACTTCGATTTTTATCAATTAAAATTGCTATTGGAATACATGATAAAATAAGTTTTTGGTGAATAACTTGTAAAATGTTAGGAATTGCTATAGGGTTGTAATTAGAAAAAATGTTTGTTTTTCAATTCCGCATCGAATGATATAAAAATATATAGGGGTTCCCATTTGAAATAAGAAAGATAAAGTGCTTTAAAGTTTGCGAAGTTTGACTCTAGATTTTAATCACCCTGTATAATCTGGATCAATAAAAACTTGGTTAACAAGACTACTAGACTTTACTTAATGACTATGTCCTAAAATTTTATTAACCAGATACTATTTGCGTTTTTTATTAATTTTTAAAGCCAGTGGTGCAAAACCGACTTTTTTTGGTTTTTATTTTTTTTTTGCTGACTTCAACGAACCGATTTCAATAGAATTTTAGGAATATGTAGGCAACCATAAAAGGCACCCAAATAAGTAAAAAAAAGTATAGCATGTAATTTAAAAAAATATATCATCATGGCGTAACACTTTATTGGGACACCCTGTATAATCAAAAATATTTTCCTGAAATAGACTCGGAGGTACAGAGAACGCCTGCAAAATATCAAAATCCTAACTTAATTAATAACTGAGCTACAGAAGACGGGAGGTGAGGTGCAGGACCCTGTATATATATATTATTCAAATTGATTTATTTATTTAATATATTATTGTCCCGAAATTGAAAAAAGTTTAAATTATTTTTATTCATTTTATAATGTAGGTAAAGTTTTAATAACTGAAAATTTATATTTCTTTAATTAAAAATGAAAATGTTGCGCTAGCTGAATATTGAATGAAATTAATATTGCAAAGGTTATTAATTAAATTTTAAACTTACAAACTTTATTATTAGATTTTAATAAAAATGATTACAAATATATAGCTAAATACTGAATTTTGTTAATTTAATTTATAATTATTCATTTAATATAAATTGGTCTAATAGAATAGGGAATAAGTTTAGAACAGATTAAATATTCCATAAATTTGCATAAATTTGAAGAATATTTTTATCTATTTCTGAAGTATTATCCATTTTTTGTTGTCAGCTGATTTCGAAATATACACAAATATTCACTTTCTGTAAGTTGCAACAAGGATCAAATATTTATTAAAAAAAAAAAATCTATTGTAGTTTTGGATTACATGAATAAGTTTTTTTTTTAAATATAATTGTTCGTATATGTATATTATATGTTATTAAGTATAACAACAAAAACTGTGTTATAATTACTTTATTAAAAACTCAACCCTACATCTTCAAGCTAACCTAGAAACAAGAAAGGTTTTCGGAAGCTATTTACCAATCACCATAATTGGAAGTAAATAAAAACGAGGATAAAATATATTTATATTTTTATAATAAAGCTACAGGTGCAAATATTTTTTTCGATAAATTTATCGGAGCAGGTGAAATCGAGTTGTCTTTGCGTAAAAGATAACTCTTGCGGTTAATTTATGCAAAAGACGTTTGGGTCCGACGCAAAATATGCGGGCTGCCGTCTAAGTGTGAGTTTATAAAATACACAGATGCATACACGTACAATGATTTGTACACGTGCTATCTGCCGCGATTAACTGAACGCATATTATCATTTCGCACTTGACCATAGAATTGTAATAGAAATATATAGAATTTAGTATAATTATATTGATATATTTAACATAAAGTTATTATTTTTTATTGTCAATTATTTTGCAGGAAGTTACATACGAGTATTTCACTTTTATTAATTATAATTAATATTAGTTATATTAAATTTTGACTACTTTATTTTATTATATATATATATATATATATATATATATATATATATATATATATATATATATATATATATTATTCACTAATTGTATTATTATTTGTCATATTAACTTTTCAACATAGTAGAAAAAAATCTTTCAAAACTTATTATATTAAAATAAAACGGCTTTAGTTATGCATTAATATTTATTAATAATAGAAGTCAATGTAATATCAATCAGTGTAAATGAATTAATTTAAATAAAATTTGGTTTTTTAATTAAAATTTATAAATTTTATGATTTAGTTACTTATTTTGTTACTTAGTAACTTGTTTTCATGTTCTGCTAATTTACTGTACATGTCATTTCTATCATTTTTTCCTGATGAAGATGTACGTTAAGTACGTGTTGAATACATAGATTATTAATAAATATTAATACAGAACTAGAACCTAAAGCCGTTTTATAGGCTGCTGCAGCTAAAACGACTCTGCTGAACCGAGCAAACGGATTGGCAATCCCCACACTTTGTCATTTCTATACTTATTCCATTAATATTATTATTATTACATATTTCGAATTAAAACTACGGCTTTTGATCAATTACATATTTTTGTTTTTTTAATTTCTCATAGACCTTGAACTTTCATTTATCGATCCGGAAATATTTTATTAATTTACAATTTTATATTTAAAGTTTTATTAGGTTTATGTATAAAGTTAAGATAAGTTCTATGTTAATGTTTTTATTTTCGAAATGTGTTATTATATTTATTAGCAATGTGACTATTTCTTGAATTAAGCTATTTAGTAACAAAAATCTACTATTTTCGTTCAGTTTGGTTTATTAATTTTTCTAAATTACTACAAAATATTTTAAAACATTTATTTTGAATATAAAAATATTTAACCATCCACATATATCTGCTATTGCACAATATGCGTTAGAAAATCTTCATGATGTAAAGTTCTAATTTAGATACAATTACTTTTACAATTTCTAAATAATTAAAAATTTATTAATTAAAATTCTTTAATTAAAAAATCAACTGTAATTTCTTGTACTACTATTTAAATAAATGTAGGTATTCGAAATACTATAATGTATTTTAAATATATTTATTCATTTATTTATTGTTTGGTTTTGTATTGGTAATAATAAATTTTCTAATTTATAAATATTTACATTAAAACAATCTAAAATAAAAATAACTTTATCCAGCTTTAAAATGCTCTACACATTTTAAATTAATAAGGTAAACTATTTCTAAATAAACTAATAAATATTATAGAAACTAAATGTTTTAATATTTATATAATAAAATGGTGAAAATACAATGATATTATTATAAAAGTCACTTTAATAATTAGATCAGTGTACGACGAAACAGGAACAATAGAACAACAAATATAAACTAGTAAAATAATAGATGCAACGTTATTATCTGTGTTAATTAAAATTGCACGGAGTAGAGTACCAAAGTGCGGCTGCGACAAAAGGAAAATATTAGCACTGTTTAGAGAATTGTGTTTTGCGCATTGCATTGCATCGCAACTATAACTTGAATTATACTCATAAAGAAGACATTACTGTTATTAAGATAATAGCATTAGAAATTTAACATGTTAACATGGAACATATATTTTCCTCTACAAAAATAATATTATTTAAGTTTTCTTAAAATTTTACAAAGTTTATACACTGATCAAAATTTTAGAGTAAAAAAGTAAAAATTTTGGACAATAATCGAATTTGTATCATTATTAGTGTAATATATTACTTTTTTTCTGTGTATTTTAAAATTTTGCACTAATATAAGAGGAAAAAAAAAATACGAAAAGCAGCAGTAAATAATTTCCATCGATTATTAATAAATATTAATACAGAACTACAACCTAATGCCGTTTTATTTATTTTTTAGTTCCGTTATTTTTTTATTACTTTATTATAATAAATGAAAGATATATTATTTAAATATATTTAAAATAAATTTATAGTATTTCAAATACGTACATTTATTTAAATAGTAATACAAGAAAATATAGTTGATATTTGCAAATTTTTAATTAAAGTATTTTATTTATTAAATTTTTAATAATTTAGAGATTGTAAAGATAATTGTATCTAAATTATATTGTTTTCTTCTGATAGCACACACATTTCGTCTGAATAATTCATAAATGTTTTTTTACACAAAAGTAAAAACATAAATATTTACCCTCGTTTTTCGAATTTTTACCCTTTAATAATACAAAAGTTGTTTTCCAATGTTAATAGTCAGTTTTTATTTGCTATAAAAAGTGTTACATTTTTTCTGGAGAAAAAATGTGCTCTTCAAATTTACTTATTTAGAGTACCACTATTTACAATTTTTAAGTAATTTTTTTTAACAGTGTAGTAATACTTATCTAAAATTAGTTTTATGTGTTAGTAGTAGTTAGTAGTTAGCTTGTAAAAACATAATAAAAATTTGTTACAAGACATTAATAATTTCAATTTTTTTATCGCAGTAAAATCGATAAAACAAAAATGTTTTTTTTTTCATAATTAGTTTGGTTCAGAACTACTAGCTCTGTGCTAAAACATAACACTAATTATGTGATAAAGAGTTTAGTTTGAATGAGTCTTACTTAATGATAACTCACGTTGTTTATAAATATACAAGTAAAAGAAATACATATTAACATTATCGAAACACTGAATAAGTTATTGCAACTTCTAGTAAACTTAATAGCTCGTCCTACAAGCTCGGTTTCCGGTGTTTTATTTCATTTGTTTAACTCTTAAAAAAATATTATGGCTATAAATTATTTAACAATATTAATAATAATAATAATTTATTGTGTTCACCATTAACAGGACAAAATATAAGATTGAACAAGACATAAAATAAAAAAACAAATATAGAAATATAACAAATAATAATATAGTTAGTGAATAACATATATAATAAAATCAAGTAATCAAAATTTAATATAACTAATATTAATTATAATTAATATAAGTGACATATATAAGTTCCTGCAAAATAATTGACAATAAAATAATAATAACTAAAAGTTAAAAATATAAATTTCATCAAAAAAATGTATTTAATTTTTTTTTTAATATTTGTTCTATATCCCTCACAATAAAAATTATTTACGTTCATATGACAGACACTTATGTTTTATTCAAACCGGTATTAATTAAAACCACAATTTTAAAACCGTGCTAGTAGTACCAGCGAATAAGTAAATCTTTTAAACATAAACTAAATAATATTTGAAAATACGCGTACAGGTTTTAGTGTAGAAAAAGAAGTAGGCCTCTGAATTCAAGGATACCCGCATGGTATAACATCAATTCTTAGGTGGTGGTGTACGATTATCTTATATTTAATACAAGAATATTTACCCGTATCTTCGTTAATTTTAAAACTAAAAATTGAAATAACTTCTATTGATTAATAATAGATTTGAAATAAAAACATTAAACACATTTTACTTGTTGAATTTCATGTAAAAATATTTAAGAATATTTCTGTTTGTTTAATATATCATTTAAGTACATAATTTTTGCGATATACTCTACGTATATCTTTGTATTTCTGATGAAGATATACGTAGAGAACATCGAAACGTCTCTTATTAAATAAAATATATACAGAAATTTTTTTTACTATGTTAACAGAATTAAAAACCTAAAGCTTTTTAATTTTACGAGTATTTATGTATTTGTTATAAATCATTTTAGTTTTAAGTTCTTCTTCTATATTTTAGAATATTTGATGTGGTCGTTCGAAATTTATAAAATTTATAAATATGTATCTTTAAATGGACTCAAATATTTATATGATTTATTTTTTTTTTGTGGATCTTAAAATTTTTGTTGACATTAAATTATATTTTAAAATTTTTGTAGCTTATTTTATCTATTTTAAATCATTTTGCAATTTAATCTAATTTATACTTTTCTAGTTATCCTAAAATTAATATTATGTTAAAACAATAAAAATTTGTGAAAAAACTTTAATATTTTTTGATTTATTGGTTTTAATAAAATCAACAACAACTGATAAAACTAAACTTGTGTACGTTATTGTTTTCATAAATTGGTAAGTAGTTTAGTTAATAACCACTAATTCTGTACTAAACATTACACTAATTTTATGACAAATAGTGTAATTTGATACTTCTACCATTCGAAAAAAAGAAGTTTTTAAAATTAAGTTTATGATAATATTTGTATACAAAGCATTGCTCTAAAACACTAGAACTCTTTTTTAGAAATTTAATTATAAAATTTAAATAAACCTTAGTGACAAATATAACTGCAATTTATTAAGATTAATTCTTAGAAAAGTTCTAAGAAGGGACAGGTCGGACAGAACAGATGAGAAGAGGAACAATATTAATACTACTAACTTTTTAATTTCGCTTTCCTGTTTCCTGTATAAGTTCTTAACGTTTTAAGGACGTTTAAGGAAATGACTTTTTGATTTAAATATTTAATTTGAAACAAGCAGAAGCTTTGTTGTTCGACTTTGCGAAGAAATAAAATAGAATTTTGTTAAAGCTTGCATTTTACTTGACACGAGCTTGAAAAACATAGATATTTCTAAAATCAGCGTTTTTATTTTTTCGTACTAATTAAATTTTTACATTTTGTCCATTATAAACTGGGATAAATTTATTTAACAAACCTTTTTTTCAATTTATGTTTTATTTTTAATATTTTATTTAACATGAATAAATAACATGTTATTTGTATATTTTACATTTAACTGTTAAAAAAATAACAAAACTTTCTAAATATGTTAATGACATTTGAATTTGAACAAGAGAGGTTAATAAAATTTATATGAAAACACTAAATGAAATAACAAACAAATAAAAATACATAACTGTTCACATTATTGTTAAAAATTAAAACACATTTAAAATTTAAAAATTACAATACAGTAACAAACATTATAATAAAAAATGAGTAGGTACATACAACCCATTTATGTTTTTTTTTATACAACAAAATAAATATAAATATCACATATAAAATAAATTTCTGTATATTGAAACATCGATTTTTTAATTAAAATATATACACAACTTAATCCTAATGTCTTTTTATTTTAATATAATGAGTTCTAATTTGGATGGACACGGCTGTAGGCACTTGTTGAAACATAATTAAAATTAAAATAAAAATAAACACACAACTCTTGGTTTTTTGTTTCAAAATTATTATTTTATTAATACGATGTACATTTCGGCTTATTAGGCCATATGGCCTAATAAGCCGAAATGTACATCGTATTAATAAAATAATAATTTTGAAACAAAAAACCAAGAGTTGTGTGTTTATTTTTATTTTAATTATAATGAGTTCTGAAAGATTTTTTTACTATGTCAACATATATCTAATTTTTTTTTTAGTAGAATTTTAAAATTAAATGTATTATTATTTATTATTAACCCTTTAGGATAAATTCTATACAGGTCAGTAGTTCTAGTTTTATTTATTCTTAAGATAAACAAAAAATCATTTGTGGTTAGCTAAAAATGTAATGAAATTTAATTTAGTTAATTTTAAAATTATACCCAGAATAAATTTATTCCAACATTTGGAAATACTAAGCCTAAAATAATAACTTTCTTTTTAAAAATGAAAAAGAATAGAATCCACAGCACACTATATTATAAACTCAGTGGATATACATAGCTGAAGTTGAAGATGAATATTTCTGTACAGTCATTTCATATAGTTGAACATATGGTTCTGGTTTTATTTCGTTTCAAATTGGTTCCGGTGGTTCTAGAATTCGTCTAACCTCTAACTTAACCTGTCTTTGGCGAAATGAATAGGTATCCAAAAGCAATGTTCTTGCAGTATAGTACTATAGTATACTGCCGCAGGTAGAAGAAAATACACCCTCTTTGTAATTATAAGAAAACTGTAGTTGTCAAACAATTTTGAGTTTTGGTTTTTGATATATCTGTTAATATATTTATGAAGACAACTTTGAAAGAGTTAGAAATTAATTTGAAAATATGTAGTTGTAAAATAAATAAAAATTAATGTACGTATTAACGTATACTATTAAAAAGGTTTCATATATTTTTTTTTTATATAAAAAACTAAATATTTTTTTTGCAATAATTTTACGCTGTCATTCTGTCAAATTTGTAAATTTATATTATTTTTATGCAACTAGTTTTTGGAAAATATAAAATTTATTAATTTTAATAGCACGGCACTTTTTGCCATTTTTATTTATATGAAATTCATGCCATCTCTTGATAATTCACTATGCCAATATTTTTCTATCAATACCTTGTAGTACATTTTTTTAACATAAAACACAAGAGCATTATAAAAATTTGTGGGAAAATTTTTAATATTTATTTTTGGTAACATTGCTATTTATTGCAGAAATTTTAAAGTAACATTAAAATCATTATTCACTAAAAGCAATGACTAAAGTAGCTATCAATACAGGCAATTGTTTTATTGGTAGCAAAACAATGACACAATAAAATTGATGTATACTTGCTATAATTTAAAAAAACAAATGAATTTTTTAAATTTTAATTACATGTATATATATATATATATATATATATATATATATATATATATATATATATATAGAATATAAAAAATAATAAAACATAATATAAATGCAAATTTTTTTATATACACTATCATTATTAATAATAAATGAATCGTAATTATTACAATACATAAATTTATGAACTTATCATAATAAATTTCAATTATTTTATGAAATATTTCATTAATTTTAAATAAATCTATATAGTATGCATAATTTATAGTCAGTTGAATAACAAAAATGCATTTTTTTGTTAAAAGAAAACATTGCCAATATTTGTTAATTAACAAAATGTGGTATTTTAATTTAAAATAAAAATAAATTATTTAAAGTTTAATTTATTTTTATAATAAATTTTATACTTGAGTTAACAATAAAAGTTGAATTTCATTTTATAACTTAAAATTAAACTTATGAAATTAATTAACTTCTTGACAAATTATTATTTATTTAATTAAAATTTTATTTGTAATTTTAGATTTAATTAGAAGGCTACTGTAGGTTTTTTTACTTTTATGAGCGCGTTGATTACGTAATTATTCCTCTTTACTATTAATAATGTAGTGCTAAGCAAATGTATGTAATGTAAGATAGTTTTCTGCTCAGGAACTTTACAAAATTGATTAAGTTAAGAAGATATATAGTTTCTTCATTTACCTGATCCGGCTTTGACACAGATAGAAAGAACTCATTACTGTAGATCCTTGCAACATAGATTTGTTCTAGTTTATTCCACTCTACATATATCCATACTGGTTTACGGAGTGTTACTAAAAAGCTGTCTTCTATTCTATATTTATCATTAATTTATAAAAGAAAATATAAGTACACTCTTTTATATATATTATATTTATATATATTAGGGTGGTCCTTATTTTAGCAAGTTCCAAATTTCAAAAAGTGCACCCCCTAAGTTTTTGGAAATTATGCAAAAGCCAATGTTTGAAGCGTTTTAGCTCAGAATTTTATGAATAACCCGTGCCCCAATACAATTGAAGTTTGAAAAATCTATTTTTCTGCTATTCTAGTATTTAAGCACTTCTGAGACACTTAAAACTTGATTGATATGATTTTAAAGATCAAAATTATTAAAGTACATTAAATTTCCTTTAAAACATACTAAAGACTATGTATTTTTGATGAAAAAATTTTTATATAAAAATTTCAAATCGCTGTAACTTCATTGGAAACTGTTGTAATTCCATGATTTTTTTGACGTTTAATTTCAGTATTAAGATGTTTTAATCTATTTTTTCCCTTAAAAAAAAATGTATTGTGTCACATTCAAAAATTCACCAAATTTAATACATATATAAGTAATTTTAAAACGCTGTAACTTCATTATCTTTCATTCGAAATACATGATTTTTAGCACGTTTTAAAGGAAATTTAGTGTACTTTAATAACTTTGAAGTTTAAAACAATTTCAATTACTTTCTAAGTGTCACAGAAATGTTTAAATGCTAGAAAATCAGAAAAATACATTTCTCGAACGGAAGCACAGATTATTCACAAAATTTTAAGCTAAAACGTATCAAACTTTAGGTTTTGCACAATTTCCAACAATTTAGGGGAGTGTATTTTTTTAAATTCCAAACTTGCCAAAATAAGAATCATCCTAATATATATTTAAACTGTATATTATTTTAATTAGCTAATAGTATTTAAAAAAATAGAAAAAATAGTAATTTGTTTCTATGTTTAGTTTGTTTATTATTTATGTCATTTATATATTTTTTTCATGATGATGTACACTCAATATATCGAAACGTTGAATTTTAATTAAATATTATACCGAACTAAAACCTAAAGCTTTTATTTTTTTATTTTAATACAATGAGTTCTGAAAGATTTTTTACTATACTAATAGTATGTATTTATGAATCTAAATGATTTGATCTGTATTTTATTTTTCGAAGAGTATTACATTTTTTGATTACATATTTGCCTAAGTCATGTTAGATGGTTAAATTAGATTAGATTAAGTTACTAATCATTAATTAAAAATACTAAACAAAAAAATAACAACTTTAGATTATTAGTATTTTTTTATCAATAATATATACCAATAAATAAATATTTTGTTAAATTTTATCAGTTTTTTTCTCTTTTTAACGTAATTTTCTAAAATTTCTTACATTCCAAAATGACAATTGATTAGTTTCAGCAATTTCCCATGAGACATTCTATAGTTTAATGTAATATATTAGTGGACACCAAAATCTAAATCGTAAATACGAACTTCATAAATTAATGACATATTTACAACGAAAGTACATTAGTATACAAATTATGGAAATTGCAACATGAAGTCAAAATTATTTGTCATAGAAATACAATTATACAATTTCTAAAATGTCTCCCTTTTAAACGTTAAATAACTTATTCAAAAATGCATTTTGATGCATATTTTATGAAAGTTTTTTTCATTCTTTTAAAAAAGAAAAAAATAATAAATAAAACAAGACAAATTTCTCATAACACATTCTATAAGATACAAGAATAGTCTGTCTTGATGGCGTAGCTTTGTGAAAGATGAATGAACTTTTTGAAGTAAAATTCTTCAGAAAACAAAACCACATCGGGCGCCGCGTCGCATTATTGATTGAGCGTCAAACACAAGGCTAATACCATCACGTACAATGCGGTTTCATCTAAATTTTGACAGTTCAACGCACATTACATTTTCATTACGCTCTAATTAAAGTTTTAGACTGTATTATATAGTTGCATTTATGTATATTTATCCGAACGCATATATATTCGGAATCAGTAATTTTCCGCCTAATTGATATAGGAATATAAATAGAAAGGCCTATATGGAGTATAGATAAACTACGTAATTGTTATAGCGAGTGAACTATATTAACTCGTACGTAATCAAAACAATTTGAGTCGGTTTCTAATTTGAATAAAATTATCTATAATGTTAGTTTAACCAGGAATCGTTAAATGTTTATAAATTAAATTATTTGATTGTCATTAACATAAGTCCGATGTTTAGTGTAATCCTTGTTTTTGTTCTAACATGGAAAAATAAAATAAAAAGGCTTTAGGATTTAGTTCTGTATTAATTTAATTAAAAATCGATGTTTCGACTTATTCTACGTACATCATCATCAAGAAATGATACAAATGTAATATGCAATAAATGAACAGACCATAGAAATAAGTTACTAGGTAACAAAATAAGTAATTAGATTAAATAAAAAAGGATTTAGTTCTGTTTAATTCATTAAACTATGAAGTTTTGGTTTACTGCGAGTAAATCTTGTTCAGGAAAATAAAAATACATTTTACAATTAAATAAAAGAAAAAAACTTAGAACCAAGTAATGGGTTTATTCGGTTCACATGTGTAAAGCCTATAGCGCTACATAATATTTTATCTTTTTCTGTCAAAAGAAAAATATCATTGACTAGAAAAAAAAAACACAAAAGTAAAGCTGTAACTGTAACAAGTCTTACAAATGTGATCTGAATAGATCCATAAATTTAATTCCACTTCAATCATCAGTCGTCTCTCTCTCAACATGGCCTACGGCTTGTGCCGCAAATTTTATTTTCATAAGTAATAACCATCAATACATGCTTTTTGAATAATATATTGTTAATATACATAACTACTAATTTCTACATTTATCTGATTATTAACATTAATTTATCCAAATTTAATCCTAATAATTCCACATCTAAACTTGGAAACAACACAACATTTACCAACAAAACAATCTTCTAAATATAACATAACTCGACCACAAAATCTTCTGTAGCTTCATTTACACTGCTACAACTACATTTGCGGTTTACAAACAAACGTACAACGTTTCTTAACTTCGTATTAGCTTCCCGCTAATGTCAACTCGGCATGGACCCACTGTTTGAAAACTGCTGGTGGTATAAGCACACACTATAGCATAAGGGGGATTGTACTCATTCCTTGGAGCATTTCGGCGCCCCGAGGGCCTCACAGAGAAACAGCAGCAGCAGCAGCATTTCGCTTTGCAGCTGTCGTGTGTGTGCGTGTGTCGCCTGCTCTCCTAGGGGCCCTAGATGGGCTGATGTGGCCACGTGGCAGGCGGACGACATGCACACACACACGCACACACACATATACAGCAACGCACCGTGCGGCTGATGGGTGCCCAATTTCGGAATGTTTCATCTGCAGACCGTTTGCGAGTTTTGACGAATGAACGGCGACTGAGTATTAAATGGTTTGATGATGTTTATGCTTACTGACCCTGATGGGCTAAGTTTGAAACGAAATAAATGCGCACAAATTAGGGAATGCCGAATTTTAAGGGTGTCTGTAATATTTTTGGAGTAAACGGGAGTTTATTTTTAATTCTATTTAAAGCTTGCAATATTTTCAACGCTTAAAATAATTGAAAAATCTATAAAAAGCTTTTAAACTCATTAATTTTGTATATATAAAAGAAGTTTTATTTATAATTTTTTTATATTTCTAATAAGAAAACGTTTTAAATATTTTAATTTATTTATGTTTGTGTTACTATTAAAATTCTAGAAAATATAAAATAATAAATAATATTTATTTATAGAACGCAAACTTCATAAAAATAAATAAAAGTAATATTTTATTTTTATTGGTAAACAGTAGAAATTCTAAAAAAATTTCAAAAATACAGGCACTCAAAAATATGAAGTTATGTATATATTTTATTTAAATATCGATATTTCGATATACTCTACGTATATATTCATCAGGAATAATAATACAATATGTAATAATTTTAACTCTTTACATGCTTTTGATGAAATTGATATGTTAAACATTTAGTTATTTTTAATTGTCAATTATTTTGCAGGAAGTTATATATATATATATATATATATATATATATATATATCACTTTTATTAATTATAATTAATATTAATTATGTTAAATTTTGATTACTTTATTTTATTATATATATACATATATATATATATATATATATATATATATATATATATATATATATATAAATGTATAGTGGAAAAAGAATTGGTGGAAATAATGGAGTGGAAAAAATGGGGTACAATCCTTTTATTATATTTTGTCCTGTTGGGCAAATAAATTATTATTATTATACAATAATAATATAATGAGTTCTGAAAGATTTTTTTTTAACTTGTTATACAGTTATTCATATTATATGTAATTTTATATAAAATATCTTATTTATTATTTAATATTATATTCATTCCTTTTTCCTCAAATAAAAAATTTAGATTGTGTCAGTCATGTGCCATTTGGAAATCAATAAAAATTTACACCTACATGAAATATGAAAAATATACTATGAAGAATTTATTCTTCTACAGTAATATAAAGAAATTGAATTTATATATTGAAGAAATCTACAAAAACAAACTTTATATTGCTTTTAGATGTTAAAAATTTATCAATATTTTTATATATTTATATAAATGATAGCTTCTAAATAATGCACAAGCTCTTATATATTTATTTAATGTCAATATAAGTCTTATCAAATATTATTAGTATATATTATATATATATATATATATATATATATATATATATATATATATATATATTGTCAGTCAATTTCTTCTTTGTTCTATACGCCATTTTTGGTCAAATTGAGTTATTGCTAATTTTGGCTATATAAGTCTTATAAAAATACTATATACATATATCATAGCAAGTGGAGCATTTTACTATAACTTCAATTCCAGTACGAGTACGAATTCTTGTTTTATTTTTTTGGGGACCATCCGGTAGTTTTAGTGTTTGGAGGCAGGTCGGGCAAGCCATCTCTTTCGCCGTGGTACACCTACATATACATTGCCTTTCCTGGTGTGACACTTCTGTCTAATATCGCACCTCGTATCTCGGCGTTGATGACATGAAACACATCCAGCAGCCAGGATCCAACCTACTTCTAGGGAAACTGTTCCTTGCTGACGTCATAAAGTCAGTATCGACCAAAAGTTTTCGGTCTGTTATAAATTGTATATTTCTATACCTTAGTGCAAGAACAATCAATGTTAAAAAAATGTACTATTGGGCTACGAGTGATTGAAAAATATTGCAATTTTTTTTTGAATAATTCTAACTCCACAACTTTCCCATTAATAAAACTATCATATGACGTTGGTTATTAATGCATTGAAAAGCTTGAAAATATCATTATTATTAACTTAATTTGCCTATTGGTTGTTCTTGCACTAATTGTAAGATACAGATTTATTGGAATGGGAGCGCAAGATATTTTTTGCAATATCTTCATCTTGTGATTCCCATTATATATTTATGCTAGAATTCTGAACAAACATGTAGTGTTACAGGATGATTTATCTTTTTCTGTATAATTCAAAATGACATTTACTAGAAGAAAAAAAAACATTATGTAACAATACAGAACTCTTCAGAATCCCACTATTATATCATTGAAGCTAGATCATATTTCTTTAGTTTATTGTTTTTGATTTATATTGTTTCAAATATTTTCTTTTTAAGATGATTTAAACTTAGTTGCACAATTCATTATTAACTTAATCAATAATTTAACTAGGCAATTAGATTGTCAACTGTCTTAGAATCGTCTCATTCATTGGTCATTTAGCAAGTTAACGAATTCATTAACTTATACAAAGTGTTTAACAATGATTTGTGCAACCGCGCCTTAGGTTGTCCTCAGAACTACGTAATTTATAATTTCAACTATTTTATAGTGTCCACAATAGTATTTTTATTTTATATTTATATTTTGTTTTTCAATTAATTATAAGTAGGGTCTTTTCCTGTTCTTAAAATTTTGTTAATAACAAAGTGTCAGTACCACGATAAACATTTCTTATATTTTTATTTTCTGATCATATAGATCTTAAATATATAAATATTTAACATGTCACTTTTGCATTCTTTATGCATGAGTCAACTTACAATTGTAAAACTTGCAGCTAGCAAATTTTAAATTGGAAGATCAGAGTATAAAATAAAATAATTACGTTGTTGTGAATTATCGTATTATAAAAGTTAAACCATAAAGGGAGAATTAAAAATAAAATTTCAAATTTTGTGATTGTAAATGACCATTTAATTGAAGATTGACAAATTTACAGTTTCGGAAAATGCTTTATAATAACTCATCTATTATATTCAATTTTATTATTTTTATTAGTATGATAATATTTTAAGCATTTTTGAACCAAAAAAAAAGTAATTACCACACTTATTGATAGTGTATAAAGATTGTATAATTGGTAATAGCGCTGTTGCAAAAATTAGTAGTAGTTAGTTAAGTTGGCTTGGCCATTTTAAGCAAATGTCTAATGAACGTTTGGTTAAAATATTATATCTGAGTGATATTGAAGGTATACTTCCCTGTGGATATCTGATGAGTAGATGGGTAGGTATGATTGAGAGTATTTTGCGAGATATTTCCAAATATTAAGAATAAAAGAGCATGTATCAGGGGTACCATGAGTGTGGATGAAGGAAAAGTTGCTTGTCTGAATAGGAAACTAAGTTCTGCTTTAATAGAAAGACTTTATACTACACCCTTATAGGTACATGATATATTATTAGACATTTTTCTATGATATAAAGAAGCATACAATTTCATTTAAGATACTCCATTGTTGTGAGAGTAACAAAATTTTATCTACTATTGTTTAGTATAGATTCTACTGATTAAAAAAATTCTAAAGGCAACTGGCATGGAATGTTATTAACTTAACTAATGTTTAACTAGGCAAATAGATTGTTAACTGTTGGCAAATTAACGACAAATTTAACTTATAAAGTTTATTCCAAAAGTAATATAAGTAATGTAGTTAATTTTGGCGCATGCGTAGTAATTTTGCCAGATACTTTTAGACCTTACTATGTGTAAAACTAAAACAGCGACAGCCCAAAGACCGATTTTTCTCGTCCTTTTGTTTGCTTTTTATCTGGCATTTCAACTCTTGGCGCAAAAAACTAAACCGAGGATAAATGTATGTGGTATATATGCATTCATCTGGCTTGCTTTAATTTACTTGAGGCTTGCGAAATGGAATGATGCTTGTGACATATAATGCAAGAATGGAAAATATAAATTGAACTGTTACCTATATGTGTGTCGCGCGTTTTTGATTAATTTTGTAGTTGAAATCCGGATGGATTTATTTATATATATATATATATATATATATATATATATATATGTAGATTGATATTTTTACTCGGATACATAGGTAACATACATGTCATATATGTGTAGGGAAATGAAAATAGAATCGGTTTTGTAAAAACAATTGTGTTTTGTCTGAATTGTTTTATAGTTTCAATATATCTATCGTATTACTAAAATAAAATATAAATGTATTAAAATAAAACGACTTTAGGTTTAAATTCTGTATTAATATTTATTAATAACCGACGTGTCGACGAACTCAACGTCTGTCTTCATCAGGAAAATTTTAATATGTTTAATATGTACAGGAAAATTTTTACACAATATGAATATAAAATACGTACATTTTATGTAAATTTAATTACTGTTTCGGTACAAAAAAGTATATATTAATTATTTTGTTTAAAATTACAAAATTATATTATATTTTTTAGAAAATTTGTGTTAAACCATCGGTTTTGCTGAAATAATATGTAATTTTTTTATTATGATTTTTGTGTAAAATGGCAACTTTTTTTTACAGTGTATATTAGGAAATTTAATAGTAAAATCTTAAATAAATTCTCAGTCATTATTATTAGACATAACGTATTTGGTAGCTAACAAAATACTGAATTAATCATTCTTAACGTTAATAGGCGCGTAAATTTCTCAAACCGTACAAAAACTTTATTTATTTCCATACATTAGCACAAATTTATCGTGTACGGGATTAAAATTATTGAATGCTCCCGTTTAAATTTTGCCAGGAACCGAGTAATTCGTTGTAGTTTTTTTTTCCTCTGTACTTTTATTTTCATTGCATTCAACACTTAATCACTGAAATCAATAGCGGATTATTGGCGAACAAATTTCGATCTAATCTCTCCGGCAACAAAACTTTTTAAAGCGACCGAACGAAATGTAAAACGAATTTCACCATTTTCCGAGCAATCACGTCGTGTTTGGCGCCATTGTCAACATGGTTTTTTTCGATCGGATACTTTCAGTTGGACGGTTAATAGTCTCATTTTATAATCGATTTAATCCTACCCTTAACTTGTGGAAAATATCTTTTATTTGAAAAAATATGTAAGTAGTTTTTTCTACTTCTGCTAAAATAATTCTTGATAAATAATAATAATAATTATTATTATAATAATCAAACTTTATTTAGCTTTTTGGCTAATTAATTACATTTTAATACATATTTATAAAATTATAAAAATTACAGGAAATTTACTACTGTAAACATAATATTTAAACATAATTGGTGACATTCACAATTTATCAAATTATCAACTTAATTATTAACTTGCATTAACTTTATTAAAGTAAAATTTTTTAATTTCAAACTTAAAAGTTTTTAAATTTTTTGAATCTTTAACATATTTCGGTAATTTATTATATTCAAGTAATCTATTGTGAAATATATTATTAGTAGTACTACTTTTAGTCTTTTTAGTAATATAAAAATTATCTGCAATTCTAACACCATAATTATGCATACTATTATTAAATTTCAGACTGTCACTTAAATACTGGGGAAGTAAACCATTTTAAGTATAGAAAACATTGCAAAATCAAGCAACATTCGCTTTATTCACATTTATTATACCTTTTATACATGTTCTTTTAATTAATTATATATCATTTTATATTTAAAATTTTAATTAAAATATAATTCTGTTTCTATAATAATTAAAGCTTATACCTAACTAAACATTCTCGTTTTTATGCCAAATTTACGACGCATTTTTGATGAAAATCATGGTTGACTGGGTTCGCTAGTGCGTGAATGAATTTTGGTTTATGGATATTTTATTAAAATTACAAATAACGAATATACAATATACGAGTGTATATGTACAGTTTTTTATATGGTAGATATTTTGTTATGACATACTGTGACAACTTGGTTAATATGCAAATTTGTGTTTAGTTCGCGGCACGCGAAATATGTTTAGCGGGTAAACCGCTACCCGTTTTCACTCGTTACCGCTTACCTTTAAAACGTTACCGATAACTCGCGTCGACGAAAATTCGCATGCATAAAATATAAATTTTATTATAAAATATTGTTTTATGATCTGCTATATAACGTGCTGTTGTTCTATATGAAAATATATAAAAAAAAAAGATTTTTAAAATTATAATTAAAATTTGTTTTAGCCTTCACCAAACAATATAAAAATTTTAACAGAATTTTATTAGGTTGTATTTTACAGATAGTGGATTTATATAAATTTATAGATCTATAAAATAATGCTATTGAAGATGTAGGTTTATGAGTCTATTTAGTTCACATCTGTAAAACCTGTAAGTATTACAGATGGTTCTGTCTTTTTCTTGTAAATGGAATTTTTTTATTGATAGAACAAGACAAAATATTCTGTAACATTACAGATCTTATAGATGTGAACCGAATAGTCAAAAGTTCAAAAATAATATTTTGTATTTGTATAATTTATATTATATAAAAAAATTGTATTAAATATTTATATATTTTAGAATATTAATAATTATAAAATATTGAATAATGTTTTTATTGAGATCTATTTTAGTAAAAGTAAAAAAAAATCTTTAATATTAAATACTAAACACCAAACTCTTTTAAAACAAGATAAGATATATAGACCATTTTGGCATCATCTAAATAACGACTTTGTATATTTTGTAAAAATTTGACTAATTACGGATAAATAATGTAGCCATAATTTTTTTTCTTAGAAAGTTAGCAATTTTCTATTTTATTAAAATTATGTAATTTATGTGGGCACTAAGAATTTCGTTAATCACGGATAAATAAATAGCCATATTAAGTTTTTAAAACATTAGTAATTTTTTACTTAGAAAGTTGAGAACACGAAAATGTTACAAACACCGTACTGGTCACTATACCCCTTTTTCTTGTAGTCAAAGTAGTAAGAATATAAACAAAAAATAAAAACTGGATAAGATTCTGTTTAATTATTTTATAAAAACGACGTTTTGACGAAACTGAACGTTCGTCCTCATCAGGTCAAAATTTGTCAATGACATTTAAATAAATAACAGTACATAGCAACAAGTTCCTAGCTAACATATAAGTAACTAGATTATAAGAATTATAGATTTTTAGTTTCGTCGAAACGTCGTTTTTATAAAATAATTAAACAGAATCTTATTCTAAAACAGTTTTTATTCAATACAATGAGTTCTGAACAATATTTTACTATGTTATAAACAAAAAACTTTAAAGCCATAAAGAATTTTTACAAATATAGCCTTTAAATTGCTTCAAGTTATATAATTTGCTAAAAAAAAAAACAAATGAACTTGCAGAGACACTCGCATATTGTGTGAATATACAATTCAACCGCTTTGTAATCGAATCAAATATTCTGTTAGGAAGTTGTAAAACAAATATGATTTGATGATATAACAAAAATAGATGCTAGTCAGCTGCCACGAAACTATGCTACCAATGTTGCTAAATTTGAAATACAACTGAATAGTTGCCAGTAAAGGCAAATACATTCAGTTGTATTAAACGTCATGCTTCAATATTTATAAATATAAAATAAAGAAAAAATAAACAGAAATAAAATTATATTTTTGTCGGCACAAATAATATACTGAAAATTTTATTATCAGATTTAAAAAAATGGACAAAAAAATAATTTTTCTATAAAAGTTAGTAACTGTACAAAAATAAAATCACAAAACCATTTTGAATAGTAGAAGAAACTGCCTGGTAATTATTGCCCAGATACATATAATATTTCCAATATTTCCAAATATTTTAATAAATTTATCCTAGGAATAATTTTAAAATTAGCCAATAAAACATTTATTCTGAAGATAAATTTTTAGCCAATCGTAAATGATTTTTTACTTAACATAGTAAAAAAAAATTCAGAACTCATATTAAAATAAAACGGCTTAGGTTGTAGTTCTGTAATAATATATATTAATAATCGACATTTCGACGTATTCAACGTACATCTGCATCAGGAAAAAAGATATAAATAAAATTTACAATAAATGTCATTTGTAATATTTTTCCTGATGAAGGTGTACGTTGAGTACGTCGAAATGTCGATTATTAATAAATATTAAAACAGAACTACAACCTAAGCCGTTTTATTTTGATTTCTTTAGAATACATAAAATTGAAAATACTGACCCTTAAACAATGAATTAACTAGATTGCTAAGTGTTTTTAAAGTGCTGATTTAATGATTTAATTGAGACTCTAGTTTCTTATTATTGATTAAGCTAACAACGTTTTATACAACTGGCCCTAAATGATTTATAATTTACAATAAATTATAAATAGAACGTAGTAAATCACTTACACTATTAATAAAATGCAAATAAAAATTATTAATAAAATTTGAATTTTGTCCATTTAATTTTATGTTTGAAAATGAAATCTAAATACTTTTCTTTTTATTTTTGTTGTTTATATATGTCATTCTTCTAATTTGTTTTATCTCGAATTTAACTGTATACTATTTATTTTCCTGCATTACTTTTTTATCTTAATTATATATATATATATATATATATATATATATATATATATATATATATATATATATGTATATATATGTATATATATATATATATATATATATATATATATATATATATATATATATATGTATATATATGTATATATATATATATATATATATATATATATATATATATACTTTTCAAAATCAATACATCAATATTGTGTCGTGCTTTAAAATTTTAGAACTAAAATTTAGCTATACCTATATATCTTTTATTAGCGATGGAAATTTTTTAATGGATCTTATTAAATATATTCATTAAACATTTTTCCAAATATCTGATTGTAATCAACCCGTTAATTGTTGACGTTCGCAAAATTTCGGTTCATTAATTACTGTAAAAAAAAGACACAAACAAATAATATAATACGGTTGATTAAGGCGTTAACCTTTAAACTAAACCGAAGCTCGCTTGCAAAATCCTCCAAGGTATTCAATCAGTCGCCATCTTTAATTTGCCCCGACCACCAAACTCAAAACTTACGTCATCATCATCAAAAACAATTAATCATCCGTCTTAAATTCTAGTCGGTTCAAACCGAACTCGATCTTATAACTTCTCTACCTTCTATATCCTTTCATACAACCGTAATACAAGGTGTTTGAAAAGTTGGTATTTGTTATCCAGAAATCTGTTAAAGTTTGTATAGTATATGTCTGTCTTCTTTTATTAATTTATAGTATAAATATGTTATTTATCATTACTTACTTACAAATAGATTGTAAATTAATAATAATTTTAATAATGTAAATGTTTTCTGTAAATAAATATTGGTTTATTTTTAATAATGTAAATGTTTTCTGTAAATAAATATTGGTTTATTATTACGATAAAGTAATAATCAGTTTTATTTTAATTATATCATAGTGATAAAATTTAATAAATATAAAATTTCATTCTAACTTCAACGTAACACCAATTCAAGATACCTTAAATAGAGTAGTCTGAATAAAATAAATAAAATAAGTCAGCGCAAAGCCGAGCGTGTTTAAGCGTCAGGTACTACCGAATATAATACTATAAACTATGGTTTGAATCCGCTGATCGGCGTTTCTATTCATCGTCAAATAAAATAAAAATGTCACAATATCAGGCATTAATTAAACAGAATCGAACACAACAGGTAGATCAACGCATGACTTGCAATTTCGAAAAATTGTCTAAATGAACGTTCACGAAACAAGTATGGCGATTCCTGAAGTCAAGACACGATTTGGGCTATAGTGTCATTGGAGAGAGAGATAGAGAAAGAAAGAGAGAGAGAATAAACTTTAATTGCAGATAAAATATTGCAGATTTAATTTTTTTCTATAGAGAAGATTAACATAACTTTGGTTTCATTCATCATCATTCATTACTTGCAATTAGTTGACGTTTATTTTTGTTAATTTATTTTTTGTAACTTATTTATCTAATATTTTTACAAATTTTAAAATCTAAAAATAACGAAAGCACAGTACTTCTATTTTTATTTTTTCTTCCTGTTATTCTATACAACTGAATTTATGAGAATTTGTAGTGTCAACAGAAGATAATATTTCATTTTGGCAGCACAATGTCAGATTTTTTTTTCTTGAAGGACTAAAACAAAAAAAAATATTAAAACTTTCATCAAACTAAACTTTAAAATCATATAGAAAATTTGAGTTATATTCTACGGATATTTTTATTTAAAATAATAAATTTTAAATATAGATTACACATAAACCAAGAAATATTTTTTGTAATTTTTGTCCAAATTTTTAATTAAGTTTACTTATTAATTAGGTTGTTATGGTCAGATCGTGCAATCCAATTTTAGACCACTTTCACATATCCAATCGACTAGAAACTTTACACACATTATAGTTCTGATGAAATACAATATGGACAGCTATAATTCTAAAAAAATTGAATTTTTTATAATTTCTAACTTATTTTATGATTTACGATTTTAAAATCGAATAAAATCAATTATATTATATAATGAAAATAAAGTTGAGTACAAATATAAACGGTTTTAGAATAAAATTCTGTTAATTATTTATATACAAAAAAAACGACGTTTTCACGAAATTAACAGAATTAACAAAATTTTACCCTAAAACAGTTTTTATATTAATACAATAAGTTCTGAAAAATATTTTACTATGTTAAGTAAAAATAGTCATTAAAGGAAGTTATGGCATAAATTTTTCGTGAAATAGACATTGATGCATAATCGAGCTATTGTATAATAAAAAGAGATTATACATAACTTTGTTATCGTATGATATGATATGATTGAGAGTGTTTTGCGTGAGCGAAAGTTTCCAAGTAGTAGGAATAGAAGAGCATGTATGAGAGGAATTATGAATGTGGATGAAGCGAAAGTTGCTTGTTTGGATAGGAGTGTTTGGAGGCGACTGATTTCGGGATAATGAAAAGAGTTTGTGCCACACCCTTTTGGGTATATGGCGTGATTGTGTATGTATGTATGTATGTATGTATGTTATCGTAAATTGAATCAGGAATTTATGAGTAACTTTATTGAATGTCTATTTTTACTATATCTGTGGTCTGATAATGTAATGTTTTAACAAAAATCTCAGTTTTAAAATTAGTTTTAACTAACATCGGTTTCAAGAAAACATAATTATCATAAACAAATTAACTAAAACACCAAAAAAACCAAGCTTGTAATATTAGACATAATGTTCAATAAATTTATACATTTCAAATTTAGAGTAATCGATTTTTGCAAACACTCTGTATTTCTGCTCACAAATACATACGAGTAAATACCGCATCCTATCAGCAGTCAGTGGACTCCGAAAATTCACAGACGTAATCAGGCATGACTTGACGTTCCCGACCGGTCCGCTTATTATCGTTCATTACTCTTATTACTTTAATTACGCCACACGGTGATTGGCACTAGGGACTTCCCCTACAATCTTTTCTACCCCCCTACCACCCCACCAACTTTCCTCTTACCACCAACCACCCCTGAAGGGACGATTTAAAGTCGCAGTCACGTGATAACTATGAGATGATTCCATGATTCTATTTCCTCGTGCACATTCGAACCTCCGAGCGATATTTTTCAATCTCGTTGACGCAATTACAAGATGGATAAGAACCGTGGACTAGGATAGGTAGTGGTAGTCTAAATAACCAGGACTGGACTTTGGGGAATTTTTGATCTTTTTTTTTACTTGTTTTTGGAGAGAGGAAAAGTTGGTGACTCGTAAATTCTGTGTCGAGTTAGCGATGTTTCTAGCTTTGGACTCCCGGTGAATATATGGAGTTTTAAAAGTTGGCTGTGTTTTGTAGCTGGGATTTGAAAGTGTTCGGCGGTAGTTAAAAATAAAAGTAAAGTTTTTTTAACTTGTTGCCGCAAATAGTTATTCACTGATATATTATTGGAAATGTTACAGATACTAGGAAAATATAATAATAATAATTTTTTTTTTCAACTTCTGCAAACGAACACAAAACTCTATATTCTTTAAAGCAGTGGTAAAATAAAACACCTTACCAGATTGTAAAAGTGAGTTCATTCTCGACCAGTCACAACTTTTTATAAATATAACTACACATATGTTTCAACAATAAAACAAAACTGCGAAGGCATTGTAAAATAAAAATATTATAAATACGTTGCAAGTTCAGGAAAAACCAAATAAATTTTAAACTACGCAGCTGTAAAATAAATAACTAACAAATTAAAGTCATTGCTAGAATATCGTTCTATTGACAGAAAATCTTGCACTTGTCAAATTAAAATTATTTTAAAATGCCTATCGCCTTACACTGTAAATTGTTTTTTTCTATTGTATAGTCATAGAAAAAGTATAGCACTCGCCTATGGCTTGTGCCTTAAATCTTATCTTTGTGAGTTATATCCATCATAACATTCTCATTGAACAATATACAACTCGTGTTAAAACGATAAGTCATAATCATAATTCATAAACTATATTCTGCGATTTTCCGTTAAATAACACAAAAAGCGGATATAATGAAAGTTAGCCGATCTTTTTGAAATTTTGCATAGAGTCATAATTTCAAATTCTGAACAACTTTTCTTAAGAACATTATGCCGTATTGTTGACCAAAAAGGCACTTTACCTGAACATAAAATAGTTTTTTACATTTTTCATGGCCGCCTTGATTTTTAGAAAACTAAAAATATGCTTAAAATTGTTTTCAGACAAAGCAGGGCGGAATCCCAAACCATGAAAATGACCTATAGTGAACTCAATCCGGGGACACACTGTATATAAATTGAATAATATTTATAAAATATTTGATTATGTAATTAGTAAATTATTTAAAAAAAATATATTTTAATTAATAATTATAAGATTATGTACCAATTTTTTCAGTTATTTTTCTTCAAAACAAAATCATTTTAAATTATTTTGTTAATGCCAACAAGGTAATTTAAAAAATTGGGCTAAATAACTTCATTCTTTTATGAAAACCACATAATTTACAACTTTTTTAACTTAAACACATTTTGAAATTCAATTTTTGTAGTTTTTATACCGAAAAGAATTATTTGACCTTCAATAATTACAGTATATAAATAATATATTTATTTTAACGTAGTTATAAGAAAATATAAATTGCAAGTAATATCTGTGTATTGTATGAGTAAAGTACTATAATTCATTATAATTTAGGAGCATTTTTATGGAATTTCGTTGACGTACGAGAATTGTAATTGTAATCATGCCAGAAATTTAATATAATTGATTCATTTATAATAACAAACTAATTATTATTATTATTATTTTATAAGTAACTTACTTCAATTTTCAGAAAATGTATCAAACATCTAAAAATATAAATATATATTAAAAATTAAATTTTAACTTACATCACAAGTAAGTCATATATCATACACGTGTGTCATAAAATCTTTATAACTGTGAATTTATGTTATTCATTTTTTTTTTCTATTACACATTGTGAAATAAAATTTTGTTGCAATAGATTTCCGAGAGCGACGCTAGCGTAGCGCCGGGCCTGAATGACAAGACGGCCTCATCCGGCGTCCCGACGACCACAATCACGTGACTTGCTTGGCTGAGTGGAACGATTTATGATCAAAACCCCACAGGCACGATCAATTAAATTATCTTACCTTATACGGGCTTGCTTGGATCAAATGAACATTCAAACTCACATACTTTTCTCATTATTCATTATAAATATATATATATATATATATATATATATATATATATATATATATATATATATATATATATATATATATTCAGTTAATTTAGACAAAATTAAAACTTTGTATCACTGAGTAGTTCGGAACGCACTATAAGCTTTAGGTCCCTTGCTTAGCTGTGGGCTAACGACCCGCACTAGCTACAATGCAAGTAAAAATTGTTTAGAAACTATATGATCAGCTTTTTGAGCATATAGTCCCATGTTCCGCTTAGGAATTACCGGTATTGATTATTATTATTATATTTTTAACATAATGACCTCTTTCTACATAGGCAATATGCTAACGTAATATGATACGTATTATGATACGCTTCAAGATAAAATAATTTTTTTGCCGTTAAAAACACATTTTTTCAGATTTTTGTTCTTCTCAACTTTATATTTAGGGCCAGTTACAGAAAGCATTGTTAAATGCTTTAAAAGTTCAACAATATGAGACGATTCGAAAACATTTGCCAATCTAATTACTTAGGTAATACAAAAATTATGTAATGAATGTTTGGAGGGGACTGATTTCGGGATAATGGAACGAGTTTGTGCCACACCTTTTTGGGTACATGGCGTGATTGTGTATGTATGTATATATGTAAAAATACTTTGTTCAACCGGGCCTTAATCTTGAAATAACAAAAATATGTTGCCGAATTTAATGTGCATAAAAGAAAAATGTAGTAATAACATGGACTACTATGAAACATTCATGTAATAATTCACAGAAACTATATAAACAGTATGTTTATTATTATATTATTCTGCTGTCGTATCCGAGATTTTTTTTTTCAATTATCCGACTATACTTGTTATATTTATATTTGAATACATTTACGAAGAATTTGAATATGTGTTTGATATCTTTATCATTGTGGTATATATTTTCTAAGTTGAAATGCGTATGTATGAGATTTTTTTTTGTCTGTTTGTATTGGTATCAAAAATCTGAATGTAAAGTGTCGTTGTGTTGAAAAATTTGCATGCTTATATCCATAGTGCTTTCACAGGGTTGGACTTTACATAAATCCATGTTTTGATTCTTTTTCTAAAGTTTAAACTTTATTTATTTAATTGTGTTTTAAATTAAATATTAAATTTAATATAACTTTATAAATAGCAAATAATATTCATAACTGTAAAAAAACAATGGCCTGTATTCTCACCTCACTTTTTCGTAAAAAAGTGCTTTTATCATTAATTTCAAAATAACTTTTTGCTTCTGTTTTTCATCAAATGTATATAGTTTTTCTATATTTGATCATTTTTGGTATATTTGGTATTATGAAATTTAAATTAACTATTATTAAGTGGTTAATAAATAATTTCAAGTAAACGTCAAAAGTACTTTTGGCAAAAATCACTTTTATAAATGAGGTGAAAATACGGGCCAATATTATTTGTACTTGTTCTAAGATTTATTTCAAAATACAGAAAAAAGTGACATTTATTTATATTATGAGAAATCCAATATTAAGAAAAAAAAAAGGTTTATTTTGACATTATTTGTAAAAGTATATAGAAAAGTTATTTATTATACAATTCTGACTAAATTTTCAACATAAAACTTAAAAAAACATTTACTGAATATATTTAAAAAAATATATTTTGAAAAAAAATAAAAGAATTTTTTTGTTATAATGTAAATATAAAATACGTATATTTAATGTAAGTTGGCTTACTTTTTCGGTAAAAAAAAACATACGTAATATGGTAAATTAATTATTTACTTAAAATTAAAAATATATATAATTTTTATAGAAAATTTATGGTGTTTTTGAAATAATATGTAATTTTTTACTATGTTTTTTTTTTATGTAAAATGTAAACTTTTTTACAGTGTACTTCAAACTCGACTTTTGGGTGTTTCAGTTCATTTGTTTAGTAAATTATTACAGTAAAATTACAAAATGTTGTTATTTTTACTGTTAAAACGTATTTAAAATTACATAAATTTAAGATATATTTTTTACAGTGTAGTTAAAACCGAGTTTGTAGTACCAGTCAATAATTCTCACTACTATATTATTAATTAGCAAGCAAGTTCGAATAAAACATTAAAGAGATTATTTGATATTAATTAACAAAGTTTAACCGAACTTTTTTTAAATTATTTTACCTTGAAACTTCGCCACAAGTTACCAGCAAATCTATTTCCCATCAGTATTAGTAAGTAGCTGTGTTAGACAAGGCAACTATTATAATTATATTAAAAGGGGCTGCTCCCGCATTGGGCAAGCGTCCAAATCCCGTGTCGACCTCTGGAAGATCCGTGCCTGGTGTCTGTGTTCGTCACATCCGCGGTTTGTGGGATCTTGTCAGCCAGAAAATAAGGTTAGAAAAGTTGGCGGGGCCCGGTATGTTGTATATATCTTTTTTTTTTTATTTTTTGCTGGCGAACGTATTTTTTCTGCCTGGACGGCGTTTTCGATTGACGGTAACGGGAAAATTTGCTAGACGAATTCGTTGCCGATGGTTAAATCGCGTTTTAATGATCTTTTAGGTTAGATTCAAGATGGAGATACACAAGGTATTTTATAAATAAGGTAGAAGTAATATTTAGAGATATTAATGGAAAATTATTGTGGTGAGATGCATTTTTTTCCTTGTACTACAAATGTGCTTTTGCTGTGTCGGAATTTAGTTTTTTAGTTGTTGAAAATATGACATATATATTTTTTTAACGGAAATTATAACATAATGGTAATCTTCAAGCTTACACGGCCGTGGTCGTCGCAGACTACAGCATACCAGCCCAGCAAATTCTATAAATTTACTATTATAACTGAATAAATTTATAATATTTAGTTGTTGTAAATGTTTTGCGTTATTCTAATTAATAATTTTTTATATTATTTCTCCTGATGAAGATATATGCAGAGTATATCGAAACGTCTATATTTAAATAAAATATATACAAAACTAAAACCTAAAGCATTTTTATTTTGATATATAATATATTCAGAATTGGGATGAGTTTTGCGAGAATAGCTATAAAACTTAGATTACATTAACAGAGTTAGTAGTAGAGTACACTATCATACTTTTTCTCCATATTACTCTACTCTACTATATTTGATAAAGTAACTGTTTACATAGAGCTGGTAGTTTGATAAAGTAGAGTTTAGTTTAAAGTATATTCCGCTTTCTAGATTGACAGAAAGTGAGGTTGTCTAAACCATCCAGATAAATCTGCTATTGCTCAACATGCATTAGAATATCTTTATGATGTAAAATTCGAAGATATTGTAATAATTGCAAGACCCATCGATATTAACAGCAGATTGATAAGAGAAGCAATTAAAATTTATAAAGAAAAAGATAGCATCAGCTTGCTTTAATTAGAAATTTATAAATTTTATGATTTAGTTACTTATTTTATTACCTAGTAACTTGTTTCTATTTACTGTAAATGTCATTTGTATCTTTTTTCCTAATAAAGACATAAGTTGAGTTCATCGAAACGTCGATTATTAATAAATATTAACACAGACCTATAATCTAAAGCCGTTTTATTTTAATATAATTAGTTCTGAAAGATTTTTTAATATGTTAAAAAATTTCTGTTAAGGGATTTTAGAACAAGAATAAAATATATCAAATAATATAAAAAAATTTATGATATTCTTATAACAAATAGTTTTTTAATTATATTAAACATTAAAAGTTTATGAATATTGTGAATTACTAAATAAGTGAAAAAAGTCATTTTTAAATTATGTAAATTTTATAAATATCATTATTATTTTGCTAATTAAACAAAATATTATATTTTATTTTCGCTTCATTATCAACGAATACGCATTTATAAACCATTAGTATTAACAAATAATTGTATATATATATATACCTATATCCAAAAATAAATTAATTTTTTATCGACAAAACGAGGATTATAAAAGTACAATTTTGTTTTGAATAATTTATTATAAACAGATAATTCAAATAAAATTAAAAAAAAAAACAAACTTTATGTTCACTACACATACTCAAATATATACTGTAAAAACATTTACAATAGTTCATGTGGAAAATTTTTGCGAAATAACAAATTTACATATTAATTTATACATGAATTCGTTCATGAAAATGTATTTTCCAACGGTTATATATTACTTGACTGTTTTTCTTTCATTAGACCCACTGTAATATATCAATCTTCTGTATAAACAGTTTGTAAATCACAAAATGGATTGTCCACGTTTCAAGTTTACTCAGCTTTTAATAAAATAAATTAATTAATATTATACTTAATTCTTTCATAATTTAATTGTATCCTAGCGTAGTTTAATTACACTGTGATATTATAATTTAGAAGAAACAAATAAAAATATTAGTAATCTTCGTTTCGTTCCTGAATTTTTCTTTAAAATGTACACAGCGGCTTATGAGGAACTTTGGGAAACAATAATCATCAAGCTATAAGGTTTGACTTCATTTATTTCCAATATATTTTTTATTTTAAGTACGTTTCGGCTTCATATTGAAGCCATCTTCAGCTTTTAATGTTTCAGAAATCATTTTAGTTTTTAATGAACAATAACCATTAAAAACTAAAATGATTTCTGAAACATTAAAAGCTGAAGATGACTTCAGTATGAAGCGGAAACGTACTTAAAATAAAAAATATATTGGAAATAAATGAAGTCAAACCTTATAGCTTGATGATTATTGTTTCCCAAAGTTCCTCATAAGCGGCTGTGTACATTTTAAAGAAAAATATTGATGAAAAATAGGACAAGAAACAGTAGAATATTTTAACTTTAGTTTTGTATTTAAAAATATACTCCTAAATTAGAAGAAAAATTTGTTAAATAAAAAAATAAATAGTAAAAATCTTTTAGAACTCATTATATTAAAATTAAACAGCTTTAGGTTGTAGTTCTGTATTAATATTTATTAATAATCAACGTTTCGACGTACATTTTGATCAAGAAAACTGATACAAATGACATTTATAGTAACTTGTTTCTATGTTTTGTTTATTTGCTTTAAATGTCATTTGTATCATTTTTTCCTAATGAAGATGTACGTTGAGTACGTCAAAACGTCTATTAATAAATATTAATACAGAACTTCAATCTAAAGCCGATTTATTTTTTAAAAAATAAATAATTTTATAAATTTTAGAAAAACTTTTAATTTCCGATTTTAAACTTTTGAGTGGCAAAAATGTATATTACAAAATAAATTTTCTAATTTTTAAGAAGCCAACGTTAAAGGATATTTTGCCACAATAATTAAATAACTTTTGGCAAACAAATGATTTTACATTTTGAACGCCCAAGGTCCAATATGTAAATACTACTTCATTATAGAAGTCCATTACCTGAATAACATATACAAGTCTTTTATATGCATGTTTGAATGTACGTACGTTCTACATACTTACTTACTAACACACATGTGCAACTTATCTGACATCTGTATAGTATCGTTTCATATTTTAGCTGTGCGGTATACCTTTGAAAACTGATCCCATTCGCCTGGGGTAGTTACTAATCTATATTTTATTCTTATAAAATTATGCAAACATAGTGGCTCGTACTACAAGCTTGATTTTAGAACAACGTAATTGTCATGAAAACAGGACTAAACAAATGAACTAATACACCCAAAAACCAATAGAATTTAGATTTATATTAGAAACATATTTACAAAAACATGATAGTAATTATTTTAAAGTTTTTTTATTTTACATTAATAAATTTCATATGAATTAATAAATACATTGTTTTATGAATTATTATTAATAATTATAAAATGTTACATTTAAAAAATATGACAAAACAGCAAACTAATTTGATTAGTAACGTAATTACAAAAATGAAATAATTATTGTAATATATATATATATATATATATATATATATATATATATATATATATATATATAATTAATGAAAGCAATTTTCGTAATGATAAACAATTTTAATTATTTAGTACAATTTATTTATAGAATTATAGAATATATCAATTATAAATGAAACTTCAGTTAATATAATGTTGAATTATTAAAATTTAATCTATACATTTGAATATTATGTTCTCTTTAACAATTTTTTTTTTTAATTTATTTAAAATATGTAAATCTATAAAATAAAAAACTAAGTGATGCTTGTATATCATAATAAATGAACGATCACGAAATAAGTATTACGATACTTGAGATCAAGGACTGATTTGGTCTGTAGTGCGTTTTTCATTTTAAATCTTACAAGTATTGTCATAGCTATTAAAAATTCACAATCATATATTTTCAGGACAATCTGTATGGAGCTAGGAGAAATTATTTGATACTTTTTAGTCCGTTTTAAAAACAACACTGGTACGTAAACACTGACAATGGCGCGAGCCGAAACTTAAGTCTGTTGACGAATTAAAGTTTAGTGAAATTTAACAAAAATGTGTATTATTGAAAACCTTTTATCTATTAAATTTTTTTATTTAAATATTTATTTTCTGCTATTTAATCTTGTTTAACTTTATCTTTAACCCAATTGATTAATTTAATTAATTATATAATAATTAAAATTTCATTAATTATAATTATATAATTATAACTACAATTAATTAAATTATTAATTTTAATTTAATATTTATAATATTATTAATTAATTAATTAATTAATATTGCATTGTCATCCAGTTCTGAACCACATATATTTAAAGTTTAAAGTTTCTAGCTCATCAGGAAGTTATTTTAAAATCGATTGCAAAATTTGTACCAAACAGACAAACAAATAAACAAACAGATAGAGTTCATAAAAACGTGTTAACATTATACAGAACTGAAACCTAAAGTTTATATTAATTTTAATATAATGAGTTCTGAAAGATTCTTTATTATTATACACGGTGTCGGTGGGTATCTTTCGTTATACAAAATATAAATGCAATAAAGTGTAGAAGGGCAGGTGTAGACTGCATTCGCTCAATTTGATAGTGGATCTTACTACGGAAAACGCGTCCGCCCCTATCTAACGTTTCCGGTCCATTCATATGTTGCTTCCTGAGCGACTTGCGTCTATCCTTTATCTAGAATTACACTTTAACAAATAATAGCTATTTGCACGAGTGAACACACACACACATATATATATATATATATATATATATATATATATATATATATATATATATATATATATATATATATATATATATACTAAAAACATTCCATTGCAATACAAACGCATGCACTATACATGTCAACTGTATTGCATATCGTAATATGAATGGGTTATTTGATAAAACAACTTTAAAAGAAAAGTCTCTAATTTTAATGACATTCATTTGGAAAATTGTCAGTTTGCGGTGATACTTTTCAAATGTCTCGCGGTGAAATTGTGAAGTTCTCAAATTGATGCTATAAATATAATAGCTAAGTTGATAGTATCAAAGAATGTATAGCAATTTTATAGTCGTATATATTGACGTTTCTAATATAAAGAATATATGAAACTTTAGCGTTTATGTTATGTTTTTAGTACATTCACCTTTAAAGTTACAATTTTATGATAATAATAATGGAATATATTTTGTTCTACTCTTGTTCAATAATATGTTCATAATATATGTGTGTGTAATTTTTAATCAAACATAACATCTCTAAACAACCTATATAACACGTCGTATAATAGGCAACTCACAAATCAGCAATGTTACTAGAATACCATGCAATTGTCAAATTACTTATTTTGAAATGTCATCGATTTAAACTGGTATAATTGTAGAAAAAGTATAGTATTTTCAGAGTTGGACTGGATAAAAAATTAGACCCGGGGATATTTGCAGAATAGGCCCACCTTACATACCAAAAATGTTCAAATAAGTTATGTTTTTATATGTATTGATTCTAATTTACATGGAAATGACTTTACAGAAAAATAAATAAATATAATTCTTTATTTAAATCTAAGTTAAAAAACGATTTAATAAATGACTCTTTTCACAAATTGATATTTTTAGAATAATCAATTCTTAAATTTTTGCAAAATTCAGAGATTAGTTTAAATTTTTTGACTATCGCCTGTCACGGTCCACAATGATGATGGCCCAACGAGGAAAGCCCGGTGTCCCGGTGAGCCACTTCAACCCAGAGTATTATACTCGCATATTATAGTTATAGCATGTTATAACTAACTTTATATATAATCATTATCAAATTGTAGTTGAAAATGATTTAATATTTTAATAAGAATATTATTTCCGTGTATATATTATAAATTATAATTGTGAATGAAATGAAAGTTGGTTGTCTGGATACAAATGTTTAGCAGAAACTAATGGAGAGTTTGTACCACAACCCTACGTACATAGCGTGATTGTATATGTATATATTTCCACTTAAAAATAAAAAGTTTACTGAACAGTTATTGGAGTATCATCAGGAAAAAAATTAAAATTGATTTTTTTTACTTTTTGAATGAACTTTTATGTACCTTATTACATAAAACAATTGGTCACGTATCCGAAAAATTTTCATTTAAAAGATGACAATACATAATTTTCTAATACATTTTATTATTAAATTACTACTTTGTAAAACAAACAATCAAAATGAAAAATTAATAAACTGCAAATTTCTCTTAACACCAGCAATTATATTATCGGCATTATAACACAGCAATCAATACCTGAAAGAATCTTTTATAAGAAAAAGCTAACAAAAGCGATCAAAATCTATTATATATCCAATAGAAACAGCCGGCGAATCACTTGTGCAGCTAAATGAACTTCTTTCACATATATTTCTCGAATGCCGAACGTTTTGAAAGCTAAAACGATAGTCGAGACAGCGCAGCGCCACCAAACTCTTTTAAGGTATCATTGCGGCGGTGCATTTGCCATTTGGCTGGCAATGTGTCAGTTGTCGTACGAGGGCACGCGCCACCTGTTGACGTCAGCATTATCATTTTCCGCACCATTTGATAGCTGTGTTACCCAAGCGCCATTTGGCCCGCAACATAAACGTAACAGCTGTCTGCATAAATAACATTGCGAAACCTCAACAGTGAATGGTAGCCGAACTGTGATGATGGGTAGCCGGGGCCCGCTATTTGAAGCCGCTAAAGTCATTTCGTCGGCCAAAATAACAAATAGAAAATTACCAAAATGGGAAAAAAGAATTTCGAACGCGCTTCGCTTGTTTTTCGGAATTTTTAGCTGAGTAAGGGCCTTAACGACTTAAAGCTGATGGATTGGAAAACATAAATTATGTAAACTTTGCGTTATGTCTTATTTATTTTAAAACCTCATTCGGAGCATATATTTTTTTCTATGTTTCAGCATTATATTTTAGTCGTAGGGTTAGTAAGTCTGTATGTAGTTTGATTGAGAATTATGAACATTACAATTAAACGTAATGCTATAACGAGAAAAATTAGTGATTTCTGAATGAAACTTAATTTTTGTAGAAGGAGTTGAAACTTAATTGTTTTGTGTCTTAAGTATATGTATTTCAATTGAAAAAAAAAAGATATTGTATAAAATCTGAAATAAATTATAGTTATTTTAAATGCAGATTGTTAAATATCAAACTGTTAAAGACTGGATACATATGTATATTGTAACGCGGCGAAATTTAGAATTAAATATCAAATTAATTAAACGACAATTAACCATTTAAATTTAGAAAACTTTAATTATTCCGTGATTTTAGGACCCAACTACGTTATGTAAATGAATAACAAAATTTAAGTAACCCCAGTGAACTTTAAAAGTCGCCGAACTGCAAACAGGAAAGTACATAAAATGATTTGAAATAAAAGTCACATTTAGTTTAACTATGTCGATTTATTGTGCATGAGAAATTTGTAAAATTATATAATTATTTAAATATTTCAATATTTAAAGTGTTTGTCTGTATTTTGTTTACAATTTCATTAAAAGATTTTGAATAAATTGTTAGTGGCGGCTCGTCAGTGCATCTTGTGCGCAAATAATAAATTCGATATAAAACTCTAATAACAACGTAACTCAAAGAGTTCTTTATTATACTTCGGAAGGTGTAGTGTATTCTGTGGGTGACCACAATTCAAATGAACGGGTCGGACACATACTCAAAGAGATATGCTGTCACTCATGAGGGTCGGGATCACTGCCGACCAAGAGCTCGTGTATTAGTAATCATGTGAGAAGTATGTATAAAGTACTCGCATCTAAATGCCCGAAGAATTCTATATTTTAATCCGACGAGGTACCAAAACCAATGTACAATAATTATTAGTTATTTGCCAAATAATATGTCTTTTATACGTGTAAGTGTAAGTGTATTTGGGGATATGGGAGTGTGAATACATTACGTAATTGGTGCGTGATCGTCTAGTGAAATCATGGTCGAATCGGTGTCTCACGGATTCTCGCTACCCCCAACCAGACGCGGGTCGCCCGGCGTTGCAACGCTGGCCCGGCGCGTAGAGTATGTTGGTTTACCGGTTACTGGCGGCTACGGTTGCCCGTTGACTGGGTGAGCTCTGGCCATGGTTTGAGTTTACACGTGAACTTATCTTCGTGAAACTTTTGTACAGTATACTATGTTTTCTGAGAGTTTTAAGTTTTCACAGCTTTGATTACTTTAACGGCACTTGATTCACGTAGTAAAACCAGCCGCTATGGCACAAAGCTATTTAAACCGTTCGCACAATATTACTCTCTTTAAGTTTTCGTAGTTTGATTACTTTAACGGCACTTGATTCACGTAGTGAAACCAGCCGCTATGGCACAAACTACTAAACCGTTCGCACAACCCGCCAATCTCTCAGAATTTAAGTTTTCACAGTTTGATTACTTTAACGGCACTTGATTCACGTAGTGAACCCAGCCGCTATGGCACAAACTACTAAACTATTCCCTCTTATGTATCTTATTTCTGAGAGATGACAAGGTTACCTAGTATAATGAACTATACCATGGGCCAAGCTTCCCTGATTCTGATTCTAGACCAGAATGCCCGCTCATGAGATCGGTCAGCCCTCATATACTCTTAGTCCACGTTGACTTGCAACAAAGTTCGCATATACAAAATCATTAGTAAGAGTAGGACATAATAACAAGATATAATATTTTACCAATCAAATTACACTTCTAGCATCCTTGTTGAAGATTACTGGCTGAAAATGACATCATAATTTTCTACACCCAATAATATTAACTTTTCAAACCTATCTTACAAATAATCGCTTTGCATTGGCTAGGATAGGAAATAGTAGGATGTGCCCATAATCAGAAAACAAATTCTTAAAAACAAAATTGTTTTCACAATAAAGAACCCCAAACATAAAAGAATTGGGTCAACCTTTCATGTAACATCCTGTTTATACCTAAACAAACAAGACCATAAATGACCCTTAAAGAAATGTATTTTTCTCAATAAGCAAAACAACACAATAAAACTAATACCAGATGTGGTTTTTAAAATATAAGTAAAGTTCAGCGTCCCAGATGTGGTTTTTAAAATACGTAAACAAGTACAGTTGACATAATTATTATCGAAACACATTCTTAAAAAAATATTAATAGTAAGATAAATTAATAACATAAAAAATTAAAAAATTAAGTACAGATATTTGCCTCGTTTCAATATGTATGATCATAAAATTAAATTTTCCAATGTACATCTGTTCAGATATTTATTCAATTATTATAAATGTTTATATATTTTTAAATAGGCAATTATGCCTATTAGATATTAATTATAAATAAATATAATGTTATTAACAAATGACGACAAACTATTAACAATTGCAGTAAAATAACACGTAAGAATTTATCATCATCAGTTCCCGTAATTCCTAGGTGGAACATATGGAGCTATATGCTCGAGCAGCTGAACAATTTTTACTTGTATTGTCAATGGTGCGGGTCGTTAGCCCACAGATAAGCAAGGGACCTTCAGTTTATAGTGGGTTCCAAACACACTACCACTGGCCTACGGCTGCCGGTCGTAAGAGTTTCTAAATGAGTGATATTTATTATGCATTCGATCAAGTTTTTTATTTATTTTTTTATTACTACCGAATTGTTGTGTTTGTTCTGCTTAAATTATTTAAAAAAACTAAATTTTGTTATTTAAAACTACATATAAATATAAATGCATATAATTATAATTAACCGAAATAGTTATCTATCTTAAATTCATCAAATTTTAAGAGCTGTGAAATAGAACTAGTACGTAGTTGAAAATTTTTCCACCAGGGTGAGTAGTAATCAATAGACAGTATATAAAATATATTACAATACATTTGACTTAATTTATAACAATTTTCATTACTTACATGTTATTTATTTTATTAAATAGTAAAACTTACCTCTTTTTTCCAAAAAATAATGATATTTTCTCTTCCCTCGATGTGAATAATATAAAGAAAAAAGAAAATGA
Organism: Clivina fossor; assembly: GCA_963966155.1. Taxonomy (NCBI): domain Eukaryota; kingdom Metazoa; phylum Arthropoda; class Insecta; order Coleoptera; family Carabidae; genus Clivina; species Clivina fossor. The sequence continues at coordinate 14,307,954 of OZ014560.1, forward strand.
CTATAATAAATAATATAATGATAAAACAAAATTTAATAAATAAAACACCAAATTTCATTTAATAAACATTTATTTATTATCATATGTCTACAAATCGTAGAATGGTATTCAACAACAACTTTTTGTTCAATTTTTCTTATAAAATCCATTTCCTAAATATTCATTTAATTAGTATATTTCAGTCTAACATTGAATTTTTACTCAAATATGGTAAATCCAGTTGTACCTACATATACATTTTGTAAAATTGATTTTATTGCAAATTCAAATGCTAAGTTATTTTATTAAAAAGTTTAGAAAATAAAATTAGGCTGCCAAAATAAAATACATTAAAACTTTCTTGCAACAGCCATTTTACAATAAATGTTTTTAGCTAAAATGCTTTTAGTAATAAATAAATACGAATATACATTTTCTTTATTTTTGATACGTTAGCAATAAAATGTTTTTAAAACTGAAATATTATAGTTAGCTTTTAACTAAAAACTATTGTATAAGAATATGGCTTCAAATTTTCTACAATTTATTTAATTCCACTAAAATTGTTACATGTTTATTTTTTCCTAGTTTTAATATAAAATTTATATAGAAAACATTGCGTATACATTTAAATATATAATTGAAAATTTAAATACTTTTTACTTACGTCAATTGTTTTATTACCAATAAGAATAATTTACAATAACATTATTATTTTAAAAGTAAAATGAGTATTATAGTTGTAATGACGTAAGTAAAAATATAGGTTATCTAGGATTAAAAATAATTTTGATTCTCAAATTTAAAATTTGCATTATTTAGTAGTTTTTACAGATTCAAGTACCCGACTTAAAATAATAGGAAGTTATTTTACAAATAGCAATTGTTAAAAAATTTTCATAAAATAATAGAAAATTAAAATACTGCGTCTTTTCTTTAGAGAATTCTGACATTACAAATTATGTTTCTAAACATTAGATTATTTAAAAGATTTATTGTAAAAAAAAACTACAAAACAATTATAAATTCCATTTTTACCACGCTTATATTAACTCACTCTGTTGTTGTCGCGGTCAAATTTTGTAACCAATTTTTAGACCACTTCCTATCATTTGATCTCACTGAAATTTTGCATGTAGTTTCATTCCAGGAGACAACACAATATTATATAAAAAAAAAACGATTACAAGATATGACATGCTTATATTTATTTTTTTAATACAACTAATGACATCTGTCACATGAACTATTTTTTTTGTTCAATTAACAATTGAATAATGTAAATGATAGATAAGCGTGGTTTTTAAAAAAGTTTTTTTTAAATTAAATCTTTAATTTGTTTATTTATTGACATATTAGATATTGCTCAATTGCTAAGTTATAAAATAATCTCCAAAAGTCTGTGAATAAAAATTTGATAAAATTGGCAACCCTTTACAAGTCTTTTATAGTTGATATATTATTATATTAGAGTAAAATAATGGCAAATTAGGATAAATATGAAAACAATGTGAGATTAAAATAAATAAATAATTTTTACGTTGTTGCATGGTGAAATTTATCATTGTCGTGATATAAAAAATTAATTTACGTTTAACTGGACTTAAAAATTAAGCTGCCACCAATGCAAGTTACATTTAATTAAAAAACATAGTTATTTCTTAATCACAAATAATAGTAACCCTCGTAAATTAAAGCGAATAATACAAAAAACATTTTTAAGTTAATTTTCGATTTTACCATAATATTAAAAAAAAAAGAATAAATAAAAGTAAGATGGCGACATTTAAGTTTATCTCGAAAAATATTTATTCTTGTACGAATTTATATGAAAAACAGAGGCAGATTAAGTTCATTTCTTTTATTTAATATAAAGGGATCATATTCTGGTTATTGACCTGCAAATGAATACTTGTATGTATTTAATTTCATATGTTGCTTTTATTTTTACTCTAAGTCACAATATCACACCAGAATTTAAATAACAATATTATTACTAACCAGGTTTATTTTTTTATACTATAGTATTAAAAATATTTAAAAATGTTTGATTTTTACTTTTACTATCAATCAAACCCTCCTTAATCCGCCACTGATGAAAAATGTTCCCCGGATAATTTTCAGAAAAAAAAAAAAAACATTTTTATCAAGTATTTAAGTACGTTTGCATAAATAATACAAAAATATATCTTAGTATGAAAAATTCAACATTTAAATTAAATGTTAATTATTGTTTTATCTTTCATTTTACAATTATTTATTTTTTCTGTATGAAAACACGTTTTGTTTAATTCTGTTTAAAAGTTGAAAAGCTTTTCGAAAACATATTTTTGTATATTTATTACAAATTTTATATTATTATAAAATTTATTATTTAAAAATTCTTTTAAAATATTTCTCGAGATATAAACAAAATTTAACAAGTACCTTTAAGTCTTAAAATTACATAAATAATTAAAAATATATATATAAAAACACTGCCAATTATTAATACTGTCAATTGTATAAATGCAACCTTTTAAATCTAAAGCACATCTTAAAATTTAATTAAAATTGATCTTAAACAAAATCCTACACCAAAAATTTCCACAAAACATTTTTCTAAATCCAAAGTAGTACTTCATCAAATTGTTCTTCGTTAATTAATTTATGAAAAAGAAATTAACAACTAATTGACACAATGTGACGTAAATCATTTCACACTTAAAACGTCGACGCTTTTTTGTTTGTTGTGATGTACATTTATTGTGCGTCATTTTTTTTTTCTTTTTTCATTTATTTTATCACACCATTTAATTTGCACAATTTCGTGACTTAATACGAATATATAAAAACTGGGATGTATAAAAACACAACCAATACTGCTTTTTTTTTGTTTTGTTTTTGTAGATTATTTCCGTTTCGCGACGATTCAATTCCAGTTATGCTAGGAACTGAACAAATCAGTCATTCCAAAAATATTTTATTATGCGGAAAAATCTAAAATTACGATTGCTAGATACCTAATTAGCTATATGCATACTTTTTTTCACTATTTATTACGGTTTTTGTTCTTTTTTTTTAAGTAGATAGTGCATACTTTTTAAAATATTTATTACTAATCTGGTATCATATTATCTAATTCAACTAAATAAATTAGTAATATGAAAATAAAAATGTGATGTTAGTCTGATGTTGTATATCTAGCTAAATAATTCGAATAAGCGTGTTACATATGAAAAAATGTTGATTTTTTTTTGTTATTTTGGAATGTTTAATATTGGATAAATAATATCACGATATTATGCGAGAATTCGTTTGGTATTTTATTATGAAAATATTCATTAACAAGAGATTTAAGTCACAATTAAGTACAAAATTAAAATATAATAATCCTCTAGTAACCAAACTTTATTATTTATTAGATTATCAGATCATTGACATTTACAAATAGAATTTTAATAAAATTTCACTACAAATTAATATTTTCTTTAGAATAAAAATTGTGTTACAAACTGATCAACAGTTGAGTCGTACACACAATGACGAAAATATAAAATTATAAAGCAACACATTTCGTAGATAAAAGAAATTTAGACATTTGTATTCAAAACAGTTTAAAAGAGTTAAAATTTATACGACTTTCTCCTATATTGGTGAGTCATCGTGATAAAAATAAAAATGATTAATATTATTTTATTCAATTTATCAATCATCTTTTTTTTCATATTCAAAATTTTACGTAATCTCTTTTTAATGAATAGATATAAGTAGTAAAAATAGTGAACATTTCAAAATGACGTAACTACTGCCATTTTTGTTGCGGAGCACAAAAACTAGGATTTGCATATTTTTTTGTTAATACGTATTTTTTATTTTGTTTTTCATATTTGTTCAGCTGTTGTTTGTTTACTTGTAAACAAATATCAGGTTATAATTTATAACAATTATATACCAATAATGTGTTTTATGTGCTCATCAACAAAATGTTGTTACGTATTTTGAAATATTGTAATGTAATTGACTGCATGTAATTGAAAACATTATTCGTAAAATATGATTTAAAACTATGTTAAAACTTGTAGCAAAATAGAATATAACGAGCAACGAAAATTATGAAAACACTTCGTCAAGAAAAATTACTTTTTAGCTACCTTATTGATGAGTTTCCTGAACGAAGCTGTCCACTTGGTGCGTTGCAATTTCACGCAATCGGTTTCATCCAGCGTTGCTTTCGGTGTAAATTTCTCTTTCGGTGTGGTACGCAGACTCTTGCATTCGGTGCAGAGATCGGACGAGAATCCCGAATCACTGCCGAAGCCTCTGCCGCTAGGCACGGGCGCTGTGCTTATGTCGAGGGCACGCGATGTTTCCGATGATGATAACGAGGAGCATTCGTCCATGTAGGAGATGGCAAGATCACCGAACGGAACGCTAACAGATGAACATTCGCTGGTTGTGGACGTGGAACATGACGGACGGAAAAATTCGGACAAACTTTCGGTTTCTTCGGCGGATGATGGTGATGATTTGATCTTGTTGCGTAGATCTTGAAATGGTGTTTGGAAACATGAGAATAACTTGTGACTGAAAAAGAATTATTTTATCAATAATCAGAACTATAGCATTATTTATTTGATTACTAAAAGGGATCGGATGCAAAATTATTGTTGCAAAAGTTGATGTACGATGATGGTTTAGCCATTTTGATTAAACATCTAATGAATGTTTGATGAAAAGAATATATGTGAGTGATATCGAAAATGTATGTCAGTGTGGACATCCAATGAGTAGATGGAGCAAATGTTTCTAAATAGTAATAGTAGTATGAAAGGGATTATAAACACAAATGAAGTGAAAGTTATGAATGTATATGCATAAAATAAATGAAACAAAACTAATGAAATATAATTACCGATGATGATGAGAGAAGTTTCCAAACGCCGCTTTTGTGTATGCACAAACGGAACATTTACGTCGTTTGCATGTCGCTAAATGACGCATTGCTTTTTGAAACTGTGAACTTAAAGCGGCATTCTGATTGGCAAGAAGCTTCAGATCACTCATTTCTTTTTCTAAATTTTGTACGTTTACAGTTGTTCGTTTCTTCTGAGTAGAAACTTGAGTTAAATACTTGCTCATTCCTTGGCGTTCAGCTTCCAAAGTTTCTTTCAATTGTACATTCTGAAAAGAACAAATTTATGTAATAGTTTCTTTTAGAATTTGTAGAAAATATTTACCTCTCGTTCCAAAAATTCTTTTTCAGTGCTTATGGCTGTCATTTGACGAATAATTTCTTGACGAGCTCGTTCCAAAGATCGTCGATTTGTTTCGGATTCTTGTGCTTGTACTTTTAACTAAAAATTTAAGAACATTTTGTATAAAACTTGTTATATTTTAATATACAAAATTAATAAACCTACCAGTCTAAATGCTTCATTTTTCTCTTTTTCAATTTGATCTTTTTGTTGTAAAAACTTTTCTCTTTCGGCACGCAACTAAAACAAAATATAATTATTAAAAATAATAAAATTTTGTAATATTATGTAACATATATTGTCAATATTTGGAAATAAAATTATATACCTTTTCACATTGTTCTTCTAAATCCATAACTTTTTCCAATTGTAAAAATACTTCATCTTCTTTTTCACGAAGAACAACTTCATTTGATTCCAAACGTTTAGATAATCCACCGTTTGCAAATATTAATTCATCTCTTTCCATCTAAAATAAATAATAATACAAATTATATTTTACGTACAAATACATATAATAAATGTTGATTTACCTTAAGCTCATGATATTTTTCTTCCAAATAATAAGCAATATTCCTAACCTCTTCATATTTCTGGGATAGATGTAAATACTTATCATAGTGTTTCTTAAATAGCACAAATCTACAAAATAAAACTCAGTTATCTTTAATTTATGTTTAAAATTAGTTCAACTAACCTATAAAAATCGTTTTCCGTAACCATATCGCGAATACTGTCTTCTGGGTCAATCCGATCATACGCAACTCTTCGTCTGTTTGGCAAAGTCATCACCTCCGGTTTGTCGAGGAAATCTCCCTGTGTTGGAGAAGCACAAGGAGATACATTGGTGTCTAAAATATTGTCAGAGTGACCGTGATGTATTTCCGATGGCATTTCGATGCCTGTTGGACTCTGTAGCACAAGTTCATCACTTTTGCTTGCTTTTAATTCGTTATACAATTGTTCACTTGTACGCGATCTATGTGATCTGTAATTATCTAGAAAAGTTCTTGGAAAAGTATCTCCACGAGATACTAATAACTCTGTCATCTCTAATTTCTCATGTTGTTTCGCCTTTTAACAATTTTTTTTCTAATACACTAGTATCACTTGGTTTAAAACGTGTGTTTACGTATTATAATTTTGTATGCTTCTATAAAACTTATTCGAAACAGTACTAACACATATTAACTTGTTATACAATTAACTTTTATTCGATTTAGGTACATAATAAATCCACAAAACATTGCCACACAACATAACAAAATTTGACATTTCGCACATACGTTAAATCTGGATTTTAATGTAGAGCACAACCTTCCTACGATAAAATTTCATGTTCTAAATATGTAAGAAAGAGATGGATACATAACAATTCTACGTGACTTGATGCAAAAGTTGTTTATCCAGTAACCTACTCCCACTTTGACAGGTAGTTGCACGTCTGTTCACTGCGCATATCCGTTTGCATATTTACCATTATGGAATCGTCTACAAATTTTTATAAAATAATTACAAATTTTATTTAATTAGTAACATTCAATTACAATTAATATAAAATTTTTAACATATATGATATCTTAAAAAGAAATTAATAAATGAAAAATTTTGTCCCGCCATTTTACTTGTTGATTATGTTATAATATTCGCCAACAGATGCCACTAGTTATATTAGGTCAACGTTTCTTTTTGTTGTTAAAAAAATAAAAACAAATATATTTATATTTAAATAAACTTTGTTTCGTTTTAGTTTTAAATAATGAATAAAATTACTATATAATAAATAAACCTTTTGTTGTTATATGTCTTAGAAAATAAATTAATAGATGTCAAGAACATAACAAAATAATTTATTATAACTTCAGAAACTGGTATTGTTTTCCGAGTTTCGTAAATCTGTGAATTGTATAAAATGTTTCATTTAAGAATGGTAAACGAAAGAGACGATCTAAATTCTGGTTGGCTCTTGACACACAGGGGTTGGGGCGCCCCGGAATCCGTATTGATTGCGGGGGCGCGTGACGCCTCGTGCATTCAGTGTGAGCGTCGCGGTGCTTGCCGACGCTCGCCAACAACGAGAGGATTAAACTCTCCGAGTAAGTTTTCATTCATTTTTCGGCTCACACGATCCGGTAAGTGACGTTTTTACAAATAAATTTACATGTTTAAATTGATAACTATTTTAGCTAAAAATAAATTTTATAAGCTTTATGATTATCATGTATGTATTTATTGTGCGTATATGTATGCGTGTGTGTATGTTTTTTTTTATTGTTAATGCATAAAGAGATAACATTGTTTTTTGTTTTCTTCAAAAATCGATTTTCGTATTAAATAGAGTGGTTTTAGAAATATTAAACACTATTTTAGTTGAGTGGACGTGCTTTATTAAATTACTACGTTTAATTAATTTAATGCTAAAACATTAACAGTAATTAGTACTTAAATTATATTTCCTAACACAATATATTAATGAATAATTTATTAGCAATAGTTTCTGATAAATATTAGATTAAAAATGTGTTTTTACTTTGTGATTACATTTTAAATAAAATTTTGAAATACTTAGAACCTATAGCTCATATTTACAATCTATTTTGAAAGTACTTTTAGCTATAGTTCATTCGCGTTAAGAAATTAGTTAAGGAAAGATAGGAGCCAAAGTGACCTTGAATGTGATTGGCTGAAAACACAGACAAGTTTAGACACACGAAATATAATTATCTATCTGAAGTATCTATCTCCTAAAGTAATGAAGCGCAATTGCCGCGAAATATGAAAATGTTGCTTAACAAAAATTGTACAGTTTGAATTTCTATGTAATTTAAATGGGGTTTAAAAATACTCGTTTTCAATCGCTTATTGTGAAAATATAAAAGATATTTAAGACCTGGCACAACTTGTTTCATATAGTGTGAACATTCTATTTTTATGTGAAATAATTAAAAACTCAAGGAACACTATGGATAAATATGTTCTTTTATGTTAAAAATTTTAAGTTTTTCATGCGCCATCATAATTTACACATGCGCAGTTCAAGTTCTCTACAAGCATGATGAAATGACATAGGTTTCGTTCATGATATATGTATTTAATTTTATGCACAATATTATATTTTTATAAATTTAATAAAAATATATAAAATAATATTCTAAATTTTAAAAAAATTATTTGTAATATTAGTAAATAATATTTTTTTGTTAATCTGCTTGTACATGTATAAAAATCTCTAAATATCTCTAATATATTATTATTATTATTATTTCAGAAAACTTTTTTATTTTGCACAATTTTTATTTTAATATATTAAGTAAATGCCCACTATACTAGTGCATCAGTCATCGTTTTAAATTGGACGATTCGTCCAATATTGTGTAAATAAACTATTTTTTGACAATTAATTTTTTATTATTTGTACTTTATGTCTATAATATTTGCAAAATAACATTAAAACTTGATTATATTAAAAATCACTAGATTTAAATTTTGTGCGACATTTTGTATCAAAATTACTGTTTTTTGGCAATGTGAATCTGTCTTTTAGTTACTTATTTCTTAACGCGAATGAACTATAATGTATATTTCAAATTATTTATTACTATTTTCATGAGCTTTATTTGCTTTGTTTTTATTTCAAAACTTCAGATATAATAAAATTATCTTATGTAAATATAATTATTTGCATTCGTTAATAGAAAACGTGAAAATATAACATTGTTTTCATGATGAAGACGTACGTTGAGTCCGTCGAAACGTCGATTATTAATAAATATTAATACAGAATTACAACCTAAAGCCGTTTTATTTTTCTGAAAATATAATTTGAAAGAATTGATAAAATTTGCATTTATTAAAACGTGTTGTAAATAAGAGCCAATGTATTTTACTATTTAAATAATGGTATACTTAATATTAATGTTGTTATTAATAATATACAGTAAAATTACAGCTAGATTTAGTAGTAAGTTGGAGTTTTTGAAAAAATATTTCAATATATGAAAGAAATTTAACATGAATTTGAAAATTATTATTAAATTAAAAATCTAAAAGTGTGTAAATATATTGAAATACATTTAAACATCTCTGACTCATTTACATTAGTTAACAATAATAATTGTTTTATGAGTCATAAATACGAATTTTAATTAACAATTTTATTGAATGAATGCAACATTACAATAGCATGATTACATCTATTTTTTGGTTTTGCAAGTACAAAGTATGTATTTTAGTTGACAGAAACAGGAAGCTGTTAAATATTCTCTCGCAAAGTACAGGATTGATTCTAAAGCCTTAAGCGACTTAGAACATTTCGTGAGCAGAATATTTTTCTTACCGAAATAGTGTTGCTGTTATTCGGATTCAATACGAATGGGAGAATAAATAAAATAGGAAAACAGTTTTTCACCATCATTTGTTTACTCTCGCTTGTTATTGTTTTGTGTTATTGATATTTTTATTATTGAATTTCAGATTTTTTTGTTTGTTTTAAGTTTAACGTTAAAGTATAATTAAATTTATGTTTAAGATTGATAAATATTGCAATGGTTAATACAGATTTGATAAGTTTGCAATGTAATGTATAAGCTATAAACAATTTTACTTCAAAAATGACACAACTAAAAAATATATGGTTTTCAATAAACGAGAAAAACTGTTTAGCAAAATATTTTTTTTTTTAACTTTACTGAAAATTATTAACTAATCTGATCATATCGGTATAAATTTAATTACTTGGATAAGTTTTCCAATTTTATTGATGGTGTATAATTATAAAAATCTTTGTTAAATTATTTAACAGCCTAAATATTTTATGTCAATTTTTGTAAATATCAAAGTTATAACACAAAATGGAAATCGATCGATTTTTGCGAATATTCGAAAACGGATAAAATAATTGACAATCGGTATGTGTCCTTTGATTTGTTTCAAAAGGTTGGTACATATTGATTTTTTAATATTGCTAATAACAAAAACGTTTTTTTCAGAGAACTTTGTAAAACTGTATGACGTCAATAATACAATATAAAAGAATTTTTTCATTTAATCTGACAAATAAAAATTAAATATTAAAATATTTAATATTAAACAGTGAAATAGAGTCACTTTGCCGTATAAATTCTTTTACATTTAATATATGTATGCAAATAATGCGATAAAAATTGTAGTACATATATAATATTTAGGTACGTTATTTAAAGTTACTTGTAACAAAAATACATTAAATGTGTTCTGCTAAAAAAAACTTATATCTGTTTATATATATATATATATATATATATATATATATATATATATATATATATATATATATATAAAATAATAATTTTATTTATAAAAATGTTTTTAAAATATACGAAAACTTTGTTGCGATGTTTATAATTAATGAGTATTCATGATCTATAATTCTTGTGCTCATAATTACAGATTAAGTAGATTGGCGCAAAAAACAGCTTTTGAGTTTATAATTACTAAATCAATATTGGAAATAAGCATTTTACACATCAGTTATTTTACTAATTATCAAATTATTTACGTAATTTAATTGATGTTAAATATTATAGATTAATTATACACTTTTATAGATAAAATTGTTAGATTACAATAATTTATTTTATTTAAAATACACATACAGACATAGATATAAATACTTTTAGCAAGTAACAATGTTTTATATAATTTATTTTGATGTCATCATTGACACTATATGTCAGTAAACCTATTTAGTAATAATATTTTTATTTAATTTCTAGTTACCTGTAATATATGCAACTACATAAAATTAAATAATACTGGTATTGTAGGTTGTCTAATTTATTAAAAAGTCAATTACGAGAATATGTTCTCTTTTTATTAGTTTATCAGTCAGGGGCTTCATGTAAGAAAATAGAACCACTTTTATTTAGGTAACTAGAGAAACAAGTTATTTTTTTCTTGTGCTGCATCTATAGTGTAAAGTTTTTTGTCGAAGATTTATATAGTATGTACTGATATAACACTTACATAAATTGCAAATCAAAACTAGTATAAAATATTGAAACTTAAGACTCGTTTTTAGTTTTTATAAAAAATATTTTAACTAAAGTCAACTTTAAATTAATAAAAAAAATATTTTTTTTGGCTACAATAATAATTATGTTATTAGAAATTTAAAAAGTTACCAAAAAGCATTGTTTTACTGAGAACAATAATAATGACGTTAGTTGAATTTAAAATCGATGCTTTTTTGACGGCTTAAAATCGACTTTAGTTAAAGTGCTTATTAAGAAAACGGACTTTAAGTACATTTCAATTCTGGTCACTACTTTAATACTATTTTAATATCTTTAGCTTAAATTACTTTAAATTTTAATGACATGCATGTTTAGAATTGTTGTATTTAAATTTTTTAATTCGCCAAATTAATGTGATGACCAGAATAGCAACATTAGTTTGAGAATATTGTAATTTCATTTTAATGATGGGTAAATATTTACATAAAAATATATATATATGTATGATGCTTGATTTTAAAATAAATTCGATTGTTATCGAAACAAATGACTGATATTATATTTATAGATATAATACGAACAAGGTAAGAAAGGACATTTCTATTTATAAAGTAATCGATATACTATTTTATAATTGTAAACAAAGTATAATAACATTGAATTTGATACATTCCAATAAGTATTTTGTTACAAATTTTTTTGTTATGCAAACTGCGTATATTACAACAATAAAAATGGAACAATATTTGATTGGTTTTTCTATTATTTTATTTATTTTTTCCAATCAATATTATGTTATTGTAGAATGCACAATCTGTTTAAATCTGGTATTGTAAAATACCCAATTTATATAGAAAACAAAACATTTGACAGTGTAAAGATATACTCATATAAAACTGTTTTATAACAAAATTTGAATCTGGATTAACGATGTTCAACAGTAGAAGATTATTAATTGTAAAATAATGAATATTGTTTTTTGCATAAATACAAAATTGCAGTGCTGTTTTGATGACAATATGATTTTTTTTTTATATAAATTTGTTTTATTAGAAACAAACAAATATTAGATCTATTGGTCTATATCTTTTATTGGATGTGCTTTAATAATAATATTATTGAAGAAAAATGATAATTTATTGTTTAATAACAATTTTATGAAAAATATTTTTTTCATTTTTGCGGAATAAAAGAAAAACGTTAATTCAAAGTTATTATGTAAACGTGTAAAGTTGTAACGTCATTAATTAGAAGTAGCCTTATAATATGCGTTTTATGTGTTGATAATATCTAATTGCATTTTGCATAATATGAAATTAGGTCGATTTTATTATTATATAGTACTTTTCGAAATAATATTTGATACATAAAAAGTTTACTGTTTCTGTTTATTTACAAGTAACATTGTTATTGATTCATTTTAAAATTAGTAATTAAAATTTGGCTGGATGTCGACAAAATTAAACAAAATATTAATTCGTGTTTTCATTTTAATATAAAATTTTAATAAATGAAAAGCAAAATTAGTTTATTTTAATCATTTTGATAAGTAGCATGATATTAAAAAATATAACTAAAAATTATTGTAAAAATGATTGAAAATATAAAATTTTATGATCTAGTTACTTATTTTGTTAGCTAGTAACTTGTTTCTGTGTTCTGTTTATTTACTATAAATGTCATTTGTATCTTTTTTCCTGATAAATATGTACGTTGAATTTGTCGAAACGTCAATTATTAATAAACATTAATATAGACCTATAACCTGAATCCGTTTTATTTTAATATAATGAGTTCTGAAATATTTTTTACTATGTTAAATAAACATATAATTTAGATATTTTCATTAATAATTTAAAATTATTTTGTTTATTAAATTGCATAATTTTTCTTAAAATTTAATTAAAATTTTGTTTTATTTTTACTTATTTCATACATATAAATAAAGTTTACAAAATTACTATAAAAGAAAAGCAGGAAAAATGAAATTAATTATGCAAAAAAATATATAAACTGAACTTTTTAATGGGATTTGTATGCGAAAATGTCTTGTTTGAAACAAAACTTCAGAATTATTTAAAAGTTGTCTGTAGAACAGTTTAAAACACTCGAATTGTAAAGAAGTTTTTTACTAAGATTTTTAGTTTCTGCTTCAGACTGTACTTAGACATGTAATTATAATTATTTTTTCATAATGAAGAATGTTTTACCTAAGAATTAATAAGCTCAATTCTAGTTTATAACAATAATTTTAATTTTAAGTTTTAATTACTGTAACTAACTCAAGTTATGAACTAATAATTACAAAAGTAAAAAGTAACGTCATTGCACTAAAAAATTCTGAAGAAGTATCGTTTCTAATTTAAAAACAATTTTTCTTACATTTATAAGACTTTTATTACTTTTTTATAACGAGATTATGAGTTAGCGGGCGAAAGAATTCACACATTATTGAATTCATTCTGTAGCAATTTAATTTTACGACACAATGAAAGAAAAATTATTGTTGTAGTTAAATTGTTAGAATAGTTATTAAATTATGTAATATAATAATTATTTAGCAAATTTTATTGTCAAAGTTGTTGAGTGTAAAAATGAACAAGAATTAGTATGTTTAAAATGGTGTTATAATATATTTTAATATAACGGAAAAATAAGATTATTTTAAAAATTACAAATAAATCTAGATGACCAAAATTATCTAATACTAATAAAATATTTAATACTTAGAATTAGAAGAACTTGGAAATTGTTACTTTATTAACGTTTTAGAAAATCTTACATTTTAATTTAATAAAATTTAATGTAACAAATTATAAAATTTATTTATAACTTCTGGCGTAGTTGAGCTTGAACACAATGGAACGTGGTTCCGGAGGATTTTTTGCAACCGTCAGAAGAAAAATGATAAAAAAACGTTGGTTATCAAAAATAATAAAGATAAGGCAGTGTTCCGGTATTTTTTTTAACACATCAACGATTTTATTTATATAAAAAATACAGTAAACCTTTTTTATGCCAGATTTCAAAGGTTTAACTTATGGACCACTGACAGTTTTATATTTATTTTAGTTTTTTTTGTATTTTGTATTTTATTAAATTAACTAAAGTGTTAAAAAAAAATTTAATTTTGTAGAAATTGAGTATTAAAAATACAATAATTGGTAATCTTGGTGTATCTGAATCATAATTATATATTTTTTTGTTATGTTTATGAATGAAAATAATTGTATTAAAATAAAAATATTTTGTTTAGGTTTATAAAAATAAAGATTAATATAATTAAAAAAAAAAACAGAAAACATAAGTAAAAAGATTTTTAATAAAATAAAATTTGTGATTGTGAATTTGTAAATAGATAATAATATTGTTTAATAATTATATGTAATTGATACATAAATATGTTCTAATATTTCTAATTACTAGGTACCTATCATTTCGGAAAAACTATTTTTCCAGAAAGAATAGAAATCAATTTTTTTCCTCTTTAACTGGTGCTTGTAAACATAATTTATTTATTACAAAATATTTAATGTTGAAATATTAAATATGAACTTGTGATATTAATAATATTCAAACACCAAACTTAAAAAAAATATTTTGAATATATCTTTTAGATTGACTTTAATTCCTGCAAGGTTAATAATGAAATTTGCATTATTAATTTTAGTTGTAAAAATATGCATGGGTTTCATTATCATAAATTAAACAGATATAATTCAATATACATAAATTTAATTTGTTAAACATACATACTGGCACACATAATTGCTGAAAATCTAATAGTACTACCAAATTGAGTACACAATATAATCCGGTATATAATATCAGTTTTCATCATAACCAAAATCACAAGCACTCAAACACTGTTGTCTATTTCCAGCCTCATAATGATACCGTCATCTAAGCCGTCAATAATTATTAACAACTAGACTGAAACAACAAGCCACCTTTACAAATAAACAACCTCTTTCTCCGCTGATCGACAATAAACAACAGAACAACAACAATCAAGGAACAACTCGTGCACTTCGGAAAACAAAGCACACAGCTCGCTCGAAATATCTGAATTGCCGAAAACGTAGAAAACAAAACAAACGAAATTCAAAATGGCAAACACGGCTCATTTGGTGCGAAGACAAAGTTCGCGCGATTTAAATCCGCAACAACGCAGTCTGGATAGATTGGAGATGAGAGAAATGCGTGGCAGATTGGTAATGGAAAATGGAGGAAGTGTTGGCTCGTATGGTGCCACTAATATTGCGTTTGAGGATACGAGTCCTACGACGGGGAATACGATTATTAATAAGTCGACTAGTAATAGTAAGATGGGATCAGTTGAAGGAAAAGGTGTTTTTAGGCCGGAATGCGGTGAAGATGATCGGGAATCTTGGGACAGCAAGCTGACGTTCTTGTTGGCCACTATTGGGTATGTAATGTGGTGCAACTGGCAAGAATTGGGTGCTTAATTGGTGTATGAGGAGTGTAAAATTGGTGAAAATGTTGCTAAAGTTATTATTAATTAGTTAAGTTGGTTTGATCATCTTGAGCGAATGTTTAATGAACGTTTGGTTAAAAGAATATACCTATGTGACTGATATTGTGATATGATTGAGAGTATTTTGCGTGAGCGAAAATTTCCAATTGATAAAAATAAAAGAGTTTGTTTGAAAGATATTATAAATGTGGATGAAACGAAAGTTGTTTGTTTTAATTTCTGCATAAATGGAAAGAGTTTGTACCACATCCTAATGAGTACATAGCGTGATTGTCTATGTATATATTTGTTTCTTGATAGTTAACATTATTCATTAATCACGCTAGTGAATTTTTGAGTTATTACTCAACATTTTTTAACCTATCAAATTATTACTAAATAATTTGTGAATAATTGCCAAATTGTATTTACAATATCTGATAAGTTATCGCTGTTGCTATGACAGTATAATATAGTGTAATTTACATATTGTAATTATTTTTAAATATCATTTATGTCAGATCAAAAAGTACAATTTTCTATTGTATAATCGCAGAAAAAGTATAGTATAATAATTATTCAATAATATACTATTATTCAATATTTTAAATATTAATCTAGTAATACAGCATTATATACTTGTTTTGCACTTAAATTATGAAATTATTTAATTAAATTTTGAATAGATTAAAAGATACTGACGTGTGTCATAAAAGATTAAAAATTAATTTCATGTTTCACAATTTAATATTTAAATTTTATTTAATCTCAATCTAATTAGAAAAGTTTAAACCATATTTTATCTACAATTATTGAGAAATAGTTTTTATATTTCAACTAAACTTTTTTTAATATTTTTCTAGATACGCAGTAGGATTGGGCAACGTTTGGCGCTTTCCTTATTTGGCTCAGAAAAATGGTGGCGGCGCATTCTTGATCCCTTACTTTGTGATGCTAGCAATAGAAGGCATTCCAATCTTTTATCTGGAATTAGCGATCGGTCAACGATTGCGTAAAGGTGCTATCGGGGTTTGGAATCAAGTCTCGCCGTATTTAGCAGGAATTGGAATCAGTAGTGCCGTTGTTTCGTTCAACGTTGCACTGTACTATAACACGATTATTGCTTGGTGCCTATTTTATTTGGCACAAAGCTTCCAATCGGAGCTGCCCTGGTCGGAATGTCCCAATGTTTATTTCAATAATGGATCGTATGTTCCTGAACCCGAATGTACGGTGAGTTTAGTCAATTTGATGTTTGATAATTTATAATAGTCATTTGTCTAAATGGTTTCGCTAAATAATCGATTTGAATGCTAGAGTTTGTAAAATTAAATGTTTTTATTGTTTTTCTAAAGCCTCGTTCAGAATGCTGTTTTAATTTTAAGAACAAGCACAAGATTTTGACCAATCCAAACACTTGTCACAATTTTAATTTTAAAGCCAAGTATTTGGGTTAATTGAATTTGTGCGCTTGGTCTTGAAAGTAAAACTAAAACGGCAGTCTGAAGGAGGCTTTGTTTTAGCAAAGCTATTTTGATAATAATTTTTTGTTTTTGGAATAAAATGTGTTTTTTTCTTTTAATTAATTACGCAATTATATATCTTAGAATGTTCCATCAAGTGCCGACCATTACATTTTTAGAAATTATTGTTTTGAAGATATTTGAAATGTAGATAAAATAACAAAGAATATTAGAACAATGAAACAGATTAATCATAATTTGCTTTGTTTATTGTTTCTACATTTATTTGAAAAAAAAAAGATTTATATTAAAGATATTGCGAATAATAAAAAAGTAAACGTCATTAAAATGGAAATATTAAACGTAGAAATGCAGATACAAATACAATAATTATTTTTAATTAAAAAATATATAAAATTTAAATAAATCCAATAATATATTTGTTAATTTATAATTGGTTTATAAAAATGATCATGTAGCAAAGTAAAAATAAAGTAATAAAATAGTATCGATTATTTGATTCAATGTTTTAAAAGTTCAAACTTTTTGTATTTGATATCAGTTATATTGGTTTTACAGATTTTAAACATTTAAATTGAGTTTTCATAGATGTTAATATTAGATACAATTGTTTAATGTAACATCGATTATTGATTTGTTCGAGTTTGTATAACAAAATAGTATTTATTTGTGCTTTTATATTTAATTTACTATATTGAAATAATGTATGGCAATAGAGATTAATGACCTCTTGTAAATGATACTTCTATAATATATCTGGAAAATATAGAATTAAGTAAAGAATATTAGTGTTCTTTAGTTATATCTTTATTTATCTAGAAATATTGTAGAAGTAGTATCGTTATTATATGTATAAATTATAAACAAAAGAATATAACTTTGTTATAGTAAATTGAATCATGACACATCCGAATATTTTTTTTTAGAATTATGAATACATTAAAAATAATATTAAATTTTGGATTTCAGGTGAGCAGTCCAACACAGTACTTTTGGTATCGTACCACATTAAATATAACTTCCGATATAAACACTCCAGAATCTTTCAATTGGAAAATTGGACTTACTCTGGTCATAGCATGGATTTTAGTCTACATGTGCATGATAAAAGGTATTGCCTCTTCCGGAAAAGTAGTCTACGTTACCGCCACATTTCCTTACATTGTCCTTATAATCTTCTTCTTTCGTGGAGTTACGCTAAAGGGTATGGCCGATGGATTATGGCATCTCTTCACTCCAAAATGGCACACGATTTTAGATCCAGTCGTCTGGTTAGAAGCCGGCACTCAGATTTTCTTTTCTCTTGGCTTAGCGTTCGGTGGTCTTATTGCATTTTCATCGTATAATCCGGTGAATAACAATTGCTATCGCGATGCTGTTATGGTGTCGCTGACCAATTGTTTAACGTCCATGTTTGCTGGAATCGTTGTATTTTCGATAATTGGTTTTAAAGCGACCATGGTATATGAACAGTGTTTGGAGAAAAAGAATGCTACTTTGATTTCGCTGTTTGGAAGTGAATATGATGTGAATAATCTACCAGCAGAAGGATCTATATTTAATTATCCTAATTCCAATGGAAGTTTAGAAGCTATGGTGATGCCTAAATTACCAGAGTGTGACTTGCAAAAGGAGTTGGACAATGTAAGTAAATACTGTTTTATATAATAAAACTAATATGATTCTCAGTGAATATTTCAGATTTTTTTTTATAAATTGTTCAATCTTTGGTTAAATGTATGAAAGTTTTGAGAAAGGTAAAATAATTATCTGACAATTCTAAAATATCTCTTCATATGAATAAAAAACATTCATTAATTTCTTTTTTAAATTTGAGTGATATATTAACTCTTATATTTATGAATTACGTAATTAACTAAAAATGTTTTGACAAATTACAAATCTAATTTATTTTCGTTTGAAATTATATTAATATAATTAACAGTGTATGAATTTCAATGAGATGTAAAGTTTTGAGAATGTTTTAAACTTGATTATAACCAGAAAATTCTACATTATTATTTTATGCTTGTCTTATTTCGTAGAAGTTATGAAGTAACATTTTACTGTTTTTTTTTGCTAGTCTGCATCAGGAACTGGTCTAGCCTTTATCATCTTTACTGAAGCAATAAACCAATTTCCAGGAGCACAATTCTGGTCTGTTCTGTTCTTTCTCATGTTGTTTACATTGGGCATTGATTCTCAATTTGGTACATTGGAGGGGGTTGTAACATCCATTGTTGATATGAAGTTATTTCCAAATCTACGTAAAGAAATTTTAACTGGAGGTATTTGCCTTGCTTGCTGTTTATTGTCAATGGGATTTGCACATGGAGCAGGGAGTTACGTCTTTGTCCTGTTCGACAATTTCAGTGGAAATTTTCCATTACTGATCATTGCATTGTTTGAGTGCATTGCTGTTTCTTATGTCTACGGTTTAAAACGGTGAGTTTTAAATTTTCATTTACACATTTGATACACTTTAGATAAACATATTGTACAAGACGATATGTTATCTTTAGCTATTTATAATTTTTTAGAAAATTATTTGTATTATAAATTAATAAAACAATATAAATATATTATTTGTTAAGTTTTTGAGACAAATCAAATGTTGCAAAATAGTCTTTTTAATTTAAAAACTTAAAATAATTAACTTCAGAGTTTTGACTTATTGTTGAATAAGTACTTTATCTAGAATAATTTGTTTCAGATTTGCAGATGACATAGAATTAATGACAGGTCATCGACCAGGTTTATACTGGCTGATTTGTTGGAAATATTTATCACCGTTAGCAATGATTTCAATTCTAGTGGCAAGTTTTGTCGAAATTGCTGTGGAAGGATCTGGTTACGATGCGTGGATACCGAGTAAAGGAATCACAGAACGACGTGATTGGCCCATTTGGGCTTTATTTCTCATAGCGACCTTGATCCTTGTTTCGGTATTATGGATTCCTGCTGTTGCTATATGCAGGTAAGTCATATTTTTTGTCTTTTTGATAATTTGGTATGTTTTTTATTTTATTTGCAGCACATATTATTTATGTTTTATTTAATAGCAAATTGTTTAACATTTATTTTATTAATTACTTCTGGCCGTAACAATAATATTTTTTATTTACATGCTGTTTTTCAAAATGCAATATAGTCAAGTCGATAGTCGGTAATCTTTTTTTTTACATTGACGTGTCTTTTTTTCTATTTGTCTTATAAATATTTATATTATTTCATATTCATCATACATACATACACAAATATAAGTTCATGTCATGTACCCACATAGGTGTGATATAAACTCTTTTTATTTAAACATAATTCGGCTTATATTCTTATATAGATAAGCAACTTACAATTTATTCATATTTATGATACATCTTATACATACTTTTTATTCCATATTTTTGACAATTATTTAAAATTGTGAGCTGTACAGGCTGGTAATTATTTGCTGTTGATTATTAGAATCAATTTTCCAATTATTATTTTGTTATTTTTATACTAAAATAGATTTGCACTGCTAGTAATATTTTTTTAAAAAGTCATTGCTTTTATAATTATTTACAATAAAAACATTAAATTAAATTTACAAAAATTGATAACTAGAATGCTGGGCATCGTCATCATAGATGACAATGAAAAGGCATGGTTTCCTGCAGCTGACTTAAAGGAATTTCACGGCATAATGCCGCACGAGGTGACACAGGCGGAAACGTTACTCTTTTGTATACAGGAGGACGGATCCGAAGGGTTCTGTTGTCCTACAGGCTATGCTGAAGATGATCTTGAAGAAGAACCGTAGATAGCAGCACTCAAAACGTAATTAACTGTCAGAGAATCGATTGTTTTGTAACAATATTATGGAAAATTTTACATATCTGAAATATTGGCATATCAGAGCTATTCTAGTTTTCATTATATTTATCAATTTATTTATAAATAAAAATGAGACAATAACAAATAATTGGATTAAATAATATTTCAAAATGAACGAAGCCTTAAATATTTAAAAACCAGTTTGACAATAAAACATTTTATTTATTTACCGATAATACCAAAATATTAATATTATTTTAGTAAAAATATTAAAGTTGGTGAAAAATGGAAGAATGTAAAATAATACGAGATAATTAAATGGCTGTTACTTGTTACATAATCTTATTAGAAACATCAATTAATCTAATTATGTTTTTTATATATTCCATTTTTTATGATTATTAAAATTATATTGTATACTAAAGGAGACTTTGGTTTTAAAATAATTGTTGTAATATAATAATAATTATATACATAAAATAATAGATTTTTTTGTGATATAAACTGCACAAAGTTATTGTTACATACTGTTACAAAATATTGCTGTTAGATTATAAGTAACTTTACATTATTTACAATTAAGTTTATTGTAATATACTTAATATAAGCAGCATTTATTTAGAATTCTATATGTTTATCAAATTTGTACATGTTGATTAAAATTTTCAATCTTATGATATTATATACGTATACAATTTGAAAATGAGTGAAATATTTTGAGTATACTACTTTGAATTTATAAGAAAATAATAATATATTGTTTCTGCTGCTTTTCATGTTTTAGAAAATAAGAAAAAAAAATTAACATACCTCCAACGTGAATAGAACTTATCTATTCTAAATAATTTGAAACGTTTGCAATCTAAGAAGGTAATAGCAACGATAATGGTAACACAAAATTTTGATAATAAGAAATAAAAATAAGTTTTCTCCGACAATAATTCACAAAGAATGTGCCAATGGCAGACATATTTAAAATTTTTGTTTTATTGAAGTTGTATGCTCTCTTTCTCTTCTTTAATTGAAATTCTACACAGCCTTTTTTAAAAGCACTTTTAGATTAAAGTATTATTTGATATATATATATATATATATATATATATATATATATATATATATATATATATATATATATATACAGTCGATTCCGCTTAATTGGGACACATCGGGACTAGGGCATTTTGTCCCAATTAAGCGGCTGTCCCAATTAACCGAATTTTACATAAAATTAAGCAATCCATATTTTTCTTTCAATAATTTTATTTTATAAATTCTTGGAAAAAACTATAAACTACATATAACCAAAAAAATATAAACTTTTAAGAAAAAATAATAATAAATTCCAAAATAAAATAATAAATAAATACATAAATTTTTAATTCAATTCAAAAATGTGTCCAGTGTAGTCTGTCTTTTGTTTTTGAAACATTTCACTTCTACAAAATCAGCACAAGTATTCAGTGCGGCTGTAGGGCTCCCTTCATTTCCTTCCTGCATAAAATAACGCTGTAAGAAGGCCATATATTTTAACGAACCTTCCACGCGCGAGGTGTAGTGGTAACTGAATCATAACTGAATACGTAACGATTGAGACAGCAGGGTAGACTCTCACAGCTTTAATGACCGGTGCCGCGCCACGCCGACGCGAGGGTAAACATTAACCTTTGAGCGCGCGTGGGTCCGTACTTCATACGTGAATGAATGTGTTGGGAAAAAAGTTCACAGCGCGCGATACTAATGTAATTAATTGATACATATTTGCTAGTTTTTTAAATATAATTTTCCATGTTGTGAATCAAAAAGATATGAAGCGTATCATATTAAATTTTTTGTAAATATTTTTTCTTGTGAATACATATTTGTAACATAATATATACTGTGATCTTAAATTTACTGTCCCAATTAAGCGGAATGTTGTCCCAATTAAACATGTAAATTTACTGTTGGTTCCTTGGTTTGGTTTCTGTTCTTTGACATTTGGCCCAAATAAGCGGCTGTCCCAATTAAGCGGTGTCCCAATTAAGCGGAATCGACTGTATATATATATATATATATATATATATATATATATATATATATATATATATATATATATATATCAAATTATTTATTATCATTTACAAAACCTCTGTTTAACTTTGTCCAGAATTATAAACGTTAAATATAATAAAAATAACTAACACAAAAATACCAATTATATTTGATAATGGAAAAACTACAAAAACACAATTTAAAATATACGTCAAATGGTGTTTTATTTAAACTAAATTGCTTATAAAAGAGGCTATGAATACAGGTCCTTCAAAATATGTTTTTAATATTTAAGAATTAATAACAAATTACGTAACATTTTAAACTTGATAACTGCCTTCAAAAAAATTAAAAGATATTAGTTAAAATTTGAAAAGTTTAGGAAAATAATCTAAAAAATTTAATAATAATTAGAAAGTTATTTTAGTGACATATATTTAACAATACTATTACATAAAAAATAATAAAATATAATGATATATTTTTGAAACACTTATGGCATATGTGAAACAAATTCCAGAATTTCCAAATTCTTATGCCATGAAAAAGTCATCGAAAAAAAAGTTTTAATTTTAATTAATAAGTATTATAAAGTAAGCTGTGAAGACTAAAAAAATAAATAAAATATATAAACAATGTGTTTTAGATTCATCGACTATAGTTCAATTTTTATTTTATATAAGATTATATTTGCAAAATAAGGAATGAGTTTCAGTATTATAATTAATTCAGCATATATAATTAATTGACTACAGAAGATACAGTATAATTTTGTTGTTCGAAGGTAATAAAGTAAAATAATTGTTAAAAATAAGACACATTGTATAAATAAATTATGAAGTGTTCAGTAAAGTATTCAAAACAAATAAACTTCAAATATTTTTACATCAAGAATTTTTTGGCTATACAAAACTAATGAAATATAGAAATTAATTTTCCCATATTACATTTTTCTTCAAAAAAATAAAAGAGTATAAGTTTTTAGAAAATAAAATCTCTTTTACGATAAACTAAAAATTAAAAGTTACCAGATTTGATTTGGAAAATAAATTAAGAAAGAAAAGTCTGCCTAAATATCTGTCCTAGTCAATTTTTAGTCTATTTCTGAAACTGTACATTAACAATTATGTATTTAAAACAACTGTGTCATTATAGGTTAGGAAAAACTGTGAAGACAAGAAAAAAAAAGTAATTTAAGACAATAAAATATTACTTATGAATAGACTTAAAGAACATTAGGTTAAAGAATATACATAAAATTAAGAAGAACGTGTATATTGACAATAATTTTTGTGTAGAATCAATTTATAGATATAGTATCATACTGTTGATAATATTATGATCCACTTATTAAAACATCAAATTCATGTTTACAATAATAATTTTTCAATTAGATGTAGGTGTAATTTGTTTTTAAATTATATTTGTTAAATAAAATAATTATTATATACATAACTAGGGAAATAGTTATTTGTTATTTATACATATATACGCAATAAATTTTTCAGAAAAATATGACATTTTTAAAATTTAAATAAATAAATATGTATTTTCTGTATTTTAGCAAAATCGAATATTTATTTTGGATTTTATAAAGTTTATGTAAATATCTATTATATTCTTTCTACGCATTATAGATATAGTTTAAATTAAACCCAGTCGGTTTAATTGTAATTAAAAATTATAATTTTTATCTAAAACATATAATTTAAGATAGTAAAAATCTTTTAGAACACATTATTTAAAATAAAACGCTTTTAGGTTGTAGTTCTGTATTAATATTTATTAATACAGATTCAACCTAAAGCCGTTTTATAATTTAAGAATTATATTAAAATAAAACAAGATAACTAGATTATTTTTAGATTATATTAAATTTTACTAAAATTGGACAAATACTTAATAATGTCTTTATATGTAATTTTTAGTAAAAAAATGTATTATATTTATAATTTATAAAACCAAGTTTTATTTTACCTAAACTTTTACTTACGTTAATGTTGTAATTTATTTATCAGAAAAAATATAAAAAAGACAAGAAATTCTTTTTGTTATGTTCAGAATAATATATGAATTTTTTTCTGGAAAAAAAAACACTTCATAGATAAAACGTTATGTTTTGACATAAATGTAAATATCTTTTGTTACCGATATTCAACAAACCAGAATCGATAATGCACATACAAAAGGTTAATCATGTAATATATTATAATACACACTTTTTTTCTCTTCTTTTTAATAATAACTAAGCTATAACAATGTCTATTCAACTGTAAAATATTCGTTAACTACCATCGACAGACTTTACTTATGTAAATCATGAATGGAATTTATTGTACGAAAATATGTTAATATTTTATAATAATTTATTGGATCATAAATAATTTGTTGATGTATAAAGAAAATGTATAAAATGTAAATTTTATGTACGTATGTATTATATATACATTGTTATATGTGTGCAAATAAAAGAAAAACCAATTCATGTTGTAGAATTTTTTTACATTAATATGCCAAAATATTTAAACACTTTAGTTGCTTTATTTTAATTTTAAAAGTTTGTGATGAATGTTTAATTAAAAATTGATTTAAATGAATTTAATTTTTAATTTAAAGTGAAAGATATAGAATACGCCGATTAAATAGTTGGTTTTGTGTTTACTTAATATTAACCTAAAGCCTCATTCAGAATAGTGTTTTATTTTTACGTATAAGAACAAGAATTTGAGCAATCCAAACACTTAATACATTTTAGTTTTAATGTCGAGTATTTCAATTGGTCAAATTCTTGTGCTTGTGTGTAAAACTAAAATTAAAACGGCACTCTGAATGATGCCATACTATTAAACCTAATTCACAATTCTTTATTTATCTCAAAATTAATTTTATGTTTTATGTAAAAATTTGGTAAAATATATTAATAATTGATAATACGGCAGGTATTTATTAAATTTATAGAACGTTTTGGGCTGATATGTCGTGGTCTCGTGGTCGATCTATTCTCGTCGCAGACGTTTTGACATACATTGTAGATGGTATTCTTAGTGCTTGGTGATTGAATGACATGTAGAGAATGTTGGGAATACAACGGAAACTGAAGGGGAAAATGATGATATCGATTGGAAAGGAAAAAGGGAAACTGTCATTCAGTCACCAAGCACTGAGGATGCCATCTATGATGTATAGCAAAACGTCTGCGCCGAGAATAGATCGACCACGGCATACAAACCCAGAAAGTTCTATAAATGCAGTTAGTGAGTAGTTTAGAACAACTAGCTCTGTGCTAAAATATAACACTAATTTTCTAGGATAGTCTGAATGAGAAAATGATAATTTTAAGAATTTATAAGTTTTGATTTTTTTTTTTTCAGTATCATGACGGTTTTTATTAAAATGAATAATTTAAATATTTAAGACATTTTAGAAAATATCAATTACATAATTTCAATTTCAATTTCTAAATATTTTTTTCCGATATTATTGAGCAAATATTGCTTTTGCTAACTTTCAAATAAAAGCAAATTAATTATTATTACATTATCGTTGGTTATATATAATATAATATGATAGATATGATGATAGAATTATGTTAGAATTATTCGAATGCATAATATTAATATTGATGTACATGCAAATACACTAAATTCGGGTGTCATGTTTCTATTCGCTTCATTGAAGTGAAATAGACGAGATAATGTAATAAAATCTACCATAATGGAAAGTTAATGTTGTAAATGGGCACCTAGACGCATTTCTAAGATGTTATCGGATAAAAAAATACTGTCATACTATCTACCATTTTGCTATAAACCGAAACGAAAAGCGACTATAAGAAAGATAAGAATATCGTTCCGTTCTCGCGTATAATTAAACTGTTTTTTTTTTAAGTGCTTATTAAAGCACTTAAAATAAAGTTTTACGGTTTTAAACTAAATATATATTTACGGTTTTTAATGGTTATCCGTTTAATTTTGTTTTTGAGTAAGTGTTTTCTTTCTAAATATAAACGTTGAAAATTTGTTAATCAGAGTTTTTTTTTTTTTTCAGAAAATGCTCTATTTTTAAATAAATTTCTTCGTTGATTATTTTACTTATAACCAGTTGTTAAAATTTTGTAATATTATGTAGAATTTTTACTTATTTACAAATTCACTTATGTACATATTTGAAAACAAAACGATTCCGTATTTAGGTTAAATTTGTAATCATTTATTACAGTGTTGTGTTTTCTTTGTTGCTATAAAAAGTTATTTATTAAATATTGATAGACTAATACTGGGTCACTCCTAATGTATTTCCATAAAGACTGTATTAAAACTGTAGGTATCTTTTTCTCAGGTCATGTTTGCTGCATAGTACACCATATATTTAAATAATAGATTTGTATTATTTTTTTCAATTATGTAGAATTTTTTTATTTATAATTATTTTATCGTTATATATACTTACAATATTAGTGTTTTTTTTAATAAAATAACAAACATGTATTTAAGTATTCTTGTACTTTATGGACGTTGAATTATATTAAAATTTTATTGATATATTTCAGTTAAAAAGTATTTGTATTTTGTATGTTATTAACGCTTTCACTACAATGTCTTTTTTAAATTTAAAATAGCAAATTCAGAAAGTTTGTTGATATCTTTAGGATATTTATATTATATACAAATATTTGTCAATAAAAGACTTTAAACTTAAAAAGTGAAAAGCATTCTTTTACTAAATAGCAAAATAACGATTTGGCCCGAACAATAGTTTGGCCACTTTACAGTTGATTGTAACCATAACAACGCTATCTAAAGATATTTTCAGGAACTAAACAGCATATACGCAAGATCTTTTCAAAGTAACATTATGTAATTTATATTTGTTAGGTTGAGTAGGGCATGACAATTTTTTATTCAAAGTTGCTTTATAGAATTTTTTTATGAATTTCATATTGGATTTTTGTGGGGTATACCTACATATATTAGAAAATACCACCTTTATTGGTAAAATTCCTTAAGTTTTTGTTATTTACAGAGCTTTTTTAAATATATGGCTAACTCAGATTTTTAATATTTGAAAACAAAAATATTAATAACAAAATGTATTACTTGATATTATAAATTGATTGCTTATTTGTAGTTTTATTTTGTTAGAAACCAAAAAGATCTACAGTTACAAAAAAGTAACTATCAAACAAAAGTTCTTGATATTCTTAAATTACTATAAAGCTAATATAATTTTTCATAATAAAGAATAAAAATTAAAGGAATATTTACTAGCAAAAAAAGTTTTAAATATTATTTTATTTTATCTGAAAATATTTGTAATAAAATTAAAAATATATGAAATATTATTATACTGATATAATAAAAAGGCTTTGGGATTAAGATCTGTAATTTTAATTAAAAATCGACATTTCGATATATCATCATCAAGGAAAAATTATACAAATGACGTATATAATAAAATTATAATTTTATTATCATACTGAATCAATGAAATAAATATAAATTACATTACATCTTTTACTGAAACAAATACATCATAGCAGTCTGTAATAACACTAACAGAAAAAGATCTATTTCAAGCGATAAAGAAAGGAGAAACATATTAGCTATATTATTGATCAAGAGATAACCAGCTTGTTCTAAGACTAATGATATCGAAAATATCTCGTGACAAAGAAAAGAAAAATGATTAGAGTGATTGAGTCCGAAGTATAGTTGTATTAATTAATCGATTTATATTTGATCGGAAGAATAGAACAAAAAACGAATCTAGCCAAGAAACAAATATGAGATATTCGAGAAAGTTTGGAGTAAATTTGTTCAAGTACCTGTTTGAATTACACTATTTCTAAATTGTGTACATAATCCTTTCACTATATACACATTTGGTTAATTACGTTAAATAAACAGATCAAATTTGTATAAATTTACTTATCCACTTTTACATTTGATTAGCTAGTTATGACGGTACGTTAAATCAGCTAATTTAATATTATCTATTACAATTTTCAAATTGTTTCTGTTTAACATGTTTCTGAATATTTTTAGATATCTTAAAATCAGGTTTACTTAAATTTACTTGTGAATGTATTCTGTATTATTTCATTAAAATATAAAACTGAAATTCCGTTAAAAAATCTCGTTGCACGATAGTAAAGTACTTTTCCTGAAGAATCTCAGAATTTTTATTTGAATAGGTTGTTATTTTTAACGGAAGTAATACAGAATACATCCATTATTTTTAAAATTTGATTAACTGATTAAAAAATCAACTAATTTAATAATATTTTTTGTATGGGGAGGTATAATTGAGAAAATAAAATAGCATCTAGGAGAGGCATCATGAATGTTGATCAAGCTTATCTGGATGGAAATGTTTGACGGAAACTAATTCCTGCATAATGGAAAGAGTTTGTACCACACCCTATGTGTTTATTTTTAAAATATTCCTGTATCTTAGAATGCGTTTCTATTTTTATAGAATTTTCTGGGCTGATATGCTGTGCTCGATCTATCCTTGCCGCAGACGTTTTGCCGTAGATGACATCTTCACTGCTTGGCAACTAATTTCTGAACTGCAACCAGCATAGATCAACCACGGCATACCAGCCCAGAAAATTCTATAAATTCAAGATTACTAATGCGTTTTTTAAAACGTTATTTTTATGTGTTTCTTTCGTAATAATTAAAATCTCATTTATTAATTTGCATATACTAATACTTAAGTAATTAATAAGTTAAAATAAAATGTAATATTAAGCTTAATATAATATTTTTATTATTAATTAGAGGGGCTGCACATTACCTTGCAGTTGCGTAGTCCTTAAACCATAAAAAAATATTAATTAAAATTAATTCTAAAATAACATTATCAAATTTTTGTATTAGTTGATTATTAACTAGTTATATTTTTGTACTAATGGAAATATCTAAATTATTCTAATTATTATTAATATGTATTATAAATTTCTTCTGTTTGTAATTCTAAGGGTGGTTTTCACAATTCTCTATCTTCAGCAATTTTTTTTATTTTGTTGTATGTATTACAACCCATGTCTCGCATTAACTTAAATATTATGTATTAGAATGAAATATTAAAAATAGTTAATACAAATTTAATATATAAAAAAGTTTTCGTTTTTAACAGATGGCAACAACACGGCAAAGTTCTGGTATTGAACACGAATTTTTTTATTTGGAACAATTTCTTTTTTCAAATTATAACAGATTGGAGATAATGGAATGCAAACTTGCAAAATTTTATTTACTTATTCTAAAATGTTCTTTCTTTTATCTATATATGATTGTAGGAAAAAGTACGGTGTATTACTTGAACGAAAATTCATATTTTACAACACTTATTTTTATGTAATTTTTACATTTTGTTTAAAATGAATGTTTTGTAACATAATGTAATATTGTGCTTTTATATTTATCTAAAACTTTTATCTTTTAGAAATTTATAACCCGACAAAAATTTCCGTCAAATAAAAATTCATTGCATATCTCTCCAATAGTGCATTAACCAATCATAATACAATATATCCATTTCAAACATATTGTGCAGGATAATGGCATTTAAAAATACTTGAAATCATTAAAGTTTAATGCTGAAATATGTAGTAGCGATGCAATACCTAGATATACGACTGTGAACTCTTGGAATTAAAGTAGGTCAGGTCTGTGACAACACGGTAAGGTAGTTCACTGACCGGTAACGCTTACATTTATCGTTTCCGTTTTTCTGAGCTTTCCTCATCCCCACTCCATGAAAAGCTCAAACTTGTTCGCCCCCGCCCCTTCCCCTCTTCGAAGGGAATTGAAGTGCAATATGTGTGTGGATTGGAGTTTTTGTTGACTTGGCAACGACGTACATTTTTAACAACACGATTAACAGCAAAGTTTGATTGTTTACTTTGTTTTTTTCGAATGTTTTTTGTTTTTTCATTAGTTTAGGTTATGTTAGATTAATATGAATGATGTTTTTGTCATTTGTTTGTAATGATAAGGAGATTAGTATTTATAGGTTATTGAATATTGGATATTTTATGATATGTTTAATGATGTTAGATTAAAATGTTAATATTGTACATTTTTATATAAATGTTGGCTTATAGTGAGACATTTTTTGAGTGTCATTTGTTTGATTAATGAACTTAATTTTTATTTTATTCCAAAATTGTTATATTCTTTGCATAAAAATTGTGTAATGTATTTATATAGAAATACGTTTCACTGATTTAAATGAAATTTGCTTTTCTCTAATTAAAAATTTATATATTTTTATGATCTAGTTACTTATTTTGTTACCTAGTAACTTGTTATGTTTTTTTCTTGATGAAGACGAACGTTGACTTTGTTGAAACGTCGATTTTTAATAGATATTAATACAGAACTATAACCTAAAGGTGTTTTATTTTAATAGAAATAAAAATTTCCATATATTTGTTACTAAGATTATCATAAAAGTTTAATATTTAAATTCTTTTATTTATGAGTTACTTATACACAAATATAACTAAATAATTATCGAAGATATATATATATATATATATATATATATATTCGATTTTTTGATAATTTTATGATTATTTAATGATTTAAAATAATTATTTAGTTATTATTTTGTGTAAGTAATTTATAAATAAAAGAATTTAAATATTAAACTTATTTATTGTATATATATATATATACACAATAAAATCAGTTCCATTAAATTTAAAATATAATGAGCAATACCATACCTGTTATATCATTAGATATATACAAGGTCATATTTATTAAATATTTCCGTACAGAGCGAGTTGAAACGTAAATTTTATCGAAATACTGCATCGATCATCAGCCGGTTAGACACAAGATATTTCAGGTATTTTTTAATTATAATTTTAAAGTTACATTTAGTTTATATTGTGTTTTCATGTAGGCAACATCGTGTGTGTGTATTACAACTTTTTTCCATGTTGCAGTTTTGTGTATACTTTTTTTTCTCGTGCAAAATTTATGTTGATTAAAGTGCGAAAAGTGTTTATTCATCCCAGTTGGTGTGCAGTTTCCAGTCTCGCCAAAACGGTCAGGAAATATTTAAAATTTTAATACGTTCATTTTTGAATATTTTCCTTGTATTTGCATATATAATGTTTGTGTTAATGTTGCATATTTAATTTTA
This sequence comes from Clivina fossor, assembly GCA_963966155.1. Lineage (NCBI taxonomy): Eukaryota > Metazoa > Arthropoda > Insecta > Coleoptera > Carabidae > Clivina > Clivina fossor. Next base: position 14,340,136 of record OZ014560.1, read on the forward strand.
TTTGTAAATATTTTGGTTCGTTGCTATGAATAAATATTAAATGCGTATTTATTTTTATTGTTGATATTTTATTTTTAATACGAAATTTTGAACTCAAAAATTAAACTTTAAACATTCATCATATTGAGGTTATAAATAAATATGTTAATTTTGTTTTGTTTGTTACAAACTATACACAATAATAAAACTAGATTAGTTGTATGAAATGTTGTTATAAACATGTTAACATATATACATACATACACAATCACGCCATGTACCCAAAAGAGTGTGGCACAAACATGTTAACAATGTGATTTACTTGGCAATTTACAAATCATGAATGTGGATAAAACAAAAGTTGCTTTTTTGGATTGTAATGTTTAGCGAAAACCAATTTCTGCATAATGGAAAGAGTTTGTGCCATAGCCTTATGGGTACATAGCGTAATTGTGTATGTATGTTTATTTAATCAGTGATTAACTATATAATTAGATTGTCAAGTGTTTCAAAAACCTCTAGTCTGATTAGTTATTTTTATTGTTAAGGCTCATTTAGATTACTCTTCTTATCACAAAATTATGGTCGGTTTCATATAAACACTTTAACTAAAGTTTTATTATTTTGATGAATTGTTACAGATATTAATATGAATAATTTAAGAAGTTATACCAACAATACATAATTTTACATTAAGTATGTAATGCAATTTGCAGAAAGTGGTCAATTTTATATATTTATTAGGTCATTTTTACTTATTTTATGTGATTATTATGAATTATGTAAAAATTACAGAATTTTGATGTAGAAATAAGGAATATTTATAGTAAAATGAAATTTCAGATTTTTTATAGTAAAATTGTACTGCTATTTTTTTGTAATTTCGTTATTTTTTTACCAGTGTAGAATAGTTAAGTTATAAATGATTTTGTTAGTGTAAATCATATAATTTAGTCTAATATTTTTATATAAAACTACAAAAATTTATACAAGAATATTCACTGTCCAAGTTCACAATACAACACGCAATATTTACCGAAACAAGTGCCAAAAATTTCAAGTTCAAGTCAACGATAAATCCACACACACGTATTTCGCATCTTTCAAACCTTTCATTTCTCTATGATTCATTTTCAACTAGTGAACGGGGGCTACAATGTCAAACAGAGACAAAATATATTCGCAATTTCCGGCTTTGGCTTGGATCGGACCGTGCGATAGATTTCAAAACGCAAAATTCAAACCGAGCTTTCAGCTCTCTCTCTCTCTCTCTCTCTCTCTCTCTCTCTCTCTCTCTTGGCCGTTACGTAAAAATCCAAGTTTCAGGCGATGCATGACGATACAGCGCCTTAAATAGGACAAATCAACGGCGGTTTTATTCTTATCCGCGGGCGGAAGCCGTTACTTGCGTGTCGGGAGATTTTCTGATACAGATAGGAAAGCTAGCTGAGTTGTCGTGAGCTGTAGAGAATGTTCTAGAGGTTTTTTTTTGCCTGTGATTGAATGGTAAAAAGTAAGAAAAGTTAATGTAACGAGTGAACAATTTTTTTTGTACCAAAAATAGTTCTAAAAATAGATGAGTAGTAGTTACTACGCAATAATAAAATAGATTATGTAGGTATATACAAAAAGTTTAAACAAAAAAAAAATTATAAATTTTAGTTTAATTTGTTGATTATTGTAAATAAATGGTAAGAAATGATAGTAAGTAAGCTAGGAAAGTAATAATTTTTTTAATAGATTGACTTAGTATTAAAAAGTTGAATTAGGTTAGGTTATTTTGATGCGATAATTACACCGAATGGAGTTTTGTGATAAGTTTATATTTTTATTAATTTCATTATTAATTTATTGGCTGGTAGAAACTCAATGATTTTTTTATCTTTTAGTTAAATCGTTTAATTTTAGTTCTATTAAAAAAAATGTATTAGTAAAAACTTAAAATTTACTTTCAAATTAAGTCAAAAATAGTATTCAACACAATTTTTAAACTAGATGACTATTAATTTATTCTACAAAATTTTTCCTCAAAAATTGTGAAAAAGAAAATATTTTTGAATAAAAATTATTATATTTTATTACATGTAATATATTTTATTATAATATTTGAGTATTTATATATTGTGGGTTTATAAACGGTATTTACATGTTTGAAAAATATTTTTCTTTAGTTATGAATATATTATGGTGTATTTACTAAATTTTTTAGATCACAATAGATAGTTATTGAAACATATACGTTATTTATTTACCGTTTTGGTAAATACTGCAATTTTATTGGTTTTAAAATAGTGGTTGTCACGGAAATCTGGTTGTTACGGAATTAAATAACGTATAGGTTGTGATAACTTTCCGTATATTTTTCCCAAATATCTACAGCATTTTTCAAAATACAAATTGTACTTGAATACCAATTATCGTCAACAAGGATGAACTATTGCGTTAAATAAATTTCTTTTTTTTTAATTCTCTTTTCAAAAAATTAATATTAGTTAATATTTAACGTAATCTATTAAATGCAAAAATTCAGATCGTATTTGAATAAAAATCGAATATCATTAAAAGAATGTACAAAATAAAAGTTTTATTTTTATCTACGTACACTTGAGTAGTTGTGAGAAAATCTCATTACATCTGTAAGTAAAATACTTTAATTATTCGTAATGAGAAAATCCTGTAAATCCCTCACTCATTTATTTGCAAGTTTAATTGTTGAAAAAATTTACGATTATTTACCTTAAGCGTTTAAGTCTTTTAATTGACTCCTCGTAACTTTTACGATAATTACTTCAGGTACTATTTGCAAACTACTACAACGGTATATTGTCACTTTTTTCAATTTTATTAACTTTATTTGTTTCAAACCGAAAAAAAACTAAAGTTTATCTTTATATATATTTAAAATTTAATAATATAACATAATATTACTTTGCCAGAAAATAAGTCAAAAAGTAATGTTTCTATATTCATATATGTTACTTAACAAATGTATAAAATTACAAATAAAATATTTTTCGTAGTATTTCCAACATTTAATAAAATTAATATTATCAATTAAATATCTATTTGAAGGCACTACTTTTTGATCAGTTGTATTAAGGAACTGAAAAATATTAGAGCTATATATTTTTATAAGAAATTTAGGGCTAATATTTTTGCAAATTTTTATTTATTCATGTAAACAACGCTTGGAGACTGTTTTGGAAACGTGATGTTTGGTTACTTATTAAAAATTTATAACAATTATTTATTAAAATACAAAAAATATGTTATTGTATTGTATCTTATCAAAATTGTATAAAATACTAAATTTAATTTAAAACTCAAATAAATACGCATATGTTGAATATTGTATTTTTCAGTGTATGTTGTTTTTCTTTGTAATGTTATGTCAAACAAAAGAAATACGATTGACATATCCTGAAAATATAAGTTCCAACCACATATAAAATATTTGAAAACAAGATTATTTGAAAATGGTTTACTCAGTCATGTAAAAAAAAATTATATATAAAATATTAAAATATACGAGTACATAATTTTTGCTTCACAGTTTTACAGACATATTTTTTGTTGCTTTTATTTTTAAATTTTTAGAAATCTATGGACGAAGATTTTTAAAAAATAAGTTTGTAATAATATTAAAATTAATTGTGGCATAAGATATGTAATAACTGCTGCAGAAATACAATTTTATGTTGTATATATGATATCACAAGAAAGGATTGCTTGCGATACCAATTATTGGTGTATAAAGAGGCGATATTTATTTAGCGTCGGTTACTTACGATTACTTTAGCGGTTACTAATACTGTCTTATATATATATATATATATATATATATATATATATATATATATATAAATAGAGTATTAGTAACCACTAAAGTAATCGCAAGTAACCGATGCTTGTTACGTTTGTTATTTGATAGGTAAAGTTGTTATCAGTAATTCACTTATATTATCACCTATGTTAGATTAAAATTTTTATTATTTCGTCAACAAGGTTTGGGTTTTGCACAGTATCTGAAATCGTGGATACTCCTAGTGAGACTTCCTATACAATAACATGGTGATAACTTCGAAAATCTTTGTAGAATCTTAAAAGAATTATTATCTCGCTTATGAAATGACTTTTACTAAGACATTTTAAAGTTTATCGATTTCTTTTGACGAGTACTATCGCCCTCTAAAAGAATACAGAAAAGACCATAAACAATTAAACACCTTGTATACTCGTACAAAATTTAGAAACACCAAACAAAGTTTTTATTACATCCGCATATCCACATTATTTTAAAATTTTAAATAAAATTTGACATTAACCTGGCAGAGCGTACAAGGCATACGTTTTTTTCCGAAACAAATAAAAAAACATTTAAAATTATGATAGCGCAGAAAAAGCAGCTTGAATACAACTTTCAATACACGTTCCGCTAACCAAAATAAGAAAAAAAAATTCAACCGTATATTTATTTTTAATCCGGGTAGGTCTTGCATTTGGTGTCGAGTGCGAAAATATGGCGAACGAAAGGAAAGAATAAGAAGTACGAGAAGAGAAAAAAATCCAGTTTAGTTTGTTCCGCTTCAGTAGCATTATATAATTAATTATTCAGCGCACGGTCTTGGCTCCAACCTTGGATTGTAACCAATGGCGTTAAACCAAAAACCATTTCTCTAAATTCGGCGGGATACAACACCGACTGGGCCCTATTTACAAATGTCATTGTTACTTGGATTAAAAGGCTTCAGTCTAGACAGAACAAGGGCGAATGCGTTCAATCGAAAGGTGTCATTTGATTGACCTAATTTTCGAAAAAAAAAAAAACATTGCAAAATTAAGTTTTATTATTTCATTTTTCAATTGCACCGTTCCCGTATTTATAAATAAGTGAAAGAATCTTTTACATATATTGCGCAACTTCAATAAATCAAATAATATAAAACGGATTTAGTTCTAAGTTTTGTATTAATATATTATTAATAATCGACGTTTCGATGAACTCAACGTCCGTTTTCGTCAGGAAAACTGATAAAAATTACATTTACAGTAAATAACAGAACGTAGAAATAAGCTACTGGGTAACAAATAAGTGACTAACTAATAAAAATTTTATAAATTTTTAATTAATGGAAGCCAAATTTTATTTAAAATTTATAAAAAATTTATGACCTAGTCACTTATTTGTTACCTAGTAGCTTGTTTTTATGTTCTGTTTATTTACTGTAAATGTAATTTTGGTTAGTTTTCTTGATGAAGACGGATGTTGAGTTCGTCGAAACGTCGATTATTAATAAATTTTAATACAAAACTTAGACCTAAAGCCGTTTTATATTGTATAATAAGTTAGTCAAATAATACAATTATGCTGGATAAGCATTTTAAGATTTTTTATGTTTTATATTTATGCTCAGTTTAATAATATCCATCATTTTTATTGAAATTTTAACGTGGTTTAAATGAATCAACCAGCGTATTTTTGATAAATAATTATAGTCATAATATTAAATACAAAACTGGGCGACTCATTTAAACCACATTTGAACAAAAAAAAACATTGATTTTAAATTCTATTAACATAATTGACATAATAATGTTTTTTTGTTAAATTTTCAAATTTTTAAAGACATAATTATTATTAACTTAATAAAAAAATACTGCAAAGGCACTGAGTTAAATAAAATTTGTCTGTTTTATTTTAATTATTATTATTAATTTAAATGATAAGTTTTCTTTGCTTCAACCTCATTGTAGATTTTTATATTAATTTATGTAATAAATATTTATTATTATTGTAAATAAAACCATGCTTTTTGTCGAGTAAAAGTTTATTGTGAAAACGGATCTTAGTATAAAAATAAATCTAATTATTTCAAAAATTGTGTATAGTTTGTTAAACTGAATTATATTATTTGTTTATATTGTTTAGTTTTATAGTAGATTTTTCATTCGACATTCGTCAGAGTTTCATTCGATATTTAATACTAGAAATCAAAATTATTTGTGTATTATTAAATAAGATCAGTTTTGTTTGAACTATTTTAAAACAGTAACTTATAAAACGAAACGTAACCTCAAAAACTGCCAATTATTATAATTTGGAAAAACTATTAACAATTAAATTATAAAACAACAATAATATATTGTTTGTTATAATTTCTTATTTGTAATATTGTGTTTTCTGAACCATACTGTTGTAATATTGTTTCTTTTTCTGTACGTTTTTGGCGGCAACGTTTATTTTTTTAATTAATCATCGCACACAACAGGACAACTGCGTAGCGTGTCCTGTTTATCTTTGGCTGCCTCTAGACATTTTCTACATTTCCCAGTGATTTGTAGCTATGTTTGTTTTCTATGAAAATATGTATGTAGATCCGGAAACACTTCACCAATGGAATGCTAAATTTTTATTCGTTTAATATTTTTTTAAATAAAATAAATAATTCAAGAATAAAATCAATTAAGTAAATCATTAATATTTTCAGATTATAGTATTTTTTTTTGATTTTATAAATGTATAATTTACGGAAATGGAAAAGAATATTTTAACACAACAATTATTATCCAATAAGAGTGTAATGTTGATTATTACTCATGAGTATAAAGCAAGTCTTAATTTATCCATCGAAGTAATACTATACTTTTTTTACAACTATGCAATAGAAAATTACACTTTTAGGTATCACATGAATGATACTGCAAAATAATCATAATATAAAAATTGCACTGTGTTATAGTATACCAGTTTTGATTTGATGTTGAATAATAAAAACTTATTGGCATGAGTAACGAACAATATTAAGTATGAACAAAATATATATGTAATGGATTTATTATTTAATAGGAGCTGAAAAAGTAATTGAAAATTAGTTGCTTTATTTTGTTGTTTTCAAAAACGAATACAAAACTTTTTATTTACATATTTGTTCAATGTATGTTTTTGAGAATTTACAGAAACATATTAGAATCATGTCATGTCGTACTGGAAATTTTTACTTAATGAAAAATTTAAAAATATTAGCATAAGAGCAATTAGCTTTATTTATATAACACAAACATTTAATGCAAATTAGAAGCTAGAATATTTAATATATATATATATATATATGTTCAATTGTAATTCACGTAACCTATTAATTAGTAGATTGTAATGTTTACATAAAATAATATAACGACAAGAAATTTTAATTAATTTAACTGGCAGTAAATGCGTCATTTAATATATCTTCACAATCGTATCATGTTAATTGTTAATGCTGATGAATGTAATTGACAACATAACATTTTAATAGATATATTTAGATCAAAGTTTAATATCTAAATTCTTATTCATTTCTGTGAAAAAACTTTAATATAATTAGATTGATTAATTGAATTATATTTTAAATTTAATAGAATGAATTAGGAATAAAAATCAGAAACACTATTCAAATTGAAATTATTTATAGAATTACTTTTTTTAATGGTTATAAAACTCTTTTGATCCAAATTATTTTTTCATTTTTCACTCTGAATAATCATATTTTGTTTTCAATATTTTGTTTTTGAATTATTAATTGGTTTTTATTTTTATTTCAATTTAATAACATCAAACTTAGAAAATGTTAACATAGTAAAAAAAATTAGAACGCATTAAATTAAAATACCACGGGTTTAGGTTTAGTTCTATGTTAATTTAAATAAGTCTAGTAATTAAAAGATTTATTTTAGTTCAGAATATTTAAGACTATATATTCATATATAATATATAATATAGTCATATTATTAGCAAAATTTTATATTTAAAATAAAAATATTTAACATAAATTGTTTTTGTGTTGAGAAATGTAAATCACTATTTAAAATGTAGAAATATATGATTGTATTAGCAAATTTCTATTGATATTTATCATCAGATAAAGATCTTGATAAAGCATTAGTCCATTTTGAAATTTTCGTGAACTCTGACATGTATGCGACGGGCAACTTTTAGAAGTTGCCAGTTTCAGAGTGGAAAAAAAAATTTCTCAACTTTGTACAACTCTTTTTAGGTTAAAGAAGGCAAAAAAAGGAACCTGGACACAAGTTTAACTACCAGTGATGTCGGTATACAAAACTGACGTCAGAATAAAATATAATACAGTTATTTGTTATCATTTATAGCTGGTAGTGAATGCTTCAGATTTCTAGATTTATCAAAATCAAAAAGAAAAAGAAATGTAATATTTAAAAACTAAAATAAAACAATTTTAGGTTTAACTTCTTTTTTATTTTGATATAATAAGTTTTTAAAAAATTTTTTATTACATTTAAAAATATTTTAGGATCGGTGGATAAAATATATTTTATAGGACAATAAGTCAATATTTATTAGATATTATTTAATTAAAATTTAGAAAAAAAAAACTATTTTAATAAATATCTGTCAGTTTAGTGGTTTTTTTCAAAAATTTAAAATGTTATTTACGTTAATGTGAAAGAAACTAGGACACTGCAACCGAAACTGATTGTAAATAAATAAATAAATAAATGCATTGTCAATTATTGATGTTTATGTTTAGACTTCAAATCTGTGAATAATTCAAATTTCCAAAATGTCATACAGACAGTATTTACACTTAAGCTTTTCAGCTATGTAAACATTACTAATCTGAATACAAATCTGAAGGTATCGACTTATACGTAAATGCTCTGACAGTTTAAACTGGTAAATTTATTGTATTCTCTGACCGACACGTTAGTTTCTGTTAGATTCGATATGTAGATCTATAAATTTCTCAGGGATTTTCATAAAATTTTGTACATGTACATTTAAAGTAAAGTGATACTCTGTTTTTCTAGTATTAAAATATATTTATAGATGATTTATATCTATTATATATTATTAAAAGTAAGCATGATTTCAATTAATAAAAAATTGGAATTATAAAATTATTTATAGATTTGATTGGAAATGTAAATGAAAACCTAATTTGCTTGAAAAAAAAAACAGTTAATTTAATTAATGTATTCATAATTATTTAATAATTATTACGTTAAATGCAAAATAATTAGTTTATCTTTTTAATAGACAATAAGAAATATAGTAATTTCTAGAAATTACAAATACTTGTTTAATTTTAGGGTAACTTTCTAGAATATTGAAGTTCTTTCTTTTATTATCAAAATACAAAAATGATAAATCAAGATTTTGCTATAGAAATTCTAGTTTACGCAACATTTGATCATAAACAAAAGCTTGTCCTACTCTTCATATGTTTATGCACGGCACACCGCGATAGTTCAGTTCAGGTTAGCGATTCGAAAAGCGGCGGGTCGAACCGGTTTTTCTCTACCGGAACGCTTTTAAATCGATCGCGGGGGAGGGGAGGGGGCTCCACGACGCTCGCGTACGGTACGAAGCGACGAGGCTCGTCGCGACGGCAGTCCGCAGTCTACCACGGACCAGCGTCGCTTTCAGTTCACACTCTCTTTTCGATTCCCTGTTTATCTGCCTGTTTGTCTCTCTAACCGTTTCATCCGAAACACATACACACACACATACACGTCGCGCGATTTTTTGAACTCTAGCGTTTGGCGCGCTAAATGTATCATCGCTTTGTTTAGTGTAAAAAATAATCGATTTAGTGATTTCACATAAACAGTTATAGACTGTGATATATATTTGTGTGTTATGTAAAAAAAATGTAAGAATTCGCTTTTTAATTGTTAATGTGTTAGTTTGGTCTAAAAGAATAAATTTTTTGTGAGATAGTGAAAAAAATGATATGACACAAAGAGCATTTAATAAATAAACAATTATTGTTTTACCCTACTTATCATAAAAATTGTGTTGTGTATTAGCGAAAAGCTAAAACAAATAAAATATTATAGTTGTTTCAGATTTTGCTACTTTTATTGTAGCCAAAAATTGAAATTAATAATGTTTTTTATCAGATTTTTATCGTATTTTTACAAGCTAGTAGAACGAGTAAAATATAGAACTAATTTTGTGATAAGTAGATAAGTACGAATCAGACTTTAATATTCACTTTAATTTTATATATCTGATGTATATTTCCATAATATTTTTTATCATATTAAAAGTGTGAGAAAATAAAACAAAAATATTTTTATCTTTTTATCAGTGAAATTAAGTGAATATTAAGTAGTAAAGTGAAAGGTTGTTCCGCCAATAAAACAAATTGTATTTGTGTTATAATACAATTTTAAAATTATGTATATATATATATATATATATATATATATATATATATAAATTTATTCAATCTTTTTTAACTTTAAAAATAACAGCAATGTTAGATATGTAAAATTAACAATCTTATTAAGATTTGCGACAATTTCATATGTACCTATTTTATTAATTTTTTTTTATTTGATTTAAAGAGTTTTTAATTGTTTTTTTGATGTATTGTAAAATATATACTGTAAAAAAATTACCATTTTACATAAAAAGCATATTTAAAAATACATATTCAGCAAAAATAATATATACTTGAAATTTTTAACTATAATAATTAGTTTACCATATTATATTTATTTTTTACCGAAAAAGTAAGTTATTAATTACATGAAATATACGTACGTGTTATATATTTGTATTATGTATTTTTTTTTGAAATATCTGTAAATAATATATGCATTTTGTAAAAATACTGTCGTCCATAAATTTAGATAAACACTGGTGTAAATCAGTTGCCCCAGGTTTTTATGTAAAATTACCGAATTTTTTACAGTGTATTTTTGAATATTTACGAAGAATAACAACAATTTTTTTTGCATTTTGTGTTGCAATTGGTGCTGTAGTAAAAAATAGATTAGATAAATTATTTTATTTAGAGAAACTTTAATAGTATAATAATATTTGTCTCTGAAGTTAAGAGATTTATTGGTTTAGGAAATAATTCGCATTAGTTTACGAGGTATAATAAAAAAATTTAAAAATGAATTACAAATTCTAATATTTTTGTTAATTTAAAGTTTGAATACTGATAGAGAAATTTTAGTTAGAAATGTATTTAAAATTGATTTTAAAGTTATATTAAAATCACTTTTAAAAGTAGTCTGACCTAAATTATTTTTTAATTTATCCAACAAGATAAAAACAGGAAAATGTCCATCATATTTCAATTTCACTCTTTTAAATTTTTGATGAATTTTATTTTTGATTTTTCAATTATAATTAGAGATTAAAAATGTTTGCCGTGTACTTTTTGGATTAAAAAAATAATAATGATTTATGGATTGTATTTTTTATAAGTTTTATTTTTAAATGTTTTTGAAATTATACATATTTTACAGCACTAATTACAATCATACAATTTTACAGTTAGTTTTAATGTATATTTTATTATTTTATTAAAAATTACAATTAGAAAAATTGAAAAATTAAATCTAGTGTTTCATATATCAAGTATTTTTTGTCGTGAATAATTTTTCTTTTCTTATTTTAGCTAATCAAGACTAGAAAAGTATTATTTTTTGTCCTGTACATTTCTTGAATTTTATATTCTTGTTTTGAATCAAGATTTTTAAAATATCACTTAAATTTGTGGCATAAGCATAAAAGGAAACTGACTGCTATGGAAATGAGATGTATGTGGTGTAACTAGAATGAATCGGCTACGAAATAAATGAGTGTGAAATTGAAAAAAATGTTGTTGCAAAAGTTAATGTTAGTCAGTTTAAAAGGTTCGGTCATCTTGAGCAAATATCTGATGAATGTTTTGTTGAAAGGATATATATAAATGATTTTGAAGCTATATGTTTGCGTGGACGTTCGATGAGTAGATGGCATGGTATTGTTGAGAGTGTTTTGCGTGAGCAAAAGTTTCCAATAGAAGAGTATAGATGAGAGGTATCATGAATGTGAATCAAGCTATGGTTGCTTGTCTGAATAGGAATGTTTGGAGCAAACTAATTTTGGGATAGTGGAAAGAGTTTGTGCCGCATCCTTTTTGGCACATGGCTTGATTGTGCATATATGTATTAATAATAAAAATTTAAATAAATTTTGCCAAGATATTTTAATTTTGAAAAGCAATTTCTTTTTTTGTATTAATCAAAAATTTTCTACTTTTCTCTTGATTTTGTCAAAATTTTTAAGAAAAATACAATTTCTTGATTTTTGATATCAAAAAACGAATTAACTACTGTCAATTATTTTCAATTTTATAATTTTACAAAATTACATAGTCGAGTTAATTCTGTAAAAACAAGTTAAAAAAAAATTCCAGAATTTATTAAAATGTTTATTATGTTATGTAAGATAGTTATCATTATAATACTTTACACAATCCTAGAATTTTTGATTTAACATTGTCGTCAATTTTAACAGTAATGTTACAGAATAGGCTCGAATATTTGTTTTACGAATTTAACGATTTAACGAAACGTTTTACGTATCCAAAGATAATTCTACTACTCTTTTAGACCAGACTAACTTCCTAATAATGCGTGGCAATACGTTGAGCTGGTTGCTGTCGCTGGCAACGGCTTCATGGCTAGCTGCATGCTCTGGCGCGGCAGTGGACGGTGATCCGGCACCGGGACGCTCGCCCGGTCCGCCGGCACTTAGCGTCGCCGAAGACGACCATCACCAACTAACCGTGGTGATGCCCTCCGATTCGGACGATAAAACCGCGCAATCGTTGGAGGCGCTCTGTGATCTGAACGGTGATTTGATTGTTGTGGACGCGAACAAGGCGCCGATTTATTTGAATATCACGCACGAGTTGTTCCAGACGAATGTGCTCACAATGGGGATCGTCTATCAAGGTACGCGGATTGTTGGTTATGATTGTTTTGAAGCTGTTGAAGTTACGAATATATGAATAATTACACTGAACAAAAAATTTTGACTTTAAAATGGTATTCTTCCCGTAAAGTAATTTTTCTTATAAAGTTTGGGTTGCTGAATATGAATATGAGCTAACTTCAAACACCTTATTAGTTTATAAGAAATACTTCTTAATAATTAACTATCTAATCTTCAGACTTTCACGGCCGGTATATTAATAGAATTTATAGATTTTTTTTCGGCTGGTATGCCGAGGTTAATTTATCCTCGTCGCAGACGTTTCGCCATACATCGTAAATGGCATCTTCAGCGCTTGATAATTTAGTCACCAAGCATTGAGAATGTCATCTACGATGTATGGCGAAATGTCTGCGATGAGGATAGACCGAAAAAATTCTATAAATTTAACTAAATACTATTGTGTACAAATCTAGGTCGACCAACTAAATAAAAACTGTCATTTAAGTCTCATTCAGGCTGCCGTTTTAGTTTTACGCGCAAGCACAAGAATTTGACTAATCCAAACATTTGTTACATTTTTAATTTTTACACCAAGTGTTTGGATTGGTCAAATTTTTGTGCCTGCGCGTAAAACTAAAACTAAAACGACAGTCTGAATGAGGAATCATTGAATTACAGACATGTAACTAACAACTTGCATAAAACTAAATTAAGATATGACTTATACTTCTGAATTTTTATTTAACATATCAAGATAAATTTAAATTTGTTAAAATTCTTTGGATTACCATTTCATTGTTAACGAGTGTTATAGATATTTTTGTATTTGTAATGTAAAATTTACAATCGAAAGAATACATTTAACATTGATTTGTGTACTAATTGGGTAAAAAATGTATAGTTTATTTTATACTTCGTAATATCTATTTGCAGGTTCATTATATACGCTGTTATTTTTTATCAATGTTTACTTTTTAAATGAAAAAAAAAACAAGATTAGAAGTATATGGGTAAACCCATATATAGACTACTTTGACATAAACTATTATAATTTATGTGGGCACTAGGAGATACTTTTCTGAAAATTTGATCAAAATCGAATAAATAATGTAGCCACAATGAATTTTTAAAAAATTTTGTGATTTTTTTTTCTCGATAAGTTGGCAACACTGTATTTTGTTAAAATTGCATAATTTATTTAGGCACTAGGAAAAACTTTTATGAAAATTTGATTAAAATCGGTTAAATAAAATGGTTAAAATAAATTTTTAAAAATTTTACTATTTTTTTTCTCGGAAAGTTGCCAACACTGTATTTTGTTAAAATTACATAAATTATATGAATACTAGGAGAATCTTTTGTGAAAATTTGAGTAAAATCGGTTGAATAACATGGCCATAATAAAATTTTTAAAACTTTAGTAATTTTTTTCTCGGAAAGTTGGCAACACTAAATATTAATAAAATTATGTAATTAATGGGAGCATTAGAGAAATCTTTTCTGAAAATTTTATCAAAATCGGATAAATAACGTAGCCAATATGAATTTTTTAAAACTTTAGTAATTTTTTTCTCGGAAAGTTGGCATCACTGGAAAAAAACTAAATCACATGACCATCTTGGGCACTAGACAAATTTATTCTGAAAATTTCATTAAAATCGGTTAAACCGTCTAGGAGGAGTTGCGGCCACAAAATTTTGACTTACGACCGAGCGAGCTGACGACGCACATCCATACACCCACATAAACTAAGTTCAGATTCGTCATCTAAAGGCTATATGAAGGATTTCTGTACAATTTTTTATTTTTTTTTGAAAATGTTACAGACACCGTACCAAACGCTATACTACTTTTTCCTTGCAGTCAAAGTAGTAAAAATAGCAGAATAATTGAATAAGAATAGTATTAGGATTAAAATAGTCAGCTAATATTGTTAACTAACTAATCAATCAGACAATCTAAAAACGGTTGACAATCTAACTATTGATTTGGTTAGAAACATTTTATACAACTTGTTCTTAGCGATTCTTTTTAGCATTATACGTAGTAGTTTCTCCAAATAATTGGTTTTATAAGACAGTGCAGAAATAAAATCCCATAAATGAAGCCATGGAAATTTTATGGATTCGTTCCATGTTCTCAGATATTTCACTCTTACTCAGATTAAGTACAAAAGCTTTAATAAAAGTTTTTTTAAAAAATGTATATCTAAGGTTTCTGATAACAAAAATATACTTTATGACGTAACTATCATTTATTAATAATTTCATTACTTTTTTCTAACGTTTGAATAATTTTAACTTGTTTTTTTTTTGGGGAAACTCTCAAAATTACATAACTACAATGTGTGATACACATACAATTTATATAAATCAAAATTAGCAGCATATGGATAAACCCATATATCCATATATATCTACTTTGACATCAACTTATAAATACTAAAAATATAAAAATAAACTATTTATTTTCTTGCAAGTTTGACAACAGTGTATTTTATTAAAATTATATAATTTATGTAGGCACTAGGAAAACCTTCTGTGAAAATTTGATTAAAATCGGATACATAATGTAGTCATAATCAATTTTGTAAAATTTTAGTAATTTTTTCCTTGGAAAGTTGCTAACATTGTATTTTATTAAAATTATTTAATTTATATGGGCAGTAGAAGAATCTTTTGTGAAAATCTGATCAAAATCGGATAAATAATGTAGCCACAATGAATTAAAAATTTTAGTAATTTTTGTCTCGGAAAGTCGGCAACACTGTATTTTATGAAAATTATATAATTTATGTGGGCATTAGAAAAATCTTTTGGAAAAATTTGATCAAAATCAGATAAATAATGTAGCCACAATGAATTTTTAAAAGTTTTAGTAATTTGTTTCTCGGATAGTTGGTAACACTGGACAAAAAAAAAACAAAACCATTTGGTCTTCTTGGGCAATCAATAAATTAACTAATTCAATTTATAATTTAACGTATATGAATAATAATGGATTATATAAAGTAAATGAGGTTTTGTTTGATCTTTAATATTTGCTTTCAAGTACTTCGTATTTACAGTTTAGAGAACAAAGGAAAAATTAATTGATCTAAATAGATTATATAATAATATTACGTTACGTAATTTGCATTATTTATGCTAAAA
Organism: Clivina fossor; assembly: GCA_963966155.1. Taxonomy (NCBI): domain Eukaryota; kingdom Metazoa; phylum Arthropoda; class Insecta; order Coleoptera; family Carabidae; genus Clivina; species Clivina fossor. The sequence goes on from OZ014560.1 coordinate 14,356,009, forward strand.
TATTTTTTATAGCATTACACTTTAAAATCGTGTCGGAGAAAATTGATTTTACATTCTATAAAAATTTTACTGTGATGAAAAATACTTTAAGAGAATAGAAAAATTAAGTTAGTATAATGTATTGATCATTATTTTAGATTTTTATTACCGTAATATACCAAGTATGTAGTTTCTCGGCAGACACAAAGTTGATAAAGAAAATACATTTATATATTACAAGTTTGAAGGATTATTTTCTTAAACATATTTTTATTTCAGAACTTATTATATAAAATAAAACGGCTTTAGGTTTAAGTTCTTTATAAATATTAATTAATAATTGACGTTTTCGACGTTTTATAATCTAGTTACCTATTTTTTTACCTAGTAACTTGTTTCTATATTCTGTTAACATAAAACGGCTTTAGATTGTAGTTCTGTATTTAATATTTATTAATAATCGCCGTTTTGATGAACTCAATGTAATTCTTTATCGAAACGTTGATTATTATTAATACAGAACTACAATCTAAAACCGTTTTATTTTAATATATTTTTTTATTTATGTAAGTTATATTTTTATAAATTTTTTAAATTCTAATAAACAAATGTATTGTAATGTAATAACAAAGATTTGAACGAAAATGTAAAATAATTTATATATAATAACTCAATAGAATAGTGTTTATATATAACATAATAGTAATATATGTATTGAATTTCACTTTTTATAATATGCAGCCCACGCAATAAATTTGTGGAGTTTGTGTGGTGTTGCGATGCATAAACATATGCAGGGATAAAACACAAATGATTATTTAATAATTTTGTTATAATTACAATTTTATTGAATGTTTTTGCATGTATATTTAATTAACATTTAAACATCAACAAAAAATTTCCGCTTATCAGTTTTTTTACGTATGTGTATGTGTGATTGAAAAAGTAACATTAATTTTTAATTAATGTTCTTTTGTTTCTGATAATGACATAAATTACAATTAATATTTATTATGTAATTACTGATTGGATGTTTTTGAAAAATACTAGTTTTTTTTTTTTTAATTTATTTTGTATGAAATATTTCTAACAAAGCAAAAGATAAATTAAAATAAAAGCCTTTAGAATTTAGTCTGGTATTAATTTTAATTATAAATGAATGTTGATAAGAGAAGAAATAGAAATTTATAAAGTAGGAGATAATATCAACCAGTGTGAAGACACAGATTTAAATAAAATTTGTCTTTCTTTAATTAAAAATTTATAAATTTTATAATCTAGTTACTTATATTGTTACCTAGTAATTTGTTTCTATGTTCTGTTTATTTTTTATCATTTTTCCTAAGAAAGTTGTACGTTGAGCACGTCGAAAAGTTGATTATAATAATAATAATAATATATATTTTTTTAATATAGTAAAATATACTATAAATTTCTAAAAAGTATCGAATTTAAGAAAATATAATCTTAAATAAGCACTGAAAGTAACAATTTCTAATAATATATATTTTTTTAAGATAGTAAAATATCTTTCAGAACTCATTATTTTAAAATAAAACGGTTTCGGTTGTAGTTTTATATTAACATTTATTAATAATCGACGTTACGACGAACACACCGTACGTCTTTGTCAAAACGTTGATTATTAATAAATATTAATACAGAACTACAACTTACAGCCGTTTTATTTTAATATAATGAGTTCTGGAAGATATTTTACTATGTTAATAAATTTTATTAACAACAAAATCGCTAAATTATCTTACATCGGTAAACAACAATATATCATAATTTCACCAAATAACACCTGTTTTACATATTCATTAAATTTCATTCAAAGTATTCTATCGAGGCTCAAATTAAGCGAATATTATAACCAATTTCCTAGTTTATCATCGTTACCATCAAAATTAAATAATCCGTAATATGATTTCATAAAGTAAACCGCCACATGAAATCAGGACTCAGTAACCAGAAATAATTTCAGGAAACGAGTGAAAGAGGGCGGGGAGGGGGTGGACTGATCCAAACGACTCAATTGTCATTTGGAAGTTTTTGCCTAAAACCATCGTGTGCACGGTGTCGTGTTAATTAATTCGCTCGAACTAGCAGCTTGCGACGGAGAGGTCCTACTAGTTCTACAGTCGTCGACTTAAAATGGATTACCACCGCAGAAATTTCGAGCCTTTGCCCGTTCGAATTTAAATCTCGGGACAGGAACAGACAGACAGAGCGCGCGTATGTTGGAGAATTGTGAGTGAATCTAAACGCGATGCGCGCAAAAGTGACATATCAAAATCCTGCTGCTGCGACGCGGTTTTGTGTCATTAAGCTAAAGGGAAAGCGGCTGGCGCTTTGTGGAATTTGTAATTTTCGGTTGTGAATCTCCCGTCTAGGAAAACGTTTGAGGAAATGCAATGATTAAAGATGTGGGCTGCACATTGTTTCTTTGATTTATTGATGATATCAAAGCCAACTACTTCGGATGACATTTGAATAATTTGTGGATTTTTGTCTGTATTTGCATAAATGTTTGTAGAAATTTAATCAAATATTTGATTCTAGAAATGGTTACGTGTATAAATAAAAAATAATAATATTGTGTTGTAAAAATGTTGAACATATTTTTAAATTGAGTTTACAAAAAATCTAAAATACTACAAATTTAATTTTAGAGTGTTTTAGTGTAGGTAATTGTTTACTCTTGGTTTTATAGTTTTATTTAACAATTAGTTTGTTGCCGAAACCATTAGGTATTTTTTTATTAACAATTTATACTTGCATTTAAAAAAATGTAAGTTATAGTAATTTTCTGGGGTATCTATTTTGATTATCGTCGCATACGTTTTTGTAGATGATATCCTCAGTGCTTGGTGACTAAATAGAACGAAATAGAATAAAATTCAGAATAAAAATATTTAATGTTACCAACGAAGAGTTAATGAAAATAAATAACATAAACAAACGTTATATTGTTTGTGCTATTCTTTTGATATCTTTTGTCATTTATATTGTCAGAGTAAATAGAAAAAGAAACCTTTAATTATACAACTATAAATCAAAGGCTGAAATCACAAATGCTGGGAGAAAAAACAAAAGAAAAACTATTTCCGAAAATAACACATCATCCGACTTCCGTCGCAAAAACTCCTAGAAAAATATTTACTTCAATTATTCGTTCAATGCCCTTAGACATAAGAAGCAATCCCTTCTCAGCTAACACATGTATATACCGATACACCTACATGGCAATTACCTAAAGTAACATTCACGTTAGATCAACATTTACCATCTTCCCGAAACTTGAAAGAAACATCACATCTCTTTATTATTATTTGCTAAATGTATTTTGGCAGGGGATCAACGCACAACACGTGGAACGAGCGTAGGTTATTAAGAAAACATTTATCCGAAGTTGCGTGGAAAATACACTTTCTTATTTAAGAAATTTTGTTTTCTCAAATAAATTTGTATTAAAAATTGTCAATCTATCAAACTGGTACTTTATCATTTATGTGATATGATAAAAATGTAAAAAATAATTAATTTTTTTTTGAATTTGGAACTTATTATATTAAAATGAAAAGGATTTTGATTGAAGTTCTGTTTAATTTTATATTAAAACTCAACGTTTCGATATACTAAACATATATCATTATCGGAAAAAATATGTACATATGTACAAGGTAACAAAATACAAGTAACTAGATTACAAAATTTTATAATTAATTAATTAAAGGAAACCAGATTATATTTTTAAATCATTGTTTTCACACTGATTGATGTTATTTCTTTTTTTGTAAATTTCTATTGCTTCTCTTATCAATCTACTGTTAATACTGTTAGATTTTGCAATTATTTTTAGTATCTTCAAATTTTACGTCATACAAATTTTCTACTACATGCTGGTTAATAACGAATTTATTTGGATGGTTTAGAAACAAATAAAAAATATTTATTACATTTACTTTAAAATAAGCTAAAACTGTTTCATAAAATTCAATATTTCAAATTTCAAAAAATATTTGTTGACTGTTAAAAAAAAAAAGGTAAACTTTTTATTAAAACTTAATTATCTTTTAACCAATAAATACATCAGTTTTCTTATCTAACTTAAAAGAAAAGTTAACGAACTAATAAATTCGCAGGTAGAAAAACTCTAAATCATATTCTAACCTAAATAAGCGGTAAAAAAATAATTTTAACCGATCAAAGTGAAATTCTTACAAAACTTTTCGACGGTAAGACGATAAATAAGAAAACAAATACGGGTATTCAGATTATATCTATGATAAATGGGAACACTGACTTCTATTTTTGAACAATTTAGGTTTATATGTATTCATATTTTATACGTTTTTACGTACTAGGGTAAATATATATATCTCAATCCGCAGGTAATTACACGTGGGTTTTTTTGTGTTCATATGATTGATGTTGAAATAATACCTATTTACTCGTATCTGGATTTCAAGTTGTACTTGGCAGTTCTATTTACATAAATAATTGTTAATTCTTTGCCAAGATTTTTTGATAACCTACATTAATTAATTTTATGTAAACGGTGCTTAATAATCAGGAAAAATTTAATGATTAATAATGTAAAAATGAAATTAATTTTTATTCTTTTATCTGTGGCTATTTTTAAGTATTTTTTGTTTTTATTTTTAGTTTTAACTTTTTAAAAAAATTAAATTTAAGTTTAGATAAAATGAATATAAGAAAATGTAATATGGTTATTAAATTGCCGATCGATTTAAAATATTACAGATATTAAATTAATATTAAATTAATTTTGAATAGAATGAAATAGAAAAGCCTGAAGATTAAGATTACTAAAACAATAAAGATGAGAAATTCAAGAAAATTTTAGAAACGAATTATATAATAAAGTTACAAATAGTGATCTTCAGGCTTTTACAACCGGTGTAGTTCTGTATTAATATTTATTAATAATACAGACATTTTCATCAGGTAAGATGATGGAAGACGTTCGTTGAGTACTTTAAAAGTCAATTTATTAATAAATATTAATAAAGAACTACAACCTAAAGCCGTTTTATTTTAATTAAAATTTATTCTGTAGTACATAAGTATACATTTTATTTATGAGTTAATAAAATGATTTTAAAGCTTTTAATTTTTAATATTAAACTAGCAATTATGTCACGATGATATGAGAATTATTTCACTGTAAACTAAACTATAATGACAATATAGTACAATATCTCTCACTATTTCTTAGTAATAGCTGCTATATAAATGACAGTACAATATAGAAACTGACGTTGTACAATGAAGATTATTGCTGTCACAAAGTTTGGCATTAATGAGGTCCTATCTTAACAAGTAATATCGTACACTATATATATAAGTAGAGAATATCTTTAATAAATGTCATTTTCATGCTATGGCAGCAACGGATATTGATTTTTTTATGTACCTAACATATTTTGTATATACAATCACTAGTTATTTACTTATATTTTTCTATTATTATTATCAACAAAATTGATTTTTATTTGGTTGCATCAATAATTTTAGTTCTTGTTTTTAGGTCATTCATAAGTAATGATATATAATATTATATTACTACTTTATTTTGAGAAATACGTAATACAAAAACATATTTTATTCCTGCAATAATACAGGGTGGCATAAAAGTACCTTCACGATTTTTAATTTCAATAATTCTTTCTGAAATTAATATTTATTTTCCAAATAAAAAGTTACGATCTTTACCCTTATTGGAGGCGTGTATCGCTTCATATCGAAACTCCCAAGTATTTATTTTAATCTAAAAAAGAGAAACCCAATAAATATTAATTCCAGAAAGAATTATTGATATTAAAAATCGTAAAGATACTTTTGCGCTGTTCCTCTTCATTTATTAGGTTGAACATAGAAGCTACATGTTCGAGAAGCTGAAAATGTAGTTTCTTAAAAGCGATGTCAATCCCATAGTCAAACAAAAGAGCTACAACTTATAGTGGGTTCTGAATCACTTAGACCCGGTCGATGTAAGTTCAGTAGTATAAGGTTTTATTACCTGAAATATTATTTAATTTCATTTCTGGTGTAAGCGCGGTGCAAACTACGGATTTTAGAATCCGAGTCCAATACCCTACCAATATATATATATATATATATATATATATAATACATTAATCTGGTTAGTTGATAGATATATCATTTAAATACAGTTAATACTCAAATATAATCATAAAGGAATAATCTGAAAATGAAAAATTCCCAGGTCGAGGCGATATGAATTTTTCATTTTCAGATTATTCCTTTATGATTATATTTGAGTATTAACTATATATATATATATATATATATATATATATATATATATATATTTATATATATATTAAAATTAAAAATTAAAATAACTGACAAATTATGACTGTTGTTGAAATATTATACAATGTTTTGTATTATAATTTAACTGAAATGTTATTCATGTCAGAAAAATACAATTAATTTTATCATTGTAGAAAATGTATAGTATATTACTTGCATATAATAATTTTGTTCATCTGAATAAACAATAACTATCATTAACATGATGAATAACGTCTATTATTATATTGTATTACATAAAAAGTATCATTACTATAAATAATTTCATTTCTCTTCAAACGTACCGAAATATTAATATTACGTTACTATATTGTCTACATAGAAGGATGTTATTATGTTTGTTACTGGTAAAATAATGTACATAAGGTAATGTACATAATGTAAGGTATACAGTAGTTAGTTACTATAAAACATTACTGGTGGCAGCATCACATATAACCAAGATTAAATTTATTTAATCTGATATCTGCGTCGGCTATATTGTTAAGTTCAGTTAATTGATTAGTTATTGAATAGTTATTTTCGCTTGAATTTAAATTTGATCACAAAAAATATGTAAAGAAGTGCAAGGAATACAATGTAAATCGCCAGATTTATCAGAAACTACGTATTCGAGCAAAGAAACACGGTAAAGTGTATTTAATCTAATATCTTCGATGGCTATATAGAAAATTAATACGTCAAGTTAAGTTTATTTTTGCTTGAATTTGATTATTGATAATGTGTGAAGAAATACAATGTACAGCTCCGGATTTGTCAGAAATTTTGCATTTGACCAAAAAAATAATAATTCTCACAAACTATGTAACAAATATAAATAGTAGATACTATTCTACAACTGTTAGTAACTGGTTGAAGTTACTTGATATGTATTTTGATTTATTTTTAGTTCAGTTTCTTTTGGAACGCTTGAAAAAAGTAACATACGTTTTTGCTTTTATATTTTATTATATACGAATAATTTTTATAATATTATATCTGATATTATATAATTTAAAGAAGCTATTTTAAAGAGCTTAGTATGTAATTTTAAATAAACTTCAAAAGTAATTTTATCAACAAATCACATTTAAAGCTGGGGTGAGAATACGAGCAATATTATTATAAAACTAAATAAGAAACCAATTTTTCAAATTATTTGCATGTTAAAAATACGTTTACTATGGCAATATAACAAAATAATTTTTTCATGGAAACAATATATATGAATATCTAATAATATTAGCGTAATTCGGTTTTAAAAAGCAAACGATGCGTAGAAAAGGAGATAATCTTCTATATAAGATGGTAGTTTTTCGTGCGAGTAAACGGATTATATAGCACGCTAGGCTTATAGCTAAAGGTATTGCAAATATATTGCGTAATGACATGTGAATATTTGATGTTAGTAGGTAACGCGAAGACGACATTATATTTTCAGAACGCAAACAATTCGAAAATCGATTACTTCAACAGAAAACTGAAAAGAGCATCAATATTTACAAGCAAATTTAGATATATATATATATATATATATATATATATATATATATATATATATATATATATACAGGATGTTCGTTCGCCAAGTTGATATAGGACAATAACATGGGATATCCATAATACGCAGAATAATTCTTACTGAAGTAAAATTCGAAAAATTCGTAGAAATACTTAGAATACTTTTCGATAGAGCATAACAAGTTATATAATGTGGTTTTAGTTTTAATTTGCTGGCTTGTGCCGTTTGGGCGCTAGAATTTTTTTTGGATTTTTTGGTTTTTATTTTTTCACAAAAACTATGAGGTGTAGGAAAATAAGCATGATACGGCAAAATACGAATTAATAATTACTATAATTGAGTGAAGAAACCATTATTCTAGAATGCATTGTTTAGTAGAAAAAAACTGAATTTTTGAAAATTTCTAAAGGGAAGGATTTTTTTCAAAATTTGCTTAAAAAAATCTGAAACAATTCAGTACAATAGAGAAAAAAAATTGGTTACATAGTTAAGTAACTTTTTTTTCTAACTCATACTGATTTAGCAGGAAAATATTGAAAATTCTAAAAACCATTTTAAAATTTTCAATAATTTTTCCTGCCAAACTAGTATGAGCTAGAGAAGAAGGTTACTTAGCTATTATGTAGGTAATTTTTTTTTCTATTTTACTGAATTTTTTCAGATTTTTTTGAGCAAATTTTGTAAAAAAGTCTTATTTTGAAAAAAATCCCTTGTGAAATTTTCAAAAATTCAGTTTTTAATATTTTTTTTTACTAAACGATGCATTCTAGAATAATGGTTTCTTTACTCAATTATAGTAATCATTATTCCGCATTTTTCTATATCATGCTTATTTTCCTACACCTCATAGTTTTTGAGAAAAAAATAAAAATCAAAAAATCAAAAATAATTCTAGCGCCAAAACGGCACTAACTAGCAAATTAAAACTAAAACCAAATTATATAACTTTTTATGCCCTATCGAAAAGTATTCTCCGAATTTTACTTCAGAAAGAAGTATTCTGCATATTATCGATTTCCATGTTTATTGTCCTATATCAACTTGGCGAACGAACACTTTGTATATATATATATATATATATATATATATATATATATATACAAGTATAAGAGGAGCACAGGGGAGATGTGACAAATATGCCACTTTGTAAATTTTGAGATATTGCTGTTTAAAACAGAAATTACAAGTTACGAATAAATTAGTGCAGGGTGGTTAGAAACTGTATATTCCAGCAAAGAATAATATTTGCTTTATACACCTCGTAATATTATTATGTATATATAACAATTTGAATCAGTTGTTAAAACGTTGTTATTTTCGTTTTATTAAAAGGTTAATTTACAATTAAATCATGTTATTAAATCTGGCATGTGTTTCACAAAGTTTTATGCAACCAACTCTTAGAGTAATTAATTTTTTGTAATTACTACATTTAAACTTAAACTTTATAGCATATAGTTGTAAAGTTTATGTAAAATATAATTTAATAAAAATATTTTTATGCAAAAACTTTAATAACTTATAACACTTAAATACTAACAGAAATTTTTGAAATATTAAAGGCAAAACTTAATACCGAATTACAATTAATTTATACATTATTCAAGTTTCTTTGAAGCAAATTAAAATACATTATAATTTCCCGCATAATACTATATAAATTGTTATCGATTTAACAAAAATTTATTACCTAAAAAGTTTTCTTTGTAGGAAAGAAATCGGATTTGAATCCGAGTTTAACTTGTTATATTATACAAAGCAATTTCCTTTGACCTTACTCTCTAAATATCTCTGTTCATGAATTTAACAGGACACTTTGCTACGACAAAATTGCCTCAAATTAGAATTACTCAATTTCTCTATGGAAATATTTTTAATCATTTAACGAGCAAACAAATTCTATTATTTTTAAACAAAGAAAACTAAGGTTTAGTACATGTTGTTGAGTGATTTGTTTTCTTTGTGATGAGTTATTATTTTTACTTTTTTGATTCACGCTTAATACATAATTTGATTGTTTTTATCTGTAGCTCTAAATTTATAAAAGTACTTTTTCTTCAATTAATATTACGTTATCATATTGCCTATGTAAAAAAAGGTCATTATGTTACTAGTATAATTATGACATTATTATACAGCAGTTAGTTACTTACTATATACACCACTGGTGTCAGCACCAAACATAACTATAACTTTGAATCTGACATCTTCGGCGGCCATATTGAAAACACTATTACGTCAAATTAATTTAAGGTAATTAACAAGGGGGAAGTTTAGCGTGATTGAAGATGCGTGTAAAATTATTTTTTCTCAAATATATATATAAAATAATAACAGAAACTGTCATTAAAATTTTTGATAATTGTTTCATTTATTTGTTATTAACAATTTTTGTAAGAACATTACTGACGTCACAAGCCTATTGTGGGCAAGCGCAGAAGAGTTGGTGAGACATAATTTTGAAAACGTATGTTGTAGTAAATGTTGATTGAAGATGCGTGTAAAATTATTTTTTCTCAAATATATATATAAAATAATAACAGAAACTGTCATTAAAATTTTTGATAATTGTTTCATTTATTTGTTATTAACAATTTTTGTAAGAACATTACTGACGTCACAAGCCTATTGTGGGCAAGCGCAGAAGAGTTGGTGAGACATAATTTTGAAAACGTATGTTGTAGTAAATGTTGATTTTTGTTGATTCGGTTACGCCCAGCCAATAGCTTGTATCGGTAACCATGGCAATACATGTGCGTCTGATTCAGATATCGACATAAGTTTTGCGATGGCATTACTGACGTCATCACGACATGTTTTTGCATTTTTTAGGAAATCTGGGCATCTTCGAGAAAAATAATAAATTAAACATCACTTTTTAAGCCAGGTCGAACCAAATAAAAAAATTAAAAAAATACGCTAAACTTCCCCATTGCATTGTTTATTTTCGTTTTGAATTTTAATTTAATCATTGAAAATGTGAATAAGTGCAAGATGGTCCAGATAAGTCCAGGATGGTCAAAAACTCCATATTCTATCAAAGAAACACGGTCAAGTGTATTTAATTTGACACCTCTGACGGCTATATTAAAAACTACTAAGTCAAGTTAAATTCATTGATAATTGCATTGTTTATTGTCGCTTGCATTTAAATTTGATTATTGAAAATGTGTGAAGAAGTGCAAGAAATTTGTCAGAAATTGTATATTCGACCAAAGAGAGATTAATTCTCATAAATTACGTAAGAAAATAACATATACATATACATACTATTGTACATCTGTTAATAAGGTTAAAGATATTTGGCATGTATTTTTATCTATTTTTAGTTTCATTTTTCATTTCGTTTATAACGCTTGAAGAAAATGTCGTATATGTAACTCGAAATAGACAGCTTTTTTATGTTTCACCCAAATTGCTTGGCCTCGGCTATGCCTCGGTTATAAATATTTGGGCTCAACACAATAATCATCGATTTCTACTCCTCTCAATAAAATATTGGTCTGATATTATTTATAGAAATTTATATTTCAAAAATAATTAATATTATTTTATTAATAAAAAATTCTAGATGAAAAAAAAAATAATATTGATAATAAACGGTGATCAATCAAGATTGAGAACCAAGATTTTATTTGTATTTCTTTCGGTGTATTTTACTAGTTGGATATCATTAATTATTTTATTACTGTTGAATATTTTGACTAATGCGATTTATATGTACATATATAATTCTGTACATTTAAATTTAGTATAAAGAAATTAATCATTTAAATTTTGCAACGTAATGCACCACATATAATATAAATTTAGGATTAAATGTCAAATTTAAAGTTTTAATATAATAAATTATGTTAACCCAAAATAAAACTAAAAAAAAATTAATGGAATGAAAATTTAAATATAAATATGTAAATATCAAAAATATATTTAGAGTTTAAGTATTTAATTTTATAGAATTAAATATGAAATTTTTTTGATAAAACAAATATAAACTAAACATAGTAAATTTTTTTTCAGAATTTGTCGTATTAAAATAGAAAAGCTTTAGGATTAATTTCTGTATAAATTTTAATTAAAAATCGACGTTTCGACAAACATTATATTTATGTGAATCTTTTTCCTGATGACGACATACGTAGAGTATGTCGAAACGTCAATTTTTAATTAAAATTTGTGCAGAACTTAATCCCAAAGTTTTTTTTATTTTAAATTTTAAATGTTTTGTGGAAAGCTTTCGAAAGTTTAAAATTTTTAACTATTGTATACATATGTAGAATTTTATATAATGTTATTTAATATAATAATAATATTATTATAATTAATATTTTAAAATTTATTTACAAAATATATTAATTACAAGGCTTTCGTTTTATAATATTAATGAAAATGTTTTACGTTAAGCAAACTTTTCAAAAAAAAAGTTATTTATTTTTATATGTAGCTGTATTTTTTTTTCATAGCTATGTTAATTATCAACCTATGTACTAATTAAGCATTCTAATTATGTGCATGTTAAATTTTAAAATAATTAATGTATTATTTTTTGAGTTATAAGGCAAGAAACGTTAAAATACACACACTGTTCTATTTTTATTATATTAGAGGTATTTATATAAATTTATTATAATATACAATAAACTTAAAATTTATTTAAAAACTAATTTTTAATCGATTAAATTATAAATATTTTTAAATATTAACTGAAAATTTTTATTGTGGCTGATAGTGATAGATAAATAATAAAATTGGAATATTTAATTATAACACCTGGTTTTGTGTTCAGTATTTATAATGTGTAGTTTAAGAAATTACGAACAATACAATTAAATGAAAATAATTCTGTCATTTACAGTGAGTAGCCCGATGCCGTAATTGGTAGCGAATTTGACTAGCAATTAAAATGTTTTCTGTATTAAGTACAGCATGCCCAAAATTATTTAAAAATGTAAATAAAGTATACGTTTAATGAAAGATATCATAAATATGAATTAAACAAAATATAAATATTTGAATGGAAATTGATTTCTGATTGAATTTAAAGAATTTATGCTATTGTAAATGTATATGTGTATGTAAGTTTATGCAACGTTGTCTTAGCCTTACTTCTAATCTTATTACTTATGACTAGTACTAATTATAAGACCAAAAACTTTCTGCGCAAACGCAACGAGCATCGTAGATATAATAGTTTATTTGTTTTACAACATAACCTTATATATTGCTAATATAAGTAACGTATGTAATATATAATTTACATAATATATAAGTAAAAAGTTGAAAAGTTTTGATTGTGCTACCAAAAAATTGTGTAATAAACTACTTTTGTGGATTTAATGTAGTATTATCTCCAATTATTTTGTAGTAGCTATAAAGTGTTAAGATTTAAGACTTACGAAAAAGTTGTCTACATAATCAGCTCATTTGTTTAAGACTAAGATTTATGACTTTGATTAAGATGCTCTTTTATTTAGAAAAAGTTTTTTTTTTTGTTAGTTTTGCCATTTTTCTTTGTGTAATGTAATATTTTACGAGTATAAGCAATTATAACAGCCTGACAATACAAAATTTTGCTGTTTGATATAATTGTCTTTTTAGTATGTGACATGTATATACATAGGAGCCCCAACAATAATACAGTAACGATGACATTGTTTTGACATTATCATTTATCGGATGATTATTGAATATGCCCGGTTGATTCACTTATTGACTAGGTGACTAGGAGGTAAATTAGACAACAATGTGCATGTGTTTGACGTACTATCATCAGCGACAACACAGCGCGAAACACAGCCCGGTATTCTGTATTAATTTTGATTGTTAATGAGCATGGAAACACTATTATTGGGTTTTCGATAAACCATCTACCGCATTTAATGAAAACTAAACAAACCGCAATATTGGTTTCGGACAAATACGATAGTGCGACAATTATTCAATCTAATTCCGACTATTGTGGTTTGCGTTTATTACAATAAAAACACTAATCTAAATTAACATAGTAAAAAAATCTTTCAGAACTCATTATATAAAATAAAACGGTTTTAGGTTTCAGTTCTGTACGATATTAATATTTATTAATAATACAAAATGATACAAATGACATTTACAGTAAATAACAGAACATAGAAACAAGTTACTAGGTAACTAGTTCATAAAATTTTTTATAAATTTTTAATTAATGAAAGCCAAATTTTATTTAAGTCAGTGTCTTCTCAGTGATTGATGTTATCTTTTTCTTTATAAAGTTCTATTGCTTCTCTTATCTCAATATTAACAGCAGATTGATAAGGTTTGAATTATTACTAAAAGCAATATTTTTTTTTAGTACATTAAAATTGTGCAAAGTTAACACTTTGTGAGATTAGAGTAAACTGAATTGGTCTCATTCTTATTTTATATTACTACTGCAAATCCACGCTGAGTTATTTCTGTCAATAGACATTTATTTGTGTTAGTGTATTTAAATATTCTACTGTATATTGTAAAATAATATGAAGAACTAATGGTGACTTCCAACAAAATTCAGTTTTTACATATATGCACACCCAAGCTTGCAATGTACTCAAAAGGGTGTGGCATAAACTCTTTTCACTACTCCGAAATCAGTTTTCTCCAAACATCCCTATTCAAACCAGCAACACTAGCGTCAGACATATTCATAACACCTCTCATACATGCTCTTCTATTCTTACTACTTGGATACTCTTGCTCACGCAAGTCACTCTCTCAATCTACCACTGTAATTACTCATCGGACGTCCACGCAAATGTATGCATTCAAAATCATTTATAACATTACTTTTATTATTATACATGTATGAAACATTAGTAATAATAATATTCTAAAGTTGAGACATTTTCTCAAAGTTTCACAAGTTACTCAGTCATTGAATCGGCTGTTAAGCTATGCATCAATGACTGGCACCATACTGACGAGGTCCTAAAGACCGAAACACGTGTCTATGGTTAATCTGGCCAGTCATTGATGCATAGCTTAACAGCCGATTCAATGACTGAGTAACTTGTGAAATTTTGAAAAAATATTTCAACTTTAAATTATTATTATATTAATTTCACCAAGTGACATTCATGAACAATTTTGTTTTATGTTATTTATTTTTTTAAACATCAGTAATAATTTATAAAGCATAACTAGCACTTAATTGCACGTATGAGAAACGCATATATAATTCCTGCAATTACTAAATCGCTTAGTCAAGTCAATACGTGTACACAGTAGATTTTCACTTTAATTCTATCGCGTTTTATAGATTGCGTCACTGATTACTGAAAATGGGTTACCGCCCATTGCCACCCTTTCCACGTAGATGGAAAAGACACGTGGCTTATGCGTGCCCGTTCGCAAGCTATTGTAAAAAGAAAAGTCTGTCTTGAGTCCGTTCCGTTTGCAGGACAGCATAAAATGTTCCGTGGGATGGATAGGTTATTAAAACGGGTAAGCCGACTCCTATGTTGTGGTACTTGGCTGTATTGATCAGTTGAGGGGAGGGGGGTGAAGGGCAAAAAACCGGTTTGGGCCAGGTGTAAGCGGTACGGCGAGGGGAGAATGGGGGGGGAACGGTGTTTGTGTTCTGTGGACGTACGGCGTCGATGCCAGACGTCATAGTTCGCGTGTGAGACGAGCAAGCTATCGTAACGGCGTCGCGTTCAAGACAGAACCGGATTTATTGAGAGATTGTCATTCGCTATTTGACGATTGACATGAAGGATTTTTAAGGAAAAGCAATTTTATTTATTTCGTTTTTTTTGAAAGGGATTAAGGGTATTCTAAAAGACAGATGTAAATATTTATTTTTGATTTTGTTGAAATATTGGTACAAATTAATCAAGAATATATTATTTTTATTTTAAAAAATAATAAATTAATTAAAAATATTATTTTTGCTTCCAAAAGTACATATTTTATAATTAGTATTTTAAAATACGAATAAATTACTTTAGCTACAAAATTTATTATAAATAATTCGTTATTTGAAAGCGGAATATTACATTTTCAATAAGTTGCATATTAAATTGTTTGTTAAAGCTATATACGTACATATTTTGCTCCATAAATTAGATCTAAACTATCTTGTTTTTATCAACTGACCAATCAATGAGACGGTTCTAAAACAATTGGCAATCTAGTTGTCTAGTTAATTTATTGGTTAAGTTAACGATGATTTGTGCAACCGGAGTATTTCTGTTTTTATTATAAATAAACACAATAAATGTAATTAAAAAATAAACAATAAATTTGTAGCGGCACCTCCACCAAAAAATTTAGCTTTCAATTATTATTATATATTATATTTTGGTGGAGGTACTACTTTAATCGTTTGAGTGCCAAGCAACAATTTTGCGCTCTTCTGTTACGCTCGAAATATGCCAGCGCTCTAGCAAACTCGGTTTCTCTCGATGTCCGACTTTACGGCTACCGTTCCGTTTTAAGTAAAAATAAAATTGGAATAATGTTACACTTTGTAAGTGTAAACTTTTTATTCTTATAAAGAACGATTACTATAATAATATAATTAACTAAATAATGTAGAATTGGAAATAAGACAAGCGCAAAAGCACCCCTTGGCACTTTTGGACGGGAAAACAGCAAAAACCCGTGGCACTCAAACGGTTAAATTATGTTACTAGTACATTAATGACATTATTATACAGCAGTTAGTTACTACTGCAGCACCAAATATAACTACAGCGTCAAGTGTATTTAATCTGATATTGTCGGCGGCCATATTGAGAAAACTATTACGTCAAGTTAAGTTAATTGACAATTGCATTGTTTATTTTCGCTTAAATTTGAATTTAATTATTGAAATTTGTGAAGAAGTGCAAGAAATGTAATATGCACTACCCAGGGTGGTCAAAAATTGTTTATTCAACCAAGGAAAAATTAATTCTCATAAATCACATAACAAGTTTCGTTTAAAACGCTTGAAGAAAATATCGTATATTTCACTCGGAATAGAAAGCTCTTTTTGTGTTTCGCCCAGATTGCTTGGCCGCAGCTTTGTCTCGGCCAATATCTCATCGCTTTCTACTCTTCCTAACATAATATAATATATTAGTTTTTAAATGTGTTTTAATATAAAAATTTACTCTAGTTTTTTGATTATTGAAAATATATAATAAAATACAATTTTATATTTAATGAAATAAAATTAACATTGATAAAAAAACATAATTTTAAATTTGTTCATTTTCAGTAAACAAAGTATACGTAGAGCATTGTTTGCATATTTGTATTGATCTCAATTGAAAATAAAATTACGCATTTGCAAAATAATTTATGTAACATATGTGACGCGATTGCGTATTTGTTAAAATTACATAAAATATAACAAGTAAACATATTTAGTAAATTTTAAAATATAACATTTTTAAAACGTTTATATTTGTGTCAAATGTTTATTTTTAATAATTTTGTTTGTTATATTAAATTTTGTCAGATTTGAGATAATTAATCGTATAATATTAACTTGATGTTAGTTTTAATATTAAAATAAAAAGACTTTAGGATTAAGGTCTGTATATATTTTAATAAAAAATTGACGTACTTTAAGTACTTGACGTACATCAGTAAATTAACAAAAGATAGAAACAAGTTGCTATTTATAATTTATAAATTATATTATTTATTTATTATTATGTATTGTAAAGTCAATTTTTTATTAAAATATATACCAAACTTTATCCAAAAGCGTTTTTATTTTAATATAATGAGTTTTGAAAGATTTTTTACTATTCTTAATATATTTTTAAGACAGTTATCTTCAGGCTTTCAATTATCAAGCACTAATAATACTATTTACGATGTACGACGAAACGTCTGCGACAAGGATAGATCGACCACGGCATACCAGAAATTCTGTAAATTATTTTTAACACATTTTCAACACAATAAAATAAATTATTCGATTAATAAATTTAATTAAGGAAAAAAAACTACAACCCTGCTGCTTGCGTGTCTTACATTTAGTACTCAAACCAACCCCTATAAACTACTTGGGTTCCCTAATCGATGTAACAACAAAAACATTCAAGCAGGCACACTCCGAATTGTGTGCGGCTGTGCCCTATTTACCTGCTAGGCTGTCTACCCGTCCTGCTGCCGTGTCTACCCGTCCTGCTGCCGTCTCCGTTTTGAGCGCGTTCGTCCTGCTGTTGTTTGCCGCGTGTACGGGTCAGATTGTTGTAACGTACCGTACAGTAACGCAAATGCGTGTCCGCCACATTTCACCCAAACACAATAGATTCCTGCTGCTGGATGTGAATGCGGGTCCTGATACTATTTCTGACACGGTTTGCTGTGTGTTGTGCAGGATATTCTTTCTAGTTTTATTTTTTTTATTTTTATTAAGAAGTGGGTGAGATTGAGTGTGATTTACCAAAGATATTTGGGGTATAGTAAGGGTTTTTCAGAACTAGTATTATGTATTTTTGGATTTTAAATGTGAATAGATTTTTTTACTAAATTAATAAAAAAAATTTATTTGCTATAAATTATTATTTTTTTAATAATTAAAAATAAAAGAAAATTATTTTAAATATTTTATTAACTAGAATTAATTTTACATTAATACATGCAAAATCACGTCATGTACAAATAAGAATGTGGCACAAACTTTGTTATTTTCTAGTTTTGTTTTTATTAAGAAGTGGGTGATATTGGATGTGATTTGGAGAAGATATTTAGAGGTACATATATATTTAGAAGTATTATTGTGTGATTTCTGGATTTTAAATGTTAGTTTTGATTTTGTTTGTTATATTTTGGTGTGTTTAAAAAAACTGAATCAAAAAGTAACAACGTAAATATCTAATAATTTCTTAATTTTTTTTTAAAATTAAAATTTACAAATATTATTATTTTGTTTCTATGTTTTGTTTATTTATTGTACATGTTATATGTATCATTTTTCTTGATGATGATGTACGTAGAGTACGTCGAAACGTTGATTTTTTGATTAAAATTAATACAGAACTATGTCCTAAAGTTTTTTTATTTTAATATAATAAGTTCTGAAAGATTTTTGACTATGTTAAATATTCTTAATTTTTTTCTGATTTTATAAAATAATATTATTTTTTGCAAAATTTAAATGAACGTTACTGTCAAACTGACACATCAGATTGTTATGTTTACGTTAATTAATTTATGTCAAAGTCAAATTGATAAAGAACTATATACAATATTGTTATTAAAAAAGATATAAATATTTTCTTTTTATTAAAAAAAAAATCAAAATATATACTTACGTATTCATATTTTTATTTCGTTGTTTCAAGTAATTGTTTTTGTTTCTTTTGTTTAAGAAATATTTTGACATTTTAAAGGTTAAAAAAATGAAAACGTACAAACAATATGTATACTTTTTCAAACAAAAAATATTTATGTAAATATAAAAATTTAATTTTAATATTATCTTTTATTTAAAAAAATTTTAAATGAAATTGTGTTGATAAAATTGGAGACTATGTCAAAAATATATAATATAAATACACAATTTTAAATTAATAAATTTTTTAATTATTACTCAATTATACTACTTAATGAACTATAAGCAGAATATCTCGTGGAATGTTGCTGGAATTAATCAGCTGTCTTTTTCAAGTTTATGTTGTTAAGTGGAAATTAAAATATTTGTAAAACTTTTAGTGTCATCCCAGAAACCATTACTTTAATATCATATTACTGTAATACAACTGACCAGGTTAACGCATGACTTAGTCACGACGTTTTTAATTTTTAATATAACCGTCGGAGGTGTCAAATTAATTACACTTTACTGTGTTCCTTTGGTCGAATATGCAGTTTCTGATCACCCTGGACGGTACACATAGCATTTTTAGCACGTTTTCACACATTTTAAATAATCAAATTAAAATTTAAGCGAAAATAAACAATGCAATTTGTCATTTAACTTAACTTAAGTTGACGTAATAGTTTTTAATATGATCGCCGAAGTCAGAAGAAATACATTTGACTTTGTAGTTAAGTTTATATATGCTGTATAATTATATTATTATTGTACTAGTAACATAATAACGTTTTTTTACATAGGCAATATGGTAGCATGATACTAATATTATAATACGTTTGAAGAAAAAAAATTTGCACTGCTTTCGTTAATGTTTCAATTTAAGTTTTATAAGAAAGCCATTAAAGTTTTTCAGTACAGAAGTGGAATAAATAGTTGTACTTATTGAAGTAGTAAAAAGTTTAAAAACGTGGCTTTTTTAAAACAAGTGTAAATATAAAAATATACGAGTTTCTTGAACTGTGCGCGTATATCTTCGTTCTTTTGTTTGGTGAAAAAGGTACTCGGGAATAAAAATAAATTCATCGTTCAACAGCCAACGTAGTTGAAGAGCAGAAGAAAAAATAAATCACCGTTTTTCTCAGACGGAAAATTACATCTTTAATTTAAATGCTGTTATCCCTTTTGAGCATGCTTTGGTGGGCGAACTGCTTTCTAAATTTCATGCTACATTTCAAATGGAAAAATAGGAAATTAATCTTATATATAATTACTAGATACTTTCAAACGATTCAAAATTATTTTCACAACTTTGTTTGCTTTTATTTTATGTCCTAAACGTTTTTTCGTTATATTAAAGTGATTATTCATTTATAAACGTATTTTATTTAATTTTGTTGTCAGAAATTTTATGGAATTATTTTTCGTTAATGTTTTTAAAAAGTATTTAAGTATTTACAAGTATGAAAATTTAAATAGCTTTTAACCATATTAATAATTTCACATTTATTTGCTATAAATTTTTAATAATTTAAAAATATAGAAAAATAATTTTTATATATTTGATTATTAAATAGAATTAATATTACAAACAAATTTGCAAAAATCACGTCATGTAATCAAAGGAATGTGGCACAAACTTTTTATTTAAACAGAAATTATTTTCCGCTAAATGTTCCTATTAGAGTGCTAACCTAGCATCTAGCTACGGGTATAGGTATTGAGATCCGATACCCAGCTACAATTTTTTTTTATTAATTACCAATTTACATTGACTATATTTGAAAATAGCACAATACTACAAATAATAGTACTATTTAATAATTATTTATTAAGATTTTTAAACATAGTCATAACAATACTAATAATATCAAATAATTTATCTAAACTGATGTTTTTAAATAATGATACATATTTGAATGATTTTAATTGTATTTAATTATTTTTTTGTAAATCTAAATTAATTAAAGTATATTTTCGGTTTTCCATGTCATTTCTATGTATTTGATAATAGATAAAAGTAAAAATTTATGTAAAAGCAAAAAAATTAAAGAATTTTTTTATAATCAAAAAAGGTGGAAATAGGGGCCATAGTTTTTAAAGAAAATAAAATGTATTTACAAAGCTTTATACATGTAAAAAAAAACTTGTTATTCAGATCATTAGAACATGTAAAAGAAATCGTACTTCATTCCCGAGTTTTTTGGGGAAAATAATTTATCACAAAATTCACAGGTGCAAAAAATTCACTTCAAACTTACTTACTGAATGCTTGGTCGACAATGAGAACATGTGTCGTTAAATCACTACACACACACATACACACACATACACACTCACAAGACTATTATATTTCTCTTACACTAACGATCTTATCTTAGCAACTTTTGAAATGAGTTTCATTTCATTTTCTTCTTCGTGTCTTTATTGTTCAAACTTTATAGATGCGATAAACTTACGACAGGCCGAGACACTTTTGAAAATCTTTTTTATTGTTGTAGATAAAATTTGTTTGCTTTTAGTTTCTGAATTAATTATTAAGTATATTCAAGTTAAAAGTTTTAATTGTCATTTAAAATTAAAAAATTTCTGCTGTTTGAGATAAGCATAATTAACATATATATTAAATATGGCAAATTTTATTAGTTTTTTCTAATAAATTACACTACAATAATTAAATATTGGTTTAATTATATGATAATTATATTGTAAGTTGTAGATTACTTTTTTATTAATTATTGTAAAAGTTAAGAAAATCAAACACAAGTTTTAAGATGTAAAATTAAAACACATATAAAAGAAAATAAAATTAGCATAATATTTTATTTAAAATGTGAAAGTTGATACTACAATGTTTATATAGGACACTCTGTATAATTAGAAATAATATTAATTTGTAAATGTTCAAGCAGAAAGATATGATTGAATAAAACAAAAATTTACCGTTTTTTTTTTAAATGAAATTTTATTACTGTCAAAGAAACTTTTGTGTGAAATATTTTTCTATTTCGAATAATGAAGTACTAATTATTAAACAAAAAACTAATTTAAAATTCATAAAATGTGCTGATTTCTCACGATATTCATTTTCATATTTTTCAGTAGTTTTAATGTTAATTATCCAATTTATGAAACAAAACTTTTATAATTTTTTATATATTTCAAACTTTCATTATAAAAAAGAAATTAATGACAAAAAATACTGCGTTTACTAAATTGGAATATCAGTTTTAATTTGAAAATATTTTTCAAAAAATAATTAATAATTAATTTACAATTTTTTATTTTATATATACATTTGTTGTAACGTTGAGAATCTACAAACATTAATAAATTAAAATATAGCAGATTTTCATTTATGCGTCATTAATGCACGATGACAGCTTTTCAATAACGAAATTGACGTTCCTGCAAAATTCCTGCTGACTGCTGTCCCAACAAATCATTAGACCTAACCGACCTAACCACGTGAAATGTCAACAAACTCAAACCATTAACCTCAAATTTTCGCTCACAAGATTCTACACTATAAATTCCTGCTTCCACATCCAGACATCAACGCTATCGTGTTTTGAAATATGAAAAGTGCAAACATACATCTTTGCTGGACTGAATAAAGAGTGCTGGCAGGAACCCCTAAAGGATCGTTCTGGCGAGATTGTGGGCACACGTGTGAAGAGCTCGCCGTCGGCTATTCATGGAGCAAGCTTTAGCCCCGGACCGGACCGGACACAATAGCTTTTGTTCGTTGTATGTCCACTCACGAGTTTAATGTTTGTACAGGCCGGTGTGGCGCTGCTGGTTGTTCCGTATCTGGTATTCCTTGTCTGACGTGTTTAGGAACATGCGGAAGTCGAGATTAAAAACATACACCATTGCTTTGTGTAGCTCTTTTGAGGATGTATGTGTGTGTGTGTGTGTGTGTACTTTGAGTTTGCCAAGCTTTTTACATACTGTCTAGTTAAATTTTACGAATGAAATTAATTAATTTATAAAGTTTTGCTGTGGATAATAGCGAGTTTTAACTAGATAATTTAAAATTAAACGGTGGGGGTTTTTAAAATCTTTGTAATATTATGTTTTCGAATAAAAGTTTCAATATTTTTGTATGTTTATATATTTTATTAAATGCTAAAGATTATTAGTAAGCAATGGTGGAATTCTGGACAGTTCTGAAACGTTATAGAATGTTCTGTTTTCTTTCTATACATAATTTTTTATTTAATAGAAATAGACAAAACGTTCTGTAACAATACATAGCATTTAAATAATTGTAGCAATATAATAGCATTTTTGTAATCGTAATTAAAATTATAAAGTAGTTTACAAAAAATTAACCATATGTATAAGATAAATACAGAGCATGTATCAAAAAATACGTTCATTGTCAAATAGAACTTCCAAATAAAGAAATGTATTTGTAAGTTGTCATTTGATAGAATATTGGTTTCCATTTCGATTAAAAAACAAGAAAAATTTCTTTCTTTGAAGACTTTTTTTACTTTGGTTCTATTCGATAATGAATGTATTTTTTGACACTTACTCTGTATTTATGTTATACATATGGTTCATTTTCGTAAACAATTTTTTAATTTCGATTACAATTACGAAAATATTATACAATTCAGTAACAGGTGTATTTAAAATTACAGCATAATTTTCTTAAATTTACAACTAAGTTTTTAAATTTAAAATAAAGGAAATATTTAATTTAATGGTAATTATTTAAGGGAAAAAAATAGAACTTGCGTAAATCAATTTTTATATAAATTTTGAAATAATATTTATGATTATTTAATATTGTACAATTACCTTTTTATATTAATTTAAAACAAAACAAAACATTTTAGGACAAATAAACACAGGCATTGAAAATTATATAAATTTAACGTTTTAATGATGCAAACAAAAATGCATTTATTAGATAAATTTATCAATAGCAAAGGATGAATCTGTAAAAACAAATCTCTATTTTTTTAATTGGCAGTAAACAAATATACCTAAAAATCGGTGATATTTTTCGAATATTGGCAGCAAACATTAAACATTTGAACAGTTACAATACCTATTTGTTTTAACACATTGTTGATTTGCATAAGTTTGTCTTTCTTTACATGACATTCAAAACGTTGATATTATAGTTTATTTTTTCGGAATTTGTAAAAATACTTTATTAATAAATTATGTTTTACAATATAGACAATCTATTTGTATTATTATTTAAAAAATTGAAATAATTAAAATACTTACTTGTGTATTCTAAACAGCTTAATTATATCTAAAATTACTTCGTATATTTTTAAAAATAATTATTCTATTACATTTTTATCCTTCAGCATTATTTTTATTTTTTATCTTTTGTTACATGTGATTTTGATAGGTTAAGTAAAATTAAAATTGTATCGTAAGTTAATTTACATTTTTAATATGTTATTATGTTTAATTATTTTAAAAGCCAGATTATCACAGATCTGTTTATTGAAATTTTCTAAAGAGTTTGAAAAAATAAAAATAGACATGGACACAATGAACTAGTCATAAGCTTTATTTTAACTCGTAGGTTAATTGTTGACAAAAATGATTTATTAGGTTAGTTCAATGTATATGGAGAACATTTTTTTAATAATTGGATGTTTTTTTTAAAATAATATTCTGTTTAATAGTTATAGAAAATATTTGTCCTATAAAAAACAAAACTCATTAAATATACGTCGTGATAGTTTGTTTGATTACATTTAGTTTAGAATTAGTTGATTAGATTCTAATGGAATTGAATAATTAATTCATTAAACTTGTTCATTTTTTTAGAGTACAAAATCGATAATAATAAATATTAAAATAGTATTAATCATTTTAATACCGTTTTCATTTTAGATTAGTAATTAATATCTCAATTATTAATGAATTAATATTAATAATTTATTAAATATTTAGACTGATAGAATTTTGATTACAGTTCTACGCATTATCATACAAATAAGATAAAATTAATCAAAAATTAATTTAAAATATGTCATGTACAATGTATTTAATATATTTATTGTTTATATGAATGCATTTAATCAATAATTCAATTATTTATATTTTTGTAAATGACTTGTCATTGAAATATATATTGACGAAATGTATATTATATTAAATTAAATTAATTTATATCATTATTTAATTTAGTATTTAATAACAATGACTTGTATTTAGTAGTTCTCTATTAATTTTAATTATAAGTCGACGTTTTGACGTACTCTGCGTACATTATTAGAAAAAATTATACAAATGACATATATAATTAATAAATAATTAACAAAATAAGTAACGTATTGATGCGTTAGAAAATCTTCATGATGTGAAATTCGAAAATAATAAATTGCAAGACTCATCAATATTAACAGTAGATTGATAAGAAAAGATAAGAAAAGCAATAGAAATTTATAAACAAATATATAACATCAATCAGTGTGAAGGTACTGATTTAAATAAAATTTGGATTTTTTTTATTTAATAATTTATAATAATATAGTTTTATAATATAGTTACTTATTTTGTTATCTAGTAACTTATTTCTATGTTTTGTTTATTTATTGTATATGTAATTTTTATCATTTTTCCTGATGATGACGTACGTAGAGTACGCCGAAACGTCGATTTTTAATTAAAATTAATGCAGAACTAAATCCTAAAATCTTTTTATTTTAATATATTAACCTTTTTCTAATTGACATACTTTTTAATTAATTTAATTTCTAATACCAAACTTTGTAAATATGTTACTTTTTTGAAAAAATATTTTATACATATGCAAGATCTACTAACACTATGAGATATACGCAAAAAATATTTAAAAAATTAAATAATTTCACTATAATACATATAATTTTCGATTGAGAAAATTTGAAGCATGTTTCAATAGAATAATATACATTTTTACATTTATAAATACAAATATAATAATGCAATAATGAAACCAATATATATTCCATTACAGTTATATAAACTGACACAGCTGCCAATTGGCTAATTAAATTGCAAATCAAATTATTGTATAATTTACAATATACGGTTTTATACTAATCGATATGTCATTTGTCGTAGTTTAGTATCAAATTATAAAAATTGTCTAAACAGTTTGAAACTGACATATATTATCGATCTTATCCATCGTTGTTATAAAAACATTATAAATTTTAAAAATCAAAGTAAATTATTTGAATAATAAATAAAAATAATTTACTGTTACATACTTTTACATAAAAAAAATCATTTGAATAATTAGAAGAAAAACTACTTTTAATAAACATAATATTATAAATATTATTTATTTAATAATTCATATATAAAATTGTAAAAACATGAAGTTATAATAATAAGAAATAATTGAATTTATAGAATTTTCTGATTGTGAGCTAGTATTCCGTGATCGATCTATCCTCGTCGCAGATGTTTCGCCATACATCGTAGGTGGCATCTTTAGTGCTTGGTGACTGACTTAGAGTGTCTGCTTTGCAATTTGGTATATATACGATCTTCAGCAGAACATAGAAACAAGTTACTAGGTAACAAAATAAGTAACTAGATTGTGAAATTTATAAATTATTAATTAAATAAAGTATATTTTATTTAAACCAATGCTTTTACAGTGACTGATGTTATCTTTTTCTTTATAAATTTCTATTTTTTCTCTTATCAATCTACTCTTAATATTGATCAGTTAGAAAATCTGTATAATGTAAAATTCGAAGATAATATAATAACAGCAAGACCCATAAATATTAACAGTGGATTGATAAGAGATTTATAAACAAATAAATTCAGTCACCAAGCACTGAGGATGCCATGTAAATGTATGGTGAAACGTCTGCCACAAAGATAGATCGACCACAGTATATTAGCCTAGATAATACTATAAATTTAATAGATATACGCTATTGAATTCTATGGCTATTATGATAAAGATAAAGTAAAAACAAGTGTCAATTAAATAAATTTAAGGTTATTGCTTCGTTCTAAAACAATATAATTTTTTATAATTGATTTACAAAAAGATAAAGTTACTTTTACTTTACAAAAAATTGACAAGAAAAATGAGTAACTTTTAATTGAATTTTGTAACATGATACGCACGAAATAAGAAAATAATTCTTTCAAGTTTGATTAGATTTTGATTTCTCTTGGGAAAAATTCTTTTTCCAATCAATTATCGTTAATTTTTTTATTCTACAAAGATTGATTCTAAGAGTTGAAAGTACGATAAACTCATTTTCAAAGCATATAATATTTCAATACCAAAAAATATATTATAAATTTGATATTACTTAGAGTACATCCAAAAATATTCGTTATTAAAAGTGTGCTTCTAAGCCTTATTTTGAAAACAGTTATAATAATTTTAATCAAATTGTATGAATCTACGTATGATTGAGAGTATTTTGCGTGAGTAAATGTTTTCAAGTGGCAAGAATAAAATAGCATGTATAAAAGGCATTACATATGTAGATGAAGAAAAAGTTACTTGTCTGGATAGAAATGTTTGTCGAAAACTAATTTCTAAATAACTAATTTTTAATATGTATGTATATTTTACACAGTTAATTAATGAAGCAAAAATTACTTGTTTGGATAGAAGTGATTTGCGGAAAATAATTTCAATATACTGGAAAGAGTTTGTGCCACATCCTTTTGGGTACATGCTGTAACTGTATATGTATATATTAATCAATAATATGTAAAGTTGTAGAAAGTTGTTAAAAGATTTGAAAAACATAAATAAATTATTGGTGTATATTTAATATGTCAATGTATTTAATATATATATATATATATATATATATATATATATATATATATATATATATATATTTTCAAAAAAAAAAATTTGATGCATTTAAAATTTTTAATTTTTAATTTTGTCGTTTTAATAATGCTTGAAGAATTATACCACAAAATATAAATGGTGACTGAAAATTATCATATTACTTAAAAGTATCAATATTTTTTGCTTTCTGAAGATTTAATTTCAAAATTGAAAATACTATAAACATGTTTGCAACGCGTTTAATATTTTAATTTAAAAAATAAATTGCAAATTTAATATTGTAATACAGTGTAAGAATATTTTTTGTTCTCATAAAATTGTACAATATTAAAATATACTTACTTTATTTAGCTTTGCTTTTGTGCAGTATATGCAAATAGTAATTTAAATTTTTATTATAAACTATGTTTATTTTTAATATGACTTTGTGCGAGAAAAATGCATACACTGTAATAAATTTGAGAAATAACTTTATATTAAATTAATGTTACAGTTGTGTAAATATTCATAGTCCAGTTTATGTTGTATTTTTAGTTGTAAAATTATGTATAGTGTTTTTATGCTAAACTTTTTTATTACGTTTAGTTTAATGTTGCAATGCAATTAATTATTTTTACTAAATATTCATTTTAAAATTACAGAACATATATTTAAAAATGATATTACTTATGTTTCATATTTTAACGATTTAATATAGGTATCCTTAAAAGGATTTTTATACATGTTACATTTTAATATGATATTTAACATGGTAAAAAAATCTTTCAGAACTCATTACATTAAAATAAAACGACTATAAGTTGTAGTTCTGACGTTTTGCCAAACTCAACGTACATTTTCATCATTTTTTTGATAAAGATATACGTTGAGTTTGTCGAAACATCGATTATTAATAAATATGAATACAGAAACTACAACTTAAAGCCGTTTTATTTTAATATAATGAGTTCTGAAATATTTTTTACTATATTAATTTACATTTAGTTTTCACAGTGTAGAATAGAATACAAAGAAAAATCATGTTTCCTATCAATAACAAACTAAAGTTTGTTATTGATCATTTCCATTACAAAGCAAATAAATAAAAATCAAACATCATCCATATACGCGATTTTTGTACATTTGTTCGTCAATCGTATCTTCTGCATTTCCATCAGATTGCGATCAAATCAAAAATCAGTTCAATTCAGCACAAATTCAACTTGAACAAGCCAAAGATGCGTCTTTCAGCTGTCGTTGATTTGTCCCAGTTTCCGAATCAATACCAACTTCATTTTTCTTTCAACAGCAGCAGCTTTTGTATTCCTACGAAATATGCTAGCTGTTCTTTGTGCTTAAGCATCGCAAACGACGAATAACTAACGCAAAACGCTTATGGCACCCATGCAAGTCAATTTTTGATGGGAACCGTGCAGTTTCGTATGCGACATGTCGACGCCCAAGTTATGGGTAAAGTTTTTACAAGGCTTAGTAATCGAATTATGAATATTTGATGAAGGACGAGTTGGAATAGATAACTGGGTAGAGTATATCACGATGCGGGCAACTTTTAAATATTGTCGGTGATTTATCGTTTAGCATTGTCTGTGACAGATTCTGTTTGTGACCTTTAGCGGAATTTAAAATTGGTGCTAAAGTTTTCCAGAATTTTTGTCGCCTGACTTTAAAGATTTAATGTTTTTTTGTTTGATATGTATTGATTTTTGTTATTCCAAAATAGTAATCTTTTGAATAATAAAGATAATTTTCTGTGTGTATAGAGTTACTTTCTTGATAATAATGTTATTTATTACTCACCCCCATGTTAGTTTTTAAATCATTATTCAACTGTGTTCTACTCATATGTAATGGTGGTTACTTATTCGGATAAATAAATAGGTAATAATTGAATAATATTCTACTATATTTATTTTTATAACACAAATTTAGATTGTATAATGCTTAATTTCTAATTAAATATATTTACATTAACAATAATCATGTTTGTTAATGTGAATTTAATTACAATTAAAGCTAATGCAATTACAGTGAGTGCGTTTATTAATTATTGTATCTATATTTATTTAAAATTGCAATTGGTGTGTAATTTTGAACAGCTGCATAAAATTTCGCAAAAATAATTAAATAATTAGCTTTTAATTACAGTTATATAAATTTTACTTTATGATGCGTTTTCAAATTTAATTTAATGTGGTATTAATATTATTATTATACAATATGCTAGTTAATTGTTATAAATTTGGTGTATTTTATTGTATTTTCAAATAACAACCCTTGAAAATTTATATTGTTTTACAAGAACTAGTATTTTTAAAACTACTAGCACTATATTTATTTAGTAATTAGTACCTACATGCTTTTACTATAAAGTAAACAATTAAAATTACTGTAAATTATCAATTTGAAATCTAAATGTACATAATTGTACTACTCCATCTAATGATTGATAGATAATATATGAAGATAGACAAATAAAATTGTACTATACATACTTACAAACAAGAACTAAAAAAAAAAAGAAGATAAATGACTGTGCATGAAGCACATGTTATGTGTCAGATTTTTTTCTATGATTGATTTGGTTTATGCGTTAGAAGATGATATCGGAGATGATATACTTTCAATAACTATATTATTCGTATGAGTTTTCGTGCTGTGCTAGCGCGTACTTGAAAAACTAGGTTATAAATTTGATCACTGAAACAATATTTTTAAAAAACTGTGTCAGACAGTTTTTTTTTTGCGATAAAGAATATTAAAAATACAATAGACGTTATAAAGTTGTAGAGTAGCCATATTTTTGGGTGATTGTAAAATATCTGATAGGAATTTTTTTAGGCTTTTGTGATATTGTAATAGATATTACAAATAATGTACTCGTATATTATAAATTGTATATTTGTATTACGTTTATAGTCTCCGGATTTGTGAATGTTAATATTAAAAAAAATACAAACATAAATTAAATTCAAATTTTTCTAATACAGAACTGGTGACAAGAAAATTGTTTAATTGTTTTGACCACTGTAATTTGTGTAATTTTAGATACTGATTTAAATAGTAAACAATCCTTCAGAACTCATTATATAAAATAAAGCTGATTTAAGTTGTAGTTCTGTATTAATATTTTTTAATAATCGATTTTTCGACGAACTCAACGTACGTTTTCATCAAGAAAAATGATAAAAATGACATTTACTGTAACTTGTTTCTATGTTCTGTTTATTTACTGTAAATGTTATTTTAATTATTTTTGCTGATGAAGACGTATGTTGAGTTCGTCAAAACGTCGATTATTAATAGATATTAATATAAAACTACAACCTACAGCCGTTTTATTTTTTCTGAGATATATATGCACTTCTGAGAAGAAAATTGAGTTCAAAAAATGTATAATATGACAAAATTCATATTATATAAATTTTTATCAATTTATAACTAAAAATTCTTTCATAAATCATATATTTATAAATTTATCAACCAATAAACTGTCATGGAAAATGTCAAAGCGTGAAAAATGTATGTAAATCGCATAAATATAAGGGTTAAAAAACCACCCCCATTGCATGCACGGTAAGGTGCATTAACATTACATATTCAGTACGCGATACCACGCTAACACTGTTCTCAATAATACTTCCCTCCGTACTTTACACAATAAAAATATCCTGGTGTAACTGACCGTCTATGACCTAACCTCACTTTAGACGTCAATGCAACGTCGGTATGACGTGCGTTATCCCCTCCCCCGTATGAGAAAAATGGCTACTAGATGGAAATGGTAAACACAAGCAAAATGATGTTCTTTCTTCGTTAATTATGTTATTTATTGTAACGTAAGTTTTCTAGGATAATCGGTGAAATAAAAGTAAAGTATTGCGATGTCATTAAGACTCTATTCAATTGACGAACAATCGAAATTAATTTGATTGGTTGTTTTTGTCTTCTATACAATCTAATTGTAATTGTTCTCAAGTTTTTTATTTTTTCGTTTAGGGGATGATAAAATCTTTCTGTTGGTAATGCTTCTGTTGATATGTAAAATAAACAAGAAATTTTCTTGTGCGTTTCTGTTGCGCACAGATAATTGCCCGTTGTAAAACAGAAATTGTATACACAAATTTGTTGTGACAAGTTGTACGGATTAAAAAATGCTGTAATTTTATTGCATGCCTTTGCAATTTCTAGTTACATTTTTAGTAACTTTACTATTACCAACATTATTATAAAAGTTACTATCAGTCATATATATTTATAATCGTTCATTTAAACTTGTCGTATTGAAATATATATATATATATATATATATATATATATATATATATATATATTAGGGTGCATCGAAAAAAATCGAAATTGCTGGCTAGGGTCTCAAACGATAGTTTTTCATCTAAAAACATGCGGAACACCAAAAATCCGGTAAAAAAAATTTTTTTAGAGGGCGCGCGGGGCCCTCAAAAATGCCATTTTTAGCACTTTTTTCAGTTTTGAGGCTATATCTCCTCAGAAAATGGTCAAAAATGGCTGAATTTTGGATATATTGTACCCAGAACTATACCCTAGAATGTGATTACATGCGACAGATATGGAGATAATATGCTGATAAACTATACTTAACTTAAAAAGCACATTTTTTGCCACTTTTCATTTTTTCGGAAATTTGCGATCTTTTAAGGTAATAAGATGAAGGTAAGAAGGTCATTTAAGGTAATAAGATGATAACCGATATTTTTTTTTTATCTAAAATCATGCGGAACACCAAAAATCCGGTAAAAAAATTTTTTTAGAGGGCGCGCGGGGCCCTCAAAATTGCCATTTTCAGCATGTTTTTAGATAAAAAAAACTATCGGTTATCATCTTATTACCTTAAATGATCTTCTTACCTTCATCTTATTACCTTAAAAAATCGCACATTTCCGAAAAAATGAAAAGTGGCAAAAAATGTGCTTTTTAAGTTAAGTATAGTTTATCAGCATATTATCTCCATATCTGTCGCATGTAATCACATTGTAGGGTATAGTTCTGGGTACAATATATCCAAAATTCAGCCATTTTTAACCATTTCCTGAGGAGATATAGCCTCAAAACTGAAAAAAGTGCTAAAAATGGCATTTTTGAGGGCCCCGCGCGCCCTCTAAAAAATTTTTTTTTACCGGATTTTTGGTGTTCCGCATGTTTTTAGATGAAAAACTATCGTTTGAGACCCTAGCCAGCAATTTCGATTTTTTTCGATGCACCCTAATATATATATATATATATATAATAGATTAAAATAATATTTATTGTAATATGATTTACATTTATATTCACACAACAATTATTATAGGTTATAGTATCACATATGATAAGAAAGGTATTGTAATTATACCAAATTTGACATATCGAGATTTTTACAGAAAAGTACGAATTAGATTTATAATAACACGAATTAACAGTTTTTAGCGTGATATCCGTTTGGCTGTCTTTCGATCTGTGGACATACATGTGTTAAAAAAATTTCATAGTTAAGCTTCGGAGATGAATATCTCAATTTGATTAACTTTTGATAAAGATCTGCCAACCGGAATTGGTAATTTACTGATTTCACTTTTATGTGTTTTACGAATATTTCGCAACAGAAAAAATTATTGAACAAAAATTTCTAAACAAGTTATAAATAACAATTTTTATTTGAAACATTTTTCCATATTGCTAAATAATTTTTTTATAATTTTTATGATATATAATTCTGCTAATAGGTGGCATATTTATGTCAAAACACAGCAGATATTTTTTATTAGTTGGCATATCGAAATGAAATAACTAAAATTGCAGTGTAGTTTTGTTGCATCATGCAGAACATACAGAAATATGTCGAAATTGTTGCGCAAATTTTTTGTGCGATTTTAATCTCATTGCAGTATTATAATGTAATTTAATTTTCATTAGAAAAAAATAGTGTTGTATTCAAATATAATAATAATTATTTTTCGGATAAATTACAACACTAGCTGTAGGCGGTCCTTTTTAGTAATAAACTTCATTATATGTTTGTTGAATAATATGCTGTATAAAATTTGAAATAAATAACATTTTAAAGTCAAATTTTATTCGGATTTATTTTATAATAACATCTAACATACGTATATCATAAAATCGTAGATTTTTGTTTTTAATGTATCTGTAGTTATAAAAATTTTATACGACAGTATTTTATATTATATAAGTTATTTTTCCTGATTTTAAAACATATATTTTATCGCAGTGTTTACATTTTATGATACATAATTTTTACCGTAAAATTTTTATTAGATTATATGAATTTTTTGCAAATCAATTAAAATGTTTCAGGTAGATAAATTTAAGTGCTACGTTGCATAAAATTTTTAATAGAACATACGATATAATATATATAATATATAATATATACGATATAATATATATATATATATATATATATATATATATATATATATATATATATATATTTGTTTCTTGGGATTTTCAGTCAGACAGAATAAAAACAACTCAATTCATTTTCCAGTCACTAAAACAAATCTATATATATGGCAACTTTAATAGAAATGGTACAATTATTTATTTGGTTATTAAATAAAAACACCGATATTTGTAAAATTAGAACTATTGGATTTTACGAACTATATAAAAATATTTTATTTTCAGAATAAATATTAATTTTTACAAATAAAAATTATTTTATTAATAAGTTGCAGAAAATAAGTAAAAAAATTACTTGAAATAAAATGGCTTTTGATTTAACTTCTGTATTAATATTTATTAAAAATTTTAACGAACTCAACGTCCGTCTTTACTGATGAAGACGGACATTGAGTTTGTCGAAACGTCGATTTTTTTTAATAAATATTAATACAGAATTTAAATCAAGTCCGTTTTATTTTATATAATGAATTCTGAAAGATTTTTTTTGCTATGTTAAAAATTACTTATTTTGTTACCTAGTAACTTGTTTCTATGTTCTGTTTATTTAATGTAAATGTTATTTGTATCATTTTTCCTGATGAAGATGTATTAATACAGAAACATAACTACAACTAAAACCGTTTTATTTTAATATAATGAGTTCTGAATAATTTTTTTACTGTGATATTTACATATTTTACAAGTTTTAGGCATTTTTTTGCACGTAAGCATAAAAATGCTTTTTTTTTTTGGCGTAAATGCCTACCCTTGGTCGTTAATTTATAAACTTTATGTTTATATTAAAAACATTTCATATAACTGTACCTATGTATAAAAAAAAGATATAAAGAATTATACCATTCCAACCAATCAATTAAATTATAAAATGCTACTTTATGTGCATTTTCAGTTGACCCTCACATGTTTAAATTTAGAAATTGATTCGACAATATATAATTTTGGGTCAGTGTCTTTTAAAGCCTGTAAAATAATTTGATTGCAGATAAATAGAAAAATTATGTCAAGGAAAATTATTTTCCACAGCTTCAAAGCAATTCATGTGAAACCATATTATTACAGTGTGTTTATTCTGTATATTGTTTGGTAAAAAAATATGAATAAAAAATATTAAAAAAAAATATGAAATTGGAACATATTTTTAATATTTTTTTTGCATATGTATGTATTAATTATTATTTAATTTTTGTTTTGCTTAAGTTTAATTTTTTAATTTCCAAATTTATTTGTTTAGTTAATTTATTGGAGATTATGCATATTTGCTGCAGTTGTGATTAGGGCTATGCGATCATGGAAATTTGCGGTCGATTATTGATTTTTTATGGATCTGATCGACTGATCAATTATGATTGATTTTTATTCGGCTATTTCTGCCTATTCGTAATGTTTATAACAGTAAAATAACTAGTTAATTTAAAAATAGTTTTATTTGTAATATCACGAACTGTGTCAAATTTTGTCCAAATTACAAACAAAACAGTTACACCACAATATTACAGACGAATAGATCGATCAAATGAACAGATTTATCTGATCGATTTTTCGTTTATTGTGATCGTTTGGATCGATCGATCAATTATTTTTCGCAACCATAGTTGTAATTAATTTATATTAAGTAAAGTTGAAAAATTATAAATGCCATTCTTTTGTTGCTTTCTTTTTGTTTTAATTTTGAAAAAAAAATTTAATATTTTGACAGAAAAACACACAATATGTATATATTTAAATAAAATTAAAAATAAATATGAAATAAATAAAACAGAAATAGGCAAAACATAATTTAAATAAAAATTATAAATTTTAATTAATGCTTTTGTAAAATTTGTAATTATAATTATAAAAATGAAAACAATACATTTATATTTAGTGGATAAAGTAATAGGAAAAAACATGAATTTATTATCAATATGTTTTATTCATCTTTGGAGGTTTTTGCCCTCAAGGATTTATTTTTTCAATTTTTTCTTCGACACCTGTCTTCAGGACGGACTGTTTTGCATTTTTTCTTTTTTTGGTCTATATCATCTACATGTTTTGCAGCTTTATCTTTTAAAAGTCTGTTTTTTTTTTTATTCTTCTACGTCTCATAATACTAGATTTGCATATATATTATTTCAGTAAGATTTTTTTTATTAAAATTGTAGAAAAAAATCTGAAATTTTAAAGTTATATGAACTTAAATTTGTCACTGAAATAAAAATATTTTTTACTTTTACTAAATAATATATTAGTTATAAAGGCGTTATTTGAGAGTTAATTACTCACACTAATTAGGTATTCAATTTTGTAAGCTTATAATTAATCATAAAATTTGCACTAGTATTAAAATTTTTTTAGTGGAACACCTTCACCAAAATATATTTAGTATCATTCGCATTTTAATATTTTTGGTTATTTTTGGTGGAGGTGCCAATTGCATTGAAATATATGAGTTATAACTATTGTTATGTTGCAGTGTAATTATTCAAATAAATTACAACATTTGTTTGAAGCTCGCACCTAAACTTCATCCTCATGATCTAAAAAAGATTACAAATTCCTGATTTGATCCAAAAAAAAAACCAATTGTATAAATTGATCTATGATCTGATCTAGAACATATTATCTGTCAGGATCTTGATTTAAATCCTTTTTAAAATGATCTATCACAACACTACTCATGTGTAATAATCATTATTAAGTGTTTATTGAATAATATACTAGTATTGCACGTTGCTACTTTTGATACTTGCAAGATATTGAGATTATTAATATATTTTTCTTTTTGTTCCAGGTATGAAATCCAGACACAATAAAAAATTTTCTTCAATTATCGGAATAGTAAGAAATTTATATCTATATTATAATTTAATATGCTTATTCTATTTATTTTAATATATATATTTAAATATTTATAAAAACAATAAAAAATCTCGAAGACAGTTGATAATCTAATTGTATAGTTAACCATTGTTAAAGTTAACAACGTTTGATGAAATTAACTTTTAAAGTCTAAGTATTAGATAATGTAACTGTAGTTATTCGAGTATTATTAACTTTGTTCATAATTTTCTGAGGAACCAATTTATAAATTTATGACAATTCTATGGTAACTACCAAACTTTCTACATATAGAATCGTATTAAAACTTGTGCAATCAGTATTAAAATCGAATTGATTTCCATAATTATCATATTTTATTCAAAATTATTCAAGTTAAATTTTTCTTTTATAGAAAAATATTTTGCGGTATAAAAATTATATAACATAAAAAAATGAATAAATCTTGTTGCGTATAAGAATGAGATTATATTTTAAGAGATCAAAGATAATCTTATGAATATAAAAAAGGCGAAAAAGCGTGGATTTATAATATGAATATTTTTCTCGATATTACATCAAATTTAAAATATTTTATTTTTATTGTGTTTGTATGCGACGTGCAAACGATTTATTTAACAAGATTTAAATAAAATCACAACGCAAACACAAAATTATTTGTTTTATTTAAAGAATGTAAATCATTATTAAGAGCTTTTCGCAAAAAATTGTAAATATTATTTTTGCAAATAGCAAAAAATTAATTAGGAACCAGTAAATATTTGTTTTAAAAAATTAATCTCAAAAATTACTACAGTGTTTTTATAAATACAATAAATTTTCAACATGCTTAAATTAGCTATAGCTTTTTTTGCTATTTGCTGGCTATTCGAATTTACTGGAAATAGCGATAGAATACCCTGTAATTTTTAAAGATGACTTTGTATTTAGATGTATATATGCAGTGCATCTTTTAATTAATATTTTTGAAGTTTTACATTATATTATTAATTATTATATAAAATTTATATAATGTGTTTATTAAGAATGGTTAATTTGTTAAAAAAATTATCATGCGAACACAAAAATTATGACAATTTATGGTAAAAATCATCTATTGTTTTGTTTGTGTAGGCACGTTAGTTTGTAAAACAAAGACATATGCGCTGTGGCATAAATGTGTTAAAAACAAACACAATGCGTGTTAAATTTATAGATAATTTTAAATATAGGCCTTTTCGTCGCGTCGCTTGCTCCATGGAGAATTGTACGGCGTGCTGCAATCATGATTTATTATTTTGACCCAGTTGGAATTTATACACTGAATCGGCGATTTTTTTTCTCTGTCATATTTTCCAAACTTACTAGTTTACTTTGCGTTTGCAACTCAAACAATTATTATTTATATTTTGATTTTATTTTTAATTTATTTATATGTTAAAATTTATGAGCACTGCTGCAGTGTTAATAATTTTAATTAATTTTAGAGATCCTACACACTAGCGTAGATATGTACGATAAAAAACTTACACACATTTAATCGTGGTCCATTTGCTCAGAACCTAATATGCATAATATAATAAATTTGGAATAAATGTTTTAAATTATAAAATTTACTGAAAAACAATAAAGCTTAATACATATTTTGAAAGCTAGAATTTCACCGTTACTAACAAATTTTTGATCTAAAAAACGTTACCAGTGATAAAAAAATCTTTCATTGCTTTAAAAATTGTTTATTTTAATAATTTATCAAATATATTTAATACAAATATTTAAATCAATACTTTATTTTTTTTTTCTAATTTAACTTTTTAAGTAGTTATAATTATTTTCTTTTAATTTTACGCACAAGAATTTGATCTATCCAAGCACTTGACAAACTTTTAGTTTAAACGCCAAGTATTTGGATTTGTCAAATTATTGTGTTAGTGTGTAAAACTAAAACAATAATCGGTATAAGATTTAAATTTAATTTTTAAATTTAAGTTTCAATTTTACTAAAGCTATGACAAAAAACGCCATTTAGGGAAGCGCTTTGTACAAAGAAACGCGTAACTCAAAAGGTTAATACAAAAATTGTAATACAATTTTGAAAAATGCCATTATCAGTTATTAAACTTTTATCTAAAAATATTGGCAGTTTTATTTATTATTTTTTGCACTAAACAACTGAAACAAAACAGAATAAAATAAAATAAAAATAAACTGAAAAAAAAACACATGTTTTTATATAGATACCTTGAATAGCAACCAATGAAGCTGTAGGTATCTAAAAATACCGATACACAGCAATTTTTTGTCTGCATTCCATTCGTTGTTGAAAAGGAAGCCGTAACTGAAAGCTTTTGTATCTGTAGGGACTTTCCGTCTTTTTATCTATAGTTCTATAGATCTATATAGATACAGGTAGAAAGAGTCAGTGAGTGGTGATT
This sequence comes from Clivina fossor, assembly GCA_963966155.1. Lineage (NCBI taxonomy): Eukaryota > Metazoa > Arthropoda > Insecta > Coleoptera > Carabidae > Clivina > Clivina fossor. The sequence continues at coordinate 14,395,614 of OZ014560.1, forward strand.
TTATAAAAAGTGCCTCTAGTTGCCCTGACGTGACCTGAGCTGTAGAAAAGACTGAAAGCGCAAATGAGGTACAACGAACTTTTGCAGGAATATGTTCTCTAAGAAAATAAAAAATAAAATTATCACAAAAATATCTGAATTTTTTATTAAAAAATATATGTACATTTATTATGTTTCAATTTATTTATAGTTTGCGTATAATGTTTTTTGATTATTGTTATAAATATATTTTTAATTAATTAAAACCAGTATAGTTATAGTGTTCAAATTACTGCATAATATGATAGACTGTCCTAGCTTACTTGAAAAACTTAATTTTTTATTCCAAAACTTACATCTCGTTCTACGCTAACGTTTTATTGTGATTCTTCTAGAACAAATATATTTTTCATGAAAATTTACATTCACTAATTAATAGCTTAAATAATTAAGTTAGTCATAATAATATATTTATATATGTATTAATATTATTTATTATATATTAACTAATTTGTCATTTTGTATATATATATATATATATATATATATATATATATATATATATATATCTTGTCCTATAATTGGTTGTGTAACTGTGTAAAAGTTATTATTATTATATGTTGTTAAATAAAATTGCCAAACAATTTTTTTAGTATTTTAGCTAATATGGTAAATTGAAAGTGACAGGATGGTAAAAATACATTTACAGTAGCTTTTGCTTGACATGTATTAAAATTTTAAACAGTGAATTTTTAATTGCAAAGTTCAGGTCAAAGGTCAATCTCTATATAAAAGCTTTATTCATTCATAAGACGTTTACTCGCTGTGTTCTAGTAGTTTAAAAAATTTACTGTAACTATAATATGTATGACAGTATTGTATGATTGACAAACGCGTACATGCGTACACAATCATGCCATATACCCATAGGAATATGGCAAAAACTTTTTCTATTTAAGTAGAAATTTTACAATTATAATTTTATTTACTTTAAATAGAATTAATTATTTGTCAAACATTAACCATTTGTAAAAATGGAATAATTTCCTAAAATACGATCAATTAATGTAAAAACAATTTTAGGTTTAAATTCTGTTAATTATTTTTATTAAACGACGTTTTGACGAAAGCTAAATGCTTGTCTTCATCAGATCAAGAATTTATCAATGACATAAATTTAAATAACAAGTACAAAGCAAGTTATTAGATACCATACATGTAACTAGATCACAAGAATTATAGTTTTTTAATTAATGGAAGCCAAAATTATATTCAACTCAATAATTACAAATGTAATAATTTAATTAATTACATTTAAAAGCTTTACTGTTCCATTCGAAAAACTTTTTGTCCCAATCTATTTCAAAAGAATACAATATAAAGTGCTCTTTACCAAACTCTGTCTCTGAAATAAGGAAGCGACTGATGGTACTTTTATAGCCTCTTAAAATTATGAGCACCCAGGCAAACACCTGCCATATATTCTTCTATTCCCGAAAAACGGACGAAACCAACGAAGGTTTTTGTTTTGTAGAGGACAAAAGCGGTTTTCAGCCATTTTATTACCCCCAAAGTGATCTATTTGAAGTTCGTGTCCTAGTTAGGAAATTGCAATTTTACAACCGGGCTTTTCGAGAGCTGCGGTAATTTGTTTATGATATTAAATGTGTTGGCATTGCGACAAGGATAAATTTTGTTTTCAATTTCTATTGTACGAGTTGAATACGTACAAGGTAAATTGATTGTACGACAAATTGTATATATTGCCAAGGCAAACCGATAAGAATTATTTTCGCATTTGGAAATATCGTATTTTAGAACTATTTATTTTGCAAATAGTTTTCTTATGCCCGGTATTATAAAGGACCAAATAAAAGTAAAATAGTTATTTGTTAAATAAATTTATTCTACAAATAAATATTATCTCTGTATTATAAAGCAAATATCCAAATAAAATAACTATTCTTCCAATAAATTGCGAGTGTTACCAATCTAATAATGCTTTCACTTTGTAGCATATTAAATTTTTTAAACAGAAACTTAAATCAGCATAATTATTATTAAAATTTATTTCATTTGTTTTGAAAATAAAATATGAACAATACAAATAATTGTTTTATTTTAATTTATTAAATTTAAAATTATATTTTTAAAGAATTGTTATTGAATATTTGGTAACACTGCCTGCATGAGACAAAATGCACTCTGCTAGTAAATTGCGTTAGTGGGGTTATGGTTATGTATATTTGGAACTGTCAGAGTACTATTACGAAATAAACGACATAAATATCAGTAATAAACGCGAACGGGGTAAAAATTACACAGAACAAGACAAAGAAAATTTAATACAAATATTAAAACAATATATTGATATTATTGAAAATAAAAAAAACCTTAAAGTTGCCATAAAATACAGGGCTTGTGCCCAAACAGGCAATCGTAGTGGCAACCAACTAAAATTATTATACGAATGTATAAAGAAAAAATGTCGCCTAGTAGATATTTAGTCTCAAATTCATTATTTTCGAATTGAACTCTTAATAACGAATTATTGAATATGTGGTTATCGTGAGCAGAACCTGGCCACTTCGCTACAACGTCCCATATTTTTAACTTGGCTCCACATACCATTTGTACGTTGATTGAGAACCATCCTTTTCTATTCTTAAATATTTTACCATTGTTTCAGATGATCTAGACATTTTCTTTAAAATCATTAAAATTATATATTAGATATATTTTATTTTCTTTGTCGCATTTCAATGTTTAATTGAGAATACATTTATTTTGAATTTGTTTAAAATAATACATATTAATATATGATAACATACCTATATTAATAAATAAAAATAAAATCTTAATTATATTTTAAGTATATACTTTTATTTTTACAAATATTTTTCTATTATAACCTAAAACTTACAAAAATATAACCAGTCAACTGATTTATTCAAGAGAATAAAATTTATTTCCATGTATTTCGACCAAATAAAATTTATCAGTTTATTTACTAGATTTATTCGACAACTAAATTTATTTTTCGTTTATAATACAGAAATCTACCGAATAAATCGATTTATTTGGGAAGTAAATTTATTCAGTCCTTTATAATACCGGGCATTAGTCGTATATTTTAGTAAATGGGTTTGTCCCGTTCTTACCACTTTAAATTTTTTTAATGTTTTTAAATTTAAACTGTGCTATTATTTATCAAGATTTAATCCAATTTTTAGAAAACATTTATCTAGGATTTATAAGAATTTCAAAATTTTGTTTTTATGTTGTATTCGTAAATTTTGGAAAGAAAAATAATTAAAATTTTGAATATTTTATTTTGGCTATATTATTTATCCGATTTTAATAAAATTTTTAAGATAAATTTTTCAGAATACATTGTATTAAAATAAAAACTGTTTTAGGATTAAATTCTGTTTACTGTTTAATTATTTTATAAAAAGGACTTTTCGACGAAACTGAACGCTCATTTTTATCAGGTCGAAATTTATCAGTGATATTTATAAATTTTGACCTGATAAAGACGAGCGTTTAGTTTCGTCGAAAAATCCTTTTTATAAAATAATTAAACATAATCTAATCCTAAAACAGTTTTTATTTTAATACAATGAGTTTTGAAAAATATTTTACTGTGTCAATCCTTATAATAAGAAACAGATATTAACTACAAACTTAAGAATAAACTCTGGTTAATATATTGATGTTAATAGAATAAGTTTATTCTTAGAATAACTAAACATTGTATAAAAAATTTCTATTACTAGTGTCAAGTGTCGTAGATTACATGTTCTTTTTCGTTTGAAATATAACTAAATGCGTTCAATTTGAGAACGCTGAATCTAAATTATATGACTGGATATTATCCACTTATTTACGATTATTAGCTTTGTTATTTTGCTTGGTTGCACATAGAAGCATAATTTAATTCTGAGGATTTAACCGAGGTATCTGCGCACATCAAACGATAAGCCAGAAAATGCTGTGTTACAATTTTGTTGCTACGTGATATGCATTCAAATTATTATTAAAGTATCACAATTTTGGCTATTAACAGCTACATGAACAGTTTTTTTCTTATTTTTCGTTATTAATATTTAATAATAAAGTAATTTCTTACAAGTAAGTAAAGAAATAACAGCTGTAGGGCGAAATAATGAACAAATATGTATGGATTCAAATATTAGCATAGATTAAACTAATAATCTAAAAATTAAATTACTTATTCAAATTATGAAAATGTGATGTGTATTTATTTTACAATTTATTTATTTATTATTACTTTTTAATTAAAATTGATTTTTTTACTCTTCGATGAATTATTCTAAAAATATTTTATTTTATTAATATTGATGTCTTCACTTAACCTGAATTACATACATACATACATACACAATCACGCCATGTACCCAAAAGGGTGTGGCACAAACTTTTTTCATCATTCCGAAATCAGTCGCCTCCAAACATTCCTATCCAAACAAGCAACTTTCGCTTCATCCACATTCATAATTCCTCTCATACATGCTCTTTTATTCCTACTACTTGGAAAACACTCTCAATCATACCACTCCAACTATTCATCGGACGTCCACGCAAACGTATACCATCAAAATCATTCAAATAAATCTTTTTAACCAAACGTTCATTAGACATTCGCTCAACACCAACTTTTGCTACAACATTTTTTTCAATTTCACACTCATCATACACTAATCTATTTCGTACCCGATCTCTCTTATTTACACCACATACCCCACGTAAAAATCTCATTTCCACAGCAGTCATTTTCCTGAATTTATTTTTGAAATAGCAATTAATTTCTGTTTATTATTACCAGAGTTTAACTACTAATTCTGTGTAAATGAAAATTAAAAACACATAAAAATTTGAGAATCAATACATACTCTTACACAGTCTTCTTCACGTAACTCATCCCTGTACATTATCTCACAAACCTGTTTTCACATTTTCTTTGTTCCTTGTCGAGTCCATCAAGCAATAGCCCATTAACTCAGCGCCAAAAATAAAAAATAATCTTCCCTACACTACGAAATAACTACGTCAGAAGCGCAGTACTTCCTCCCAAAGCACATTATCAACCCTGCGCGCGCGTGACGGCCGACGTGAGTTCGGTTACCGGTTTACCCGTTACCGCTTACCGCATCGTTCTTCCTCTTCCTAAATAGCGATGCGCCGATCCGATACGTTCGACCGATAAGAAATTTTCAAAGTCAGACACGGAATTTGCGAACGGTTTCCGGTTCCATTAAAATGTAAGATTTCAACGGAATGCTGAAACAGTTGATAGTTGCTAATTATATACGCATTTTAGATGAAATTTGATAGTTGTAATGGAAAAAAAAGTAATTTTTACAGAACAGAAACAAATTGTTTTAATTCTAATTCACACTTTCTTAATCTAGTTTTCATTAGTAGAGTTATTAGTAGAGTACCTACACTAGCTTATTTTTTTCTCCAAATCTTTACTCTACTAATTTTAATAAACTATTAAGCAGTGGAGAATTTAGTTTAATGTTTAATTTTGTGATAAGTAGGGTAATCTGTACTAAATTTCCGTTTGAACAATTTATTTTTTTGCTTCTGTTAAATAATATATTACATTTGTATTTTTTGATAAATAGTTCTATTCATTATGCAAAGCAATGAATTTTTGAATTATTACTTAAAACCTTTTGATTAATTAAAATTTTGTAAATAATACCGAGCAATTTTTATATTATAATTATTTTGAAATACTATTCATGTCAAATAATTAAAAAAAAATTTAAAAGTCCTCGTGCTTTTGATCGAGGGACTTAAGCGCATTTTTGGCGGGCGGATGAGTATTTTTAAAATATCATTAATTAACTTATTTAGCATTGGCTGAGCGCTTTTAAACTATTCGATGCGCCAATAACTCGACAACATCGAACTAATGCAAAAAACTAGAACTCTCTACGATGTCTAGTTTAAAAGTTTTTCTGGAGCCGAACGGACAATACGTATTATTGAGCTTCCTTTTTGAAATCAAAAATGCGCAAAAAAAAACAATTTTATATTGCATAACTTTAGAAAAATATAATGTTCTACTCGTATGTAATGATTTTATTATTCATATGATTTTGTGATGTATTTTTATTTTCAAAATAATTACAGTTTTGTAATGATAACATAAAACGAATGTTTGTAAAATTTTAAATCATTTATTTCGTTTTAGTATTTTACATTTTTTATTCATATTTATGAAAACAGTTCTGAATAAATCATTCAAATAATATTACAAAAATATGTTAAAAAAAATCTACACGTATTTATTTACATATCTTTTATCTACACGGAGGCAAAATTTATTTTTTTTGTTATACATTATTAATGAATATACAAATAAAAACTAACAAAGCACATTTTCGTACTTGACCTTTCAACTTTCAGTAGTAAATTCGGAGGTTTTTAAGGGTATTACACACATTGTAGAACCAAGTGAGGATCCGTCATAAATAATTTAAACATCTATTAGATACGCACGGCCTGGAAATCGCAACCTCGGTAAATAATGCATCATTTAATGAAGATCTCAGACCACGTTTTCGAAATCAATTTTAACATAAATGTGAAAATGTTATAACAAAACTGGGTTAACAAAAAGGGTTTGAATTTCATTACTTTCAAATGAAACATTTCACGACATATTTGAGTTTACGCGTTAATGTTAAATTATTCAATTATTTCTGTTTTTCGTAAGCATATTTGATCATATGATTTTTTTGGAAAAATTGTAGCATTATGAAACAAAGGAATAATTTTCATTTATAAAATTAGTATAAAATGTTACGAGAAGTAGAAAGCGACGATTATTGTATTGTACTCAGATATTTCTGGCGAGGCAAGGTCGAAATCAAGTAATCTGGGTGAAACAAAAAAAAATAAATTTTCTATTTTAAGTGACATTCGATTTTTCCTTCAAGCGTTCTAAATGAAACTAAACTGAAAATAAATATAAGTACATAATGTAAAATTTGAAGATACAGTAATAATTGCTAGACTAATCAATATTAGAAGCAAATTAATAAAAGAAACAATACAGATTTATAAACATGAATCACTGTGTAGACATTGACTTAAATAAAATTTGGTTTCCATTAATTACAAAATCTATAATTCTTCTGATTTATTTACTTATATATTACCTAGTAACTTGTTGCTACATACTGTTATTTACTTTAATCAGAAAACAGTTTTTATTTTAATACAATAAATTCTGAAAAATATTTTACTATGTTAAATAAAAATACATGCCAAATAACCTTAATTAGGTACTAATCAGTTGTAGAATAGTATGTATATGAATATATTATTTATATTTGTTACGTGCTTTGTAAGAATTAATCTTTCTTTGGTCGAACATATTGTTTCTGACCACCCTGTGCGGTATTGCATTTCTTGCACTTTTTCACATATTTTCAATAATCAAATTCAAATTCAAGCGAAAATAAACACTGAAATTGTCAATTAACTTAATTTGACTTAATAATTTTTAATATAGCCGTCGGAAATATCAAATTAAATACACTTGACCGTGTTTCTTTAAACAAATAGCAGTATAGTATAGCGAGGTGAACGGTATACACGTGTTTTTTTTGCTCGATACATTTAGCAGTGTTCAGCGATAAAAAACCATATTTAAATTTTAGTTTTAAGTAAAATATATAAATTGAAATTCAGTGAACATATTAAACATATCGTATTTGAAAAAACTGTAACATATATTTGATAATATCAATATATATGTAGTGCTTTATTTGCATATAAAAGTTAAAATTTGTAACGTGTTGTCTTTAAAAAACTGTGTGTTCAAACTGGTTTAAACATAAGTGTGTTTACTTCAGTAATCTAAAATTTAATAAAAACACAAATTTAAACTTGTTACTTTAATATATTTAAAAACGAAACATTACATTTATTTAAAAAAAAAAAAAAAATTTATAATAAATAAATAAAATGTCAATTTGCAAAGTATGTAATTCTAAGCTAAGTAGAACAAATCCTGGTGTTTTGTGTGCAGGCAAATGCGCAGCAAGCTTTCACATTAACTGCATTGATATATCGGAGTCTGTTAAAAATGCGCTAATTTCATCTGATAGTTTATCGTGGTTATGTGGGGATTGTAAACAATATAAACAAAATCAGGACATTCCAAAGCATGAGCAACCATCCCTTTTACAAATCATGGATATACTTAAAGATCTTAAAAAATCTGTAGAGTTCTGCTGCGACAAAATTGATGATTTTGAAGCCAAATTAAATTCAATTACTGACAAAATTAAACTAATTGAACCACTTCAAAATGAATGTAATATATTAAAAACAAAATTAATAGATCTGGAACAAAGATCAAGACTCAATAATGTGGAAATATCTGGTGTGCCCGAGTCATCAAACGAAAATTTAACTACAATTATTGAAAAGATTGGAGAGGTTGTTAAATTTCCAATACAAGAACAAGATATCGATGTAGTTCATCGCGTTGCATCGTTTAAGTATAACAAGGATATACCAAAAAATATTATTGTGCGTTTCACAAGAAAACAAGTAAGAGATAATTTTGTTGCCAGTGCGCGTAAAACTTCTAATCTAAACTCGAGAAGTTTGAATATGGATAAAACAAATAAAATATATGTAAATGACCATCTAAGTCCACATTACAAGTTATTGCTAAGAAAATCTAAAGAAGCTGCTATTAAAAATAATTGTAAATATGTCTGGGTAAAAAATTTTAAAATTTTTGTACGCAAATCAGACACAACACCAATATTAATTATAAACAATGAAAATGATATCAATAAAATAAAATAATTTAAAATAATATGTAATACATTAAATTAAAATCACTCTAAAATGGATTTAAATATTTATTATCAGAATGTTCGAGGGCTTAATTCTAAATTAAAAAACTTTTATAATGAAGTTAGTATAAATAATTATGATATCATCATTTTAACGGAAACATGGCTTAGTGAATCGGTGTTAAATTCAGAACTATGCAACTTAAATCAATATACAGTTTTTAGACGTGATCGTGTCAGTGAATTTAAAAATAGAGGTGGTGGCGTTTTAATTATGACAGCAAATAAATTCAAAACTAAAGTTCAAAGTTGGAACTCAATGGCTGAAGATTTATGGGTAACCATATACACACCGCAGCTGAAAATTAATATATGTTGTGCCTACATTCCACCATTATCGGATATTCAAGTTTACACATCTCACATCAATAAAATAGCTGAACTAACCACTACTTATCCGGAAGATATTTTTCTGATCTGCGGCGACTACAACTTACCTGAAATCAACTGGCTGAGTAAAGCAAATACAAATATTCTTGAACCTAATATATCATGTAACCGAAATATTGCACTAGATTTTATCAATTTAATGTCTTTTTCTCAACTAAATCAATTTAATTATGTAAAAAACTGCAATAACAAAATTTTAGATTTAATTTTATCATCTCATACAATTACAATTAATAAATGTGATTATCCAATTACCAAATTAGATCAGTATCATCCAGCAGTTGAAATTAATTTAAAATTTAATACATATAAATTTCTTTTACCAAACGAAGAACTTACTTATAATTTTAGTAAATGTGATTATGAAAATTTGATCATAAAATTATCACAAATTAATTTTGAAAATAGATTACTAAATCCAGATGTAAATGTGAATGTAGATACATTTTATAGTATTCTGTATTCTTTATTTAATGAATTTGTACCTATTAAAAAAAGAAATAACAAAAAATATCCTGTTTGGTTCAGTAAATCACTTATAAAAATGATTAAAGAAAAAAATAAATATCACAATAAGTGGAAAAATTACAAAAATATTAGTGATTATAACTCTTTTTCATATTTAAGAAAAAAAATCAAAATTAAATTAGACTTAGACCATAAAAATTACACCACATATTTAGAAAACAATATTACAACAAATGTCAAATCTTTCTGGCAATATACAAATTTACTTAAAAATAATAAAAATAATATTCCACATATTTTACATTACAATAATGAAACTGCAAAAACTGGACAGGACATATGTAATTTATTTGCCAAATATTTTGAGACTGTTTATACTAATGAAAATCCAATCAATAATACAAACAATTATAACAATGCACATAGTTCTGTGAATTTGGGGGAAATTACAATTACAGAAGATGAAATTTTTAGTTACATATCTAATTTAAATATTAAAACTGGACCAGGGCCAGATAAAATTCCTCCAAGTTTTATAAAAACATGTGCATATTACTTAACTGTACCATTATGTATCATTTTTAATAAATCTCTAAAATTAGGTATTTTTCCTGATTATTGGAAAAGTTCTTATATAACTCCAATATATAAATCTGGAGATAGCGCCAATGTAATCAATTATCGACCTATTTCAAAACTATCAATCTTTGCTAAAATCTTCGAAGCTATTATAGTGATAAAAATTAAATTTCAACTTGAAAGTATTATCATATCAGAACAAAACGGATTTTGTGCAAAGAAATCCACACTAACTAATTTAATTCCTTTTTATGAAAACATATGTTCAAACATGGACCAACGAATTCAAGTAGACGTTATCTATACAGATTTTAGCAAAGCATTCGATCGTGTAAATCATATTATATTAATTAAGAAATTATCACAAATGGGTATACATGGTTCATTGTTAAGATGGGTTGAATCATATATTGGCAATAGGTGTCAGATTGTTGCACTTCGAGGGTATCAATCAAGAAATATTGTTGTTAAATCAGGAGTCCCACAAGGTTCTCACCTGGGCCCGTTATTATTTAATATTTACATAAATGATATTAATGAATTGTTCTTAAATTCTGAATTTACCTTGTTCGCTGATGATTTAAAACTTTATAAACCAGTGAAATCATTACAGGATTGCATACTTCTCCAAATTGATCTCCAAAGATTACAAGATTATTGTGAAATAAACTATTTAAACTTGAATATTAATAAATGCTACATTGTTCGTTTCACTAGAAATACTAATAAAATTCTTTTTAATTATCAATTAAATAATGGTTTTCTTGTAACTAAAGAGTCGATACGAGATTTAGGCATTATATTTGATACTAAACTCACATTCAATGAACATATTCAAAAAATTACTAAAAAAGCATTTCAGCTCTTAGGATTTATCTGGCGAACATGTAAAAATTTTACATCATCAGAAACTTTAATATTATTGTATAACTCTATAGTCAGATCGCAACTCGAATTTTCTTCCACAATCTGGAATCCCCAATATAAACATCAAATTAATGCACTAGAATCACTTCAAAAAAGATTTATTTATTTGTTATCTATTAAACTAAACACTAGGTTTGCTAATTATGATTCAGCACTTCTCACTTTACAAATGTTAACATTAGAAAATAGAAGAGTATTAACTGATATGCTAACTTTGTTCAAAATTCTTAATTATAATTTAGATTCATCTAAATTTCTACATCTACTTAATTTCAATGTACCGTTAAAAGCAACTAGAACTAATCAATTATTTTATCTTAATACATTTCATAATAATTACTGTAAAAACTCAACATTAAATAGACTAATGTTTACTTATAATTTGCACTTTAGTGAAACTGATATTTTTAATATGGAATTCAATACATTTAAAAGAAAAATTATAGATTTATTGTCAAACAAACAATATCAACAACTAGGCTGATATTAAACTGTTTATATTTTGTATCTTGTTTTTGAAAAACGTGTTATTTTGTTATTTTGCTGTATAATTAAGAAATTTTGTAATAATTATTGTAAATCTGTAATTGGCTTAGGCCGTTGATTTACTAAATAATAATAAATAAATAAATAAATAAAATAAATAAATATACAGTTTCTAACGACCCTGGATGGTACACATTGCATTTCTTGCACTTCTTCACACATTTTCAAAAATCAAATTCAAATTCAGACGAAAATAAACAAAGGAATTGTCAATTAACTTAACTTGACGTAATAGTTTTCTCAATATAGTCGCCAAAGATGTCAGATTAAATACATTTGGCACTGTAGTTATGTTTTGTGCTGCTACCAGTGGTGTATATAATAACTGACTGCTGTATAATAATATCATTATTGTACTAGTAACATAATGACTTCTTTCTACATAGGCAAAATAAAAACATAATAATAATATTATGATACCCTTGAAGAAAAAATTAATTACTTTTTATTCATATGCAAGTAATTACTTTCGGAGTTAATTGCTAAAATAATAAAGTGCATTATTATGTATGATGTAGTAATTGAAATAATATTGCCAGATGGCGAATAATAAATTTTGAATTTGCATCTATTTTAAAATTTTATACGCAATTTATATTATATTTGAATAAACAAAAAATGTATGGGTTTTTATACATAAATATTGATAATAAAATATTAAATGTATTGTTTTAGCTTTATCTGTTATTTTATATATTTAATATTTATTGCAAATTAATTTTAAATTTTTACATCTATAAAATAAATTTCACATTTTTGTTTTATTTAATGTTTTACGTAATTTATATTAATAAAGTAATGAGACTGATTTTTTCTTAAAAATATTTAATTTTAATACTAAGAAGGAGCCGGAAATGAATTAAGAATAAACATATATTCATATCATTTAGACGTTTCAGCAGTTAAAGCACTTGCCATCATTAGCATTTGTTACATACATTCATACATACATAATCACACTATATACCCAAACAAAATGCGCCACAAACTCTTTCCACTCTCTCGATATCAGTTTCCTACAAATGTCCTTTTCCAGACAAGTAACTTTAGCTTTATCCACATTTATGGTACCTCTCATACATGCTCTTTAATTCCTACTATTTGAAAACTGTCGCTCTCACTTTCAATCATACTCGTACCATCGAACATCCACGCAAACGTATACTTTCAAAATCATTTATGTAAATTCTTTTAAACAAACGTAGCATTTACTGATGGTTACAATTAGTTTAAAATTATTTAAATTTTTTAATCATATCACATATTTTTTGTTTGTAAAATTTGAAAAATAATTATTCCAAAGTAAATAATATAATTTGTCAAACAATTAAAGATAAAAAAAAACATTAAATTTTCTTAACGACTGAAAACAATTTTATAGATTGTGACACACGGCAAACAAAAGAATTTTTAAAAAGATTTCAAGAATTTCGAATAGACTTGCAGTATCCACGATTTGAAATTCAAATTTACTTGCCACAAAACAATTGTAAGTCGAAACACAGTGTTTTGTTCTTTTGTATCGTTAATGGAAACGTGATGTTTAAATTCGTTAAAGTTACAATATTTTACAAATTCAACTTTACTCATTATTTATATAGTCTGATGGTAGATTACGAACAGTTTTATAGCATTATAATATTGTCGCTAAATTTAATTCGACTCTCTAGTTAATATGTGGTACTAATCTGTAACGTATTAAATGTAATTGATTTATATTATTTACATATTTACATCAAATATATAAATATATATTTTGAAAGAACATAAAATATAATTTTAGTTAATTTATAGAACGATCTATTCTCATCGCAGTAGTTTCGCCATACATCGTAGATGGCGTACTCAGTGTTTTGTGACTGAATGACAGTTTCTGTTCGGCAATGTGGTATATATACCTGTACCCCCACAATCTTATACAGATGCCGTTACGCCATTGGCCGATTCTGGTTGGCCTGGATGGTCCAACCTTTTTAATCGGACTGTACCTTCAGTTTCCGTTGACTTGACACATTTTTAGTTTTAACGCTAAATGTTTGGATTGGTCAAATTGTTGTACTTGTGTGCAAAACTAAAACTAAAACGGCAGTTTGAATGAAGCCTAACTTATAAAAAAACAACGCAAATGCGCAATTTTAGTTTTGATTAGCTGTTGTTTAATTATTTAATAAAATATTGTGATTATTATTATCTTTTAACAAAATTTTATTGTGTTGTCGCAAACTACTAGTTAGTTCATTTAACTGTTTGAGTGCCAAGCAGTGATTTTGCGCTCTTCTATTACGCTCGAAATTTGCCAGCGCTCTAGCAAGCTCGGTTTCGGTTGATGCCCGACTTTACGGCTACCGTTCTATTTTAAGTAAAAATAAAATTGGAGTACTATTACACTTTGTAGGTGTAAACTTTTTATTCTTATGAACAACGACTAGTATAATAATATAATTAACTAAATAATGTAGATAGGACAAGTAAATAAGACAAGCGCAAAAGCGCTCCTTGGCACTTTTGGACGGGGAATCAGCAAAAACTCGTGGCAATCAACCGGTTAAAAACCAATAATATTACGATTAGAGTATAAAACTATTTTAAGATAAATAGAAAAGTGTAAATAAAACTTGAGATTTAACCAATAAAAACTAATTTCAAACTAAAGTCCATATTGATTTTTAAATAAAACTTAAAATTCATTTGCGACAAAGTAGCATTATTACAACGCAACAATTTTCCTCTATCTCGAAAAGATCACTGTTGGAATATTTTACGAGTTGATTTAACAATGCACTTAACTCGAGGAAATATTCAGTCAGCCAGGCAGTCCCAGTTGAAGCGCGATTGCAATCAATTCAGTATCCGCTCTCTCTCCATCGTGTACAATGCGAAAAACAATCCTATCTAGCAAACCCCGCTACCAGTGCAGCCTGATCAATACTATACCGATAATATAGCCCTGCGAATACAAATCGCCGGCTTCGGCCATCGGCCCATTACGAATTCGAATGTTATCGATCACTGAACGGGCAGGGGCAAGCCGGGCCTGATTCAGGCTATGCGTGGCAGCGTGGTTTGCCTATATATATATATATATATATATATATATATATATATATATATATATATATATATTATTTATCTGATTTTATATATATATATATATATATATATATATATATATATATACAGTCGATTCCGCTTAATTGGGACACATCGGGACTAGAGCATTTTGTCCCAATTAAGCGGCTGTCCCAATTAACCGAATTTTACAAATAAGCAATCCATATTTTTCTTTCAATAATTTTATTTTATAAATTCTTGGAAAAAACTATAAACTACATATAACCAAAAAAATATAAACTTTTAAGAAAAAATAATAATAAATTCCAAAATAAAATAATAAATAAATACATACATTTTTAATTCAATTCAAAAATGTGGCAAGTGTAGTCTGTCTTTTGTTTTTGAAACATTTCACTTCTACACTTATCCAGCAAAGCAATTTTACTAGAAACTGTCATATCACTTCTTGCATCTTGGCAAGAGTCAATTTTTTTTAAATAAAATCGACAAAATGTAAGTTTAACGGACCTTCCACGCGCGAGGTGTAGTGGTACCTGAATCATAACTGAATACGTAACGATTGAGACAGCAGGGCAGACATAGACATTGATACATATTTGCTAATTTTTTAAATATAATTTTCCATGTTGTGAATCAAAAAGATATGAAGCGTATCATATTAAATTTTTTGTAAATATTTTTTCTTGTGAATACATATTTGTAACATAATATATACTGCGATCTTAAATTTACTGTCCCAATTAAGCGGAATGTTGTCCCAATTAAACATGTAAATTTACTGTTGGTTCCTTAGTTTGGTTTCTGTTCTTTGAGATTTGTCCCGAATAAGCGGCTGTCCCAATTAAGCGGTGTCCCAATTAAGCGGAATCGACTGTATATATATATATATATATATATATATATATATATATATATATATACATGTCTCGAGCGTAAGTTATTATCGGTTACTAGCGTTAGCTAGGCCGAGAAACGGTGCCCAGGACGTCATCGGACATCAGTGTCGGATTAAATGGTTATTTATTGGTCAACGAATTTCGGAAGTTGAAGGTTAAGATGTTTGAAGACGGTACTTTAATGGAAGTAGAAAAAAATGGAAACTTTACAGTATACTGTAAAACAAATTCAGTAATTTTATATAAAAATCCGGGGCAACTGCTTTACACCAGTTTAATATGTAAATTTACAGACGTCGCAGGAAAATTTTTACATAAAATAAATATAAATACGTATATTTTTTGTAAGCTTACTTACTTTTTCGGTAAAAATTATATAATATAGTAAATTAATTATTTTATTTAAAATTACAAAATTATATTATTTTTACAGAAAATGTATGTAAACCATCAATTTTGCTAAAATAATATGTAATTTTTTACTATGGTTTGCATATAAAATGGCAATTTTTTTTACAATATAGCTCAGTTTTATATAAATAGGAAATATAGTATATTTATTTTATTCTAGTACAGGGTACCTCATGGAAAGTTCCTGAAATCAGCTGTTATTTTTAAATATATAACGCTATTTAAAAAAATATATTGTGCTGAAAAGAAAAGGAGTCTACAGTTTTAATGTCAAATTGTAATATACAATAAACGAAACTTCAATGTAAAGTATTTATTTTAACAAAATATAAATTGAACTAATTTAAAATGGATTTGTGAAACTAAAAAAAATATTGTTAGATTTCGTTAAAAATAGTGCTAGATATAATCGTAAAAAATGATGCATAGTCCTTACTGCAGCTTAACTTTCCGTTACGCAAATGTTAAATCATGACATTTATGTGTTGACGTATTGACATACGTGCTTACGACGTGCAGATATAGGTATTTTCCCCTCTCGCAACGAACGACGACAGACGACGACTTTTGACAGATTCGGGTCAACTGATATTTGCCATATTACTTTTCCCTGGTTTTACGTTAAAAATGTTGACATTTGTACTTACAGACATTACTCCCACAATTAGAAAACTCTTAACTTCATGTTAGTTTATTTTGTGTAAAATCTCAATCAGATTTCTTTATTTGAAATTGTTTAATAAGTCACTTTACAATCATTTTTTAAATATGTATTTCAAAGAATATCTCAACTAGATCTTTTTAAATAATGATGTTGATTTTTTTCACATGAATAATTACATTATTTTCTTGAATTTTGTGAGTGAATAATTTAGTGTCTTAAATTTTAGTATCAAAAATTTTAGACCTACTATTTACTTTTTCAACAAATTAATTATTTTTTTTTAAAATATTATATTTATTAGTCCTTTTTAGAGTACTTTCAGATAAAATTGTGTATATTTTAAAGTATTTATTTAAAAAATATTGGAACTGATTTTAGTATTATTTATATTTTAAAATGTTAAATGTAATAAAAAGTATTTAATTTATAAAAATAGTTTATATTTGGTACATAATAAAAGCAAAAATTAATATTGAAAACTTGACTGCTTTTAACTAAAAGTGCTCTAAAAGGGGCTATGAATACGGACCAATGATTTCAATAATTTTTAGGTAACTTTACTAATTAATATATGATAATAAATAAAAATTCTCCAAAACAATTTGAATATTATTAATATTACAATTGTATACTTAATATTTTTTAAATTGAAATATTAAATAAAAAAATTCCGTCATCTGGCGGAATACTAATTAATTAATAATTTAAAATAAATATCGAATTTCTTGTATACAAAATTGTTAGACAGACTTGGATAACATCTAAACTAAAAGTATAATTGATTTTTGCTTTATTAAATAGAGAAATATATGAAGCTTTTTATGTAGTTGAAAAGTTTGAAAATTTTACGTACTGAAGTACTAAAGAAAAGGTAAAAGCTATTTGGTTGTATAAAGTTTTCGTTTTCTGTTGACGTTTCGTATTTGTAGTTATCGACATGATTTCTACAATTAGAAAACTCTTTATATAAGTTTATTTCATGTAAAAAGTTTGTAATGTATTATAAGCGAAGGTGAAGGAAGTAATTTTGTTAAAGTTTCAAAAGAGCATTTTGCGTCTTGTTTAACGTATGGATAACTTTTCCGCTTTTCGAGTTTTTCATAATTTATGACGCAATTTCAACATTTAATTTTGTTTAAGTTTTTTCTCAGTCAATATGTGCACATGTGTGTTTTAGATGTTTTATACATTATATTTTTTCTTTTTTCGAAATAAAACACTTTGAAATTGCTACGTTAGTTTTCTTTTATTGACCATAAGTAATACTATTACACATTGTTTTTATTATTTATACGAAAAACGTTTTTAAATGGAAATAATTAAATTACAAGAATCTCTCACGTAGTTCAGTAACGAACAGTAAATTATTTAAAATAAAACGGTTTTAGGTTGTAGTTCTGTATTAATATTTATTGATAATCGACGTTTCGACAAATTCAACATACGTCTCCATCAGGATATTTACAGTAAATAGACAGAACATGGAAACAAGTTACTAGGCGACAAAATAAGCAACTAGATCATAAATCTATATATATATATATATATATATATATATATACCGGGTGTTCGTTCGTTAAGTTCGTATGGAAGTTTAACATGCAATTTCAATAATTTGCGATATACTACTTTCTCGAGTTAAATTCGGAGAAATACATAGAGTACTTTTCGATAGGGCATAAAAAGTTCTATAATTTGGTTTTAGTTTTAATTTGCTAGCATGTGCCGTGCCGTGTGGGCGCTAAAATTTTTTTTTTATTTTTTAGTTTTTATTTTTTTTCTCAAAAACTATGAGGTGTAGGAAAATAAACATGATATGGAAAAATGCGGAATAATGAGTATTATAATTGAATGAATAAACCATTATTCTAGGATGCATCGTTTTGTAGAAAAAAAATAAAAACTGAATTTTTGAAAATTTGACAATGGAGTAGTACCCTTGCGATTTTTTCAAAATAAAACTTTTTTCAAAATTTGCTGAAAAAATCAAAAAATTCAGTAAAATAAAGAACAAAATTAGCTACATAATAGCTAAGTAACTTGTTTCTCAAACTCATGCTGGTTTGGCAGGAAAAATAATAATGGTTTATTTACTCAATTATAGTACTTATTATTCCGCATTTTTCCATACTATGCTTATTTTCCTACACCTCATAGTTTTTGAGAAAAAAAATAAAAACTAAAAAATCAAAAAAAAAATTCTAGCGCCCAAACGGCACATGCTAGCAAATTAAAACTAAAACCAAATTATAAAACTTTTTATCCCCTATCGAAAAGTATTCTAAGTATTTCTTCGAATTTAAATCGAGAAAGTAGTATATCGCAATTTATCGAAATTACATGTTAATCGCCCATACGAACTTAACGAACGAACACCCGGTATATATACACTTTTTTTTGTTTAATGTCTAAAATTATGTTTAAATTTTAATTTACATGTAAAAATTGAATATTATACGAAATAATTTAAATTTCTATTTAAGAAAAGTGATAGATGTATGATAGAGTTGCTTGTCTGGATAGAAATGTTTGGAGAAAATTAGTTTCGGGTTAGTGGAAAAATTTCTGCCACACCTTTCTGGGTACATGGCGTAATTGTGTATGTATGTATGAAACTATGAAACTTATAAGTGAGTTACAAATATTTTTCTGTTGTAATACATTTAAAATATGAGTTTTATTTGCACAAAATAGTAGTACTCGATTACCATAAAAATATTTTTTATACACAAAAAATAATAATAATAATAATAACTCTTTATTTAGCTATAAGCTACATATTACAAGTATAAGTATAAATATAAGTACAGTCATGTAAAAAAATATTTAACATTTTGCTTTTCATAAAAAACTTTTTATTAATATTAATCATAGTTATTAATAATATGAAAGAAAAGTGTGCTAACTTTTTTCTAGACAAATCTGACAGTAAATCGATTTTCAATTGTTTTTTTTTTGATAATTTCGTTTATTTTGTGTTATTTTTGAAAATAAAATTTAGATTTTTGTTCAATATATTAAAGATTCAAATTTCGTAATACTGCGTAATAAATTAACGGTTGCCTACAACAAAATAGAAGGCGTTATGTGTAAGATCGTTTTAAATTTTAGCAAATTTTAGTCATTTCGTTCATATTTTGTTTGAAATTTTTAGCAAGAAAACGACGGCTAAATGACGATATTATATGCAAAGATCGATTAATTAAAAAATTAAGAGATGACGCTACAGAAATGCAACTACGAATTACAAATTTAGAAGTAGATTTGTTTCATGAAATCACTTCAGCTATAGAATTAGAACAAGTAAGTTTTAACTATTTATGCATTTAATTATAGAAAGAATTATAATCATATTTTTTTATTTAGCAAGTACTAGAAATGAAAGAATCCTATCTAAATTTACAAAAAGTAAGTTTATTGTTTATTTTAATTTGTGTATTTATATTTATCTGATTATTAATTTAACAACTTTTGCGAAGGAAAACGAAGAAATTCAATTACAATTAGATGATTTTGAATGTGAAGCACATTTCCTACGATTAAAATTGGAAAAACGTATTTTGCATCATCATGAAGATAAAAAGTTATTAAATTGTGTTTTAAAAGCAGAAGTTTATGATAAAGAATGTAAATTTAAATCGAAATTTAAAGAAATAATGGGTCAATTAAAAACAGAGTTCGATGAATTTATCGTTAAAAGAAATGAACTTGAAACATTTACAAAAACTTCATCTAGTTTAGAGAAATCAAAAACTGACGAGATGCTAAATGTTTTAGACTCGAATTTACAATGTAGTATATGCAATGAAGTGTTTATAAAAGCTACCTTGCTTAATTGCGGACATATGTTTTGTAAAATGTGTATTTTAAGATGGCAAAAACAGAAAAATACATGTCCTGTTTGTAGAGCAATTATTAAACTTTCTACACCTTGTATAGCTCTTGATAATTATATTGATCAAACATATGTTTTCCAATCTCCAACGAAAAATGACAAAGAGAATTAAAAGAGACACATGATATTATTTTTAAAGGTATTACAATTCCTTTTTTCTTTTTTTAATTATTCTAATAAAAATTGTTGCGAAATGTTAGTTTTTTTAGATGATGCTAGTAGTTCAGATTGTGAAATAATAGATGATATAAATAATGCTAGCTTGTCAAATCATAACAGGTAAATTTTAACTTCTATTGCATTATTATACAATTAATATACATAATACGAAAGTAACGAAAGCAAATCTACTTTGTAACTCTATCCCATTAAAAGTAAGTTTCAATATTTCTGTCGGTAGGCGTGCGACTATTTATATAAGTTCAGATGATAGTGACAGTGACACAGACGATGGTTCGCTCATTCTCAATTTCCCAAGAGCTTCCTAAAATTTGTGATATTAGATTTATTTATTTTGTGAATCTAAAGTGGCAAATTGAAATACATATTACAAAATTATTTTAATATCAAGAATTTAAATTTAAACAATATTTTATTGACCTAAATTATAGTTAAATATATAAAAGAATAATGTTATGTTTCATATGGTTATACAATATATATACAAATCAGACGTAATGTTTCGCTTATCAGTGTTTATTATAAGTATATTCTTATAAAAAAAAATGTAAAAAATAATGAAATTATATGTTTTATAATATTTATGAATTTTTTTTTTTTTTAAATGATTGTTAACATAATGCAACTAAATTTTTCAATTAACTATTTTTATAAAGTGTTATTATCGATGTAATTAACAACAGCATACTCAATTTTTACCTACATTTAAATGCAAGATACAATGGAAACTTGTTTTACGTTTAAGCAAAAGTTGAGTTGGAATGGACTGAAAAATATTTGTATTCTAAATGGATATTCCATATAAATGTTATGTCTGAAATATTTATTTTTTTGAAACGTCCATCTTCATCAGGAAAACTAATACAAAATGATAAGTTTTCTTAATGAAGACGGACGTTGAGTTCGATCGAAACGTCGATTATTAATAAATATTAATGCAGAACTTATACCTAAAGCTGTTTTATTTTAAAATTAGTAATATTTTGTGATTAAAATATAATTCTATATTAATTTTATAGCATTGAAAATCAAATCGAATAAAACGGAAATACGATAGCAAAACACCTTTTATTTCTGCTCGTCTTATGATTGAGTTGAAAAAATTTCCACTTAAATTCTTTATTAAATATTTATCGTACCTTTTCAATCATTTAGTCTACTCTAAGATCAAAAACGTGAAATTGAATTTATATCGTTGTGTAGTGACTAGTATAATAACTCGACGTTTCAGACCATTCCACAAACGATCTGAAATCAAAGTAAGCTGAGACAGGAACGAGTTTATATGCATAATTACATTTTCCATCATTTTCCCTGACTGTTCCGCTTTCATCTATTTTGATTTTCACTTTCTGATCACGCACTCTTTGACTGAAAAGTTTTTCGTAAAATGTAATATAATTATGATGGATTTAAAAGGTGAATAACTGGGATTTAGAAGTAGAACAATTTTTTTGTTTGTGACAAAGAAAATAATTTTTGTAATATTTTAAAGTTGTAGAATATACTTCTTATATATTATGAAAGGAGTAAAGAATATGTTTGATAAATAAGGTAGTGAACTTTAATGCAATTTGTCTGTATTTTATATAACAAATTTGACGCTTTATGTCTTCACATTATTTAACAGGAAGTGCATTCACAACAAAAAACGAAGTTTATTTAGAAAATAAAATTTTGTAATTTATTGATGTAAATATTTTATTAAATATTACTCCTATAAGTTTATATACTTAAGCAGAGAATGAAAAATTAGATTTTTTGTGTGTGTTATATTACACATACAACTTTTTATTAAAGAAAACGGATTGTTAAATAATATATTTTAGAATTTAATTAAATATTTTCTAGTGTTTATACAGTCGTATATAACAAATTAAAAAAAAAAAACTTTTAAAAACTCATAATCTGTTTTATTTATCTATATAAACCTATAAAAACGAATGTATGTCTGTCTGTCTGTCTGTTTGTCCTTTATACATTATTACACCATTCATCCGATCGCCATGAAACTTCGGGAAGTTGTTGAATACACTCCCGCGAAGGTTTCTGGCATAAAACAATTTAAATATCAAATTTATTGTCAGCGAATTTGCGAGCATCGAAATTGAATGTTATCATTGTTGGTTTTAGGTGCGTTAGCAGTAAAACACAGAGTTCATATACAGTAGTTTATATTGAATATAAGAATAAACGTATTTATTTACATTATATATATAATAGAAAACGTGTTCGATATATATTTTGACAGAACAGGAAAATAGTTACAATACTTAGCAGTCATGCCAACTGTATGATATTACACCAACAGTGTAATATCATACCAACTGAGTGATATTATATATTGGCGATTCAACAGTGTTCTCTCTTTTCAACAATCATAACTTGAATTTCCTTTCTTCTGAGATTGCAGTAACGCGCGACGGGTAAGCTAGTGTTAAATAAAATATTCTTGATTAAAGTTCTTTTTTATTTTAGTTAAAAATTGAAGTAGTTGTATTATTGCGAACAAAACTATTTTTTTCCAACAATTTTATATATTGATAATGAGGGTAGTAAACATAATAATATTAAAACTTTTTATATTTAAAATGCAACATGGTTTGCTTCCCAAGTATTTAAGTGGCAGTCTGAAATTTAACAGTAGTGTGCATTATTATGATGTTAGAAGTGCAGATTATTTTTATATTACTAAAAAAGACTAAAAGTAGTTCCACTAATAATATATTTCACAATGGATTACTTGAATATAATAAATTGCCGAAACATATTAAAGATTCAAAAAATTTAAAAAGTTTTAAGTTTGATATTAAAATTTTTTACTTTAATAAAGTTAATGCAAGTTAATAGCTAAATTGATAATTTGATATATCATAAATGTCACCAATTATGTAAATATTATGCTATAGTAGTAAATTTCTTGTAATTTTTGTAATTTTGTAAATATGTAATTACATTGTAATTAATTACCCAAAAAGCTAAATAAAGTTTGATTATTATTATTATTATTATTACTAAAAATTACGGAAAATTATAAAAAGTCAAATATTGCAGTATTTTTTTGTAAGTGTAGATATGAAACAAATAAATATAATTTTTACGACCGGCCAATAAATTATACATCAAGATAAAATCGAAACCTAAAAATTTCTCTCCCTTTTGTTACCAATTTATTGTCATTTCCTATTACCCAATTTAGTTTGTAGCCCGTAGGATCCGCGGAATGATCCAAAAAGTGGGTCAAATAATTCGTTAAACGCCAAAGCGAAGCTATAACTGTCTGGTCCGACCGAATATAAGTTTGTTTTGGGAACGGATTTCGTTTCTTTTATCGTTGATTCTGTTTTGTTTTTTGAGTTTCATTTGTTTTTCTTTTTGTTACTGTTCTATCCGCAGGCTTTTTTATTCTAACATTTGCTGACGAGAAACTCGAGTTTATGAACGTGACGGGGAAATAAAAATCAGATAAATAAAGCAGTGTATTGTCTGCGCCAATGGGTTGCTGGTGTATTTCTGCGTCACCCTTTTGAATAAAGAAAATGATTTAGAATTCTTAATATGAGCTTGGTTGTCGACAGAAGTAGATATCTCGAATTTTGCTTGTAATACTGTAATCGGATGAAATGAAAAATTTGTTTATTTTCTTCGTGTCACGAGATGCAGTTTTGTAAAAATATGGCTGTTTTAATTTTGATATAGTAGTAACAATAACACAAAATATATTATTTTTAACATTGTAAAAAATGACCTTTTGGCATTTTGGTTTTTTATTTACGATGAACAGAAACGCCAACCAGCGGATTTGATCCACTTAATTTAATATCATATTTGGTAATACCTGACGCTTAAATACGTTCGGGTACCACGCTAACATTCTTACAAAATTATCTGTATGTAGTTAAAAAATTGGTGTATGTGTATTGAAATCAATTGAAACACTAACCCCGTATGCATAAACATTTTTGTTTAAAATAACGGTTCGTTAAACTAAAAAATTTTGTATTCCGTAAAAAATCTTACTATGTGTATTGCAACGAAATTTCTGACGAGATCCAAAAATTTTCACTTTAACGAACTGTTATTTTAAACAAAAATGTTTATGCATACGGACATAAATCTGTTGAAATAAGTTTGTATTTGTTTTTGGAAAACATACATTAAAATTCAAATTGATTGTGAAAGTTAGAGAAAGAAAGTAGAGAATCACGTTTAAAAAAAAATGGAAATAAAACCAAATAATCAATTGCGTATGGCAATAGCTAATTAAATGACTAGAATAAGTCGATTGAGCAACGAAGTCCCTGTAGACTAGCCGGGGCTTCGGCCTCATACTCACGTGATATGAATCTACGTACACGTTTCCCTCCCCCCACTTTAATACGTCTATATGGTTATATCGACCGTTTCGTATTTTATGCGTGGCTACTAAATTAAATTTTAATTCTCGTGTTTAACCTGTTTGGCTGTTTTTGTTTCGAACGTGCTTTGTTTTTTTTTTGTACGTTTCAGTTGTTTTTTCAAATTTGAATTTTGGGAAGGTGCATGTTTAGGGTTGTTTTAATTTAATTTGTAAATTTTTTATGTATGTACAAGGGCTTATGTTATTGTTTCCAAAAGGTAGTATTATGTTACTGTCTTCAACGTAAAAATGTTGATAAACAAAAACTTTTTTTGTATCTACATTATATTTAAAAAATATATTCTATTACTTGATAGAAGGTTTTTTTTAAATCTTCTTTTTGGTTAACAGAATATTTTTAATGTTAATATAAGGGTTGCTAATTTTAGTAATATTTAAAAAAATAATCTTAAATATATAAATTTTACTATTTTAATTGAAATAGCAATTAGCAATTGTACAATATCACATTTTCACATAGTTTCTTTGCAATACTATGTATTAGTTATATTGCACAACTATAATTCTGCATCCCAGCAGAAAAGTTTTTCGGTTGCTACTGAAACCAGGGGCTGAATTCCATAGCATTTTCGAAAATGACAACATTTATAGTAATTAGGTCTGATGTGATTGGTTATACTGCCATAAATGACATCATTTACGACTGATCGCCATTTTTATGCTGTGTTGCAATGTTTCCTTTACTTTATCATCAGAGCAAATGAGAACATTTGTTTTCACTAGCGAATTTCTTTCAAAATACTCAGTTTATTTCTAATACATCATTTTGCAAAGTGACTATGTGGAAAAGTTCTATGTTCAATTACTCAGTTACTTGTTTTAAAGTCGGTAAACGTATTTATTATTCATATTTGAAAACATACATAATAATATCTACAAATAATAAAAATATAACAATAATTTAGTAATAATATTGCATGTTACCTACTTTTATCTACAACAATTTAAAATCATAACTGGAAATTTTTACTTAAAAAATAACAATATTTAAATTATCAATAATTTTTATTATTAAATGATTTATATTGCAGAAATTTATTGATAAATATGTAAATCGAGAAAATTATTGCATTTTGTGATGATTCAATAGGACTAATAACAAAAATTTCGGCATACATGACTATTGATCAGTTTACGCGATGTTCCAATGTTTTTTTCGTTTTTATTTCCATGTCAATCCGGACTTCATTGATTAAAAAAATGTCGAACAGGTACAAAAGGTATAATTTGAGTGGTGCACGAAATTGGAATATTTTAGTCTCTTCCAATTAGTTTTGATATAACTGTTTTTACTTTAATTTTTATCGACCATCATCACAAAAACTTATTCTAATGACCATTAATGTATGTAAAAATAAACGTTCATATATACTAAAGTATCTTAATTTTAATAATTTTATTATTTGTTTGGAAATGCAGTACAATATGATCTGAAAAAATATTGGATTGGTGTTTAATTTATCAGGCGTTTTTTAAACGATATTTATTATAAAAAAATATTTTTATTAAAAAAAGTAAAACAAAACAGCAATTTACCAATATAAACTACAAAAACGCTTGATAATTTATTATGCTCCAACCTAATATTATAGATTATTTATTAAATTTTTTTTGCGCAAAATTATTTAGAAAAAATATTTAAAAAGAAGTTGTTGAATATTAAGTTACAATTTAAATTTAATTAATAATTTGATACAATTTTGTTTTACTAACAGAATATCAATTTATATATATATATATATATGTATGTACTTATTTAAAATATTGTTTCTAATTTCCTAAAGAAAATGAAACTTGATAAATAAGTAGCATTGAATTTGTCATACATTCTTTTCTCATGAAATATGAATGTCGTTTCCTTGACCCTTTTGCAATGATGATAAACCAATTTTATGAAATGGAAGGTAACTAAAGTATCCCAATGTCATTTATATCAAGAAAGTTTTGACTTTTGCGTGTTGAATATTTGACTGGAAAAGGAAGTTAAATAACTGATATAAATTTTTACTAATACCAGCATAAATATGGTTTAGTTTCTTCACCGAATTGAAACTATAAATAAATTTTTATTGAAATTTATTAATATCTATATCAAGAATTATTCTAAAAATAAAATTTTAGTATGTATTTTGATACATGTTAAAGATCCCTCACAATTAAACAGTTTTCTGCGAATAAAATAACTAATATATTATTTTAATTCTGAAACAAAATATAACATAAGTTTTAGTTCGATTGTTTAGTATTTGATTTATGGCAGTTGCAGATGTCGATTTGTAATTAAAATTAATACAGAACTATATTCTAAAGTCTTTCTATTTTAATAAAATGAGTTCTAAACGATTTTTTTCTATGTTATATATAAAAAGAATGCTTATAGAAAAAATACAGAATAAAAATTAATTAAAAACCTAAGAATATTGTTGAATAAAACATAATAATTGTCGCTCGAAGCTTAATTCAGTTAAAAGCAAACAGAAAATCGAAGTGTAAGCAAAGATTAACAGTATTTCCAATAACTTTATTTATATACAGTGGAAAGTAATTATTATTAAAAGTGATTAATCACTTTTGTGGTAAAATAAAGAAAATAATAATGGCTTTTTCTTGTCAATTTTACTTTATTACATTATACTCTAAAGGTTGATAAATTATTTTAAATAAAATTGTTTACTTAAATCTTGTTTTGATGATAATTTTTAACTCGTGAGATAAATATTTAAAATTTTCCAATGTGTTTTTTTTAATTTGTTTATTCTGATTAAATATTATGTATTATAAGTAACTTGTTTCTATGTTCTGTTTGTTTGTTGTATTGCATTAATATAATTTTTTTTTGGTGATGTAAGCAGAATATGTCGAAACGTCGAACTTAATCCTAAAGCCTTTTTATTTTAAGAATAGATAAATATGCAACAAACTAGAAAAAATAGTTAATTACATGAAATATTTATTAATAATTGACGTTTCGACGAACTCAATATACGTTTTCATCAAGAAAAAAACATGCAAATGATATTTATAGTACTCGTAAATAAACAGAACATAGAAACAAGTTACTAAGTAACAAAATAAGTAAATATAATTTGTATTTTTTTTGCTGATGAAAACGTACGTTGAGTTCGTCGAAACGTCGATTATTAATAAATATTAATACAGAACTATAATCTAAAGCCGTTTTATTTTACATTAAATGAATACATCGAACATGATCGTCTACTCTTACATTAGATGTTTTATCTAATAAAATTAGAAAGCTGAAAATTATTTAATTTTTATGTAAAACAACTAAAACAAACATTTTTTCTGGTTAAACAAATCCAGGAATACATACTGTTTATAAAGGAAAATAATTACTTATTTGTTTTTAAAAATTATATCACGAAATACTGTACCATTAGTTTAAAAACTTTAACGATAAACATATCTGCCTGCGTGTGAGTTAAACTACGACATACCTAGGCCTTATAGTTAAATAAAATTTATGTAACGTACGTGAGTAATTCTCAGGACACTAATAAAAATTCTTCGCCGTACATTGTACGGCTATTTAAGTTAATTAGTCACAAAAACGTAGGCGTTAAAACTTTGTCAAATACGACCTCAAACATCTAAACCAACCGGCTTTAACTAAGACTACAGAAGGCCGACGTGATTTTTCGCGTTACGCAAAATTCCTTAGTCACGGCGTCACTTTGTCTGGCCAAAAATTTCCGTTGCTATGCAACCATTTCCACACGGAACAATGCCCGGGTTTTCAAGTTTTCAAAATGTTGTAGTTCGTTTCGTATTGTTGTACTACACACTGATACAATATGATAATTAAAATGAATCATGCACAATGTAAGTACTATAGAGTGTACAAATACTTTCCTAGTTGTTTCTAAGTTTTAGAGGGTGTTTTAGGGGTATTTTAGTAGATGGAAACCCTTTTTCTGCAACGTAGAGTTTGCTTGGATTTCAAGTTTGCGTAATGTAGTTTGTTAGTTCAAGGACCATGCCATTGTAGTAGTTAAAGTTGGAAAAAATTTTGAAGTGATTAAATAGATTTGCATATAACAACATTGCTAAAAATAGATTTTTAGATTATATGCTAATATTTTATGAAAAGTACTAGATTGAAATATAATATTTCTGTATTAATATAAAATATTTTTAAAATATTATTATTATTATTATATTTAAAGAATTATAATTTTAAGAAAGAACAGGCTAAATTTAGCAGAAAAGTAAACACCTTTATTTCTATAGTTTTGTTCTATAATCTATGAAAGCTTAGTAACCGAGTAAATTACTTGGTCAAATATTATGGTAGTAAATTTTACTCTAAAAGTGAATAAGTTTATAACCTACAAATTTTGTTTCAGTATGATGTCCAGCATATCATCTATTTCTAACAAATTTTCTTTGTCAGATCCTGTGTAGTTTTTACCTCTGTTATCCATTTTATCCATTTTCAAGTCATTTTTAACAATTTAAAACTGTTATTGAATATATTGAAAAGTTATTTTGATAAATGTCCAAATTGTCAGTCGACGAATCTTTCAATACTTATTTATTTTAATTGTTTCTTCGAGAGTAATTTTATTTGTTTATTGAATTTTTTTGTAAAGTAGCCACTTTTTAATTTATTTTGGTTTTTATGAAAACGAGCCTTAAATTATTTATTATTTTACTATAAGCTTTGTAAAAAAAGATATATTATATCATGTAATTGCTTATTTTGAATTTCACTTAAAAAATTGGCACTAATATAAATTTATATAAAAATAAACTCATTAACACCTTCATAAATAATGTTTTATTATTATTAAAATTTCGTAATTTTATAAGCAACACTTTGTTAAAAATATAAGTTATTTTTCGTATTGTTTAAATTTATTATTTTTAAAAAATATTCTTTTTTTGTGTAAAAAAATCAAGAACTTGAATTATTTAAAAAAATATTGTAGATTTTTTTGGCTGTATATGGACTTAATGAAAACGAAAAACTATTAGATACCAATTAATCTTCTTATAATTATTAGAAGTTTTTATTTATAGAAAAATATTTTTAAGATATATTTGCGTCATTTGTCAAATAACAATATTTTCATTATACTGATTCATACATTTTATAAATTAATTTAATAATCTACAAAACAACACAATGTTGAATACTACAAGTATATTATAATGACTTTGTACGTAAAATCAATTTTCTCCGAATACCGCCAAGTATACATAAAAGGTACCAAAATAGTTGCAGAACACAGTTCTAAATGAAGTTATAAACAACGGCGAGTTATTAAGGGCATCAAAACAACGGCTAGTTTTCAAAGCACCCCCAAATACTGGTCGACCGCTAAAACTTATATATATGTGGCCGGTCTATTAGATAATAAATCACTATAAAGTGTCAGAGACTTGCGATGCAAATTTACAAGGTTATCATAGACGACAAACCAAATTGTTCCCTTGGGGAACCACATTGTGTAGTTGGGGGTTTTGTAGACGTCGTTAAACTTTTTGACCGAATAAAAAGTGAACTTGATCAATATTCATTTATAAATAATGTCAGCACGGTGTATTAGTAATCTTACAGAATATATATGATAAATTTAGTTAAACATGTGTTAATAGATATGTTTATTATTATTATTTATTACTATAAGATAAATAAAATATTTATTTAGCATATTTTGCTATTACATTTTCTATATTAATAACATATTTTTGTAAACACAAGCTTTTTCTAAAAATCAATACTTAATAGTTTATGGCAGGTGTACATAAAATAATATCAAATTTCATGTTATCTGCTAGTTTTTTTTTTTATTATTGAAAAATATATAAAATCTCATAATTTTCTGCAAAATTTAATGCTCAGAATATTATATAAATTTTATTACTGTATTTTAACGTAATTTATTAATTAATTTATCCAACTTCAAATGATTAATATTAACAGTGAAAAATCTGTCAGAACTCAACAATAGCAATTTGTAAAGAAAAAGATAACATCAATCACTGTGAAGCCACTGATTTAAATAAAATTTGGCTTCCTTTACTTAAAAATTTATAAATTTTTTAATCTAGTTACTTATGATAACATGATAACATAGAGTACATCGAAACGTCAATTATTAATGAACTAAATCCTAAATCCTAAAGTCGTTTTATTTTAATTAATAATAATAATTTATTCAAATTAAAAATTTGTATTTTACATACACAATATTTTTTATTAATTTGTTAAAACCTGGTTGTACAAAGTATTGTTAACTTAACCAATTAGTTAACTAGGCAACTAGATTGTCAACTGCTTTCAAACCGCCTGACTGATTCGTCAGTTGGCAAGTTAACGAATTGATTAACTTACGAAGCTTTTAACAATGCATTTTGCAACTAAACCTTCGACTATCACAGAATTATTTACAGAGTAAAATTATTTAAATCTCTCGTATACATCTTACTAAAAATATACATTCAACTTATCATTTGAATTTAATACGAAAAGTTTTTAGTAAAAATAATCAAATTATCTTAAAATTAATGTTAATTCATAAGTAATCTGGCTTAGTTCCAAAGTTATTAAGTTTGAATGCCGTTAAAAAAGACGACAAAGTGAAGTGAAGCAAGATGGTGGAAAAAGAACAACGAAATAATATCAAATTCAAACTGCTAATTAGATTATTTTGCGACGACTCGTTTTGCCAGAACGAAAACTTAGTAATTCAATAGTGTAAGTTGTATGCAAGTTAAACTTACGAACACATTTGACTAGCGCAAAATTTATCTACTAAAGTGAATTGAGCTTTACGTGGAACGCCTTTCAAAATTTATAGTTCTGTTTGATTTGGGAACATTTAACCCTCTGCCATAGTCTGGCAATATGGATTGTTAACATGAATATTTAACTCTTTCAGAGCCGTGTTTTTGTTGTAGAAAAACTAGGCCAATTTGTCTTTTCAATGCTGACTTTCCTACAAAAAACACTTTCAAAATTAGTTTGATATTTGGTCCTCCAGTTTAATTGGGCTGTTTTTTTAGGTAAGTTTATGGGCAGCTGTCGGAGTGTTGCCGGAACTGTAATAAGTAAAGTTTTTATCTGTTTTGCTAACGAAATCAAAATTTATTTTCAATTTGGTTAAACAAGTAATCGTGATTGAAATCTAGGCCGTGTGAATTTATTTTCGGTTACATTTTGTAAATGTTTGAAACAAAATTTAATACTTTCGCATATTGTAAAAAAAATGATAAAATAATGACAATGCCTTCTTGGCCTACAAAATTCTAATATAAATACCACAATATAAGTTTAAAATATTTCCATAAAATATGTTTTATTTTTTATTTATTTAAAATAATATTTAATAAATTAATTTTTAGTTTTTAAGACATGACAATAAATTAAAATTTGAACTTCATAGCTTACTTATTATTGTTTTTTTATATATAAAAATTACATAAAAATATAACATCATTTGTCTTTATGCATTCATTACATAAGTATTTTTCAGTATTTAGTCACCAAACACTGAGGATATCATATACGATGTATAATACAATAATTTTATACATTTAATAGATAAAACTATATTTACTTTAATAAAATTTAAAATATCGAAAGTTATATCGTCAAAAAAAATAGAAATAATATCAAAATATTTTGAAGCAATATTTTTAAGTACCTATGAAATACATCAAAAAGGATTTTAGTTTGTATAATGTAAAAAGCTGGTCAAGAAGTGATATACTTCTGTCAATAAAAATAAAAAAAAAAATATTTAAGAAAAAAATATTTTTATTCTGATTTACGTTATTGGTACAATATTTATGTCAACATATTTCTGAAATTCTAATTAAATATTAAATTTGTTTGTTGGAAATTATTGTAATATTTATACAAATATTTAAATTTTAATGCAAAAACTAAATTTGTTTGTGATAATACGTTTACAATAAAAAAAAATTTAAAACAGCTGCAAAATATCAACACATTCTATTTTATAACCAAACATTGTTACCAATATATATATATATATATATATATATATTTGTAAGCATGTAGTACCAACAACAAACAAAATAACTACATAAATCACTAAACATGTAATTCGTAGTGAAAACACAAACGCTACAATAACATAAAAAAAAAACGTAGTATCATGTTCGTATAAAAATGGCGGAACAGAAAAAAATTTATTACAGTTTATTATATACTCGGAAACCACAATATTTCAATTTAAATCGCAGGTCGTTTGTAAAAAGAACGAAATGTCGTATATCTTTCGCACATATACTGAAGAAAAAAAAAAAAGATAGCCCGAGTTGTGCGGGCAGCATATCAAAGAATACGTGTCAGAATACATCTGGTGTTCATGTCATAAAACACACGTCCGTGCATCTTTATTTGTTTTTAAAATGTCGAATCAGTTCGATTAGGATTGTTTTCAATTTATGATGTTTTTTTGTTTTGTTTCGGAACTGGAATGTGTAACGCGTAATTGGATAGGTTAATGGTTTTGTTTGAAAATCGAGGATTTTAGCAAACGTATGTCAATTATTTTTTGATGACGTCAGTGGAGCATAGGGGGCGATAATTGCATCAAAAAGTTGAATAGAACTATTTTTAGATGCATTTTTATTCAGTGTCATGTGAAGCTTTTGTTCATGGTAAAAAAAATTTTAACATGTTTTGTCAACAAGTACCACACATAAGTTAATTTGTTTATCATTAGGTCTAATTATAAATAGCAAAATAATGAGTTAGCTGTTATTTTTGTTTAATTATACAGTATATTTACAACAAAAATTTTTAGTATTAAATTATTAATTAATTTTTTATACCGGCCGTTACTTATCGTGAGGGAGGTACTGCAATTATACCAATTTTGTCTTTTCAAGATTTTAGAGAGAGCATTAATTAAATTTACAGCAAATAACAAAAACATAACATAAATTTCGTCATAATTTCTTTCTTCAAAAGTATTTAGTTAATGCCTTGTGTAGTGTATGAAAATTTAGTAGATTAGGCAATACTTTATAAATTAAATGGGTCTATGTTAGTTGGGTCCCGACCTTGCGGTTAGATTTCGTACCTACGTTAGTTTCATCCCAAAGCATACGTTAGTTCCATCCCAAGGCATACATCAACTAGTACCCAACACAACAAGTAAAGATTGTAATTGTTATTGATCCCAAATGATACAATAACGATAACCTAACCTAACCTAACTCTCAATTTTAATAGAAATTTTCCAAATTTTTTCACTAAGCACAATTTGAAAATCCATTTTAAATGGTCACAATAAATAATATAGTAAAAAAAACTTGCAGAACTCATTATATTAAAATAAAACGACTTTAGGTTCTAATTCTGTATTAATATTTATTAATAATCGACATACGTCTTTATCAGGA
This sequence comes from Clivina fossor, assembly GCA_963966155.1. Classification (NCBI taxonomy): domain Eukaryota; kingdom Metazoa; phylum Arthropoda; class Insecta; order Coleoptera; family Carabidae; genus Clivina; species Clivina fossor. The sequence continues at coordinate 14,430,364 of OZ014560.1, forward strand.
AAAAAGATAGAAAACGTACGTTGAGTTCGTCGAAAGGTCGATTATTAATAAATATTAATACAGAACTACAACCTCAAGCCGTTTTATTTTACAATAAGTAATGTTTCAGGAATTATAAAAAAGTCATAAACAATCTATATTTATATTTCCCAGAAGTTATACAGAACACAAACCAAGAAATGTTACATTGGACATTCTGTTCTGTGGTAGCTATAGCAGATTCTTTTAAGTAGATTTGATTTATAAATTTAGTAATATAACTTTGACATATAAACTTTATTAATAGGTATACACAAATCACTAGTTCTTCGATTTTGATATTATGAACCATTTTATTACCTATGAAAATATTTTTATAATAAATAAAATACTTTTATATATTATATTTAAAAAGTTATTGTCATGTTTTTATTTCATAACACATAGAGATATAAAACCGATAAATATTTCCTATATAATTCAAAATATATAAATTAATGTTATGTTTTATGAACGTAATAAAATCGTGTAACAAATATTACAATCGTAAAATCAAATTTCTTTCAGTTCAACCATAAAAATGAAACCTGGATAATATACGTAAAATGGCTGCAATAAAAATATAAAAAGATTAAAATAAAACACCTTTTTTCAGTCATTATTTATGGTATTATTATAAAACTGTTTATCCATTAACATAGTAAAAAATCTTTCAGAACTCATTATATAAAATAAAATGGCTTTAGGTTTAACTTCTGTATTAATATTTATTGATAATTGACCTCTCGACGTACTCAACATCCGTCTTCATTTGGAAAACTGATACAAATAACATTTACAGTAAATAATAGAACGTAGAAATAAGTTACTAGGTAACAAATAAATAACTAGATCATAATTTTTTTTATACATTTTCAATTAATAAAAGCCAAATTTTATTTAAATCAGTGTCTTCACAGTGATCTAGTTAATTATGTGTTACCAAATAACTTGTATCTATGTTCTGTTATTTACTGTAAATGTCATTTGCATCATTTTTGCTGATGAAGACGGACGCTGAGGACGTCGAAACGGCGATTATCAATAAATATTAATACAGGACTTAAAACTAAAGCCATTTTATTTTGTTTATCTATTGTTTGCCATCAGGAATATTGTAATATTTATTATAAAAATTATCGATCGAATAAAAAAAATAAAAAAAGCTTTAGATTAAGTTCTATATATTTTATTTAAAAATCAACGTTTTGTTATACTCTACATATATCATCATTCTAAAGCTTTTTTTATTTTAATAAAATATAATGTGATTTTTTACTATGTAATCGATCTAATATTTTCATAACAATTGCAATCATTATTTTCTTTATGTAGAAATAAATATGATCATTTTTTTATTATTAATGACTGAAAAGCATCAAGTTTTAAAAATATGCAAATATGCATTAATATTAATTATACCAAATTTTAATTAGTCTAATGATTATAAATGATTTGTTTTGCTATGATCATGACAGATGACAAAACTTTTTAGAACATATTGTTTGTTAATAATTATGTTTATAAATACATATTTTGGACAAAATTAATACAATTGATAATTAGATTTTTCACTTCTATTAAATAATATGTATATGTTTTTTGTAATAAATAATGTATTTTTATTAACTACATTAAATAGTTTTTTTAATTATTACTCATTATTTTTTAATCAATCAAAATTTTGCAAGTTTATTATTGCTCTATTGCCATATACAAAAACTAATATTAATATTAACATAGTAAAAAATCTTTCAGAACTCATTATATTAAAATAAAACAGCTTTAGGTTGTAGTTTTGTATTAATATTTATTGATAATCGACGTTTCGATGTACTTAACGTGCGTCTTTATCAGGAAAAATGATACAAATGACATTTACAGTAAATAAACAAAATATAGAAACATGTTAATAAGTAACAAAATAAGTAACTAGCAAATAAAATTTATAAATTTTTAATTAAAGAAAACCAAATTTTATTTAAATCAGTGTTTTTACACTAATTGAGCTTATTTTTTGCTTTGTAAATTTTTATTGATTCTCTTATCAATCTACTGCTAATATTGATGGGTCCTGCAATTACGAGTATTACAGTATCTTTGAAATTTACATCATGAAGATCTTCTAACGTATTTTCTAACAGAACATACGTAGAAACAAGTTATTTTTTATTTATTGTAAATATCATTTTTATCATTTTTTCTGATGAAGATGTACGTTAAGTACGTCAATTTTCAATAAATATTAAAACGGAACTTCAACATAAGTCGTTTTATTTTAATATTAATATACTACAAAAACTGCTGGTATATTATTTTTATTAAAATTCAATGTTTCGATTCTGTATACATGAAGTTTTATCAGGAAAATTAATGAAGCGTTGAATTTTAATAAAATAATATAGAAATCTAACCTAAAATTATTTAATTTTATACTAATAATATTGCTATAAAATTTTAAAGACAATTTTACTAGAATCTACTAATCGAATGTGTTATTATTTCATTACAGTTTTTTTGAAGTATTTCAAATATAAATGAATATATGAACTCATTCAAATCAATTTGCGAATTATTTTATTTTTCTTATTTAGCAAATAGTACAAAATCTGCAGAAAAATGTTGATTTTGTAGCACCAATTTTATCATATTCAGTTTTTACGAGTATATGCTGATCCTGAAAAAAGAAAACCTGAAAGATAACAATGCTATGAAAATCGTGTGGGCGCTGAATTTGCCATCAAAAAAAGCTCTCGCGCACATATAGACGTACATAGATGGTTATGTTCATATATGTAAGTGTGTATTCTCGTGTTAGTTGTGCTTTTCAAATAGTTGCTGGCTTTTATCTTTTCTGTTTTCTTAATAGACGAGTTATTTTATTTCTTGTTATCGCAGCTTCAGAACAATGTGGACTTGTACAGGGTTGAATCATTTGATATTATTTTCTAGTGAGAAAAGATTCTATAGTACTTTTAAAAAACTGATATCTGCTGTTAACTTTGTGCTTTTTTTGTAGTAGATAAAATAATATTATTTTGATGTAACTATTGATAGATATAAAGTGCTTTTATATAAAAGTATAGGGTAGTTGCACTTTTTTTTAACAGCTTTAGATTGTAGTTTTGTATTAATTTTTATTACTAATCAACTTTGAGTACGTCGAAATGTCCTATTATTAATGAAAATTAATACAAAATTGCAACATAAAGCCGTTTTATTTTGATAATAAATTTATTATAATCAATTTTTATATTTAGTACTATTTATGTATCCAAAAGAACTTGAAAAAATAAAAAATAAACAGCATTTATTTGTATCTCGACAAATTTTATCTTCAGTTATTATACAGCATTATAAAATTTTCAATAATTTCCAAATAAAGTTGAAATAACTTTCGGAATTAATTAAACTTTTATAAATTTGTTTGGAAAACAACATAAAATAAAAATTAATGTATCTGAAAATGTTGTATTCATTTGAGAATTAAATTTAGAAATTCAATTAGTTCAGTTTTTGTCCGCGAAAATAGCTAAGTGCAGTAAAATTTTCAACAAAAGCACAAAAATAAAATAAAATATTAAAATTGGACTTGTATTGTTCGCTATTTTTAGCGAATTTTAGCGTTTCCACCAGGTCGATATTAAATTATTTTTCAACAGCCCAAAAAAAAAAAGAAAGCAGTTAATAACTTTCTTTTTTTATATTTCTTGCAGGAATTATGCCAAGGATAAGGCGAGAAGATGCGTTTTAAATCAAAATATGGCTGAAAGTGAGAACTGGGTCAAATGTTTATTTCTTTTTCTGGACCAATTTGGCTGTAATGGAACAAAGGGTCAGGGCCGTTATGCCCTTGTCTAGCATGTAACACTAGTTTTTTACTCTTTCTCTCTGTATTTTAACCAATACGAATATTATGTCGGTTTTTTTGTTTGGCGCAATTGGCCTGCGTCCAAAAACCACATGATTCAACAGAATTTCGCAAAATTTATTTGACTATGCACATACATATAGTATAGAGCTTTTTCTTGGTTAGTGTGTGTAGGTTGAAAGGCGAAAGCCACATTTACAATCGTATTTTCATGAACTTGAAGCGTAATTCACATCCTAACTAGTTCAAGAGCAGCCAGCTTTTTACACTCTTATGTTGGGCAGATGAATCAATAATTTAGTCGTAAATTTCGAAGTTTTAATACCTTTGTTATGTGTTTGGTTATGTCGCCGAATGACAGTTTTAATCTAGATACAACTAAAATAATTGTATGGTATTAACGTTAACATGTTTTTTGTTTTGTAAAGTTTGTAATATATTGTTTTATTTTTCATAAAATTTTAGTTTCATATTTAACCATATTTGTTTTATTATTTATGAGCTTGTAAAGCAGTAACATTATTGATTTTTTTTTGTTTTAAATACGATATTTTATTATAATACACTTTTACATAGCATTTAAAAAAAGGAACACATGGACTATTTATAGTATATTATGTTACTAGAAGTAAAAAGCGATGATTTTTGTGTTGAATTTAGACACAAAAAAGCGTCCTATTCCAAGTGACATTTACTATTTTTTCTAAATGAAACTAAATTAAAAATAAATTAAAATAGACACCAAGTAACTTTAACCTTACCAACAGTTGTAGAGTGGTATGCATTTATATTTATTATATGTTTTGTTAGAATTAATATTTCTTTGGTCGAATGTACAATTTTTGATTACCCTGGATGGTATACATCGCATTTCTTTACACATTTTTAATAATCAAATTTAAGCGAAAATAAACAATGCAATTGTTAATTAACTTAACTTGACTTAATAATTTTTATTATGGCCGTCGGAGATGTCAAATTAAATACACTTGACCTTTTATTGAATATGCAGTTTCAGACCGCTATGGACGATACACATTACATTTCTTACACTTTTGCACACATTTTCAATAATCAAATTAAAATTCAAACAAAAATTAACAATACAATTGTTAATTAACTTAATTTGACGTAATAGTTTAACAAGATAACCGCCGAAGATGTAAGATTAAATACACTTGACGTTGTAGTTATATTTGGTGCTACCATCTGTGGTGTATATAGTAATTAGCTGCTAAACATAGACAATATGCTAAAGTAATATTAATATTATAATACGCTTAAAGAAAAAATATTTCAGAAATAGCATATTAGTAGAATATAGTAGAATATTATAATAAAGAAATAAAAATATTTTTTGACTCTTTGATTGTAGATTATTTTTAAACAAAAATTTGCAATAATAGTAACTTATTTAATATTTTTAAATATCGGACATATTCTATTAATATATATATTTATAATATACTCGTAATAAACATTAAAATATGACTGAGAAATGGATAAAATAGATATAAATCAATAATTTATTTTAAATTACTTAAAACAACATTATTTTATCATTACTGCGTTTAAAAACAATATTTTACATTTGTATTAAACGAAATATATATTTAATCAATCTATTCATGAAAAACCTTTGACATTTCAAACGAAACTAAACATAATTGTTAATTGCAATTAACATAAATATTTACCAATAATTTAACAAATAATGCTACTATTTGGGTAAATTTAGAGAGATATATAGTTTTAACACAATATGTGTTTATATCAAATTTCAAATATTTTATGTATAAATGCTAAATGTTCTTTGAATAAACATGCAATGTTACAAAGATAAATATTTAATAATACAATTACTAACGATAATGTTGTTTATGTAGATATACCAAATGTTCCTAAAAGAATCATATTTCAAAATAAAACGTTTTTAGGTTTAAGTTCTGTATTAAAAATGTTATATGTATCAGTTTTCCTGATGAAAACGAACAAACGATAACTGAACAAAAAACATGTATTTTTATAATTTATTATGTTTGGTAATGAGGGTAGTAAACATAATTTGTAATTACTTTAAATTAGAGCCATGAGAGTAATGCTGCGTTGTAATACATGTGAACCTTTTAACAATATGTTAATAAAACTATAATGGTTAAATATTAAAACTTGCAATGATTTCAATATTTAAAATGCAATATGGTTTGTTTCCCAAGTATTCGAGTGGCAGTCTGAAATTTAATAGTAGTTTGCATAATTATGATGTTAGAAATACAGATATTTTTTATATTACTAAAAAGACTAAAATATATTTAAAATATACTAATAATATATTTCACAATGGACTACTTGAATATAATAAATTGCCGAAATATATTAAAGATTATAAAAATTTAAATATTTTACTTTCATAAAGTTAATGCAAGTTACTAATTAAGTTAGTAATTTGATAAATTTTGGAAGGTGATAAAGCGCCAATAGATTGTTGAAATAATAGAATAATTTTTCATATAATTTTATTCTTCGTACGTTTCGGGAATTTAAACATGAGCCATCTTCAGATCTTTTACAAAATATAAAAATTCAAAAATGTAATAATTACATCATTGCAATAATTCATGCATTGCTTATTACCTTCCAAAATCAAATATTTATGAGGATCATTAAAACATTACTTTATTACTGCATCAATTTGATAAATTATAAATGTTACCAATTATGTAAATATTATGTTACAGTGGTAGATTTTCTGTAATTTTTATTATTTTGTAAATATGTATCTCAATGTAGTATATGTTATTTTATATTAAATCTGTAAACTGTATTATACCCACATATTTCGAAACTTTATGCGAGGTATTCCTTTTAAGTTAAAACCTTAATATAGAAGTAAGTAATATTAGAAAAGTTGCTTGTATATGCTATTTTCTATTAACATGATCCTAGGAATCAGCTTATGTAATTTACTTCAGCAAATACCTTGTATATATTCAAAGCATTATCTAAAATGTAATGATTAAGTATAAATTTTAATAGAAACCCCAACCATTAATGTTTTAGTAGTCAGTATACACAAGAATATTAATTACCTTATAATTAATGTTACATTCACCTGGAATATGATACTGCAGTAAAATGACAGAAATTATATGAAATTTATTTTATAATCAATCATATTAAAAAAGAGAGTAAAATTTTGCATTGGCTTTACGTTAACATTACTTTAGAAATTTAATGTAATATGAAGTTTGTTATAATTAGTTTAAGTTTTGAAAGAGTATTTTCAATATTATAATGTTTTAAAGGATTTTAAAATTTAAATTTGCAAGGAAATTGAGTAATTATATGTTGTTTTTGTTGTTGCTTACAAATACATGCAAAAAATAAAAGTTGTTTTAAATTAAATTGGTCTTGCAACTACTAGAAAATTTTATGAAAGTTTGAAATTTCTAAACTTTTAGAATTTTTTCTATTAAATTATATATTTTTTCTATAAATTCTGAAATATTGCGTAGCCTCAGATCACTGATTAGAAATTTATCTTTTGCTACTGATGATGAAATACGAAATACGTGTATAACTTTTTTTAAAATTATTGTTTGTGATTTAAAGAAATTTATTTTAATTTATTAACTTTTTGCCACAGTAAGATCATATTTTCATTTATTATAAATTTTAAAAATCAGTACATATCAAAATTTATAATAAAACTATTGGTTCTAAATTTATATTTATTTTTAATAAACACACTACATTCATATATGGCAGTTGAAAATTACAAAAAAAATCACTGATATTAAACTGATACAATGAATAGTGATTCAAATGTAAATTACTAAAAAAAAAGGGTTTATATGTAAATGTTAAATATAAGTTAAAAGTTTAATGCTTAAAATAAAAAATAAATTACTGCTAAAATTCTAAACGATCTCTAATGTTACAAAATGTTTTTTTTTTTTCTGTATCGAATAAAATGTTCCAGTTACTTGAGTAAAAACAAATCATTCTATAACGTTACAGAACTATTCATAATTCCATCATGAGTTTAAAAACTTTAAAAGTTAGTATAATACGACAGTTAGTTTAAATAGATTTTTAAAACTTTAAAACATAGTTACAATTTATATTTGGAAAAGTAAAAGTTATTATAAAACAGTCACAAGTATAAATATATAAACTAAAATTAAAATTGTATATTTTTAAGTTTTTATGAATATTAATTTTATTTTTAGAATTGAAATACTATTTTTATTAATATCTATAATATGTTTTATATATATTTTGCAATTGGAAAACTTGATGAATTTTTGCTTATTTAAGATTGTGAATATATTTTTAATTATAAAAATATATTCATAATATATAATTTTAAAAATTTCTTCGGAATGTAAAACTTTGCACACTAACTTTTTAACAAACACATTTTTTAGTAAACACAATCAATCTTAAACAATTTTATCAAAGTTTTTAATTTGTTTTCTTTCTTTTTTTTATATATTTTCATATATTTCGAGCTTATTTTTTTAAACGTTAAATGATTACATTTTTTTATTTAACAATTTATAGAAACGAATATTAAAATAAAACAAAAATTAAACATATTTTAATATGTTTTAATGAAAATAAATATAATTCAATGATATAGCTATAGAAACATTATTTTTTATTAGTATATTTTAAATTCTTGTAAATATATTTTATATTGTTTAATTTAAAATATTTCAAACAACTTAAACAAAGCTTGTTATTTTCATACATATCAAAATAAAATTGCGAACAACTACACATAATGGATGAGTATTTCATATGCAATAGAAACTGCAAAAATGAACACTGAAATAGGGAAATCTAGAAAATGAATGTAGTGACATTGTAATAAAACTCCAGTCTCGTTTCTGGCTACATTTAACAGTTATTAAAATGATATATAAGTTGATAAATAATTTTAATAGCACCACAATAGTCTGTATAGGGTAGACACCAGTGCCACATAACATTTTTCTCCTACGTACTCCTTATCAAAATTGAAGCCTTTTTTCTCTATTACAAAAAAGTATGTGTATTTATTTTAACAATATTTTGGTAACCTTAAATATTTATCAGATATAAACAAGATACATAAATTAGCATTATTTAAAAAATTAAATTCATTATTATCATTTTTAATTGCTTTATTATATTATTGTATTACACATTTATTATACAGAATCTTAATACATTTTCGTAATTAATGTGACCAAATTTTATATTTGCAACTCAAATTTATCGTTGGCCGTTGGCCGTTATTATAAAAATATGTATTAAAATAGTTTTTTCCAGAAATTTGAAAGTGTTTATCGATTTAAGATATGTTAAAAAGCTACTTTTTAAATTAAGGTTATTGAGAATAAAACAACTTTGGGTTTTAGTTCTGTAATAATTTATTAATAAAATAACGTTTCATTTCTATGTTTTTCCTGATGAAGACACACGCTCAGTTTGTCAAAACGTTGATTTATTAATAAATTATAGAAGTAAGTTTTATGCTAATGAATTTTTACTGATTTTTTATTATGGTAAGGTTATTTATTTTTCTTAATTTTGTACTGTTACTGTTACTGTGTTAATTCAAATACTGTAAATTCTCTGAAAGACACAGGGGTAACATATATCCCTGGTTAAGAAGCACTGGTTTAATATACATTAAAAAACAGCTCGTAAAAATCTAGAATTTCCTCCAAACTTATGCAGTGATAACAACTTTTATGTTACCATAGTAATTACCAATGTACTGTGAAGTTAGTCTAGTTTGAATCTATGTGTGTGTGTGTTCGTAATTGTTTGAATGCGTATCGATCCTTGGACTTGACGTAGCTTCAAATAAAATTGTCCTACAATAACAAAAGAATGTCGTTCGGTTATTTTTTTGTTTTGTAGATTAAAGTTCAAGGCAAGCAAAGCTTTTCATTTCTGTGTTACAATAATAATTTGAATGACTGTTTTTCTATTATTTTTTTTCTTCTATGTAATTAGAATTCAGATGTTATTAATTAATTTTTATATGATTTTTAGCAATTATAATAGAATAAAACTATAAAAATATATTGCATTAATTAAAATGTATTTATATAATTGATTGCGTTTGAGTAAAATTTATTTTATGATTGATATTTTTAATGTGACATCACAAAGAAGAATGAATATAATTAAAATACAATAAATTTGAATTTACTACAACAAAAAAGTCGAAAATTCGTCTATAATTTAGGATGAGACTATTTATACATACGGTATGTATACGCAATTGGCTATTTATACATACTAAAAAAAAATAAACCTAAACCAACCTACTAACCTAACCTACCCTAAATAGCCAATTGCGTAAAAATACTGTATGTATAAATAGCCAATTGCGTATACATACCGTATGTATAAATAACCACTTTCTATAATTTATGCAAAAATTGTGCATTTGTGTATATGTCAAAATTGAATTTCTTATTATGTATTAATGTTTATTATTTGCCATTAAACAAATCTAAAATATTATTTCTTTTTCAAACAAAATCTTTCAGAACTCATTATATTAAAATAAAATTGCTTTAGGTTAAAGTTCTGTATTAAAATTTATGAATAATCGACGTTTCGACCAACTCAACATACATCATCATTGATATTTATAGTAAATTAACAAAACATGGAAACAAATGTAACTATGTAACAAAATCAGTAGCTAGATTATGAAATTTGTAAATTTTTAATTAAAGAAAGCCAAATGTTATTTGTTTTTTTATAAATTTATATTGCTTCTCTTATCATTAAGATTTTATCTGGATGGTTTAGACGTATCGACCTTTTAAAGAGGAGGATTATTAATAAACATTAATACAGAACTAAAACCTAAAGTCATTTTATTTTACTATTACTATTACTATATTTAATCAATATTTTATTTTCAATAAAGCTAGGTGAATAAAATCATATTTCTTGTCAATCAAAAATAATTACATATAATCCTATCAATCGTCAACTTTTCAAATACATACTCATACTTTATTAAAATTCAATAAAGCATAAATCAATAGTTCTTCGAACATATTATTATTATTATATTCAAAACCAAATTTATTTCAAACAGCTCAAACAAATATTATGTTAAAAATATGCAAAAATGCGGTGAGGTCTGTTGGATATAAGTGTGAATAATACATTTTTATTCAACGTGTTCGTATGTTGAGGTAAATCTACGTACATCGCGACTGTTACAATCAAAAGTGCTCAAAACTTATAAAACAATACGCTGACATTTAGCTTAATATTTATATAGCAAAAACTCCATTATTACCAAGACTAACTTACACTTTAGCGACCTTATGAAGTAAGTTTTGGTATTTAAATGTTATTTTAGATTTAACAGAACCTAACTTATAAATTTTTGATTGGTTTTTGGCATAAGCATATTAATTTATTAAATATATTGAATAAAATTCCATTATTACTAAGACTAATTAATGCTAAATATTATTTTAGATTTAACAAAATTTTGCTTATAATTTTTTTATTGTTTTCTGGCATAAACATATTAATTTATTGAATTTATAAAAAAAATTCTAGGCTGGTATGCCTCGGTCGATCTATCCTCATCACATTGAAACAGAAAAAATATAATAAATAAAATTTAAGAATAAATATAATATAAAATTAATTTATTTAACTTTTATGTACTATATAAGTAAATATGATAATCATAAATATCTTTTACTTTTAATACAATGAAATAAGACAAAAAAACTTTACGATCACGAATAATAATGTTGAAATCTTCTAAAAACCTCTTATTCGATAACCAAATTTGCAACGAACTTGTATCGCATTTCTGCGCATTATACATAACCGATTTAAGGTTTCTTTTTATTTCCGTGTCCTTCATATCTCCAGCGAAACTCCTTGCAGGATCTTCTGTAAAAACTTTCGCATCATGAATTTTGATATTGAAATGGGCGGAAGGATATTTGAGAAACCACGCAGCTTTACGTATGTCAGTTCTAGACGGATCAAGTGACGCAAACGTTTCTGTTTGGAAATATTCTGGGATATTCGATGTTTGGGAATATTTGTGTTGTTGTTTTTTTTGAAACTGTTCTGTATCGATTGTGAATTCTTCTCAGCTATTTCAGGTTAAAGACTATTTTGTGTTGGGGAATGTGGCCGATAAAAAAAAGGAAATAGGTATACTACGAAGGGTCTATAAAAATCTAGACATTGTATTTTGGATTGTAATAGACCCTAGGAGGTTGGAACTTTTATTGTTTGTAATAAATGTTACAATGTAATGAAATTTGTAATAGATTTTTGTAGCCGATAATAGTATATAGATATAGATATATTCATTAGGTTAAAGAATAAAACGTGACAATTTTTTTACATATTTAGCAGGTTCAGAAATAGCAGATTTATCTGCTTTAGAATTTTTTCATGATGTAAAATTTAAAGATACAGTAATAATTGTTACACTAATCAATATTAGCAGCAGATTAGTAAGAGAAGCAATAGCGATTTATAAAGAAAAGAATAGCATAAATCACTGTAAAGGCACTAAGTTAAATAAAATTTGACTGTCATTAATTGAAAATTTATAATTCTTACGATCTAGTTACTTATATGTTACCTAGTAACTTGTTGCTACTTACTGTTATTTATTTTAATATCATTGATAAATTTTGATCTAATAAAGACAAGCGTTCAGTTTTGTCGAAACGTTGTTTTTATAAAAAAAAATTTAACAGAATCTAATCCTAAAACAGCTTTTATTTTAATACAATGAGTTCTGAAAAATATTTTACTATGTTAATAATAGCTATGTTCGCGAAATAAGTCTTGGCAATTACGCATGCGCGATTCAATTTTGAGCGTTTACAAGTCTTAAAATCTTACACTAAAATTGTACTACGCATGCGTACTTGTCAGAAACTAGTTAAGGATTTACTTCACGAACAAAGCTAATAACAATCATACGTGACCGTTTCTGGAAAATAATAATAGTAGTACAAGTCCAATAAAGTTGTCTTCTTCGTAGCTAAAAATATCAGATCTGCATCGGCAAGGACATCTGACGCCGGTTTCGAGTTAATCGTGTGTTACTGACGACCTACACGTGTCCTATTCGACAGTTTGACATTCGACAGAACGCGCAAACGAATCACGATCACAGGATCTTCCCGCTGGAAAACTCTCGACACAGATGAGTTTTTCGCACGGCACCGAATTCACGCCAGTGTGAAAATCCATTTGAGTGACTAATAGACAGTTGAAAATTGTCATTCGGAAAAGAAAAATCCGATTTTCGTTTGTCCAAGTGAAAATTACCAGAGAAAGAGAGAGAGAGAGTTAGGACCGATAGACCTTTTGGCTCTTCTTTGGTCCTTAATAGAGTTGACAGCGTCTCTAGATCATTTACAAGTTTATTCTATTACGAAGGACGGAGGATGAATGTTAAGTGTACTGTGAAAATTTTGTTACGTTAATATTTACACAAACATCTGGATTCGTTGCTATAGTATATACATTTCAATTTGAATCGCTGATGCATGATGAATTTTGAATCAAGTTTCTTGAATATATTATAATTTACAAATTTAAGTCGAGAAAATCAATTTTTTATTTAAATTTTTGCTAAAATTTAAAAATTTATAAAATTTTCTCATTTTACATCTAGATATTCAAAACAATTATTTTATACATAGTATAATATATATATATATATATATATATATATATATATATATATATATATATATATATATAACTTAGTAAAAAAATTTCAGAATTCATTATGTAAAGTAAAAAGGCTTTAGGATTAAATTCTGTATAAATTTTAAATGTACGTTTTGACGTACATCATCAGAAAAATATACAAAAGACATAAAATAAATAAACAGAACATAGAAACAAGTAACGAATACTAGGTAACAAAATAAGTAACTAGATTATAAAAGGGAAATATAAAAATGCACTTGAATTAAAACAGAACACTTGGTTAGTTTGGATACTTTCCACTATAAATTAGATACTTTGCACTTTGTACAACCTAAACTTTAATTTCAATAATTTGCACTATAAATTTGGTGCATTCCGCTATAAACGCTACGAAACCCTATCATCTGCGCCACTATTGGCTTAGGGTAGGTTAGGTTAAGTTTAGATAGTTTAGTTATGTTATTATTCAATATAGGCGCTTATCTCATCGGCGCAAAATGATTGACAGCCCCCAAAGTGGAAAGTATTCAATTTTATAGCGGAAAGTATCCGTTTTATAGTGAAAAGTAATTAATACAAATAATAATATTTTTTTTTGTGCATTATGATTTTTTAAAGTTAAAATATTTTTTTTAAAATTGAATAAATTTAATTATAGTGAAATGTTTTTTTTTGTGCAATATATTTGTTATGAGTACAAATTGTTTTTATCAAAGTAAATATGATCTAAATTAAAGTGAATATATTCTAAATTATAGTGCAGTTAATTCCAACCCATTATAAAATTTATAAATTTTTAAATAAAAGAAGCCAAATATTATTTAAATCAGTGCCTGATTGGCACTGTTGCTATTGTTTATTGTTTTTTAAATTTTTTATAGAACTTAATCCTATACCTTTTTTATTTTAGTATTTATCTAGTTTTTTTGCTTTCAAATAGTTATAAAATTGCAAGGAGTCAAATTATAGACTTATTGAGGCTACCATACTTATAACAAATAATAAACTACCAACTAATTTATTAAAAAAATACTAACATTAAAATACGATTTTAATTTTATCAGTTGTTATTGGCTTTATTGCAACAAAAATTGAGATTATTAAAATTTTTCAAGACATTTTTACTGTGTTTTTACAAGCTAATACATATTGCAATTTAAATCTATCAGTACTACGACTAAAACATATAACTAATTTCGGAATACGTAAAAAAAGCAAATAAATTTTTAATTTTATGACGCTAAAATATGTACAAACTAGCTAAAATGTTTAAATTATAATATTACTTTCAGTTTTCATGAGACAAAGCAATAAATCTTCGAACTAAATGCAAAATTACGTACATGAGTTTGATAAATATAAAATTCTTATCGCTTTAACGACAAGGTCATTTTCTACGCAACAAATTTATATTATAATTTGAAATATCTTAAAATCTTTCTTAAATTTAATAATATGTTTGAATTGTTGTTGAACTTCCAGTTATTAAATATACAAATCTAGATTATTTTTATTATTATTACAGTTTTTTTATTGCAAACATTACAGGAACTTGTTTCTATGTTCTGTTTATTTACTGTAAATATCATTTGTATCATTTTTCCTATGTAGAGTTTGTCGAAACTTCGATTATTAATAAATATTAATACAATCTTAAAATCTCTGTTTTAACGATAATGGTTGATATTAAAAGCTCGATTTTAAAATTGGATTTAATTAATACCGATTTTAAAACAATGGAATTGCCATAGGACCCAGAGTTAAATAAATAAACTAAAATACGTAAAAATCGAGTTTATAGTACCAGCAAGTGTCACCACAAATTTATCATTCAATAAATTTGAAATCCAAAAATCTGTCTGTCATTAGAATCAACTCAAGAATTAATCTAGATATGAAAACAACTGAAATATAAAATGAAATATAATCATAAAACGTTGGCAATAAATAAACACGAAGATGAAATTGAAGATGATACGATTATCACTTCAACTTACGTACCCTTTCACGTCTAACTTAGTCGTTAGTCGAAACGGATTTTCAGTATTTCATATAAATTATGCATCGTCGTAATGTGTAACAGATTCAATTTAGAAAATTAATTTTATAGCAACGTGTGGAATGGCAACGCTGTTTTAACCCAAACGGGATTTGTGCGTCGTAACTTCTTGATGGGACCTTGACAACAGAAAGGATAAAGTTTCCAAAGTACATTTGTTTTGTTTAGTCCCTTCGTTTTAGCGTACAGGCTGCTTAAATGTGGTTGTTTTAGTATTTCGTTTTGTTGATAGAAGAGAATTGTAACTGCGCATGCAAATTTCTTTGTTTCATATGATTTAATATTTAGTATTTTTTATCACTGATATGTGGAAAATTATTATAAATATATTTTTCTTCAAGCGTAACATAATATTAATACAGTGGTGCCTCACACAACGAACTTAATTCGTTCCAGGAGCAAGTTCGTTATGCGAAAAGTTCGTTATGTGAAACGCGTTTTCCCATAACAATACATGTTAAAAAAAATAATTCGTTCTGTAGCATAAAATATGGTAAGATGACATAAAAAAAAGATAAATTTTTTGTTATTATTTTTATTTAGATATGTACATCTAAAAACATAATGAAAAAAACACACATTTTTTAATTTTAAGAAATAATCGAATCTTGCACATCTTCATCCATTTTCCGCTTTTTGGCCGATGGTGCAGTGAAAAACCTGTCCAAAGTCGTTTGTTTCTCTCTTTTCTTCAACATCTGCCGGAAATAACGGACAAGAGTATCGGAGTACAGGTCGTTGATCCTGTTTGCTTCAGCGGAATCCGGATAGTGGGCATTGGTAAACTCCTGAACTGCTTTCCATTTGACCAGGATGTTCTTGATGTCAGCAGTTGGAATTGGTTGATTGTTTGATTGTTGCTCCTCGTTATCAGATGACGCTTCCCTTTGAGCATTGTCCTGTTGTTGGGCCAGAAGTGTTTGGAGCTCTTCAGTTGTCAGCTCTTCTTTGTGTTCCTCAATAAGCTCCTCTACATCCTCTTCCTCTACCTCTAATTCCAACCTTTGGGCCACTGTGATGATGTCCACTGTGGTGATGTTCGTTGTGTGAAGCGAAGTTCGTTGTATGAATCGTGAAATGAACGAAAAGGAAGTTCGTTGTGTGCAGCGTTCGCTGTGCGAGGCGTTCGTTATGCGAGGCACCACTGTATTAGATTATCATATTGTCTAGAGCTGTCAGGCTGTCATTCGTCTGACTGCTCTAAACCATTTTATTACTTGATAATATTAATTATTTTATATTATTAATAAATATGTAAATTAAAATTATTTATTTATTTAAAAAAAACGACAGTTTCAAACTCCACTTATTTTATTATATTATCAGTATAAAAATGGCTAAATAATATAGAAATAATTGTACTAGTAGTGAAAAAAATAATGTATAAACTACGTTTGAGAATTTTTTTTTTATATATACAGAGTGTCCAAGATAACTTCGTATGCATGGGGATCTCCGAAACTGTTAGAGATACGACATCGGTTAAATTAGATGAAAGTTGCCTCATTAGTAGGCGAGTTTAGTCATCTTTAGTTTTTTCCAAAAAATTCCTTAGGTTACTAGATATAGACAAAAATGCAAATTTTGCTGTTTTATATTTTCGCTTATAACTCTCGTATGCAAAATGATACATTATTTTGGTTTGCACTTTCTTAAGACACTTTTTTACACAGAATTTCCAGGAGTAACCAAATTTTTTTTATCATGTACCGTTTTCGAGATTTATGATGCAACTTTCATTTTTCTTATGTAACTAGTATTTCAATGTAGTGTAATTAAAAAGACTTTTTTTTTCTCTTTCCAGTGATATAACATAGTCCTACTTTATTTTAAATAATAACATGGAAAATTGAAAAAAAATCTATTTTGCAAAGTAATAATTCATTTTTTAGTTGAAAACTAAGTAGGTCACGTTAAAATAAATGAAACATGAGCCCTACCTTATTTTAAACAATAATATAGAATTATAATCCAAAAAAAAAACAATTTATTAAATACTAATGCCATATTTTACATTCGTAATAACTAATAACTATAACAGTAAAATTACATTAAGTGTTCAAATAAACCACCGTTTTCTTGAATGAACATACGTGTTCTCTTAAGCATAGCTTGTGTTAGGTTAGTTTTAGGTATTTAATACCGTACTTAATCAAATTCATGTTTAATATCCTATACATCCCTACACTGGGTTGCCTTCTTTAAGGATATAAATTTAAATACATTTTCGCGGCTAATACTGCGTTATTTTGACAACGAATGTAACAATAAAGCATTTCAAACTTCTCTAAATTTTCAAACCGCTCTATGAATTAATATTCTTTCAATAAGCACTCCAATAAAACTAACTAACTAACTAAGACAATAATCAGAAGAAAAGCAAAACCAAAAATCTAATAATAACGAAAACAATGCCTATTTCTCATGTTTCATTTGTTTTGATATGGCATACTCGGTTTTCAACTAAACAAGATTAGAAGTATATGGGAAAACCCATATATAGACTACTTTGACATTTCTCAAAAAGTTGGCAACACTGTATTTTAATAATATTATAATTTATGTTGGCAATAGGAGATACTTTTCTGAAAATTTGATCAAAATCGAATAAATAATGTAGCCACAATGAATTTTTTAAAAATTTTGTGATTTTTTTTCTCGATAAGTTGGCAACACTGTATTTTGTTAAAATTGCATAATTTATTTAGGCACTAGGAAAAACTTTTATAAATATTTGATTAAAATCGGTTAAATAAAATGGTCAAAATAAATTTTTTTTAATTGTACTAATTTTTTTTTCGGAAAGTTGGCAACACTGTATTTTGTTAAAATTACATAAATTATATGAATACTAGGAGAATCTTTTGTGAAAATTTGAGTAAAATCGGTTGAATAACATGGCCATAATAAAAATTTTAAAACTTTAGTAATTTTTTTCTCGGAAAGTTGGCAACACTGAAAATTAATAAAATTATGTAATTAATGGGAGCATTAGGGAAATCTTTTCTGAAAATTTGATCAAAATCGGATAAATAACGTAGCCAATATGAATTTTTAAAAACTTTAGTAATTTTTTTCTCGGAAAGTTGGCATTACTGGAAAAAAACAAAACCACATGACCATCTTGAGCACTAGACAAATTTATCCTGAAAATTTCATTAAAATCGGTTGAACCGTCTAGGAGGAGTTGCGGCCACAAAATTTTGACTTACGACCGAGCGAGCGAGTGAGCGAGCGAGCGAGCGAGCGAGTGAGCGAGCGAGCTGACGACGCACATCCATACACCCACATAAACTAAGTTCAGATTCGTCATCTACAGGCTATATGAAGGATTTCTATACAATTTTTTTTTTTTTTTGAAAATGTTACAGACACCGTACCAAACGCTATACTACTTTTCCTTGCAGTCAAAGTAGTAAAAAATAAATTATAACTTTGCAAAATAGATTTTTTTCAATTTTCAATGTTATTATTTAAAATAAAATAGGACAATGTTATATCACTGGAAAGAGAAAAAAAAAACCTTATTGAAATACTAGTTACATAAGAAAAATGAAAGTTGCATCATAAATCTCGAAAACGGTAAATGATAAAAAAATTTTGGTTACTCCTGGAAATTTTACGTAAAAAAGTGTTTTAAGAAAGTGCAAATCAGAATAATGTATCGTTTTGCATACGAGAGTTATAAGCAAAAATATAAAACAGCAAAATTTTCATTTTTGTCTATATCTAGTAACCTAAGGAATTTTTTGGAAAAAACAAAAGATGACTAAACTCGCCTACTAATGAGGCAACTTTCATCTAATTTAACCGAGGTCGTATCTCTAACAGTTCCGGAGATCCCCATGCATACGGAGTTATCTTGGACACTCTGTATATAAATATATATATATATATATATATATATATATATATATATATATATATATATATATATATATTTGTTTCTTGGGATTTTTAGTCAGGCAGAATAAAAACAACTCAATTCATTATGGGCAAGCTTTCAGAAATATTTTATTTCCTTCCTCAGGCCCTACATTATAACACAAAATAAATTTAAAAAAAATGTAATTACAAAAAACAAAATAACTCACAATGGCAGAGTTATCTGCAAAGTACTAAGAAATCATGTGATAAAAGGTCCCAATTTATCAATAATATTATTGTAAATGAAACAGATTTAGAGTTGAAACAACAAAATTATTACAACGCAATGCAATGCAAACAAAAACATAAATATTACCAAATGTTATGGCAACCATATGATGGCACTGACAGCAAATAGAAATAGAAACAATGTGTTGCCATCATATGGTTGCCATAACATTTGGCTGTATTTTTGTTTTTGTTTGCATGTCAATACTTTTTAATAATTTTGTTGTTTCAACTTAAACGCAGTCCGTTACCAAATCAAGTTACTAACTAGTCGAGCCGTGTAAAAACGGTCTTAAATTTAAAAATAGACTAAAGGTTAAAAGATAAATTGAAACAATATCTTCAGTATATAAGTAAAACATAAATTTATTGAGCAATAGTACTTAAAATGACCAGCGAAGTTGAAAAACATCGAAATGAATTTGAGTGTCCAGTATGTTTTGAAATAATGCATACAAAAATACCAATATGCAGAAATGGTCATAGTATATGTGAGTTCTGTAAATCAAGATGTCTTGTGTGTCCAGAGTGTCGTGGACCATTTGATGGTGGACGTAATTACAACTTGGAACAATTAACAGAATCCATGCAGATTAAATGTCCAAGTTTCGACTGTGAAAAAACAGATACAGTTGTTAATATCAGAAAGCACCAAGAAGATGGTTGCGAATTCAAGGTTTATGAATGTCCTTTAAAGGAATGCGAACAATGTCCATGGAATGGAAATTTACGTGCTGCAATTGAACATCTGAAAACGAAGCATAGTTATGAAGATGTATTAACTCAATATGATTATAAAGACAGATACATTGAATTTATAATCGAAAATGGAAATATTTTTAAACGAGTATTCAAAAATTTAAATCATTTTGAATTTTATAGTTCTATACAATATTTCGGTCCAGAAAACTTATCCAACAATTTTAAATTTCGTGAGTCATATTATAACAAATCTGATGGCCAATTATGTAGAGTTAATATATATAATGTTATACCATATTGTTCAGACAGTCAAGCATTTGATGGTGATTTGATATTTAGTTCAAAAGCGTTTCTCGAAACAGTAACTAGTCGTGTAACAATTTTGAATGCGAATGAAAACTGCTTCTCCGGTATTTAATAACAAACACACACATATAATATAATGTATTAATTTATGTATAAATAAAAGTAGTTAAAACATTGAAGTTTTATTATTTAGATCCTTTGCTTAATAATATTAATATTTTTTTTAGTAATATCAAAGTTATATTTTACAAAAAATTAACCAATAATTTAATTATATTACACAAATGACATTACAGTAAATAATCAACATATAGAAACAAATCACTAGGTAACAATAGATACCTATAGATTATACAAATTTATAAATTTTAATTAAAATAAAATTATATACATACAGAATCACACCACGTATGTGTAAGGGTGTGGCACAAACTCTATCCATTACGCAGTATTTGAAACATTTTAATCACTTTACAATCTAGAAACTGCTCTAGTTGTCATGGTAATACAATGCTTTGTTTTCGCATATAAACTTTTCCAAATAGTAAATTTAGAATTTTTGAGGAGGGCAATAAATTAATTTTACTATAAATATATCATTGTGCAGATTTGAATAACAATTCTTACGCCCTCATTTAAGCTAGAAATAGTAGTAGTAAAATAGTAGTGCCAGCTCATAGATTACTCTATTTCGATAGCGAAATATACTGAAAAGACAATATACAATGCATTAGAAAAAAAATGAATTCCGTTAGCTAGAATTTGGGTGGTTAAACAAAGACATAGATGAGGATACATGAGAACCTCATTAGCTATTACAGCCAATTTCGTATACATACTGTATGTATAAATAGCCAATTGCGTATACATACTGTATGTATAAATAGCCAATTGCGTATACATACCGTATGTATAAATAGCCTCATCCAAAATTTATAATACACATTAAATTTTTCAGTTTAATTTGCATATTTATTATTTATGTTACTTCTACAATTTTTTACTGACTGTATTTTATATTTCTGAAATTTCACAAACAGAAAGGTGATATAGATCCCTAAGGTACCACTAACGTAGCAACATATTTCTGTCGTATTTTTCGTTTTTTTTTTTTTTTGTAATCTATTTTTGTATACGATTGAAAAGAAAACAAGAAATGTTGACAATATTACTATTATATTTTTGAAAGAACTATTAGTTTATTGTATTTTAAAATTTATTTTAAATAATTTATAAAATATAAAATTCTTATACTTTTAAATTGAAAATATTTGACTTTGTTATTTTTAATCTATGATTTACTGCTCTAAGAAAAGTGTGTGAATTTACTGGCCTAGGACTAAAAATACTTTATGTTTCTTGCATTTTTTGTTTACAAAATTAAATACGTCGCATTTTTGATAATTTACATTATGCTAGTTTTTGTTACAGTCAATTTTAAGAAATATAATAGCACTAAATACAAAAAAAATCTATATTTTTGAATTTAACGATTGATATTTACTGTGCTTAAGTCACATCATTTTTAAAAACAACAAAAAATATTAAAATTAGGACTTTAGCTTTATCTTTTGCTAGATAGAAGCTTAACTTTTGAAATATGTATATAGCTTTTTCAAATTATTGTTTGAAGGTTAAAAGAAATTATTTCATTTTATTACAAATTATGTTTTTCTACATAAAACCGAAATCTTTACAATAGATGCAATCTGTGTAATTTTTATGGCATTAAATATACCATTAAAGCAAAAAGTAAAAATATCTTTCAAATAACATTCATTTTATTATTCTCGCTAGTAACATAAATCCATTTTTATTATACAATATCACTGTTAGAAATAAATTTAACTACAAATAAAAGAATGTTTAAAGATATGTAAACTTACTAGATCTGCTTTAAGTCTAATCAACTTTTGATTGAGAGATTACAACAGACGTTTACCTTGAATAATTTATAAGATAAAATTTATAATTTATGCATGACGGAAAATGACCAGTGTTTTAGAAAATATGTGTTCTTTATATTTTATTACGCGCTAAATAATATTTCAATAAACATCAAATTATTATATTTTTTTAATACAAACAAAAGATAAAATGAATATGTTATTGAAATAAAAAGGCTTTAAGATTTAGTTTAAATGAGTGTGAAAACACTGATATAAATAAAATTTGTCTTTCTTTAATTAATAATTTATAAACTTTATATTCTAGTTACTTATTTTGTTATCAAATAAATTGTTTATAAGTTCTGTTTATTTATTATATCTGTTATTTGTATTATTTTTCCGGATGATATACTTAGTATACGTCGGAACATCGATTTTTAATTAAAATTAATACAGAACTAAATCCTAAAGCCTTTTTATTTTAACAAAATAAATTCAGAAAGATTTTTTACTATAGATACATTATATTAGAAAAACTACTAATATAAGTATTAAATGTGTGGAAAGTTTTAATGTATTTTATATTTTATCTCATTTTAAAATAATTTTATTTTCACGTGTTGCTTTTAATATACAAAGCTAATGTGTCATTTATTTAACCTTTGACTTTCTGCAGGTAAATAAATACCACACCCTTAACATCAATTATAATTATTTTTATAATTGTATATTAGATAGAAAAAAATTGCCAGCGTACACTTGAAATAATTAGTAGTTGAACTGTGACATTTTAAGTTAGAAAGCTTTTTCAAAAATAATTCATATTAATATGCAAATTTAAACGTTCTTATTTAATAAAATCATTTACAATAATTTTTGTACTAAAACCATGTTTTTCTGCGATGAAACTACGAATTTCACAAATATTTAAATATTTATTTAATCGCACTGAACTTATATGTAACTAGCATATTTTATTATTAAATATACTAACAAGGAACCATATCGAGGTGTCCATTCCTGATTTAAATGGTATTCAAGTAGAACACCAAAAACTAAGCGACATATATTTTTTTAATGGCAACCGTCAAGGTTTAGGTGGTAAAAAT
Organism: Clivina fossor; assembly: GCA_963966155.1. Classification (NCBI taxonomy): domain Eukaryota; kingdom Metazoa; phylum Arthropoda; class Insecta; order Coleoptera; family Carabidae; genus Clivina; species Clivina fossor. The sequence continues at coordinate 14,454,208 of OZ014560.1, forward strand.
CATCCCGAAAGCTTTGAGTAAAATTATTTTTTTTTTTCAAAAACTATGCATCCTAGAACAAAAGTGTAAATATACAAATATCTTCTTTTTTTATCTATCCACTGATGATTTACAAAGCTCATATAAATCAGCGATGGACACCTCGATATGATTGCTTGTAAGTATATATATATATATATATATATATATATATATATATATATATATATATATACATGTGTGTGTGTGTGTGTGTCTGCGATTAAGTTTATATTTAAATATTTGTGAAATTTACAATAAATTGATGATTAATATTTTGACAGACATTTTTATATATGTACAAATTTAATTATTTAACAAGATAAATACATATTTAAATATTTTTAGTTACTCCGTCAGTGTTTTTGAGAACTTTCTACTAATGCAATTTTTGTTTGTTAATTTCTTGTTTTTTATTTTTTTACTTTTTATTATTTTCTAAACACTAGAACAATCTCAATTTATACAAAAAAAATTAACTAGAACAACACTTTAAATACAAATTTCGTCTGTTTTTTTTTAATCTTTCACATATGAATATTCAAACCAAAAAATTTAAATAAAAATTTACTTTATATATATCCTAAATTCTATCCACGTAAACCATCAGATTATCTTTTGTGTTTTTTTTTATTTTCCCTAAATTTCAATTTATTTTTATTTTCTATTCTAGTGACAGTGGCGAAACGAAACCAGCATGGTGCAATTGAGGGCTTTAGTGTGCATTCCCTGGGCGATGGTCAGCCACGTGGCCGTTTCGATGCTGGCGTCGTCAGTCCCAAGAGTGGACGCTGCATGAAATCGACGGTAAAAGGACAGCTGGATGGTGATGAAATCATTCTTTACAATTGGACACTGCCTTTAGAGTCGCGAACTAGATCTAATATTACTTTTCGGTGAGTGCATCTAACTATTTCTTTCCAAATGATTTTGTTTTATAAAAATATAAAACCAACAACATTAACAATTCAATATATTTATATTATCTACATTTAAAAAAACATATATTAATTATTAGATAATATATAGAAAATATAGTTAATAGACAAATAAATTTATTAAATATAATAAAAGCTAGCCATATTAAGTACTTTTTATTTAATTACTTTTTGAAATTATTTTTTTGTACTTAGCACATAATACTTAAGTAATTTTAATCTTTAAGTACTTACGATTTTAATTACAAGTACTTATGAAAGTATTTATATTTAATACTTAAAATTTGTGCTTAAGTATTATAAAAATACTTAAGTATTGACAAAGTACTTAGATATATGTTAAAATACTTAAGTATTTTATTAAATATTTTTAATGATATAATAGAATTTTTATAATTGTGCATCAAAGCATAATCATCGTAATTCCTCCTAGTTACTCTACATACCCCGCGTAAAAGTCTTATTTTCGCAGCTGTCATTTTTCTTTTACGTTTAACAAAAACATTAAATATATCAACAAACTAAAGTAAATGTGCATATATGTAATAAAAATTGCATACAATAAAACGCTTTCGATAACATTGAAAACATTTTTGATCCGAAGAAGGAATAGAATTGAATTTGAGTCAAAGTGATATTTGGAGATATACGTATATATACTTGGTTTTTTTTTTCTATTGAGATATTTACAGAGAAATGTATATATTTTTATATCGTAGCTCTTAGCTGAAATGTGTATTTCTGTAAGATGATATGATGACAACCGGAAAATGTAATGTTGCGTTAAGCAAAAGCTTTTTAGAATTTTATTCTCAGCTAGCATAAAAGTTTCATAATATTTAATTACTACTGTTTCTACAATACTACGTTTTAAAAAAATAATTATTTAAATAAAAAAAAATTAATATACTACGAACTAAAAATTATAAAATAATTTCTCCTAGCCTCATACAGATTTATAACCCCCATACAGAAAAACGTTGGACAACGACAGTTACTCTCTACACTCCTTACTATTATCTATTGAATGCGCGGCACGATTTTCCGTATGGAGATATAAATCTGTATGGGGCTAGAAAAAATTATCGTTAGCTAATATTTTTGTTACATGAATGTTTTGATTTTGTTTTATATTTACTTTATATATTATATATATTATATTTACATCATTATATTTTATTATATATGTGTATTTATGTTATTCATATCTATGCCTTGTAATTGGTCCTCTGTAAGGCAATAAATGATGATGATTATTATTATTTTATTATTATTATTATATATATACATATATTCTAAATTATTCACTAACTAAAATATGTGGGGATTATTTCAAAAGTAGTACCCCTGTAACTAAATAATTAGCATTGTTTTATTTTGTAATTAATCACTTCAGATTTCAATTTAATTAAACATTGCCAAAAACAAATCTTACGCCATTCTTCCTTCTTTCAAATAAAATTGCAAAAAAAAAACTCAGCTCATAGAATATCACACAAAAGGCACGGGGAATTTTCCAAGTGATTTGAAAGCGTTAACAGTGAAAACGTATTTAAAATGTGGTTTCCATTGTACACACGCGGACCGGCAGGCGTTATTCCACTGTTTGTACGGTTTATATTGAACGTGCGTCGTTTTTCGAACGCTTCATTCATCTTACCCGTTCTGACATCAAAGCTTTTTACGTTGGCTTTTTCCTCCCGTTTAACCGCTGGTGAATTTCAGCAAATGGCTGCTAATTAGAAAAGAGAACCAGTTGAAAACATTTCCTATACCCAAAATATGGTAATTATTTAAAATGCTCCGATATTTAGATCAAAGAATTTTAACTATGTTTAATTTTTGTTTGACGCGCATTTAGTGTATTAAAGGTATTTGTTGTAAAAAAAATTGCTTTTTTATTTTTTAATACTGTAAATGTAAATAGTGCTCGACTATGTATTTTTTAATGCTTTGGTTTTTAATGTTACAGCTAATTGAATTTTTTCAAATATAGGTCAGTAAACAAACTAAATAAAAAATATAATAAAAATGGTTAAATATTTTCAATGTAAAAATAATAAAACTTCAGAATTAAGTTATATACAGGGTGATTTGTAATTAATTGGAAATATTTTAACTGGAGTATCCTGGGCTCAGAATATGAAGATTTGACCCAAAACACTTAGATAAAATGTGGCTCCTTACTGAGCTACAGGGTGTTTTATTTAAAAATTTAAAAACGATTTTTGCCCAGTACTTAAAAACTATTTGACGTATCCTTATCATACTTGGCAGAAAGTGTAGGTACCGTACACCATACTAAATTATGTTAAACAAAAGTTTCTGGCTAGTGCCAGTGGCGTACAACAGGGGCAAGTGAGAGGTTGATCCTTCCTAAATTCTACGCCACTGGCGGAATTGTCATTTTAGCACAATTTTTCGATTCTCCAGTACTTTCTGTGTAAAAAACATACTCTTCCTTCGTAACGATAAAGTCACTATTTTTTGAGATATTTAAAGTTAAACATAAGACGCACCCTTGGGATTTTTTCAAAATTTGCTCAAAAAAATCTGAAAAAATTCAGTAAAATAGAGAAAAAAATTAGCTACATAATAACTAGTAACTTTTTTCTCTAACTCATTCTGGTTTGGCAGGAAAAATTATTGAAAATAAAAAATTGAAATGTAAAAAATATTAATTTTCAATAATTTTTCCTGCCAAACCAAAATGAGTTAGAGAACAAAGTTACTTATTTATTATGTAGCTAATTTTTTCCTTTATTTTACTGAATTTTTTCAGATTTTTTTGAGCAAATTTTGAAAAAATCCCAAGGATGCAGCTTATGTTTAACTTTAAATATCTCGAAAAATAGTGACTTTATCGTTACGAAGAAAGAATATGTTTTTTACACAGAAAGTATTGGAGAATCGAAAAATTGTGCTAAAATGACAATTCCGCCAGTGGCGTAGAATTTAGGAAGGATCAACCTCTCATTTGCCCCTGTTGTACGCCACTGGCACTAGCCAGAAACTTTTGTTTAACATAATTTAGTATGGTGTGTACCTACACTTTCTGCCAAATATGATAAGGATACGTCAAATAGTTTTTAAGTACTGGGCAAAAATCGTTTTTAAATTTTTAAATAAAACACCCTGTAGCTCAGTAAGGAGCCACATTTTATCTAAGTGTTTTGGGTCAAATCTTCATATTCTGAGCCCAGGATACTCCAGTTAAAATATTTCCAATTAATTACAAATCACCCTGTATATATAGATTTTATTTAAATATTGACGTTTCGATGTTCTGTAAATATTATTTTTTTTTTATGATAACGATGTACGTAGAGTATATCGAAACATCGATATTTAAATAAAATACATAGAGAACTTAAACCTAAAACATTTTAATATAATTAATTCAGAAAGACTTTTTACTGTTATTTTAATGTACGTTTGAGTTTGAACCGAATAGACTCATTAATTAATTTAAATATTTTTCAGAAATTTAAAAATATATTTTTGGGTTAATATAATTATAGTAATTTTTTTAAATGAAAATAATGTTAATAGTTATTAATTAATGTGTATTTATTTACATACATATATAATTACGCCATGTACTCAAAAGAGTATGGCACAAACTCTTTCCATTATCCTGAAATTAGTGTTCTCCAAACATTTCTATCTAAACAAGCAACTCTAGCTTTATACTAAATTATAATTTAACTAAATTTACTGCTTATTAATGTATTGTTTTAGAAACATTACTTTTGAATCGACCTTAGTAACTCGCATATTTCACTAAATTCAGTATATTTATTAAAATTTATTTACTTTATAAAAAGTGAGAAAAATTTATAATAAAAGTTTGCGAAATACATTTGTCTCTATTAGAAAAATATTCCAACAAGATGTTATCAAAAATATAAATTTCGTGTACATATTTTACACCAAAATTATGATACGTGAATACACATTTAACAATCTGACAGATACTTTCAGCGGTAACCGAGTATATAATTTGTATATGGGTATTATCGTAAGATCTAGAACAACCATGTAACCAAGTACGGTGGCCCAAATTAGAAATTAGTAAACATAACTGGGAAACATATGCAGTCCCAGGCACTACAAGAACAAGAAACCATATTGGGCAAATGCAAATTGCTGTCAAAACATAATTTTGTATTTATTTAAAATAAGATTTAGAAACAATAGTTTTTATCTGATTTCAACGTTTATTAATGCTACTTGTACATTAAAAATGTAGTACACTCTTTTGATAACAAATGTGTAAAAATGGATTTTATGACTTGAGTTCGAAAATTTTGTGTTGAGCTAAGCGACTCCTGTCATAAAACCCTGATTACTCACAAATTCTTATAAAAAATTTTAACATATTAAAAAAATCTTTCAGAATTCGTATAAATATAAATATAAACGGCTTTACGTTGTAGTTTTGTTGAGCGAATGTCTAATGAACGTTTAATTAAAAAGATTTATTTGAATGATTTTGATGGTATACGTTTGCATGGACGTCCGGTGAGTAGTTGGAGTGGTATGATTGAGAGGGTGGCTTGCGTGAGCGAAAGTTTCCAAGTAGTAGGAATAAAAGAGCATGCGATGAGAAAGGAATTATGAATGTGGATGAAGCGAAAGTTGTTTGTTTGGGCAGGAATGTTTGGAGGCGACTGATTTCGGGGAGATGAAAATAGTTTGTGCCACACCATTTTGGGTACATGGCGTGATTGTATATATATGTATATATGTTTGCGACGAGTATAGATAGTGTAGTAAATTCTATAAATTCAATGGATACCGGGCGGGAAAGCTTGAAAATTACTAAATATACTATGTATTAAATTTTGCACTTATTATACATTAGTTTGTTCTGTACGAAATAATTTCAAAACAAAAATAATTTAACGCAGATTTTTTTAACTCAAGAATATATTTCCAATTGAAGAATGTAATGCTCTTAATCGAAGAATTTATATCACTCCAAACTATCTTAAACCGAATGATAATCATCTATCAAATCTATTATTTCATAATCATCACTTCCTCTAATTCCTAGGTGGAACATAAAGGGGACTATATATTCGAGAAGCTGAACATACAGTTCCTTAACAATTTTCACTTGCATTTTCAATGAAGGGAGGTACCTACAACTTATGGGTTCCGAACCATCCAAACGCAACCGGTAGCAGTTCAGTGGAAAGGTTTTAATATTAGATATAATATTTAATTTAATTTCCGGTCTGAGCGCGGTGCAAACCAGTGACCTTTTGGGTCCAAGTCCAACATGCCTACGGCTGCCTGTATCTAATTATTTAACAACAACAGCAAAAAAAAAACCATCCAATCAGCATATTCCTTACGACCGCCGAGAGTACAAAACAGCACTGATGTATAATAATCAGGAGTCCTATTTAATGCAAAGATACTATCCTAGTTTAGTCGTTGGGTTTCTAAAATTTATCGTTAACGCCCTAGCCTACGCGGGATACTATTTACATGAAGTAATATAGCAAGAGCAATACACATACCAAACTCATACTCCAAAATGGTTATGCTCCCTATTACACCATGTTTAAATCATGGATGAGTTGCGCCATCATTTTACCTCGATGAATTTCTATATGACACGGTTCTCTTGCATATTATATTGCTATAGCAACTATTTAGGGATGAGAGATTCTGTTTAGGATTTCAGCAAAAGTTTACCTATTATTGAATGTTTCTCGATAGAAAATGAAGTTGAAATTTTCTACCGTTAAACTTTGGAATATACTATGTTAGATAAAGTTTTTATTATTTTGATAATTAATTAGTTGAGTAATATATATTAGAAATTAAATGTAATTTAATATTGAATTATGTTAAAATAAACTAGATATAAATTAATCAAATATTATGTAATTAATTACTATTTTACATTAAATATTTATGTACAAAACAAACTGTTTCCATATTTAACATAAACAAAATTGACTATTTTTAATAGTTTAGTAGTATAAAAAATATTGTAACAATTTTGAAATGTTAAACTAAAAAATATATACTATAACTTTCTATTGTTTATTTTTATTAAAAACAATTATTTTTATTAGAAAAATAAAATCTTACAGATTAATAGTATGTTTATATTTGAACTAATAGTAAAAACATTGGTTTTAAAACAATATTTTTTCAATGTATGTCAATTGAACCATATGTCAATATATTCATTGTGTTAAAAACAAATTTTATTTTATTTTATTTTGGAAATTTACAACATTTCATTACAATCTTAGAGCTGATTTCAAAATAAAATTTACAAGCACTAGCTCACAAATAAATATACAAAAATTCTTCGTTTAATAGTACAGAAACTAATTTAGAAACTAATTTTATAACAATGCCTTAACATAAAAGTAAATATTTCATTTTTTTTAAATATGTAAATATATAAAAACGTAGTATAAATATTTGTATGTATTATCATTGGACAATAAAAAATAAATACATTAACTAAATATATAAATATATGTCATTACAATTAGGTAATAAAAAAAAAAGTTGAATCAATTTAATCAGCCAGTATAAAAGAACAAAGACTTTGTAAATAATAAATGAAATAATTTTTTTTTTTTTTTAAAGAATTACTAAATTTAAAGATTTTGGGTTAAAATTCTGTATTATTTTTATTAATAATTTTATTACACATGAATTATTATCAGGAAAATAAATACAGAACAAGCTTTTAAATTTAATATAAGTTCTAAAAGGCTTTTTACTATGTTAAGAATTACTAAATTAATATTAATTGTTGTAATATTAGTATCTATTATATTTATCAAAATAATATAATAATGAAATAAATAATAAATAATGATAATAATAATAAAATAATAAAATAAATAATTTAGAAACAAAATAAATTTTTTTTTATCAAATTATATGATGTATCATATATCACCTCTGCTCTTTTGTAGACGAACAAAAAAAATCAATACTTTCACAAATTTATTTATTTTCATAAACAAATTTTAAAAATACAAATATTTTATTTAGTATATAACAATATTCATATTTAATATATATATATATATATATATATATATATATATATATATATATATACAGGGTGTGCAACGAAAAGTGGAACATAGGAGTTTAACATGGGATTTTAAAAATGTGCGGAAATTGGCTCTCCTGTACATTTTAGCGAAAAATTATAAGAATGAAAATTTGTTTAGAATTAATTTTCATTTTTATAAAGTCTAAATTTGATGCAATAGGATGTCTGTAGCACGAGATATTTAGAAAATAAAGTATGACATTTTCATGAAAATAAAAAACAAATGAAACAAAAAACCGTTCTGACAGTTCAGTTCATTGTTATTGATTTTAATAAAAATAATAATATAAACCGAAAACTCAATTCAGTTCAGTATTATTAATCTTAATTGTTTTAATTATTGTGCCTACACTGTTATAATTCAGAATTCAATATTCAAATATTTTTGATTTTAATTCATATTTGTTTTATTTGTTTTTTATTTTCATGGCTATCTAATTTTTGACGAAAATATCGTACTTTATTTTCTAAATATCTCGTGCTACAGACATCCTATTGCATCAAATTTAGACTTTATAAAAATGAAAATTAATTCTAAACAAATTTTCATTCTTGTAATTTTGCGCTAAAATGTACAGGAGAGCCAATTTCTGCACATTTTAAAAATCCCATGTTAAACTCCTATGTTCCACTTTTCGTTGCACATCCTGTATATATATATATATATATATATATATATATATATATTTAAATGTTTGTATTATATTATTTAATTAAAATTTTTAAATGTAATATTTTTTTAGTAAAATATGAGTTTCAAATGTGTTGTGCCAATTAATGTTAACAGAAAACAATTAAAAAGTATAATTTTATATTTAAATTTTTTAATTGAATTCTATATGAAAAATATATATTGATCAGATTTCATAAATGATAATATTTAGACAATATTTACTTTTACAGTAAATAAAGTAGAAAATAAATACTTATGATGGGTTTTGAACCACTGAAACATAGCGATAATTAATTTACTGTTGTAAGAAATAATATTTTATTTATATTATTTTTGCATTTAAAATAATTGTTAAAACTGTATAAATACGTATATAACTTTTTTCTTATTATTGTTTATGGTTTAAGGAAAATTATTTTATTTTATTAACTTTTTGCCACAATGAGTTATTAATATTAATATGTGAAATAATAAATACAACAATAGTTAATAACTACATAATAAATATGCACCAACAAAAAATTAAATTTCCAAAAAAGCGAGACATCTTTGAAAACAATAGAATGCAGCTGAAACAGCTGCAATACAACGAAAAAACAAAATTTGTATTATGCGATGCATGGCGGCAACAGTTTGTTGTTTCGCTAAAAGACTCTCTCACGCGCATGTTAATATTTACTTTATACCTTCGGTGCCGAATACCGGAGAATCCGTTCCGGCCTGGCTCGGCTCTAGGTACCCGGAATGATCCGGAGCTCCAACGCGACGCGGGGGCGTAAACGTGACCTACTTTACACCCAGTGGCGGGCTATGCCACGCCATTTACCCAACATTGTTTTTTTGTTTTCTTTATGAAAAGTCTATTGTACTAACAGGACCGTAGATGGTAAATTGCTTAAGTCACGTAGTAGGCTTTGAGAACGTCAGATTTGCTTTATATTTATTTTTTAGTATATTACATTAACAAATGGAAGACCTAATGTACATTAACGTATTTTTTTTAGAGACGGCCAGGTTATGATAATAAACATGACGCGGAAATTGATATAAAAAACTTTGTTATGTTTTATTTATTATTAATTGTTATTTTAAAGTTAGTCTACTTAATATTGTGATAAAATAAAAACTTATAATTGATGTTTAATTATTATTTTTTTAAATTTTGTTTCAAACTAAAAAAAATAACTTTATATAAAAAAAATAACTCTTTTATAAGTGATTTAAAATAAAAGTACTTTTGACATGAATTTCAAGTTTTAGCTTTTATATATTTAAACTAAAACGGCTTTAGGTTTTAGTTCTGTATTAATATTTATTAATAATCGACGTTTCGACGAACTCAAAGTACGTTTTTGTTAGGAAAATTGTTACAAATAATACAGTAAATAAACAGATCATAGAAACAAGTTACTAGGTAACAAAATAAGTAGCTAGATCATAAAATTTATAAACTTTTAATTAAAGGAAGCCAAATTTTATTAATGATTTCTGAAAAAAATTTTACTGTATTTTTTTTATTTCTCACATTTTTCATAAATATTATTTAATATTATGAAGTCTGTTTTGCTTAATATTAATATTAGAATTTATAAATTTATTTATATATTGTTGTAACAATAGTTTTATTAACACACATATGATATTCTAGTTATTAAATTTTTATGAAAACACATTTAATAGACTACAAAAAGTTTTATTATTTTTTAGAGTTATAAAGCTACATTAATTAAATAATAAGATAAGATATAACCTAAAGTTATTTGCCAGTTTTTGATACATTAATTCACATTTTTATTTTTATACTAAAACGGAAACATTGTTTATATTTGTATATAATTATATTTTATAACTTTTTTAAACATGTAGTTAATTTTTTATATTATTTTGTTTATTTTATTACTTATATTTATCTATTGAAGTAGATATTTTTTTCTTATTTATTGTATATTTATATAATTTTGTTCGTTATAGTTTTTGAAATAACAATGCCATGCCAACTAATTTATATGTAAATAAAATAACAATTTATTGCTTAATGTAGAAAAGTGTTATGTTTGTGTTTTCTGTTAAAAAATAATGACGAAATAACTAGATAGAAACGCAGTTAGAATTTCAACAGGGATTAAAGCGATATTTTAGCTGAAACATTATGATTGTTACGCAGCCATTATTTCGTTAATTAAACCATTTTTCAACTCGTCTTTCCTTTTTCAGACTACGCTACAAGATTCACTCTTCATCATCGGTATTCCAAGTGAATTACGCATTTGCCGTTAGCCAGGGTAAGAAAAATATTATTATTTTTTATATACGATGTGTTCATTTTAAACATTTTTATCATAATATTTAGTTAATTTTATTGTAAATATAATTTTTCGTAAAAATAATTTAATTGAATTTATAGAATTTTCTGGGCTGGTATATCGTGGCGATCTATCATCGTCGCAAACGTTTCGCCATACATCGTAGATGGGATCTGCAATGCTTGGTGACTGAATGACAGTTTTTACTCCGCCATCTGATATATATATATATATATATATATATACCTGGATTCCCATCATCATCTACAGGTGCCGTTATGCCATTGGCCGATTCTGACTGGCCTGGAATGGCCCAATTTTTACCAATCGCACTGTACCATCAATTTCCGTTATAGGTTTTAGCATCTCAGTGAAATTTCTGGGGGTGTTGAAGAATTTCCAATGCTTCTCTGCAGGATAGATTTTAAAAACTCGTAGTTTTAACCAACACTTTTTTTGTTGCCGAATGCAATGTTATGATTTTCTATTAAAGCGTGTTCAACAACAGCAAAAGTGTTGGGCTGTTGTAGACGGATGCATCGCCCGTTTTTTTTCTTTCTCGTTGCTACAGTAGACGATGTGTGGTACAGGTATATATCCAAGATTCCAGAGCATAAACTGTCATTTAGTCATCAAGCACTGAGGATGACATCTATGATGTATGGCAAAACGTCTGCGACGAGGATAGATCGACCACGGCATACTTTCTTTATTTCAATTTCATATTTTACAATTTTCCATAATTATTTCATATTTAACTTTTCCTTTTAAGTTAATTAATAACTTCAATGATAATTCTGCACCAGTTTCTCAATTATAATTTCTTCTTTCTTGCTCTATAAGAAGTACAAATATTTTTTATCTAATCTATTCTTCTAACAAAGTCTCTCATTTATCATATGTGTCTCATTTATAATAAGTTAGAATTAACTATAGATATTTTTTAATGTTTTTTTTTTCGTATTTTTTTTAATCATTTACACATTATACTTACTTAAATAATAAATTTTTTGTTTTATAATTTATAAGTCTATGTTTGTATCATTTGCGCCAAACTGTTCAAAATAGTAGAGTAAAAGAGTAAAAATTTTCGAGGGTAATTGAATTTGTAGCTTTATTAGTGCAAAAAATTGCCCTGCTTTTGTGTGTTTTAATATATTTGATTTTTTACCTTGATGGAAGGGCAAAAAATACGAAAAATAAGGGTAAATAACTTCCTTTTTACCTTTTCCTGGGATAATAAAGTGCTCTTTTTGAATTTACCTATTTAAGGTAATCATATTTACCCTTTTTTAGGGAATCGGACTTATATAGACACTAATAAAGGTATTTTTTTTCAAACAGTGAATTTAATTGTTCTGTTAACTGTTTGGTGTAAATAAATAAATAAAATAAATAAATACTACCCGTAAAAGCCTGAATATCAAAAATTAAATTGTCGGAAATATTATTGACAATAAATGATGTTTTTCTAACGAATAATTAAAATAATCAGACTGTATATGAGTGTTGTTCTGACACCGCTGTTTTTGATTTGATATCCCAAAGCAATTACGTTTCAGTTTATATATATTCAACAGATTTTGATATATATTTGAAGCTGTCGTAAAATACATTACTACGCAGATTCTATCGGAATAATAATAGCCCAGTATTTTAAATTGGAAAATAAATTGCTATTCTGATTCAATAAAGGTCGCATTTATTTTCAACGAGTATTAAAATCTTTTATATATTTATTATTAATATCGTTTTGAAGTTATCGATGACGCTGTAATTTTTTTATGAATTCTGCATCAACTAATTTAACTAATTATTGTTTTTTTATTTTAATTTTATTTCGAGAATATTTAATGATTCGAATAAAAATTTTAAAGCTTCTTTATTGTTATTAATCGATTATTATCATTGGAATTATAAATCGTTTTTGCTTTCTAATAATACTTTGTATAACTGAAAATATAGTTAAAAAAATCTCTCAAGTTCATTGTATTAAAATAAAACGGCTTTAGAATATAGTTCTGTGTTAATTTTTATTAATAATTGACGTTTCGACGTATTATACGTTCATCGTCATCAGGAAAAATTATTCAAATAATATTTTTTCCTGATAATGGTAATGTACGGAGAGTACGTCAAAATTAATAAAAATTAATACAGAACTATATCCTAAAGCCGTTTTATTTAAATTCCTTTTGTTTTTAGTACTTTTGTATAAGTTTATGATAATTTTCTATGTAAATAGTAAATTTTAATATCATAATAACTACGTAGAATCTTTGAAATTTTTTCATAAATATTAATAAACTTTTATACAAGGGAGATATTTATTATTAATATTTATAAATTATTTAAAAGTAAGGTATACTTTTTGAACAGCAATACAAAGGAATATATTTTAATATTTTAATTTACATACTTTATTACTTTTCCAAATATTTTCTTTAATAAATATAAACTTTTGAAAGAAGATTATACTTTTATATTTTATTAAATTAAAAGATACATTTTATAAAACGTAAAAATTTTATGTAAATTTTAAATGTTTACAAATGTGTTTTTGACTCATTATTCAATACTTTCTGACCAATAATTTTGTAAATGTATTACTCAACGGTATGTGATCAATCATAATATTACATTTGAAATATCTGATTTATTTCAGACAAAAAGTGCAACTTTCTATTATATAGCCGTAGATTATTCCTCATTTGGATGACAACATTTAAATTGCATTGAAGCATTGTTAATTTAATCATTGAGTTAATTGGGCAATTAAATTGTCAACTGTTTTCAAATCGCATCATTGATTGGTCAATAAGCATGATTAACTTACAAATCGTTTAACAATCTTTATTCAATTAAATCTTATAATAACCATCATTACTTGCTTGTTAAATATATTACGCTAAAAATATACTTTAATTTCGTTTTTTTTACATACATCATCAAATACCTACAGGCAAAAACAAGAAAGCCATAATTTTCCATTAGTCCATTAGTAAAAATACTTCCGGCCTTTTTCTTCTTGCAATTTATCCATTAGTAATTTAAATCACAGTAACCTGATACCGGTTACGCTACACCTAAATTAACTCGCAAGATGTAAATAATGTTTTTTTTTCTTTTACACAAAGTTTGCAAGCGTTCGAACCCAATTCCCACTCGATGTTATTTTTCAAGGTGATACTCGCGACGCACTGTGTTTTCTTTCCGTAAGCGACCCAGATAAGTTTTCTCATCGTCTCCGGACAATCGGCAATCCTTTTCAGTTCCCGTAAATGAAAGTTTATTAAATCATGTCGGAAGATTTCACGGCTTTGCGCTGTTCTTTCTCTAGCCCGAAAAAGCTTATCGGAAAGATCCGGTTTGAAACTGGAACGCCAGTGAATCCAGGTTGAATAAAGTTATAATCTTGTTGTAATATTGTGTTTACAAAAGTCGATGTTTTACAATGAAACAATGTTTATTTAGTGTAATTTCTGCTCATTTCACAGGAACAATTAAAATTCCATTTTCATATGCTTAAAATTTTTAGATACAAACAGATTTTATTTATTAAGAATTAGAACTTGTCACTTGATTTACTGAAAACATGTAGAAGTAGTTGAACTATATCCAGTTACACAAAACATTGTCAACTTAACTAAATAGTTAACTAGGTCATAGATTGTCAACTGTCTGAACCGTCTTATTGATTGGTCAGTTAACGAGATAGTTAATTTAAAATAAGTTTAACAATTCTCAATGCCACCAAAACTATAAACACTTGAAAGAGAATATTTTAAATAAAAAATGTTATTTGAATTTAGATTCGATTTTAATCTAAGGACTAACTAGTGAGTTCACTAGACAACTAGATTGTCAACTGTATGAATTGTCCCGTTGATTGGTCAGTTAACGAGAGAGTTAAATTAAAAAGCGTTTAACAATGCTTTGTGTCACCGGGATTATAAATACTTGTCGAAGGAGAATGTTTTAAATAAAAAAAATATTATTTGAATTTAGATTCCATAATATCTAAAAAAATTAAATCCACTGAAGATAAATTGCTGAAAACAAACATAATTTAATTTGAGTATTATATTATGAATAAGCTATTTTTAAAAAGTTGTTATCAAAGTTGTACAATTGTCTTCTTTGGTTATTTCTAGTTTTTTAACAAATTAAAATGAGACTTAAATTTATCTAAAAAATATATAGTGTCTTGAATGAAATTTGTCGATAAATAAGTTATCTTTCTAATATGGGAAAATTCAAATAAAGTTAGGAATTGCAAAATAGGTAAAAATTTGCATTTAAAATCATGCAAATTATATTAAAACTTAATTCTACATTGGAAGGTTCTAATTAAACTTATATAGTTACATTTTCTTAATTAATTGCTATTAAAAGTGTTTTCGTATGCATTAAAACTTGTTAATTAATTTTACCTATTTTAATTGCTAAATTTAGAAGTTTAAATACAACTTACTTTATTTCCTTTAAGTTGGTTTCTTTTTACAGAAATGAAAAGAAAAAAGTTAAAACTAATTTGTTTTGTTTTCAAGACTTTCAAGTGTTTATTTTTGTCTAATTTTTTTAGTGAGAATAAAGTTTTAGTTACTTTATTTTAAATTACATTTTAAACCAACGTGTATAAATAATATAAAATTAGAATTTAATATTAATCATATATGAGTAAGCAAATTTTACGATATTTTAATAGCAATTTTTACAATTCCATGAAATTTAATATATGTTTATCGCAGTTACACAAAAATAAATTACAATGCATGTAATTCATATTACATACAAGCAATTACAAATAAACCAATATAATAATAATATATATTTTTTTCAAGCGTATTATAATATTAATATTACATTACAATATTGCCTATGTAGAAAGCGGTCATTATGTTACTAGTACAATAATGATATTATTATACAGCAAGTACACCACTGGTAATAGCACTAAACATAACTGCAACGTCAAGTGTATTTAATCTGACATCTTCGGCAAAAAATATACGCAATTTTTCATACAATAGATTCTAAATTGCAAATAAAAAAAAAATAGACAAGCCCATTACGTACATAAGTATGTTTCAAATAAAAAATATTTGTTTTTAAACAACAATTTTGTCATTTTATATTTATATATATATATATATATATATATATATATATATATATATATATATATATATCTGTTACAGACGAAAAGTATAAATATGTTTCAAATACAGATTTATTTGTATTTTTTCTAAATATTTTATTCAATTTATTATTAAGGTAAAATGTTATTATTTTTTATTACGCAGCAAAATATTTTTGTGTTTGAAATATTATATACAATATTAGTAAATACAAATATAATTTTTAACATAAAGCAAATTTTTTAAACATTAAAATTTAAATTCGTGATAAATAAATATTAATCTACACGTTTCGTGTACTTCAACTATTAAATAAATCAGTATACAACTACAGAAAAAATGTTTAAAATACATACATAATAACCAATTTAAAAATACGAAAATTACAAATTTAAATCTAACAAATCCCTTTAGTTCTTAATTGTGCAAAACCCCTTTAATTTACATTTGGGTTACTATATTACAAAATTACATTAGTCTGTTTTTTGTGTGTTTTGCATTCAACTTTTAAATTCTAATTTATTCTTACATGCTTAATTGGAAATTTTAATTTCGACTCTAATTATAACTGGAACAAAATACGAATATAATTATTTTCCTGTATACAATTAAAATATATTTCTTTCCCTACCAAAATACAAAGAATATAAATGATTTTAATTATGAAAATAAAAGATGACAAAGTGTTAAATGTCCGTAAAATTAATTAAAACAAGTTACGCGCAATTTCAATAAAAATATACAATGTGTCTCCAGTTTTTGCTTGTATTCATAATATTCTCAACAGCCAGAGTTGGCCAATGGCGTAACGGTACCTGTTGGGAATGGGGATATATACCAGACTGTGAATCAGAAACTATCATTTAGTCACCAAGCATTGAGGATCTACGATGTAAGGCGAAACGTCAGCGATGAGGATAGATCGGACCACGACATACCAGCCCAAAAAATTCTATAAATTCAAAATATATATTTAATAGAAATATTTAATTTAAAATAAAACGATTTTGGGACGTAGTTCTGTATTAATTTTCATTAATAATCGATGTTTCTACGTACTCTACGTACATTATTATCAAGAAAAATTATTCAAATGACATTAAAGTAATACATACATACACAAACACGCCATGTACCCAAAAGGATGTGGCACAAACACTTTCCATTATCCCGAAATCAGTTTCTTCCAAACATCCCTATTCAAACAAGCAACTTTAACTTCTCTTATATATTCTCTTCTATTCCTACCACTTGGAAACTTCCACTCACGCAAAACATTCTCAATCATACCACTTCAACTACACATCGGACGTCCACGTAAACCCATAGCTTCAAAATCGTTCATTATTAGAGTGGTAATGTCATTTATATATTTTTTTCTGATGATGGTGTATGTAGAATACGTCGAAACGTCGATTATTAATAAAAATGACATCATAGTGGTAATGTTATTTAAATAATTTTTGCTGATGATGATGTACGTAGTAGTTTGGTAGTAGAAACCTACACGGGCCTATTTTTTCTTACCCGGCCTGAGTCTTGGAACTTGTCTTATATAATATATATATATATATATATATATATAAATTTTGACTTTTTAAATAAGAAATAAATTACTTTTTTTAAATTTTATATTATTTTTTTTGTTAATTTTGACTTATATTTATATATAAATGGGCGTTGAAACAACTTACAATTTTGAAACTAATTTTTGTGTTTATATTTATTTTTGTATTTAGAGTGGATAGTTTTCATTTTTAACAGATAATAATTTATTTAAAAAATGTATCACCCCATTTGGGCCCGACACTATATGTATCTGACCCGGCCTGAGCTCGACGACATTAACTAATTTTTTGACCTGGACCGAGCCCGTGCATGTCCCTAGTATGTAGAGTACGTCAAAACGTCAATTATTAATAAATTTAATACAGAACTATATCCTAAAGTTGTTATATTTTAATACAATGAGTTCTAAAAAAGTTTTTACTATGTTAATATTTAATTTATTCAAAAACGTTTGAAACTTTGTTAATAAAGTAAATCCCAAGCATTGTTTTAATCTTTTAAAAATTTAACAATGTTTTGTACTATAAATCTATTACGTTTTGTACATATCCTACTAAAAACATTGTATTTAGAGTAAATTAAAAAATAAATACTTTAAAATTGAATTAGATTCGTTTTCTGCGAAATCGAAAAGTAACCGTATTCCCAAACCGTGCTTAATTAAGATAAACTAGCAAAACCGAAATTCACAAAGTTGAATTTCAAACGGTAGCGATTTTCCTGGTTGCTTTCTACGTCCGTGTATATAGTTTAATCGCAAGTTAATTAAAATGGATTTTAGGTTTGTATCGAGGTAGTTAATCATGCACAAAGGAAAACTGATGAATATTGAGAAAACAATACCAGAGGTTTGAATTTATTAAGCTAATTCAGTATTCAGTTTTCAATTTTAGAAATTATCATCAAAAACACTTTCTATCTTTTATCTCTTTGTGAGGCGAGTTTCACTAATCTAAATTTCTTTGCTTTTTAAAACCGATAATGTACCTATATAATAATATGTAATTTTCCACAACAAAAGAGATCTCAACAAAGCAAATTTTTCAAAAGTGCCAATTAAAATAATTTAAGCGAAAATTTTACATTTTTAGATTATTGCATTAAACGCTATCAACATTCTTTATGTACAACTAAAATTTAGATTGTTTCTGTTATTAAGCATAATGTGGAAATGTATTATTTAAAAATGCAAAACTTTAACGCACCCTTTCTGTAAACATAAACCCCTATTTCCATCTCTTTTGTTTATGAAAAAGTGCTTTTATTTTTTGTTTTAAAATAAATTTTTTCTTCTACCTCTTGTCAAATATGAGTAGTATTTCTATTTTTTATATCTAATATTACGAAATTCAAATAAATTAATTAAAATTGCTTAATAAGTAATTTAAGTAAACGTCAAAAGTAATTTTGACAAAAAACACTGAGAATAGGAGCAATAGTTTTTCGAACTTCTAAATTTAAGCAGCAATACAATTATCGTACTAAAATAAATTTAAAAAAAATTGTGAAACTTAACTAAATGCTTTTTATTTTTAATTTAATTTTATTATTAAACATTTTTCGCCAAATGCCAATCACATCATCTATTCAATTTATATTTATTTAATATAAAAAATTTAAAATTATTAATGTAATAGTTTCTACAATTTCTTACATAATATTTTGTTTATAGAAAACTCCGAGTTATCGTTCAGGATGTTCATATAAAATTTCTGAAACTAATTGGCTTTTAGTTTTAAATATATACAGTTATTGTAAAAACAAAAATTGTATTTAAAAGAAAAAAGTCTAGTGTTTTAAATAGATATAAATAAAATTTAACAAAATATTTTAAACGGACCACTAACACATTATATGAAACACGTTCTACAATATATTTATTGCAAATAATACATTTTATGGTTTATCTAAATAATTATTATAAGCATGTAAAGTAAAATAAAATTCTGTGTCGAAAATAATACAGACTTCGTTAAAAAGTAGTTTGAAAACAATATCAAAAAATATAAAAACTTCGATTAAGTCGTAAAAATTTTGCTGTTTCATGCACAAATCTACAGTGTATCTTTTTCTGCGTATTTTTTGTTTTAATTTATGATCGGAAATTCATAAAGTTTTTCATGATTCAGGCATAAATCAACATGAAATTTATCTACCATTCGTTGGCCTATGAATAGTTTGTTAACGCAAAAACTTCGTTTTTTTTTGCAGGCTGTCAAATATGGCTGAAACAAGATGAAGCCAACATAACCTCACAAGATATGCCGCGCGCAGCAGACTGTCAACTTTATTTTCCCGGCCATCAAGGTGGCCATGGCCTAGTCTTAGAATTAACGCGATTAAACGTGCCATGTTCAGGTAATTTTATATAAAGTATATCATTTCTTAAACGTATTATACAATTAAAGTTTCTAACTTAATTATTAAATGTTTTAAAATAATATGAAAATATTTTTA
Organism: Clivina fossor; assembly: GCA_963966155.1. Taxonomy (NCBI): domain Eukaryota; kingdom Metazoa; phylum Arthropoda; class Insecta; order Coleoptera; family Carabidae; genus Clivina; species Clivina fossor. Next base: position 14,474,412 of record OZ014560.1, read on the forward strand.
AATAAATCAAAAAATTATTACAAATTTTTAAGCATTTTATGAAACTACAGTAGAACTTATCTTATCAAATCCTGAAGAGAAAAAATATTGTAGAGAAATAAAAATTTTGAAACTGTATCTTTCATTAAAACCCGATTGTTTTTGATTCGCGATGCACTTACACCAGAATCTAAAATAAAAGTATTATTTATATGTCGAAACAAAAGAAATAGACCTACACCATTTTCAAAACTAACAGCTCTTATATAAACGATGATATAGCTCTAATATTTTAATGTAATCTAAAATATTACGCCTTATCTCTACTTTAAACCAAATACATAGGTACTAAATACATTTCTGTATTCTGTATATTACAAACTGTAACACTTCCTCATCATCTGAAATATTAACATCAGCATTACCCCAATCACTACATGATAGAAACTCTAATAACTTAACAGACCAACTAACCTGAATAACTTTTAGTCAAAACCAAACTTCAAACAACTTCCTAATACATACTAATCTTCATCGTCTCTTTGCCCCCAGGAGGTGGCTATCTCCAATTTTCCGGTGGAGGTAACGCTCAGAATGTCCACTCCATACATCGGCCGCACTTGGGCAATCGTCTCTGCGGCAAGCTGGAAGAACTTACCGATCAGGAGCGCAAGTTTTATTTCCCCGCGGTGCGAGATCGTACGCCCGCATTAAGAGTACATAGCGATCCGGTGTTTGCTTTAAGATACAGATTGGTAGATTATTGTTATAATGTTACCTTTACCGCGAGAAATGGCTCCTTTGATCTAATTCCAAGCGGGGAACTGCATTGTACCTTCAAGATCTATATGCCTTTTGGGTATAAAGTGTTGCTGAAGATGGAAATTGGGGATTTTACACAGCGTGTTGCTCCTGTGGTAAGCATTTATTATTTATTTATTAAATACACGGTTAAACAGGTATATACCCAAATATAGAACCAGAACATGTACATATACACTATAAATTAAACTACAAAATAACTTAAAAAAAAACAAATAGTGGTGCCACAGTTTTGGAAAGTAGAACATTATAGAGAATTAATGACAATTAATAAGACAATTATAAAATGTTAATTAGTAATTTAAAACGCTGTATAGATTATTTGTTGGTTTTTGTCCCTCCACCAAAATTTGTTGTTTAGTATTTGGAAACCACAAGTTTTGGTGGAGGTGCCTGTACACAAAAATTTCTTATGAGATAAAAAATATATAAAGTTTTATTATCAGATCAAATATACTATAGATAGACAAACCAATGCAATCTTTTGTTATATTAATAAGAGAGAGAAGTTGTGTTTATAATCACCTTTGTTTTGATATTTAGTCAAAAATATAGATTCATATTTTGGACGATTCCATTTTAGACATAGAGGTGTCAGATTACATGTAAGCAAACAATCTATCCATCTTTTCTTATTTCCATAACAAAACAAATTATGTATAAGGTATAGGCATTATGCATCTCTGTTATATTTGAACTGATAGTAAAAAATCTTTCAGAAAGCATTATATTTGAACCTAAAGTTTTTTTTTTATTTTGATCTGATGTTTTACTTTTTTATTTTATCATACAATATATAAATTTACTTTTATAAAAACAAATATCAAAAGTGTCAATTTAAAAATAAATTTCAAGTTGACAATTTTTATCAATAATTTTTACGTATATCAACGAGTAGAAAAACAAAAAAAAAAAATGCTTGTTTGGATAAAATCTAAAGCTTATCTCATCTTGTAATTTATCAATGTCGTTTTTGTTTTGGATATCTTGCCTGTTCTTTCTAATCAACTGGACACTTGCGATTTTTGAAATAAATTTTGCTTTTATTGATTTAATTTTTGTTTTGTTTAGAACACTTTAGTAAAAATTAGATATTTTTTCAATATATCAATTGTTTTATTTGCTCCTACAAACAAAATCATTAAAACTACAGTCCATGTATCTAAAATATTAACAGTTATGTTGTCTTAAAACTGGTATGAATTGAAACTGATTTTAAAACCGAGCTTTCAGTACCAGTCTATACGTTTCTACATATTACTAAAATCAAAGATGTTTTTGTTTATTTTTAGGTGGTAACACAAACATCTCACAATCCACTGGACACAACTAACTGCCGCGGCTTGGTGGTCGAACTACGGGACGGTTCATCGTCGTGGTCGCACTGTGCAATACGGGGCGATGCTCGTCGAAACATCGAAATTACATCGTCCGATAATCGAGTGATAATGCAAGTGTCTGCAAGGACCGCGGCCAATGGCACCGGACTACGGTTTCGTTATCGCGCCGAGCCCATACCGGAATCGGTAAAGGGCTGCAGTTTCGGCTGGGTTGCCGTACGACAGTTCTGCATTACGGCCGTGGAGAGCGTGCGACTAACGTGGTCGCAAGCTGAGTTGGAGTGTAATAGAAGAGGCGGACATCTGGCCAGTGTACGAAACATCGAAGCACAAGAAATTGTTGATAAGCTGCTAGTTAATAGGTAAGAAAGATACTAATGTACTAAAAAAAAGTGTGTTATTTATAGCATATATTAATTACATTCTTTCAATAATATTATTATAATTACTGTAAATTAATTGCATGCTTTTACTTATCTATAATCTATTTTTATTCTTTTTCTATTAAAGAAATATTTATCAAAATACATGTAAAGTGTGCAGATAGTAAAATTTGCTAAGATGTTAAAAATAGCTGATTGGGGTATATTTGTCCTTGAGAGCTTTGTACAAGTGCCTAATTGGCGAAGTCCTACGAATAAATGGATTGATATGATGTACAAAAGGTATTATAAAATTTAATATTACACTGAAAGTATATTATCAGTACATACATAACTAATAAAATCTAAATTTACATATTCTAAATAATAGTTTTTACTTTTTGCTTGTCCAAATCTAAAACAGCAAATAGGTTTCTCTATATGAAAGTTTATTTCTAACGTGCTTCAACCTGTATCGTAAAAGGAAAAATTTACTACCTGTAAATGCTATTGAAAGAAGAAAAATTTCCCACGAGTAACGTGGACCATTAAAAATCAACGTTCTTACATATAACAAAAGAATATCTAACAATTACGTGACTCAAATAAAAATCACAAGATCAGACTGCATTTACTCGTGACTTTATATCGTGAATCTTTGTTCAAAATTATGACTTGACAACACATTAATTTTACTCACGAGATATAAAAGAAATACCACTAATACTCTTCTGTCAGACAATAAATATTATTTCTTTAGACACTTGGAAAAATACTTTATTTTTTTATTTTATATTGACTACTTTTTTACACTTTCAACATAATTTATAAATATAATAAATTTTAATATTTGTAATTTATTTATTGTTTTACTAAAAATAATAAATAAAAAAACTTGAGTAAATTTAAGTTTCTATCTATTTTAAGTACAAATTTATATTTTCTATTGTGATTAAAGTATACGGCTTATATTGTAATTGGAAGTACCAATGCTTCTATAAATTATCTTTTAATATACAATATATTACGATATAATACTTTTTCTAACTCTCTTGAAAAATATCCTACATTTTTTCGTTATTATTTATTTTGAGCGAATGTTTAATAAACGTTTGGTTAAAGTGATATTAAAGGTATACGTCTACGTGGATATCCGACTATAGTAGATGGTTAGTTATGATTGAAAGTATTTTTCCTAAGCAAATCTTTTAAAGTGAGAATAAATGAGGATGTATGCAAGATATCGTAAATGTGGATAAAACAAATATATAAAACTAATTTCCACTTGAATAAAAAGAGTTTGCGCCACACATTTATGGGTACATGGTGCATTTCTTAATGACAGCAAATATTACTAGTGTATCTATGACAACAGATATGTTGACATATTGTCAAAAACTACTTATTTGTTATACCTTCCAAAATTTGCTGTGAATTTTCATTATACTTTAATAATATTAATATCATAAACAATGGAGCAATATAAAAAACGTCTTGAACAGCAATTGTCATCCGACGAAAGAACAAAATTTGAATTTAGTATAGATTTACCCTTTATAACAACGTTAGCTGGTAATTATAAACCACATATAAAATTACTAAATAAATTACAAATATTTTGTATTTTTCTTTCCAGTTACTGTTGGATTAACAATTTTAGTTGTTTTTTTATGTTGTGGGGGCACACGTAATAGAAGATACGATTAGAACAATAATTTTACAAGATTTATAATTACTACATAATAATAGCTGTACTTTAAATAATGCAATAAACCCGATTTAATTTTATGATTTTTTATCATTTTAGATAATTTCTATTGAGTTACTTGTCTGGATAGGAATGTTTGGACAAAACTGATTTTGGGATATTGCAAAAAGATTGTACTACACCCTTTTTGTGGTGTGATTGTGTGTATGTATGTACAGTTTATTATTTAAGAAATATAGTAACTTAGACTCAGTATTTCTAAATTTCGGAATAAGTTTATCCTTGGAATAATTTTAAAATTAGCTCATAAAATATTATAAATATTAGCTAATTACATATGATTTTTTACTTACCTTTAACTTGAAATACTGTATTTTATTTAATTTTAGTATTAATCCAGTTAATTTACCAAATAAACAAACAAACACATGTGCTTGTTCGTAACATTTATGTATATATGAACAACATGTATCATTTTTACTGGATTAAAGCTATTTTCCAATATATCCAGCATTTGAAACAGTTGAATTATCTAGTATATAAACGTAAATAATTTATTTACCGACGTGATAAAATGGTAATATACAAGTGCTACACCAGTTTCCTGAAGAAATATTGCCAAATAGATCTTACCTAAGTCTATTTTGGAGTTTATATCAAAATAGATGTTGTTAGTATTGATTTTTAATATAAAGGTTATTTTGTAACAAAAAAGAAACCCGGAAATAGAACAAAACGAAGATGATATTAAGTTACTTTGGTGAAATATTGCTTTAAAATAATGTATTTTAAAATTTATTTTTTAAGTAGCTTTTTATGTAACTTAGTATATTGATAAACATATTAATTAAAGTCAACTTAAACTCGACAAAAAAGCATTGTTTAATTAACATAATAAAAAAAATTCAGAACTCATTATATTAAAATAAAACTGCTTTGGGGTAAAGTTCTGTATTAATATTTAAAGAAAAAATTATCTGTTTAAAAAGATTTAAAATTTTAAATAATTAAGAAAGCAAGTTTGTTTGATATCTGGAGAACCAATTATTATAATATATTTTTTGTTTTATAGTTAAATCTAAGTGCTAAATAGTTTTCGAAATATGAAATTTCTCATGTAAGTGAAACATCCTGTATAAACTTTTAAAAACATTAAATTTTATTTTACTTTGAAACAATCACTTTGCTTCGTTTTGTAAAAATTAAGAATATACAAAATAATTAATTAAAACTTATTGCATTCATGTTATTTATGAGATTATTATATAAATGCAAATATAATTGTCCAAACGACAGATAATAAATGTATTGGCACATTGTTCGGAATTAAATTTGCACGGATAACTTTGTCCAATATTATTAAGCTCGCATACACTGGGTAATCCAGTATTTTATACGGATTTAATGAAAATAAAAAGATATTGATGCTACATATATGCATTGACATTTTTCTTTTTCAATCGTATATTTCTAATGCTTCGTTTCAAAGCAAACTTTTCAGCGATTTTATTTTCATATTTATTTTTATTTGCACTATTTTCTGTCATTTTTCAGTTGCACTTTTTTCTAGATTTACGTTTTCTACTTCGTTTTTATTCGACTTCTTTGTTGGTAAAGTTTTTATTTGTTTTTTCTGTTTATATTTTCTTTTTCTCATACAGAACAAAAATATTGAATGTTTATAGACAAATAAGTATTGGTTTTTGTTTTATTTTTCAATATGTTTTGAATTTATGTGTTTGCTTTCTATATTTTCAGCAAATACAATTCTTCTTTTTTTAAAGATAGTTATTTTTTAATAGCTAAACTGAACATTTTGCTACATACTCCATATACTGATCATATAAATTTATTAACAATTTTACTTGCATTGTTAATGAAATATGTCATTAGCTCACAGCAAAAAAAAGATAACTATAGCTTATAGTAAATTCCACACCCGATATGAATTTGTTGGTAATAGATTTCAATATAAAAAATAATATTTTATATAAATTTTAATGTAAACACAGTGCAAATCAGAAACTTTTAAAATTTGGCAAGTTATCACTATATTTCTCTTTTTGTTTCAGTCCGGGTTACAGGGACCAAAATGCATATTGGATAGGGGCATCTGACAAAATTTACGAAGGCGATTTCCGATGGTCCGATGGGCTTCCATTTCAATATACAAGTAAGTTTTCCTCTAACTGTAATTATTATTGTATACGCAAACAATTTCATACGTCATTTCCCAACAACTGAACATCGAATTGTTTGCAAAACCAATTTGATTTATTCGCATATTTCACCACTCCATCCCGCATGTATGCTTATCTGTAATTAAATGTCCAGCTGTTTAGTAATTTGGCATAACCAATTATAAGTTTTGCACGAGAACCAACAACGATAAATTCGGTCGTATTTGTAGTGCGCTGAAACTTGTTTGTGTTTGGAGAAATATCTGAACATTATGTCAGATTAGGTTGGGGAATACGCAAACATAGTCACAGTGAAAAACTTATCATAATTTCAAACTTTGCTTTCTCGCTCCTTCTTCATAAATTTAGTGTATATTTAAAGTTTTATGTTTTGTTAGAACGAAGTTTCGGTCTGTCTATCTGGCCTGTCTATTTTCAATTATTTTAAGTGATTTCTTCCTTCGTTTCTGCATAAATACAAAGTGATTCAATCAACTGTTTTCTTTTCGGGAAACTTCCTACCAAGATGTTTGGTATTACTGGTATAAGAAGGAGTTTGCGGCAAATGCAAATATTTTGTAATACAACGTAATGAAAAATTTACTTTGTGGAAACTCGCAAACTTTTTAATTTGTTTTACTTTAGTAATTAATAATATTGTTTAATAAATTTGCTAAAGATGCGCAAAGTAATTTGGAAAATTTAAGGAATCTTTTTTGTCTTCAAATATGAAACAATACTTATATTTTACATTACAATTTGGTAAAAAAACAAACAAATTTCATAAATATTTTTTAAGAAAAATAATGTACATATTTAGATTTAAGAGTTGTACATTTTATCTTCATGATTAACAGCAATCATTACATTGAAGTACAGATCTCATTAAAACAACACTTAATTTGCAAAAAAAAAATATTGCAAATAAATCCTCAATCAAAAGAAAATTCATACGTAAACTTTCCATTAAATTACTGATGCAGCAAGAACTGTTTTCCGAGGAACATTCGTTTCAGAAGCAGTGACCGTAATCTTCATAAAAAGATATGATATATTTCACGTGACGTATGTGATGTTACTACTAACTATTTTTGTCTTTCCCAAGAGAATTCTCATACGACCTGCATTTTACCGAACCAACTAAAAGGAGACTCATTTGGGGAAAAAAACCCTATTTAAATATTTGCTCAAACGTCTACTTTGAAAAAGTTCAAAGTAGAAAAATTGCGCACGTATTAATTACTTTTTTCTGGAAAAGAAATTAAGTTTACTTTAAAAATGTGTTTGTACGTGGTAAATAGTCATTTGCAATTATAATTATTTTTTCGGCTTATTTAGGTTACCTAATAACCCATTTTGATTAACAATTGTAAAATAAATAAAAATTCTAAAAACACTTAATATAATACAATGAATATAATCAATATTTTCTATAGTAGAATTTTTTAAACCTAAAAATTTTAAACGTTTTTATTACGTGTATATTATTTATTTGTAGTTAGTTACTCCTATTATTTTATGCTGATATAATGTATATATATTTTTAAAAATATGTCTGATTGAAATTTATATTTTAAAATACATATTTTATAATTTATTATTCTCACTATTTCAAATAAATCTTAAAAATCAAAAAAGTGTTATGTAAAATTTTTGTACTTATAACATCTACATCAAACTAATATATAACTAAAGGTATATGTATTAATATAATTAAATACGTGTTACAGTTGTAATAGTATTGCAATTATCTAATTGCAATGTAACTATGTATGTCATGTAAACAATATAATTTATGCATCATGACAGTTGTACTGACAGAAAATTTTAAATTTATCAAATTTATTATTACTTAACATTTTAATTTATCATCGTTCTAATGGAAATATAAATTAAATGTGTATTTACATAGCAAATAAATTATTTCCAAGAATCAAAATTTTATTTTATTTTGAAAAAAAATCCAGATTAATAAAAAATTACTTTTACTTAATTTTTTTAAAAACTGAAATATTAAAAAATAGTTAAAGTATGTTTCATTCAAGAAAATTTTCTGTGTGGCCACACAATATTTAAAACTTAAATTCAGAAAAAATATTTTTTATAAAATGCAAAACCATTTAAAATGAGAATATTATATTCAATATTTTGAGAATCATTGTTTAAAACAATATTAGTTACCTCATTTAAATTTTAATATTAATTGGAACGAACTACTCAAATATCACTCGAAAATGCGTATATTTAGAATTCCAAATTTCAAAATATTGATCATAATATAAATTTTAACTAATACCGGATTGTTTTTCTTCAATTTTATATTTCTAGTTAAATAATTAAAAGATATAATACAGTGTAACTTGTATAGAGACCACCGTTAAACAGGCCTACCAACACAAGACTATATCGATACTAAACAAACACAATCATCTTTCGCCAGAAACTGAACACGTGAAAGTTAACTGCGCATTACGCAATATAAAATAAAAGCGAAGTAAGCTCAGTTTACTGTTAGCTTTCAAAAAAATAACCTCGGTAAATTTTAATAATTATTATAATATGCTTGCTACACTAAGATCCGGTTGTGTAAAGCATTGTTAAACGCTTTGTAAGTTAACTATTTAATAAAATAAAATAATTTCTCTTAAACTACAAACAATAATTAAAAAAAAAAGCTATATACGTATTTCCAAAGCTAAGCTTTCATTATCAGTAGCAAAAGATAATGCTAAAATCCTAAAAGTTACACAAATAATTATTTGTGTTACCCTAGATCACTGTTTAGTAATTTAGCTTTATCTTTTGCTACTGAATGAATATAGTGTTAGTTGCCGTTTTGTAACCTGACACTCTATATGTCTAAAATGGATTCGCTAGCTGACATATGACATCGTAGCGAATGTAACCACAAACGTGTTTACAAACAAAACTTATCTCTCTTATTAATATAACAAAACATTGTATTGTATTCCTGCATCTATATTAATAGTTAATCTGATGTCCTAACTAAACTTATTGACAATCCTTAACCATTAAACCAAGTCTCGATGTGTTAACGTATCTCTTCCAGATTGGTTTCCCGGCTGGGAGCAATACGGATATTACAATCATCAGCCAAACGATGACGGTCTTAGTTCGCAGGACTGTGTCGAAGTTCGTCGTGTTTATCGGCTGCCCTCGGCCGCCGTACGACTTGCGCCTGGTTTCATGTGGAACGATCGTGATTGCAATACACTCAACTATTTTCTCTGCGAACGTCTTGTTGTTGACGGTACGTATATATGTACGTTGTTACCTAACCTAAACTAAACTAACCTACGTTTTGCTTTGCTTTACTTTATTTTCATTTCACTTTGAAAATGAACCGTAGCAGGGTTTATATGCGATGTTTGAAGGAAGCTTGAATAGCGGCTATATTGAAGAAACTTGTTCGCTCATATGTCGAGTTAATCAATTTGGAGTTTTTCTTTTTTTTTGCAAGAAAGTATTTTCTTTATTTTAGCTTAAAAAGAATTCAATGTACAAAATGATACATTTTCTTTTATATTTCTTTCAACTAGATTAGATAAAACTAAATTAAATTTTAATTTATTTATCTATTTTGGCGGATTAAGCTTTCGTGGGACTTCTAGCTGAATTTTTGACGAAATCCTTGTTTCTGGTTTTTATTTACAAATAAAAAGGAACATATTATAGAAAAAATATAGTATTTTAGTCACATGTAAAGATTAATTATTATTTACTCGGATGACTATGGCGAGTAATATCCATCGTTATATGCTCGTTGAATAATACACAATTATTAAGTTATCGACCGCATTATATCTTTCTACCATATATTCCACATAAAAAATATTTCTGAAATATATAAAATAAAGTATCGATAAAAATATCTATCCTGTCATATAAAGCGTGAAAAAAGGTAGCTATTCCTTTATAAACTATCAATTCGCCGTCGTCGTCGGTCTAAAATCCGAAAAGAAAGAAAAATTCGTATTCTCCTAGGTAGCTGAAGTATATCCTAATTCATTTTCATTCAACGGGGGACCATACGTGCTGATTCAAATGCTATCAAAACCTAGTCTCATTTCGGGGCTTTTGGTAACGGCATTAGCCAAACCACTCAGTCGTGATTGTATTCAATAGAAAACGACGTCATTGTCATACGGCATTTTCAAGCGATGGTAACAGCATTACTGTCGTGTGTGCAGTTACAAAGTAGTTATCGTAAATGGGGTGTGGAAATTTAGTCATTTTCAATTGATTTTCAAAGTGAAATTCGATGCATATTATTGGTGTATGTTTGAAGCTATTTGGTGATGTTTTGAATGTACTCTATGTAGTAATGAGAAAAAGAGTTTTAGATTTTATTTTTATAGTTATAAAATAAAGAATAACATAGCAAAAAAATTTTTAGATGTGTTTCAGATGTGTTTGTAAATCGTATTCATTTTTTAAATGTTTGAAATAAATTCAATAATTAATAGTAGAGTTAATTAATACAGCATTACATTTCTTTTAATTAAATATATAACCTTTTAATTTGTAGGATAGCACCATATAAATGTACACATATTGCGCAATGCTATATTCTCGTGGCGTAGACTATAGCAATATGCATACATTATAAATTTTAATTTTACGTTTGCGTGGACGTCCGATGAGTAGTTGGAGTGGTATGATTGAGAGTGTTTTGCGTAAGCGAAAGTTTCCAAGTAGTAGGAATAAAAGAGCATGTATGAGAGGAATTATGAATGTGGATGAAGCGAAAGTTGCTGGTTTAGATAGGATTGTTTGGAGGCGACTGATTTCGGGATGATGAAAAGAGTTTGTGCCACACCCTTTTGGGTACATGGCCCGATTGTGTATGTATGTATGTATAAATTGTAATATTATTTAGCATTTAACAATATTTTGAAGCATACAACTATAATATTAGCTATATTATCTACATATACGAATTAGTTAAAATTAAGTTATTATTACAAATAAAGTTTGGTTAAATTATATAAAAGTTTGGATAAATTTACAAACAAGAATGAAAAAATATACGACAATCAACAAAAAATATTTAATTACATTTATTGAACACAAAACATAAAATACAAAATTGAAAAATGAATTACAAAAAAGAAATTAGAGAAATACTATTTGTAGATTAATGTTTAAATTGTTAGTATTGTTAAAGCAATGTAATTAATACTTCAAATAACAAAGAAAATAATACTTACACAAATCTTACAAGTTTGAACAAGTTTCATGTTTACATTATCATGTATTTAAATCATTTAGAACCGGTTGAAGATGGCTGGCCTCCCGAATGCAACCGCACAGTGACTTTATCCCGCGAACAATCACGAGCTAGTGTCTCGAGTCCGGGTTTCCCCCGCCAATACCCGGATAATGTCGAGTGCGATACAGAAATCTTTGCACCATCTGGATTTCGTCTCGTGCTGGATTTTGAAGAACTTGTTTTGGAAAAGGAACCTTTGTACGTAGATATATCTTGGTTTACATAAATTATTCCATTTAGTTGCAAATTTTGTTTACGTTTTTAATTTTATTTTTGCACCGAAACAATTTAAATCCGTATTGTTTAAGTTGGAATATAAGAAAATGTTTTGTTGTTACAAGGTTTTGGTGAGAAGAATAAAGCTGTGTAATATGGCTTTGTTTGAAAGAATTATATAGAGAAATTATTATTTTATTGTTTTATGTTTCTTAATTACATTTTTTTAAATTGAACTTTATTCACATCTTTACTTAGAAATTAGCGTTTTCTTTAATCGTAAAAATACAATAAAAAATTGCAAAAAACATTAATAATCTCAATTTTAGCTGCAATAAAACTAACAACAATTATTGATGAAATTAAAATAGTGCATTTGTGTTGATTTTTTCGTAAGTTAGTAAGTAATTTAATTCAAAACTACTATCTCTGCTCTAAAGCATAACACTAATTTCAATAATATTTTAATGTTGGGATTTTTTTCTCAAAAATTTCACAAGTTACTCAATTATTGAATCGGCTATGAGGCTATACATTAATGACTGGCCCAGTTAACCATAGACACGTGTTTCGCTTTTCACGAGCTCATCAGTATGGTGTTTTAATCAATGTCCGAAGACACTGATGCAGGTGTAAAAAACTGACTGGCTTTTATGCCAAGTAAATTAAAAAGATGTAGCCGGAGAAAAATTTCAAACATTAGAATATTTTTTATATTAATTTCACGATACACTTATGAACTTTTGTTCACTGTTTTTACGAATTTTGAGATAAGTAGGATAGTGTGAATAAAACCTTACATTCTTTTATTTATAAATATATTATGTACATGTGATGTTTTACTTTTAGCAGTTACTGTTGGTATCACAGTCAAAATTTGAAATTCCTAATATTTTCATTATGTTTTCATAAGCTAGTATAGTTTTTGGTTAAGAATTCAAATGTACGTAACACTAAAACAGTTAAAAAAAATGCTTTAAATAAGGCTTAAGTAGAAAATTTGTTTTATCAATTGTATATTTCTAGCAAAATTCTAATTCACAACATTGACTGTTATGTTTCAAATAATGTTCACAGTTGTAGCTATGATTACCTCGAAATAATCGAAGTATTAGTAGCGTCGGATCGTGGACAAGCTGGTAATAAACTACAACGAAATGATAGTAGCGGTGTTGCACGACGTCTTTGCGGGGATTGGAGTGCGAAATTGAAACTTTTACGATATGTCAGTGTTGGATCACGTTTACGGCTCCGATTCGTTTCAGACTATTCCCATCATTATGGCGGATTTAAAGCGCGCGTCTCCATGGAGAGTGGTAAGTAACAATGTACACTAAATAAATAAAATTCCAACTTTTCGAAATGTTATACAAACAGATAATTGAATTAAATATATGAACACCACATATAAGATATAAATTATTTACAATGTTGTTTTAAAATTTATCGAGAAAAATGTCAAAAATTTCTTAAATTTTACTCTATTTCTGTCATTATTTTTTCAACAAGAAACTAAAAGACAAGTTGTTAGTTAAAACATAAAAATAATAATTTGTGTGGTTTATGTTACTCGCCTACGGCTTGTTTACTATACTATTACGGCCCGGTTGCATAAAATCAGTGTATTAGCTAAACAACTAAATTTTCAATTGGCCAGTTGGCTAGTTAATAAATGTATTTATTTACAAAACGTTTAACAATGCTTTATGCAACCGAGCCTATGTATTTCAAAAATTCAGAAACTAGAAAATGTTGTACTTAAAAGTTCTAATAAATTTTAATAAACACATCGTCGATAATTTATGAGTGAGCTCTTGTATTTTGATTTAGATCTTGATTCAATATAAGTTTTATTAACGTAATTAGAATATGTTTCCATTCTCTTTGACCTTTCAACAACGACTGACAAAATCTCGCATACATGTATAAACGGAACGAAGACTATTCTGTTTAAAATGCAAATTAAGTATTTATTTGCAGAATAATATTCAAATTTATAATTGATTTACTTCTCCATATAGGCAAGTTTTCACATTAAACATTGGACGCTTCAATAAATTTTGCAAAATTCATTTCACTTAATTAGAAGTTAGAAAGAGACCTCAAAACAATATTATTATTTCTGTTAATTGAATTAGCTGTCAGAATAATTATATAGAATAGAATATTTATTTGGTAGATTAGGATATTTATTTACAGTTGGGTTATCGAAAGAAATCGTTTGAATAACAATGATTTCTTACTCATTATTTTTATTTATTTAAAAACTTCCATTTCGATAAAAAAGAATAATGTTTCAAAACTTATATATTAATTCAACTTACGACTCACAATCAGTATGAACACACAGTTTATAACTTTTAAGCGGGCCCGTATACGTTCAGTTTTATCTGCGCAGTATTAACTGTGCAGGAAAATCATAGCGAAATAGCTCAATTCACAGATAACTCAGTTTTGCCCATACACTATGCAGTTTTTACTCAGTTTAATGCGCAGCTATATCGTAACAGCCATTCTAATGTATGATATTTTTCAATAATATATATTAACCACAAATTAATGGTATTACATCGATAAAAATGTCAAATGAACTACAAAAGCTATATACATGCTCCGTTTCAACTACGCAGTTATGATTGGCGTAGTTAAAAAATCTTTTGCAATAAATTTCACTCATTGTCACTCCAGTTTGCACACACACGACACGAAATAACTGCGCAATTTCAGTCTGCGCAGTTAAAACTGTGCAATAAACTGAGCGTGTATAAATATGAAACAAAATTTTTGCAGCTACTCAAAATTACATTTTTTTAATTTCAATGTTTTTGTTTAATATATTTCAATAACCCAAATGTAGGTATTTATATTTCATGTAGGTATATTTTTTACATAAATATTTTTTAATAAAAAATAATGTATAATTACCGCAAAGAATTTAATTAGTTTTGTGTAAAAATTTGTAACTTTTTTGTTAAATGAAAACTTTGACAAGATTAATATAACATATTAATTTTTTTTCTTTAAAACATCCAGAGATTTCTAGCCTGAGAGTAATATTTTAACCTCAACATATAATTTGCACTTTAAAAATCGATTTAAAGTTCACGAACTGCGGTTAAAAAACTTTTTTTTATCCATTGATTTTATCGAAAACATTACACAAAGTGTCAGACATAAAAAAAACAAAAAAGAAGATAATAGAATGGCATTAGTAATTTAACAAAAAAGTTACTCAACAAAGTTTTAGATATAAAAGTTATATTACGAATATATATTTTTAGAATGCTATAGGATAGGATGTGATAATGTAGAAAATGAAATGGGATCGTTGAAATTAGAAAAATTTTCTGAAAACATGTAGTTTAAAATGATGTTAAAATTAATGCAAAGCATGAAATAAATTTATAAAATGGTATTTGTGTGTTTGTCGCGTAATAGCGGGTCATATTGAACACCATCGTGGTAAGTAACTGTTTAGAAAACAAGACATTTTTTTTACAATTAATACGCTTTGCATTAAGAGTTTTCAAGTTTTTGCGGTGTAAACCGGCCAGATTGTCAATTGTATTTTATTAAATAAGTATTTAGTTTATCTATAGTTTGGACACTAACAACATTCTAAAGTTACTTCTAAAAGTTTCTAGTAAATCTTTAGAAATGTATTTTTTAAATTAATTTGTTTTCCAATACATAGCGAGATAAAATATTTCGAAATATTGTAATAAATCATATAATTTTTAAAATAAAACAGCTTTAAGTTGTGGTTCTGTATTAATTTTTATTAATAATTGACTTTCGATGTACTCAACGTACATCTCAATTAGGAAACATGATACAGTAACTTGTTTCTATGTTCTGTTTACTCGTATTTACTGTAAATGTTATTTGTATCATTTTTTCTGATAAAGATATACGTAGAGTACGTCGAAACGTCGATTATCAATAAAAATTAGTACAGAACTACAACTTAAACTCGTTTTGTTTCAATATAATGAGTTCTGAATGGTATTTTACTATGTATTTTTTTATTTATATGCTCATCTTTATGTTATTCCATGAGTGTAGACACTGTAATGTTAATAGATATTCAGAAAATTGATTTATTCCATAAATATTTAAATTTTTAAAAATCCAATTTTAAAAGATAAAGCCTTATTCAATTTTTTGTTGTTTAGTCATTGTTATTGAGAAGACAAAGCACATATGGAGTTTCAGTTTTTAGCAATTGTAGTGGTTTTATTGTACACAAAGTTTGAGAGTGCTATTGTTTTTTAACAAAGTTTTATTATATTCTGATAAGTTAGTACAAAGTTTTAGTTTCGGAACCACTAGCACTATGACTAATACTGCAATTCTGTGCACATCTTGTAAAACTTGTAGATATTTGTCTTTTTCTATCAAAAATATAATTTCATTTACAAGAAAAAAAAGTAAATATTTAGTAACGCTATAAGTTTTACAAGATATGAATAGAATTGCAACATAAAACTTAAAAAACTGAATAAAGTTTAAACCTTAACAAATACTTATTATTTAGTAAAAATTACATTAATTAAATTTTATATAATCTTTTTAATATATCCAAAAATATCTAAGAATAACCGAAAAAAGAATCTTCTTAGTGTCTTAAAACTATAGTCGTGCCCGTAAAACGCAACTTGTAATATTCGTCCTTTGACTTGTGATATACCTATAAATAGCATGGCGTTTAACCATATTACAATCATACTATATATATATTGTAGTAACATATATGCCTCCCGTAGAGTAATGTCAACGCTCTCCTCTCGCAATATAGGTAATCGAATCAAGTAGGCGATTGAATTGGATGCTTGGCAATATCGATGTTTGTGACGTGGAACATGCAACACCAACAACAGTGCTGTCTCCTATACGCGAAACTGTAAAATTACTACACCATTGTTCTGAAATTTAATATTACTGTAGGATGTTCAATATAGACTAAGACTAATGGTGCTCTTTAATAAATAAATAAATAACAATACAAACCAGTAATTATTTCAAACTTATTAGTTCATAGTTCGTAAAAACGCTTAATTTTTAAAGATCACTAAATAGCAACAACTGAAGAAGTTGCTAATAACTAACTTAAGTAACTATAACATAAATATGCCATTTATAATTACACAAAAAATCAACTAACATAAAACTGGTATCTTATATGAAGACGATAAAAGGAAATAATTCCAAGCTATTTATAAAAATCAAGAGATCAAAGTAAAGGCAATTTCATCAAGATGTTGCATTACGGAACATTTATAATTATAGCGGCAAAAATAATTTGCCTTTAATAAGATTCGAAATATGATATCGTCCAACTACATTGCAATTTTGTATTTTGCTACAAAAAAGGTTGTTAGCAGCCCAGATATAGGCCCTTATTCCCACCTCGTTTGTTTATGAAAAAGTGCTTTTATTTTTTTTTATTTTTGATATATTGTTCTATATCTAATATTATAAAACTCAAATAAACTGATTAAAATGCTTAATAAGTAATTTTATTTAAATGTCAAAAGTACTTTTGACAAAAATAACTTTTAAAAGTGAGGTGAGAACACGGACCACAATCTCTTAAATTTTGTATTTGAAATGTGTAGTAATATTACTTTACCCACATTCAATTTCTACAATTGTTATAGTTGTTGGAATAATAAAAAGAATAATTCAAAAAAACATTCTTAACTGTTTTTATAAATAAAAGCTTTGCTATAAAAACATATTTAAAATAAAACTACATGATATATGTTACATGTAAACTACAGTCTACAGTCAAGATTTAACACTGTAAAAATTCTACAATTGCTCAAAGCTTAATTCGAGCTTATTTATTTCAGTTTTAGTTTTATGTTTTAGGCGTGATGTTAATACCTGAACAATGAAACAGCTTATAAACACAAAATGAAAATTTGTTAAAAAACATTAATAATCACCAATGTTGGTTCAAGTAAAAACCAAGAACAATTGATGTAACTAAATATGCGCATATGCGTTGTTTTTTCATGTTAGTAAGAAATTTGATTCAAAACCACTAATTCTGCGCTAAAACCGAGATAAATAGGATAGTTCGAATAAGGTTTAAGTTAAAATATAAAAATTCAAATGCAACTGTAAATGTTTGTACTATAAGAAGAATTATTATAACCTGACCAAAGTCTCCAACTGCTTAATTAACAAAATTAGTCTGAGTCTTTATTGAACAAACCTCGTACATTAGAGTTTAGCTGGTAAATTACATATAAGTAAACATAGATGCTTTTGCTTTTATTATTATTATAATTGTTATGCCTGCAACTCAACGACACTCAGTATCAAGATAATTTCATTTAATAACATGTAAATACATCTAAGAACATTATGTGATTTAGCGAATGTCTCTGCACATACATACATATCAAACAAATTATATATACTTGTTAACATTGCTTTAATAAAGATATTATTTTAACTTTGTTAATAATACAGGAAAGTATATACGCTACAATTTCCTTTTAATACAGTAAAAAATAAATTTAGTAATTTGAAATAATATTTTATTAATTAAAAATAATTTGAAACAGGTTATATGCTTATGAGACAGTTTTCTTTCGTAAAAAACTTTTTTCAAAAAAGTAATGATAAATAATTTTTATTATTTGAAATATTCACTCTTATAATAAAATTAAAACTTTGTCTCAAATAATATAAAATTTAAAAATGGCAATAAAATTGTACTATAACCCTAAATTAATTTACATGAAACTGAACACACAATAAACCAAGTAACTCAGCTAAATGTTGTAATTACAATATAATACAATTATTATTGTAATTTTGATTATAATGTATTTTTAGGATATTTTATTCATTATTAATGCTATATGATTAATTAATAATTCAAATAAAAATTGACATTTGAAACATGTGCAAATGTAGATGCGTGCAATTGGTAGAAATTTGTATTTTGTTTATATTTACCACATTCAATTTAAATTTTATTTAAAATATTTATTACAGTAACAATTCTCAACTAGTATTACAGAATTTGAATTAAAACATATTAAACTTAATAATACTTAAACATATATTATCTAAAATTTTCTTTTTGCACACTCTTTCATACTTTTTGATATCAGAATTAAATGATAATAAAATAATTGAAATTATTTGACAAAAAAATTAATTACAAATTGCTGCTGTTAATTTCACATTAGTTAGTTTAATATAATATTTTGTTATTAAGTAGAAGCAATAAATAAACAATATTATTAAGTTTAAAACCAAATTTAAAATTCAATTGCAATTTTTTTCCTAACTGTAAAATTGCAAAAAATCTTTGTAATATACAACAAATTGTTGCAGCAATGCAATGTTCGGACGACCGTCTTCTAATGTTCAATAATTCATGCTACTTATTCGTGAGCTACCCGGAAGTCACATGGACAACAGCACAGCAAATCTGCAAGGGAATGCGCGCACAACTTGGGTCTGTTTTATCACCGGAAGAAGAACGTTTCGTTACGACTAATATCCGGCGTACTGCGGAATATAGAAACAGCGCCATTTATTGGCTAGGAAGTAAAATGACCGAACACGGAAAACATACTTGGATCGATGGATCTAGTATGTCATATAGTGGATGGTTGCCGGGACAGAATCCTGTTGAACAAGATGTAATTGGAAAGCCGTTATCGGGTGAAACATCAATTTGTTTGGGTATACAATGGGCTTCATCGCCAACACCCATGTTACCTAGTGGACTTTACTGGAAGTCACAGAAATGTTCTACAGTTGGAGGGTACGAACACAAAATTTTGCTCAGTTGAAATTAGATATTAAAACATTATGTTGCTTATAGTTTGTTTTTTTTTTGTAAAATACATAAACTAAAAAGTAATATTTATTTTAGGTACATATGTAAACGACGCAATCAAAACTCTGGCAGTGAAGTGAATTTTAATCGAACAGTAAATGGTACTGAAGGTCGTTTAACATCGCCGAACTATCCGGGAAATTACTACAACAATCTAGATTTTTTTGTGCGATTGATCGGTCCTGAACGTACAAGATTGATAATCCAATTTTCGAAATTAGACATAGAACCTCAGTTAGAATGTTTATACGATTACGTGGAACTAAGAACAATTGCTCGCGGAAATGGAAACACATTTAACGACGCTGTAAAATGGTGTGGCAATCATGACACGGATATGGAACGATTCGATTTTGTTTCGGAAACAAATGAAGTCGAGTTACGATTTCATTCTGATTATTCAATCTCAGGAAGTGGATTTTCTGTTACGTGGCATGCTGTAGATGTTTCTGGATGTCCCTTACAAACTTTAACGTCTAAAGAAGGAATTGTTGCTAGTCCAAATTATCCTCACTTTCTCCTAGCAAGACTGGATTGTGCTATTACTATTTTGGCTCCTAGTGGTAAAAGAGTTTGGTTGGAAATAACTGATTATGATATGGATGGAAATCGGTACGAGTTGGGACAAACACGGATTTCTGATCAAAGAATGCCTAGTACTGAAGCTGTTTTGGAACTTAATCTTGGTGGTGATTCAACTGTTTTTCAGCCATTTCAACTAACTGGATATTTGACCGATGGAGCTTTTGTTTCTACTAGCGAACGATTACAGGTAACTTATTTTTATTATTTATATTCTAAAATATTAACATTACAATAATTTATTAGGTTCGTTTACGAACTGCAGATCACCCTAAAGGTGCAGGATTTCGTGCTACTTATAAAACAGTTAATGGCATTCAAGAAGAACGTATAATTGATCTTATAAACGTAACATCTGGTTCGTTACTTCATCTTAACTACCCAAATCAAGCTCCTGCACATATTGACTTTATGCAACATTTGGTTGCGCCTATTGGCAACGTAATTCATCTTGAGCTTTATCATGTAAAATTTAGCGATAACGGCTGCCCCGATGGTGAAGGTTCTATAGACGTTATTGACAACTACGCAGATAGTAATGGAACTTCCTGGCATCTTTGTTATAATAATGAAATCATGGATATTACAATGTCTTCTGCACCACTGTCGATTACATCATATCTTAATACATTACATATAAGACAACGTGGAGGATCTTCAGGAATACCATTAAATGGTTCGTTAAGAGTTCAAGCTGATGTTAATTATAAAATTAAATTGTTGAGACAGGAGGAAAGTGTTGTTGAATCTTGTAATCCTAATCCATGTGAAAATAATGGTAAATGTGTTTCAAATGGAAATAAGAAATTTTGTCAGTGTACCGGTCATTATACAGGTATAAATAAATTCAGTAGTATTAGGAGTAATAACTTGTGCTTATTTCTTTTTTTTTTATTATTTTTAGGATTATTCTGCGCGTTGACGATGTGTGAATTAGAACCATGTGTTTTTGGTCAATGCACTTTGACGCCTCTAAGTTACAAATGTCATTGTCAGCATGGATACACAGGAATTACATGTGAACAAAAACAACGGCCATGTGAAGGCAACCCTTGTGAAGGTCGTGGAGATTGCATCGAACGTGGAGATTCGTTTCACTGCCGTTGCCATGCTTGGTGGGAAGGACCTCGATGCGAACGACGTTTAATGAATATTCCTTTTAGGCCACTATCGGAAAGAATGCTGCATGAACCGTTTTGGCTCGGTTTAATTACTGTTACAATTGTATTGGGTATTATCGGACTTGTTTGGTGTGCTCGAAGACATTTTCCTGAAAAATTGGAGAAACTACTCGCCGAAGAATCTGATAGAAATCGATGTGGTAAGATATACAAGAATTTCAGTACAGTATTGAGAACTTTTTTTAATATTTTTTTAAATAAATGTTTGTTAAAATTTATTTAATCTGTATAGCTCCAACATCACTGCGTGGTTCATCTGTACGAGAACAGTTATCTGGTGGCATGTCTGCAGCAGTGATGGTGGTTCCAAGTCCGCAGCCAGGATGTCAACGTTCGCTATTCGGCCGTTTGGGTATTCGCAAACCTTCCATCCTCAGCCTCACCAGCCCACATGGTCAAACCGCTAGCCATCAACATCAGGCCACGTCTGCCGCCGCGAGAACTTTTAGTTTGGACGATTTACTAAAACCTCCCCCAAGACGTAAGGCAACGGCTTTCATTTATGAAATGCCTGAAGCCTGTTTTCAAAATATTTACTTACTTTTCTATATACTGCCTGCGTCTGCGTGGTTTTGTTCACACAACGATTTTTCCTTTTTATTTCACTTATTTTTCTATCGTAAATGTATATTTATTCTTACTATCATACTTTATTGTATATAATTATTATTCGTTTTGATAATGTTGCATTAACGAGTCACTATCGATGTCGTGGTACCTGATCCTCCGTTGGTGTAGCAAATCCCGGAATGATTTTTCGGACCTTTATCACTAAATGTGTTGTGTGTGGCTGGTAGGTTGCACTGAACTAGTGGCTATATTGCACCGATTGAGATTTCATTACCATCATAGAATGAATTACAGTGTACATACATACCATCATATACATTAATGGTTTATATTGATCGAATGTGAATTCTATTTATATTCAAAAATATTTTTTTAATATAATTTAGTGTTTAAATGTTACACATTTTGTACATATACATTACACATTAATATCAATATAATAAAATATTTTATTACTTGTTGCAAATAGTAATAAAATATTACCGCATTTTAGGAACTCCATCGCCACGCAAGAAACGTAACAACTCCACACCAACTAAGAAAAATGCTGCAGAAAAGAAACAAATATTGCAACAATTAATAGCACCAGCTAATCAAAGTCGATCCAAAAATATAAGCATCGGTGAATTGATACAATTAAGTGAACGAAAAATAAGAGAACAAGCTGAAAAACACGGAGAAAGTAGTGGCATTACAAAAGAAACTCGTTTAACGGAAAATATTACATCTACAGCGCAATTAACACTTTCAGATCCAAAACTAGAAAAGAAAGTAACATTTGCCCGGTTATTAAATAAAGTTTCACATGAAATGAGTTCAGGTTCTGAAGTAGAACTACAACTGATGCAAAATAATAAATCCAATGAAGCAACAGCTTTACGAGCATCAAGTACACCTCCATCTCCAGGTGCAAATATTCGTTCCCCAAATAGTACATCGAGTAATCAAGGCAGTGATTCACTTTCAAGTTCAGATCTAGCATTACCATGCAGTTCAGGTACACTTATGTCCGACTTAATAGGCAAAAAAAATTGCAAATTACAAAATATTCGTCAAAAGCCAGCCAGTGCCGATTCAATTCTCGCAATGTTTCGAAATTTTTCATCTACGTCTGCTGCAGCGAATATACCATCATCTGCGCGTCTCTCTCCTTCGACAACTCCAACTGCATCCACTCCGCAAGATGATGTGGCTGGAGATGATGATTCGACAACTTCTTCAATACACACACCTGTTTCATTTTCCAGTGGCCTTCTTGATTCTCCGCCAAATCATCGTAAACATAATAACAGTACCATAGAAGTGCCTGTGCTAGATGCACTTAGTGCACATAAATCAAACGATAGCGGAAGCAACTTTTTGCATCCACCAACTATACTTCTTGAAGTTCCATCAATAACCAATAAATGTTTATCGCCTATTAGAGAAATGCCAACGCCGTTACCTACTCCTGTGCCGACACCTTTGCCGTCTCCAGCTCTTACACCTGTTTTACAGAGAAGTACAGCTTCGTCTTCAATTGAAGATCTTGGTTTGGATGTCAGTGATGATCGAATTTCTATTGAACTACCTTGTTTATCAATGGGATACAGTGATGATGAAGAAATGCATAGTACACAAGATATTGCAATTGATATTCAAGCTGAAGATGGTCTTATTCAAGAAGAAGCTGCTGTCATGCATCAGACGCAATGTTCTCAATTTAAACACAAAGTAAATATTTTTATATTTAAGTATTATTAAAACAATTAATTCAAAATTGTTTTTTTTTTTAGCCTCGGCCGCCATTAATTGGACAAGCAATGGATACTTCTCACGTGATTAGTACAGACAACGATTCAGATCAACAATCATCCGAACTGCCACCTTTAATAATTCCTACACTTACAATTCAACAACCATCACCTACACATACGCGACCTCCTACTTTATTATTACCAGGTTCTCCACCTCCTCAAAGATCATCAGCAATTTACGACAGTAGTTACCATTTCAACGAGAAACCAACTCGTCGCTTACTAAAAGATTTCGACAAACCTACGTCACTAGATTTGCCGTGCGCGCCTCCATTAATAACAGTAACATGTAATATGAGTGAAGCAGAATCAGATGCAGAATCATTATCTCCTGCAACTAAAGGTTCTAGTTCTCACCTACATCCTGCATCAGGAAATGTTGGCATGTGTTATTTAAGTCCATTTTCAATGTGTTCGCGAGCTGATCGAACAGCTTCTGAATCTAATCTGAGTTCGTCAGGCTATAGCTCAATGGCTAGTCCGGGACCATCAAGATGTGGTTCAAACAATCCATTATGTCCATCTGAAATGGAAGATCCAGGACCATCTGGTCCAAGTTCTACCCATTTACATTCTCAATTACCAAGACGACCATCACCTCTTCTAAAAACAAGTGCAGCAACTACTGGCAATAGTACGGTCGATAATAATTCAAACGATCAAAAAGAACATTGTAGAGGTAGATCAGATTCTGAAACTCTTTCAGATGATCCATTATTAGAATCAAACGATGAAGGAATTGGAACAGATCACATAGATGAAAAAATTGAAGAAGGTGAACTGAAAAGTGCTAAAGAATTAGAACTTTTTATCGGAAAAGACATGTTAGATAACAATAAATTAACAATTGAAATGCCCAAGTTGCCTTCCTGCTTATCACAATCTAATATATTGACCAAATGTGAACCATTAGTGGAACCTACAATGAACAGACTAATGCCGCCACCTATTACCATTTGCAAAGTATCATTACAACTACCGTCAATAGTTGTTCAATCAGAAAATAGTGGTTGTGATAAATTTAATGTAAGTCCTGTTAGTTCTCGAAGTGAAAGTCCGTTAAGCGATCGAACAGTTGGGTTAGGTAGATTTTCACCTCAATTTTATAATAAACAAAAAGATCTACTTCCTTTCACAGACTCAGATGGACTCTACGATTTTCCTAGTTCAGACTGTACACCTCAGAATAAAGTTAGTGTTGCTTCAACAATGCAACAACATAGAAAATCAAGCCGCAAACGGGAAAAGAAACCAACAAGAACATTAAAGAGTCCTACAAAAATACAACTTCCCAATGTATTACATCATCATCACTTAGATGTGCCTAGTAAAGACCAACATTACAGAGTACAAGCGCCAAGAAAGCCAAGTCCAAAACGTCGTGCACGAAACCAACAAGTTGTCACCTCTTCGTCTTCATCAGAGAGCTTAAACTCAGGCAGAGAACCAAAATTATTATCTTCATCGAGTCCAAGTCCGGACACTATTCGATGGTCCTCGCCAACAAATTGGCCTGACACTACTGTGATACGTCGACGATCGCATGAATCATCCGGCGAAGATACAGCAGAGGTGAGCATCTATCTAATCACACTTGTATATAATTGCATACGATATCACCTTATCACTAAATTAAACCAACAGCTATATAGGAAACTAAATCTAATTGTGATTATTATAAACACTTCTAGATTTCAACAGCAGACGAGGATTGAATCCAGTACATGGAAATCGTTGGATTAACCGTAAATTAATACAAAAAATTTGCTACGCCGTAAAATTCAATTTATCTCTCATTGTCTTTTCTCCTCTAGTTGTTTAATATAACGATATATTTAGTTCCTATATAAAGCCTGCTAGACTCTGACAATAGGTTACGACAATAGATATCACAGCTTCAATTAGTGATTAGTGTTTAGATATTTAGATAACATACTTTTACTTTGATGTGTAGCAATTAGTTTTACATTATTTCGTTAATTTTATTATTAATAAGTTTTATTTCCTTTGTTACAGGAATCTTCCTCTGTCATGATCCAAAATGTGATTGAAGATACTACTAAACAAAGCAGAAAAATTAGCCGCCTTAGAGCAATAAGTCATCAAATAAGGTAAAGCACATCTTAAAATGAAATAAATAGTATCTAATTTGATTTTCTGTTAGATTCCTTAGACGTTTGGAAAAAAGTTTAAAGAAACGAGAACATTTAACATGTCCATCAGATAGTATTGACAGCGGCGATGGTGACGAATTCGGGCGAGTAACATCGCCATTACTACAACCATTATCCGGTCCAAAACCGGAAATACGTAAAAGCAGTAGTATTGGCAAATTACAGAATGTCGCGGGTAATACAACAACCCGATTTAAACGCGGTAAAACAAAAAAAGGGGGGGATTTATTAATACCCCAAGAAGAAGTAACGTGGACACAAGTCCTCGTTACTGGAAACGGTCATTCTGATTAAGCACAATTTTCATATTGTATATTGTTGTCGTGTCACATCACCAAAACACATGTATTTCGTTTTAGAAAATATTTTTATCGAAATCTTTGATTAGAATATCGTTCAAGGTAAGAACAACGTTTTAGTTGTAATATTTTTACATCGATATTTATTTTTCTCTTTATTTAGTTGAATGTTGAAAGTCGTTATTACGTATTTTGATAGATAAAAACCCGATAGTCATACACGTATTATCTGTCGATTATTTGTAAATAGATACTACCAGTAATTCAATAAAATTTACAAGTACTAAACTAACAAATAACGTTGACTATAATGCTGTACAACGCAATATCTAATTTCGAAAGAAATCTGAGCATGTAGGCAACGAAAATTATTATCTTATTATTTAATTTACGAACGCAATACAACGGACCAAATGAATTAAAAAAAAATAGATTTGTTGTTGTTATGTAATTTCTTGTAATTTTTGAAAAATTCATAAAAATCAACCGTCGTTATCGTTGGTTGAATGCGAATGCTCAACAAGATGAATGAAATATGTTAACTGTTAATTGTTTGCAATGATTGTTTGTAAAAATAAAAAAAAAAGAAATATTTCTGTACAGATTAGAATAGAATTTCTCAACGTATAAAAACGTTTTATAAATTGATTAGCGTAAATAATGTTTGGAGCCATTCAGTAAGCTCAAAGCTTTTCTTAAAACAAAACAAAAAACGATTATAAAGTAAATTTTAGAAAATTTTTATAAAGCTTACGGAATAGCTCTAGTTTGTAATTATAAATTAAATAATTGCCTGTAAACGAGACTGATTTTCTACTCTTTAACGATAGATACTTCTAGCTGAAATCTATCTTATATACTTGAACTATTTCACTTGCACACTTTTGATGTTCTGTATGAATAATTGCTACGAAGACCGTCTGTTATCTTATATAGTCGCGTTTAATACTTTCATGATTGTAGTTTCTAATGCGCCTTGCTCATTCTTCAATCTAATTCAGCAATAAAAATCATAAAACGCAACATTTTTCATATAAATATTTTCTTTATTAACACAATACAAATATCTTATAGATTTCTACCATAAATCGTAAACGAGAAAAGTAAAAACAGAAGATTTTTTATAGTACAATGTCTGTAAGAAGGTTTTTAAATTATGAGATTATCTTTTGAAAATGTATATTTTGTTATTAAAAACTTTTAAATTAACAGCAATATTATCAATTCATAATTCTGAAAATTTCATTTTAACGATTACAATTCAAAAATAAAGTATTTAAAGGCCTAACTTTGTATATTAATTACACTAGTAAACATATTCAAAAAAATATTCCTACTTTGGTAAACTTTTGTTTACAACTTCTTTTTATTATAATTTCAAAAATAAGATTTAAAGTTATGAACCCGTATTTACAACCTTTTCTTTAGAAGCTCTTTTGCGGAAAGTCATTTATTATTATTTTCAGCTTTATTTAGAAATTCTGGACGTAAAAAATTTATAACATTCGATAACAGAACATAATTTAAAAGAAATATTAAAAAGTTTTTTTTTATCTAAAAAAATTTAGAAGAGGTTATTTTTAAAATATTTAAAATTTTTAACTTTCTCATTGCAAATTATAAGTAAACATTTCTTTTTTAATGTAATAATTACGACGATAATTTGAATTCTAATATTTTGCAAATAATAATTATAATTTAAAATTTCCGTCCACTTTTGTTAAATGTAAATCGGTTAATCTAATTGTAAATAAAACGTCTTTAAAACGTTAAGCAAGGTGTTGTAATAAAACTTACGATTAGTTTAGTTGTGTTGGAATGTATAAAAAAATGTATTCGGAAATTAGTATTTAGCGTATTTAGTAATTATCGACTCACCTAGATAACCGCACAAACATATTTTATAGGATATTGTGTAAACAAAACATTTAACTTATCGATTATTATATACATTTGGAAAAGCAATATGGCGGTCTTCAATCTTTTATAAGTCTGTACTCTCTTCATGCATACGGGTAGAACCAGGTTTTAAGAAAAAGTTAATACGGCGCTGTCTTCGAGATGACTTTTTCTATTAAACACAAATTATTATTTTAAATAAATCAATATTTTGACAAACTCTTCGCAATCGATGTAATTTTGATATTTTTTATCCAAAATTCACCGCAAAGTTGTCACTCATTATTCCTCTTTTTCCAAAAATATTTTAAAGTATAAATCGTCTTAAAAGATGTGTGGAATAATATTATTCATAAGAATATTATAAATAAATTTAATTTAAAGAAAGCAAATATGTGATAAAATTAATATACTCAGCGACACTTTTATTATTCATAATTAATTTTACAATATCTATCAATAACAATTCCAACCAAATATTACATTTTTTTATAGATATAAATACAGTTGTTACTGTTTTGATTCCGGCAGATTGAAAAGAAAACAATTAGAGGTTAGAATTTGCTATTCATTCCGGTTTTTTTTGCACTAGATGACATTAAAATAAGTTTAATTGGTGAAAAATTGTAGCAAAATAATAAATCGACAATATGCAGAAACATCTGGTGAACAAAGTTCAAATTAACAAATTATAATTCTACCTGAAATTGTTTCATTTAAGGTGTCCGGGAACAAAACATATTTAATTTGAATGTTGTTAACTTCTAATTAATAAAATTTAAATAAAAACCAGTAACTTTTGAAACAATTTCAAAATATCTGGTCTTTTCACGTTTCTCATTTTCCAAAAACCGATAGTTTTAAGACATGTACATATAAAAGAAAATAAGCAAATTTTCGAATACAAAACAAATCTAACCTATATAGCGAATACCACTAAGCAATCTTCTACAATTCTAAGTTTAATGATGCACATAACACAATACATTATTGTTATAATACAAAATACTAATGTCCGATTGATTAAATAAATTAACATATTGTAACTACTAACTGACTACATTTGTAAATTATACATAATTATAATAATGATGATACCTACTAAACAA
Source organism: Clivina fossor (assembly GCA_963966155.1). Lineage (NCBI taxonomy): Eukaryota > Metazoa > Arthropoda > Insecta > Coleoptera > Carabidae > Clivina > Clivina fossor. The sequence goes on from OZ014560.1 coordinate 14,503,792, forward strand.
CGCAATGTTATTTATTTATTAATTACATGATATAAATTAATTTTGTATGTGTTAATTTGCTGTGCAAGTAATTAATGCTGTTTATAAATACAGTGCTGTTATATTAAAAACAGTTTTAAATGTTTACCAGACTTTATTTATTTATTATAATTTTTAACCTTTTTATGAAATTAGGTGTACGTTTTTCAACTGGTTATGTTTTAATTCCAAAAGTTTTTAATTGTTTTTGTTTTACTTATGATTTTTTTTTTAATTAAAAATAAACGTTTTTTATGGTATCATGCCCCTAATCCTAGGTATTATAATCTAATAAATATATATAAAAAAAAATTAATATAGGGCAAATACGCAATAAAATAAACAAAACGTTTTTAATCTATCAAATTATTCTGAAAAAAATGTATATTCTGGGAAAACAGTAGAAGACATATGATTACAGGAGACTTGGTAATTCTGGGAGAGTATAATATAAATAAAATAGTTGTATTTTTATATAAAATAAAATATTTATTAATATTATTAGAAGGACATTTAAAATAAAATAACGAATCTTAATTATCGATAAAGGCAGGAGTAACAACAAATTTCTTATTACCCCTACATTGTTTTCTAATAAATCTATTAGAAGAACTTGACGATGTTGGCAGTAATGGCGTCGTTTCTTGTATAACAACTTCTGGAATAACTGGCAACATATTATCATCATTTATTTCATAATTCTGACTAGTACTCGGATTCATCCAAACATTAGATTGAATAGAAACGGGAAACTGAAAATTGAGATTTTTTTGTGCTTTCGGTTTATCGATTAGTGAGAAATATAATGTTTTCAGTTCTTGTATTGTTGGTCGTTTTGGTGCAAATGAACTTGGTGACCAAGTCTGCTGTGTTTTATTATCGGATATATGATCACGTTCAAGTTCTGTTGATTGATAAAGATGATCTAAATCTAATAAATGTGCTTTATTTACCGGTTCGGTAGTTTGTTTATAATTTGATAATTCTTTTGATAAATGTTTGCTTATTAGTTTTGCATCATCGTTCTGTAAAGTTCTATTATAATCTCTCGCTATTTTAATATCATATTTCCAAAACTTTGATGACATTGGTGCTACTTCTTTTATCTTTAAAAAATTAAAATTAAACAATCAAATTATAATTATTTTCATCGAATTAAGTACCTTGAAAACTAGAATACCGGCAATGTAAATACAAATTATATTTACGAATGTTAGACACATGCTTATACCGCCTAAAGCTGCTAGTTCCCAAGTATCTTCATTGGAGTAGAAATTTGTTCTTACAATTGATTTAGAAGACATTTCACCAGCAAAACCATAAACAACTGCCATTGCCCACAATAAACCCTGAATCAATCATTTATTTATATATAAAAATTATTTATAACTATATAGAATATAAATTTCTTACTGCATTAACTGCTGGCGGCATAAGTGATGCAGAAATTGCAACACCTACCAATGAAGCAAAATTATCTCCTAAAATTCCTAAGGCAACTGCAGCTCCTGATAGCAATGCTATTAAACAACCAACCCAAAGCGTTCTTATTTCTCCTCTAAAACGTTTTATTATTAATATTTTTACAAATAAATTTTGTAAGAAACAATTTCAATACCTAGATGTCATTTCATATGTAGGCCAAGCATTATCTCCATATTTATCTGAAAAACTTGTTATAATAATTCCATAACAAAACCCAACAAATGTTGCAATTCCCAATCCAATTAACTCGTTTAATACACCAATTTTTTGTAACTTTTTGTCTTGAATTACACTTCCAAATGTACCCGCCATTACCGGTCCCTAACAGAATACAAATTTGTTAATATAAAGATTCTTTTATTCAAACTTTCTTCCATTTTTATTGAAATATATTTACCATCATTGGAGATATCAACATACTTGATACTAAATAAACATTATTGTTTTCCGCTAAAGCTATTGCGGATAATATTCTAAAAAATGATAAATATTATAAAAAATATAAAAAAGTATTAAGGTGAATTATATTTACGTGGCAATTATAAGAAGCATTATAAAATCGAAAGTAAGTGCTGCATTTGTTTTAACACTTTCAACAACTTGAGCGACAGTAAGTCGCGCTCTTACCGATGATACAAATCTATCCCAAGCTGTACTTTTTGCATGCTCATTTTTCCTAAAACGTATTTTATCAATGAAATAAAATATAATTTGTACAATTTTATTATATATCTCTGTATAGTTTAAGAAATTTTAACTTTATTGCTAAATATAATTAAAATCATAATTTCCAATATAATGTTTTTTTGCTTTTGTTTTGATTGTAATATATATATATAAAATTTACTTATTCGATTCGATTCGAGGAAATCTTAAACTTTACAAAAGCATTATAATGATTCAATTAGATTTTCACTTACAATTTTAATTTGAGTTCTTCGCCTGAATCTAATTTATCACAATCTGCATCTTCTTTATAATATATACTACATGGTATGACACTTACTACAGAATTACGTCTTTGTCCAATGCCATAAGCGCTTAAAATTGTTAAAAGACCTTCACATTGTGTACCCGATTCTAAAGGAAATATTACTTGAAGATATTTTGAACTTTCGCCTTTCGTCCAAACCGCATTTTTTATTTTTTCTTCTTCTAAAATCTTTCTTAAGATCTAAAATTATTTTAAATAAAAAAAATCATACAAAAATTTAACAAATATTTAACTTACTTTTTCCAAAGCTATATTTTCATAATCATCTTCACATTTATCAGAAAAAGTTGACGAGGTTACTTCAATTTTTTCGCTTGACTTATTCGCAGTTTTAGTTAAATTATGAATACCAGAAATATCAGAATTTATTAAATCATCTATTGCACTATTTTCTAACGTATGCATTAATTTTTCATGACCAGATATATCAGTTACTTTAGTTTGCATATTTTCCTTTTTATTATCGTTCAAATTAGAATTTCCATTTGTTTCTAGACATTTTTTCAAACCTTTTTCATAATTTTCGGTCGGTACACAAATTACAAACAATACACCAGTCATTTTGCATAAACAACATACACAAAACTAAGAAAAACATATGAGTTTACAAGTTTAATTTTGAAAAATTAAACACAAAATTCAAGGTAAATACAATTTTAAAAGGTATATTGTTTCTCAATTAAAAATATTAATGTTGTTTTAATAAGAATGGGTCTACCTTTTATAATTTTATATACCTTGGGCGATACAAGTAAATCAATAATATTATAAGTACAGTAAAACTAAACTGAAGGCGCCATCTATTGCAAAGTTATAAAATTATTATGAATTAAATGCATATAAACAATAACTAGTGAGAGTGTTTTTTAGTATAAGTTTGCTAGTTTGAAAAATAAAACAATAAAAAAATTATTTAATCATGGATAATTATATTTGGGAGGATTTGCCATACTCAAATTTGTTCCTGAAATCGTTGTTTGAAATGCAACAGTTAAATTATATGTGCGATATTACATTAATTGTTGGAAATGAACAAATCAGAGCACATAAATTGGTACTTTCAACAGCATCATTTTATTTCAAGTAATATTTTTAAAATAAGTTAGTCTTATTAGAATCTTATAAGAATTAGAAAATTTTAGGTTATGTTTACTATATCATCATACATAACTTACTTAAACGCATGCGTTAAATAAAAGTCAGGGCTGGCTTTAAAAATATTTTTATGGATATTCATTGAATCATTCAGAATTTCATTATAGTTTTTTCTTCGTGTATATTTTTTATAAATTACTTATAATTTTAGAACAATGGCAAGTGCTGGCCTGCAAGAATGTGAAACAAATGAAATGATTTTTCCACATATCAAAATCGAAGTTTTACGTAGTATTATTTATTTTATATATACTGGAAAAATAGAGGTTATACATTTTAATATTTTAAATATAAAATTATTTATTAATAAATAATATTACAGCTTAATGAACAAAATATTTATGACATTATGACTGCTGCACATTTATTCCAATTATCAATATTAAAATTAGTAATTGGACATTATCTAATAACTCATATAAATGAACAAAATTCTTTAGATATTTTGATAAATAGCAAATTATACGGTTATGAAGAATTATTTTCCAAAGTTTTAAAATATATTTTAAAAAAGAAATGCGCGATAATAAACCAAGAAAAATTTATTCAATGTCCAATTGATTGTATAAAATTGATTCTTTGCCAATCTAATTTGAATGCAAATGAATTATGTAAAGTAAGATATTTTAAAATATTATTAAATATTATGATTTAATGCTAATTAATAACTTTCAGGTAACTCATTTTATAAGAAAACATTTTAATATAGAGTATAAGAATATGATAGAATATACTTTTGAAGATTTTTTTAATTACTATATTAGAAATAACGAAAGTAATCAAATTTTTTGTAGTATTTTAGAAATTTTAAAAAATATTGCAATAAAAAATTATTCTACTCAATATATAAGTAATGTACTTAACAAACAGTTTGTGAAAAATGAGGTAAGTATTTGTGATTACTGTTATTCTAAATTATATATATTTCTATTTTTTTTTTAATTAAAGGGCTTCAAAGTTTAAAAAGTTATTGTAAAATTTGTGGAAATTTTAGTTTTTTGTTTATGTACTAAAGCTAGCTCTTAAATGGGCTATAGATGCTCAGTTTGAACTGTGTAATAAAATCATATCAAAATTGAGCAGTTTACAAAAGCATGTAGGTCTGTTTTGTCCATACACTCTGTTTAGTGCGCAATTAAATCATACCATGCATTCTACTGTTTGATATATTTCAATACAGGTGCATTCAGAGATTAAAATTTTTACGTTAAGTACTAATAAGTACTTGTATGTCTCTCCGTGACGAATTTCGTATCAATGAAAGCAAAACATTGACTCATTCTTAAATATTCGTCACGTACAGACATCTTTATAAGTACTTAAAGTTAAATTTTCTATCTCCAAATTAAAAGCTACTAAAATTCTCTAGTTTACGACATATTTTACTACATAATTATATATTAACTATACAAATGTTGCAGATGAACTGCAACAGCTATACATACGCCCCGTTTTAACTGCGCAGTTTTAACAGATTTCACTCAGTCCATATTCAGTTTCACAAACACACGCTACGATTTTACTGTGCAATAAACTGAACTGATTTTTCCAATAATATCATTTAACTTCTTGATCTCAAAAAATTGTTTCAACTTAAAATCTCCAAGTTTGTCATTTGTCTTTCTTTTCATAAATTGTTTTCTAATTTAAGCTTATTTATTTAAAGTCAGCTGACTTTAAATATAATAATGTCGTAGCAAATATTTATTAATATTTTTCTTTTCATAAATTGTTTTCACATTTAAGCTTATTTATTTAAAGTCAGCTACAAATATTTATTAATGTTTACACGATTTATCGTTACATACCGAAAAATATAGTGTCCAAAGAAAGTGTGTGCAACAGAAATTATTTTTCGTACATAACAACTTCTAATAAACATGTTATTAATATATATTTGATAACAAATTACAACCATATAAAATGGATTTAAAATTGCAATGATTTAGTGTCAAATATGCAACGTCATAATTTTGAGATAGTTAAAAATAACCAGTGATCCTCAAATATTCAATAAACTGCAATTTGTGATTGAATAGCCTTTCTACTAATGAAAAAAAAACTCAATTTACATACTCGTCACTATTTTGCTAAACTTCTCATATATTAATTTATATATTTAATGTATTTAAAAAAAATGAACAGGTAATATTATCAATTGGTGGAAAATCTGAGAAAAGTACATGGCCAACAGTTGAATGTTATTCCAACAATGTAGGTTGGTCATTGTGGTTGCCATGTTTGATGTCATCTTCGGAATATCCCGATAAACGTTGTATTGTAAGCAATATGAATATGGAACGGCAAGGTTGTGCAGTAGCACGCTTAGAAGATAATAATACCGTTTTTGTTGTGGGCGGTCGAAAAAATGGTGAGATTTCGTTGTAAATGTAATCATGAGATAGTTTATTAGTCTGATAATAATAATAATTGCCATTTTATAATCAACACTTCTAGTCCGGACATACATATATAATTCAATTTCTTATAAGATTATTAGTATTAATTATATTAAAATATAATACTTATAGTATTCTTCAGCTAAGTTTGTAATTGCGTCATAATATTCCATATGCAGTTCAGAAATGTTTCAGTTCGTTTTATATTCAGTTCAAGTGAAGCCATACATCAAGAGTGCAGCGATATGAAACACTGTATACCAGGGTTGGACTGGATAAAAAATTAGGCTCGGGGAAAATTGTAGGATCATAAAAAATGTTTAAATAAGTTTTGTTTTTATATTTTTTTATTCTAATTTAGATAGAAATGACATTACGGAAAAATAAAAATGAATTGTAAAAATTACACATAATTAAATATAATTTTTTATTTAAATCTAAGTTAAAAGACGATTTAATAAATTACTCTTTTCACAAATTGATGTTTTTAAAATAATCAATTCTTGAATTTTTGCAAAACTCAAAGATACGTTTTAATTTTTTGACTATCGCCGGTCACGGCCCACAATGATGACGGCCCACCGGAGAAAGCCCGGTTCCCCGGTGGGCCAGTCCAACCCTACCGTATACCTATGTTAATAAAATAGGTTGCAAATAGTTCTGATAATTTCTGTAATAAATTAGACTTCTACAATTACGTATGTCGTTCAAAATCATTCATTTAATAGTACACAATCACAAACTTAACCGAAAAATACTAAACATTTTTTGGTAATAGATTATAACAGGACATAATGAAATCAATATTTTTTTGAAATTCACAAACTTTGACTTTAGCAGAAGAAATCGAATCTCAAAAATAAATATTTCTTCTTTTAATCTATATATTTGCAATAAATATTACTATACCAACTATAGAGCTATAAATATAAAAAAAAATATTATGTAAAATAGTATATATTTGTAATGAATGAATAAAAATTATTAAAGATATTTTTTTTCGTATGTTATATGCTGGCTGTTAGGGCTTTTGATAAATAAAACATAAAACTCAATTGAAATACTATCCAAGCTGGTATATATATATAGCATCGCTAAAAAAGTTTTGTAGAAATTTGGTACACAGTTAAAAATATTTAAATTCTATCGTTTGAGATTTTTTTTAATGTCGATATTGTCATTTGTTTTAGAGATACAAGCCTAAATTGATTTTATTTTAAATGGGCATAAGGTACCAAATTTTTGAAGAGTTCTTTTTTCTGAACTTAGTGAAGTAACACATATTTAATGATTGATTATTTTTATTAAATTTCATCAAACAGGCCCAGATACATCATTTCTCTCCACATGCGAACAATATAATGTGACTGAAAACATTTGGCGATCTGTTGCCCGCTTGCCTCGAGCAATTTTCATGTCTGCAGCTGCAGCTGTCGAAAATGTTGTCTACTGTACAGGCGGTCTTTTCGATAATGAAGAGCCATGCAATGAAGTATGGGTGAGTCAATAAATGTTTTGTTTTTGTTTTTTTTTTTAATTTATATAAAATACACAAAATTAATTTTTATTGAACTGTTTACGAAAAAGTAATTGGTAATTTAATTATTAATTAACCAGAAACAGAGCTTTAATAAAAAAAAAATTGTTTTTTATATCAGGGCTTCGAACCGTTATATTTTTCGTTCCGGTTCAATTAAATATATATATATATATATATATATATATATATATATATATATATATATATATATATATATATATATATTGCTTCGGTTCCGGTTTTTGTTCCGGCAAAAATAACGGTAATTTTAAGTTTTCAGTTTTTGGTTCAGTTCCGAGTGATTAATTTTTTAATTTTTTTAATGATTTTAAAAACTTATTTTTTATCATAATTTAGAACATTTTATTCCTACTTTTATAATAAGCTATAATAATAAATAATATAATATGAATAATAATTATTAATTAATTGAAGGTATAATAATTAAAAGTATATAATATATGATAATAATATAATTTATTATTCGAAACTCATATAATTTGTATGTATGTTTTAATTATATAATAATAAGATAACGTATGTTAACGTAACAAATTCTTGTATACAGGATTTTTATTTACTTATAATTAGAAAAAATTAAAATTACTTCTAATTCTTAAAATATTGTGTTAACTCGCATGTATCGAACCGAAATAAACCGATATTTTTTTTCGGTTTAGTTCCGGTTTTCGTTCTAGTAAAAATAACGGTTTTTTCGGTTTTCGGTTCAGTTCCGGTTCGAAGCCCTGATCTATACTTCATAATGTATTTTGGATTTTTTGTTAGGAACATTTTAAGTTTTATTAAACAATGTACATAATTAAATAAGCAGCCGTAGGCCAGTGGTAGCTTGTTGAACTCGGATCCCCAAAGATCACTGATTCACGCCGCTCTTACCACAGAATATAAATTAAATATTATATTAAAATATTACTCACTATAAGCTGTAAGTCCTTTGCTTGACTGTACTATTTAACAAGTCAAAATTATATAACATTATAACTATATGATCAGCTTCTCGAGCATATATTTTTTTATGTTCCACTTAGGAATTAGGAGAATTATTATTAAACGTTTTTATAATGCCATATAGCTGTTATTAATAAAATGGCAGGTGTATTATTATTTTATAATTTTAAAATTAGTAATACTTTTTTTTTAAAATAAAAAAAATCTCACAATATATACATTTTGAAATATCTATGTAATTAATTTCACAAAAAAAAATCATTTAGTATGGTACAAAATTCCGTCAAAATTTGAGATTTTTAACTTGACTAAAAATGTGTACTTTGTAAAAATACTGATAAATACTTTGTTTTAAATGCTAACACATTCTGAAAAATATATTAGTGAAATAATATGAGGTAATAAAAAATGTATTTTTATAAATTTCTCTGGCTATTCAATAATTTACTGTGATGTATAAATTTTCAATAGTTTTTATATACATAAAAATAAGTTTTATTGATTATATTGGGTAAAAGGAGTATTTAGAGAAGAAAAATCGTTGGCGATCCCTTCCGCCGCTGTTAGAAGCCCGTTATGCCCATGGTGCCTGCAGTGTATATGGGACATTATACATTTTAGGAGGTCACGGTAAGTTGTTGCTATGGTAACATATTCTTTCTATATCATTTCTTTTGTTTTCCTAGATGTAATCAATCTTTGTATAAAAATTTGATACTTAAATTCAAGGACAAAACAGCGAAATTATTCTGCAATTATTACAAATTATTAGAAAATTTAACGCGAATTTAATATGTTTACTTTAATTGATATTTGATTTAGAGCTATAGTTTGAGAAATGAAAATTTCCGCTTAACGTTAATTCACACGGTTCTAATTGCTATATTCAGACAGGTAGCTCAAATACAAAACATGTTGAAGTTAATATTGAATTTATTCGTTTAATACAACTTATTTATTGTAACTAACTGTTCTGAAAATTACATAATGAATGTTGAATTAATAATTCAATAATTAATTTAATATTATTAATTGATTTATATAAAATAAAAAATAGTATATTTTTTAACTGGCTCTATTTTCTACAAAAACGATAATTAATGTACCGAAAAAATACCTGAGATATAATATCCTATGTAGAGTAATATATACCTATTTTTTTGAATTTTTTTGTATTTATAATTTGGCCAAAAAAATCTAAAAATGTGTTTTTTTTTTGAAAAAAAATTTTTTTCTCTATTTTCCAAAATACAAAAAAATTCAAAAAAATATATATATTATTATATAGCATCACCATCACGGAATTCACGCGTCATTTCACTGATAATTGTGCACAAACGCTTATCCTTATTTTCTACTCAATATTATTTGTTTTTATCTAATTTTTTCGCAATAATAACGAATTTATTAGCATTTTTACAACAGTTTAATTCCAATTTTGTGATAATAAAAATATGCAAATTTTATAATTTGCGTATTTTCATTTACTAATGGAAATGGAACATCTTTCAATTAAGAAATTAAAATCGAATGAAAAAGCGTTTATTTCACATATTTAGTAATAGTGTACTAAATACAAGAAAAAAGTATCCAGAATAAATACAATAATTATGAAAAGATTTATTATTAGTTCGTGAAAGATTAGCGGTTACTTTAAGATTCATTGCGACTGGAAGAAGCATTCAAACTTTCAGTCTTCTTTGAACTTTCCTTGATTGAAGCTCGGATTTCAAAATATTTAAAAATCTGTCAATCCATTCATCAGTCTTGACCTTACACCTTCAATCAGAATGTCAATTTTCAATCTGAATGTCATTCCGAATGATCGTGTAAGGTCCTCTTTAAACCGCTTTGTCATGCTACTATTATATTTGTTATTTATAGTAAATAATTAAAAAACATTCTTGTACTAATTGAATTAATTTAGTTGTTCGAACTTGTTCTCAGCGATTACGTGTCAGGTAGAATTTGGTGAATTTTTGTTCAGTTACAAATATTCATCGTATCGGGATGCTACGCTGTATAATAGCTGCTTATAAGCATATATTTACTAGTAATTTTTAAAATTAAACGCGTGTGTAATATTTGCATTTACTTTACTTTCCAACCAAATTACATGCTAGCTTTTAAGAACATAATAATAACGCAAATTGCTCGGTTTTAGTTTTAGCAGTTATTTCTGGTTTTATCGTAGCCAAAGTTTAAGAGTTTTTATAATTTATCATTGTGTTTTCATTATCAAATATGTAGTTTAGTTCGGAACCACTAGCACTATAACATGCAAAAATAAATCAAAATATAATACAGTTCAAGTCTGTTCTATTGAAATTGTCCAATACAGTTCTGCTTTATCAACTACTTACTAAAGTAAACTATATACTCATAGGAAAAAACCGTAAATCGATCTTCAACAAACTAAACATAAAATTGGTAAATTTGGTTCCAGCTAAGCCAAATACATTTATTTCATCTGTAGAACGATATAATACTGATCTACAAAAATGGTCTAGAGTTTGTCAAATGCTTGAACCAAAATATTCTTTTGGATGTGTTGCTTACAATGAATTTATTTACGTAATTGGAGGCATTAGTGCAAATAATGATACAGGAAAACTAACATCATCTGTACACAGGTTAGTTTAATTATAATTTTCTTTTACTATTTTACTAATGAGTGAATTTATAATTTAAACTTTTGCACCATTTATTTTTATCATTTTTAATAAATCTGAAACAAAAACTACGCTTTATATAATTATCAACATATAAATAATGCAAATAAAAAGTGTTTAATTTCTTTTAAAAAAATTTGAATTTGTTGTTAGAAAAGTATGGATTTTTTTTATATTTTTTAACTCTATAACTGTTGGCATTTTTTAATGTTTCACTCGCCCCAAAAACAAAAGTAAGCTAAAATTTGTTTTGAAATGTACTTATTTAAAACTATAATTTCAAATTACACATAATAAATATTTCAATTCCAATTCAAACGTATAAAACCGTTCTTTGGAATTTAAATAACACAAAATAACATTTCACTCATTGATATCTCCGGCGTTTCAGATACTTTCGATTAAGTCGCTTATTAACGACCCCGACACTTGAAGGGTTGAAATTGTTACGTTTCAATTAATATTTAATTTTAGAATAAGTACAATATTTGGCATATATTAATATTAATGTTAAAAGATAAACTTCTATTCTTAGAAAAATAAAATGACTTTAGGTTTATGTTCTGTATTAATATTTATTAATAATCGACGTTACGATGAACTCAATGTCTGTCTTCATCAGGAAAAACTAATACAAATAACATGTACTTATAGTAAATAAACAGAACATAGAAACAAGTCACTACGTAACAAAATAAGTAACTAGATCATAAAAATTTTGTAAATTTTTAATTAATAAAAGCCAAATTTTATTTAAATCAGTGCCTTCATAGTGATTGATGTTATCTTTTTCTTTATAAATTTCTATTACGTCTCTTATCAATCTGCTGTTAATATTGAGTTTGTTGAAATTTCGATTATTAATACAGAACTTAAACTGTTTTATTTTATATAATGAGTTCTGAAAGATTTTTTACTGTGTTTTATTCTTAGATCCTGAACCTGCATTATAATTAACTTTTATTTTTTTTATTATTAAATCTCCTGTCAGGTTTGTTGTTTTTTATATTATTGACAATGCGTGGTTCAATTGAACAATTGAAAAATGTTATTTTAAGTAAAAAAATCATATAAAACTATTGATAAATAAATTCGATTTTTTATTAGAATGGACAGTTCTATTGAAATATTTCCTGATAAAGAAACTAGAATGCAAAAATAACTAAAGTATTTATAAAATTATTACGTTAAGAATTTTGATTTGACAGATTTTATGATGCTTATGACATAAATCGTTATGCAGTCAATTTTATTGAACGTATATAAATTGATTAAATCCTTCGAGGACGACAATTGTAATATTACAACGTCATTATTATAATAGCATTGACGTAAGAACGCAATTGTATTAGTGACATCTTTTTTTTTTTTCAGAATTCAGATAGAATATTGTAAATGAGAATTTTCCGTAAACAATTTTTTTGTAGTGTTTTCTACGTAGAAACTGTAAATAAACTGCATAAATATAATGAATATTAAATTGAATTAAATTTACATGAATTTATCAAATAAATCTAGTGACTTATTCAAACGAAATTCTAAAATTTGTTAAAATTTTAAAAGAGCAATAGTTTAGTTAGTTTAATTTTTAAAATATATGAAAGTCTACTGTGACGAAACTTTATGAACAATATAATAAATTCTACAAATTACAAAAATTTAATTAAAAACAATTGTTGATATTATAAGCTCTGTTTTTTATTTGCTATCCAATTGTGAATTAAATTAACTTTTTTACAATGCAAAATTTTATTAAGTTATTTAATTTTAAAATAAAAATGACTATTTTATAAATGTTCAAGAATCATTAACCTTTATTGAAATTGCTGTAAATTTTCTAACATTATCTCTCGTAAATAAACCGCTAACTATGAGATAAGATATTACAACGTCCTATTTTGACAAAAAAAAAACTACAAATCCAAGGTCTGTGTCAGCGATTATTTATTTAATAAATAAAGAATATATTTAAATTCTTCATTCATTTACTGTTGACACATTTTTTTTCTCGTTTTATTGACGATAAAATTAATGTAATAAGATAATTCTAATATAATTTATGACTTACAAATATTATAGAAAGATACATTTTTTATTTTGCGTATGGAGTTAAAATATATTTATTTATAGACGAAAGTTAACCTTGTTTTCTTATCTTCAAATGTGTTTTATGTTGATTCTTGGCGCCAGAATTTGTAGTTAAAAAGATTTGTCACAAAAAAAATTGTTTATTTTTAATCACACTATACATAATTCCTCTTATCATAATTATAATAAATTTTAATAATCTATGCTTTAAAATCAAATCTAGATGTAAATAATTTTTTTTTTCTAAATTAAATTGATAAAAATCTAGATTTTATATGAGGTTATTCATTTTTGAAATATAGCACTGGCAATCAAATATATATTGAAATTATATAATCCAATTTGATTTTTTTATTTTTATTAGTTTACTTAATAATAATTAATAATTTGATCAAGTATTAATTAATATTTATCTTATCGAAAAATTTGTAAAATGCGTTTATCATAAATTATCTTAGTTTTTTTATTACTTTTACAGTATCGAAAATATATAAGCTGTATTTTCAATCTCATAATTAGAGATGTTATTATGATTTTAACACAAAGAATATAAATATTGGCAATAATGATATTGTTTTAATACAATCTATATACTTAATATTTTGTTTTATACATGAATGTTGCCATATATACTCACTTAATTGGTTTTTGAGACTTTTTAATTTCACAACTAGACAAATTTATAAACGAAACAAATTTTCAATTAGTAGATAAAATTTAGTCATGTAATACGAGTATTTAAATAGATACACTATAAAAATGCAACTAAAATTTATGTAATTTTAACAGCAAAATTAAAAAATTAAATATCACATTTTTTATGAATAAATTACATTCATAGTAGATGTAAAATTTCATAAATTTTAATAGCGTACCAGAAAGTGTATCTAGTAAACATAAACTAGCCAAAACAAACTGCGTATTGAAAAAAACTCTATTGTATTAAAGGGAATTTGTAATTAAAATATTTTGTATACACTATTTAAAAACATTTTTACATAACTTTAAGTTTGTTCCGACACAAGATACAGATCTTAAAATTTGTATATACAGTTTCAGATAAACTATTTTGACAATAATAATCTCACATCTATTTAATTATTATAAAAAAATGTTTCAATAAATTATTCTCGAAACTGTATTGCATGTAATGAATATTTTAGAATTGAAGAATAAATTTAAAACAAACAGTTTTTTTCACCACATTAACAAATAATTCTCGTAAATGCTTCCATTAAACTATCTTTAAAAAAAATGAAACCTGCATAACTGTGAACATTTATTTTATGTTATGTGTTAGGTACAATGTTCTGACCGATACCTGGAAACAGTGTGCAGACATGCTAATCGCAAAAAGAGGGTTTGGTTGTACCGTTAAGGATGGCAAAATCTATTGTGTTGGGGGTAATAATACATCGGGCAGCTTAGTAACTGTCGAGGTCCTTAACCCCGAAACGAACAGATGGCATTACCTACACGAAAGGCTGCAGACACCCCGTGAAAACAACGTTGCTGTAACATTATCGGTTGATATTGAAAAAACCAGCGTTGCCATATGATGTATCAGACAAGGCAAATAATTGTGTAATCTACACTTAAATTTAGTTTAAATAAGTTGACCAATTTACTATTTGATATTATGAGAACGTGTATTTATTAAAAAGTTATTGAACCAAATTTAAAATTTAAATGCAGTTTGTAAAACCAGTTATAAGTCCCATTTAAACTAGTCTAGCTGAAAATTAATTTCATATTTTACTTGTAATGGTGTAAGTTCTCAGCTGCACAATTATAATACTGCACAGTTAATATATTATACAAAGTTAAGTTAAACGATATTAATAATCGTAATTTTTAGCTGCATTTTTAAGTGTTTTAATACAATTGTTTAATAATTTCAAACATTTTAAACTATTATTGCAATTAATATATATTTTTTTACAGAAATTGTATAATTTTATAATATTTTAATATACTTAACACTCTTATATAACAGAAATCTAAAAATAACCTAAAAAATTCTAACTTTAACTAGCAAATTAGAAACAGCAGACCAAAAATGTATTTATCAACTAAAGAAAAATATGTCAAGCTTATAAAAATGTAAATAATTATATATCAAACCTTAGTGCTTAAGGCAAAATATGTGAGTAATACAAAAACGAAAAAAAATGTTGATATATTCTGTTTACGTAGTGCTAAATTTAAATAAAACAATATGTAAATAATGTCAATAAAGGCTAGGATGAGTTATAAGTAAATAGAAAAATGATTTATTGATGAAATACTACGTAGTAGCGACGCCCAAAATTTTACAATTGGAATAGAATCTATAAACTCCCACGAAATATATGTACAAGTTGATTCGTTTTATTTCATTCGTACTATCTTTAGCATATCATCAATGGATCATAATAACACGTTCGTTAATGGTTTTTTAAATGAAATATAATACTAGAATGTTTTGTAACTTTATAAGTTATGTCAATGATAAGGTATTGTAAATTTAATTGTGTAGTGATGAAGTATGATTTCCGTTAAATTGAATTATAAATATGAATTTATAATTGCAAGTATTCAAATTACTTTCTTTGTTTTTATGTGTTAAGACATATTTGAGTCTATCCTATGAAAGTGTTAAAATTAATTATGCATTAAAACAGAAATTAAAATATTTGTGTTTAGTGTGAAAATGGCTATCAATCATTACAGGTGAACGAAACAGGGACAATGCAAACTGTGTTTGAATGAGGTAATGTTGTGCGTTGCGTATAATGCGCTTGCGTGCAGCCGTCGCGGCGCCAGTCAGCTGTGCGCGTTGTCACAACGCGACGCCCCTAATGACAGCAAACAGACTAGATCCGCTGCGTACCTCGTCAGCTGTATACAGTAGTACCATGACGCGGTACGACAGAAATCGCACGGCTAACATGCCATCAACGCAGCAGCACATCAAAATCAAACAACACGCGTAACAACCCACAAGCGGATATAGCTAGACTCCCGAACAACACAGTCAGTCACTCAGTCAGTCAGCCGTGTGTGACAATAACAGTGCGCGCATAGAATCAATCGACCGCTTGTTTTGCTTACATTCAGTCCGGGAAGTCTGTGGTTAGTGTGTGCTTTCATGGCGGTGTTTCAAAACTCTAGTTAGTAGTGTGCAGTGTGACCCCCAAAACGATGGCGACTTATTCCCTCGAACACGGCGTCAATTTATCGCGTAGGGCTTGCAGGATCGTTCTGCTGGTACTAGGTGTTGTCGTGGTGACATGTGCCGCGCAGAGCAGCCCCGAACCGCATGCAGCCTATCCTGGCATGAAGTTTGGACCGATGGGCCCTATGGACCGGGGACCGGCCGCTCTAATACCATCAAATTTACTGCTGAAGCAGGATGATCCTGCAGTTACCACGACCGCGGCCGCACCGAGTCCTACCACGACTGTGGCCAATCACAAGAGTGATGAACGTTATAAAGTTTTTAAAGCTGAATTCGAACGTGTTGAAACACCGTTTATTATTGGGTTGTGGATTTTTTGCGCTAGTTTGGCTAAAATTGGTAAGTCTGTTTATTTTTTTTTTTATTTTTTTATGTAATTTAAATGTGAAAATCAAAATAAGATTAAGTTAGATTGGATTTCAAAGGAAAATACTATACAATCTGATGTACAAATTAATTGAAGTAGTCAAGTAAAGTCACAGTAAAATTACAGTACGTATAATCACCAATGATTTTTCAAAAAAATAAAAATATCTTTTGAGAATTCATATCATTATAAAAAGAGGTTTTTGGTTTAAGTTCTGAATATTATTATTTCGGTTCACTACACATGAAACTTTATCAAGAAAATACATACAAATAGTAAATAAACAAACATAACTTAGAAACAAGTAAAATATTAAAAATATAGCAATATATAAATTATATATAGTAAGTCTATAAATTTTCTATATCCCAAAAGGAAGTTAAATATATGATTTGGATTAAACATTCAGTATCAGTAACAAATCTTGAATACATTTAAAATCTTAATTATTAATTATCTGAAAATACTTTTAGATCACACTAATTAAAATTTTGGTTTTATTCAAAATTTGCTACTGATGATTGAAGTTTAGCTCTTAAAATACATATTTAACTCCCATATTTTTAATAGAATTTTATAGTTTAAAGAATTTCTTATATTGTTTATAAATTTTTGCCACAACAGATCATTATATATTATTAATTAAAAAATATGTATTACCTAGTATTTTTATTGTACGTTTAAATTTATTTACTTTCATATAAAAATAAAACGCTAATAAAAAACTGTAAAGCATATACGGATCGTACATAAGTTTATACAGTTTAGTGGACAAAATTCTGGGAAGTGGTTTTCCCCCTTCGGTTTAAGTAAATTTACTTTTTGATGGATTTCCTGATAGTGATATGAAAATAAAGCGATAGTAAATTTTAAAAAGTGAACTTATCAAAATTGAATTTTATAAATGAATTTTTATCATATATTTTTCAAATTTTAATTTGTTTATTATTTATTAACTAAAAATTGTAAATATGCAATATTTATAATGCATAATCTATTAATTACATTTGATAAATACTAATTTTGAAGGAAGTATTTTATAAAAACAAATTTAACATTCATAAATATTACTGTACCTATTACTGTAAAAACTTGACAAATGTAATATTATTTCTTACAAGGAAGAAACTACACTAACAATTTTTTTACAAATATTTAAGTAAAACAATGCTTAATTAAAAATGTAGTACATGATAAAAAAATTTCGAAAAATTTAAAATAGCGTCATTTCTACTTTTAGTCGATAGAAATAACTCTATTTTATGTGAGTCCGTAAATCTAAACTTTTCTGTAGTGTGAACAGGAAGTTATTTTTAGTATTTAATGCATTATTAAACTAAATTAGTGCGTTACACCTTTTTATTTACAAATATTTAAAGGTTATAACCTCAAATTCGTACAATACCCTTGTAATATTTTAATATGGGATAAACAGAAAACTATAAGACGCTCTTTTTTGACATTTCTTTCAAATTACGTTTCTGCTATTTTCTATTATCGAATATAATTACAATTTTTATAACTAATAATTTTGTTAAATTTGAAATTTTAAAATTAAAATAATAGCTTTTGAAAATATTAATATATAATTTAAAATATACATCAAAAAGTGCTTCTAGATAAGGTGACTGTAAGAGTTTAATCCCCGTATGCCCAAACATTTTCGTTAAATGCAATGGTTCGTTAAAATGAGAATTCTTAGATTCCGTATAAGAAATCTTTCTATATTGCAACAAAAATTCTTACAAGATCCAAGAATTTTCATTTTAACGAACCATTATATTTAACGAAAATGTTTCAGTATACAAGGGTTAATACATTACATTAATTTAAGAGTAATAAATAGCACATCAAATGTTATGCAAAAATTTAAATATGACCATTTTGTAAATAATTCGATAGCACTTTCTAACAAAAAAGTTGTTATTCTTGTATTACGTACGTTTTTGTATTGACAAATATGTAAAACTTAAACAGATCAGCTGATATTTTCCGTCTAACCTAACCTAAAAACTATACAGTAGTTTTTCGTCGTCATTGATCGCACGGTTGTGCTTGTTGACATTTTCCAAAATGATTTATTACTTGAATAATCAATTCGTTTGGCTTTTTCGTTAGACGTTCTGTACATGCAAAGTTTCTACCCTCTTTTTTTTAACACGTTCATTAATACAGTATTCATGTAAATAGCGCGATCGATTCGGGAACACTCCCATACATATTTCTTCAACTTTAGACAATACCGCTTAAATTCAATTACATTTATGTCACTTCAACTTTTCGGTACATGGAAAATTTTGCAGAAAAAAATATATAAATACTTATCAACATTGTTTGTTAAAACAAATGACGTTTGTCGTCAAAAAGTTTATATTCTATATTATTTTTACATATCTGCAAAAATCATGAAATATGTAACGTGGTATTTTACTTTTGTCGAATTTATTTATTCATAATTTACTAAAACAATCACAGTAAATTTATATTATTGATATCTGTTATATTTAAAATAAACAAAATTAAAATTTTGTAATAAAACATGGATTCATTAAATTAGAATCAATTGATATCAGTTATACAAACAAACTCCGTAGCTACGTTATTATTTTTCGTACAAAACATATCGTGGGCAAGAATATAAATAATAAAACTGTCTTGTCAACAAATACATTCATATATAACATACTTTATCATACTATAAATACTTTTTCTACAAAAATTCACGTGCTATATATATTTTAAAAAATATGTTATCTAATTTTTTTTACACGATTGCCAATACGTGTTGAAGTTAGAACATGTGTTCGACTGTAAACAATATCGGTACTTATTAATGACCTAATACTTTAGTTATTCCATAGTTTTCTATACATTTTTATTAAAAAAAAAAACAATGACGATGTTTCTTTAAATGTCATATGAGATAAGAATATATTTGTTATGACTACTAAATTATGTGTTTATGTTATATAACATATGTGTAAAATTGAAGCAATGTCATGTTTTTGTATATATTTTCTTTAATTTATTCTTTACTTTTATTTCAAGAAATAGTTTTTATCATTGGGATTTTTAATTTTCTTATTTTATTTACAATGTACAGGATATTCCGCAGAAATTTATTGAAAAAAAATAGAAATTGCGTTGTAAAGAAGATACTAGTATATTTATATTAAATGTCATATATTTTTAATAAATATATGAGGTTTACAGAAAATACTCCAAAGTTTATCACAAATAAATTATATTTAAAACAGCTGATTTATTTTCTATAAGAATTTCTTTTTCTCAGTGTAGATCTCACAATGTATTATGTTACGTTTTAAAAAAAAATTGTGCCTAAAATATATTGCACACTTAAACATTTTCCCATAACTTTAAGTTTTATTGAATGAGTTTCTATGTGTTTATATTTATGGGCACACCATATAGTGTTTCAATTGTAATATTCGTTAATACCATCTAATACGTTGGTTTTATTTTTCTTTAAAACAAATATTTACACAGAATAATCACGTAGGTTAGTTAAATGAACCTATTTCTAGTAATACAATATTTTTGCGTTCTACTGTCATAATATACTTGTACAGTAAATATAATTTTTATCATCGATTATAAAAGAAAACTGACACAACTGGAAGTTATATACTGTAAATATAAATATTTATTAATGAAAATAAAAAATAAATAAATAACATTAAAAAATAGGATAATTGCAAAGGGAATCTTAAAGTTTATTTAAAAAATAAAATAAAAAAAAGTTGTTCCATGAGAATTCATAAAATATAACTTTAACAAATGATACACATTTGTTTTAAAAATTAAAAATAATTTTAATTTTTTCGGTTTTAAAAAAAATGACTCATATTATTTTTTTATCGAACAAATTTTAAGTTACATTTTTTATAATATTACTACAATAATTATGTCTTACAACTATTATAAAATATAATAGGTTTGTTCGATTGACTACCTTTGCAAAGTGAAATAAAACAACAAACATTGACGCAGCAGTAAACAGTAGACGTAACTTAAAGAAATATTTTTCGATAAAAAAATCGGAAATTATAACTCATTGTTTTATAATGGCTTAATTATATATATATATATATATATATATATATATATATATATATATATATTTCTGTTGATAAAAATTGACGCAATTATCTATGACCACGAAAAAAGAAAAAACCTCAAGATAAGAAATACATGTACTGAAATTTTATTATTAATAAAATAGATACTTGTATTCCGTATTTGGGTCAATGTTGTATACATATTCGAAATATAAAATCAACATTTGTATTCGTTCCGATAAAGCTGTAAAAATTTTCAAAACGAAGTCAAAGATTTTTTCGTCTCTAATGCTCTGGCAACAATCCAAATTTTTCTGTCACGCTTAGTAAAACGATATTGGTGTTCGTTTTTTTCAAAGTGTCCACTTTGATTTGTCTGTTTTTAAGATGAACTAGAAATACTGACCCATATTTTCATATAAAAATGATAGATTCTATAAACAAATATTTGCTTTTAATTAAAATATATTTGATTAATAACGCTGTGATAGAAAACGAATGAAAGACAATTAATCATTTCAGATTTAAGTAGAAAACGAAAATGCGTTTCACAAATATTTTTTGCATATTCTTTGATTTTTATATACATCTCAAAAAAATATTTTTGGTTACCTATATTGATATAATTTTGGGGATACAGATATCAACAATAAGCATTCAAATATATATGTTTCTTTTTTGATAAAAAATGTATTATATTATTCATTTTATCTGGTCATTATTTTATTTAATATTTATTCAGAATTTTTCATACAGTTTTGTATATTTTATTTTATTTTTTTGTAATAGTGTCAACATAAAAATACATAAAACATCAGACTATGGCAACAAATTTAGTTTGAAATTTATTTATAAAATTATAAATGTTAATGCATTACATTCAGCAATATTATATATATATATATATATATATATATATATATATATATATATATATATATATATATATATATATATATATATATATATATATATATATATATATATATATATAGGTTATCTGATATAATATCTAAGTATATTAACGAAAAAGCATTGCTTCTACATTAATTGATAATAAATATTATATATTATAATTAAATATTTGATACATGTTAATTCTCGTAATATTAGTAATATGTAAATTAATTTTAAAATAGTATAACTTTAATTTTTGATTAAAAGAATAACATAGGTAATAAAATACATAATAAATATTGATGCAATTTGCTGAAAATTAAAGTAATTTTATGTTTTTATTATAAAGTATCCGTATAATGCGTAAATTAAAAAAAAAACGAAAAATCTGATTTTAAAATATGTATTCTTAACATACATACTTCAAATATATGTCAAGTTACATTTAAGTAAATTAGAATTTGTATCGGTATGGATTCAGTTGCGCTAAAATTAGCAAATGTTAAAAATAATAATTTAAAGTTGAAAAAAATAGTAACGGGAAAATGCGGACACAAAAAAAATGAACTCAAAATATGAAATACAGCGAAATTTCTAAACACTGTATTTTATTTCAAAATTATTATTTTGGTGTTGATACAATACCAACGATGGGCATTTACGCGTAAAAAATTATTTTTTAAAATAGCAATCTTTAGGCCTTCATGACCGGTATCCATTGAATTTTTAATTCGCCATAGAACGTAGATGGCATCCTCAGTGCTTGATGACTGAATCATTCTGTCACCAAGCACCGAGGATGTCATCTACGAAGTATGGTGAAACGTCTGCGATGAGGATAGATTGACCACGGCTTACCAGCTCAGAAAATTATATAAATATTTTTTATGTTTACGATTACGTGTAAAGAAAGTAAAATATGTAAAAAACGAAATTAATGTAAAATTTTAGTTTTTTATTATATTACTAGGTAGCTTTTTGATTGTATTTGTCAAACTTGTGTTTTTTTTACAAGAGTATGAGCGCAAATTTAAAATTTATTATAAATTAGTTAAAAATAGTAAAAAATATTCCGCTTTGAGTCTGAAATGTGGACGCGAAGTAAGTAGATATTATAAATATTATTTAGGATATTTTTCTTTTTTACAATAATATTTGTACCTGATTTTATGATAGTTTTTATAATTTGAGCAGAAATAAATGTCATTCAAACATAAATATCCTTTTTAACATATACATTTTTTTCGTAATGAAGTCGTAAAATAGTTTAATGTAAAAATAGTTATTTACGCGTAAAAAATTATGTATAATACATGACCTATTATACTTGCCCATTCTAAACATAACACTCATACTCGTAATATTAGATTTAGAACTATAAACGTGATATTTGAATTGATTTGATGAAGAGAAATATTAGTCTCGATAAAAAAAATTAATATTACTTTTATTATAAGACGACAAATTATCTACTAATTTAACAGCTTATAACGATGAAATTTTATAATAGTCTTCATGAATATTCTATAACAATGGTTTATAAGCTTTTTCTTTATATGTAACCCTAATTCATAAAAAACTTATTTCATTTCTTTGTTTTTATTTAAAAAAAATCTACTTTTATATAAATAAGTTGTCACAAATGGAAAAAAAAACTTTTATTTTGCAAAACAAGCTTCTGAAAGACATATGTTTTTCTAAAAACATAAAATTAAATATTTATTTTAACATTTCTTTTGATCTTCAATCAATATAAGGTAATCTTTAATTGAAGCATTATTTTTAAATATTTTATTTTACATATCATATATCAAGACTTGGATATCTTCTATAACCTACAAGAAGTGTATAATTTATATATTCTTGGTTAAGAACCACAATTCACAAAACTAGACCAAAATTCAACCTATACTCGTATTAAAAATTAATCATAATTACTCGTACAAGAACACAAGACGTGCAATTTATAAATGTAAAATGTCTAACTGTAAGAGACAGACAAACATTATTTATTCATAAATTTCAAGCTATATGCGTTTTCCAATCTTTATGTTTGTATGTATGTATATGTTGTAGCAGCAGACTTGCAGATTACCATGGTTAAAAAAAACAAAACGTAGTGTATTCATGTGTAGACGAAATTGTAAAGGAAAATAATTAGGTCACGACATATTACTTGAAGTACTTTAAAGTTTATTCAACTAACAGACAGATTTAAAGCAAAACTAATAATTTATCTCTGTGATTATGCAATAAGCAATAAATGTTGTGAAAATAAGTACAATTTTACTTTGAATTATATACCAGGCGACAGTAGTTATTTGATTAATTCCAGATATCTAAATTATAATGTAAACCTTTTTATTAATTAATTAATTTATGTAATTGGTAATACTGTGATTATATTTTATTTTATAACATTTTAAGAGGAAACTTTTTCATTCAATTAGATCTTTTGGGTTTATTTATCTAAGCTGAAATAGGCAACAGCGAGTTTTGTCTGCACTTTAACTACGGTTTAAGACAAAGTTAGCCGGAACAATACTACACATCAAACTAATCTTATTAAAATTATAATATTATACAGTGTGTTTTCATTTATAAAACAAAAAATTTGATTCAATTTTTTAGTACTATTTTTTGGGAAACTTCTTTGTTTTACGCTCATAGATATATGTCTTCCCTTTCTTTTTTCTACATGTTACGCCACTGAAAATAGATGATCAGCCTGCTAGATCTGAGTTAATTCATGTTTCGTGTTATTGTTTTTTTTTTGTAGAAATAATTATCGACAAACGTATTTATTAATTTTAAAAATTCTGTAATAACATAATCACATATTTTTTCGAACATCTTATTAGAAAATACATTTTTCTGCACTTTGTTTGAATTAGAAAATGATACTATTTCACACGTTGTCAATTACTAACTTTATTCCCAACCGTATGCATGTAATTTGGATAATAAATTGTTTATTTGTTAAAAATATGTAAATATTTTTGTTAACATATTAGAAAAAATGTTGCATTACTGGCGGAAACTTCCGCATATTAAAAAAAAATCTACCTGTACAATAATTTTAAAGGTAAAACATTATTTAAAAAATAATGAAACATAACATTTTTTGTAACATTACGGAGATTAATTCAGAGTATTAAAAAATTTGATATTTTTAATTTTTGGAGTAGTCATCTGCCAGGTAATTTTCTTATATTACGCTATTCATAATGCTAAAAATGACTAATTTAACCATGAATAAAAGCTGAAATAAATCGAAAAATATTTTACTTAAAAAGCAAGTATATATATATATATATATATATATATATATATATATATATATATATATGCATAGTTTGTGTATTATTAACTTTATAAACTCTTAAAGTAAGAAAATTAAAAGATATTTGAATTTATATGTATGCATTTAAAATATTTTTCGAAATACATCACAAATATTTATTTTCTTTTTTTTTCTTCTGCAAAAAAAGAGCGACTTTAATTTTAGCAGTTATTCTTAATTTTATCGTAAGCAAAGTTTGAAATTGCCAGTGCTTAAATTATGAAGTCTTTATAATAAAGAAAATGTTAAATATTTTTTAATTACACTCAAACATATAGTTAGGTTAGGTTAGACTGCTTTAAGTTACAAATTTTCAAATTTAATTTATGAATTACTAAAATATAAGTTCGGAGAATTATAATAAATGTTTCTATAAATAAAAAGTGCTTGTATGTAATTGATTATAAAAGTTATTAATGTCATTCTTAGAAATTAATTTTGAAAACATAATTTGTTCGAAATAATTTTTTTATTATACTTTTTTCTACAAATTAATTTATTCTAGATTACATTATTGTCACAGAAAACTAATTTGTTTTTTGTTTACTTCAAAGCATATCCGTCATTTTTATTATAATAAAATTTCGCGTCGCAATTGAAAGTCACGTATGTATATTTTAATTTTCCAAACAGGCGGTAAATACGTATTAAACATCAGGATCTTGATAAAATTTATATTAACCAGGTTGCTAGATCTTTGGTAACTGCTGCACTAGGTAGATAACAGAATAAAATATAGGTGGTATCATTAAAGTACACAATAAATTATGGATACTGGTATGTAAAAGCATAATTTTAAATGAACTTTGAACAAACATGATAAAATGTGTAGGCATATTTTTCTCTCATTTTTAATTAATGCTTAAACAAATAGAAAAATATTAAATTTTAGAATTTTTGATATTTCAGAATGTTAAATAAATATTTTCTGATAATTATATGCGAATATTATATACAAAGTTTTAATTAGATGCAAAATATATGAAGTAAATTTGTAATAAAATTTTGCTAATTATTTCTGCTAGTTAACTTTGTTTTCTAAATAATAAATGTACAAATATATGAAATAATACAGAAAATAAGAAATTGCAAAATTTAAGTTATTTATTATTATATATCTATCTTTGTTTTCTAAAATATAAATAAATAGTTGATATAAACAAATTGTTTAGAATCATTACTCAATACCTTTTGATAAATAAAATTTTTGTAACATTATTATTCAACAAAACTGCATTTGAAATATCTGATTATTCTAATAAATATTTTTTTTTACTTGGTATAAAAAATAAAATTCTATAATGCTATAATTCTTATAGCATTGCTTAGAATCCCACCATAAGTAAGATATAACATCCTATACTCACAAATTTCAATTTTAAATAAATCAAATTTGTCTTTATCAAGATAACTTAAATCTAAAACTTATATTTCTGAACGTTTCAAAATGTTATTTCTATAAAATTTAGTTATTCATATAAAGTATTTATTAAATATTAAAGATAATTTTCATTAAAAATATACTTGTTTTTCAAAAAAAAAAGAACTTTTTATGACAGTATTTAATTAAACATAAATAAGGACGTAAATAAATAAAATGTTTGCCTTTACGAATTCTAAACACGACATAAATATAATTTATCATTTATGTATTATATAAATCTGTTATAAGCCACCTTAAGTAATCGTATGCTAATCCAAGTAAAATTGTATTACTTCTATTTTTAGAGTATAAACTTTGTTTCCAACAAGAAGATCAATATATAATCAATATAAAAACTTTGACAACAAATTTTCATTGCAGGGCGAGTGACAACTACCGCCTATACTGTCATAGCCTATTTATTTTGACGTAAATTTTACATAGTTCGTAGATAGAATATGGCTCAGCTAGATAACATACAGTTACAATAAATTTTCTTACGCTCAAAAAAAAGATAAACATATTGGCTGGTGCAACAAGCTCTGTTTATGGGTGTTTTAGTTCATTTGTTTAGGCTTGGTCTTATGACAATTGCATTGCCTTAAAAACTAAAAAGAGTATTTAAAACCGGTTTTAAAATCGAGCTTGTAGTATCATTCGTGGTATTTTGGATGTCACAAAATTAATTATCGTACCTGTCATTTTCAAATATAAGCTTGTAAAAAACTTTAATTGCGCTGAGAAGAAATTTTTTCGCAGTGTTTAATGAGTATAAATAAAATTCAATAAAATATGTATATATCAATTTATTTTATTTGACAAATAAGCTAATAATAATCTAATAATGATATGTGTTTACCTACTAGATTATACCTAAGTATATTTTTTATCCAGGAAACAAACTGATATATAAACATTTTCTTAAATTTTATTTGTCACCATCTAAGGGTGTAATTCGATTATTCATGAAATAACTAGTTATTTCATAAAATACCGATCTACGGGCGCCATATTGTTTTTTATAAAACGACGATTTTTGAAAATAAAGACCAAAATAACATTTTTTCGAATCCTCAAACCGTTTCTTTCTATGTTTTTTCATTTGCGAATAAAAAATTTCCAAACTTTGCGTACTTTTTAGTCATTCAGAGGAGGGGCATCTCCCTTTAAGTTAATACATTTTTTTAACAATTAATTTTTTTTTATTAATTACTAATTACTGAAACTTGTCTAATTCCTCAAGTTATAATAATAAAATGAAAAACTCACACTAAAATACTACAGGAAATAGCAAAACTACATTTGTTATTATTTAATAGTTGTTATTAAAGAATTATACAGAAGATCATGTTCGATAAAACACTGTAAGGATTCAGCAGATAATGACAATAACATAATTTTTTTTTATCCAACAACGTGGTTTTTAAACTGCTCATGGCTAGGTAAAACAAAATATTCACGATGGCCGCATTTTCAAAGAAATTTTTATTCAAATGAATGAAAAACAAATTTGCTAAATTTTACTATATTTATTTATTTCTGATTATAGTTTTGTTAACTTTTAACGATTGTACAATATTTTTATTAAATGTTTTGTAGACATAGCAAATATTTCTATATTGGAGTTCTTACAATATATTTCATTTCTTAATCTAAGTGCGCCATCGATATGACTTGTAGAATAATGAGTTCCAAATAACATTTGTCTACTTCTTAAACTAACATTTGATAACAGCTGATTAGTTTCAGTAACTTTCTATGAGACATTCTATATATTGCATACATACATATATACATATACAATCACGTCATGTACCCAAAAGGGTGTGGCACAAACTCTTTTCATCATCCCGAAATCAGTATATTTCTTTTTCGGTATATTGCAATTTATATAAAAAGTATAATACGTATAATATACATGTATAATCTGTCCGTTTCTTATAAACTTCGAAGAAAATTTGTACTTTAAATATTCATTGAAAAACATTTATCCATAACTCTGAGTTCTATTGAATGAGTTTGTCAGTTTATATTCTGTGGACACACTTTACAAATATTCGAATAAAACAAGGTTAAAATATAGGAAAATCCTTCGCACATCAAATTTAAGTTATTGTTAAGTACAAATTACACATAACGAGTAAAAATAATTTTAAAACACACTCAGGTGATATAATTATATTGCAATTACTTATATTTCTGTGTGTTATCTTCTTGGAATAAAATTCTTTCATACGTATGACGTCTATTACCTGTAATTTTAACGTGTTTTTAATAATATGTAACAAAAATTTTATTGTTCGTCTCATAAATTTGTGTAATTATTTTTAGCAGGAGATAATTATGCGCTTATGAATAAATATATTATAAACAATTGTAATTGTTATATTTTTCCACAAACAAATAATTATTTCTGTGTTTATTTAAAAAAATTAATGTTGTTTCAATGGTAATAAATCTCGAAATTATAGGATGTTATTTTTTTTTTAATTATTTTAATTTCATAAACAGATTCATTGAATAGTTATGTGACAATATTGTACAAGAATAAAAGATAGTTTTAATTAACTATTAGTATACAAGATATTCAATATTTTTTAGAAATAGAAATGAAATAAGTTTTTGAATATTTAAATTATTGAATGTAATAATAACAATATTTGTATATTAGAAATCATTCCAAGGTATACCAAATGGCAAAGGTCACCTAATAACAACAAAACGTTAACTAATTTTCATTTTGCATATTTCGCAAAAGCAATGTCGGTGACAATATATACATTTCAGGTCATTTCACAGTAATTTTGTTTTAATTGTATTGTTATGATATTTTCATATAACATATAACTACATTCATATACCGGATGATATCAAGGCTACTATATAACAGGAGGTTTCAGAATGATGAGCGACGTAATGAGAGCAGATTTTTTACAATTTGTTCGTTTTTTTACTATCAGTTTAAGGACACACACAATACGTTTAATTCATTCTCTGATTCATTCTAATAGATATTTTAAGTTTGAATTATTCCAAATGAGTCAGATTTGTAACGTACATATCATTATCATGTATAATGTATAAAAAAAAACATTTAACATGTGAGTAAATTTGTAATAATATTTGTAGAAATAAAATCTACAAATGAATAGTTTTTTATAGTTTTATTTCAAATTAATGTTCTCATATTTGAATGAACATTATTTTATTAAAACTTTTGATTTTGTTCCATGTTTAATAAACATAATATAGGTACGTACAAAATTTCATTAATTATTTTTTATTTTTACATTTAATTTTGGTAAAATAAAGTTACTTCAATAAAAAAATATTTTTTTACGTAACTATTAACAGTAAAATAGCAGCATTTTGTAATTTTTTGTACAAAATATTTATAGAATATACAAATTTACATCAATTTTTCACAGTATTACTTTAAAATTAACGTTTTTACTAAATGTAAACATACTTTTGATCTGTTGAACATTGAGTTTTTATAATAGAAAGAAATATTTTCATAAAAATAAATTGTAATTGTAATAAAGTTATAGTATAACTATTTTGAAGGTTTTGTATGAAATTATTTAATTTACTGTTAAAGAATGTATTTATATATATTCTTAGCATTATTTATATTTTAAAATGTTAAATGTAATAGAAAGTATTTAATTTATAAAAATAGTTTTTATTTGATACATAATAAAAGCAAAAATTAATATTGAAATTTTGACTGCTTTTAACTAAGTCTTTAAAAGAGGCTATGAATACACCACTGATTTTAAAGTAATATTTTTTTCATGCGTATTCATTAAAATAATTATGTGACGAAAAAATAACAAAATTAATGATATTTCTATATGAATATAGTAAACTACGTTGGTAATATTAATTACTAATTATATGATAGGTTTATAATTTTGGACATAATACAAATTTACATTAAACTTCTATAATAAATGCGACACCTGCAAAGCTAACATAATATAATTAAAACATCCTTGAATTTATCAATAAATTTATGTTTCAATAGAAAGAAATAATAAGCATTTCTGAATCTAATTTCAGTCAGTGTTAATGCAATTATTTCCTGTTTTTAATTAATAAATCATGTAAAATTAAGACAGTACCATTATTTTTTCTTATGCGTTCAAATTATCGTTCTGTAAATATGATCAATTTTGTAAAATATATTATTTAAATATTCAATATTATTGAACGACCTCTTTTATTGTACAAACCTTGGAACAATTTAAAAACATAACAGTACAATTAATTAAAATTACTCTGAAATCACTGAAAATATATTATCCGTTTTACGAAATATTCAAAATAAAACATAACCATTATTATCTATCTAATCTAGCTACCTTGGGACAATTCGGCCATTGATCAACAGTAAGCTACAGTAATTAATTGTTTAGAAGGACCAAGTTGGCATTGATTTTATAGCAATTAATTTAGTAACTATACAAAACTGTATAAAAATCCTAAAAATAACGTTTTAATTAAAGTTCGATTCTAGGGTTTGATTTCTGTTTCTGATTGGAAGCCATATTATTATCATTTGTCTTTTGTTTTTTGTGATTAAAATAAAGCTACTTTGAAGTTACTTTTTACATATATACATACATAATAACGCCATGTACCCAAAAGGGTGTAGCACAAACTCTTTTCAA
This sequence comes from Clivina fossor, assembly GCA_963966155.1. Classification (NCBI taxonomy): domain Eukaryota; kingdom Metazoa; phylum Arthropoda; class Insecta; order Coleoptera; family Carabidae; genus Clivina; species Clivina fossor. The sequence goes on from OZ014560.1 coordinate 14,535,117, forward strand.
TATCCCGATATAAGTTTCCTCCAAATCTCCCTATCCAAATAAGCAACTTTAGCTTCATCCACATTCATAATTCCACTCAAACATGGTTCTTCTATTCCTACTACTTGGAAATTTTCGGTCACACAATTATTTGTTAGACACACTTATTTATTTTCTGTACTACTTATAGAATTAATTTTAAATTAATACATATTTAAAGACATTTTTAAGATTTTCAGCAATTAAACAAATAACATGTGAATTCAGATTTATTATTATAGTTTTAAAATTATCTTGAAAAGATATATTTAGGTGTTGTATATTGTATTTTTCTACAATTATTGCGTGAGAATTTTGGCATCTGTCACTAGTAAATATTTTAATGAAGTATGTGAGTTAAAGTTTTAGTTTTGACGTTTAATAATTTATTTATAATATTTATTTAAATAAAATAGAAAACATATAGGTTATTTATTTACATTGTTGTTTGATGTTAATTTAACTAATACAAAATTACTATAATAATGTATTTTTATATCGAAATTGTGTAATTTCAATGCAATTTTGTTTATTTTAATATACAATCAATTTAATTCTTCGTCTAAACAACCATACGTTAAAAAATGCTTTAGGATTAAGTTCTGTATAATTTTTAACTAAAAATCGACGTTTCGACCTAGTATCTTGTTTCTATGTTTTGTTTGTTTATTATTTATGTCATTTGTATATTTTTTCCGATGATGCTATACCTAGAATAAATCGAAATATAGATTTTTAATTAAACAATATATAGAACTTAATCCTAAAGCTTTTTTATTGTAATATAAGTAGTTCTGAGAAATTATTTTATTATGTTAACATAAATAAATATTTGTTAATAAATTAATTTTTTTATGTTAAAATTACTTCGATAAGAAATATTTTTTTTGTCTAAGGGTGTCATATGAGAGAGCTAACATACAAAATTTATAAAATTTATACAGAATGACTCATGGAAAGTTGCTGAATCTAATCAGCTGCCATTTTCTAATATATGCAGTTATTGAAAAAACGAAAATTTCGTTAAATAAAGAAAAAATCTGCAGTTTATAATAAATATAATTTAAAAAAAACCAAATGTTTATTTCATTTGATTGATGGAAAAATAAAGTAATAATATATATATATATATATATATATATATATATATATATATATATATATATATATATCATTAGTTTTTTTTTTAATAATGAAATAAATTGATATACAAACATTCATTTATATTTCCTTAAAAACAAATATAATAATGACAAATATCAATTTATTGTACGATCAATTTAGTATTTAACTATCACAAATCAAACGTTTTGAAGTTGTTTGTAAATATAAAATTATTTTCATGTTTAATAGCGGTTAAAAATTACTTTCGACTTTTTCACTATGTAAACAAAAATTGCCATATAAATTTCTTATCATAAGGTACCCAGTATATGTATACAAGTTACGTATGGACAGAATAATTACAAAATTTCAACTGTATTGGCAGATGTTTTGTTGATACGCCGCCATCTTTAATATTTTGACAGCTGTCGGTGTGGAAACGCCACAAAACTGTCATTATTCGTAACGAAGCGGCACGTTTTGTGTTTTGTTTTTATTTCGATATACGTAAAACGGGAGCGCACTTGTGCCGCGAAATACAGAAACATATACATTCACGTGCACGTAACCCAAAAATAATTTTAAGAATCTATTTCCGTTCACCTAGTGGGCGGTTAATACACTATTACTAATACAATTATTACCCGCTAAATTTTTCAGTATTTGAAAACGGTATTTTCATAATTGCGTTTTATTTGCGCAATTATGTAAAATGAAATTTGCTGGCAAATTATTTATGTGCATCATTAAAATATTTATTAATATAATATGACATTAAACAGACAGTTAAAGTTTACTATATTATTCTGTTGTATATAAAATATTTTAATATTAGAGTAATTGAATGAATATTTTATTTTGTAGTTTTCGCTAATATCATATTTCTCGAATAGAAATATACAAATTTTTTTATTTTTCTATTGGATGTCTGTATTAGTTACATAATACGCATGTGCTAGCATTGTTACCAACTTGTACAAAGTTGTTTGAGATTATAGTTCTCACATTTCTCATCAAAGAGATAGAAATGTTTTGTTTGTAAGGTTCCATTTTGAAATACTTTAGAAAAACAACTAATTTTACTCGGTAGTACACGATTATTTGTGATTTTTAGAATAGAAATCGAAAAAAAACTTGGACAAAAATTAAATTTTAAAAATGTAGCATTAAAATAGACAAAAAATGTACATTTGACTGCATTTGTGTGATCTGAAATTTACACTATAAATAACTATGACAATGAAAAAAAAAAAATTATACGACATTTTCGATAAAAATAATGATTTGTTAAAATGAAAATTTTTGGATTCCGTAAGAAATCTTTCTATGTATATTGCAACGAAATGTCTTACGAAATCCAAGAATTTTTATTATAACGAACCATTATTTTTAACAAAAATGTTTATGCATACCTACAGGCATTATTATTTTGAACATAAAGTGCAATATATCATTTAATAACTAATTAACATAAATATACAAATTACTTTCAATTTATTTAATCTCTATTGCATTAAAGTTTATTTATTTTATTTATATAATAATCTAATTACTTCTTACAATATTGTCAATTTTTTAGTTTATAAATTATAAATACAAACTGAACTAATATTTACAATTCTTAAATAAATAAATAATAAATTCAATTAGAAATCAATGCATCAATCACTGTATTTTAAATCGAAATGAAAAAAAAAACCTACAAGTGTTTGTTTGCTACTATATGTCCATTTCATTCTATATACTAGAACTAGAACATGAAAAACAAAACACAATTTACAGTGGCGTCCGTTAGGCTAATATACAGGAACGGAATTGCAAGTCAAAATTAATATTTCTTAGTAAAAAATCTTTCAGAATTAATTATATTAAAATAAAAAAAAGCTTTAGGATTAAGTTCTGTATATATTTTATTTAAAAATCTACTTTTCTGATGATGAAGATGATGATATACCTAGAGTATATCGAAACGTCGATTTTTAAATAAAATATATACAGAAATTAATCCTAAAGCTTTATTTTAATTAATATTTTTCTTAACAGTACTAAGTACAGAAATTTATTCATGAGTAACAAAGTCAAGAAAATGTAGATCACAGAGATTAAGAGTACCGTTTATTCACTATGAATGTAATTCATTCGAGAAAACTATCTTGGGAACTGTATTTTCTGAATCTCTGTGGGTTTTTTCCTTGTCTTTTTTGTTATTTTATGTGTCGATGCTCACGAAAAATCTCTAATGCGAACAAAAGGCGAAAGATGTTTCTTGAAAAATGAAACGCAAAAGGACGACATATTTCTTAGAAATACATTTTTCCTGAAAACAATTTCTAAAACGTAATACAGGCAAAAGCTTGTGAGTTCCATCTGTACTAAAAGTTCACTTTTAATTGAACATACTCTCATAAATAAATTTTTGTTACTTTTGTTAAATTATATATTTGTTTTATATGCCTTTTATGACAATTAATGTTATTTATTACTTACATCTGTGAGTATTTAAATTATTACTCAACACCTTTAGGCTTTCTCAGCCGGTATCCATTGAATTTATAGAATTTTTTCCGCCGCGGTCGAAAACCCCAAGTATGAATAACGAAACTGCACGTCGGTTCAACGGCTAGTCGACTTCAGCGGATTATCAAATTATAAGATTCTTGGAATATATTTTCGTTTATTCTATAGTATATTTTTAAAATTATTTCACACAGCAATTTTAAATGTGAACTTGAAATTAATATTGTATTGTCTTAACAATTGATAAGCAAGATTACAAATTAATATACTTAACCAAATATTTATTATAAAAATAGACAATAGGTTAGGTTAAGTTAGGTAGATGATTATATAGCAATGGTGTATTAAATAAGAAAAAAATATATGGAGAACATTTTATTGTTAGTTGTCACTTACATAATAATAAATATATACAAATATTTGACATGCTGTAGTCCGATTCTTATCTGGTTTTAGGTTGAAATCTTAATCCTTTAATCTCTTTGGAAATATCCAGCGTGCACTTTCGCTATGCAAAATTTCGGTAAGAGATTAAAAACCCAATCACCGCGTGCAGTTTATATGTACCCAACACTACAGGTCTTACAGATGTGAACCGAATAGGCCCGTAAGTCGTTTAAAATCTATATAATTGAAAATTATGGCTACGTACGATACCACATTTCATTTAGGAATTACAAAAACAAATATATTTCTCGCAGTCCAACCCTGAAGGGGCCACACACATATATACACAACAGGACACAGCATTGCGGAGTATCGAGGTCAAAGTCTAGGGTATCGATTCACTCCGACGCCGACGTCTGCATCATAGCTTGGGTATAACCGTTCCAGTGTATATAGAGTTTCCTTCGCTTGGAGAAACGGATGGGGGCCATACGCGGCCTTGTTCGCTAGGTCAATGCTAAAACCGTTATCGGAGCCAAAAAATTTTGCAACGGCCAACACTTTGCCCTTGCACGAGATCAGTTTTAATTGAGGTTATAATGTCTTCGCAAGGAAAAAATCGAATTATATTTTTAAGAAAACATTATATTTTCAACTTTTAAGCATCATATTAAAAAAGTCGTTGGAAAATTCACTGTAATTACCAAAAAAAAAATGTTATTTTTATGGCCGAGCTGTATTAGCTTTATGGTAATTTATATTTCTTGTTCATTATTAGCACATATATTTATATTATTTAACTGTTTTTATGCAGGATTTTAAATATCCGTGGAAAACAAATAGATTTTAAAACTGTAATTTTTTTTAAATGCGAAATTACGTTAAATACTCAAAAAGGTATTGCACAAATTCTTTCCACTATCCTGAAATTAATTTCCTCCAAACAAGCAACTCTAGCTTCATTCACATTCATGACACTTCTCATACATGCTCTTCTGTTCCTACCACTTGGAAACTTTCACTCACGCAAGCCACTCTTTCAATAATATCACTTCATCTACTCATTGGACGTCTACGCAAACGTATACCGTCAAAATCATTCACCTAGATATTCTTTTAACTAAACATTCATTAGGCATAGTAAAGAAAATTAGTTTCTCGGATTAAAAATAAGATAAATATTGATACTTTTTAAAACTAGTAGTAAAAAATTGTTTTTAAGTTGTAGTAAAATATATTGCTTAACATTGTAAAAAAACCTTTCACAGCGTATTATATTAAAATTAAAATGATTGAAACTAAACAAAGTTCTGTATTATTTTATTAAAATTTGACATTTTGATTTATTAAACATGAATCTTCATCAGGAAAAATGATATGAGCCATATCAAATGACAAGAAACTTCGTATTTTAATAAAATAATGCAGATCTTTAGTCTGGAACATTTTCATTTTTATATTTTTCAAATTATTTATTTTTATCTTGAATCGACTTATTTTTAATTTATAAATGTCAAATGAATTAAGTTCGATAACAGAAAATAGCAAAAATATAATTTGAAAGAAATGTTAAAACGCGTTTTTGCCAAAAAGAGCTTTTATAGGGGTTGTGAATGCGAGCTTTTGTTTTTACTACCGGAAAAGCTTGCGAGCTGTTTGTCCAGTTCGAAACTTTTTACGAACAATCAGAAATCTATAAATGAATTTTATGTATCACGCAACGAAGTAGCTTGGTTTAATAAATAGAACATTGTGTTTAACGATTTATTTTTATGATAAAATATATCTATTTGCAGTTCGTTAAATAATTTGTTATAATTAGTACTATAGGGAATATTTGCTAAATAATTTATTATTAATACTAAAATAATTAGAACTTTGTAATAATGCTAATACTAATAATGCTTCATATTTAATACTTTGACATAATATTGTGAAATCATCGACTGACTATAACTGTATCAAAATCACTGAGAATGATTCTATTTTCACGTGATACATGCGTGGTACAACCGAAATTTTACATGCTTATTACTGTTTGTGTTCGGTTACATGTTCCCATAGATCTTAACTGTTGTGAGATAGTTTTCTGTATTTATATTACTATACAAATTTAAACATACTCGATTGACTGCAGCAGGTAGGAATACAGAGATCCTTATACCAATGAGTTTAGTGATTAGGTGAATATTCACTGGTCTCAATTCAGTGAGTCGAGTATAGACAAAACGTAGAAATCAAAGTTTTGATATTGCAAACCAGAAACAAACACCTGGAGATATGTAAAGTTTGTCCAAAGAACATAAACTAACGTAAACTCATTAAAAGAAGTTAGAATTATGCGAGAATGTTTTTAAATAATATGCATTTACAAAATATTTTAGGCACAAATTCCCTTCAAACATAATAAGTTTATAAGGAACGGACAAACTATAGATATGCTGAATTTATACAATTTTCTGGGCTGGCATGCCGTGGTCGATTTATTTTCGTCGCAGACGTTTTGCCATTCAGTCACCAAGCACTGAAGATGTCATGTACGATGTAAGGAGAAACGTTTGCGACGAGAATAGATCGATCAACCCAAAAAATTCTATAAATTCAATAGATACCGGTCGTAAAAGCCTGAAGATTACTACTATAAATTTGTTTTTAACTTCTTTTCTACTATTATTCACTTTTATAATATAACAGGCATTTTTCAAAAATATGGTATGCTAAAATTTCGTATTATTTATTTTAACATTTGGAATTTTATTAACTGCTAATATGCATAAAAGAAATATTAGTTTTGAAAATGTAACTTAGAGTTTTAAGATATTTGAAATAAAAATTTTAAATTTTATGACAATATTTATGCGTTTGTGTACAGAACTGTAAACGTAAAAATTTTTCCGGCAGCTAAAGTATGCACAAAAGAAATAATAAAATTTTAGAAGATAAACGTTTTAGGGTTTTTAGATTATGACTTTTATGATGATTTAATATTTTATGATGATGATACCTGACAAGTAAATTTGTTTGATTTTTAATTTTTATTATAAGCAATATTTTACTAACAGATTTTTTACGTTTTTGAAAATATTTTGATAAAATTATCTTTTGCAATTATAGTATTCGTTTGAAATATGCTTAATACAGTATTTAGAACAATTTTTTTTTTATATAAGCAAACTTATAAGCAAGTTATAGCTCTATATTAATGTTTATTAATATTCGACGTTTCGACGAACTCAACGTACGTTTTCATCAAGAAAAACGATACAAATGACATTTACAGTAAATAAATCGAACATAGATACAAGTTACTACAAATTTGAAATTTACTCGTAGTATTTTATTTCAGAGTTTATTTTTTACGTATTTGTTGATTATCAAATATAAATGAAATAAAGATATAAATGAAAAACATCTTTATTTTCTAACATAATTATTTTATAATCATATCTTTAACAATTTAGTTATTATTTTCATATTTTTTAATAACTTTGAAATAAAAATATATTATATTTATTTATGAAAAAATCCATTGTTTTAATAAGTAGATATTATATGTAACTGTATATTTAAAAATTAAATTAAACGAATTTCTAACAATATTGTAAATAACAAGATTAGAAGTATATGGGTAAACCCATATATAGACTACTTTGACATTTCTCGGAAAGTTGGCAACACTGTATTTTAATAATATTATAATTTATGTGGGCAATAGGAGATACTCTTCTGAAAATTTGATCAAAATCGAATAAATAATGTAGCCACAATGAATTTTTTTAAAATTTTGTGATTTTTTTTCTCGATAAGTTGGCAACACTGTATTTTGTTAAAATTGCATAATTTATTTAGGCACTAGGAAAAACTTTTATAAATATTTGATTAAAATCGGTTAAATAAAATGGTCAAAATAAATTTTTAAAAATTTTACTAATTTTTTTCTCGGAAAGTTGGCAACACTGTATTTTGTTAAAATTACATAAATTATATGAATACTAGGAGAATCTTTTGTGAAAATTTGAGTAAAATCGGTTGAATAACATGGCCATAATAAATTTTTTAAAACTTTAGTAATTTTTTTCTCGGAAAGTTGGCAACACTGAAAATTAATAAAATTATGTAATTAATGGGAGCATTAGGGAAATCTTTTCTGAAAATTTGATCAAAATCGGATTAATAACGTAGCCAATATGAATTTTTAAAAACTTTAGTAATTTTTCTCTCGGAAAGTTGGCATCACTGGAAAAAAATAAAATCACATGACCTTGGGTACTAGACAAATTTATCCTGAAAATTTCATTAAAATCGGTTGAACCGTCTAGGAGGAGTTGCGGCCACAAAATTTTGACTTACGACCGAGCGAGCGAGCGAGCGAGCTGACGACGCACACACATACACCCACATAAACTAAGTTCAGATTCGTCATCTACAGGCTATATGAAGGATTTATATACAATTTTTTTTTTTTTGAAAATGTTACAGACACCGTACCAAACGCTTTACTACTTTTCCTTGCAGTCAAAGTAGTAAAAATGACAGAATTTGATCTCAATAAATTTTACTTTAATTAATTCACGAATCTTGTAAATTGATGTTAAAAAAATCTGTATATAACGATAATTTATCTTTGTTTATACAAATTTCCATAAACCATTATGTTAAATAACTGTAATGTGCATAAATACAAGTCATATAAGTTAATGTATTACATTAATTTGGAAGTCAAATAAGTTTACACTTAAATAAAAGTACATTGTACGATATACAAGTATTTTTAAAACAGAATATATGCGTTTTGAAATATTTATAGTAGAGACTATTTTAAATTTTTTTTATATCAGTGTGTCCCACGCCGAGCTTATGATATCTGTATTTTAAAAACTATATAATATTATAAAATTTCTATCGAATGAAAAATTCTATTTACTATAAAAAAGACAAGACATGTAACACTACCGTTCCGTTCAGAATTCTACCATTTATATTAGTTACATTTATTAAATAAACAAAAAAAAAGACAAATAATGTAGTACATTTTAAATTGTATTATAAAAAATAATTATATACATTTAAAATCTAAATTTAAATTTCCAAATTACATTACATTTAAAACTCCTAATTACAGTTATTTTTAACGAGTTCAACTTAAAATCTTGTTGTTATTTTATTTGCCCTAGAGAATGTGGGCAAAAAAGATAAAACAACAAAATTGTAATTACAGTTTCCAGAATAGCTAATTTACACAATTCAAAATTATTAAAATTAAAATATGCAGTTAAATACTTTTTTAATGAACAAATTTTAAAATTTACAAATTATGAATTTAAATTGATAAATTATTACATACATTTTTTAAATTATTACTTTTTAGCTAATAAACAAAAAATTGCTTTCCAAATTTTACTTTTATACTTTTTTATAAATTTATAGAATAGATCTGCTAAACATTAACGAAAAATAATGTGCAAATTTTTAAATATACAAAATTTAATTGAGTTTATGCTAAACTATATAAAATAATCAATATTTTAAATTATCAAAACACAAAATCTATTGGAAGTAACGAATATTAATTAATCAAATAGAGTCCGATAATCGTGCTTATTTTGTAAATGACACGTATTTATCAATTACTTTTAATAACCGTAAAATCAACAATAATTTTGTTTATTAAGTTATTTGTAAATATTTAAACATGGTTTTATATTTTCTAAAGAGAATATGAAGGTACATATACAAAATTTCGAATTATGCAATTTTATTTACAGAAAAATAAAATTGTTGTACTATAATGGATATTCTCACTGAATATGATTTATAAAGTTTTGTTTTGTATATTTTATAAATTATATAGTAATTTCAAATTTTACTAATATGAAAAAAACACATTACAAAATTAAATTAATATTCTTAACTTTTAGGATTGAAAAAAATATATATCAAAATAAATACGACAGCCATAAATTAAAAATAAGTTGAGAGAAAATATGATACTGTGAAAAAATAAAATTGAAATCTCAAAATAAATCCAAATATAATATGCATGTAGGTGGTTTCTTTAAAGCCTAGAGATTGTGAAAAAAATATTTATTCAATTTTTATTCTAATTTTTTTCGATTAGACATTCATACTATAAACAATAAAGTGTTCTACAATTAAACTAGAATTACTGTGTTTATAACGGAATAATAAATATTTATGAATATATTTTGTTCTAGGGAAGATACATAACATTAATTAATGAATTATTTTTACAAAGAAAATAATCGCGGATGGAATTATACAAATTTTCATAAACATTTTGATATACTAATTATGTTTCTATTTGTTTTGTTTACAAAACTTTACTTAGTTTTAGGAATTAGTGAATTTATTTAGTAACCTCAAAATTAACACTGACTTTTAATAATAATAGTTATTTATTTACTGTAAAAGAAATACAGAAATATTACCTAATCATGTCAGTAACAAAAAACAAAATCATCTACCTGCTCTAAATTTGCACCATCAACAGAAAGATACATTCAGTCATCAAGTCACCCTTCTCAAAAACTAATACTTTGCACTTAATAGTGATTAGAATTAAAATTTATTTAAAGTTCTTTAAATTTAAAAATTTAAGCTAAATTTGATGACTAAAATAACGCCATTAATAAATAAATGTAAATATAATCTATTTCTTTTCTCATATGTATATATATACTTAATTTTGATATCAAATACAGAATTCTGAATAGGTTTTTAAAGTTATTTATAATGAAACATGTATTATAGAAATTATGTTAAAGATCTAATAAATATTCATAGAGCGTGTAAAATTTAACGAAGAACTTGTTAGCTATGTAATAATTCCATTAATAATGAGGACACCCTTGAACTTATAATAGCTTTTACAGTATATCGAAAATTAAAGTAGAAGTTAGCAGTGTTTCGCATGAGCTGCTTTTCAAATGATATTTTTTCAGTTGAATTCACTAGGTTAGCCAAGCGATGTAAAAAAAATAGACGAAAAAAATCTAATAAAATTGTGTTTTACAAAAGTCATGCCCTTTTAAATTTGATTGTAGAAAATAATAACCTTGCTCGCATATTAAGGATTTAGGAAATAATCTGAAAATTTCAAACTAATTGTCAACTTTATAAAAGTTTTTTTTTTTTGTCAGGTTAAGGACGTTTTTCTGCACGTGTTTCAATTTACGTAAATTAAACTGAATTTTTTTCGATAAATTTTTAAGACGTATCGAATTTTACATCAATGTCAATCAAATTTAATAGAATATTTACGTATTTTCAGATTTTGTGGTTATTTTCAGCTTTCCGAAACAGATTTTTGTGCAGTATTAGTTTGTTACAAAGTCCTTAGGCTGTCATAAATTTCTATAATTTGATGTAGAGTGAACTTTTTGAATGTTTATCATATAAAACGTTTTGGTTATTAAAGATAGATAAAGCCATATATATTTAGTTATTATATTTTTGAATCCACATAAATTCAATTGTATAAACAGATTTTCAATTGTTTTAACCATTTTCTAATAAATAACTAACAGCATATTATTTAACAAACATATAATGATTATTACTCACGTGGATGAATTTTTTTCATTACCTGCGAGTAAAATATTACTGTTATCATTGAATAAAAAGACAGAGAGAAAGAGCATATGAATCAAAACAATGCGACAAAAAAATTTAGTGCTTTAAAATGACGGACTTTGACCATGGCATACCAGCCCAGAAAATTCTATAAATTCAGTTTTTTATGTTCTAGTGCTTCAAAACATGAAATAAAAAAATAATAGATCTAGAGAAGATTTTAATTTTGAATTTCTGTTTATTTTATGTACTTTTAAAGTTTTTATTTTCAATTCAAAAATTAAAAAGAAACAATATGTGTAATATATTTTAAATACCAACATAAATAATAACAAAAGTTCAATGTTCAAAAGTTCTGTGAAATTAATATATGTAATAATATTCTAATGTTGAGATTTTTCCCTTTTGAAATTTTTGGGAAATATTTCAACATTAGAATATTACCAACATAAATACTATGTTGAGTTTGTAATTTTATTTGAAATAAATCTACTTTAAGAACGTATTGAATGTAATTGAGATTTATGTATTTGTTAGAAACCTTTAAATTGAAGAATCTTAGGAATTAATATTGTTTAGGATTGTGGTTAACCTTCGGGTTCGATTTCTGACCTAATTTAAATTCAATGTTCATAGTTCACAGTTAAATTTATTTCTGAATTTGTATTCTACACCACAAATTAATCACAAAGTATATATTTCAATTTCAAAAGTAATGTATTTTTAATTTATATTAATTTTAAGATGGATTCCAAATATTTTTTTATTAATTGGTAGGATTTCAAATATTATTTAATAATCTCACTGACCACTTATTATAAGTTTATGGATTGTAGTGTTCCGTAAAACACCACTTCTTTATGTTATTATATTTTTACTGTTGTAACTTTGTTTGAAACTGTGATCCTGATATGAATTACTCTCAAATACATATATTTTAATGAACAAACACGGTTCTGGAAGCAATTATGTTTGCTCTAGCGTACCTTACTGCACTTGACATGGTAACAGACGTCATTAAATAAAATTACTTTTATTTTAATTCATATAATTACGTAAAACCAGAAAAAATAACAAACCCCAAGTAACGTGCAGCGCACAATATAGAACCCTAATACATTACTAACCACAATGACACAGATACATTACAGTCTAATCCTTTAAACAATTCGAAATCCAATCAATATATGTTTGCCAATAGTCATTTGTTCCAATTATGTCTACATGAAATTTCGATTAATGGGTTTAATGTTTCTAGGAATGTATAACACATGTTTGAGTACGTATATGTTTTATTGTGCAAAATTCTATACGGGCCAGCAATTTTCTTTTAGATATTAAATCCAAAATTACTAAATCCGTACATTCTAAATGGAACATGGAACTATAAGTTTGAATTATAGAATCATATAGTTTCATCAACAATGTTTACTTTTATTGCTAATGACGCGAGTCGTTATAATAATTTTTTATAATAATATTTTTTTTCGCAAAATATCTAACACATGTTTTTCAATTTTATTGTGCAGGATTTCACTTGACGCCCCGGTTCAGCCATATGTTTCCGGAATCCTGTTTGCTGATCGTAGTGGGCGTGGTAATCGGTGTACTATTGTTTCATACCACTGACAGTGTCCACGTATCACCCTTAACACCGGACACATTCTTTTTATATATGCTGCCGCCGATTATCCTTGACGCAGGATATTTTATGCCTAATCGACTATTCTTCGATCATCTAGGTACCATTTTGCTGTTCGCCGTTATTGGAACGATATTTAATACGCTGACTATCGGTAAGTTTTTATAATTTTTTATACATTAAATACGATAGTTTTTAGAATAAACGACTTTAGGTGCTAGTTCTGTATTAATTTATTAATAAATCAACGTTTCGATGAACTGAACGTGCGTCTTTATCGGGAAAAAAAAGATAGAAATGACATTTATAGTAAATAAACTGAACATGGAAACAAGCTACTAGGTAACATATAAGTAACTAGATCATGAAATTTATAAATTTTTTATTAAAGGAATCCAAATTTTATTTAAATCAGTTACTAGTCACACTGATTGATGTTATCCATGTTATGTTTTTGGTAAAACTTTACTTTACAGTTACCAAATGTATTTACTTCAAACTTTACAGACTTTTTTAGGACATTTTATTAATGTAAATCACAAAATTTTGGTGCAGAAAATAATATTTACAATAATTAAAACTTATTTTGAAAATTCGCAGACATATTTTGGCAGAATGACTTGAAATTAGTCTCAATATTTTAGGCTCTTTATGGGCTATTTTAGGCCCCAAACGCCAAATTTTAAGCTTCAGCCGTTTTTCCAAAAATTTGATGTCTGCCAGCTATTCCCCAAAGTTAGCAGAATCCCGAAAAACGATATCAAAAACAATCGCAATATGACTTTCTAACATTTGTTAATTATGGGCTATTTATGGGCTCCATTTTTAATGAAAAATTATTTTTTCTTATTATTATATTTTTTTAAATAAAATAGAATGAAAATTTCGGTTTTTTTTTGTCCAAACTGTAAGTACGAAAAATCGAAGAATTTTATATGTGCTTTATAATTATATTATACTATTAAAAGATTGTTTTTTTTTTATTTAATTATCGTTTGAACAGATTTTAATTATTGTTTAATTATATAATTTTCTCATTAAAAAATTTTCAGGATAAGCTTACCACCTACGGAAAATTTGCAAACTAAATGTCAAAGTCTGTATTACACGCTACAATGATATTGTCATTAGATTTATTTTATTCTTTTATATAATGATAAAGATAATATTTACAATTTAATAAAAAATTAAGAAAAAATTGCAAGTTTTTAATATAAATTTTTTTTTTTTAATTATTTTGCGTTGAAAATGGAGCCCATAAATAGCCCATAATTAACAAATGTTAGGAAATCATATCGGGAGTGTTTTTTTTCTTCAATTATATGGATTCTGCTAACTATGCCGCCAAGCTGGCAGACAAGCCTATTTAAAAAAAATTCAAAATCTGTACAAAATAATTTTGCATTGAAAATGGAGCTCATAAATAGCCCATAATTAACAAATCTTAGAAAGTCATATTGCGATTGTTTTTGATATCGTTTTTCGGGATTCTGCTAACTTTGCGGAGAAGCTGGCAGACATCAAATTTTTGGAAAAGCGGCTGGAGCCTAAATTTTTTTGTTTGGGGCCTAAAATAGCCCATAAAAAGCCTAAAATATTGAGACTAATTTCAAATCATTTTGCCAAAATATGTCTGCTAGCTTCATCGACATTTGAATGTTGAAAAATTGCTACCATATTTTTCCATATTTACATAACTACTAGCACACACTATTATTTTTAATTTTTTACGTTAAAAAGAACTAAAAATTCTTCACGTGGCTTAAATTTTTCTAAACATAAGCAAATTAATTTCTTTAGCTAACCTATCCTTCACCCACCATATAGGTATGTCACCTACGAGTACAACCAATTTGTCTTACATATAATTTATTTTAAAAACGAGTTTTGCCATTTTAAATATCATTTCCGCACTAAAATTTGCGATTTATAAAATATGCAAAAGTAACGTTATGTAAAGTTTCAAGTAAAATAAAGTTTAACCTAGGTTTTTACTTAGGCCTAGTATTTCTAAATGTTGAAATAAATTTATCCTTGGAATAATATTAAAATTAGTCAATGAAATATTGTCATTTATTCTGAGAATATATTTTTAGTTAATTACATATGATTTTTTTACTTATCGTAAGAATAAATAAAATTGATAAGTAACATTTTGAATACATCTTATTGTACAAAACTGTCCATTAATGTGTTATACAACTAATTAAATCTAACAGGTCCTTTTTGATATTTATAAAAAAGTTTTTCAAAGCCATATTTTTATATTATATGCTTAACTTTCGATATTATATAAGTTTTCTAAAAGTTTACAAATTATTTTTGATGGATTATACATACACGCTGATCAGAAAATTTATGGATATTTTTTAAAAATTTATTATCAAGTTATAAAATTATTATATTATTAGATATCTTAAAACCGAAAATATGATACGGAGCAAATTATTATTTAATAGATATATGAAGTTATTTATTATTCAAACTTGTTACGTACTAAATGTAATTTGAAGTACTATAATATTTATTTAGTAATGAAATTTATACACATATTTTTGATATACTTTTATTATTTATTTGGTGTTACATCATATTTTTTTATTAGTTAATCGATAATATAATATAAGTTAAATAATACTCAAAATATTGAGTGTTTATATTTTTTTCAAAATTTCACAAGTTCGTTGAATCGGCTTGTTTAGGCTATCCATCAATGACTAGCCAGTTTAACAATAGACACGGGTTTCGATCTTCAATGACTGAGTAACTTGTGAAATTTTGGGAAAAATATAAAATTTCAATATTTTGAGTATTATTATATTAAATTTTACAATGACAATATGAACATATATTTGTTCAAGGTTTATACATAAATATAAGTTCATAGAACTTTATAAATTATATTTAAAAAAATACTTTATTTAAAAGAAAATAATATAAAATTTGTATTTACAAATCATTTTAAATTTATAAAACATGCTTCTTAGTTATTGTATTTAGCAGCAGAACTAAACTGAGCAACATATATTGAACCTAATTAATAACTAAAGAAATTTTAAATAGTCTGCAAATAATCTGAATTATTTATTTCTATTGAAAAAGCCAGTCAACAAATACATAGTTACATAAAAACTTAATAAAGCATTTCGTTGCTTTTGACGTTGTGTTGGGTAAATCTTATTCAAAATTAAAACTAATTTAATTTTAAAGTATATGTAAAGTATATTTAATTATAAATGAAAATAAAATGAAATTACATTTTAAGTGTATGTAAATTTTAAGGATTAATGGAAATTCTTGCTTTATAATGCCTGAAAACGTTTTGTCGTGTGTATTTCGAATTAAACTTTATATGAGATGGGTTTTAGTTAAATTGAAATCAAATTGAAAATTAAAAATTTAATCAGCGTTTATTAGTTCTTTCTTTATCAAACATATAAGTTGAGGAAAATTATTTTCACTTGATTCAAATATATTTATTTCACTTTTTGATGATATATTTGAATGTTTTTCTCAAAAAATAGTTCCGGTTTTATTTAAAAAAATACAAAATAAAAGCGTAAGATCACAAATTTCATACTTTACAGTCTCACAGAAAAATTTCATCTTTGACTTTTCTTTTTAAGTTAATTAATAACTTTATCGATGACTCTGCACTACTCTCTCAATTACAATTTTTTCTTCCTTCTTCTACAAGAAGTATAAAACTTTTTATTATTTTTTTTGCTCATTATATCATATGTGTCATTTTGTAAGTTAGAATTGACTAAATATTTTTCGTATTTTGCCTGTTTGGTGTAAATAAGTAAATATGTCGCCAAAAATATTTTTATTGTTCAAGTGGAAATTTGTTTGTAAAATTTATATACTACATATGTAAATTTCGTTTTTTTCGTAAACGTTAAAATTAAATAAATCAAACTTTTACATGATAATATCATATTTTTTGATAAAATATCACATTACTTGTTATCAAAAAATTGAATTTATTTCCAACAAATATACATGGCATTTCTTTCAATATTTTTACCCTGTTTTAAGTAAAACAAATTTAATTTTATATATTTTATAAAGTTTCTATAAATATGCAAAAATAAAACAAACTTTTAATTGATTTTATTGTATTTTGTTGTATAAAAGTCAATTTACGTAACAAGATTAGTGAAATCCGATATGTTTGGTTACTAACAGAAATTCCTAAATCAGGAAAGTTTAATTTTCTTTTTGCTTTATTCTTTACACTAATTATTTTCCATCTAATTAATTTTTTTAAAAAATCGGAAAGTTTAAAAATAATTACGTACTTTAATATTTTTCTAGCAACAATTTTTTATCAAGAAAGTACTGAAAAGGAAATTAATTGAGCATTATGTTTATAATTAAAATATTTCTTTTCATTTTTTTTTATGTTTTATACTCATTTATAAAGTTTTACTTATATAAAATGTAATATCTTGTACATTAAGAACTTTCATAGTTGAAATATTATATAAAATTTTAAATAAAATTAAATAAGCTAATCAAAAATTTTATAAACTCTGATTAGTTTAGAATTTTTTTATCGAAAATGGCTTGCTTATATTATTATTAGTTTAAATGAATATTATTTTAATAATAAATAATTCTATATATTATTATTTTTATTAAAAAAATTTATTGTTATTTTCTTTTAAAGCATGTAAATTTAAACATTTTTATCGTATTACATTACCGAATTTATATCACAAATATCTTGAAAAGGTAATTATGTATGTATGTATTTTTGACTGTATAAATTTGTTACATGAAATAAAACAAATACCAATTATTATTTACAAGAGTTCAACGTTATCTTCGATACACAATACGAATTAATATATTGAATTTTTTGCTAACAATATAAAACGAATATGGTTTCCGCATTGATTTTAACTCATCAACATATTTGGCACATCTTCTTCATCCAGGAAATCTCAATAGCCCAGAATTTGATAGGGTCGATTGCGTTCTTTACACTTTGAAACGAACAGTGAAATTCTATATAGATATTGCATTAACCGAAAATTGAAAGCATTCAAGAACGACACGAAATTCAGATTCAGGTTGGATGTGTACAAAAAAGTCTATTCTGACATTTACATTTTATCATTATGCCTGCACACCGTGTTCTTTTACGATTGCTGTAAAATTCTACTTTTAAAAAGAGCATTATTTGTAATATACGCAGATAAAAAATGGTTCTTTGTTAAACTATATATTTAATATTAAAATGTTTCTAAAAATATTGTTGACAAAATTAACAAATATTTAATGATAACAAAAGCACTATTTATTTAAACCAACTTTTTTGCTAGTTTTATTCTTTGTGTTAATGAATAATTATTATGAAGTTTGAAGTTTGAAGCCTCATTCAGATACCGTTTTAGTTTTATGCACAAGCACAATTCAAACACCTGACATAACTTTTAGAATAAACACCAAGTATTTAGATTGTTCAAATTTTTGTGCTGTTTCGTAAAACTAAAACTAAACCGGCAATCTGAATGAAGTTTGATTTAGACTCTTTTATTTGTCTAAAAATGAATGTTATGTTTTTGTCGTAATGTTGTTAGTTATGAATTGCACTATTTACTAGTTTATGAAAACACATTAATAATTACAATTTTTCACTGTTATATAACCAATAACAACTAACAGAACTAAAATCGTACATTTGCATTGTTTTTTCATAAGTTAGTAAAATAATCTGATTTAGAACCATTAGCTTTGCACTTAAATATAACACTAATTTCGTGATAAATAGCATAGTCTGAATGAGCTACAAATCAAGATCAGAATAGATGCTTTAAATAAATTCCAAAAAATATTTTTCTAATTGTACAATATTAAATTTCTAATATATATTTCGTGAATATACAGTCTGCCGAAAAATTATACGGTCACCTACAGTTTTGCCAATTACACAGATAGTATTGTACATAAAAAAAATATAAAAATAAAAAAATAAAATGGAACCTTGATGGATCTGATGACTACAACTCATACTGGCATGATCTTCGAAAAGAACAACGTTATTACTCTCAAAGAAATTTTGGTGGAGGAAGGGTTATGACTTAGGCAGTATTTAACTCTCGCGAAAAGGCAAGAATTGCCTTTACGTCAAGCCGCATGAACAGTGAAGATTATCAGGAGGTACTTGAGGGTTCCTTAATTCCATTTCTAGAGGAACATGGTGATGAAGACCTCACTTTTATGCACGACAACGCGAAAATCCATACAAGTCGCAGAACAAAAGCTTGGTTGGTGCAAGAAACATTCCTGTTTTTGATCACCCAGCGCAATCACCGGATGTTAATCCAATTGAAAATGTTCGCGAACGTCATAATATTTCTATTTTTTTAGTGCACATTATAGGCAAATGTCATTTTTTTTATGTACAATACTATCTCTGTAATTGGCAAAACTATAGGTGACCGTATAATTTTTCGGCAGACTATATAAGAATGTTTCTAAGGTATACGTATGATTTCCAAGTAGTAGGAATAGAAGAACATGTATTAGAGATATCATAAATGAAGATGAAGCTAGAGTTGCTTATCTGAATAGGAATGTTTGGAGAAAACTAATTTCGGAATAACGGAAAGAGTTTTTGTCACACCTTTTTGGATACATGCCGTAATTGTGAAACATCAAATTATTTTTTTTATTACTCTCAACAAATTTTACAAAATGATTTCAATTATTTACATGCTAACAAAATAATGCATTACTAACTGTATTTATTCATAATTCACTGTCTAGAACCAAATTAAAAAAGATTACAGTTTCAGTTTTAATATCTCAAAACCGGAACTGGCCAGTCTAAACGGAAACTGGCATAGCGACGTATACGCGAACACATTTAAAAGGGTTATATTTTTTTTTTTCAATTCTATAACGATAAATATTAAATTTTTTATTATATTTTAAAACAAAAGTGTGACAAAATTTCGTAGTTTGATGTATAATATCCATGTTAAACAATGGAATATTTTCTGTAATATCATGATATTTTATCAATTATTATATAATCTTTGTCTCGATTTTGCGTCACGTATTTTGTATTATGTTTATATAATATTAGAATATCCAGGACAAATGCTTATGAATACAATTTCTGTTGAATATATGCATAATCGGTTTATGCAATCTGCTTATGTTTTATATACTACGCGGTTCGTAGCAAATAGAATATGAACAAGTTTTAACAACAATTTTTGAATTATTGTTCTTTTTTTTATTTAAAATAATATAGTATACTATTCAACTAGCATGCAGTAATAGTTATTATTCATGAGGAAGAAGTGTAGATAATTGTCGTAATTTTATACGATACAAAAGGAATGGTAGCAGTCTTGCGAACGAAGCAAAAATTTCCAACAAACTGTTAACCAAAATTGAAGAACTTTCAAAAACAGTATTTAATTGATTTAGTTTTTATATACATTATTGTATTACAAACTGAAAATAAAGCATTATTATTATTAACTCGTCGTAGCTCTCCGCGAACGCATAACTTGCAGTTTCGAAAAGGCGTCTAAATGAAAAATTACGAAATAAGTACTTCGGTACTTGAGATCAAGACTCGCCTAGGACTTTCGTACCAGTAATGATAATAATAATGTTATTACGTATAGAAATTTATCAATTAATATAATATTTTTTTTAATCAACCAGTGGCGTAGCTAGAAACTTGTCAAGGGGGGGGGGGGTTAATAATATTAATCAATAAAGATAATCTTGTCAAAAATAGACATAATCTTGTGAAAAACAGACATAATCTTGTGAAAAACAGACATAATCTTGTGAATAACAGACATAATCTTGTGAAAAAATTCATAATCTTGTAAAAAAACAGTCATAACATTGTAAAAAACAGTCATAACCTTGTGAAAAACTGACATAATCTTGTGAAAAACAGACATAACCTTGTATAAAACAGTCATAATCTTGTGAAAAACGTACATAATCTTGTGAAAAACAGACATAATCTTGTGAAAAACTTTATAATCTTGTAAAAAACAGTCATAACATTGTAAAAAACAGTCATAACCTTGTGAAAAACAGACATAATCTTGTGAAAAACAGACATAACCTTGTAAAAAACAGTCATAATCTTGTGAAAAACATACATAATCTTGTGAAAAACAGTCATAATCTTGTGAAAAACTTTATAATCTTGTAAAAAACAGTCATAACCTTGTAAAAAACAGTCATAATCTTGTGAAAAACAGACATAATCTTGTGAAAAACAGACATAACCTTGCTCTTGGGGGGGGGGTTCAACCCCCCCCCCCCTAACACCCCCCTGGCTACGCCACTGTAATCAACTAAATTTGTATATTTCAAATATCTATCTATAGTATACACTTTCACAATGTTTTTTTAATATAAACTCAACACCTTCTCCAAATAATTCAAGTTGGTAATCGTGTCAAGATAAATTAAGTGACACAATTAATCTTTTTACAACATAATCAATTTTAAGAACTTTTAGTCACATCCAGTAGACAAAACTTTTCACATAACCATGATATAGTGTATCCACAGAACAAAACTGACATAAACTCATTCAATAAAACTTAGAGTTTTGCAAAAATGTTTTTAAATATAATGGCTGATATTACAAACTAGGTTTTTCTGGTGTTTTAAGTTTATTTGTTTAGTTCAGCTATTATGACAGATCAGATTCTGTATCTTTTGTTTAGTTACAAAACTATTCTTGACTCAGAGGAATAGGGAGTTTGTATGCAACTGACTTTGTACTTATACTTGTTTTAAAGTTTTGCAAATTACAAATGCAGATTGGGGTCACTAAAACAGTCATGAATGAAATTTTACAAATGTGAAATAAAAATGTGTCAAAAGATTTTCGTTTTAAATGCGAAATGGCATTTCTGCCAAAAGTGTTTTTGCATCTAACTTTTGCAATATAATTTAGTTTTCTTAATATTCCATCTTATGTGGTTTGATGTTTATGGTTTTTAATATATTGAATATTGAAAATGCAGAACCGTTGGGAGTACGATGAAGAATTTTATAGACTAGAATTTTTTAATTAAATTGTGAATAGAATATTGATGATAGTTATTCAATGAAAAAATATTTAATAAAATTGCAAATTTTAAAAATATTTGTCATACAATAACCGGTAATAAATGAAGCAAATATTAAAAAAACTGAGCTAAATATTAATGAAGCTCATTTATCATTTGTCGCTGCAAACTTATTGATTCAGTTTTACAGCGTTAATAAAAAATCAATTTTAAAGTTAAAATTATTTTTAAATTTTTTCTATTATATCATTGAAGCTGATATTACTAACTCGGTTTTTTAATATTTTAAGATGAGTATTTTCAATTTTTATTTATTTATCAGTTGAAATATTTTATTGGTTAATTTTAAAATTATCCCAAAGATATATTTATTTCAAAATTTACAAATACTGAGCCTTTAGTTTATTAATTTAGCCCTGGTTTAATTAACAGACGTATTAGTTTAAAACCGGTATTAGTTAAAAACAGATTTTAAAACCAACTGTAAAAATTTAAATAAAACATTTTTGGTATTACGTCGGTGCTATATGGAAAATTACCGCTTCCCACTGAATATTTCAACTAAATCAAATGAAATGTAAATTTGCTCTGTTATTTTTGTAGCATTCTGAAATAAAAAATTATACTAATTAACTTCATATACATCTTGTTAGTCTATAATTTTCAACACATCATTATAACATCTTTTCAATTGGTTCAATTCACTGTTTATATGAAGCCAGCCTTGTTAATCAAAATGAAAGAAGAGATATACAAAAACAAATTTGAAGCAACATTCTTTTATTTTGTAAATGAAATTATAACGAACAAAATATATATCAATGTTTGCTCGTATATTCGTAGAAAAATATCATCAACATAGTTAAAAAGCTACTTTCAACCATATATTCAATTCAATAAAAAAGTTGTTTATTGATATTTTCACAAAAAGAACAGAGTGAATATAATAGCGCTCGGAGAATTTGTCAATACTCACGAGGACTTGTGCGCAATTTCGATTTGATGCCGAATACATGGATTGGTTTTTACGTTTATTATATTATTTTACGATTATGTTTTTCTACTTCTCTGTTATTAGGATTTGTAATTGGTTTTATATAAACGAAGCTGAATATAATTTTCAAGGGAATTGCAATTAATTTTATATGATATTTTATTGTTTTTTTTTGTACCGGTAGAAATAATTATATAGGAAATGATTTTTAATTGCAAAATAAATTGTAAAATTTGACTAGATATAATATTCTACTCTCTTTGTTTGTAGATTTTAACACAGCAAAACTCAATATTTAAAGTTTTCTTAATAGCTAAGTAACTTTTTTTCTAACTCATCTGGTTTGGCAGAAAAAATTATTGAAAATTAATAAATGGTACTTTTCTTTTCATGCTATCTTAATTTAGGGACATTCTGTACATTTAATCTTAGATGGTAAACTTATTTATTCAACAAGCAGAACTTTTTATAAAGAACGACTTTTTTTTGTAAAATCAATAATAATAAAATTGCCAATTTATTGCCAACTTTTTCAGACATACTGTATATAACTTTACAGATTAGTTCATCGTATAAAACTGACCATTTAAAATTCCATATAGAAGCTACATTCAATAGAAACGAAAGACGTACTTTCATCTCTTAGCGACTAAATAGTATGATGGTGTAAATGAATAGATGTTGCTGTGTTAATTGAGTAATTTATGGGCGCCAATTGAATGGCTGGAGTTCAAGAAATTGCTGCTTCAAACCGGCCCATTCTCGATAGACTTGATGCGAGAGAAGATACTTTGTGTTCAGCGTCACTTACTTAATAAAATTGTATGGAAAATTATAATTGCTTGATGGTTTCTTGCCTTTATGGCTTGATAGCTTACTTATATACTAAACAATGGCACGTTCAATGTCTTTTATATTGTTTGATCATATTTGACAGATGTTTTCTAATGCATCTATTTAGAAAAGTATTTAAAGTGCGTCCATAGAACATAAACTGACAAAAATATTTTGAAATATTATGTTTTTATAAAATATTATTTTAACTACAATGCAACATAATAAAAATAGCAACGGAACGTAAACAAGAAATATTCATAGAAAATTCAATAGAAATAAATGGTAATATTTAACAAAAGTAAGTAACATACTTAAAAAGTAAACAAACTACTGCAAATCCGTAGTATGTTGACTTTAAACAAAATTCTGCTGGAAGCTAGAACACGTTCTATATTTTATGAGTATTATTTTTCTTTTTTCGAACATAAATCTATGTATTATTTTATATAAACTATACAATGAAATTATATTATAGAACTTGAAATATTCTTATTAAATGCTTGTTATTTTCATTACACTAAATTTTTATTAATGATATTTTATTTATTTATTTTAATATCCAAAAGGCTTAATTGCTTATTTAAAGAATACAATACAAAAATATATAAGGTACGTGAAGCTGGAACAACCATTTTAGCACAATCAACCGAAACCTATCAGAAAATTTAGTACTCATTTATTACTAATTTATTACGCAAAAAGCAAATTTATTACTCTTGTTATTTAAAAAATACAAGGGGTTGTGCTAGCTTAACCGTCAAGCTAGCACAACCATAAGCACAACCACGAAAAAAAATATATAAACCTATCAGAAAATTTAGTACTCATTTATTACTAATTTATTACGTAAAAAAAAAATTATTACTTTTGTTTTTTAAAAAATACAAGGGGTTGTGCTAGCTTAACGGTCAAGCTAGCACAACCATAAGCACAACCACGAAAAAAAAAATATAAACCTATCAGAAAATTTAGTACTCATTTATTACTAATTTATTACGTAAAAAAACAATTATTACTTTTGTTTTTTAAAAAATACAAGGGGTTGTGCTAGCTTAACCGTCAAGCTAGCACAACCATAAGCACCACTACGAAAAAAAAAATATAAACCTATCAGAAAATTTAGTACTCATTTATTACTAATTTATTACGTAAAAAAAAAATTATTACTTTTGTTTTTTAAAAAATACAAGGGGTTGTGCTAGCTTGACCGTGAAGCTAGCACAACCACAAATAAAAATATGTAAACTCCTCACATACCATACTACTAATTAATTACTAATTAATTACTAATTAATTATTAATTAATTTCTAGGTAATTACCCATTAATTATTTATTATTTAGTAAAAAATGACTCGGTAGAATTTTTAAATTTGATTACAGCGTTTAACAAAATTTTAAATTAGTAATCATAACAATAATAGACAAATACGTTCAAAGTTTTCAGTATTGTTTGAACGCTTAATGAAATCGACCGTGCAAAATCAGTGATTGTGCTGAAGTAATCAAGTCGGAACTCAATTATTATTTTGGTCACCAAATGATCGACTCCTACATTTCAAAGTGCATTTCGAGTGGTTGTGCTGGAATAATAAATTAAAAAGTCAACTTTTCCCACCGAATAATCGACTAACTACACTTCAAAATACAGTAGTTTTGCACTGCACGTTAACAAAACTAACAAAACAATCAAACTTTCTGTATGTGTGTAAATATTTGCGTAATGCATCCCTTTCTTTGTTATTTAACAACATTATTATAGTTACAAAAAATCGGCGCAGTAATTAAATATATTTTCTAATTAGTTAATAATTCTAATTAGTAATTTCTTATTATTTATAGCGCAGTTTTTTCCGATTCAACCGATTTAAGATAATTTAGTTGACATATTAAAGGAATGATTCTGACACATTACGGGTAGTTAGAAAAAATCAACATTGTAACTCATTGATGATCTAAAACTAGTCTCACATTATAATGAATTTTTTTTCTCGCTCAATCGGATTTCATATATTCAATATATATGTGTGTGTGTGTGTGTGTGTGTGTGTGTGTGTGTGTGTGAGTTTGTCACATTAGGAGTAATCAGAAAAAACTACATAATGACTAATAGATGATCTAAAATGAGTCTAAAATTGTACTATAAATTTTTTCGCTTTGAATCGAATTTTATGTACTAAAAAACGAGTTTTTATTAACTATTACAGAAAAAGTTGAAAAATAAGTTACCAGAAAAAATGTTGCATACTTTTAATTTATAATGTCGTATTTTTCGAATCTCATTCGACAAACATTAGAGTTAAAGAAAATCGGCGCAGTAATTAAATATGTTTTCTAATTTATTGCGCAAAAGACAAATTTATTACCCTTGTTTTTTAAAAAAATAGTGTGCTAGCTTGACCGTGGAGCTAGCACAACCACGAAAAAAAACAAATATAAACCCCTCACATACCATACCATACCAATTACTTAGTAATTAATTAATTACTAATTAATTATTAATTATTATTAATTTTTTGTGCAAGGACAGCCAATTGGGTTACCACAAATACATTATATTGTTGTTTTTTGAGGAAAACAAAAAACAACAATATGAATATACAAGTTCAGGAAAATAAAAACAAAATAAATTACAAATACATTACATTATGAGCATTGAACTTTATTAAAATGAGTAACAAAATTATAAATTAAATAACATTCTTCAGTATAGCTCTGTCACAATACAATAAAACTCTGTTCAATATTATAAATATCTGCTTGAAACATCAATCTTTATCTTAAAAACAAATTTTGGGACGGGTTTATTCGTCATTCTTATATATTATTAAAGAAAGGGACAACATTGTTGTATTTGATATAGGTCTTGCTTTACCGGATAAATAAATAAATTCATTATAATGTGAGACTAGTTTTAGATCATCAATGAGTTACAATGTTGATTTTTTCTAACTACCCGTAATGTGTCAGAATCATTCCTTTAATATGTCAACTAAATTATCTTAAATCGGTTGAATCGGAAAAAACTGCGCTATAAATAATAAGAAATTACTAATTAGAATTATTAACTAATTAGAAAATATATTTAATTACTGCGCCGATTTTTTGTAACTATAATAATGTTGTTAAATAACAAAGAAAGGGATGCATTACGCAAATATTTACACACATACAGAAAGTTTGATTGTTTTGTTAGTTTTGTTAACGTGCAGTGCAAAACTACTGTATTTTGAAGTGTAGTTAGTCGATTATTCGGTGGGAAAAGTTGACTTTTTAATTTATTATTCCAGCACAACCACTCGAAATGCACTTTGAAATGTAGGAGTCGATCATTTGGTGACCAAAATAATAATTGAGTTCCGACTTGATTACTTCAGCACAATCACTGATTTTGCACGGTCGATTTCATTAAGCGTTCAAACAATACTGAAAACTTTGAACGTATTTGTCTATTATTATTATGATTACTAATTTAAAATTTTGTTAAACGCTGTAATCAAATTTAAAAATTCTACCGAGTCATTTTTTACTAAATAATAAATAATTAATGGGTAATTACCTAGAAATTAATTAATAATTAATTAGTAATTAATTAGTAATTAATTAGTAGTATGGTATGTGTGGAGTTTACATATTTTTATTTGTGGTTGTGCTAGCTTCACGGTCAAGCTAGCACAACCCCTTGTATTTTTTAAAAAACAAAAGTAATAATTTTTTTTTACGTAATAAATTAGTAATAAATGAGTACTAAATTTTCTGATAGGTTTATTTTTTTTTTTTTCGTAGTGGTGCTTATGGTTGTGCTAGCTTGACGGTTAAGCTAGCACAACCCCTTGTATTTTTTAAAAAACAAAAGTAATAATTTTTTTTTACGTAATAAATTAGTAATAAATGAGTACTAAATTTTCTGATAGGTTTATATTTTTTTTTTCGTGGTTGTGCTTATGGTTGTGCTAGCTTGACCGTTAAGCTAGCACAACCCCTTGTATTTTTTAAAAAACAAAAGTATTAATTTTTTTTTACGTAATAAATTAGTAATAAATGAGTACTAAATTTTCTGATAGGTTTATATTTTTTTTTTCGTGATTGTGCTTATGGTTGTGCTAGCTTGACCGTTAAGCTAGCACAACCCCTTGTATTTTTTAAAAAACAAAAGTAATAATTTTTTTTTTTTACGTAATAAATTAGTAATAAATGATTACTAAATTTCCTGATAGGTTTATATATTTTTTTTCGTGGTTGTGCTTATGGTTGTGCTAGCTTGACGGTTAAGCTAGCACAACCCCTTGTATTTTTTAAATAACAAGAGTAATAAATTTGCCTTTTGCGTAATAAATTAGTAATAAATGAGTACTAAATTTTCTGATAGGTTTCGGTTGATTGTGCTAAAATGGTTGTTCCAGCTTCACGTACCTAAATATATAAACATATACAAAAATAAGAATTGAACAAATATCTGAACAGATGTACATTTAAAAATAAAATTTTATGATTTTGGACGTTTTCAGCGTATAATTTTGGTATTTTTATGATGATGTCTCGATATTTAGTATTTGGCGTAAAATTTTATATCCAAGTAAACTGTCATTACCTTTATATTGCATAGTATACGAGATATGCACAATTATTTTCATCGAAAAACTCGTATTTATGTTTGAATAGCATTAGTATTATTTATATTATTTACAGTTGGATTCTGCACAAGTTTTACTATATTTCAAGATCATCAAACTAATTAAAATTGCTTAATAAGTTATTTTAAGTAGACGTCAAAAGTTATTTTAACAAAAATCACTTTTAAAAGTGAGGTTAGAATACGGGCCTATATTTTTTACAATTAAAAATAGAAACAAACAAACTTTTTCAAATTTAATTTTATTGCTTCATAAGGTAAAAAAACATCTAGTAAATTTTCATTTAGGTTACGTTACAAACTTTCAAAATAAAACTAGAGTAAATGCTGTACTAAAACTTTTAATTTTATTATTATTTTTAATCAATTATAACGACTTTTTCTTTGTTTAAGAAATTATTTTGAATGAACAAATTGTTATTTTTTCTAATTTATGAAAAAAGTTTTCTTAAATTACTTTTTTCTTCCAAATTGTGTGAAACAAAACGAAGAATAAAGATTTCCGAAAGTTACAATAAAAATAGTAACTAATTAAAACATTTTATTGTATTTTAGGTAGTATGTCGCTTCAAATATTTACAATAAATTATGACAATAAATAATTGAAAGGATTAAGTATTTGTACAAATATTACTTCTTGAATTTGATAGAATTTATCGACGAAATTTAAATACGTTTTTGGTAATGTAAAAGATAAACAACGTTACAAAATTGATAAAATTATATTAAGTCTGGCTTACACAACCGTGTTTCACAACTAAATTTAATATTTGCACTAAATAAATATAATGTACGTATGTGTTTACATATTGCAATAGCTCATCTGTAAAGTGTTTTTGACATATTTCAAGTGCAACACTTTCAACCAATCAACGTCAGTTTTGAATATGAAAATATACTTTTCCACAAAAACGAAAAGCTGAACT
Organism: Clivina fossor; assembly: GCA_963966155.1. Classification (NCBI taxonomy): domain Eukaryota; kingdom Metazoa; phylum Arthropoda; class Insecta; order Coleoptera; family Carabidae; genus Clivina; species Clivina fossor. The sequence goes on from OZ014560.1 coordinate 14,564,840, forward strand.
TTTGAGTAATGATATACACTTGTTTTCATTCTTTTTATATTGATTATTTTGATTTTTATTCAATATTTAGAATAACGTAAAATTATGTTCAAGAAAAAATTAAACAAAATTAGTTAATTTAACTAATATGAAAGTAATCAAATTAGTAACGTCATATGTGAATTTAATTTACAAAATTGTTTTATACGAATAATTAATTTTACAAATGTATTTTAGTAGAAATAAATATATAAATTAATGTTTTAAATACCGTTGGATATGTTTGGAATGTTATAAAGGATGTAAATATTTATTTTGTTTTATATTTTAAGGACAGGACACAGATGTTTATTATTTTTTCAAAAAATAAACTGAAATGCCAAAATTTTTACAAACTTTATACTCATTAACTTTTTGACTTTCTTCTACATAGGCAATATGATAATGTAATATCAATATTTCGATACGCTTGAAGAAAACACATTTTTAATAAAAAGGTTTTATTATAAATGTTATTTAAGATAATACAATTTTTTCCGAATGTTTAATGCTGCAGTTATTGACGTAAATGAAATAGACTATATTATTGTTTCATTTAGGATTCACAGCACAAATATTGATACATAGAATGAACACAGGACAGATTCAAACTGGAGCAATTTGAGATTCTAAAATAGATCTATATTTATGTTACATTAGACATTAAATTTATGGTTAGCATGCCAAAGACCAATTTTAAGAGTGAAAATCATTCAATAAACACAACGGCCCGTATTCTCACCTCACTTTTTCGTGAAAAAGTGCTTTTATCATTAATTTTAAAATAACTTTTTTCCATGATATTGTTGCGGCGGCTGGTCTTTGTAGTCGCGCCGACCGAACGCATTGGTATGTGGTTGACGCGATCGCAAACTCGTTACGGCTAGGGCGAGACGGACGAGGGGTGTGGGCTCGCGCGCCAGGCCCAACCAGACAGACAGAGCAGTTCGAGCCGAGCAGTGGTTGAAAGCGTGTCGCTGTCTTATCGAATCGTGCGGATGAGTGCTGTGCGCGAGCAGTGTTGAATGCGTGCGGGTGAGTGCTGTGCGCGAGCAGCGTTGAATGCTAAATCATTGACTCATCGGGTTAGCGCGTAGCGACGCGCGGGGACTAGTGGCTTGCGCTGACGAACTCTTATAAGAATATTCTTTTGTGTTACTTATGTTTGCCATATCAATGGACTTTGTTTTGCTTGTATTATTTTAATTTATATAATAAACCGTTTATAAAGATTTGTGGTGCGTTTAATAATTATTAAACCCGTATATACGCTCGTAACAATTGGTGATCAGAAGTGAAATTAATACTTGCAAATATGGCAAAAACACTGAAAGACTTGAAAGTGGCTGAGCTTAAAGAGGAGCTCGAAGATCGTGGATTGCCGATAGGTGGACGTAAAACTGAATTACAAACGCGGCTGCGGGATGCATTGATAAGTGAGAACAATGATCCAGAAACATTCGAAATCAGACCCAATCCAGTGGCGAATATACTAGATAAAATGGAAGAAAATTCACAGAAGATTGACAGAAGGTTAGAAGAACACTCTAAAGCAATAAAAGAAGATTTTATAAATAAAATTGAGAGTTTAGAATCAGAATTGGAAAAGATGCAGAAACGTATAAGAGAATTGGAAACTAAGGATCAAGATGCAGGTGCGTCTATGGAACCCGTTCGGCCGGTAACGGATTCTGTTGTGAGAATACAGTCACCTACATTTGATGGTACGACAGCATGGTCGTTATTTAAACAACAATTCGAAGGAGTTTCTCTAATAAATAAATGGTCGGTTACCGAAAAAGCAATCGCGCTGATGATTGCTTTGCGCGGCCCAGCGTTAGAATTATTACAAAGCATTCCCCCGGAACAACGTGGTAACTTTGACGTTATGGTAAGCACACTGAGTATGCACTACGGTGATGCACATCGTGAGGATATGTACAGGATGCAGTTAAGAAATCTCGAACAAAAGAGCTCGGAGTCATTACAGGAATTCATGGCAGCAGTGCAGAGACTGACAATATTGGCATACCCAACTATCTCGAATTTACTGCGAAATGACATGGCGGTAGATGCATTTGTGAATGGTTTATGTGACGCAGAAACCAAACAATCATTACTTTTTATGCGGCCGAAAACAATGCAGGACGCACTAATTCACGCACTACAGTTTGAAGTTGCTAAACAAACGTCACGTTCTGCGACTCGAGTGCGTGAAGTTAACGTGCAGATGACAGATGAAAAAGTAGCTCTAATCACGGAAATTCAAAGAATTGTAAGAGATGAATTAAGTAAAACTCGAGATAATTCAGATTCTGGTAATCAAAGATCGAGATATGTGAAATGCTGGAATTGTGGTGAGAGCGGACATGTCCGTAATGAGTGTACGAAGGCGCGTCAATCGGACGAACCTCGAACGGACAACAAACGTCAGGGAAACGAGTAAGAGCCGGTATCGCAGGCCAGATGCCGGTATGTCGGGAGCAGGCCTACAAAATCGAAATCCGTTCTTCGAGATTGAGTAGCGACAATAAAAGCTTGACAGTACAAGGCTTAGTGGATGGTGAACTCCGCACGATAACTATCGATACTGGCGCTTCCCGCACAATAATAAGATCGAATCTTATTGGAGCGGGATCTGTACAAAAATTAGCAAATCGGCACGAATTAATCACAGCAACGGGTGAGAAGGCACCGATATATGGGGGTGTCCCTATACGAATGCAAATAGGACAACAAGTAATTCAAGTGTTTGCATTGGTTGCTGATGTTGAAGATGATTTCATACTAGGATTGGATGTACTCAGTCAACACGGATTAGTCGTGAATATGAAGGATCTTATGTTACGATTGGGCGCGGAAGAGATACCACTGACACTTTCGCGAAGGCCGTCTAAGGATGATTGCAAACATTGTCAACAACATCACGAGTCGACGGTCAACGTACGAATAACTAAAGTCGCAGACGAGGCTGATGAATGGAGCGAACAACGGTTGAGAGAAGAGCAACTTAATGACGGTGACATCGGTCTTTTACTTCATGAAAGGGAAAGCAATGCACGCCCAGTGTGGCAGACTATTGCTAATCGAAGTCCCACCTATAAAAGTTATTGGGCCCAATGGGATTCCCTGCATGTGCACAACGGCGTACTGAAACGCAAATGGGAATCTGAAGACGGGAATACCAGCAAACTTCAAATTCTCCTTCCGAACGTTCGAATCCCGGTTGTGCTTCGAGAAATACACAATGGTGCATCTGGGGGGCATTTGGGTGTTAACAAAACACTGGCAAAGATCAGAGATAGGTTTTATTGGCTGAAATGTCGTGCAGATGTAAAGGATTGGTGTCGCAAATGTGACTCGTGTGCGGCTAGTAAGGGTCTAGCTATTCGGAATCGAGGAAAGCTACCACAGTACAACGTCGGTGCACCGTTTGAACGCAAGGCCGTACCTCGGCCCTGTAATGACTATGTGCGTGAGTTACCAGGCCGCGTGGAGGCGATACACGATGTCGTTCGTAACGATATATCCGTAGCCAGTGGACGAATGAAGGCACGATATGATCGTAATAGAACGACAGCAGGATTCCATGAAGGTGATGCTGTCTGGTTATATAATCTCGTACGGTTGAAGGGTAAATCCTCAAAACTTCAAGCAGATTGGGAAGGCCCATACCGAGTAATCAAGCGGATCAATGATGTGGTCTACCGGATTCAACGCTCCCCAAGGACGAAGATGAAGGTCGTGCATCTTGACCGACTGGCGCCTTATCACGGTGTAGCTGCTGTTCGGGACGAACAGGCTTAAAGGGGGGGCAGTGTTGCGGCGGCTGGTCTTTGTAGTCGCGCCGACCGAACGCATTGGTATGTGGTTGACGCGATCGCAAACTCGTTACGGCTAGGGCGAGACGGACGAGGGGTGTGGGCTCGCGCGCCAGGCCCAACCAGACAGACAGAGCAGTTCGAGCCGAGCAGTGGTTGAAAGCGTGTCGCTGTCTTATCGAATCGTGCGGATGAGTGCTGTGCGCGAGCAGTGTTGAATGCGTGCGGGTGAGTGCTGTGCGCGAGCAGCGTTGAATGCTAAATCATTGACTCATCGGGTTAGCGCGTAGCGACGCGCGGGGACTAGTGGCTTGCGCTGACGAACTCTTATAAGAATATTCTTTTGTGTTACTTATGTTTGCCATATCAATGGACTTTGTTTTGCTTGTATTATTTTAATTTATATAATAAACCGTTTATAAAGATTTGTGGTGCGTTTAATAATTATTAAACCCGTATATACGCTCGTAACAATATTAAAACAAAAGAAATAGTTTACGTAGAAATTAAAACTTATTTTTTATTACAATTTAATTTTCAAAGACAATAATTCTCTCAAAAAAATATAATCGCTTACATTTATTTCATGTGTAATACTATTAATAGTAATTTTGTAAATTTTCAAATTTAATGTCTGCAGTTATAAACTAAATAAATCTTAGATTATAGTATTTTATTTTTGCTTAAATCGCCATTAATTTATTTCGATGACCTAATTAAATTACTAGTCAATTTTTAAATGAAGAAAATGCATTGATCTTGCCGGGGTTTGAACCCGGGACCTTTTGATTTCGGGGTTCAAACGCCGACAAGATCAATGGATTTTTTTTCATTTAAAAATTGACTAATAATTTAATTAGTTCATCAAAATAAATTAATGGCGATTTAAGCAAAAACAAAATACAATAACTTAATATATAATACGCCATGTGTAATTAAGAATATACGTAAAATAAATAAATCTTGTTTATAGATTTAAATGCAGAATTTTACGCTCTACAATATTTATTTAAAACAATTTTTTCTAAAATAATTTGGGGAGTAATGGTTACAGAAAACCTGTTTTTCTATGTTAACCACCTACGAGTATGTACATATATATACCTACCTTACTACTTGGTACATATTAAGAATTAGATTATTTAATATAATAGATTTTCCAAAAATAATAAATTTAAACAATCTATATATTTTGTATCTGTTGATGGTGCACGTTTAGAGCAGGTAGATGAATTTGTGTATTTGAGTAGTTCATTATCTAAGGATGGTCGCTTTAATCGTGAAATTGCAAAAAAGAGTTAATGTTGGTTGTAAGGTTTTGGATATTTTTGCTAGGAATGTAAATGTTTCCAAAGAAGCCCATTTGAGTATATACAATGCTGTTTTGGTGTATGGAAGTGAATGTTGGGTTCGGCTGCAAAAACATAAAAGAAAAGTGACTGCTGTTGAAATGAGATTTTTACGTGTGGTATATTTTGTATCTAGAGTGTGACATTGAAAAAAATGTTATTGCAAAAGTTGGTGTTAGTCAGTTTAGATGGTTCGGTCATCATGAGCGAATGTCTAATGAACGTTTGATTAAAAGAATTTATATGAATGATTTTGAAGGTATATGTTTGCATGAAGTTTAAAGTGGTATGGTTGAGAGTATTTTGCGTAAGCGAAAGTTTCCAAATAGTAGAGTGTCAGTATGAATGTGGAAGCTAAAATTGCTTGTCTGGATAGGGATGTTTGAGGGAAACTGATTTCGTGATAGTAGAAAGAGTTTATGTTACACCCTTTTGGGTGCATGACGTGATTGTGGTATCTTATATACATATATGTAATATATTCTGTAATTACAGAATAAATTTCCAATTAACAAGTATTTTCTTTCCAGGTGCATCACTATGGGCAATAGGTCAAACGAATCTTTTCGGCGTGGAAACACCTCTTCTGCATATGTTCCTTTTCTCCGCTCTAGTCTCAGCCGTGGATCCAGTCGCCGTTCTCGCCGTCTTCGAAGAGATCCACGTGAACGAGCTGCTCTATATTGTCGTTTTCGGTGAATCGTTACTGAATGACGCTGTCACTGTAGTGCTTTATCATATGTTCGAGAAGTACAGCGAAATGGGCTACGAACACATTATCTACACGGATGTTTTAGCCGGATTCGGATCGTTCTTTGTCGTTGCGATTGGCGGAACGATAATCGGCGTACTTTGGGGTTTGGCGACCGGATTTGTGACACGGTTCACCTATCAAGTACGCGTGATTGAGCCGATTTTCATTTTTGTGATGGCTTATCTGGCCTATTTGAATGCTGAGATATTCCACATGTCCGGTATTTTGGCGTGAGTATATTTCTATTTGATTTACTCTTATTTGCAATTCCAAATATAATTTTATAGTTTTCGTAAATTATACTATGGTTTTGATTATAATTGGAAATAACATCTGATTGTTCTAGCATTCATTAAAATAATAGATATTTAAGGTAACATAAAAAAAAAATATATAAATAATATAAAATTAATTTATTTAAAAAATATAAGCCATAAAATGTCTTCTTTTTTAATTTCTTTGGCACATACTACTATTCAATTTAACAAAATCCATTAAATAGTGTTTACACTTTTATTTACTTTACTTAATTAAAGTACGTCATAAAATTAATGCGTTGTATGACTATAATAAAGTTATTTTATTTTTATTATTTATTCAATATATTTTTAATTACAATAACAATTATTTGCTTTTTATATAACATAACAAAATATATTTAGTAATACAAATGTAATAAATTAATTAATTACAACATTTTTTAAAATTAAATATTCATTTTTATCGGCATATTTAAAAGGTATATTTATTTTAATACATTATAGACTATAAAATAAAGAATGCAAATTGTTTTAAAGTTTATGGTCACATACTTCTAGTCTAAAGTCTAGACTATTATTAAAATTTTATATTGTATGTAGTACAGAATAATTAAATCATAAATGGAAATGTTACTATTTAAAATTAACCGGAAAAAATCATCAATTTTATGTTAAGAAACACCACCACAGAATAATAAAATACAAATTAATTTATCGCGCTTTGTTCCCGTTAATTTAAAGCTTATTAAAACCAAAAAGTTATATATTTTTTACGATATTACTGATATTAAAACTTGTATTTCAAATAAAATTGTAGAAATTTCTGTCTTTCTTTATTTTAATATTTAAATGATGAAATCGCCATTAATGAACTAATTAAATTATTAGTTAATTTTTAAATGGAGAAAAATTTATTGGCCTTGATTTTTCTTAATTTAAAAATTAACTAATAATTTAATTAGTTTATTAGTGGCGGCTTCAGCATTTAAATATTATACTAATCTAAATAAATTTTAAATATTAAACTTAAAAAGTATTTTTTTAAAATTGTATTTGCTCTTTTTTTACATATTCTCGTCATGATAAAATATTTTTGAAATATTATAATAGGTTTTCTCAAACATATATTTGTTATCATTTAAACTACATTTAAATAAATGACAACAGTTATATAAGTATTAATTACATAGATTATGTAACTTCTAAAAAAAAAAATTCACACTCTTTTGTTTTATTATTATCTATTATTGTAATAATAAGTTTTTTACAACTAATGACGTTATAAACAATCCAAATACGAGTCTAAAAAGTAAATTACCAATTTATTAAATTGAACATTTTATTTTATTTAATATTTAACGGAAAAGGAAAAAAAAGATCAAAAATGATTCACACGAAAAGAATCTTATGTTACGTCATTATCGTGAGAATAAAGATATAAATAATTATTAGTAAAAATAGATATATTAAAAAAAATTGTACTTATTAATTCATTCTCGTCTCGTAAAAGTGTATAATTGACAGAAAATATTAATAATAAATAAGTGGTTTCATATCAAGTAGATGACAATATTATTAATGGTTGATACTGCTAGCTTGATTTTTTTAATGTTTTAGTTTAATTATTTGGTCTTGTATTTATAATAGTTGCATGGTTTCAATACCAGTTTTAGATAAAATTTAATTTAAAATCGATAGTTTAGTATTAGTTTTACTGTGTCAACTGTTTTTTCTTAATGATAATCTTATTATTTTGCTGTATTTGAATATATAATATTTTTTGTAAATATATATAATATTGTTTATATATTTTAAAATATTTTATTTCCAATCATAGTTAATGTGATGAGAAAACTCAAATAAGAAGTTTTATTTAAGATTTAGAAAAAATTTGAAAAAGTTCTAAATGTCCCCATAATTATAATATTTTTTAAAAGCACTATTTGATGTATATTCCAAATTATTTTTAAGAACTTTATTTAGCTTTATGTAGATGTGGAAATTATGCCAGATATAACAAAAATATCAAATTTAAAAAATACTAACTATATTTGATAACAAATAGTCAAATAGTATTTTTAACCAAAAATGCATATAAAAGCGAAAGATCATTAATTTTAAATATTGATTTTAAATTATAAACATTTTGTAAATTTTTAATTTTATGTATACAAGGAAAAAAATTGTTTAACGGTAATGCACTCAAGTAATATTGATTATATTGATTTATCATTCCTAATTATTAGATAAATTTAAAAGATATCTACTTTTCTCATTATTGTATTGAATTAACTTTTTTTTATAATGTATGTAATTTTTATATGACATTAACATTTTGTTTTTTGTTAATTATTTTTTAATAAACGGAAAATTACAATAACATCAAGTACTTTCGATAATTCTGCATAAAAATTGTCCTAACTTCAGATCAATCATAATATAAGAGAGAAAATTTTTGTTTATAAACATAACAAAGTAGAAATTAAAATCATATATTGATGCCCATTCCGACTATCCTACTTATTACAAAATTATTGTTATGTTTTAGTTATAATGCTATTTATTCTGAATTAGCTTATGAACATAATAAAAATTTGTTAAAAAGACTTCATAATCTCAATTTTTGACTGCACATAAAAACAACAACAATTGATAAAATTAAAATCGTGCATCTGAGATATTTCTTCATAAATTTGTAAGTATAATAGTTTGATTCAGAACCACTAGTTTTTCACTAAAACTTAACATTAATTTCGTGAAAAATAGAGTAGTCCGACTAAGTGTTTATTTTTTATAGATTAATAAGTTATAAACAGAAATTTTAATCATCTATATGTTTTAATTTAATCAATAAAAGTACCAACTTTGATCGAATACATCTAAAATTGTATCTCATATATTCTAAGATTCTCTGCAAACAAAATAATTTCTTAATATTTTATTATATATATATATATATATATATATATATATATATATATATATATATATATATATATATATATATATAAGTTATTTACTTTATAATTATTCTTGAAAAATTAGTTTGAAAATTTCCAAGGAAAATAGAATTAATTTTCCACAATTATTTTTCATTGCACATTACCGTAGCATACGATATCCACAAATACCAAGCATTTTTTTGTTTTTTATCTTTTTATAAATTTTCTCTGTTGTAGTATAACATTTTGCGGCATTACGATGAAAAACTATGTCGAAGCGAATATTTCGCATAAATCGCATACGACCATCAAGTATGCAATGAAGATGCTAAGCAGTTCTTCCGAGACAATCATCTTTATGTTTTTGGGTGTCGCCACTGTTAATAAACACCACGACTGGAACACATACTTTGTTGCCTTAACCATTATTTTTTGCTCTTTTTTTCGTGTTATAGGTAAGTGAGAATTATATTTTTATATATTATCAAGAAAACTGAGATTTACTCGTTAAAGAGGGACTGACTCATTTAACCAGTTATGAATTGAAAAGATATTTTGAAAGATTTGCAATGTTGACATGGTGATAAGTTTGGCAATGTTGTCATAATGAATGAACTATATGTTTGTCAGTTTGTCAACATTCATTGTGGCGAAAACGAATTTTAAAATAAGTTTACATATTGTTAATGAGTTTTCCCAATGACGAGACTTAGCTAAATTGCTTTTTTACACCCGAAAACATTAAATTTTTATCGAAAATAGTAGATTCGTCAATAATAATATCAAAATCCTAAAGCTCATTTCTAAGATAAAATTGACAAATATATAAATTTACAAAAATTTAATAAAATAATTGAATAAGATATTAATTGTTTGATATATAATGCTATTACTCACGCTTGTGCGTTTTTAATATTTTGATTATGTCTTGTTCTACAATTATTCACACATTCACAAACATTTTTTTTTCAAAATTTGAACTTTATACAGTTTTAATAGAGAATACGGATGTGATAATATATTTTTAATTGGACAAAAAATGATATTTAATAACAAATTTTGTTGAAATATTTGTATTTTCCATTATATGCATTAAAATAATTACTAAACAATAATTTTCAAAATAATTAGATTGTAATAACTGTAATTAAAATGGTGTTTTATCTTTATTTTTCATTTTGCTGCTACATGTTATTTTATCAACTTTTTTGTAAGAAAAACTACGAAATAAATATTTTTATTTTTACAGAATATATATAAGCAAATCCAATAATAGCAAAAATATATATTTTTAGAAATCAGATAAATATATACATACTTTTGACATGTCTTATATTTGTTTTTGTATTTTCACAAAAAATGTTGCTTATTCAATGAAGCTTTTTATTGAATTCAACAGATAAAAGATTTCAATTTTAGCGAAAAATGGAATATTAATTTGGTTTTCATGTATTTTTCAAATTCATATTGTTAAATAATTTTCATATCAACAATTTAAAAAACATTATTTTATCTTTTAGATATATGTGTTTTGAGTTATAAAATAATAATTATTTATAATGCTTTTTGAAAGTATTATAGTAAACACCTTTAATATGATTGCTGCTTAATATATTAATAAAATTACAGTAAAATCAAATTAAAAAATATTAATTTTACTAAATTCGTTACTACATTAATGTTGCAAGTTTGTTTGTATATCGTAATGTAGTGTTACGAAATATTCTATCTTTTTCCACCAAAATAATTAATTATTGTATTAAGTTGAGCTGTACATTATTGTTTTCCTACAAATATCAATTGATTTAAAATTGACAAAGTTGATTAATTGATATTTCATTGATTTGAACTTTAACATATTTTCATCTTTTTTATTATTTGCATTAAACAAATGTATGTAACTATTGTCTCCTTTTTCCAATAATATTATTTATAGATCATGTTAAATTCATATGTGAAACGAAAAGATTGATGATTAATTATAAATGTGAATTAAAAATAAATAAAATATTGGAATTTTATGGATTTATTTGTTAAAAGCGAGAAATGATAGCACATAATTATTTTTTGGTGTTTACTTGTATGAGAAAGCCTTGTTTAGCGCTGTTTCGAACACGACAGATTTCGCTTTGACACTGTTTACAAATTAAAAGAATAATAATGACAACAAATCCAAATATCGACATCGAAAATAGTATTCGAGATATATGCAGATAAAAAAAATATCAATATAAAATACAGACTTATCTTGTTTTAGTATATCAATAAAAACTATTTCAGCTTGGTTTTACATAGTGTAATATATTTTTTTACACTAATTAACAGTGATATACGAGATATTTCTGTATATCTTTTACTGGACATAGTATTTATGGAACAATTTCTAAAATTTCACTTAACTGCATAGTGCAGAATTTTAATCAAAGTTTATATTAAAAATCAATAGATTTGGAATATGAAATTTATTGATATTTGTATTAAAATAAAAAAGCTTTTGACTGAAGCTCTGTTTTATGTAAAAGAAATCTTAAAGAAACCCTATAGTAATATTTATCATGAGTATGATCTTGATTATTTTGTAAATAACTATAAAATTGGTTTCTTAGACATGCTATTGCGTAACATAATTATTTGCATGTAATCACGCACAAGTATGTAATAGTAAAAATCAAACATGGAAAGACTTACCCCAAAGTTGCATTTTTAAAAATTATTCGGATTATTAAATATAATTTTTATTTTTCTATATTAACATTTGCTAATTTTGTTAAATAAGAAAACAAGGGAATATATTTTTTTTACATTAATCAGTTAGCTAATAATAATTAATGTATTTCTTAATTATTAATAATGTATGTCCTACCAGTTTTAACTTTTACGATTTGAAATTATAAATAAAATTCTTAAAAAAAAAACCATATTTAAAACTTAACGTTCTCATTAATTGTTCTCCAGGTGTGATAATTCTAACGTATATCGCCAATAAATTTCGTCTCCAAAAACTGGACAAAGTCGAGAAGTTTGTAATGTCCTATGGCGGACTTCGTGGTGCTGTAGCATTCGCTCTCGTTATGCTGATCGATCCAAAACACGTTCCGATGCAACCGATGTTTATGACCACAACAATTGCCGTCATCTATTTTACCGTTTTCTTCCAGGGCATTACGATTAAACCGCTGGTGAAGATCCTGAATGTCAAACGTGCCGAAAAACGAAAACCAACGATGAACGAACGGATACATGAAAGGGTGTGTAACAGTTTATTTGCAATCATATAATTTCAATTTTTAACTGCTACCCCAAGATAATTAAACACCAAGACAGGTTACGCCATAGCATAATTTATAGAGTGTACCTAATCTGAGAGAGGGGAAAAACTGATAACGTCACCAATGTCCGTTGTAATGCCATATCCTGCGTAATGCCATATTCTCATGGTGTAGAGTATACTTCTCTTAACATAGTAAAAAAACTTTCAGAACTTATTATATTAAATAAAAAAAAACGGCTTTAGGATATAGTTCTGTATTAATTTTTACGTTTCGACGTACTCAACATACATCATCATCAGGAAAAATTATAATTATAATTTTTTCTGATAATGATGTACGTCAAAACTATATCCTAAAGCCGTTTTATTTTTATACTTCTCCTGTTTGCCACTCACGTATTTATTTTTAGTTATTTATTTATGTTTAGTTTATGGATCATTTAATGGCTGGAATTGAAGATATTCTTGGACAACATGGAAATTATCATGTCCGTGACAGGTAACAACATAACAATATTACATTTAACATTTTTATTCTTACATTCTTAGTCAATACACTTAGTTTTCTAATATAAATAATTGTTTCTTAATACTTTAACTTCCACAATCACTATAATAACCGTGGGTGTAATCTATATCAATTCTATTAAAAATTGAGATTTCGTAAAAAATCTTGTTGTACATAGCAAAGCATTTTTCTTACAGAATCTCAGAATTCTTATTTTAACAGAAGTGGTACAGAATAAACTCAATAAACAGTTTTTTTAATGAGCGCTGTTTTTATATTTTATAATTTTTCAGATTCAAACGTTTTGACAACAAATTTATTCGACCATTACTCTTACGTAATTTGCAAGGAGCCGAGCCTAAAATTTTGGAAACTTATTCAAAACTGACAATGAAAGACGCAATGGAGTATATGAGAAGAAATGCATCTACAATTGGTAATATTTCTGGAACGGAATCTATGTCAGCGATATTCAGAAATTATACCGGAGCCAACTTTAATGGAAGGTATGTTGTTTTATATCTGTTATTTTTTTTTCTCGATTTTTAATATTTAATATGCATTAATTATTTAACTATTTAGGCTTTGTACATGCAACTGTCATTTATACTCTTTAATTTTAATTGATTCTTAATAATAAATACACAATGATTTTTTATGTTTTATATATTGTATATTCATACAGTGTCCGCCAAAAAAATCTAAAATTATTTTCAATTTATTTGTAAATACTAAAAATAAGTAGAATAATAAAAATTACAAGTTGGTATTAAGACAAATATTTATACAAATATAAAAATAAGACACTTTGTACATTTAATTTGAATGTAAGTTAATCGATAAAAAATAAATATTAATTTCTGAAAATTGAAAATACATTTATATTTGTAAATCCAAAATTTAGTTGCCGAATATTTGATTTTGTTTGTAAGTCATGAAATTTCTAAAAATTGAATAGAGAAATTGCAAAATCCAAATCGTGTGTGAAATTTTGGCACTTGAAAAATCGAAATACGAAACTACTGCGTTGTATACTAATATTAATTATTGATATTTTAAGTAACACTGACGATGTCTGGGAATATAGACGAAATGTTGGCTCATTATCAATCAAAAGGTATCAAATTATCAAGATGTTACATTTATTTAATTATCAAGAAATGCACTCGTAGTAGATTTATATATCTGTTTTTGCTGGAAAATATTTCACTTGTTTTTATTATTCGATCAAAAGAATTGTCTGTGTGTGCTATTATAAATAAATCGTTGCATGAAGCAAAGAAGTCTTTCTTTTATGTTTAATGTGGTTTATCAGTTTTTTATTATGAAATGTTTTTATTCACTAATATTACTGCATCTATTGACGAAAGCTTTAATTTCTGATTCTAAAAATTATTTTTATACTCTCAATTTAATTGATTGAAGAATATGCATAAACTCGCTGAAGCTCGGTTTAAATTTATTTGCAATAATTAATAAATATAACCTATTCTTTTTTTCGCAATTCTTATATAGAACATATAATACATACATATGATTATGATTCTAAACCTTTTTTTTTATTAATAATATCGACATTTAGCAACCAACAAATAGATTTATTCTTTTTATTCCATTTTTTTGTAAAATAAACGTTTAGTTATACAATATTAGTAAAACTTTGACATTATTTATTATTTCCTCATATAGTATAGGTTAAGATTAAATATTTTTACATAAAAAAATTTAAACAAATTGTCTGTAGCGATAATGCATAATCTCTATTAATTAAACTGACTGTAACATATTGATTGCTCAAGCATGAGAAAGTTTGTACCAATAAATATTCTAAATCGAATAAAAAATTTATAATCTATTCTGTAAAATTTTTCAATGTTTTTATTTGCACTATATTTTCTTAATATTTTCTATTTTCTAATGTAAAATTTTCTTTATTCTATCTTTATATAAATTATTATAATATATGTATAAATGTACTAACAATATCGTATTTATAACCGGCCTAAACCAACTATAATATATTATTTTTTTTCTATAAGGAGAATGGCACAAATGGATCGTATATATACGATCCATTTGTTCCATTCTCCTTATACAAAAAAAAATTATCAAAAGGATCATCCTAATTACTTTATAATATAATAATATATTATTGTAAAAATATTTATAAAATTTAACGTATACTTATAAATGTTAGAAGCCAGCGTAATTATATGCTAATGTAGTACTTAAATATTTTGTATAAATATACTAACAATAAGTAGACGTAAAACGCACTTACTGTAAACCAAAAAATATGTATTGTTTAATTTTATGTTAACTGGAAATTATACCGTAACTCTTTCGTTAAACAAACAAATATAATAAATATTAGGAATATATTTTGACAATAATGTTTTAAACTCATAATCATGAGACTAGTTTTAATGAAAGTGTTACAATTCTAGTGGAAATAAATGTGACCATATTAAAATTAATGATTTTCTAAAATTATGATCTGATTTCAGTCCAAGTTTCAGTCAATTAGATACAAGCACATGGAACATAGATATGCAAGAATTGGAATATAATCCGTCTAAAAAAGATCTGACAGATGCTAAAATTCATCATTTATTGGCAGAGGAATTATGCAAGCCACGCAGGGTAAATTAGTTTTCAAATATTTATTATCTTAAATTTAAAAAATGTAAAGATGTAAATTTCAAATGCCCACAATTTTTTTACTGAATTTTCTATATCAAATTAATCAGAATTTACTTATTTATCCAAAATCTTCAATTATTATTTCTTGGTTTCAAAATATTGTTCTTGAAATTCTTCAAAATTTATAAAATGAAATTTTTAGCATCGTCGTCTAAGCTACAGCCGACATGCAGTAAACGACAGAGATTTATCAACACAAGTCAATTATAAAATGCATATGAACATAAGGCGTTTAGTAGGAGAACGCAGACATCATCACAGAAAAAGTAAAAAATTAGGAAAGGTATTAATCTCCAATATTATCCAGTTATTTCTTGATTTAATTTTGTTTCTTTTTTATTTACATTATAGGAAGGTAAACAGAATCACGTTAGTTTCCCAGAATTTCAACAAAATGGAACGGCTAAACAATTTACTCATGGTAATTACAAATACTTTCAACTAATTCTTATTTCTAAAGTAGCAAAGAAACTATACTTCTTATAACTGTTCTGTTATCAATTTTACTTGTATAATTATGACAAAATATTTTTAGGAAAACTAAAATTAAAACCGTGTTTGCGACTGTAATATGTACTTGTGTTATATTATTGAATGAAATATTTAAAAAAAAAAAACAGTTTAATTAAACTATTGAATTATTTATTTGTTGTTTAGATTATATAAATGAAATATTACACGAACAAGATGATGCAGATACACAATCAATTAAGGAAGAATGGGATAGTCCAATTACTTTTACAGCAAAATCATCACGTAAGTGTATTTTTATTATAATGTTTATGAAAATAATTACTGGTATATGTTTTTCATAATTTATATGTTATTAACTAAGAAATAAATATAAAAAACGGCTAACTAATATGTAATAAAATTCTTGCAAAAATACAGTTATAATCCTAATAAAAAATTAAAAGATTTTGCAGAAGTATTTTATGTTTTTCGTTGATAGTGTAGGTAAATAATTTATCATACTACTATATTTGATAAATTATTTAAAAGCCGAAATTAAAGATTTGTAGTAATTTTTCTTTTCAAAAAATATTTATCAAATAACTACTAAATTTTATATAACTACTAATTCTATTTATATCTCATAAGATCATTTACTAGAAAAAAAGATAAAATATCTTACAAGATATAAACAGAATTGGTCCATAATTATGTTTCTTTAATTTTAGCGTTGCTAGATTTTTTTTTGCTTTATATGTAGGAAAACAAATACCGAAGGATGTAATTTTTTTTGCATCTGAATGTGAGCGATACTAATCAATGTGCATTGAATAACTTTTTTCATTAGCATGTTATTATGATCATTTACTAACACACGATTTGTAAGAAAAATTATTTATTATTTGAATGAAAATAGCAGCTCCTCTATCTTACATTGATTACGACTTTTTATATTTATATATTACCTTCTTTAACAAGGATAATGATTATTTATTTGGTTAGATATCTAAATATATTGTTTACGTTTGATTTTCTATAAGAACAATAGAATAATGTGTATAATGATATTTCACATTAATATATTGATTCTATCTAGTTGATTTTCAGAAATTTGATGATTAATAACCGGATTTCGTAGCATAGTCGTAACCTTGGTCGTAAACGTAACCAGATATAAAAATAGAATTACCAGACAATATAAATACCAATACTGACGATACGCTACGATCTCAAACAAAAGCATGTTTTGTGCGATCTAAAACATTTGGAATAATAGAATGAAAGTAACAAATTTTCACTCATTAGTTTGACCAATATTATGATTATGTTACCTGCTACAGATGAGCTTTATAATTATAAGTTATTGAATTAAAATCCGTAGATTTTATAAATTTAATTGTAAATCTCAGACAATCTAAAACAGCCATATTTTTGAAAATAATTTTAGTACAAATTTAATTTTATAATAAATATATCATTCTTGTGATGTTTTGTTTTTCTTAATAAAATAATTTTTGCAAGAGTTTCTGTTGCCTAAAAACTTTTTTACTAACTTATATTTTTATAATAAATATCTAACTCTACTTTAAAGTAAAATATTTCGTTTTATATAAGATATTTCAACCAAAATTTCAACATCGAATACACCATATTCATTATAATTCACTCATACGCAGCAACAAATACTTAAAAATTATAAATTATATAGATAAATATATTGAGGGTGGTTCTTTATTAAAATCAGTCACTTTTTCACAAACATCATAAAACATAAAAAAAAGCATTGAATTACAAGAACAAAAAAACAAAATGCAAATAGCAAAAACATGTACCTTGTTTATAGCGAGTGACGAGGGCTGTCCATTGAGTACTGGTACCGAATATAGTGGAAGTACTTCGCATCAGTACGCCCCGTTAAGTACGGGCATGCGCAATAAGCCAACAGCGGCCGAAGGCATACTGCCTTGGCGAAGAGATAAATCCAACTTGTCTAACTATACCGGTACGACCCTCCTAAAAAGTACTAAACAAAAGTACTTTTATCTATTCCACACATTATTGGTGCATACTTAATCATTTACAATTTTGAACGTCTTTTACCAACCACCCAGTAGAATAGTTTCATAGAGAGTCTTTTTTTCATAAAAAAAAATAGTTTTTTGAAGGGATTTGGTAGGTATTTTCTCGCTAGAATTCAAGTGAAAAAACACGCTGCGTTATTCAGTATTATTGTAGTTTACTATTTCACCGCACAGGTGGCGGATACCGTAATTTAATATTTTGTATTTTATTCTAATTATAAATATTATTAATACATTTTATAAATCACTAGTTCGTCATTCCATTTTTATACATTTTTTTAAATTAATGATCCCTATTTCGAACCTCTTTTAGAAATTCTTTCAACTAAAATCATTTTTTAAATATGTTATTCAAATTATTTATTATTATTTCCAAAATTTTTATTTGATTTTGATTTTGTTTTGATTTAATGTGGAATGTAAAATAATGCATTCTATAGATAAAAACAGCAAAGACATAATTTGAAAGAAATGTTAAAAATGCTGTAATCGAAAAGAATTTTTAAAAGGATTTGTAAATGCGGGTCTATATATTTATAAATTTAAACGAAACCAACCAAAAAAGTGATAGAAATAATTTTTAATTCATTATAATTAATAAAACAATGCGATTTTGTTCAGTTTATAGAGCAATTAATTAATTATATATAGATTTTATATGTGAACTTTTTTATTTAAACAAATTTATAAAAAAAGTAAATATATATATATATATATATATATATATATATATATATATATATATATATATATATATATATATATATATATATATATATATACTAATTATTACATATAATTTTTAAAGAAGTTGTTTATTAAAAGAATAGCAAATACAAATGTTCAAAATCAACTTATAAATATGTAAAAAAATTCAAACATTTTTAACGAAATATCAAAGTTCAAACAATGATGTAAAAACATGACGTAATATATGTTTATTTTCAATATTTATAGTTAGAGTTAAAATATATTAAATAAAATTATCGGAAACTATAAAATGGTGTATGCTTTACCTTATAAGATAAAAATATATGCTTCCAACTGTAGATAAAATATATAAAAAGAAATTATAATACCGGAATGTCATCCAATCAGGACCTGACCTACAAAAATTACTAGACTAGCATTTATGAATATAATATTAAATTGTTAAATTTTTAAGGATGAAAACTAATATTTAGTCGCACGAATTAAATATGTTTTATAAACAATGTATTTATTTTATACTTATATATTTATTTTTACAAATTGTTTTCGTCTAGCTTATTTTTTTATCTTTACCTACCCCATAGCACGCTTTATTTATTCCTAAAAAAGAGAAAATGTTGCATGAACTTGCATTTCTGTCTAAATAACTACATTGTTATTTCTATATGTTTTTTCCCGAGCAGATCTATTTTATATCCAACTATTTTGTATAAATTTTTGTTGTTAATAGTTACGGATGACGGCATGTACATGGAGGCTGCAAAAAGAATATCTAGAGAATATGATGGTACGTTTGTTTAAATGCAATTTTCCATTTTTATTCATATCACTTTTTACTCTTTTAATGTTGTTAAAATTAAATGTTTTTTTATGCTTTACAGTTTTATATTTAATATTTCAATATAATACTAAAATTAAGAGGGTATTTATAAATTGGTAAAATAATTCGTAACTTAAAATAAAAGTTTCGAAATGTTTTTAATATGATTGTAGGTGCTGGTGACATGGTACGAGTTACAACACCTACAGCAACTGAAACCATGTTACCATGGAAACGTAATGATGATGATGATGAGAGCGGTGCCGTGCAGCAGAATGAATTTCCAGCATGGGCATCAAATAAAGAGTATCTTGCTTACAATTCACCGTCCGCTACCTTTTTGGGTAACACTTATTTCAAGCTCTATTTGCATTTTTTTATAATTTATTAAATCTGCATTTTTTTTTTATTTTAACACTTATAAACCTGTAGAAAAATATCACAAGAAATTATAGTTATAGTTTAGTTTAGATTAATTAAATTAATAAAATATATAGGTATATTTGATTAGGATTCATAGAACTGTAAATAAAATAGTGAAGATTATAAATTGTAAATTTAGCAAGAAATTTCAATCAATGTGCAGAATATAATATATTTTTAAGTGTAAATGTCGAAAAATTTGGTTTTTTCAACGTTTTCAACGTTACGTTTTAACGTTACGTTGTACTTGTTATGTAGTTTTGAACGAAACTACGTGACCGCTTATGAAACACACAACACATATTGCGCAGTTTCAGTTTTAAGAGTTGGTTTTATTGTAGCCAAAGTTTGAAATTTTTTAAGTTAGTAGGTACTTTGGTTCAAAACCACTAACACAACAATTCAAGTATAATGTTAAAACGGAGAAAATAGAGACTGGAAATGCAGCTTTACGTATTTTGAAATAAGTTATAAAACAATCAATTAAAATAATGCAAAAAAAAATTTTTTTCTTACTTTGATTGAAATTATTAACTTGTTATTCTCTAGTTTTGTTTGTGGTTCTATGATAAAAAATTTGAAATAATTAATATTGCACATTTTTTACTTGCACAAACGAAATAAAAAAATATAGGTATAAAAATGAGTTAGTATTTTTTTTCTATTCTATAATTAAATAAATAAAATAAAATCTAATTTAAAGATAATAAATATTGCTTTCAGTCTGGCTTGCTTGCTCTATATGGCTGCACAATACTTGTATAACTTTTGCACAAATTTCTCGATGTTAATAAAATTGATATTATTGCACACAAATAATGTAAATAATTCTATTTGCTAAGTGTCAAACAGGATGTCTAGATGTAATGTACCAAAACAAACACGATGTATAGTAAATGCAGTGTAAACGCAATGTAGCCTATCCATAGTTGTTATAGTGTGTAGGCTTGTGCAGTGGCTTGCGTATCGACTGCATGGACCGTTTGTGTTATATGTGTTGACAGGTGGCATAGAGAATCCACGGTCGTCTGTGATAGGTCTGTTCCGGCGCGAGAGTACCGGTTCGGCATCGGCGCACATCAGCAGCTGTGATTCATCGCCGCGCCATGAGCATCGCGGTTCCACGGCGGGCATAACATCGACGAGCAGCGTGGCACCAGGTCCGGCTACCGCCGCAAATCCAAACGACAGCACCGCGAGCGCAGTGCTACTCATCGAGGACGGCGTGTCCGATCCCCTCGGCGTACTGCAGCGGGGTGGTACGGCACCCGCAACGCCCGGCCAACGCAGACAGGCGCGACGCGGCTCTATGCTCGAATTATCCGGGTCTGTGTCACATTCATCAACTCCACCACAACCACCACCATCTTCTCCAAACCAACACGACTCGAATCTCGAACACTGACCCGGTGTGTCCGTCCCGTAACTCGATCGCTCGGTTTATTTATGATCCTCCTCGAACAGGTGAAATCTATTTTAGCGAAATGAGAAAAACAAAAACAAAAATCTCACGTGCCGTCTGCCGCCGTGTGCACGCACAATCATATAATTTTTTTTGACTTTCAATTCTAACCCAATCGCCTTTGTGCTGGATGTGTAGATACGGTAACAAAAAAAAAAACTAATCATTTTTGCGATTCTCCAAATATCGAAACTCATTAGTCATTAGCTCGGATATCAGGTGGAGGGAATGCGATTACCGCCCTTAGATATCAAACATTATTTGCTACCGCTGCCGATTTTATTAGAGAAATGCGATATTGCGTCCGAGCGATACACTTCCCTCCGTCTATAATCACTATCAAATCATACATGATATTCTCTTTATTAGCATTTTGATTATATTTAAACGAATATAAAAAGAATTTGTACAGTTAATGCTTATCAGTAATATAATCATACAATAATTAATAAAATCGAAAATCGAAATTAACCTTAAAGTGTAACTTTCAATTTTATTTAAATTATCATCAAAATACTGCAACTGACTATTTGTTTACTTATATTTTATTGAGATTAAGAAAAGTAAAGATTTGCAATAAAAAATATATAATTGTTGAACGTAATTGGTGTACACATTCATTTCGTTTTCAGGCATATTAACTGAAAATACCAATATTCTATTTGAAAAGTTTATAAAATTTTACTTTATTTGAATTGAATCTTAAATTGAATCTTACTACTATATTTTTATTCGTGATATCAGTATTCTTTTTTTAATCAAATAATTTGTTATTTATGAAGAAAGTACCTTTAAAACTGACGATGAGTATAAATCTATTAATATTTATTTGTCATGTACCTTATAACAGAATATCATTTATGGTTTGGTTTCTAACCTACTAATAATATTTTTTTATGAATAGTTTATTTTCATATTTTTTTTTTATTTTCTTTTTAATTGGTAAATAGTGTTCTCTTTATGTATTTTTAATTGGCATATATATGTGATATATTAAATGTATATAGATTTAGGTGTGCACAGAAAAAAGGCTATTCATATCTGTAAATATACTATATTTATATATAACAATCTCCAATTGCTGTTTGCTCAATCACAATTAATCTACCGAAAATATGTGTACGTGTTAGCTTAAACATTTCGGAACGTCGTAGAATCTATAATTTGAAACTTTTGTGCATTTTTCATACTAATAAAATAATAAGTTTTACTTACAAGACTACTTATATAACTTTACTATTATTTTTTTCCTTCATCGTTTCTACATGCACTCTATATTAATAAACTTGCATGCAATATACATATTTGCCTGTTGCACTAGCTTAAAATTTATTTAAAATCTATCACTAACTTTTTTTTTCATATCTTCTAAATAAAAATATAATAAATAAATAATAATTTCTATGAGTACGAGTCAAAATAAATGTTTAATTTTTAAAATTTTATTAAATATTATTTCCTGTTCACATTATACGACTTTTATGTGTCTGACTATTGAAAGAAGAAAACAAATCTTTTTGTTGATGTAAAGAATATTACATAAAAAAAAAAAACTAGATATTTCATGTTTTATTTCACTTAACTTACTTCATTTAGTAAAATTAGAGCACGTGATATCTAGTTTTTGAATTCTATAGTTTATAAAACTGTTTGTTTTCTACTCCTAGACGTTGTATGCATGATAAGTCGTATAATATGAAGGTTTAAATTTACATAAACGTTTTACTAACTATACTTGTATACTTTGAGGTATTCTAACATTCTGAAACAAATGTGTATTATATAAAAAAACTAATAATTTTGTAATTTGTAATTGCAAGTTGTTTTGGTGTCCATATACAATTTTTTTTATAAAACAAAATATTTATCAGAATGTAAAACTATTTTATAATTCATTATTAAGGTATATAAAATCTAAAATATATGATTTTAATTTTTTTTTTTTTTATATTTTTGTTTTTAAATTTCAAAAATAATAAAACGATGAGACTGTATCATTTTTAATAATTTTAATTTACAAAATCGCTCAAATTTTGCCGAAAATTACTCTAATAATTTTTTAAAATACAGTTTAGATAATTTTGACTCATCTTTACATATTTTTAATATCACGTGTATCATTTTATTAATAATAAAAAAATTAGAATGCAAATAAATTAGATCTAAATTAGACACATGAATATTTGTTTCGATTTTGTCACAGATCCCTAACTCGGGACACAATTCCAGAAGAATGTTCCAAAATGATAAAACAGCATAGTCAATCGTCAACATCTTCGGATCGTCGTTCAGGTTCAGTGTCACTACCCCGGCCAACACTGTTACGTTGTACACCTAGACCACCTGTTCGTCGGCAACAGACAATGGGCACAGCTTTGCTAAGTTCTTCGTCAAGTTCCATAAGCACTATGGAGGATACTGACGAAGACTTGCTCATGAAAGCTGGACTCTGAATTACAATAATTTACCCTATCGTCAATATACAGCCACATATCTCATTTTGACGCAACATTGTTAACAATAAATTTGTTTGGCTTCATTGCTGTTTTAAATTCGTGCAAGTGCAAAGTGACAGGTGATAATACAAAAGAACTATTATGGATTTACGGATACTAATGGCCTTCCATTTGAAGGATGTTTTTCTAGATTCCGCTTTCGTGTACAATACTAACCGAGTTTTCGCACAGTTGACACTAGTTAAACAAACATTTCTATTATAAATACATATAGACTTATCTTTGCTGATGTATAATTTTTCTAAAAAAATGTCTATTGAAATATTTATAAAATATGACTATACATACTGGATAGTATGGTAATATTTGGAGACTTGCGTCCAAACATATAGACAGATCGACCTAGTATAACGCAATATTAGCAATCTGTTACTGAACTCAGATTCTTACTATTTGTATTTCTTTTATTTTATTTAAAATTCTAATGATTGGTATTTCAATTCGTTTTATACTAAATTTTGTTACGGTAAGTACAGTTATCTTATTAGATTATATAATAAATATTTTTTAACTATTTTAGAAATTATTCACTATTTATTTTAATAAAATAAAAGGAGATTTGCTACATTTTAATTATAAATATTTTATCTTTTATTACTTAAAGTAGAAGTAATAATTTAGGCCTACAAGATTGAAATACCTCATCAGTTAATTTTGAAAACGAAAGAGTATTACATGAAATGGCCTATAGATCTACAATTAAGTACCCAAATTTTATCATATTATCCAAAATAAAAATATTTAAATTCCACATTGGTTTAGAAATAATTCCGAACTGAATTCATGTGGTTTAAAAATACTCATGATAAAATCGTAGTATTTACAATTATAATACTAAGTATTTCTATTCTAGTTACAATTTTCTGTAACTAATCTACTTTTATTTTATTCTTTATTGCATTTGTATTCACATTTATATTGACGAAAACTGTCTTTATTTTAAATTACTAGAACATTTTTGCAATAGACAGAGAATAAATTTGCCGTATAACAATTTGCACATGTTTTGACTATATTTTAAATTATAAAAACAATTTGATGTCTGTACAAAGCTTTCTATTTAGTCATAATAAATTGATTCCAAGTTACTAGATGCAAGCACTGTACTGATTAGTAAATATGTCAGAATTATTGCTCATTTTAGAAGAAAAAAAAACCTAGTGCATATGTGTTGAGTTAAATAAAGAAACTAACAAATATCTAAAATCTGTTCTGTGAAAATAGTGACAGTTACTTTTAACAACGAACAAATAGTTATTTCTGCTTTGAAAAATTCTTGAATATTTATAATATCTAATCAGGGAAAATTTTAAAACAAATCAAAATATTGTTTTAGATTATTATATACGATACTGGACTGTTAGATATTGTTTATTATTCAAGTCTATTAGTAATTATAAAATTTAGTAACATTTAAATATTTAAAATTGCATTATTATTTGAAGTATACATTGATTCACACTCGAAAGTAATTATTATATTTAATGAGTGTGGGAAATAATTTATAGATCCAATTGAAAATTCTCTATATTTTTTTCTTAGGTAAAATATGAATAAATTATATATTTTTAAAATAATGTCAAAACATAAAATTCATTAACTTTTTAAATATATTTGTAAAAATATAAAGCTATTTTAAGCAAGAAAAACAAATTTATATTTATAATTCAAGTGAATAAAAAATATATTGTGGCAATAATTTCAATATTAAAAATGCATTTTATTTGAATTTTATTTAATAAAAATTAGTATTATTATTAATGATCTTAGCGCATTTTAGTGATTTCTGAATTATATAATGAAATAACCACTAAAACTGTTATAAAAGTATTTTACAAAGGCTTAATGTATACTAGATGGAACATTTTATATATTTTTACTATAATTTTTAATGGATTGTAGATCAGTTATGAACAATAATGATAATCCAAAAATGTTGCTATAAATTCGTGAAAAAAATCACTAATTGTTCCATAAATTGTTATTTTTTTATTTTCAAGAATTTAAATTAATTGTTTAACTAGTTTATTTTTACTAAGTTAATAAAATATGTCTTGAAAAAAATTTTTAATACTATCTATTTTTAAAGTATTTTACTAGTACATATAAAAATAAATATACATTAATTTACGATTAACCTGTATAAAATAAATAAAATTTTAAATCGTTATGAGATGTTTCAAAAAGTGAATTATTTTAAAGAGATTTTTTTTCTCTACAATTGTATTGTATTGATAATATTTTATGCTATTTAAAATTTAGTTATATTTATTTGTAATTTATTGGTATTTTAATTTAAATATGTAAAATACGAGTATTACTTTTAAATCTATTTTTAATGTTTAAAATCTGTTTGAACAGAAAATATACGAGGATTTCAGTGGAAAAGCGGCAAATCGACCATTTTATCGAAATTGATATTTTCTTTGTTTTTACTGGAAGAATGGATTTTCAATCACATATTGCAATCAATTTGAATATTTGGCAAATATTATATATAGCTAGTCGTATTTGTAAACATTTGTAAACTGGTTATTTCTATTCATTAAACAGTATTACAAAGTGTCGGTTCACCGCTTTTCCACTGAAGTCCTGATATGTACAATGGTTCATCTAGAAATATAAAGTCTTTGGTATTTTGTAAATTTTGAAATAATAGTGATAATAGTAATAAAATTTAGTGGTGTAAGTAGAAATAATTTTATTTTACAAAATGCTGATATGGGTACTGTATAGAAAGTATATAATATGAATGTGCCTCATTTTTATGACCCAGACTGTATGTTTCCTAAGTATTTAGCTGGTCATCTGGGACATGGTGTAAATATACTAATTAAAAGAAAAACGTACATTAAAAGTACATGTAAGTTACCAGTAGGAAATGATTTTTTTTAATAGTACTTATGTAATTGGCTTTATTATATTCCGTATCTTAATCATAAAGTCAAAAAATAAAATGTTAAATTGAATAATTAGATTATATTTTTTTTGCTAAATTGTATAAATTTAAAAAAGTTTTTATTCTTATTTATGAAATTGGGTTTTCTTCCAATTTTTTTTTAACTAATATTTTACAACTGGACAATATACTTAAATAATAAATAACCACATTCATTTAAATATTGAAGTGAAAAATATTATAAATAGATATTAAATAAATACAATATTTAACAAATTTTGTTTTTCAAAAATTTTATTTAGGT
The DNA here is from genome assembly GCA_963966155.1 of Clivina fossor. Classification (NCBI taxonomy): domain Eukaryota; kingdom Metazoa; phylum Arthropoda; class Insecta; order Coleoptera; family Carabidae; genus Clivina; species Clivina fossor. The sequence goes on from OZ014560.1 coordinate 14,592,135, forward strand.
TTTTATAAAAAAAAAAAAAAACATTTAAAATGTTATTTTGAAATATTATGAAATATTATATTTCTTTCCCAGAAGTAAAATATAATTTTTTTATTTAAATGAAAACAAATATTTTATTTATTTAATATTATTTGTATTTTTAAACATCCAAGTTTTAATTAAAATATCCTCTGTGATTAAACATGCTAATAAAAGCGATATGAAAGAATTGTGAAAAGCTATATCAAATTATTATTGTTAAAATAAAATTTACGTAAAATTTATGTTATCTTGTTTTAATATATCTATTTATAAATTAATACAACAATACCTGATATTTTCTTCTAGTACATTTTTTTTAATGATTATAAAATTAGTTTCTTTGCAAAAATGAAATTTGTGTCTGGTTTACAATAGCAACACTAAGTGTTGCAGGCAGGTTTCGTTATTCTCGGGGATTGGAAGATCAAGAGAGACCGACCACCAAATTCAACAGAATTTTTCAAGGTGAATTCAACTTGACAACATGCAGACACACACACACATACACACACACAATTCTCTCTCTTTACTGTCAACTTATTTTTTTATAATAAATTTTTTTTTCTATTTTTCAATAAAGTCCTTAAACAAAAATAACTGTGTATATTTTTGATTGTTTCCAAGTTCCTCTAATATTAAAAAAAATAAAAACGCGTCCATTAAATTTAAGTAAATCCTTCAAAATTGTCAAAATTCTTGTCATATTTGTTTAATATTCTTTAAAACATTGTTAGAAAACCAAATTTGTTATTAAATAAATCATTTATATGTGAATTTTCTTCCTAAATGAAACACAAAAAATGCACTAACCTTGCTGAGAAAGCCTATAGGCAACCAGTTTTGCAAAATTTGTGTCAAGAAAGCAAGAAATGAAGAAATTAAGTTTTTGAATTTTTATACACAAATTTGTTAACTTTTTATCACAGTTTTGAGGGTTGACTTAATTAATAAGGGGGTCTCGTAGGGGGTTGATTTTTGTATATGTTGTAGTACGTACCTGGTTTAACTAGCGGTTCGTAAGGGGACGGCAAATTTTTGTTATTTTTGCGAAATTCCCAGCCGTTTTCGAGATATTCGCGATTAAAGATTTTTTTGCAAACATTAATAATTAATAGCCGAGGGCTCGTAAAAATGTATCAAAATGTATCGATGTATCAAAATGTATCAATGTATCACTTGCTTATTGGCAACCAGTTTAACATCAGTGAATTGCGGAAATGTATAAGCTAAGGGGTATTAACAAAATTGTATCAGGAAAGCGTAAAATGCAAGATTTGTATCAGGAAAGCGTTAAATGCAAGATTTGTATCAGGAAAGCAAAAAATGAAACATTTTAACGAAATTTTATCAGGAAAACAAGAAAAAAATTGAGATTTTTTTGTATTCTTGTCACAGTTTTGGGGGTTGGCTTAATTAATAAGGGGTGTCGTAGGGGGTTGATTTTTGTATATGTTGTAGTACGTACCTGGTTTAACCTGAAGTTAGTAAGGGGACGGCAAATTTTTGTTATTTTTGCGAAATTCCCAGCCGTTTTCGAGATATTCGCGATTAAAGATTTTTTTGCAAACATTAATAATTAATAGCCGAGGGCTCGTAAAAATGTATCAAAATGTATCGATGTATCAAAATGTATCAATGTATCACTTGCTTATTGGCAACCAGTTTAACATCAGTGAATTGCGGAAATGTATAAGCTAAGGGGTATTAACAAAATTGTATCAGGAAAGCGTAAAATGCAAGATTTGTATCAGGAAAGCGTTAAATGCAAGATTTGTATCAGGAAAGCAAAAAATGAAACATTTTAACGAAATTTTATCAGGAAAACAAGAAAAAAATTGAGATTTTTTTGTATTCTTGTCACAGTTTTGGGGGTTGGCTTAATTAATAAGGGGTGTCGTAGGGGGTTGATTTTTGTATATGTTGTAGTACGTACCTGGTTTAACCTGAAGTTAGTAAGGGGACGGCAAATTTTTGTTATTTTTGCGAAATTCCCAGCCGTTTTCGAGATATTCGCGATTAAAGATTTTTTTGCAAACATTAATAATTAATAGCCGAGGGCTCGTAAAAATGTATCAAAATGTATCAATGTATCAAAATGTATCAATGTATCACTTGCTTATTAGCAACCAGTTTAACATCAGTGCATTGCGGAAATGTATAAGCTAAGGGGTATTAACGAAATTGTATCAGGAAAGCGTAAAATGCAAGATTTGTATCAGGAAAGCGTTAAATGCAAGATTTGTATCAGGAAAGCAAAAAATGAAACATTTTAACGAAATTTTATCAGGAAAACAAGAAAAAAATTGAGATTTTTTTGTATTCTTGTCACAGTTTTGGGGGTTGGCTTAATTAATAAGGGGTGTCGTAGGGGGTTGATTTTTGGATATGTTGTAGTACGTACCTGGTTTAACTAGCGGTTGGTAAAGGGACGGCAAATTTTTGTTATTTTTGCGAAATTCCCAGCCGTTTTCGAGATATTCGCGATTAAAGATTTTTTTTTGCAAACATTAATAATTAATAGCCGAAGGGGTCGTACGAGGTTGGGGGTTGAAAATGATATAGCAAGACAAGTGTTGCCTAGCAGATTTCGTTATTTTTGCGAAATTTGCAGCCGTTTGCAAAATACTCGCAATTTTAGTAGTAGGGGGTTGATTGTTGGATGAGCGAGAAATGAAACATTTTAACAAAATTGGATCAAGAAAACAAGAAAAAAAATTGAGTTTTTTTCATATATTTTTACCACAGTTTTGGGGGTTGGCTTAATTAATAAGAAGGTGTCGTAGGGGGTTGATTTTTGGTTATGTTGTAGCACGTACTTGGTTTATCGTCGGGTTCGTAAGGGGGACGGCAAATTTTGTTATTTTTGCGAAATTCCCAGCCGTTTTCGAGATATTCGCGAATAAAGATTTTTTTTTGCAAACATTAATAATAAATAGCCGAAGGCTCGTACGGGGTTGGGGGTTGAAAATATTATAGCAACACTAGTGTTGCGGAGTAGATTTCGTTATTTTTGCGAAATTTGCAGTCGTTTGCAAAATACTTGCAATTTCAATTTTTGAATTTTTATACACAAATTTGTTAACTTTTTATCACAGTTTTGGAGGTTGACTTAATTAATAAGGGGGTGTCCTAGGGGGTTGATTTTTGGATATATTGTAGTACGTACCTGGTTTATTACGGAATCGTAAGGGGACGGCAAATTTTGTTATTTTTGCGAAATTAACAGCCGTTTACGAGATATTTGCGATTGAAGATTTTTACTAATTTTAAGGGATAAAATTGAGAAAAAAATGAATACAACACATCTGTTTTTAACAAACTTTATTCAACAATAAGATAAAATACATTTCACCAAGAAGTTACGGAAGGTGCAAATTTTCTTATTTTTGCGAAATTTCCAGCCGTTTCCGAGATATTGGCAATTATAGATTTTTTTGCAAAAATGCAATTTCTGACTGAATTATACGAGATAGATAGTTTAAATTTGTACCATTGCAATCAGTGCATCCAAATCTATAAGATTCAATTTTGCAAAATTGTCAAAATTATCATAAATACGTGAAATATTTGACCTTGAATTTCTGCAAACAACTTTAATTATTTTTCAAACTATAAACTTTAACAAGGGTTAAATAACAGTTTTGCAATCAGAATTTTCAAAAAATGCAAAATTTCCACTCTATGACTAATTTACTATTTATTATTTACTAATTAATAGCGAAAGGTCGTACGGCGTTGGGATTGCAATGTTATAAATGACACTGAGAATAATAAAATGAATTGCTGCACGCAGGTTTCGTTATTTTTGCGAAATTCACAGCCGGTTTCCGAGATTTTCGCAATTTTAGTTTTTTACGCACAAATTCGATAAGTTTTTATATTTTCTTACAGTTTCGGGTTTAATTAATAAAGGGGTGTCTTAGTATGCTAATTTTTAGATATATTGTGATACATACCTGGTTTATCAGAATTTTGCGGTTTTTGCGAAGTTTTCGAGATATTGACAATTAAAAAAGATGAACATGATATTGATTTTTTTTCATGATTTTTCCTATTGTTCTCTTTAAACAAGAATATATTTGAAATTTTTTGATTAAGTCAATTATTTTAATTACACAGTAATTAAGACTATTCCATAAAATCAAATTAAACAAAACAATAACGTAACTTATCAATAAATTATAAACTAAATAAATCAATAACTGCCTCATTTAACTATAACATATTTGAATAAAGCAATATTTAAAATTTCTATCATAAAGTTATTCAATGCATCAAAAATAAAATTTAAAAATACCTAGATCAAGTTATAACCATTTTTCTTAAACTGTCATCCAATTTTCGTCTCCAATAAAATTGAAGATAAAATTGTTGCTGAAGAGTGTAAAGTTTCTTCATATAGATAAGTATATGTCTTTCGGATGGTAATAATAATGGCTATACAATTAATGACAATATAGTGGTCTCTCACTCCCAACACAATGCAATTTCACTGACAACACTATATAATAGACATACACAAATCATTTACAATTATTAACAAAGTCATTTGGTGTACAAAATAATTTGTAAAATATTTAAAAAAAAAATAAGAAAAATTAATGTTATTATAGGTACAAGAAAAAATTTTAAAAATTATAAACGAAATAAACAGCCGACAAAATTCTTCTACTTCTGGACTCCGTAACCCTGTTTTTAGCAAACAAAATCAGTTGTACAATTAGATTTTCAGGATACAAAATTAAGGAAAGTATGTTTTTACTCTTCATATAGGAAGTAATAATTTTAATTTATTTAAATTATTTCAACTTTACGATTGTAAAATATTAAATGTTTAATTATTTAAATGCAAATGTTTTGAAATAAATTTCAAAATATTTGATTTTAAAACACATTTTTTATTATATTGAGAAACTTTTAAATTGCAAAAATATACATGCTCATTATACAAAAAGAAAATATTTTAATACATGAATGTGGAATTAAAAAAAAGGATAATTATCATATAAAATCAAAAACAGAAATTAAACGTTTCATCATATTGTCGTTTTACTTCGTAATGTATACTAGTTTGTCTAATTAAATTATCAATAACATATATATTTTTTCTCCACTAAAATTTATTATATTACATTCAGTCGTTTTTAGTTTACAAACTATTTAGCTTTTTTGACTTTTCTTCATCTGAATAAAAAAAATATGTTTCTTTTATAACAAATATTTCTTAAAAAAAAAAAAACTAAAAAGTATAATTTGCAAAGTTATATAAACCTTAAACATAAAATTATATACATAAAAACAGAATAATGCCTTTTATAATTTTTAATCACATACAAAAAAAACTATTATTACATAAACGCATGTTAAAATATTCTAGAATTCAATAATCAATTCAAAATAAGAGAGAAATTTATTTAAAAATATGGAAATTTCAAAATAAATTATTTATGAATATTTGAAATCGTTTTATACAATTCTATATAATATTTTAACATTATTAAAATTGACTATATTTATATCGATAAATTTCAAATAGATGCTAATTGCAAAAAATCAATTTCACATTAATAATAATAATAATAATGATTCATTCCAATTAACAAATTACTGAAATTACATCCGATATAAATTTACGATTTTTGGCTAAATAAAACTCGAAATTATCGTAAATATTTTTGAGCAAATGAGTTAATAAAGTCGTTGATTAGTTTTTCGGTCATTCACAAAAAAATTACAGTGATAAAAATGACGTTACAATCGTCAGTCTTTATTTGGCGCAAAACATTACTTATTTCAATTTGTCATTGTTAATTTGGTCGTCAAATGTAGTAGCTGTATTTTTATATTCAATCGGTTTGGTTGACTGTGAACTTTTCTTGCATTTTGCTCTTAACCGGTTGAATAAGAAGATCCAACTAACATATAGTAAAAAATTTATTAGGAACATGTTTGAATAAGTATTTTTATTGAATAAAGAAAGATATTGCTTAAATAATTTGCCAAAAATCGTACAAGTCAGTGCAAAAAATTTCGAAGATTAAAATAATAAAAACAATATGTAAGATTACAAACTCTGACGTGCAATAATAGATATATATATATATTTTTATCAGTTCACAGTTTACCTAAAATAACGGCAAACATTTTTTTAAAATTTTTATCTTTAGCAGTTTTTCTATATAAACATATTAATTCTATAGCATCAGACAGAGTACAAAACTGCTTGTATAGTTTTTTTAAAATATGTGTATGTATATATTGTATAAATATATACCTATATATGTTTAAAAAAAAAAAATACAATATTACCACAGTATGAAATATTTGAATATAAAATATATTACAAGTTTGTTTATAATATGTACAGGGTTATTTTTAAAATTCATATTTGAAACTAATTACAATAACGTATATATACATATTTATTTTTTCTCGAAATATCTAGCTTATCACTGAGCGGTTCCATAATTAGCATTCTTGTTATATAATTAATACATCACCACATAATTGTTAAAAACAAAACATGTATATGTTTTTCTTTAAGTATGGTCACCACTTGAAAAGTCTTTTAAACTCATAATAAAGTCCGCAATTTGTTTGAATATTTTCTTTTTCGGAACAGTTACGCACATAGAAAAATAGACACACTGTATATATATATCAAGAAAAATATTACGTTGCCGAAGCTAGATGCGACGTATAACTTATTCGGTGTCTTCGTTGTTGACATATGCACGTTTTGTGGCTTGAGCAAAATATGACTTGCATTCGCTTCATATTTATTTAATTACCTCAAAAACTTTCGAATTTGATTCGTACTAATGATATCGGTTTCATTTTGTAAATTATTGAGCGATAATATTATAATATCACTGTTCGAATACAATTCAAAAGAATTCGTGAATTATTAAATTTTCGTTAAATGTATATTTTTAATTTAAAAATTATTATAAAATAGTATACATAATCACAGTACGTTTTAGAAATATATTAAATATAAATATTTGTTTAAAAATAAATTAAGAACCATGCAAAACGTTGTGCCATTTAATGTAAGAGCTATTTTTGATCAAATATTCTGTCAACTGATTCTTAATAGATCGACCAAACCTTTTATGATTTAATTAAAAATATTTTTTACATATATCACTCTTCTAATAATAAAAACAATCAGATTATTTTTTTTATCAATGCCAAATGAAATAAGCCGCATTCTACAATTTGTATCTCCTACTTCATCTACTTTCAAATTCTTTCATACTTAACTTTTGTCTGTTTCAGAATTAATATGATACCTGCGCTGTTATAGTTTTCATAATTTTTATAAGTAGTATTACCTAATGTTCCTTACAAAAATCAAAATAAACTGCCTATTTAACTCAAGTGTAACAAAATGTACTTTTTAAAAATCAGATATATGTATATGATACAATAATATTTTTTATTTTAAAACTAAATTAGAGTTATTAGCTGTGTTTTTTTTACATTCCACTCAGATCAGTAAATCTTGTAAATGAGCTGAGCTGAGTTTTGCTGAGTGAGTTGTATTGATAAATGAAACAGTTTATTTGAAAGTGACATTTAAAATCTAAGTTCGTAAATCTAAAATATTAGATGATTTGGGTTGTTTGCGTTGATAATTTATTGCAACTCGCCGGATATCGTCTATTGTTTGATTTCAAAATAAAATATTCAAATATAAATGACAACGTATCAAACACGTTATCAAATCTTAAACTAGGAAAATTTGAATTGCGCATGTGCGCTCACTTGCATCTCAGCGAAGCATTAGCTAAATATCAAACTCAATATCGGTAAGGGAGGGAAGCAATTCACTCACTTCGAACTCAATTACGAGACGATAAATGAAACAGCTATTATTTCAAGGTTACTGATATTTGCTGATCTGAGCGTTTTTCGATGAAATATAAGCAATTATTATAAATATAAACTAATAATTTTTTATTCTCCTAGCATTTTTTGATTGCAATATTTACATTTATTATATTTAATCTCATAGTGGTACTTGTTGGAAAATCGTGGCGTTCTTAAATTATATTTTGTATGTTTTGTTGTGCTACCACTTATAAATTATCACTTTGCTGCCTAAAAATAATTACATTATTTATAATTATATCTAAACTGGTAAACAACAAACATAGGTAATATTACCGATAAATTACTCGTTACTGTAGTAATTTACAGAACCAACATTATTAATATGAAACAATATTATTTTAAAGTGTAGATACTTTAATTCTGAAACTAGATTTAGTTTCGTCACTTTTATTTAATTAAATACTTATTTTTTTTTAAATCACTGTACGAAGCATACGTAGTATATAGTTAATTTCACACTGCGCATGCCTTGTAGAAATGTAAACTAACTGATTTGATAGTAGATTGACACGAAACGTATCGTGAAAATGAGTAAAAAGCAAGTAACTAAATTGATACGAAAAACGAATGCAAATCGTTACTAATATTGCACATACCACGTCCGTCGCTTATTAAGAAGCATTCAGTCTTTAATAGGATTGGATCAGCTGCCAAGCGCAACTGTACTTGTACTGGTAGCGCCCGTAGTCACCATAGTGGGTCGGCATAACGTATTCGTTCCATTCGGATTATGATTCAATTGATTCAGATGCGGCGAGTTACTATCGGGCGAACGATAGCTCTCAATTATCAGTTCGGATGATGCTGATGCCGAGCTAGATGACGATGCGGTGCGTCGACGCAGACGTTTTCGCGTCGAATCGCTCGATTGGTCGTCGTCGTCGTCGTCGTGCCTTGTCACACGTTTGATAGGTTGTTGTTGTTGTTGTTGTTGTATGGTCTTAAATTCTATGGTTTGTGGATCGGCGGGTAATTCAGTCAAGTAACAGTCTTGATTCTCAAGTGGAGCGGAAGGCTTGGGACTTTCAGAGCTTTCAGTCTTCGGTGAAGTCGGTAATAGGTTTGTGATTAAATGTTTGACACATTCATCGACAGCGCACGGATCTTCGACGGTGTTTGTCACGTTTCCGTCAATTAGCTGTTCAAATCAAATCATATTCATTACAATTCTTAATTAGGTACATTTTCATCGAAATAGTTAACATAATAAATATAGAATAAATTTCGTAAATCGCAAAATTTAATTAATCCTTAGACCTTAGTGCTTTTAGTATTTGCTTTAAAATAAATTTTTACTTCTACCTCTTACCAAATATAAATAGTATTTCTATTTTTCTATATCTAATAATATAAAATTCAAATAAACTAATTAAAATTGCTTAATAAGTAATTTTAAGTAAATGTCAAAAGTACCTATGACAAAAATCACTTTTAAAAGTGAGGCCAATGATAATAATAAATCTTTTGATTATAGACTAAGATTTACCTATTTCTAAATTATTCACATAATTTTTCCTTATTTATATAAAATTAAAGTTATTAATTAAACATATCAGGTAATTTCGAGAATATACGAATAAATTGAGTTAAATTAGGCTAGGCCAAAGTTACTAAGTATTGATGAAACTAAACAGAAATAAATTAAATTTGCACGTACCTGTAGCTTGGCAGATCCGTTAATCAAAACCGAATACCGTTCCTTCATCTCTTTGATGAGTTTTTGACCTTCGTCTTCGGGCACCAGTGTATTGACGCAAACAAAACTCTCCACTGATCCCGAATTGTCCATTTCTAGATAGCCCACCGTTCGTAAAAAGATAAATTGACCGGTTCGAGTTTGTAATCGGTAACAGGACCAGCCTACTGTCTCTCCTCGATCGTACACTAAATTAACAAATTTATTTACTTATTATTTCGTTATTTGTCGCGTCTATATTTTCAATAATAAATTAATGTAATAAGTTTAAGGTTTTTTTTGTATCCAATATTAAACTAGATTAAAGTTTTATAGGAGTGACCGTTTCATAATTTTAATTTAATTCTAAATATCACAAAATACACAATGGTTTACAAACATAACATAACCGTAATCGTAATGAATATATCGTGTTCGAGGTGCCAACTTGTCGGTCCTGACGCAAAATTTTAAAAATTAAAATGCTTACAGTTTTTCTTTTTCTTTAGTAAAATTATGGTTTTAAACGAATTATCAGCTCTAAATTAATCTACTCTTAACAATCTTCAAATTAAATTTCTAATAAAATTGTAAATTAATTTGCGTTTTATATTGGCCAAAATAGATATTATTTCCTATTTATGTAGTAAATAATTAAATATAATATAAATAATTAAATATATTTATGTAGTTATTTACCAATGATAAAGTTTCTAAATATATTTCTATACTATTTATATTAATTTATAAAGAAAGTCATAAACAAACAAGTTAATTTTTTCGTATAAATGAGTAATAAATTTTAAATACATATTTGTCAAATATATAAATAAACAAAATAATAAATTATATTTAAAAATCCCTTTACCACAGATATATGTATACAAAAATAATTATCATTAGCAAACATGTAATTTTTTATTTATTATTTTGTTGCTGTTGTATTGGGAACTTATACAAAAAAAATTGTTCTTTCGATGTAATTTGTCTGTAATGTATAAAATATTTTAAAAGATGGGAGTCATTTTGCAATTAACAAAAAATATATTTAAACAAATTATTTTATTAAACTATTTTTGGGCTGTCAAAAATACATATTTTATATCAGATATAAAAAATTGTAGTTTGTATATTTGACATTAGAGCGTATAAAATGTTGGTGCAGGCGTTTTTGTAAGGCAGGTTATTTGTTAATAAAAATTGCTGTTTTGTTTACTTTTTTTTAATAAAAAGAACCGTGGCTTCTTTGCTCGTGGAATCGACCATCTTCCAAGCAAATAAGAAGCATCTTCGGAATAATCATTTAAAAATGTTTATGTTTCTTTTTTCATAATAAGTATTGTTTAAAAAACGCCTGATAATTCTATACAATTCAAAGTAAAATTGGATTTCTTTCTAATTCAATAATAAACTTTTCTGAACTTGTAATAAAAATATTAATTTTAATTTTACGGAAAGAATGTTAATACTAACTTTGTCTTAAAGCAATCATCGTCCATCGTACATCCTCTCGATGCATAAATTTAAATGCGGATAAACCGGCGATTTCTTCGATCATATAGCCAGCAACAAATGATATCCGATGATCACAGTTTATAATACGACCGTCTATGAAATGCCGAGTTATGTATTCGTCTTTCGTAGCCTCTATTAACATATCGGAGAGAGATGGTGGCCGGTAGAGTTTCACAAAAAATACTAATACCTGCAAAATTCACACATAACTCAATGAAATATTGTTTAAGTATTAAGTAAAAATTTTATAAATCTTACAAACATTTCTTTGCGAATTGATTTCATAATTTTACTTAAATTCATATACATAATTTTTCAACATTAATCTGCATTTATTTTTATATTTTACAATATTATTTAGCTATGTTTATTAATATTAGACTAAATAAAAATCTCAAAATATATATATATATATACTGGGTGTCCCATTTTAATCCGCCACCTGCAATAACTTTAAAATCGTGCATCGGACAAAAAAATTTTTCGGATAAAAAGTAAATGGTTTCGAGGGGGACATCTGATGCAGAGACCCTTGCTCCCTCTGGACCCCCTGAGGGGCGGGAAAGGGGGGCAACTTTGAAATCTTAAATGGAACACCCTATTTTTTATTGTAGATTCTGATAGGCCATTAAAAAGTATGTAAATTTTATTTCAAGACTTTTTTTTTATCTTTGATAGATGGCGCTGCAAACAGCATTTTTTTTCTCAGTTTATCAATCTTCAATTTGAAAAAAAAAGTGTAACTAAGTACGATATTCAAGATTTTTTCAGTTCTTTGGGAAGAGGGGGGCAAGGGTCACTGCAACAAATATCTTCCTCAAAACCATTAACTTTAAGTTAATGGTTTAGACGGGTATAACTTTAAGTTAATGGCTTCGAGGGGATATCTGATTCAGTGACCCTTGCCCCCCCCTCTTCCCAAAGAACTGAAAAGAACTTGAATATCGTACTTAGTTACACCTTTTTTTCAAATTGAAAACTGATAAACTGAGAAAAAAATGCTGTTTGCAGCGCCATCTATCAAAGATAAACAAAAAGTCTTAAAATAAAATTTACATACTTTTTAATGGCCTATCAGAATCTACAATAAAAAATAGGGTGTTCCATTTAAGATTTCAAAGTTGCCCCCCTTTCCCGCCCCCCAGGGGGTCCGGAGGGGGCAAGGGTCTCTGCATCAGATGTCCCCCTCGAAACCATTTACTTTTTATCCGAAACATTTTTTTGTCCGATGCACGATTTTAAAGTTATTGCAGGTGGCGGATTAAAATGGGACACCCAGTATATATATAGTGATAAAAATGCAATTTTATTATTTTAAAGTGCTCTTGAAAGTAACTAAATATAGATTTTTTTTGTCCTTTTAAAACTTATTATATAATATAAAAATAATCATAAAATATTGATAATAATTTTAATTAACATAGTAAAAAATCTTTCAGAACTCGTTATATTAAAATAAAGAAAGTGGCTATTTATACATACGGTATGTATACGCAATTGGCAGTATTTTTACACAATTGGCTATTTAGGTAGGTTAGGTTAGTAGGTTGGTTTAGGTTTTAGTATGTATAAATAGCCAATTGCGTATACATACCGTATGTATAAATAGCCTTATCCTAAAATAAAAAGGATTTAGTTCTGTATAAATTTTAATTAAAAAATCGACGTTACGACGTATTCTGCGTACATCATCATCAGGAAGAATAAGTAACTAGATTATAAAAATTATAAATTATTAATTAAAGAAACCAAATTGATGTTATTTTTTTTTATATAATCTAGTCACTTATTTGGTTACCTAGTAATTTGTTTCTGGTTTGTTTATTTATTGAATATGTTATTAAAATTTATATTTTAATTTTAATTAATTTTCTTAAACCGCTAATTTATGAAAAAAATATTGAAAAATTATAAGTAACACAAAAATAATAAAAAAGTTAATCTTGTTATTGCAATATTATATAAATCTAAAATAAAACAAGAAAAAAAATTATCTAGAAAATCAAATACGTAATGTTTACAAGTTTGTCGCAAATATCAACAGATAACAAATATTTTAATTATATTAAATAACAAATAACAATTAACTTTATCAAGTATTTTGTGTATAAAATTAAAAACATTAGAACTTAAACATAAACAATTAAATAACATAAAATTCGACAAGTTATATATCAGTGACTTCAAAATTTATTTATTATTATTGATAGTTTTTGAAATATCTATAATTTCAAAATGCAATTTTCTTAGACTTTGAATCATTTCGGCAATATATTATATGTTAAAATCAAATTTTCTGATAAATTTGTTGTAAATACGATTTTGAAAATGTATACAGGAAAACACATTATCATTTTGCTACAAAAAGATAAATTTATCACAAATTAAATGCGTTAAAAATAAATAATGATTTACTGTAGTAAAAAATGTATAAACAGTAATAATAATTTAGAATAAATTTGATAAACCGTAAAATTTAATTAAAAAAATAATAAAACTAAAACTTTGTTTCGGATCTTTGACTACTGGATACGTTTTAACGTATCTTAAGATTTATTATTAATAAATTAATAAATTAATAAATTCGGCTTCATTTTGTGGTTTAGAGAATTTGTTCCAAGTTTATGACATAATTATATAACATCCTAGAGAGTACTAAAATATTTTATTTCTCCCGAGATTTTTATTTATGAAGTTAAATATGTAAAAAACTTCTCTTTCTTATTAATATAATAAAACATTGTATTGTATTCTCCATCTCCAACTAAGCAAATTACACTTTATATTAAAAACCTAGAAACCAGTCTAGGATGTACTTATGTATTAGCTAATTATTAATCTTTAATTATCTTGTCCTAGTCTCCCATAAAATTGCAAAATTACAAAATAAAAACTCGACGTAATAATTATTAGAATAAACAGCAATTAATCTTCATTTAGAGATGCATATTCATTAAAAAAATAATATAAAAATATGATAGATACGTACATTATCATTAAGTTTTGCCGTTGATGCTTGTGCAATGTCTCGTGTCTGCTGTTTGGTGCGTTTCTCAATATGCGGCCTAATAATCCCCATGACGTTAAATTGTTCGTAGGTTGGAGATTCGGTGCGCGGTCCAGATTTCGCCAATCGAACGTTAAAATAACGCCGCCATTCCGCATCAACTATATCTAGACTCAGATGAAGACGTAACTTATCGTGATCATCCGAATATGCTATCGAATAGATAGAATGGCCCATTAAATCAGTCTGGAAGTAAACAAAATAAAAATTCATATTGATCTAGTTAAAAATATTCTAAGATACAATAATGCTAAATTGATTTGACAATTTTGGTTCATATATAAAATTAGGATAGTAGATATGGTTGATTTTTTTCAATAAAAATAGTTTTTTTTTCCTACTTCTATCAATGAATAATATTAGTAAATTTTTAAATTATTACTCAACAACTTTTAAAATATAGAATATATTAAAATATTGTTCTTGAAACAACAACAAAATTTTGAAAAACAGTGTTTACGTTTTTTTTTTATATGACAATGTAGACAATCTGTAAAAAATAATTACAGGCTATTAAATATAAAAACATACTTTTATGATAAAAAAAATGACATTTAATTATAAAAAAGTTATCATTTCTACTAATGTCGTTAAAAAACTCATTCCCCATAAACCGTATTGTACAAAATTTGAAAAATTTAAATATCTAACATAATTTTCAAAATAAACATAATTTGCTAAAAATTAAACAGTTAGGTTTTCGTTTGCTACAGTTACCTTTTTAATTACAACTCAATTATAAAATTAAATAAATATGACGTAAATCACAAATTCTTTATTGTATAATTTTAATCTTTGATATCAGAATTTAGTGGCTCATAGGAGAATTAAGCCTAGTAAAAAATTTGAAGTTAAAATTTATTAGAGAAAAAAATCAGTTAAATTATTCCAGACAAGAAACTGAAATTTGTAAAACTTAAGAAAACTTAAAAAAATGTTACTAGACCTAGTTTTTCTCTGAGTTACTCAATTGTTAAAATATATAATTTATTTAGCAATATATCAAAACCAATCTACAACAATAATTTTTAACTAAAATCTAGTAATATTTCAATGTTATGTATCATGAAATTAACTATCAATAATAAAATTGTCATTATAAATTAAAAAAAAAAAAAACTATTTTGAAATAAATTATAATTATCAATGTAGATTATTCATATGTTTATAATTATATATGGCTTAGGGAAACAAACTGATAAATTTGAAATAATTAAAAGGTAAAATTGATTTACCTGTAAATGTCCCAAAATTTGTTCCACTGTATGCGACACAAAAACAATTTTACCGATTGGCGTTAAAATGAGTAGAAATCCTTCAAGTTGTTCATGCATCAGTTGATCTAACGCCAATGGGTCCACTCGATTGAATTCTTTTTCAGGTATGATGTCATTAAGTAACGCTGAAATAAAATGTATTTTCATTATTTATTTATATCATCATCATATTTGATACGACAGCCCTCGGAAGAGCATTGACCGCAAATACAAAATACTTGTTTAGTGATCATCCATTTAGATACTTTTCGAAACTGTAAGTATTGCGTTCGCATAGAGCAACAACGAGTTTCGTCCAGTAATCGAAACTACTGAAGTTTTTAAGATAAGCAGTTGATCAAACTGTGTGACTGACTTTTTTTATTTATTATTTTTTTTTTAATACCGCTGACATTTATTTATATATTATTTTTTCGATAATAAAAATATTAAGAAAACTTAAACTAAATAAAATTTTCACTGGCCGGAGTTATTTATAGCCTAGGGAACAAAACGATTTGAAATTGGAAAACTGTAAATATGATTTCAGTAAAGTGACATTTTCATTAAATTTTTCAAATATAAACGTGTAAACATTTATCGAGTGTAGATTTGCACAAATAACTTCGAATTGAAATAAACCATATTCGATTTTCAAATATTGTAATTCTTTTCAAATAAAAAATTATTAAAAAAACAATTATTATATACTGTAAAAGTGTGTTCATTTTGCATTATATACATAGAGCTTCAGGTTCAACAAAATTTTTGAGAAATAATTACGATATGGCAACTACAAAAAACATTAGGATATAAATTTTATATTGTTCAAAATTTTTAAGATGTATGTATAGTTTTAGTAAATTTCTAGAGGTCTAAGAGACAGTTGCATAAAACATTGTTAACTAGGAAACTGAATATTGTCAATTGACAAATCAATGAAGCGCTTCAACTTCAAACTAAAAATTATTAAAGCTGCATAAAAATTTGCTAAAACAAACGAAACAGAACAACGTAATTTACAAACTTTCATTATCATGACTTTAAAGTGTATTATGCAGTGAAAGTAAAAAAATGACTGAATAATCAAAGTAATAAATTTTATAAATTACGACCAATCAATATCATAATTCAATTACATAATTTATTGATACTAAATTACAATATTTAATTTTTTAAATATATTTTTCTATTTTCATTTGTTTCTATGTAATATTGTAGATAATGTATAGATAAATAATATCTACCAATACAAAATAGAAATATTTAAATATTAATTTTTCTTTATAATTATCTACAAATGTATAAATGATTTGCAACGTATTTTAATGTATCTTTAAATCCGTCATTATTTATTTCATAAATATTCTAATTTAAAAGAAAAATTTATATACCGGGTGTTCGTTCGTTAAGTTCGTATGGGCGTTTAACATGCAGTTTCGATAATTTGCGATATACTTCTTTCTCGAGTAAAATTCGTAAAAATACTTAGAGTACTCTTCGATAGGGCTTCAAAAGTTCTATAATTTGGTTTTAGTTTTAATTTACTAGCATATACCGTTTGGGCGCTAGAATTTTTTTTTTATTTTTTGGTTTTTATTTTTTTCCTCAAAAACTATGATTTGTAGGAAAATAAGCGTGGTATGGAAAAATGCGGAATAATGAGTACTGTAATGGAGTGAAGAAACTATTGTTCTAGGATGCATCATTTAGTAGAAAAAAATTAAAAACTGAATTTTTGAAAATCTCTCAAGGGATTTGTTTCAAAATAAGACTTTTTCAAAATTTGCTCAAAAAAATCTGAAAAAATTCAGTAAAATAAAGAAAAATATTAACATGCCCCGTGGATCCGCCCTTGCAATACCACTGAATCCCCACTCTACTGTTAAAACCGTAGTGGTAAATGTAGCTTAATAATCAGTAAATTTTGCTATTTATCTTAGGAGTCTATAAGATCGTTGAATGTTTGAAATAGATAAATATATGAAAGTTAACTTACTGTAGTATATCCTTAAATGTGTAGCACTTAATCGTAATATGCTTGTTTTGTCCATACGTTTTGCACTGCCGGACACCATTGGCACAAGAGTCGCCAATTCACCGATGTACGAATTCAGTTTATCTCTTCGTAATTTTTCAGCGCGGTTACGTGATTCGCGACTGTTACTGTAACAAAAACAAATGCACATCAATCAATATTGCATGCATTATATATAATAGCTGAAAAAATCAATACTTTTCCAATCAGCATATTTCCTTAATAAATTATTTATTATTAGATGATTATATAAATGTTTTAATCTAAAAATTAGAAATTTACAATATTCATATTTCTTCGATTTTTAAGATATTTAATCTTTTGTTCTACATATCATTTTTGAAATAATAGTTTCCAATAAAAAACATAATAAAATTTTGATTATTTTCTAATGAAAGTTATAAAGAAAGAATGAATATCAAATTTAAATTTTTATCCACGTGCATAATTCCAGCTAATAGTATCTACATCTATTCTGAATACGGGATAATTTGTTCTTTTAAAAAAAAAATCACAATTTGCTCTGACGTGAATTGTCGGTTCGAGATATATTTATAATATGATTAGCAAAGAACCAAAGAAGAGAAATTCACATCGTCAAATGATGTAAATAAAGATCCGTCGTGGTCCTTATCTAATTTTCATACGACCACGCAGTTTTCTACAATGCAATAATAACGATATCATAAACAAACATCTAATTGAAATAATTATTTCAGTAATGAAGACGATACGAATGATAATTTATTAAAGATGAGCAAACATGTTTTTTATAGACAATTCGTATTTACTTGTATAAGTATTACAATAAATATATGAAAAGTTGGGTTATGTAAACAGAGTGAAATTTTATTATCATCCAATAAATTTGCTATTTAAATATTATTACAATTGCGATAATAACGTATATATGTTTATTATTGATTAATTTTTATAGATTTTTTAGTTCACGTATTCGTTTTCCAAACGTAATTAATTTGTTTCATAAATAAAATAATACCATCAGGAGCTGCATAAATTCATTATTAGTGTATTCCCATATGAAAATATAACATGTAAAATGAATATTTATTTGTATTGATTTATCCCGTAAAAAATAATGTTTTTGATATTATTATTTTCATTAATTCATAATTATTCTAAGTTAAAATCGAAGTTTATAATATTTTATAGTTTCTGATATAAAAAAAATATATAAGTGAGTTATACTTAACATTTCATTTGCAGTAATTTAAATACAATATAAAGAATTTCTTCCACGGATTTATATGCACGGATATATCCACGGATATATATTTAAAAAAAAACTAAATAAACAATAATAATGTCAATAACAAGACTTCATAGTTATCTATCATTTTTTCTATATAAAATTTAGTATAATATTTCAGTTTTCATAACAAATGGCACAAATTTCATGTGTCGTTTGTAGTTCTCTAGAACTCTAAATTTCAGATCATATACTAAAAATACACTATCTGTATGAGAAGCATACAATATTTGTAGACGTAGTAGTAGTAGAAAAGTTTAACCAATTCTATGATTGAAAAAAGAGCATTGAATGCATGAGTTTCATACAATATTTTTTTATAACTGTCAGCAATTACAATTAACTTACACAAACATAAAAATACAAATCTAATGTTTCTGTTATTGTATAACATAAAATTATTGATCTATCATTACCAAAACAATTCTCAATTTTTTTCCCTCTAATTTGAGAAACAAAAAATAAATAATAAATAAAATTGGATAAAATTGGTCATTTTACAAACTGCTGTAAGTTTACATATATACATTAAAATTTGTGTGATTTTAATAAAAATCTATTAAGACAAGCTAAATATCTAAGCAAATAAGTGAATTTTGTAGTAAACAGCTTACTATATTTACCAATCATTTATTATATTAATTTCTAAAAATAACACGACGTAAAAAATGCGTAAGACAAAAATCAACAGATAATTGCCAAGGTCATATTACAGTATTTTAAAAAAAATATTTATGATATATTAAATGCTGTAATACTCATGTTTTTATCACTTATATATTCGCTACTCATGTAAAAAAATGTGAAAAAATATTCAAAATTTAAACATTCCATTACTAAATTTAGATATTAAAAAAAAAATAATAATACTTAACAATTTTATTAATAAATTTTAAACTGTTTATTTGGTATTTATATTTATAAATACATACATACAGAATTATGCCATGAATCTAAAAAGGTGTGGCACGAACTCTTTCCACTATCCCGAAATAAGTTCCCTCCAAATATTCTTATCCAGACAATCAGTTTTCCTGATAAAGACAATCGTTGAGTTCGTCGAAACGTCGACTATTATAAATATTAATATAAAACTGAAACCTACTGTCGTTTTATTTTATATAATGAGTTTTGAAACATTTATTTTTGATGTTACAAAATGTTTTATTTTCTAGGAAACATAATTTATCTACGTAATTCAAATTAAACAAAAAAACTATTTTATTTTATCAATGTATCATAAAAAAATTGTTTGTAAAAATCAGTTACAGAAAAAAAAATTAGAAAATATTTTTTATCATCAACAATAGATTAGAATTGTTATTTAAGTAATTTCCATAAATCGATAATTTAATTCTAAATTTTGATAAACTATATATTTGCAATAATACAGCTGATAATGTTATCAATTTGACACATATTTTATTCATAAACAATGTAAATCGTACTAATTTTTTTTCTAGTATTATTATTATTGTTACATACGTCACAAAATATATTAACATAACCTTGAATTTTATAAAATTTATAAAATTGTATAATTTTCATTCAAATTTACATAGCATATATAATGTAAGGTTAAAGTGCAAAATAACATTTGTTACTTTTTTTTATTCTTTAATATTTTTAACAAATTTCTGCATCATAGAAAAAACAAAATTGCCGAAAAATTAATTTAAAAAATAACGTTTTGATTTACGTTCAAATATACTTTGTTAAAAGTACTGTTTAGTAATGTGACAGATGTGCACAATTTTCTTCCTTTTTTTTTGTCAAAAAGTATCATAGCATTAGGTATATTTTAAAGTGACAGTTTTAATCAAAAGAGTTATAATTACGTTTTTAGATTGAAACTAATAGAAAATAAAAACTGAAAATGTTAAAATGCTTTTTCTGAAAATTTGTAATATTTTTACTTATTTTGTTAGCCAGTAACTTGTTTCTATGTTCTGTTGTATCATTTTTCTGATGATGATTTACATAAGTAGAGTACGTCAAAACGTCAATTATTAATAAAAAAATTAATACAGAACTAAATCCAATGTCCATTTTATTTTTATATTTATTCATATAATGTAAGTTAATCTCTTTTATCATTTTATTTACGGTATACATATAATTTCAATGTAATAATTATTTTTTTATCAAAGAAAAAAAAAATTGCAGGCACTTTTATAGTATCGCAAAATTAAATATATTTATAACAAATTTATCAAGTTTTTGTTAAATTAACCATTTATTATGTATATTTTAAAAAAAGTTACATGTCATTTACATTATAAACATAAAAAAGTTTAAATTATAAAAGATATTCTTTGACGCATATTACTTATTCATGTCTAGAAAAGAAATGAATTATTTCTAAATTAATTATTATTTATAAAATATAAAAAAAGTGTTAATAAATTAACTTAAACATATCATGTAACAACTATATATATTTACTTCGTTTGAAGGTTAACAAAAGATTATTTCTTATCATTTTAACTTTGATTAACAGAATTTTTGTATATTTATTTACCTTTCTCACTTACTATTGAGAGAAAAATATAAAAAAGTATTAAAGTACACAAATATACTTTTTAAAATTAACTTTTAATTTTAATAATCATAATAATAAATATCACAAAATATGTTTTTAAATTTTGTCTACTCCTGTTGAATAATATGTTTATAATACATGTGTATTCTGTTAAGTTATACTGTCCATAACTCACAATTTTTGTCGTAAAATAAATAACCCGTTATTACTTACTAAGATACAGCATTTTTTATAGAAAACTTTGCGCAAGTCAAATTAAAATTATTTTGAAATGGCATTCACTTTATATACCGAAAAGTGTTGCAAACGTTGGTGTTAGTCAGTTAAGATGGTTCGGTCATCTTGAGCGAATGTCTAATGAATGTTTAGTTAAAAGAATTTATTTGAATGATTTTGAAGATATACATTTGTGTAGACGTCCGATAAGTAACTGGAATGGTATGATGGAGAGAGTGGCTTGCGTGAGCAAAAGTTTCCAAATAGTAGGAATAGAATGTGGATGAAACTATATTTGCGTTTCTGGGTAGGAATGTTTGGAGAAAATTAATTTTCGGAATAGTGGAAAAAGTTTGTACTGTACTCTTTTGGGTACATGGCGTAATTGCATGCGTATGTTTTTCTTCTATTTTATAGTCGTAGAAATAATATAGTTTTTCTACTCACATATTACGACTATAACCTCATCTTCATTAACATTAACATCAATATAGAAATATCTCTTACAACGCGTAAAATTCGTGCCAATTTTTGTATCTCTATATCAATAACATAAATCCTTTTACATGACATTTTTCAGTGCATGCCTTACTTTCATCTTGCTAGATGTTAGAATCTGCTATCACTATTAATTCACAAACTTCATCAACTTCAGCAATCAACCTAGAAATTTGTAAACAGCGCTGTAATACTTGTGCAGATTTAAAAAATACATGTTAAATTTTTAAAACACTACTATCTGAAATGTAAATTTGTCCTTTGTTACCGAGCGATTACTATATCAAACAAAATACAATATTTATTTAAAATAATAATAATAAGTGTGAAAGAACATTATGTAATATTTTAATAAAAATATTTAATAAAATAAATATAAACAACACGTAGTTCCGTATGTAAAAGCTATTATAAACATATATGAAATATAATCTGAGACATAATTAACATTAAAATGACATTTTGTTGATTAGTAGCCAGTGGTAAAAGTAATCATTCATTCCGAACTTTAGTCTCTCACATAAAGATATAAAATTATGTTAATATGTCATTCAATTTCAGTCTTGTTCTGCATAACTATTTTTCGGTATTTTCAACACATTTATTTACTTCTGTTTTGTTAGTAACACAAGTTAACTTTTTGGTTGTTTTTTCTTTATTATGTAATAGTTATAAATAAATTGTATTATCGTATGATATTGATAATAAAATATATTTCCCGCATAATTCACTATTAGGCTACAAAAGACTATATTTCATATATATTTCAAATTATTATTAGTAAGCATTAGTAAGTTCAGAATAAATAATTTAAATACATTAATTTTCTTAGTTTAACACACTTGAGTCGGATTTTCTAAAAGTAATTTATCTCTATAACTTCAAAGAATCTAAATAAAAAAATCTTAGCAGACTCTTAATATTTTGTATTTGCTAACGATCATTTTATAATATCCGTTTTTCAGTTTTGCTATTAATATGTCATTAAATAAATGTAGAATTAAAAAAATTGATTAAAAATAATATTTTTATCAAAATTTTGCATGTGCATAATGAACAATTAAATTGTAAATTAACACCTATGGAATAAGGAAATATGTAATTTAGTTATATTAAAAAGTTAATTTACGAATACCTTGACACATAAATCTGAATGTCAAAGGTAAAATATTTTTATTTATTAATTACATCATCTGTCAATTTTCCTTATACATTAAAAAAAGATTCGAAATTTAATAAAATATTTACAAATTACGTCGGTTATTTTTTTTAATAAAAAAAAAGTATCACATTAAAATTCAGTTTTATAATCTTTGTCAATGATAAACATTTTATAAAGTTTAGAATCTGAAATTTTTTAAAAACTTTTCTCTCAATATTTAAAAGATACTGCAAATAAGGTTATACAAATTCCAATAAATTTATTTTCATTTAATTTTGTTCACAGTATATCTACTTTACATTTAAATAAAATATTTATAATATTGCTCTATACGTACATAATTTAAAAAAATATTAATATTAATTTATAAATTTACCTGCGCAAACTATGCAGAATTCTCATTATAACAATATAAAATGTAATTAAAAATGAATATAATTAATAATTATAATGATAATTAAGCAAATTATAAAGATCAACGCTCTGGAATTTATGCGCAAAGATAATTAATTTGCAAAAATATAAAAGTGTAAATTTCAAAATTACAAATAAAATAATTGCATTTTATACTTTCATAAAGAAAAGAGTAATTATAATAGAAAACATTTTTTATAGTCAAGCTGTATTATTTCACGAGGAAAAAGAATTCTAGACTATAATAATAATCTTCTAAACCATAATTTATTTGTTATTTTTTTCACTCCTAGCACATTTATTTCTATTTATTATACAGATAATATACGAGTATATATATATATTTATTTAAATAAGGT
This sequence comes from Clivina fossor, assembly GCA_963966155.1. Taxonomy (NCBI): domain Eukaryota; kingdom Metazoa; phylum Arthropoda; class Insecta; order Coleoptera; family Carabidae; genus Clivina; species Clivina fossor. The sequence continues at coordinate 14,616,067 of OZ014560.1, forward strand.
TTTAAATATCCGCAAAAAATAAGTATACTTTGAATCTTCCATTTTAAAAAATAAATAAATAATTTTAATCGATATTGTTTATGAGAAAATTAATACTCTTTGCATTCGTTGTTTATACTTTTATTAATAAAATAAAGTAATTAATGTTATGTAATAACAATGGATTTGAGCTGTGAGATGAGTAAATTTCCGTATCAAGTTTAAAAAGTAACAGATATTAATTGATTTTATTATATACTAGTAGGAGAAAAAAATGTATTATTAACCTAAGCAAAAAGTGACATAGAGCAATCTTTATTGTGTTGAGCCCAGATACTTGTGCCCGAGGCAAAACAGTCTGGGCGAAACATAAACAGAACATTCTGCTCCAAATGACATATATTATTTTATCTTCAAGCGTTTCAAACGACACTAAACTAAAAATAAATAAAAATACATACCAATTGTTCTAATATTTATATTTGTTACGTGATTTCTGAGAATTAATGCTATTTTGGTAGAATACACAATTTTTAACAAATTTGGCGATGTATATTGCGCATTTTCTGTAATTCTTCACACATTTACAATAATCTAATTCAAAGAAAAATATAAACAATGATTTAATAATTTTTTTATACGGCCATCAAAGATGTCAAATTAGATGAACTTGACATGTTTCTTTGGTCGGACATGCAATGTCTGATAAATCTAGCGGTGTAGATTGCATTTCTACACATTTCTTTACATATTTCCAATAATCAAATTAAAATTCAAGCCAAAATAAACAATAACTTAACGTAATAATTTTCGATATGATCACCGAAGATGTCAGATTAAATACACTTGACGTTGTAATCACGTTTGGTACTGCCACCAGTGTAATAATGTACCTTATTGTACTAGTTGCATAGTGACCTCTTTCTGCATAGGCATTAATATTTTAATACTCTTGAAGAAAAAATTAATATCTGGGATTGAAAAAGTAAGATAAAGAATAGTACAGTAGTTTAAAAAATACAATTTAACATAAAAATAAAAATAGATAAATTCAATTATAAATAGTGATAAAAATGAATTAGATATGTGTAACAGAAATAATTGAAAATTTATTTGCGTTAGAATAAATTGAAATTATATTTGAATTTATTTTAATGTCTTGAACATATGTATGCATATGCGATGTGTGCATAACAGGCAAATACATTTCGAACACGTATAGTAAAAGGTCAAAACCAGGTCATCAAAGTTTATTTATTGAAAAGATTACTGCAATATTTTAACAGTATCTTAAAATGATTTATTTCATATAATATGTGTCTATTTTCATACAAAATTTAATATAGTAAAGAATCTTTCAGAACTCATTATATTAAAACAAAACGGCTTTTGGATATAGTTCTGTATTAATTTTTATTAAAAGTTATATTTATAATAAAGTTTATAGCTAAATAAAATATTAATTCTCAAACCAATTTTTACTACTTTGACTGCAAGGAAAAGTAGTATAGCGTTTGGTACGGTGTCTGTAACATTTTCAAAAAAAAAAAAAAATTGTATAGAAATCCTTCATATAGCCTGTAGATGACGAATCTGAACTTAGTTTATGTGGGTGTATGGATGTGCGTCGTCAGCTCGCTCGCTCACTCGCTCGCTCGCTCACTCGCTCGCTCGCTCGGTCGTAAGTCAAAATTTTGTGGCCGCAACTCCTCCTAGACGGTTCAACCGATTTTAATGAAATTTTCAGGATAAATTTGTGTAGTGCCCAAGATGGTCATGTGATTTTGTTTTTTTCCAGTGATGCCAACTTTCCGAGAAAAAAATTACTAAAGTTTTTAAAAATTCATATTGGCTACGTTATTTATCCGATTTTGATCAAATTTTCAGAAAAGATTTTCCTAATGCTCCCATTAATTACATAATTTTATTAATATTCAGTGTTGCCAACTTTCCGAGAAAAAAATTACTAAAGTTTTAAAATTTTTATTATGGCCATGTTATTCAACCGATTTTACTCAAATTTTCACAAAAGATTCTCCTCGTATTCATATAATTTATGTAATTTTAACAAAATACAGCGTTGCCAACTTTCCGAGAAAAAAATTAGTAAAATTTTTAAAAATTTATTTTGACCATTTTATTTAACCGATTTTAATCAAATTTGCATAAAAGATTTTCCTACTGCCTAAATAATTTATGCAATTTTAACAAAATACAGTGTTGCCAACTTATCGAAAAAAAAATCATAAAATTTAAAAAAAATTTATTGTGGCTACATTATTTATTCGATTTTGATTAAATTTTCAGGAAAGTATCTCCTAGTGCCCACATAAATTATAATATTATTAAAATACAGTGTTGCCAACTTCTCGAGAAATGTCAAAGTAGTCTATATATGGGTTTACCCATATACTTCTAATCTTGTTAATTAAGTGATTTTTACTTTAGTAATCACTAAGAATTAAAAATAAAGCGCAAATATAGAAGTTCATTTAAAGACTATATATTATTGTTAATAATATGTTATATCTAGTAACTTATTTTGTTACCTAGTAACTTGTTTTTTATTGTATATGTTTATTTATGGTATATGTCATTTGTATCTTTTTTCCTGACAATGATGTATTTCGAAATGTCGATTTTTTAATTAAAATGAATACAAAACTAAATGCTAAAGCTTTTTTTTATTTAAATATAATGAGTTCTAAAATTTTTTTAACTATGTTAAAAATATATATATTTTAGAAACTGCTTATTTACGAATCAAAACTTACCGACTTTTTTTTATATACTATATACTAAAGTTTGAACATCTTGTATATTATTAACCCTAGAAGTACGGAAAAAATTTGACAAACATTGTTTCCGAAAACGGGTCAACAGTGACCCATACAGTCTAGATATTTTTTTTGCTTTTGTGGTTAATTTAAATAAATTAATAACATAAATTATTTATTTTTCATTTATTTTTTTTATTTATATTAATACAAATAAGAAAAAAGTAAACAATTTTTTTTTTATTTTTTAGATAAATTTTCACATATTTTTACAAAACAAAATATAATAAAAATTGTTTTGTGCAAATAAATCTGCAATCTCTCGAATAGCGCAAAACAAAGTATAAACTTACACAGCTCGACAAATAAACAACATGTATTCGATAGTTACACTAATTCCGAAAACGGATCTGACGTGACCTAACAGACATTTTATGAAATATCAAGAAAATTAAAATTTATATTCATACAAATGACATCAAAAATAATAGAAGATAACAAAATAGAAGAACTTGAGAAAAATCAAGAACGTAAAAAATAATTGTAAGAAATACAATAAATAATGCACATTTTGGGTCACGATTGACCCACTTATAGTACTCCGAGAGTTAAATATATCTTCATATAGATATTAGAAAATTGTATCTTAATAATTTAATTAACAATATTACGTGACATATAAAAATAATAGATTGCATTCGTAATCCATTGGTAAATATAGGTAAATCTAAATCAAAGAGAAAATATTTAATTAACTTTTTAATTAATCCTTATGCAATAATGTTTTTAAATATTATTATTTATATTTTTCTTATGTACTTATAATTCTAGATTTTGACCTTGAATATCAAATTACGCTCCGTATGCAATTCTGTAAGTTCACTGTTTTCTTAAAACTGATTATATAACATTACATACAAAAATATAATATTTCTTTTAATACACATTACAGCATTTTAAATAAATTTGCATGTTGTTATTGCAAACAGCAATAGTTCGTGTATTTCTAAACTTAGCATGTAACTTTCAACACTCATCCTAAAAAATTGATTAAAATAAGACAGATAGTGTAGCCAAAATAAAATTTTAATATTTTAATAATCTGCACGGAAAATTTATGGTTTAGTTTTACAGTCCTGGACTTTAGGAAATGTAATCACAAAATTTCGACGACCGAGCGAGCGTTCCACACAAACTAATGAATTCTGAACAGAATGTTGCAGAATGTTTAACAATTTTTCTATTGAATGAAAAAAAAAAACAATTCTATAAAGCTACAGAACTGTAATTCCACTATAATTTAGATTATTGACAATGTTGTAAATATCATACTAAATAACTAATTATATTAATCTAAATTTACTATTTATAAAATATAATATTTATTAAAAAAATATATAAAACATTATATAACGCTATATAACAGTTGAGAATCTCATCATAATTTAGATTATTCACAATGTTAAACATCATACTAAATAACTAATTATATTAATCTAAATTTATGTACTATCTATAAAAACTCTATAAAAAAAAAAAAAATATTCTGCAACGTTACAGAACTGTTCAGAATCCCACCATATTTTAGATTATTGACAATGTTATAAACATCATACTAAATAACTAATTATATTAATCTAAATTTACAATAAAAAAATCGATTTATTTATTTTTATGTATATAGAAATGATTGTAATAATCAGAGAAAATAAAATAATTTTCTATGAGTAATATAACAAAACATTTTACTTGATCGATGACCAAATTTTATTTATCAGTAAGAAACTTATCATTCACACTGACCTTGTTATTTTATGTTATCTATCATTTAAAAAATAATCAAAAATCTATAAATTATACTACATAATTATTTTTTGACTAGTTTTAAATAAACTACAAATTAATAATATTGTACTAATATTTCATTTTAATACTACTATAATTTTAATCTCTTGGAAGCTTTGGCAGATGCAGGCAGCTTTATGATACTTTTTTCATAAATATCTCAGTTAGACAAACATGTAGATGAGTAGTTCTGCTCCAAACTGGCGATATGTGTTGTTAAATGAGCATATCAAATAAACTATAATAAAATAAAATTAGCAAAACAAATCCTTTCAAACTAGAATTCCAATTATACCCAATTAACTCTTGCGATTTCACAAACCAGAACCGATTCAGTAGAAAAACTTTTTACAGCAGAAAGAAAAAATTCAGTTAATGCAGAATGTAAATAGAATGGTTGCATTTACCAGACAAGTGCAAAAACGAAAACCAATGCTTGTCGGCATCTCTATAGAATACAATACAATATCGACGTTCTTTTTTTTTTACTTCTCTTTTTTCTATTAGGTAATGGCGCACATCCCCAGGGCTGTTTGATCACCAAGGTAATTGTCACGTGTCGCGAATCGCGTGTGCCTGTGATATGCGATTGTAGACGACCCCAGAACAAAGCAGGCAAAAATGTACTGATTAAGACGGTATTAAGACCAAATAAACAAAAACAAATCTGGCTATTATTACAGGGATGAATGAACACAGACTTTCGTTTGTAAGATGTAATTTGATCTCCGATTGAGATTAATGTTTTATAATATCCTTGGATTTAGATCTTTATATGATGAAAATTATAAGAAAGTGAAAAACAAAACATTTCAAACTTGAGTTGTTTTCTTTAAGAAAAATTTATTGTATAAACTTAAGGGGAGGTACCACTCTGAAAATTTCAAAAAATCGATTTTTTTTTTTTTACTTAAATGTGTTTTTTGAACCCTTTAGTACCAGGTTTTAAAGTATGGAAGCGTAAATCGTAAATAATAAATGTGCAACAAAGCATTTTATAGAGAGCGCTCAGCAGCGCTCTGCTTGAAACTTGAAACTTTAAACGCGTTTTTCTAGAAACATTGGCCCGTATTCTCACCTTACTTTTTCGTGAAAAAGTGCTTTTATCATTATTTTCAAAATAACTTTATGCTTCTGTTTTTCATCAAATATAAATAATTTTTCTATTTTTGATCATTTTTATTATATTTGTTATTATAAAATTTAAATAAACTATTTTAAACTGCTTAATAAATGATTTTAAGTGAACGTCAAAAGTACTTTTGGCAAAAATCACTTTTATAAATGAGGTGAGAATACGGGCCTATGTTTTTAAACTGCGTTGACAGCATACAAGTCGCAATTTTTGTCCGATTAATTTGGAATTTGGGGAAAATGTTGCCAAAACTTCAACTTAGGGATCAACTGGTCATTTTTTTGATATGTAGTTTTTTCGATTTTAGCGACCCAAAAAAAGGACGAAATTTTCAAACTTTTTTTTCAAATGAGTATAACTTGACGAAAAATGTATTTTTTGAAATCCGGCCAGTTGATCCCTAAGTTACAATCTACTTTACATTTTAATAACAAGAAAATTTATTTCAAATGGGAATTGAGCGCTCCAGCCTGTCAACGCAGCAGCAGTCTTTTTGGGACATGGTCTTGGTTCGGAGGTTGTAGCGGTCGCAATTGGTTACAAAAAGACTTCGAACTATTTGAAAATATAGAGGAATATGTGCCAAATACAATGTAAAAAAAAGTAGTAATTTATTTACATTCCTGTGCCCAAAATTAATTCGTGAAAATAGCCTCTTTTTTTTAATATTCAGGGTGGTACCTCCCCTTAAGCCCATTTGAGATGATCATAATTTGTTAACAAATATTTATTAATGCAATTTTCACTATGTGCCGTTATGCACAAAAACAATGGCTGATCTCGGTTTTTGGGTGTCTTAAAACTGATATTAGTTAAAACAAATTTTAAAACTGAGCTCGTAATATGGGTCAATTTCTCTTTTGCACGCACACTTTTTGCGGTAACGCTATCACAATTTTCGTACGTAACGACAAATCGTGTGAATAATAAATATTTAGCCATTGGCTAATAAAATAAATAAATGGCTTTAGGTTTAAGTTTTGTATTCATATTTATTGATAATCGACATTTCGACGCACTCAACGTCCGTATTCATCAGGAAAACTGATACAAATGACTTTTACAGAAACAAGTTATTTGTTAACAAATCTAAAAAAAAAGTAAACAGTTAGAAAACATCAAATTTATAAACTTCCGGCAGCTAAACATTATTAAAATATTTAAATTAATTCTAAACTAATTTATGAAAAAAAATCAGTGTTACTAAACATCGTAATCAATTCAAGTGCTTTATTTACGTTGAAAAAATCTGACGGAAAATATATTAATATTATAAATACAGATAACATAGTTTATATTGTGTAGTAAAAACATTGATTATTTGTTTTCAGAATAACATAAAAAAATAGATAGTACGATTAAAATAATATATTCTTTAAACTTTATCTACCAAATTTAAACATTCATATAAGTAGATTTAATTTTGACGAAGTACATAAATAATTTATATAAACATTATAAAGTGCATTTTTTAAGATTCATGTATTTTTACACACGTACAATGGTAAATAGATTCAGTGTATTAATATATGACCGGATGAGTCAGATCTTCCGCATAAATGAATAACATTTTATTTAAAGATTTATTAAAAACGTTTTACAACTGACTTAAAAATATAGATATTCAATATTAAAACAGACAGTGACACTCCTTAACCTGAATGTAATTCGTTCCTGAGAACCCAGAGAACTGATTAAGTACTGATTTCTGATTTACCTGTCAATTCTGTTCCCATCTCGTAAAACTCGTAGCGTATCAAAAGAAGAATTCCGTTTACTAGAAACAGCCGAAATAACTCATAACGCTACGAGTGTTACGAGTTGTGAATAGAATTAGCAGCTTAGTCGAGTAGCGAAATTTTTTACCCCATAAGAAATAAAGTAAATTGACTAAATCCATATCAAAACATATCAAAATAATTATAATATGAAAATGCACTGTATCGTAGCATCTTATACGATATTTCAAATGCAATTTTGTTATTATTCGAAAATTGTTGAGTAAAAATTATAAATAAAAAACGAATTAAATAAAAATCTAATATTTTTATTTAATTATTATTACTTCACAGTTATCTAAAAAATGAATTTTCAAACTTATAAAATATAATTGGTGTGCATGTTAAAGCGTGTAATCCAATATTCTATAAAATAACTAGTTGTTTCATAAAATTCCGATCTACGGTAGTTAAATTATAGAATAGTGTGTTATGTGATACTTTAACTAGTTATTTTATAGAATATCGACTACGCTGGCTAACTGGCATACTATATTCCTAACCTCAAAAATCACATTAATATGTATTTTAATTGACCCTGTATAAATAAATTATTACAATAGTTACACTGCTTAGTGATATTGGTATGGAAGGTTAGGTTAGGTTAATATTTTTTTTTGACAATTTGTTTTGTTTTATTAATTACTAATTACAGAAATATGTGTAATTTTTCAAGTTATAATCTTTGTCCCGTCTATTTATTTAATATTTTATTTTGTATTTTACAAAATATCTAGATAAAGTATCAAATAACAATACTATTCTATAATTAACTATTTTATGAACTAGTTATTACATGGAATACCGGAATTATACGCTTTAACGGGAACATGTATAATAAATAACATTAGTTATTTATTAAGTAAAGCATATATAATAAATATATTATTTAACGGGAGTAGAAAAATTATGTAAAATTTGAAATAAACAAATTAATAATCTCGCTCATTTAAAATAATTTATAAAATTAACTATTAACAAACATATTACAAGACTTTAAATTGTAAACATGATAAATTAATATTTCTACTAAAACAAGAATCTATTTTGATAATTATAAATAGTAAAGAATCTGAAAATTTTAGTCAAAATAATCAGTGACTTTTATTGAATAAATCAGTTCAAAATTGAAATAAAAATAAACTATGCGTAATAATATTGACCTCCATTTAGAAACTTTGTCCTAGGAAACTGTCTGTTTTACAGTCATTTATAAACATTTTATCTCACTGATATTTTGTTTCACAAAAAAAGTACAATAATTTTCATGTTATTATCTATAAATTAACATTTTCGTTTCTGTACGAAAAACCTGTTTTTCTTTCATTAAAGTAGACGCTAATATTCTTTACTTCACTTCCTGGTTTAAGTAAACAATAAATATTTCTATTAATACTTCTACTGTTATCTCAATATATTTGTAAAAGACCTTGTGTGGACTAACTGTTTTAGATAATTTTTTCAGTTTTATTGTAAAATATATTAAAATCAAAGTTGAAAATAAGTAATAAAAGTATTTTCACCTCACATTTAAAAATGAGTTTTGACAAAAGTACTTTTGACGTTTATTTAAAATTACTTAATCCTGAAAAAAAGCATTGTTTTTTAAATCCTACCAGCATAATTATTATTGCTGTCAATAAAACAATGCTTCTTTGTCAACTTTTCAAACTTCTAATTAGTAAAATTATTTGTTATTGTTAATAAAAGAATCCTTTTTTTTTTAGCTTAAAGTCAACTTTTGTTAAAGTGTTCATTATGAAACTGGCCGTTAAGCCCTTTAAAATAGTTTATTTAAATATTATAATCAAATATAATTAAAAAATATCAAAAATAGAAAAACCATCCATTAATGTTAAAAGCTAGAAGTAAAAATTTATTTTGAAATATATAACAAAAGCACTTTTTTTTATAGAAAAGATAGATGAGAATATGGGCCATAACCTTTAAAAGTTAGTGATTGTTATTGCAAAACAAATGCTGTAATTCTGTTTGCGTCTCGTAATATTCGTTACGAGATATTCTATCTTTTTCTGTCAAAAGAAGAAGTTCATTTACTAGAACAAGAAAAAAAATCTCGTAAATCTACGAGTCTCTTAGGATATATGAACAGAATTGCAGCATAGATGTATTTAAAATACCGTTTAAAATTTTGCCGTACATTTAGCTACGGAATTTTTATTTCATTATTAATTTTCATCAATGGAAAAGTAACTCTTTTCACATAATAGTAAAGAAATTCCTTTTTATGTGATAATTCTCACTATCGCTTATTTATTTACAGTTTTTGTTTTTAGTATCATATTACCCAATAGATTACAGCATGAGCATAAAATTTAACATTCATAAATTTTGCATAACGATTTTATTGTATATCTTTCAAACAGCTGAAACAAACTGAACGTGAGAAGCTGCGAAAACAGTATTTATTAATTACATGTTATTATAAACCGAGGTTACTTTACTAACAATTTTTTCCTCTCATTATGATGTGACGATGTCACAAATTACTTAAACACATTTTATAACATAACAAATAAATATGCAGTTGCACTATTTATGAAATATTTCCTTGATTACCAATTCCAATACAGGTGAGACTTTTCTTTTTTCAATACAATTTTAATTTAATTTAATTCATTAGTTTCAGCAACTTTTAATATGAGATATTCTGTATCCATTCTCTTATTAGATAACATATTTTTCATTAATAAAATAAACTGATATACATGCATTTATATTCATTAAAAATTGCAGAATTGTTTCTTTTCAACGAAGTTTTTTTTTTTTTTTTCAGTAGCTGCTTACATTTCAAAATGACAGCTGATTAGTTTCAGCAACTTTAACTTGTAATATTCTATATCATTAGTTTATTAAATTATTAGCATATTTGTCATTAATAAAATATAGTGTAAACAAATATGCTGTTAAATTAATTTTATCAGCCATTACTTCGTGATACACTTTAGTAAATTAATTGAATTCAGTTAGTCTGATAATGACTTAGTGTTCGAAACTGCAGTAACTAATTAAAGAAAATTAATTAAATGTGTATTAAGATAATAACAATTCTTTCAGAACACATTATATTAAAATAGGAAGGCTTTAAGATTTAGTTCTGTTTTAATTTAAAATATTAATAAAAAATCGACGTTTCAACATACTCTACGTACGTCATCATCAGGAAAAATGATACAAATAACATATACAATAAATAAACAGAATATAGAAACTAGTTACTAACAAAATAAGTAACTAGGTTATAAAATTTATAAATTATGAATTAAAGGAAACTAAATTTTATTTAAATCAATGCTTCCACGCTAAACGTCGATTTATAATTAAAATTAATACAGAACTAAAGTTCTTATTTTAATTGTGTATTATTTCATTTAATTCTATTATATGTTATTTATACTCATTAAAAACTTTCCTCTTTTTTCAATGCAGTTTTGATTTTCCAATAAGTTTATACATTTGTAAATGGCAAATGATTACTTTCAGCGACTTCTCATACATATTGTACATACAGCATTTTAGTTATTACAGAACACAGTTATTCGACAAAAACTGGAAATTTAAAATATCATATAAAAACAATGACTAGAACTAAAATCTTAAATTTTAAAATCAATTTTAACTAATTCCGATTTTTAGACAATAATAACTGTCATAATAAGTCTAATAAAATAAAATAATTTCCCTTAAACCATTAAAATATTATTTTGTGGTTTAAAGGAAATTATTTTATTTTATTAACTTTTCGCCACAGTAAGATCATATTTTTATTTATTATAATAGGACTAAATAAATAAACTAAAAGACCCAAAAACCAAATATAGTACCAGCCAATATCACTTTCTTATTACCAACAATATCGAAATAAATCTGTAATTTTATATATTTTATAGACCACCTTCCACCACGTTTCCACCACGTTTCCAATCAAGTAAACCAGCCTGTATATTCATAAATAAAGATAGATTTAAATGTATCTATTTGCTATATACTCCGAGGTTAAATTTGCTGTTTTGTAGTAAGCAGTATCACACATACAAATATCGATGTTTATAAAAGTAACTGGCACTAGAGAATATTTTTAAGTATTTGTAAAATTTTGGACGTCTACATGTTTGTGTGTGTATGTGTGTGAGTGTGCGCGAATGTCACGTCGCAGCCTACTGGACGAACTAAGTCTATAAATATGATGAAGGTCATTATAATATTCAGCTTATTGTCAAAACATACAAAACATTTTAAAATATATTTTCTTATACTTAAACTAAATTATATCAAATTTGACTTCCTTTAATTAATAATTTATAAAATTTTATAACCTAGTTTCTTATTTTCTTACCTAGTAACTTGTTTCTATGTTATGTTTATTTACTGTAATGGTCATTTGTATCATTTTTCCTGATGTTGATGTATCTATTATGATGTATGTATTAAAATCTTATATAAAACTAAATCCTAGTCTTTTTTATTCTAAATTATATCAAGTTATATGTACCATCATGATTCAGAAAAGATTTACAACCCAATTTAATGATTGCAGATTTATTTTCTTAAGCTATTGTAGCAAAGTTACCCCCTAATCAATTTGAAAAAAATTTAGTACGTAAAAAAAAAAAATTTTCATTAATTTTTTTTTTAAATATTGTTTTTTTTTTTAATTTTCTACTGGTGGAGTTATAATTAAAATCTGAAATTAAAATACTATTGATATAAATGTATATTCGTTAAAGCAAAATGTAATTTAATGTACAAATAGAATCGATTATAAACTATTTTTTATTTTTATTTCGTAATTACAAACACTGCTTCTGACAGGAGCTTCAACAAATTATAACAACTTTAAATTAGTTTTAATAAAAAAAAAAAAAATTGATTAACTAGTATTTTTAATATTCCAAATCAGTTAAAAGATAATTTCATTTTTATTATTTACAGCGAATAAAAATTAGATAATAAATTATAGAGAATATATAATAAAAAGTTAATTGAAAATGTGTTAAACTGGAATAGCTGAGGTAAACAAATTTCTTTGATTCATTTGAACTAAAAAAAAATTAAAAAGTTAAATTACAAACCAAATACAATATAAATTATTATTAGATAAGAATTTCAACATTTTGTTTTGAATTATAATTTTAACAAAAGCAAAGGCAACAAATTCTTGAACTTCGTATATTTGTATCGAATCATTTAGAAGCATAAATTTATCTCCTCATTTTATTTTATAAATAAATATTTGTTTATTCTATAAGCCGGTTAAATGCAATATAAAATTATTTATAGCCGAACTATTCAGTCTTTATTTTGAGTAAACATGAGTAATAACAAATTAAATTCTTATATATATATATATATATATATATATATATATATATATATATATAAATATAGAAAAAGAGAGAGAGAGAGGGAGAGAGAGAGAAAGAGAGAGAGAGAGAGAGAGTTGAGTACGTAAATAACGCCTGTCTGCCATAATATTAAGAAATATTGATAAAAATGAGTAAATATGAATTCAAATCGAAAATTCAATTAATTTTTTTTGTAAACTTCACCGTAAACGGAGATATATATATATATATATGCTAGGTCTGAGTGGTTCAGAACCCACTATAAGCTGTAAGTCCCTTGCTTGATTGCGAGTTAACGATCCGCACCATTGACAATGCAAGTAAAAATTGTTAAAAATCTATATGTTCAGCTCTTCCAGCATATAGCCCATATGTTCCACCTAGAACTAACTAATAACAATGATAATGAAAATTATTATTAATTAATTAATAATTAATTTTATATATTATTAATTATCGTCCCTACTACTTCAAGACTGTACATCTCGAAGAAAATAAATACATATATAATATAATTCATGAATAAGAATGAAATAAATTTTGCAAACAAATATAAATGTACGGTTCAAAGAATTTTCAATAAAATTCGTAGAAATATTACGTAGATTGTAGACAGTAAATATTAATAACTAGACATAGAAATAGAGAAATAAAATAAATGAATTGTTTATGAAAGGTATTGATTGCATTACGTTTGCATTACATAGAAACAATTAAATTTAAATAGAATAAGAAATAAACACATATTGAATATATGAATCGTTTTCATATTCTCACATATTTCTGTCAAAACATATAATTTTATTTTTGGAATAGTACATTTATAAAATATTATATTGTGATTCTTAAACTTTATAAATATGACCAGCTATTGTAACACTTATCAATACATATTATTTAAAATAAAAAATAAGAAATATTAATTACTGAAACCACAAATAAATACTGATAAAAAATCGTATTCAATAAATTTTTTTCCGAAATAAAAAAAAATTTTTTTGTCAAAACTAAGTTTATTTCAATTTTATAATGTTAGTTATAAAAAAACATATCAAAATAGAAATACTACTCATATTTGATGAAAGGTAGAAGTAAAAATTTATTTTAAAGCAAAAAATAAAAGCATTTTTTCATAAATGAAAGAGGTGGGAAATACGGGCCATAATTTTTTATTGAAATATGTCAAATTTTCAAACTGTTTCATATTCTAAATTAAAATTATCTTTTTCGCAAAATTAGTTTAAGTAAAATCTTACGTATAAATTTGAATATATACAACCATTTTCATCCTTCTTTGAATCTAATTTTAATATTATGCTGTTACATATAGGTAGTATTAAAATTCAGCATACTATTTATATAAATATACAAACTGGAAATTCTGGAATTTGCTTCTGTTTTAATTGCCATTACTACAAAGCTGATATAGAACTTGATTTGATTTTGACCTAGAGAAAGGGGTGTACGTTCAATTAGCAATGCTAACTAAAAATTAATACGATTATTTATAGATGCATTGCATATTCATTCAAATTGAATACTCTAATAATCTGCGTACAATTATAAAATTTATTCATAAACTACTCCTATTTGTTATGTTTTATAAATGTATTTCCGAAAAAAAAAAATATAATAGAATCCAAACTTATGACGATATAAATTATTATATATGCAATTTTACAATAACAAGGTTAGGTTTCGTCTGTTTTTACTATACAATAGCTATATACGTATTTCGATTTCACAAATAATTGATAATATTTTACGACGCCACATTTAGCAAGTTTGGCTTCTACTATACATTCTTTATTAAATTTTTTTCAAATGTACTTTTATTGTTCTTGTATTATATAGTAAATTCTCGATTTTTCCGAAGTTGTATATGGTATTGTATATGACAAAAAATTTAAAAATTAAATGCATAGAATAACAATTTTTCATTTAATTATTATTATATTAGCCTCAGGTAAATAAAGTGTGTCCAAATAAATAGTATTGAAAAGAACTATTATGTTTATAACATATTTATACATCTTTTTATAACATCGAATATAATTTTATACCGACAGTTTTATTATATCTGCTGTTATTGTTAAATTCACAAGCTTTATCTACTTTGGCAAACAATGTTGATCATATTTTTTTAAATTCTTAAACCACCCTAATAATAATAATAACTTTATTGTCCAACAGTTATACAACCAATTACAGGACAAAATATATTTAAAAAATAAAAAATCAGTTAATACATAATAATATTAATACAATAAATAAGCTTATTAATTAGTAATGTGAAATCTGCGGCCATGTTCAAAACAATAAATAAAACTATTAGGTTTGTAAGTTTCTTTCTTAAAATTTTCTTTTTGAATTCAATGCTAACCATAATAATCTATCAATAAAGTATCAAATAATAATTTATGTCTATAATTATGCAAATAATAGTACAATTTACGGACTACTTAAATTTAAAGTGCCCCACCCGCGTTCAGAGAACCAGCCGGCCGGCCGGGTCTGGTGCTATCTCACTCGCCCGGTGCACTAAATCGATTGATGATATATATATTTCCTTTCTACTGGAGCGTCCTGCTCCTGCCACGCTCCAACTCCTGTTTACGGACGCCTCTCTCTCTCTCTTTCTCTTTCGCACACCTATTGCATCACCCGTTCCCATAGTGACGCCCCACACACCAACACACATATAGTTTTATACACCTCTCGCGCAACTGAAGAGAGTACATTATTCGCGGGGGTCTGTGTCGCCAATATAACTGGCAAAACCGCACAACATAATTTAACCGAGCTGGAACCTATTTATATCGGAACCGATACCGAGATTTTGGAATCGAAATGAAGGAAGAAATTATGTTTACATGTTTGAAATTAATTGCAACTTCTGTTATTGAACTGCTAGTAATAATGTCAATCAAAACTAATAAGGTGTTTTCTATTTTGAACAACTGAAACGCAGTTTGAGAATAAAATATGAATGTCTCAATATACAAATCAAATCTAATACAAAAAGACTTTAGAACGAGGGAGAAACTATTTGTACAATACAAAATTGATTAAATAGTTTCTTAATGTTAGATTCATGTATGTAAACCCTCGTTTAAAATCCCAACAATTTTAGAAATTTCGTATAAAATCTGCAAAATCAATGAAAAATCACTACAATCATGCTTAAAATTCATACAATCTGGTGTACAAAATTTGAAAAAATTGTACTTCAATATTTAGAGATAACAGATAACTTACAAACTATTATAAACATTCAGATATCTATAAAAAATTCTTTTATTTCAATTGCCAATTTCCAAAAAATAAATTTATGATTCATAAAAATTAAATAACATATTATTGTTAAATAAATACAAATACTCTATTTCAGTAATTGAAAAAAAATCTGCTGATGAGAATTATGTGATCGCAAATTTCAACAAAATGTTCGTTATTTTCTCAGACAATTTCAGTGTTTCATAGCTTTCCGCTTTATTAAATTTTACTCTTATACGTGTAACTAACTTTTTATGACACTATTTGAAGTATAGACACTAACTAAAAACCAAATGATGGAAAATTCATTCAATATGTCACACAAATTATATTATTTTATTGTTAAAAATCAAGTATATCAATAAAATATTTCTCATTTTTAAACAGTTTTGTAATAAAACTAATTTTCTTGGAAATTACGATTATGATTCTAATTTTATTATAAAATTAAGTAATTATATTTGATAACTATTAGTTCTTTGAGAATCTGAAAGTAGATAGGTAAGTAGTTGGTAAAAACTTATAAAATAATTTATTGTAAAACAAAACAAAAATACAATATTTCAACATCTAAAGACGGAAACACACATGAAGGTTAGAACGATTAAAAACCAATTAATAAGTCATTGTGTTTCTTAGATGCCAAATTAATGATATGTGTGTGGTATTAACTCCATTGGTATTATTGGTATTGGTATTAACCAATGCATGAAAATGTATGCGCCCTGTAGATGCGTCGTCAACGTTCAGTTATTTTAAATAAACGAACTACGTATTGCTAAGACGCCCGAAGTGCAAGGACGACCAATCTAAAACGCAAGGTCTTGTAAACAACATACTTTATATACAGTATATATATATATATATATATATATATATATATATATATATATATATATATTCGCGCGCACACACATGCACACATACTTGTAAAAGATAGACGGCAGAATATAATTTCGCCGTTTCATCGAATTGACTTTAGAAGCAGTAGTAAAGCTTTGCGAAACCTGTATATCGGTCCCCGCAAAGTGGAGAATATATGCGGAAGGAAAAATCAAGTTATTAGGCCAGTGGTGTAATGGTTGTTGCCGGGTCTGCAGTTGGGATGGGAGTTGTTCAACAGGTTGCCCCGTAACAAGCACTCGACGCTCGATGGCATTACATTGAGGTTTAGACAAAAAATACTGCAAATTTCTGAATGTTGGCACAGAAATTTTCGAGGGGGAAAACAACTTGTATAATTTTAATTAAAATTCCCTACAATCTTAACAAAAACATATAAAATCCGTAAAATCAACCCTACAATCTCCATAATCATACTTAAAATTTGAACAATCTAGTGTACAAAATTTGAGGAATTGGTTTCCCCTCTACCAAATTTCGAAAAAAATAAATAATTTTTGTAAGACTATATTTTCGAAAGAATACATTTCAAAAATTAGTAATTGACGGATATATTTATATATTTTGATTAACTACTAAGCCAATGTTTTGGCAATCACTATTTTTTAATTAATTTGTATACCGAATTGTACAAGTGGTTTCCCCCTTAATGTAACCCTCTATTTACATTATATGATTCATATGCGTCCTTATTGAATTATAATAAGTGTCATTTTTTTATTAATTAAATAATTAACCAAATAAAAAAACTAACTAACCTGCAAGTCATTTATAAATAACTAAATAAATTAGTATATATTTTTTTTATTGTTATCAAAATGTGTTTATATTATTAAAACTGTAAGTAAATTATTCGAATTTAACCTACAAACAATAAAACTATTGTACAATTATTATTGTATTTAATAAATTAATCATGTATTGTATTGTGTTTATTTATTATTTGAGAACTATGAAAGTGATAAACTCTTTAACCTAAAAGAAAAAAATAACGTCAAACAATAATAGATTAATAAATATTAATATATGGAAAAATACTATAATTTTTATATTTATTAATATTAATAATTGGTTAATGTATATTTAATCATTTAGTGATTATTTTAATAGTTAAAAAAATCTATTTCTTTGTAAATCTGAACTGACCTAATAAAACTCAATTTATTTTTATATATAAAAAAGTTTATATATATATATATATATATATATATATATATATATATATATATATATGTAACCCTCCTACAACGCGGTCTCCGACAACACGGTTTCGTTCTAACACGTTTCTGCTTACAACGCAGTTTGCAGGTTTTTACTTGTAGTAAGCGCAGGTTGTACTTTAATAAGCGCACAAGCTATTTAAAAAAAGTTTGTTATTAAAGATCTTTACCTGCATGCGCTAACATAATGTGTCTATAACTTTCTCAATTTTAATCTGTACGACTATTTTCTTAAAAATAGCTCTTTATAGTAATGTTAGTTAACTTATACCGACATAAAAATCAAAAAAACTATGTAATTTTTCGTTTTTCGCGTCTACTATAAAAATGACAAAAATAACTGTGTCAGGCACATTATTAATAAAATTAAAGTTATTTCTATGTATCTTAAAAAATATATGTACATACTTATGTATTTTAATTTTTGGAACCTATCTCCCTTTTTTCTATTGGCTCTGGGTCCCATATAACACGGTTTCACATAACACGTCGTTTACTTGGAATCTATCTACCGTGTTATAGGAGGGTTACCTGTATATATATATATATATATATATATATATATATATATATATATATATATAAATATATGATAAAATATAATGATAGTCAACAAGTAGATATAAATTTTTGTAGAAAACTATGTTTATACATTTGGAATTTTCATTTTTGAAATAATGTCATTATTTATCAAAAATAATCACTGCTAATTCTAGTAACTCTATTTTAGGTAATTTTCTTTTGAAATTATATCTACAGCATTATCTATTCCTATAATTCCTTAGTGACACATTGAATTATATAATTTTATTAATAATTTTAACTTGCATTGTCAATCGTGTGAATTATTAGCCGAAAATAAAAAAAAGACATGCAACTTGCAGTGAATTCAAATTTATAAAAAAAAATCATATCGAGGGGGAAACCTCAATCTTATGTCAATAAAGTAAGCACCTCCACTTCGACCAAAATTTAAAATTTTTGGCCCATAATTTTAGACAGTCAATATCAAATTTTGGACCAAAAAAATGAAAAAGGGAGGTGTTAGCTTGAGCTCAAGCTAGCAGTAGACCCCCACCCTCCCTCATTTTAATTTTTTGGTACAAAATTTGATATTGATGGTCTAAAATTATGGGTCAAAAATGTTCAATTTTGGTCGAAGTGGGGGTGCTAACTTTATTGACATGTCAATCTTTGTACACCAGATTGTACAAATTTTTAGTATGATTGTTGAAATTATAGTAATTTTTTGTTGATTTTTTTAACGAATTTTATACAAAATTCCTAAGATTGTAGAGATTTATTCGAGATTTTACATGATTTTAAGTAAATCGTTAATTGATTTTACTATGATTTGAAAGAATTTGTTTAAGATTTTAAGAAATTTTAAAAATGTTTACTAAGATTTTATGAAATTTTAGAGAATTTTACAAAGATTTTTAATTTATTTGTACACCAGATTGTACTAGCAATTTCCCCCTTGAATCGTATCTAAAAAAAATATGTGTTTTTAAGTTAAGAGGTGTATGCGAGTGAAAGAATCATTTTGGTTTTATAAGCAGTAGTAAGTGTATTACATTTAATAAATGTAACGTATTTACAAAACAGTCTAGATGGACTGAAAAACCTTCATTATCTCAAAATCTACATTTTTGCACATACGACATTTTGCTTTAGCAATTAACATTATAGATTAGTCTATACTAGTTTTGACATGAGCACAATTTAAATTGCCAATATTTGAGGTGTCAATTAGACACACTGTCACTAGAAAACAACTTTTTGTATCTACATACTATTTCCGAAATTAATTATTGTTATGATACTCACTTTTTAATCAAGAGAAGTTGAATATATTGATCAGAAATTTAAATTCTTTGAGATTACTTTTTAAGACATTTCTTTTCATTTATCTTTCGCAATACTACTTATATTTACGGAGAATAATTTTTGGAAACAATATTACAAAAATTTAGTTTGTTTCTAGCTGCATGAAAATACTTTTTGCAATTACAATTTTTGTGTCTATTCCTGCTTTACTATATTTGGTTCAATTATTACTTATAGGAAACATAATTTATACATAAACTTGTTACAAAATCTAAGTCTGTGTTTATCAATATACTACAAATTGTGATTTGGAATAGTCTTGAAAATTATCGACAATATTTCCATTACAAGAACATTAAAATTATAAGTACAATTTTTAACCAACTTGTACAATCCTTTAAAATCATTATAAAATAAAAGATTTTATTAAAAATACGTAAAGTCTTTAATAAAAATCGCTTCAATCTTAGAAATTTTGTACAAAATTCGTAAAATCAACGAAAAATCACTGCAATCTCAAAAAACATTATTAAAATTTGTACAACTTGAGTAATTTTCTCCCTCGCTGAGAAACTAATTTGATTTTATTTTCAACAAAATATATTTAAAATACTTTTGTACCCAGTTAGATTATGAGAAAGTTATTATCAATTTATTATATTTAATCCTGATTCAGAGCTCCTAATATTACTGTTATGTGTGAGCCCTTGTTTTGAATCAAATTGTATACTAACAACAACACACATGGAATCATGGAAGGTTCTAGTTATATTGTTGTTGTTTATTTGATTCTGAATCATTAGGACTTTAGTCCAAACACTTACTTAAATGGGGGTAAAATAGGTGCTTCTATGATTAAAAAATATTCTAGAATATTTTAGGTTCACACCTCGTTAGAGCCATACAAACATATAGCATTTTATGTTGTATCAAGGTTGCAAAATAAATTGTGTTGGTTCGCGTTCCTAGTCGGGACCTATGTTTTCAGTGCGGCACGTAGCACAGAGGCGACGGCCTTCGCTCTTTTGCCGATAAACACATTTCGTTTCGCAAATGTTGTTTACTAGCACAACCCAACTCAAACATCTACACGGTATCTTCTTCCCGACTTATTATATAATCAACATCGAGACTAACCTCGGTGGTGCTTCCGCGACAAAGAAGCCAGGAGGTGGCGGTGGTGTGTACCACTGCGTCGACATATTACACCTGTTGTTGGTAGCGCTAGTCGATGGGGTGCTGTAGTTGTAATAGCTGGAACCACCGGCTACAGGGTAGGTAGCGTTACCGTTTGAGGAGCTTGTACTCGCTGACCAATTGCACGAGCACATGGGCGTTCTGCTTGGGTGCTGCATGGCCATGCATTGGCCATGTGACCACATACACAATTTTATCAGTACTAATCTACTTTTCCAAAATACAATCACTCCGAACACATAATACTAATTTGACACTGCACTAACATATACAAATCCGTTTTTAGGAATCACTTTTCACTGAAGAAAACACTCATCTTGTTCCTAGAGAGAGCGGGACGGGGATATAGTGTTTAAAGAGTTCTCAGTTAATAATACGCACTAAATAAATAGTATGATTAAACGATGGAAAGAGTAATAGAAGTAAGGTACGTGTAAGCGTACAGCGGCCGGTCAAAATACAACTGGCTGATCGCTGAGCTCGGCGCGTTCGCTAGGCACAACGGAGCAACGTACATAACAACCGTTGTCTCCTGCCACCGCCTAGCCACTCACACAGTCACTGATTCTCCACTCATAGACGATATTCATTTATAGACTACGCACACTACATCGAATTGCTGTAGTAATGTATCATTTCAAAATTATCAGTAAATAATCATTTAAATAGAAAAAAAATTAATTATAATTATAATTAATTAACTTTTATTTTTAATTAAATATTTTTGGAATAGAAAATTGTTTAAAGTGAATTTAATATTTCTATTAATTAATTAGTTAATATTGCATTGTCATCCAGTTCTGCAATACCAAAAAAGATGCAAATTCAATATTCTAGAATTTTTAGAGATTTAAAGATCCGTAAAGAACATAGTAAAGACACAATCTAAAACAAATAGCAATAGAAAAAAACATCAACCAGAACATACCAGCCCAGAAGAAAACTTCACTTCAACAGTATTAATTACATTAAAAAAAAAAAAGAAAAATCAAACATTTGTAATATTTAATAATATATAGAATTTTTCTAATTCTTACAGCAAAGCCACTGAACTACAGATATTGAACAAGAGGGACTTGTATACAATCTGGTGTATAAATTAATTAATTAATTCCTTAAAATCTTAATAAAATCCTTTAAAATCATGAGATCTTTAAAAATCTTAGAAATATCGTATAAAATCCGTAAAATCAACGAAAAATCACTACAGTCTTTGAAATCACGCTTAAAATTTGTACAACCTAGCGTACAAAATTTAAGAAACTATAGTTTCCCTCTCGATATTAAATAAAATTTGCCTAATATTATGCCTATATAAAATAATATTAATATTTCATAAATAACTCAATTAATTCTAAATTTAGATACTTATCGAATTACTGGAAAAAGTTCTGATCTATTGCTAAAGTAATTATCAAAATTGTTTACTCTAATTTATCAAAATAATACAAATTAATTTTTATTAAATCATAAAAACAATTTTCTTAACCTATTTTATCTTAATTCCTGAAAAACTAATTTTTTTTTAAATAAATAAGTACTTACGTCATAAATGTAATATAAAATATAATATCTAATAAATTAATATAGTAAAAAATCTTTCAGAACTCATTATATAAAAATAAAACAGAGTAAATAACCAGAACATAGAAACAAGTTACTAGGTAACACAATAAGTAACTAGATCATAAAAATTTATAAATTTTTAATTAAAAGAAGCCAAATTTTATTTAAATCAGTGCCTTCACAGTGAGTGATGTGATTAAATTCATCGTAATATATTGATTAATCAAGTATATGATTTTTTTCGAATACCAATAATTATGAAAAATAATATAATTCATTTAGCTAACAGTAAAATAACATTTTCTATTTTTACTGTGATAATTACATTTTTATGAAAAAATTACATACATAGAACATGTGAAAATTACATAAATTTTTTATACTGTATTAGCACGATGGAGAAATTTAAAAAACAGTGACAAACTTAAAGATAAAAATAATTGTACAGACATTTAATACATTTAAAAACTGTACAGTTTTTTGTACATAATTAATTTAAATTCATTTTCACAATAAAAATGGAAGAAAAGAAAAAACAATTTTATTTACAAGTAGACATAATTTCGAGTCTCGAACTATCATTGTCTATGATCGAGCCATGCCTGCGACCGAATACAACTGCACTTGCCCGTTGAACAGACACTCCTGCTGTATCATATCTCTACGCTCTCAACTACTCTATCATTTATCTCACGCTATTTCGTCAATAAACCGTTAACTATATACACTTTAACCAAATACAAATTCACTATGGCCAATACGATTAATGTTAGCCTAAATAGTGACGTTTTTCAAGATTCATTTTATAGTTGATTAGAAAACTATAAGTAGGTTTTTCGCTACTGCGTATTACCCTGGGAAAAATCGGTTACGATTTGTAAGTTATACCTACTTTCATATCTAATTGTAAATAGTATATTTTTTATCTTATAAATATAAATCAAGAAATAGTCAGAGAATTTATAAAAATAATATTGTTGTGAACTATAGTTAAAGAATTTATATAAATAATATTGTTGTCAAGTTATTTTTATTGAAACAAAAAACAAGATTTTTTCTTATTAATTAGAAAACATCTTATTATCAAGAGAAAATGCCTCATTTGTTTTCTGAAATATATATATATATATATATATATATATATATATATATATATATATATATATATAATTTGAAGATTGTAAATAAAGAAAGTAAAAATTGTATCTGTAATTTAAAGATAAGCACCAAAAATTATATACTAGGTGGAATTTAAAATGTAGAACATAATTACCTACGATAACGTAGATATTTTTATAATGCATATTTGTTGAATTATTTTTATGGAAAATACCGTGACAATTATAAATATTTTCTTATCCTCCAAATAATTATTTTAAGAATAACCTTTTCTATTAACATTGACGGAATAACTTAACCTAAACCTTTCTCGAGTTAAAGTTTAATCTATGTTTATTATTACCAACGTCAACTAATATTTTTTTTTTTAGTGAAAATATCTGTTTTTTTTTTTACCAAAGTTAATCCAATATCAATATTATGGTAAATATTAAATTTTAAAAATAATGAAACTAAACTAGTCGACTTTAAACTGACAAAAAAGCATCGATTTTAAATCTTTACTGGCATAATTATGGTTGCTGTCCATAAAACAATGCTTTTTTACCAACTCCAAACTTATAATGGCAAAATTATTTATTGTTGCTTAAAATATGCTTTTTATCAGCTTAAAATCAACTCTAATTAAAGTGTTTGTTATGAAATCGGCAATAAGTTTCATTTTTAGCTCCATATTTTTCTCTATTAAACACAAAAATTTGTTACTACACGTAGAACGGTTTTAGGCTTGCTTAAAAATAAAAACATCCTTTCTTCTGGTTCAAATTCATAAATTTGTTCAAATAAATACTATTATCCTAATTCTTCATTAAATATATGTACTAATCTTGGGGTACCCACATAATTTATGAAATAAGAAAATTAATAAAATATTTAGCAAATAATAGAAAAATAATAATCATATACTTGTATCATGATAGTATAAAATTAATTATGTAGAATCAGTAGACTTTTGCACACTCTACGGTCAACGATCCCTTAACCATAAAGTCCCGTGATTCAATGTTATTTGTATTACAACTTTCTTTAGTTTATAATAATAATAGTAATTTATTTACCAAACGATGTACACCAATAACAAGACAAAATAGGAGAATGAACCAAATGAAAAAAGAGTATCAAATATAGAACTATGGCAAAATAATAATAAAAATGACAATACAATATTAGTGAATAACATATAAATAATAAAATCAAGTAATCAATATTTAATACTAATATTAATTATAATTAATAAAAGTGAGATATATAACTTACTAAAATAATTGACAATAAAAAAATAATAACTAAATATTAATTTCATCAAAATAATATGAAGAGCCTTTTTTAAAATATTTGTTTTACATCCCTCACAATAAAAAGTATTTACGTTTCGTGTACGTATGAAAGAAACTGAAAAATTAATTTCACTTAATAAATTATAATTTAGCGTTACCTTAACTTTAACGGGGACTTGCAAAAACGCCCTAGTAACAATTTTTGTTTTTCGCAGAAGAAACTTTATTTTAAAATATCGATCTCGTTTCGTTTAATTTTTCATTTCAATTCAAATCAAATATTCGTATAGTGTTTTCATAAATTTGAGAACTTCAAATAAATACTAATAATTTGATATGTAGGTACTTAATACAAATTGCAATACAGTAAAGAGTTTTATTTTATGATGATTTGTCACTGTTACTTGGCACATAATGCAAAAACAAAATATAGTATAGTACAGACATTATATTTTGGCACCAAAATTAATTAACAGACACAAAATAGTAGCATTAATTTTAGCAAATATCACTCGACTATTGCATTTGGTCAGCTTCAATTCAATTATTTTAAAAGAAATCGTAATTTTTTCCTAAATATAATCATCATTTTCATGTAAAATTAAATTTTCATAAATATATCTCGCATAGCGCGAATTTTGTTATATGTGTAGTTTTGAAAATGAAATAAATAAATTTGATGAATTATTAATATTGAGAGATTCAAACATCGAACGACACAAGAAAATTAAGACAGGTTTTTGTAAAATGATATTTGATGTATACAGATATAAAAAAAAACACACTGCGCAAATAAAGTTGACCAGTTTTATAATTTAAAATAAAAATGCATACTCCACTTGTTTTGGCATGTACATACTGCAATCAAAATTATTTATATATGCATCATCAATTTATAGTAAATAAACACTTATGTAATTTTACAACTACTCGATTCTTATAACTAAATTGTTGGAATTGTTGGAAAAAGATATAATAATAATTTAACACACAGATTCGCATAGTATGAAATTTCTGTATATTTAAAAAAATAATTAAAAAAATTAATAAAATTTTATATAGCTAAAATTTAAGCATTCTATACATGACTGAATTAATTACAATAAATTACAAGAGAATTAACTTATAAAACCTTTAACAATATATAGTAAAAAATCTTTCCGAACTCATTATATTACAATAAAACTGCTTTAGGTTAAAGTTTTGTATTAATATTTATTTATAATCGACGTTTCGACGAACTCAACGTCTGTCTTCATCAGGAAAACTGATACAAATGACATTTACAGTAAATAACAGAACATAGAAACAAGTTACTAGACGTAACAAGTAAGTAATTAAATCATAATTTTTTTATAGATTTTTAATGTGAAGACACTGAGTTAAATAAAATTTGGCTTCCATTAATTCCATTAATTAAAAACAAAAAAAGCTTGCAAGAAAGTGTAGCACATTTCTCAAATATCTAATCTCACGATGCAGCTATCTTCACTACAAATAATTTATGTAACTGTATTCATACTTCATCATCTATCAAGTGTCTCATATGTTGTTATTGAACTGTTCCAATGTAATAGCGCATATTATAATAACGTTATAACTGTAAAGCCGTTTGAATTTATCTATGTTTTGTATAAAAAAATCTGTAAAATATTGCCTTCATTTAACTAGATTACCAAACTAGCTTGCTAAATCTACGTAACTCATAAATTATACATATGTATTGTTTATTAAAATATATACAATATGTATCATGCTAGGATTTTATATAATACTGCATATAAAATACATAAACGTATGTACAGTTTTTGTAAATAATTCCAAATAAAAAAAACTTTAGGTTGAAGTTATCAAGAAAAACATATACAAATGATATAAACAAACAAAACTTAGAAACGAGTTACTAACTAAGTAACAAAATACAACTAGATTACAAAATTTTATAAATTATTAATTAAAGAAAGCCAAATTTTATTAAAATTAGTACCTTCAACCTAAAGCCTTTTAGAATTTTAAAAAAAAATCTGGGCTGATATGCTGTAGTCGATCTATCCTCGTCGCAGATGTTTCACCATTCATCCTAGAATGCTTGGTGACTAAATTCAGTTATGGCATATCAGCCCAGAAAATTTTTCAAATTAAATGAACCTTTTTATTTCAAAAATAATAAGTTTTGAAAGATATGTAAATAATATTTGATAGTTAAATTAATTTTTTTTTTTTGCAAATTTGTCATTTATTCAATAAATAAATATTCAGTAGAACTTGTAGAGAAATTCCTTGTAAAGAGCCCTACTAAAACATACCGATACTCAAACACCCTCGCTCCAAAAATGGAATACTGTACCATTTTTTATTAATATTTTAATTTTTCTAGAACAAAACCAAAATAAATAGAACAAAATCAAGAAATAATAATTGTAACCTAGTTTTGCCGTATAATTTATTACCCCCAAACATCATGAACAAAATTCTAAGATAATATGAAAAATATAAGAAGCGACCTAATTTAGAATTTTTCCCTTTAGGCCGTGAGGCCGTTTGCCTTGTGCGTTCGTCTTATTTGCTTAACCTAAAAATCAATTCCTCGTGTGCGAAAATATTTCATTATTAAAAGTGATGACCTACTACAGATTTACCTACATTGAAAACAACATTTAATAATTTACTAAAAAATATTCTATTCAGGAATATGTTTTATTTAATAATAGAGTAGAGCTAGAGTGACCACCTATCCGGTTTTCACCTGGAGTCTCCGGTTATTCAATGCCTGACCATCATCGACAGTGCACATATATTCAATAAACAAATTAAAATTTAAGCAAAAATAAACAATGCATTTGTCAATTAACTTAACTTAACTTGACGTAATAGTATTTTCAATATGGCCACCGACGAAGTTAAAATTAAATACATTTGACGTTGTAGTTATGTTTGGAGCTGCCACCAAATTAACTGCTGTATAATAATGTTATTAATGTATTAATAACATAATAACCAATATGGTAAAACGTAATATTAATATTATGATATACTTGAAGAAAAAATTTATTATCTTTTAAAATAAAATTATAATAAATTTCATACCTTAATAATTCAAGAGATTTAAGACAAATTTTAATTACTAAATAAATTCCGTTTTAATTATTAATTAATATAAATTATTTTTTACTTTAACGTTCAAGAACAAATCAATAAAAACTCCTGCTAACGAGAATAAATTTAACAACAATCTATATATATATATATGCGTGTGTGTGTGTGTTATTTAATATTTAAAAAATTGAAAAATGAAAAATTTTGACTAGAAGGAAACGTTAAAGTAAAATATGAGATAAATCAAAACCGTTAGATATATTATCGAATATCTGTCTGTCATGACTTGGAAATATATCAAAAGTTAAATTCTGTCAATTTTTTAGTAGTCTGTTATTGACATTTCTCATCTGTCCTAAACTTTATCAGATACTTTATAACTAATCGCGAGAAAATTATCAAACATTTTAGGACAGTATCATTTTGTATTTATTAATGTCTATTAATTTTTGTATATATTTATTATACATGTATTATAGTGTGATATTTTGTAGTGTATATTAAATCGTCACAGAATGTTGATTTTTTTATAACTAAAGCCCGTGCGACACGATGTATCTAGAAAAACAAATTAAACTACTGCGCATTTTGTCGTGTTTTTCTCTAGAATAATTTACATCGCGTCATATAAATTTAAAAACAACAACATAAAATCCATTTTACTTTGGTGAATATGGACAAAACTTATTTTCAGTACAATTATTTTAAATGTGAATATTAAATTATAAATATAATATTATTAAATAATAATAAAATCATAAAAAATGATTACTCGCGTATTTGACAAACAGCAAGTAAATTTTTATTCCAACTTAAGTTTCATTCAATTTATCGTTTTCGTTTTACGCACGAACTCAAGAATTTGACCAATCCAAACACTTGACACATTCTTAGTTTTTACACCAAATGCTTGGATTGGTCAAATTCTTGTACGTGTGCGTAAAACTAAAACGACAATCGGAATGAGTCTTCACTTTAATACGCACTTATAAGAAAATATTTTACCAGCATAATATATTCTTTCACATTTTTTCTATTTTTCTGCGCAGAAAATTCATTAAATACAAAGAAAAAGAAGAAGATTTCTTCCGTACTAGCCAACAACGTTTAATTATAAAACATTTAGGAAATACTTCTTGTTATTAACTTAATTGAGCTAACAATTTTTTTATCCCTTCAGATATTTTTTATTTAATTTTTGTTTCATTTAGAAAAAAACAAAAAAACAAATATGTTTCATCTAAATTATGTTCAATTATTTTTCGGAAACTATCTCAACAAATATATATACAGGGTGATTTATGACGTCGGGGAAAAACTACACCGGATGATTCCTATAAGTAATCTAAATAAAAAACTTCATTACTTATTTATTATATCATGAAAAAAAAAAACAAGTCATAAACTTGTGAATAATTGTAAAATTACTGATTGATTTTCTAACATTTTGTTTAAACACTAGTAAACCAATTTACTAGTTTATAAATTTTTGTACAGATATAAATAAATATTTAATAAACAATTTACAATAATTAAAAATCGAAGACAAATTTTGTCGGAACCCAGTAAGTCATAACTAGTAAATTGGTTTACTAGTGTTTAAACAAAATGTTAGAAAATCAATCAGTAATTTTACAATTATTCACAAGTTTATGACTTGTTTTTTTTTTCCTGATATAATATATAAAGCTAACGCGATTGATGTTACATGTAATAAACTTCTAACGGCTACAGTTCCGTTAGAAAGCATTTTCGGATATATGTTTATTTCATGTTTTTTATTTAGATTACTCATAAGAATCATCTAATTTATATTTTTATAAATGCATGTTTTCTATAAATATGAATAATAAGTTATTGAAATTGTAAAAAAATATATACATTTCGAATAAAGAAAAAAATATGCGTAGAATATGTTTTTAATAACTTCAATAACTATACATTAAAAATAAAGAGTATATATTAAATAGATATAAATTCCAATAAAACAAATATTAAGTTATTGGCATTATAATTTGCTTTTGAATTGATTTTATTGAAAAAAAAAAAATTACCTTGGCAGGAGACGCATATCAGGAGAGACGCATGCTTCTGGAGCAGAATCTTCTTCCGTTTCACAGTCTCCACTCCCACTCCCGCTGTCCATTTTCCACCGATAAAGTTATATAAATTTCCTGGAATGAAAAGAACAAATTTGATTTATTATACAATAAAACTCAAACTATAAAATTCAGTTACACAAAACAATAGATAATTATGTGATTAGATTGACAAATTAATCAAGTTATATTGTTATAAATGTTGTTCCTGATGATGGCCTCAGTGAGGTCGAAATATCGAACCACATTTTAATAAAATAAAACTATTGACTGATGCCCGAGTAGTTTATTCTAGAAAACAATACTTGAATTTTATAAACTGCACAATAGAAAAATAATAATAAAAAAGAAACAAAAATAATAATTTTAAAACCAATTATTTATCGCATTAATTTACTACAAAATTTTTATAAACAAAAAGTCATTTTAAAACCATATTTAATGAATTGTAAAATAAAGTAAAAATGATAGAAAACAATAAAATAGTGAACAACATGTTATTGTGAGTTTTTTTTTATTATTGTACATATACGTCGTTCAATTTATGTTTGAAATCATTATTGATAGTAAATAAAAAAAAAAACGAAATGTATTCTTTTATTTAAACATACTCGTTTCCGCTAGATTGATCAATATAGATATAATATAAACAAATGTTTGTAAACGTAAAATTTTATTTCAAATAATTTGCTATTTGGAATCGGAGAGTTTTTGAATTTATTAATAACATAATTTATTTGCTAAATACAATAATTTGTTAATCAAATTGACGATATAATTTATTATAATATCACTACATATAAATTTAATGTTCATACGCATGAAATGATTTTGTATAAATTTGAGAAATTTATTCAAAACATATTTATATACGAATTACCGAATTATTTAAAAGTATAAAATATTAAATAATTATTTATTAAATTTTATCTAAGTTATGAGTTATATTTTCTGAGAGTGTTCTGTATCTTTTGAATTATAATATAATTTTCATTTTTGTTTGTAATATATAATTATAATGTAATAATTCATTAAGAATGTGATTCTGTGTTCATCGCATGATAATTTTGTTTCTACCAGGTGCGACATGTCACGCCAACCAAGGGCGGCCGAGTGTGCAACCACTTCCAATTCGGTGAGAGATGAACTTTGACTCTTAAAAAAAATCTTATTTATAACTGAAAATATATATAATTACATGAAACAAATAGTTTTATTTTTTTTACATTTATTTCTCCCCTTAATCAAAGTAATAATGAGAAAAAATTAAATAATACCTACAATGATAAAGAAGTACTTGTACATGAGTAATCTTGGATCAAAATTAGCATTATTAACAAAGGTTAGTAACGTACACAATGGCTGACAACTTTGTTACGTAACAAAAATAATAACAAGTGACTTTCAAATGGTGTAGGTTATAAGTTAATAGCATCATCTATTATTAGCTGATAGTTAAAAATATACTTTACTCAAATAACCTTCCGTACTGGAAAAAAAAAATACTCGCAGTATAATAATTCTCCTTTCTCTTTGTATTTTACACATTTTCCTATTGTATACCACTTATATACTGTCTCATTCACAATTAATAATAAATTTCTACTAAAAATGAGAAGGTCACCATTTCCTCAAATTTTGTATACCAGATTCTATAAACTTTAAGTACAATTATTATTGAGCTTCTAATGATTTTTCTGATTTTATACGAAATTTTTAAGATTGTAGTAATTTTACTCGAGATTTTAAATGATTTTATTAAAAAATTTAATTAATTTTAAAGGATTTTACTAAAATTTTAGAGATTTGAATTAATTTGTACAAACAGACTGTACAAGTGCTTTCCACCTCAATCTAAAAAAAAATTAAATAATTTTCAGCATTCTAATCTTATTAGATGAAATATTAAATTTAAGAATAGATGATTAGGTTTAATATATTTATCTAATGTAATTAGATATTTTTATAGTTTGTCGCATATTTATCTATTATTGTTGGTTGATTATCCTATAGTTTTAGATTATTTCTCTAAACTTCAAATAAAATATCAATTTGATTGTAACTAATTTGTATATAGATAAAATTTAATGACTAATGTTATTGGAAATATAACTTAATTAATGGATCAATTCAGTTCACATCTGTAAAATCTGTAACGTTACAGAATATTTCGTTCTTTTTTTTCAATAGATGTATAACATTTACTAGAAAAAAAAAAAAACAATCTGTAACATTACAGAACTTACAGATATGAATCGAATAGACTCATAGTCACCTAATTTTAATTAAATAAAATAGGTATTTTATTTTACCTGTCTTCATTATAAACTCAAGCAATGCACTAAATCTGTTTTTTATAAATTATTCAATAATTTAGTCGGCAAAATGGCAAGATTAAGCAAATTTAACATTCCGATTTAGTGTATCACATATTTTTTTTTAAATAAATTTATAGGTCAAAGTTAAATAAGTATCATACCATTAATAAAACAAAAATAAACATATGTAGAATTATGTAACAAAATAGATCTACAAAATATATGTATTTAAAGAGCATAATAATATTCAAAGATCACTTACAAATAAATATGATTTAATAAAATTCCTACACTATTTAAAAGAAAAAAAAAAACAATAAAATTTATTTGTGTTAAATATGATAAGCAAATTCAATAACGTAATATATGAAGATCATAGTTCATTTATTAATATATACTTAAATCGAAAATGATACATTATTGAAAATTTATATTTACTTAATCAGCACTTTTGAAAACAAAAGTACATTTTGAATAAAATGGTTGCTTATGTATTTACACAGTAAATAATTGTGTAACAAAATTTTTGTTAATTTAAGAAAATACAAACATTGTTAAATACTAACACTATTAAAATATATTACACTTATGTTATTTAATATATTTTAATACTTCGCGTTTTTAACACAATATAATGAGTGTTATTTTAACAACAAATTTAGTTAATTTAACAATTTTTCATTAACACACTCGAAAATCACAAATACAAATATCCAAAGTTTTTACTATTTAGTATTGTAGAAGCATTACTTTTTGTAAGAAAATTGAAAATATTATTTTTGTAATTGTAACCATTTTTAAATAACAATCATGTTATGGAAAAAAAGGAGAGTCTCTTAGGTATTTGTACTACAATTTTTTTAAATAATTCTGTACTGTGAATCTTAAACAAAAATGTGAAAAAATTAATCAAATCAATCAAATATTTTTTTAAATTTTAATAATTTTACAAAATAAGTATTAACGTTTTATTTGAATATAATGAGTTCTAAAAGATTTTTTACTATAAAATAAAATGACTTTTAGTTTAAGTTCTCTATTAATATTTATTATAATAATCTACGTTTCGACGAACTAAACGTCCGGCCTCGTAAGAAAAAACTGATACAGATGACATTTATAGTAAATAACGCAACATAGAAACAAGTTACTAGGTAATAGATAAGTAACTAGATCATAAAAAAACTATAAATTTTTAATTACTGGAAGCCAAATTTTATTTAAATCAGTACCTTCACAGTGATTGAAATTTATAAAAAAAAAAGATAACATCAATCACTGTGAAGACAGTGATTAAAATAAAATTTGGCGTTCATTAATTAAAAATTTATAAAATTTTTATGATCTAGTTTCTTATATGTTACCAGTAACAGATGTTTCTATATTTTATTATTTACTGTAAAAGTCATTTGTATCAGTTTTCCTAATGAAAACGGATGTTGAGTTCGTCGAAACTATATATTTTTATGGTTAGAAATTTTACAGAAAAAAATGTATATTTCATTTAAAACTTTTATTCCATTTAAGTTTGTAGTAAACCTACATAATAATTTTAAAACAAATTATGATATGTATCCTAGCTAGATATGTATTTAGTTTCCCGTTTTACAACCTAAGTTCGAATAAAATTTTAAAATCAACAGCACAACAAATAGCAGGAAATTTTCCTGAGATCTCGCGGGAACAGTGCAAGGAGTGCAGGAAAAAACATTTGCCGATCGTTTTGCCAGCAAGAAACCTAGATGAGAAAAGAGTAAAGTGGGAGGAAGAGGAAAGAGGCAACACGCTGATATGTTGTGCGGCGTAACCTTGGTAACGCAAAACAAACAAGTGCGCAGTCGTATAAAAGCGCCATCATTTGTCGAATGCGCAAATTAAATCGCAGAAATATCACGATGCGATGTTGTTTTCTATTTGTGCATATTGAAATATATATATATATATATATATATATATATATATATATATATATATATATATATATGTACGGTGTTGCCAATTCTCATTATAATTATGTATACATCTATATCATCTTGTTATTTTATTTTTTCCTCCAATTTAAACAGTGCAAATATTGCGTATTTCTTGTAAATTGTATGTATAGTGACATAGCGAGAAATAAGAATATATATCTTTATAAATAAATTAATAAGTATATATATATATATATTATATTATATTAATAAGCAAACCACTAAAATTTTATATCTAAATATACATGAATGTTTCTGGTGTTTTTTTATGTAACAAAAAATTATTACAGGAAATATATATTTTGACTTGTTAACTACATTAAAATGAAAATTAATACTTATATAATTTTTTTGTTCAATATTTTTATATGACTACGTTTTTATTTGTGATACCGAAATGTATTGCTGACAAATATACGTTTTTACATCTTTGAAATCAAAACAAAATTATAAATTTATAAATAATTACTTTTCCTGTAATTTTGTTCCCATTCTTTTTTTAAAATTTGCGGCATAACTTCTCTGACATAAGCATACGTACCTACACAATGAAGCCATATACCTATATTAACCCTTAAATATTCGTGTGAAATGCTAAAATATAAATACTCACATGGCACTTTTAAAACGTCAATAAAAATTGAAGTTTATTGTAAAATATTTATGTATGGGTAGTACTAAAAATTTAATATATACGTACAAAATGCATGTGACAAAATAAATAAAATATAAAAAGCTTGTGGCCTATTAGGCGCTAAGCAACTATATAAGGGTTGAATTGTTACTACTATTATTTGAAGCATATGTAGTGAACACTACTACGTTATTTATTGTACTGATCGTGAGCTTGGCCATTTTAAGCTGACAGACGCGCAGTAGCCCAAACTGTGGAGGTAAATTTAGGGTATTTTTCCCATTATGTTCTCTCTCTTTCTATGTTCTCGGTCTCTCTATGTTCTCTCTCTGCGTACAAAGAGAGCCGCATGTCAACTTGAAATGGTCATGCTGTAACACCAGTATTTAATTGTTAATGCTAATAAGTACTTGCACGCATATTTCAAGGACAAATTTACCCGAATCATACGTTTTTGACATAAAACTAAAGTGCGCGCATTAGTTTTATGTCAAAAACATATGATTCGGGTAAATTTGTCCTTGAAACATGCGTGAATGTACCTCATTAGTCTAGAAATGAAGTATTAGTAATAACAATAATTAAAGTTATAGAAAATATATTTTTTTTAAAATAAATTTATACGAAACATTAAAAACAAAACTCGAAACTTATATTTTAGTAGGTTCCATTATAAAATTTATATTGTTTAAAACAGACCCTATACGATCAGTATTTAAAAATACTAACAGTATTTTTGAATAATCGAATAGTTTGAATATTTACTGACAATATTACTGATAAAAAAATATTGACAGTAATATTAACTATATAGGGTTCGCTTAAGAAAATAATTAGATTGTTTATACAATTTACAAATAAGTGAGATATTTTAACTTTCAAATTATTTACCGAATACAAATTGTATTCTTATCTTATTATTAATTAATTTAATCGAAAATAGTCAAAAACGGAAATATATAGTTTTTTTTTTTGCTACTTATATTTAATCAAATAAAAAACCTAATATAACGCAAATGAATAAAAACGCATTGCTTCAAGCAAATACATTAAAACTAATCAAATTGCATCTTTGCCGCAGTTAAGGAGAAAAAAAGTTATTGGCAACAAATCTTGCAATTCGCAAACTCGCAACATGATTCACGTGGGCGTATGCTGATCAAGCTCCATCAGACTGGTATCATGGTGAGGGAAGGAGAGGAGAAAATCAAGGGTGTTTAGAATTGGTGGGAGTTGTACAGTGCAATGTGCACCATCTGACCTTGACCTTGCAGGCAAATGGCGCAATACAAATAGCCACCAACCATAAACAAGCTTT
The DNA here is from genome assembly GCA_963966155.1 of Clivina fossor. Classification (NCBI taxonomy): domain Eukaryota; kingdom Metazoa; phylum Arthropoda; class Insecta; order Coleoptera; family Carabidae; genus Clivina; species Clivina fossor. The sequence continues at coordinate 14,652,773 of OZ014560.1, forward strand.
AATAACTAGACAGCGCTTATGCAAATTGCTTTCAATAACTAATAAATGAAGTTACGAATGATATCAGAAAATGATTGCGATGGATTTTTATTTTTCGAAATATTAAAATGAAAGTTAAAGTTCTGTTATATTTTAATTAAAATTCGACCATTCCATTCAATATTACAGAACTTTAATCAAAAGTCTTTTTATTTTGATATATGTACTGAGTTATGAAAGATTTTTTACTATATTAACACTTAATTTCTCGATTTTATATTAAACCATTCTAAGCAGATTATTTTCAAAAGCCCGAATACTTTTCTATTTACATAAAAAATAAAATAAGTGATGATGAAGTTTGGAATGTAAGAATCAGATATTTGCACTGTTTTTGTTATAATGAAAAATAAAGTAAATTGATTTATATTAATATTTTTGTTACACGCCAAAAAACTATATCATTTTTGAAAAAAAAATTTTTTGAAAATGTCTTGTTTTAAATTTCTGTGTGACGTGGATAATAATTAATGACATTCCCTCCGGTGGACTAAATTTTGTCAATGTATTAGTTTTTTTTTTGGCTAAATAAATACTATTATTATTATTATTATTATTAATAATAACCAAAGTAACTTTTGATAGATATTTCGTGTTACTTCTAAAATTTACAAAAACAACATTTTATAAATTATATAAAATTAAAATAAAAACCTTTAGGAATAATTTCTGTGTATATTTTATTTAAAAATCAACGTTTCTATATACTCTACGCAGGTATATGATATACCGTATATCATTATAAGAATTTTTAAATAAAATATATACAGAACTTAATTCTAAAGTTTTTTATTTTAATATAATGAGTTCTGAAAGATTTTTTTACTATATATAAAATTAAATTTATGTTTAAAATTGAAATAATTAAAAAATCTTTCGGAGCTCATTATATTAAAATAAAACGGTTTCAGATTGTGGTTCTGTATTCAATATTTATTAATAATTGACATCTCGACGTACTCAACGTACATCATCAAAAAAATTATACAAATAACATTCAAAGTTTTGAAATATCCTATATTTTAGACAATTTTTGTTCTAACCCGATTAAGACGTTACTCGTACATCAACAAAACTAGACAATTGTGTAAAAAAAAATATATATGTATGATTGATTATACCTTCAATTCGGCGGGAAGCAATGCGCGCGGTCTAGACAAATTCCTATAATCGTCTATGGGCAAGCGAGTCGTGTTGTTTAGACTGGGTTAGCGGCAAAGCTACGTTAGGCATCGTTGCGTTGCGGCCGGCAATAGGTGTTCCGCAAAATCACAATAGTGAAACGCGGACCTACCCTAACACGGCTGATGTTGGATCGCAATCGGGGTCCCGGTACCCAACACTAGGTTAGGAATTGAATGACTAACCCGACTACATCAACCCGTTTGCAGTTGTAAAGAGCGAATTTCGTATAAGCGTTGCTGTATATACTTCGTATACACACACACACGATAGTTGTACAATCTGGTTTGCGGTTGTTTGTAAGACTGTATGTGGTCGCCCGTAATATATAATATATTTTTATTGCGGTTTTACCGTTATCGAATTCAGTTCAACATTTATTATAAAGAACTGATTGTAAAACAGCAGATTTATTACATGTTTTATGGTAGTTATTTATCGAAATGAAGAATGGAAAAATTTTAAATGGAGTTGTTTACAGCTGCCGTTTTTTTTTATTGAATCCTATAATAATTATTACTGGGAGTTTTTTTGGTAAATGCGCATATTGAATTAATTTTTGCTGTTTTCTATTAATATAATATTAAAATAAAAAAACTTGAAATTTAATTTCTGTATAATTTTTAATATGAGTTCTGAAACATTTTTTACTATATTCAAATATAATATATTTTTTATTGGATCTTGACATTTTAAAAAATTAAATCAAAACTAAACTAATAGGTCTATTCGGTTCATATCTGCAAAATTTGTAATGTTACAAAATATTATGTTTTTTCATTCTTTCTAGTAAATGGAACTATTGTATTAAAAGAAAAAGACAAAATAATGCTGCAGGTTTATATACAGACCAATAAATAAAGCTTTTGAGAATAACGAATGGGTTGGAATTAACTGCACTATCATTTAGATCATATTCACTTTGATAAAAACAATTTGCACTATAAACAAATAAAATGTACAAAAAAAAATTATAATTCCACTATAATTAAATTTATTCAACTTTAAAAAAGATATTTTAACTTTGAAAAAACTAAAATGCACAAATAAAAATTATTATCACTATAAAACGGATACTTTCCACTATAAAAAGGGATACTTTCCACTTTGGGGGCTGTCAATCATTTACGCCAGTCGATACCTATCATTTGCGCCGATGAGCTAAGCGCCTATATTGAATAATAACATAACTAAACAACCTAAACCTAACCTACCCTAAGTGAACAGACCCTAAGCCAACAGTGGCGCAAATGATAGTGTTTTGTAGCGTTTATAGTGCAAAGTATTAAAATTTATAGTGCAATTTATTCAAATTAAAGTTTAGGTTGTACAAAGTGCAAAGTATCAAATTTATAGTGGAAAGTATCCAAACTAACCAAGTGAATTCTATTTTAATTCAAGTGCATTTATATATTTCCCATCACAAATTAGCTAAAAATACTTTTAAATGTAAATCGGCGAAAACACATTAATAATTGTATTCTGTATTTTTCTATAAGCTCTGTAGTACTATAAGAATCTTTTGTACTTTATTTACGTATGGCATTTTATATTTACTAAAAAACAAGAAAAAATTCTATACTACTATATTGCTTATAGAATAATACAGAATACGGGACAAGTGGCCAGGATGTTTTTGGCAGGGGATGACAAATCCCACGCAATGCCATGATGTCATAATTTGAAAACATTTTTTGACATAAAAATTCGAAAATGTAGTTCAAATATACCGTAATTTACATTATTAAATAAAAACTCCTAAATTTTGCCCATTTTCAGAGCGGTCAGAATGGTGTGCCGCCTTAAGAATAAATAATATTAAAATAAAAAAGCTTTAGGATTAAGTTCTGTATATATTTTATTTAAAAATCGACTTTTCAATATACTCTACGTATATCTTTATCAGAAAAAATAATACAAATGATATAATTACATAAAAAGTAATATTCAATTTAAATCAAATAAATTTAATCTTCTGTTCTGAGATACAAGAATACAAAAATATAATTTAAAAAAAAAGATATATTTATGTGTACATAAATTTAAAGTATATCTAAGAAATAAACTTGTATAAATATTGTAATGTAGTTGGTAATAACAACAGATTTACAAGTCAAAATAAACATATAAGTACTGTAATAATAAGTTATATTTAGCATTCTGGCCTTGTAAACAATATAACTACTCGCATGAAATTTAAAGTAATTTAAAGCTAGATAAAAACAACATAGAATATACTATACGATTTATAAGAATAAGAATTCAAATATTTTGTCATATTTATATATCGTACGTCCGATTAATACTTTTTTTTTATTTAACCGCTGTATGTAAAAAAATAGTAAAACAAATACGTTACAATAGATTTTAAAATTTTATATTTTCCATACTTCAAAAAAAAATTTGAAACATGTAATAAACTATGCAAATGTTTATTTTTGTATTTACTATGTTAGTTGTATATATTTTCCCTGATGATATATAAGTTTAGTATATCTAAGCGTTGAATTTTAATACAACTAAACTAAAACCTAAAGCTTTTTTATTTTATTGTATATATTACGGTATAGGAACGAGTACATAGTGGGATAATGTGTATATTGCCCGGAAAATGTATAAATTTCCTTACAACTGAAGTAAAACTAGATTATAAATAAAGAAATATAAACTGTATTCAGATTATCTGAAAAATGTACACCTAACTTCACTGCTTTGGAGAATGTGACACATTCACCAACCAGCTACGTTCAAAGTGAGTACAATGTACTATTTCCAAATTTCCAGGGGCAAATGTCTGATAAAAGTGTACATTTACCGAAAAATACATTATTCCGAACATGCATTTATACCGTAACATATACATTGTTCAACGTACATGTTAGAAATACGACACGAACCGCAGGCGAATGCCGTTAACCATCAGAATATAGCCAGTATAACATGCACATTAAAAATATACTTCTTCCACGACTATTCGAAAAAAATTCACTGTAAAATACATGTCATTTTAAAATAGTTTTATAATTTGACAATTGCGTCATCAAATGTGATTAATCAAAAACTGTGAGTTATGGTTTTATAACATTTTAACGTTATAATATTATTATAATGTATTAATAGCGATAAATAATAATCAATTTTACTCTGCTGAACGAGAAAATTTTAAAGCAAATTGTAATTTTTAAATATTGAAAATACTAAATCTAAATCAAAATTGCTGCAAAAAAATAAAGGACGATAACAAGAAAATGCCTTATTAACTCATATAAATGAATGCGTATTTAGTTGATAGTGATGTAAAAATAAGGTCATTTTAATATTTATTATTAAATAAAAAATTTCTATTGGTATAACCTCGGATATTGTCTATTAAAAATTACCAACTTTTCTTCTATCAAAGTTAGAGCTACCGTGCTACAAAAATCCAATTTTAGCTTCATAAAGAATGAAGAAGATTTTATAAGAAAAACTAAAGAAAAAGTATTTTCTATTTTCCCGAGAATATTGTAGCTAAATGCAGTTTAAAAGCAATTAATTTTATGGTTTGATCTTGGTATAAAAAGAAAAAAAAAATGAATATTACTTCATATTCTTAATATAAATAAGTATTACAAAAGTTTTCCTCCATAAAATTGTTAATATTTTTAAGGATTCAAACTACCCTACTTGTCACAAAATTAGTGTTATGTTTTACCGCAGAGCTAGTATTTCTGAGACAAACTACTTACGAATTTATAAAAAAAAAAAACAATACAAATGCACGATTTTACTTATATTAGTTGTTATATATTGTAACACAAAAGTGAGATCATTTAATAAATTTTTGTACACAATTGCCCTGCTATATTCTTGGTTTTAAAATCATGCTCAGATTTTGTTAAAATTGCATTATCGTTGTGCATAATTTCCAAATTCAAAATATAAACTTTGAAAGCCAATATTTCATAGACAATATAGGTTTCACTTCACATGTCTATTTTGTGCAAAAATTATTTCTTAAATGACAAATGACATAAATAATAAGAAAAAATTATAATGAGTTCTGAATTTTTTTTTACTATGTTACGTTGAATATGTTTGTATTAGTAGTTGTTAAAAATAGCCGAACAATGATATTTGAGTATCATAAAATTAAAAATAGAATCATATTTTTATAACATTTTACGATATAGTCCAAACTACGTACAAGAATAAAAATTACAAAAATTTTCATGATTCCCAATCAAAAATACTAAAATTTACTGAAGTGGTAAAATTAATACAATCTGAATACAATCTTATTGTTACTTAATGTTCTAGTGTTTGTAAATTAGAAATTTTTAGTTGGATTTTTTATTAAAATTAATAATTTCTTGCTTTGTATAATTTATAATAAGGAATCTATAATTGCACATTAAAATAGGCTACTTCCACGATAAATAAATGAAGATTTAAAAATTTTTCTTTGTTTAAAGAAGGTCAATACACGAATTTTGATCACTCATTTGTAAAAAGGTTATTTTATATTTGTTTAGAGGTCACAATACTGTTATATTTCATTTTATCAGAACTGTTCGTTTGCCTATCGTGCAATTACCCTATTTTAATGTTAATTGTATTTATGGAACGGGCAACATATTTTTTAATGTTAAAATTATTATTTTTTTTATTGTTATTTAGTTCTATTATATTAGCGATGTACAATATTATTAGGTTGGTGTTGCGGCTTTTTTTCGCGATTTTTTTCTTTAAAAATTGGCGTTTTGTATAATTTTTTTTTCATAAAAATAATCCTCTCTTTTCAGTTAGTGAAAATTACTATCGAAAATTTACTTCGCGAAAGGTTGGAATGCAGCACAGTCATTTTGCGATCTCAACGAATTTTTTGGCGAAGGAACAATCAGCAAAAGCCAAGTTGAAAGATGTTTCAAGTAGTTCAAATCGGGCGATACAAATCTCGCAGATGAAAAAGCACCATCAAATTTCAACGATCAGGCACTTTTGGCATCCGTAGCAGAGGATGCAAGCTTGATATCGAGAATGTTGGCCGAAGGGCTCAATGTGGACCATTCGACCACTGTTCATCGAAGCAGTGATTGAAATAGATGGTGATTAATCAGTTAAAGATGTTTGTGTTAAATGTTGTTATTGTTTTTGTTAAATAAAATTTGTTGAAAAAAAGCCGCAATAATTATGCACCAACCTATTATTTTATTTATAATAGTGCTATTATTAAAATATACTCCTTTTTAAATATTGAAAAATCTTTCAGAACTCATAATAATAGTGTCAAAACGTTAAAGCTGAATTACATTACACTTTTTTCGTCTAGATTCATACTAGGTTTCTAGTTCAATTTTCGTTCAAGTTTTGTTCAATTTTCATACTTATTTCACAATCGGTCGTGTATTGTCGAGTTTCTTCGATTTTTTTCCGATGTATTGCCAGTACGCCAACTTAAAATGATGTTTGACAGCTACATACACAGAGTATAATATATAACCTATATAACTTCGCTACATATAAGGTTGGTACAATTGCGCGCGCATGCGTATAATGTACCTAGTATGAAACTTGAATAGGAAAATAGAGCATGTTGTATATTTCTATAGTAGGAAACTTGAAAGAAACTTGGATGTAAATATCTGATTTACATTATACTAGAACTGACTATATGTTCTTGAACGAAACTTGAACTAGAAACCTAGTATGAATCTAGACGAAAAAAGTATAATGTAAATCAGTTTTTAGTCAAATATAATCTAGACATAATGTTAACCAAACGATATTTTTAATTATCCTTCTTTCTTCGTATTTTACAGACACTATACAATCTATTTTGTCTTTCTGTGCCTAAAGAAAGCATTTAACCAAAATAATTTAAACATTAACATTATCAAAATATTATTCCAGCCAGATAACAATATCGGTACATTTGAATGATAGCAAACTAAATCTTATATATATCCAATTGGATTTGTCTGCCCATTCACACAAATAACAACCGAACAAAACTAGGCGTCTGGACGCTAACGAACATTGAATGAACTAGTCAAGCCGGCCGCAGCAGGACGCCGCACAGCAGGATGGCGCGCGTGCATGTACCAGCCCGAGATGGCGACGCTGTCATAATCGCCGCGACGTCCATTCAACAAACGGGACGCATTGAAAGTGCACAAGAGCAATTTTCTAGCTTATCTCCTTCGGCTTCGGCAGGAGTTGTTTATACCTTCCAAAGGGGTGGGGTAGGGCAGGGTGCCCGGATTTATGGTTCTACGTATTACGGCCTACGCATTAGTTTGCCTGTGTTGGATGATTTGAAATTTGTTTTTTGCTTCCTACGATTTACGATTTATAATAATATTTACAGAATTGTGGTAGAAATTTTAGTAATGACAATATGTATCTAAAAGATTATTTTATAATAAGTTTTATTGTTTTCCATTTTTGTTTTCGTAATTTGGGATGTAGAAGTTTCCATAATATTTACATGCCTAACATATTTTAAATTTCTAAAAGTTAATATAACCTTTTGTTTTAGAAAATTTGTTTATATGTCGAATTTATTTAGTAAAATACGGAAATGTTTGCAGTAATTTATTATTCAGTTAAATTTCTAAAAATACTTTATTATTATTTTTATAAAATATATTTACTGCATTTCATGATATGATGTGCTTGTTCACACAAAGTTAATTCAAATTTGGACAGTAACTTGAAATTGAATTTAGTTACAAATTACCTACATACAAACCAGTTACCGTTTACCAAAATAATCTAGAATTTCACTTTATGTAATTGGATATGTTTTCCATAAGCTCTCGTATTAATCCGAAACATTCTACACGTATATAATCTAACATGCTTGACTCAGTAACTTTCCGACAGACACAAATAATACTTTGTTGATAACGTGTAACAAGTTATGTTGCAATTTCCAACCGTTAAATACACATATGTATATATCCTGGCAAAATAAAACCAAATCAAATAAATTGTATTTTCTAAGATTAATTATCGGCAATAAATCTATAGAATGATATATTTTAATGAATGCAATTAATAATTATTACGTCACTTTAAATGCACTTATCTACATATAATATATATCTAATACAACTACACTGTGTTCTATGTTTAAGTGTTCTAGAAGTAAACTACCTATTTATTATTTGGAATAAAATCATCTATTTAGATAACGGCCGGTTTCATAATGAAAACTTTACCTAAAGTTAACTTTAACCCCATATACTGAAACATTTTCGTTAAATATAATGGGTTCGTTAAAATGAAAATTTTTGGATTCCTTAAGAAATATTGCAACGAAATTTTTTACGAGATTCAAGAATTTTCATTTTAACGAACCATTATATTTAACGAAAATGTTTTCAGTATACGGGAGTTAATCAATAAAATAAAAGTTGATAAAATAACAAAAATGCTAATTTTGTACACTAGATTGTACAAATTCTAAGCATGATTGCAGGAATTTTATTCGAGACATAATTTTTATAAAAAAATTTTTTATTTGATTTTACCATAATTTTAAAGGATTACGAAAATTTTAAATTATTTTAATTAATTTGCACAACGTATTGTACAAGTGGTTTAACCCCCCCCCCCCCCGTCGATGTAACAGAACTTAAACGGTAAAGCCTTTTTCAAATAACATTAGTTTATTGTTTATTTGTAGAACACATAAAAATTAGAACACTCTGTACTGAAGATTTTAAAATGACAGACAAGATAATGATTTTATCAGACGAATGTAAACAATTTGCATTTTGTCTGTAAAAATATACTACTAAATTGTAATATGTATCGCTTAAGTATACACAATGATATTACTTATTACTTATTACATTGAGATATAACACACAAAAAATAAGTAATTGATTATTGATTGTTTTCAATTATCATTCAAATTAAAGTAGATAAAATAATTATGTTGTTTTCATAAGTAGTACTAAATTGAGCATAACTATTTTATAGATAAACTATAAAATAAAACAAAATAGTATATTATATTACGAGGAGTAGAAAGAGATGATTATTGTGTTGAGTCTAGATATTTGTGGTCGAAGAAAAGTCAAGGCCAAGCAATCTGGACGAAACACAAAAAGAGTTTTCTATTACGAGTGACATATACGATTTTTGCTTCAAGCGTTTTAAACGATACTAAACGAAAAATGGCAAATAACTTTAACAAGTTACTAACAGTTTTAGAATAGTATGTATACCTATGTATGTATTATTTATATTTGTTACGTGATTTATGAAAATTAATCTTTCTTTAGTCAAATATACAATTTCTGACCATTCTGGGTGGTATACATTGCATTTCTTCATACATTTTCAATAATCAAATTCAAATTTAAATGAAAATAAATAATGCAATTATCAAATAACTAAATTTGACTTAATAATTTTTAATATAGCCGCCATCGTTGCACATTGAATTTCTTGCACTTCTTCAAACATTTCACGTACTTAATAGTTTTCGAAATATGGCTGCTGAAGATGTCAGATCAAATACGCTTGACATTATATAGTTATGTTTGATGCTGCCACCAGTGGTGTAACTAACTATAATAATATCATTATTATACTAGTAACATAATGACCTCTTTCTACATAGGCAATATGGTAATGTAATATTAATATTATATACATACGCTTGAAGAAAAAATAATGAAAGTATCGGAAAACCGAAAAAATATTATTTTTAAATTCATTTTCAAGCATTTGAAAAGAAAGAATATTATATAAGTTGATTTCCGCGTTAGATATTCAGAGAATAAAATTGTAGAATTATTTAATAAAGTAACATCTATTATTAGAAATACTAGATAACACGAATTTTTTAAACGAATATATTACATTACTAAAAATATACATAATTATATACGTACATTTTCAAGGTAATTTTGTATAACAGCTGTGATAATTTATATTTCTGTCACAACCCACAAAAAATATACATATATTAATTTTAAAAAACTATTAAATCAATATAATAATTAATGCAAGTTAAATAAGAATTTACAATAAAATACTACTAATAAATTTTTAAAAATCTTTTAAATTGTACACAATCACGCCATATACCCAAAAGAATGTGGCGCAAACTCTTACCACTATCCCGAAACTATTTCCCTCCAAACATCTCTATCCAGACAAGCTTCACCCACATTCATGATACCTCTTATGCATGTTCTTCTATTCCTATTATTTGGAAACTCTCGCTCACACAAAACACTCTCAATCATATCACTCCATCTGCTCATCGAACGTCCACGTTCACATATATTCCTTAATCAAACTTTCATTAGACATCAATCTTAAATAAACTGTAATTTTATTGATTAAATTTTAAGAAACCTATTAATTATTGATTAAAATGTTTTCCGTAAAATTATTAAAATTCTGTTTACGATGTGTTTGGAAAAGCATTGTTACGAGTATTGCTATAAAATTTATAAATAGAGAAAATACGGAACATTTGTGGCTGCAAGCCAATTTTATATTTAAATTATTTGTGCTAGGTTAAGTTAGCAAAAAGTATCTAGCAAATTTATTTATAAACTAGAATATTATGTCAAAATTTGTAGTTATATAGCGATAATGTTTATAAAAATGTATTTATCTTAGGATGCATAATATGGAATCTCGGAGAATCATATACGAATTTAAAATAATATTAATTATAATTAATTTAACTTACAAAATTCAGTTTCCATGTGTATTTTAATTTTTACAACTTAATTTTAATGTATTATTACTTTTTTTCTCCTTTAACATAAGAATCTTTGATACGCATTGAATAAGCGCAATTAAAAACATTGAATAAGCGCATCAAAATATTAGGTTGGCTTAGGGTAGGTTAGTTTTGTTATAAAAAACAAAAAAGTGAAAAAAAAACTCAAAACAATTGATGTTGTTTCGCGATTTTAGCATAAAATTAATAATATTAAAACATAAAATTTATTATTTATGTTTTAATATTTCTGTAAATTAATTCTAATTGCGCAGTCGTAAAAAAATAATTTATGTAACTCATTCCTTAGGTGTTTTTTTTTCTTTTTTGTCACTCATGAGATTTGCTAAACTTTCCATTCGTGAAAAAAAATACTACTTTATGCACTTAATTTCCATATCTTATAATTTTTATTTTACATTTATTTACTTAGTTTTATACATAATAATAAAACATTATTTTCATTTAAATATAAAATCTGTATACTTATAGGTTAGTTTAGTACAAGTAGACAAAACACTAAAAAAAGTTGTTAAAAATCATATAAAATGATACAGTGCTACGGTTTTGCAAAATTTGTGATAGTGAAGTACAAAACTTGAAGAAATGGTTTTTCACTCGTTATATATGTACATTTACATTTTTTTGTGAAAGTTGTATAATATAATATATAAATTCCTTTATCAAATAATAATATATTGCGGCAGTCATTGAAAATAGTTGAATTCAGCAAATATATAAAATTAATTAATGTGATAATCACAACAAGCTAATTATAAATCTTTAATTTCATAAGATAAACATAAATATTTTATGAATTATTAAATGTTGCTGACTTAAATCGAATATAATTATTCTTTTTCTTTACTTGTTTATTTACAAAAAAATTCATACAAATATTCCGATAAATACAGTCATATTTAAAAAAAATATTAGATGCAACATTTTATACAAGAACAGATAATAACGTTTAATATATGTATTTAGTTAATGTAATTAGATATGTTTTTCTACTTTATTGTATATATTTTTGTTCGCTAATTTATCCCAATGATTTGTGAAATAACAATTTGATTTAAATTAATTTGTATATAAAACAGAAATGTTAGAAAATATTATCGTCTAAAATTTTGTTATCTCATTCAAATTAAATGAAATTAGCTATTTTTTCTGTGATAGTATATACATTTAATTTATTTTAATATTATAAAATTTATATATAAGTTTTGATGAAATTTAAGTAAGATAAAATTAATTTTATTAAAATATTTAGTAAACGATTAAACATGTTAGGTTAGGAATGGAAAAAAATCAAAAGTTAAATATTTAAAGTTTAAGGTCGAATATTTTACATAATATCAAAGATGCAATAATTCAAAATGTGATATTTTGCAATAAAATGACACCACACACACACATACACATACGACGTATTTTTTCTTATGAAACGACGTAATTTATCGGTGAATTTTTTCCCAGGAACATTGCAGTGAAAAATTATCATGCATTATTGTATAAGTGAACGGATAATACGACTGCTCAAGTGTTTTAATAAATATAAAACAGGAACAAAAAGCAACTCGCTGTCAAGGCAACGACCTAAAAGATAAAAATACTTGTAAGACATTCCACTGTGTACATTCAAAAATATAAGAACCAAATCTTTGGTTTTTTTTTTAAAGTTACTTTGCTATTTTTGTATGTTTTATTATATTTCATTTTAAATGAGCTGATTTTCAAATTAAATTATTATTTGCGCTAGAAAAATTCATTTAGTTCATAAATCATTTAAAAAAATATTTGTAATTTTGCAAGTACATATTCATTCACAAGCAATTTTGTTAAATATAAAAATAAATTGTTTTCATGAACATTTTAAACCTTTTTCATACAGATTAATTCTTTTTCATGAGAATTACATCTTAATCTGAAATAAACCTTCATAAATTATGACAGAACTAGTACCTAAAGCCGTTTTTATTCTAATATAAGAAATTCTGAAAGATTTTTTACTATTTACATTTTTATTTCTTCTATTTACATTAGAACTTTTATGTGTAATTCATGTGAATTAATTATTTTCTATATGTATTAATCCTTTTTCAAGTACATTAATCCTTTTCTAAAAGCTAGTATTTCCAATTTTATTTATGCTTAAGTTAAGTAAAAAATAATTTGTGATTGCAAAAAATGTATCCTCAGAATATATGAAATTATTTCATTGGCTAATTTTAAAATTATTCCAAGAATAAATCTATTCCAACATTTGGAAATACTGGGCTTAAGTAAATTAAGCACTTGTCCAAGTAAATTAAGCCTTGTCCTAGTGAGTTATGTTTGCATATAATTCCTCAATACCCATTTATGTTATATTTATATTAAAAGACTTAAAATACAAGTTCTTGAAATATATTTTTTCAATTCCTGAAAATTAATTAATTTGTGACTTAAATTCTATTTGAATTAATTCATACTCAGCTCTGATTATTAAAGATTCATGATACCTTAAAATAACTAATGCTACATAGAAAAAATCAAGTACGAATTAAATTTGTATGTGTTTTATGAATGAATAATATTGCTGTTAAAAAAATAGTTGATTTTGCGTTCCATTTCAAATACAATTGAAAACAATGAAATGATGCTTTTTAAAAATAGAAAATTAGAAAAAATGGAAAGGAATCTTGCGAATAGAAAGTGCATGGCAATGCCATCTAGTACAGTGCTATGAATCAATGAGCAACCCTATTGAAAAAGTTTCTCATGGAATAGAAGAGAGATGCAGTCTAGTTGGAGTACGTAGTTTACGTGTCCCCCTCGCCGCTATGCACAGCACTGCATTTCAAACCCTACCCTAAACATTACAGGGCGTTGACCTGTACTATCTCATGTTTATGACCTATATTTCATAGAAAAAAATGCAAGGAATTAATGCATACAAGTGCTTATATTTATTTATAGCCACATCTAATCACATTAAAAATAAACGGGCAGAAAAAGTGTGAACTTAGATGCTACAACAAAAATAATATAACCTAAATGTACCAGTCATCAATCAAAATACATGAAACTTAACGACTATAATAACGTCTATTTTTACCTGATTTTGTAAACAATAATTAACTATCACGACAAAACGAAGGCCACATAAATCCTTGAACGTTAGAATATTAATATAATGCTAGATTAAAAAAAAACGTCAAATTACATCGCAAAATAGATTCCCTTACCTTTAAATGTTTATCAATAATGCGATTTCAGTCTTGTATCTCCAGTCTTTGTCTATAAACAATCTGTTACACATAACCACAACAGAAACATTTATTTACATTAACAAACAAACAATAAACACCAACAATCATTTAACAATTGTGCAGTCACAACATAGAGCCACCATATTTTCCACAACGTCGTCTAGTATCGTAGTCAAAACATCACATGCTGGTAGAGGGGATAGAAAATTGATTTTTTTCATACACATATTATGCACAATAGATTCGCCGAACTAATACTGTAAAAATGAACATCAAATTTAGAAAAGATTTGCCATTAAACACGAGAAAAAGAACAGAGTAAAAACAACTCCACGCTACAATATTTTCACGATACATCTGCCATCTATCCACAATTATCACAACGATAAAATAGCACTCTATCTTATAGCGCCATCCCCCGAAAGCATTTGTTACTAATATTTTTGTATAATCAATATTATATATTTTATAAAATCTTTTTGCGTTGCAAATTGAAAAAATACGATTTTTCAATTTAATTAATTTGTAACATTTAAATTTTTTTAGTAATTAACAAACATAAACTGGCTATTTGTTACCTTACCAAATGTTGTAAACAATAAGATTAGTTATTAGTTAAAATATTTCAATATATCTTTAATTGATAAATATACGTTAGTATTATTAACAATTATTCACAATTGAATCGTTCATTTCAAAAACCACATAAGTCAAAATTTAGCAAGATTGAGTTTTTGCAACGATCCGCTTCCTTAGGGGTACTTACATGTTCTGTGCAAAAACTACACAAGTCCCACAACGCGTTAGCAAGATATTTCAGTGTAAATTTCTGTGTTCGGTGCAGAAACCATATAAGTCGGTGACGGTTTTTTAGCTCTACTGAAAATTCAACTTTTTTGACTAATGTGGTTTTTGAAATGAGTGATTCAATTAAAGTATTAGATAAATAAAAATTTCAAATTATAAATACGCAATACAGCAATGTATTGTAAGTTGCAAAAGTTTAGGCGTAATATACGCTACATACTATTTTCTAGAACTGCATATATATGTATTGAAAGGATTATTTAGTATTAGTTTATTTTAAATTTAATCGTAAAATAATAAATTAAATGTAAATTTAAATACATTTATACTAAATAATCGATTAGAGTTTAAAGAAATTAGATCAATCAACATTGCCCTATAAGTAAAATGTGTATGATATTTTGCAAGGACTAACCTTGGACCAGTTTTATTCAATAATGATCTAAAACACATAGTTTACAATCGTGTAATTTATTGCATTCAAAAATGATAAAAATAGTTATTTATAAAACTGAAAGTTGTATCACACAAAATGTATCTATTGATTAAGTAAATGTTTTAATAAACAATTATATTAAAATTTTAATAAACTGTTAAAGTTACTTGATATATAGCAAACTAATATCGTATCCTACGTTACAATAATAAATTATTATTTAGTAATAATAACAGTTTTATTAAAATTCTTACTTAAGAAATTGTGTTTGAAAAAATTTGTACTTATTTTTCAAATGTTTGGCGTCACAAAATTATAATCCCCGGTTTCTAAAACATTAATTATCATTATAAAAAGTAAATAAATGCAATCAATAAATTATTCCGATTTCTAAATAAAATTATTAGAACATATTTTTAATAAATTAAATGTTTTTCTAAGAGTCTTTTAATATTTATTAACAAAACTTAAAATATACGAGTAAATCCATATATAGAATAAATTTAAATGGTTTTTTTTTTTTGACCTACTAATTTGGTATTACAATTTTTTAAATTTATTATAACTATTTAGATTTATCACTCATTAATCTAGTGCCACTGAACAATTCAAAGTTGTCACTAATATCAATTTATTGCAAATAAATCAGACATTTTTCTATATAGACTGTCATGGAAAAACCGAGCATGAGTGTATATAAAATATTTTAGAATCAAATATTAGATCATGTAATACAGAAAATTTTAACATAGTATACAATGTTTCAGAACTCTTTATATTAAAATAAAACGGCTTTAGGTTATAGTTCTGTATTAATATTTATTAATAATCGACGTTTCGATAAACTCAACGTACGTCTTCATCAAAAAAAAAGATAGAAATGACATTTACGGTACATAAACAAAACATAGAAATAAGTTACTAGGTAACAAAATAAGTAAATTTATAAATTTTTAATTAAAGAAAGCCAAATTTTATTTAAATCAGTGCTTTGATGTTATTTTATTTCCTGATAAAAACGTACGTTGAGTTCGTCGATACGTCAATTATTAATCAATATTAATACAAAACTATAACCTAAAGCTGTTTTATTTTAACAGAAAATTTTATTTATACAGAAAACTATAAAGCCCAGAATTAGAAGCGCCTCATTAAATATGATTATAAACCTAAATATCAAGAAATGTTTTTAGATGAAAAACTAAATATGTTTTGCTGATTTAAATTAAACATAGGAGGTTATAATAAATAAGCGTTCTATATTATTAAAAACAATGTTAAATCCTGGTATTGAGTCATATATTAATCTATAATTTATATTTGTATGTTAACAAATTGTTAATCGTTTAAATGTATGATGTAAAACAAAACATGTAAGTCTATAAAGAACAACATTCTTTAGAATGTTTTCATTTGTAGTCTAAATTTCCAATGATAACGGATATAGGTTGTTTAGATCCTGAAATAAATGAATGTAGATTAATTTTATCGATAATTTTTTTGTTGTACTTGAATCTTAAAGTTAAGTCATACTTATAGAATTACTATATATTTATTATTAAAGTATCAATTTTAATTGGTTTTCAATATAGTAAAGTCACTGTTGACATACAAGGTAAAAAATATTTAATATTATCCGATGTTCTATTTGGAACACATTAAAATAGTGTTAAAATAACAAAAATCAAAGTTATTACGTAACATATATCTAAAATTAACAGCAACATTTTTTTACGTTATTGTAAAATGTATTTTAGTTATAAAAATAATGTAACTTTTACATAAAAAATAGTATTATTTCACGCCATCCTGGATAGTTAATTTAAATTAAAGATTACAGACATTATAAAATATTTGACATTTGGTATTCTATTTTAAACACACCAAATTAGTGTTAAAATATTTAACAAAAATCAAAGACCCGTATTCTCACCTCTTTTGTTTATGAAAAAGTGCTTTATTATTTTTACTTTAAAATACATTTTTACTTCTAATAAGAGGTAGAAATAAAGTGGTCATAACAAATTTTTAAAAATTTTAGTAATTTTTTTCTCAGAAAATTAGCAACACTGTACTTTGTTGAAATTTTCTAATTTATATGAATACCAGAAGCATCTTTTGTGAAAATTTGAACAAAATCGGTTAAACAACATGGCCGTAATAAATTTTTAAAAATTTTAGTAATTTTTTTCTCAGAAAGTTGGCAACACTGTATTTTAATAAAATTACGAAATTTATGTGGGCACTAGGGGAATCTTTCCTGAAAATTTGATCAAGATCGGATAAATAATGTAGCCACAATGAATTTTTAAAAACTTTAGTAATTTTTTTCTCGGAAAGTTGGCATCACTGGAAAAAACCAAAACCACATGACCATCTTGGGCACTAGACAAATTTATCCTGAAAATTTCATTAAAATCGGTTAAACCGTCTAGGAGGAGTTGCGATCACAAAATTTTGTCTGACGACCGAGTGAGCGAGCGAGCGAGCGAGCTGACGACGCACATCCATACACCCACATAAACTAAGTTCAGATTCGTTATCTAGAGGCTATATAAAGGATTTCTATACACAATTTTTTTTTTTTGAAAATGTTACAGACACCGTACCAAACGCTATACTACTTTTTCCTTGCAGTCAAAGTAGTAAAAATGATGCTTAAATAATATGTTCAATTATACAATTCAGGCTGCATATTTTTTACCCTTTGTTGACTGACAATGCTTGTACGTACCGAATTAATTTTTTTAACTATTATTAAAGTACCATTATTATATAAGTTAATATACACAGAATACAAGACTTAACAATGTTACCTTAATGATTTTATGTGATGTTATAATCTAGAAAACTTGTATTTTATCCGACTAAAGGGGTTGAGGTTGTTGTTTATGTTTATAATTATACATAACTTTTGCATCCTGAATATACATATAAATAACATAAGATTAATTATGAAAGTTATATAAATAAACCAATTAATAAAGAATAGTAAATATTTGAATAAATCTATATTAACTTTAAAAACATTTACGCTTTATCTGACATAAATATAATCTATATCGCTTCCCACACTTATTAAGAAATGTTATAATTTCTTACGTATTAATTATTATTTGCTTATTTTTACGATTCTTGGTATTTTAATTAAAGTCTAAAGATAGAATTGCATTTACTAGATGTTAACATAATATATTAATAAAATAAAATAATCTAAACACCACAATTTTAAATTTTAAAAAGCTATATACGTATTTCGAAAGCTAAGCTTTTATCGTCAAGCAAAAGATAAAGCTAAAGGTTTAGGACTTTAGCTTTATTTTTTGCTGCTGATGATGAAAGTTTCGGTTTCGAAATACCTATATAGTTTTTTTTTTAATATTATTATTATTATTTGTGTCTTAGAGAAATTATTTTATTTTATTAACTATTCGCCACAGTAAGATCATATTTCGACGTATTAATATATCAATGTTAAAAGATACACTTTTATTTTTAGGACCTGAACATGCGTTATGATTAACTTGAATCTTATTGCTATTAAATTCTCTGTCAGGTTCGTTGTCTTTTTTTTTTATTGTATATAGACCAAAACAAAACACGAACCAAGCCTGAAGATGACCGAAAGATCGAAACGCGTTAGATTTAATGATAATAAGATTAATGTTTAGCATAATATAGATAAAATAAAATGCCAGATTTAATTATTAATTAGTCAATCAAAATTCAAATCATTAAAAAAGTAATTAGAATATTATAAAAACAATTAGAAATATTACACCTAAGATATTTTTAGAAATTGCAATAAAATTCAAATTTAGCATAATCATAAATTTTTTTTTCTAGATATAAATTGACCTATCATGTAATTTTTCATAAACAAAATTAAAAATAGGTGGGTAAATCCATATATAGGTCGATATTCGATATAAAATATGCAATTTTGATAATAAAATTAATAGTTTTCACATGTCGAAATTAGTGAAATTAAATATACTATAATTAAATTTAAATATTTTTAAAACTAATGGAACAGGTTTATTGTTTAAGTTAAAATTATACTAATATATATATATATATATATATATATATATATATATATATATAATTTTTATTTTAAAATTAAACAAACAAAAATGTTACTTATAATACATTTTTAATACGATAACGTTGTATCCAAAAGGGTGCAATACAAACTCTTTCCACTATACCGAAATCAGTTTCCTCCAAACATTCCTACAGAAAAGCAACTTTAGCTTCATCCACATTTATAATACCTCTCATACATGTTCCAATATTCCTACTACTTGGAAACTTCCGCTCACTCAATCAAACCCCTTCAACTTGTCATCGAACGTCCACGCAAACGTATACCTTCAAAATTATTCATACAAATTCTTTTAACCAAACGTACATTAGACATTTTCTCAAGATGACCGTATCATCTCAACTGGTTATCACCAACTTTTGCAACATTTTTTTCAATTTCACACTCATCATACACTAATCTATTTCGTACCCAAACTTTTTCTTGTTACACCACGTACCCCATGTATAAATCTCATTTCCACAGCAGTTATACTTTTACCGCCAAACCCAACATTCACTACCATACATCAACGTAGGAATCAAAACAGCATTGTATATACTCAAACAGACTTCTCTAGAAACTTTACATTCCTAGCAAAAGTACCCAAAACACCCAAAACCTTACAAACAGCATTAACTCTTCTTTAAATTGCACGATCCAAGCGACCATCCTTAGATAATGAACTACCTTAATACACAAATTCATTTACCTGCTTCAAACGTAGACCATCAACAGATACATTACATTCAGTCGACAAGTTAACCTCAAAAAAAAATATTTATCAACATTCAACACAAGATTCATATCCTTACCTTTTTTGTACGAAAATACTACAAATAATTAAAATATCATTTCAGTTTAACTTTAATATTAATTTCAAAGGATATAATTACAAATAACAGTAATTTGTAATTACATCCTTTGAAATTACAAAACTAATTTTTTCATCCAAATCCTCAATTTCGTGAAAATCATTAACATTATCGCCACGATCAGGAAATAAAATGGTGTTAATAATTTTTAATTATATAAAAAAAAAATGATAAAAACTTGGCAAAAAGAAAGAGTGATTTTGAAATAAACAATGTAGGTCATTACTCTCCATGGTAATGTTATTTTCTAGTTCAATGTTATTTAGAATATTACGTTTTATCTTATTGATTCTAATAAAAGAAAAAACTATTTATGCACTTATATGATTCATAATTTATAATGGATTTTCGAAATTGTTAATTATAAAATAAAATTTTAATTATTTGCTTTAAGATTTTTTATAATTACCGTTTTTAAACAGAAATATTTATTATGAATACAGATCAACTGTTCATAAATGAACCAAAATATTGCAGCAATTTTTTTGTTTTCTGGATTAAATATCCTTGAAAAATATAACATAAAAATTTATTTAGTTAGTTTATTTACTGTAAATGTCATTTGTATCATTTTTCCTGATGAAATACACGTTGAGTACGTCGACACGTCGATTATTAATAAATATTAATACAGAACTATAACCTTAGGCCGTTTTATTTTACTATTCATGTTTGATAAAAATTTATTTTAAAGCAAAAAAATATACGCACTTTTTCATAAACAAAAGGTGTGAATATGGGCCTACATCTTTGAGTGTAGTTTATTGCAATAAATAATAACCATTTTAAAACAATTATAATATTGAATTAATTAAGACAGTAGTATTTCATTATCATTTTGTAAACGTATATAGTTTCATAGAAATAAAAAGCATCATGCACACACAGTTAAGTAGTAATTATTTGTAAAACTAATTAACATTATTATTATAGAAAAATCATTATTTATTCGTATTAAATTATTTCTCAAGCGTTTGTTATATGTAAATTACAAGATTTCAGTTTACCCTTGAATTTATTGCAAGTAAATTATTATTACTTTTCTATTATTCTAAACAATTATTATTTTCATACATACGTATGTATGTATGTATATAACCGGAAATAAATCAAATTTATTAGAAAATCTTTTATCTATCGCTTGTTAAAAATTGTTAATTATAATTATTATTTTTATTACCATTTCTATAGTTTCTATTTTTAGATTCATACAGAAAATAACAGCAATTTATGATATCAATTTTGAAATCTATAATTTATCTCAAAGCTATAAATATTTATAAAATTTTAAATAATAATAAAATGAAATCTATACACTGAAAGGCATATAAGAAATATTTAAAATCATTTTCTAAAAATATGCTGTGGCCACTACAGAACCGGTCGTTAGCGTATTAAATAAATTTATGTAATAGAAAAACAACTATTGTAGTCATAGTAACCAAAAAGCAAAACATAAAAATGCCACCTATTTAGAGAAATATATATTTATAAAAATATAAAAAAAAATTTAAAAATATTTAGCCGTATCGAAAAATGTTACAAAAGTTGTTAGTTATAACTTGTTTAGCAACTTTTGTTAAATAATATTTTTTTTTTTTCGAAATATATCTCTGTTGTAAAATATTCGTAAAACACACAAAGGTGACATTAGTAAATTACCACTTTCCAGTTGGCAGATCTTTACCAAATATTGATCAAATTGAGATATTCGCCTCCGAAGCTTAAATGCGAAATTTTATGAAAATATGTTCAGCCGAATTTGCTCTACACGTGTGTCCACAGACCAACCGATCGACAGACATTCGTGTTACTATAAGCCTAATTCGTGCTTATCTGTAAAAATGTCGATATATCAAAATTGGTATGATTAGAGTACCTCCCTTATGATATGTAATATGACGGTCGGTAAAATTTTTATATATAATTTTGTATAGATTTTTGTATAGAAAAATGTATCGTGTAAAACCAGAATTAATTACGTTTGTTTATTTGTATTTAGTTTCCTGATAATGATTTTTAATGAATCGAAATTTTAAATTTTAATAAAATAATACAGAACTTTAACTTAAGCTTTTTAATTTAAATAAAATATTTTGTATGAACAACAAACAAAAAAGTTATTCAAGTATATGAACATTATTTCTAAGATTTTTTTTTCAATTTTCATCTCATCAGTCTTTTTGATATTACAATATAATCAAAATTAACTAAAAAAAAAACCAACTAAATATATGTGATACTTTTCGGAGCCCTGAAACGAGTGTATATACCAAGGATATGGAGCCATTAGCTTCGTAATTTATCAAATGCGATTACAGTGCAAAGTTGATGGCCATGTTGAGCGCGCCATTCCTCATGTATTCGTGACATGTCATGAACTATGACTCTATATACCCACTCAGCCACCCTCTACTGGAACAATGTCACAGAATCTGGTCGTTGGATGCATAATTGTTCAAAATTTTCGTTTCACCAAATTCAATTTATATGTTATTAATTATCATTAATAATTATAATATAAAAAATTTCACCAAATTCAATTTACATGTTATTAATTATCATTAATAATTATAATAAAATAATTATAGCAACTTTAACTTTAAAATAAAACGACATTTCGATGAATTCAACGTCCATCTTCATCAGTTTTCCTGATAAAAGCGTACGTTAAGTACGTAGAAACATCGGTTATTAATAAATATTAATACAGAACTATAACCTAAAGCCGTTTTATTTTAATATTTCATAAATTTTCTAAAAATACTGACGTCTGTAAATTTACATATTAAACTGGTGTAAATCAATTGCCTCCGATTTTTATGTAAAATTACTGAATTTATTTTACAGTGTGCGACAGGTCGATAGAGCCTTAGAGGTCTATTGGTAGAATTATTTTTATCCTTCTGCGCTTCCTGAAGTTTGAGATATAAAAATCACAAGAACAGGACAGAATAGTTTTTATACACATAAACACATAAAAAAATAAACACTTTTTTTTTTCGAAAAACAAATCCTCTGGATATACTTACAATATTTATTAAAAAATAAACAATATTTCTTGTTTATTTACTATACCAAATTGCAACAAGTTATTAATTTAGATATGACATTGGTAGCATTATTTTTAATCGATCCTTGTAATTTGTATGTAATTATTATTTACAAATATAAACAAGGTAAAGTTTGTTATTAAATTTTATACAAGTTTAAAAAACATTCTAAAATATTAGTACGATAGTTCTATAATTCAAACTTAGTCAACAAAATATACTATTAGAAATAAATTATTATTAGAAATAAATTATGAAAAAAAAATATGTATGAATCACAAATTTTTAGAAATACTTCTTTATTTAAATCGAATTAGTGAGTTCTGCCCCGATAAAATTTCCCAATTATTACACAAAATACTAATTTCAATATTCTATAGAATAGTAATAATGATGCATTTAAAATTAATGATTTTAAAATGATAATATAAAACCGCTGCAGTATTCCATTCTGTCGAAACCACAAGGGATTTATTTAAAATCATAAAAAAAATATGTGAATAAAGAAATTGTTATTTCCGCTCAATCAGAACTAGTTTCTGTAAATGCAGTAATTTGAATGCACAATTTATTACTAAACATGTGGTTTTATGCATTTAGTTTTAGTAATTATTTGATATTAAATTATTAATTAACATAATTAGTAAATATGCATGAAATTGCCAATATAAACACCATGTGTTCCACATTATCCTGACTTGATTATTGAAATTAAATATTAAATAAAACAAAATTCTATACAACAAAATGTTTTTGTTTTGTTATAATGTGTGATTCAAAATTTGATATTTAAATTATTACAACAAATTATAATACATATTTTAATTTTTATTAGAAACGTCAAACTATCATTTAGGTTATGTATTATTATCAATTTATATTTATGTGTAGAGTGTTTTTAAAAAATGTACAATTCAGTTGAAGCAGTAAAAATTATTATTAAAGAATATTTAATTTTCAAATTAGATATAAATAAATTGTAAAAATGTAAAACATCATTACGCATGCGTCTATATATTTTATTCTATACCGTGTAAAACGTATTATTTTTGTAAAAAAAAGCACCTATTATATATTAAATTATTGTTTAATATCTTAATTAAACATATTCTATGAAAAAATATGAAAATTATATCTCATTGAATTCAGAAAATTATTTTCTTTTTGAAATTGTAAAAATAATTATATATTAGTAAAAGATTGAGTAGCTGGCACTTAATAAAGCATGTTAATTAATAATAATAATAAAAAATAATAGACTTGTTTTACAAAATAATAGTTATAACTATTTTGTAAAATAAATAATCAAATGTATTAATTTCATTTTCGTTGATTAATAATTATATATTGTTATAAAATAAATTATAAACCAAAATTTTTTTAAATTATAATATAGAACATGTAATACTGAACAAATTATATTTGTTTTTAATACAAAATATCATCTGAACATTGCAAGCCAAACCATCCTGCATGTGTTTGAAGATGAGATAAACAAAACAATAAATCAAAATAAATTTTTTAGTAAATTCAGAAAAAGATATAACATAGTTGAAAAGTTATATCAAAATTAACTTCAATAGTAAAGAAATAATAAACTGAAATACTCTGTATATAAATATCTGTCTCAGGCAAATAAGACAGATATAATATTACACGCAAAACACTTGTAAATTACTACGCCAAGTGCAAAAGTAAATGATACATATACATATTAGATGCTCTTGACCTTGAAAAATCGATTTTTTTTCTCCATGTGATTATTATTACCTATATAGCAATGGGTTAATTAAGATTTTATTGAATTATAAATTTAAAATTATTTCAGAAAAAAAGAGACCTGAATTCATTTGCATGGAAATGATAATTATATATCTCACGTACTCCACGACACGACATGAACATAAAAATCAATCTTGTGTTATAAATATCGGATTAACGATATATTATTTTAAATCTGCTTTATTAATTCTGTTTTGTATGTTAATTATAGTTATTATATAATACAGAGTTAAAATCTCTTACTAGAATTATTTCTTTATCCTAATATGCAAATTTTTTTAAAAATATTTCTACAAATTCAAGTCTTTGAGTTGTTGTCTAAAGCTGGATCAAAACTACATTTTTAAATTATTAAAATAACTCTAAAGCGGTCATAATTTTTAAACCTGTATTAATGCTATGTTCACTATGCATCAGTACGTACCAAAAAAGAGATATGGTTGATACTGTTATGTTCACAAATTATAACAGTTTGAAACAAGCTTTAACCAATAGACGTCAGGTTAAGGCCTATAATAAAAAAATATTTTTAAAAATTTGTAAAAAATATATTATTCAACGAAGATGTAATAATGAATTACTGTTACATCACTATATTGCCTTGTAGGTCATTATATTACTAGTACAATAAGTAGTTATTTACTATATACACCATTGATGTCAGCACCACTGATGTCAGTATTTAATCTGACATCTTCGACAGCCATATTAAAAATTATATAGTGACAATTGCAGTGTTTGGTTTTTCTTGAATTTAAATTCAATTATTAAAAATTTGTAACTAAGTGCAAAAAGTACACCGTCAGATTCGTTAGAATTTGAATATTTGACCAAAGAAACATTGATTCTCAAAAATTACGTAATAAATGTACTGTTCTATAACTGTTAGTAAAGTTAAGATTACGTGGTATGTTTTTTAATTTATTTTTAGTTTAGTTTCATTTAGAATTCTTCAAGAAAAAATACCATATATTACTCGGAACATTACTTTTTCTACAACAGAAAATTATACTATTTGATATGACAAGAATGATATTTCAAAATTTTGCTAATGTCAAACGAGTTGTTCAATTTAATACTTATTTCGTGAACAAAATGCAAAAAAATACACTACATATATTTAAAAAATTGTGGGTATTTTTCTAAGAACAAATGTATAACAAAATATTCCAATATGAGTAACAATAAAATTAAGTTTTAAAATCTTTATTACATTTAAAATTTATGAATTCTTATTAATTAAAATACAGATTTATATGTAATTAACAATAAGTTTTTTTTTAGTAAATTATATGCAGTATCACATTCTTTGTTTACTATGATTATAATTAATTAATAATTTTTTTAAGTACTTAATGAAAAAGTTGTTATTTGATACAAGGAAAAAACTCATTCTATATATTTTTTTTCCTTTAGTATACACCTACAATTCCAAGTATTTTTTATTAAATTTTTTGGTATATTTTTGACAACTGCCAATCCCAAATTAAATGTCACTTAACAATTAATTACATATTAAATAAAAAATTAAAAACTATTAAATTTACATATGATATATTTATATATATTACCTATATAGAAAAAGTCAAATGATTATTTCATTTAATACGAATTATAGATAGTTAAATTTCAATTTTCTTTTATCTACTTAAATGCTAAATTGTTATTTCAGATTAATAATGTAAAATTTATAACTTTAACTTCATCCACATTCATGGTACCACTTACAAATGCTATTCTATTCCTAATATAATTATTAGAAGTCTAAAAAATCATCTACTTTTTTAGATAAAACAACTACAATGTTTTAAAAAATTATCCAAAGTTTTTTTGTACAACGATTTGTCACTGTCTATTTACATTATATTTTACTCATTGCTAAAAAAATAATCATATATATATATATATATATATATATATATATATATATATATATATATATAAACAAGTTTCTAGATTTAATATTAAAATATTAAAAAAAAAGTCCACATAAAAAATAACAACACGCTGAAATAAATTCATATTGAAAAAATACATTAAATAACTTGAAATATAGGTGACAATGGCCTTATAATTAAATTAATTTTTTATAAAAATAAGTTAAACAATAAACAAAGAAATGTGAAAAAATTTCAAGGTTAATTATAATGTCATTTGCAAGGGTTTCGCTTAATTTGTATACTTAGTTTTATGTTAGTTAAATAAAAATTAAATTAATTAAAAAAAATCCATTTACTGACGCAATGTTTCTATGTATTTAGTTTAGAGTTAGAAAATAGTTTAGAAAATATAAATAAATTTAAAAAAGGAGGATTAGAAAACATTTTTTATATTTTGTTGAGACTGAGGGAGAACCGAGGCCAAGCACTCTTGAAGAAACACAAAAGCAGCAGTCTGCAATTTTTCTTTTCATGCATTACAAACGAAAAGAAACTAATAGTAGTATTCTGTGTTGTTCTATAAGCTCTATAGAACTATAGACTCTTTTATCTCTTTTTTAACAAATAGAAAATTTTATACTATAGTATATATTACGTATAGTACTCATAGAACTTATAGAATAATACAGAATATTAGCGTAAATATAAATAAAAATACATACCAACCTTACTAATAGTTACAGGGAGTGAGTAAGTATATATATATATATATATATATATATATATATATATATATATATATATAGCTATTAGTATAATAATGTTATATTACTTTACTATAGTAACATCATCTTTCTACGTAGGCAATATAGTAACGGAACATTAACATTTTGATATTTATTTAAATATATGTAATATTTTAGTGGATTTTTGAGTATGATTATATAAAAGTGGTTTCACATTCAACCGGGAACGAAAATAGTAATTGAAACGAAAAATATAAAGCTTCATCAAACTGCGGTTTTAGTTTTAATTTTACGGCTAATTTGGCCAATCCAAAAACTTGACACATTTTTAATTTTAACACCAAGTGTTTGAATTGGTCAAATTCTTGTGCTTATGTGTAAAATTAAAACTTAAACGGCCGTCTAAATGAAGCTTAAATGGCTAATAATCAATAACAAAAATATATTAATAATTTAAGAATACTGATTATTCTAATAAACAAGAAACTAATGAGTAATTAATTGTAATGTCGGTAGTTCCATGTAAGGGCATATATTATAATCAGAAATCGTAAAAATGATTGTTTTTTTTTAATATTTGGACCGGACATGTTTGTCGTAGTAGTAGCCAGTAACCACCTACGACACGCGAAGAACTTAACGTAGAATTCCCATCGAATACGGAGCACTAGGTGAGCACGGACACGGGTACGGGCACGGAACAAACCTTGAACACATAGAAAATAGTTCGGTTTTTATGCGACGTCAAGCCGGACTCGACCTTCGTTCACTTTATTCTCACCGATAACTAATTCTCGAAACTTTCAGACATATTTACCAATTATGGTAAATATCTTAATACGTTTGCTGCCATCTTGGTCTACAGTGGCGGATTAACACTCGACGGAGCCCTAGGTGATTGCGAACGAGAGAACCCTCCGCCCCGCCCCGCGACATAAAAATACAATAACTAATATTTAAATAAAATTTATTTATAATTATAATAAATGTTTCACATGAGCCAGGATTTTGTGATGCTTTTATTTTACTAATATTTTCTGACTCCCAAATTCCAGAAACAAGTTCGAACATGACATTTCCATTAATCTTACTTTAGAAGCGTGGACTTATTTTAGTGTTTTTCTATAGTAATTGACAATTGCTGTCTTTTTTGCTAGGATCAAATGTACCACACCTGCGCTTCTAGGGTTGAAACTATTTAACCTTTTTACATTTTTGGGGCCCCCGAAAACGTCTAAATATTAAAAAAATGATGAGTTTTTGTTCAATAATTAAAAATGTCGAGTTTGCATGATTTAAAATGTACTTACTTCTCGCTTTTGTGATTTGCTATATTTACTAGTGACTAAAACATAAAACTAAAACATAAAACTAATTACACAATAAGTATACAAGTAATAATAATTGAGTAGAAAAAAGATCTTTCAGATCTCATTATATTAAAATAAAATAACTTTAGGTTATAGTTCTGTATTAATATTTATTAATAATAGACGTTCCTACGAACTCAACATGCGTCTTCATCAGGAAAAAAAGATACAAATGAAGACGTACGTTGAGTTCGTCGATTATGAATAAATATTAATACAGAACTACAACATAAAACCGTTTTATTTTAATAATAATAATATTTTATTGTCTTGGTATTTACATACAAAATACATATCAACGAATAATATAAAATAATAATAAAATTCAAACCATATATATTATAAAATGTATGCTATTACAAACAATACTCATACTCAACAAATTCAAATTGTTTCACGTCTATTGGTAGCTTATTGTACAACACGACACCCCCCCCCCCCTGTAATTAATACCTTGTATGGAATTATAAAATTTCTTCTGTGATGGGTTTGATAAATGTGATTTTTTCATTTTTTTTTTTATAAAATTATTCTTATTGTGAATAAAATGAAATAATTTCCCTTAATTGAATTGTTTTTATTTCTAGATGATTGAAGAATCGGAGTTTTCCGCGTTATAACAGTAGCATTACGGAAAGTTTTCCATCCGGACTGTTTTAGCAATATGTTACACAATGTTATGTTGTAATAAGAAGTCGGTTATAGCTTGACTTTATGTCAAATGTACTATTATATTTTTTAATGTTAATTATATTATTTCTAAAAACAATAAAATAATCTGTGTATTAAAAAAAATTACCATGAATTTAAAACCGTGTATATAGCACACTATTAGCATAGAGAAATTTCCTACAAAAAAAAAACCTCACAAACTCAGAACAATCATGGAAGTCCACAAAAAGATTCAAAACCTAAAAACATTTCGGGATAAATTATTTTCTATCATATAAAATTATATCAAAATAAATGTTTAGATCTATTGCAAACTAAATAATATTTAAAAATGTCAATAAAGATAAATGTGAATATAATCCCTAAAAACCCAAAAATGGTCTTAAAATAAGTTAACGAATTAATTTTATACATACATATACAATCACGCTATGTACCCAAATGGGTGTGGCACAAATTCTTTCAAATTATTTTCCGTCAAACATTTCTATCAATGTTCACAAATTATGCCCGACTAAAAACGGGCTTTAGTTATTAATTTTTTACAATAGATTTCTCTTTAGTCATATGATCTTTTTTTGCATTACATATTTATATTTCTAACAAGTTTGTTTCCGCATTTCTAAATTATAGTTTTTAATATTTATTTGTTTTCTAAAATGCATAACTCTTAAATGTATACCTATTTTTTATGTACTTTAATTAAGAATATCATATAATTTTTTATTTATAAAGAAATATAAAAACATTATAAATACATATCAGTTTTAAAATAAAAATACTTTAAGATTGTATAAATGACATTTATTTACTTCGGGATAGTGAAAAGAGTTTATGTCACAGCCTTTTGGGTACATAGTGTGGATTGTGTATGTATGTATATTTACGTAGAGTATAATATCAAAACGTCGATTTTTAAATAAAATATATACAGAACTTAATCCTAAAGCTTTTTTATTTTAATAAAATGAGTTTTGAAAGAGATTTTACTATGTTACATAACATATCAGTTTTAATTTCAGATATAAATTTAAATGATAGTCTTATTTTCATAACTCAGTGAATAATAAAATAAAAACTTACTAACAAATATTTTATTTGTTATTAAATAAAGATATATATATATATATATATATATATATATATATAAAACAAACTGTAATTGCAAAATTTAATAAGCATTAAAGCTAATGTATTCTCAAGTAAAGAATAATTAAAAATTTAACGAAGTGTGCAAATATTTTTTCATAAAGTTTAATACTTAATTAATTATGTTTCCATTGTAAATGTTAGTATTATTTATGTGAAATTAATTAATTTATACATATATATATATATATATATATATATATATATATATATATATATATATTATTACATCAGCCGTCGTTCATATATAATAAAAATTGAGTCAAGTTCAAGATTAGTGTTTCGTTAATTTTGAAAACTTTTATTATTTTGTAAATAAAATAGAAATTTAGGTCAAAATGGAATTCTTTCGTATAATTTGCTTTCGATTTGAATATCAAATAAATGTCTAGACGTTGGTAATATGTATATGTTTTCTTCTATTCCTGTTACATAATACATCCATTATATATGCGTTTCTTAATAATTAATATTAAAAATATATAATTATCTTCTATAGCAAAAATTTAACCACACATTGAACCACAAAATTTAATTAAAATAAATAAAGCTAGATAAGTATTTTAAGGTTGTATTTTCAGTAGTAAATTATGAAAAAAACTAAAACCACCTAAGGTAAAATAATACTCAATTTTCGAACAATAACAAAATTGCATTTGAAATGTCGTATAATATGTTGTTATGTTGAAATGTGCATTTTTTTGTATTATAAATAACGGTGACAATATTTATACATTTTTGCTACAATAGATCATTATATATTTTTAACAGTAATTATCAATCAATCAATTAGTTAAAAAAACTGTTATAGTATAATTTAATATCTATATAATTATTTAAATAAAACTTTTTATGTGGTGTATAGCAAAAACTAGTATAAGTATTGTCTTTTTTTAATTCAATAAAAAAATCTTTTTTTAAATAAAAAGTTGTTAAAAAATACAACTTTTTATAATTGCTTTTTGTGTTTAATTTAATATTCAATTATATAAGTACTTCTTAAACATCAATTCTTAAAGAACTAAAAAATAGACTTATGCTATCACGTTTTTAATTATTCCATATTTTAGTAATGTTATTAAAAGCTAAAAATAATTTTCATTCAAATTTCATAATTTTGAGCTAATCATTAGCGTTTACTATGTAAAAAAAAAGTAATATACCTACTATATGTTTCGTGCCAACATTTTCTGATACTTATTTGATATATAGGTCTTGAAATATAATGAAACAAAAAAACAATAATATTAAGCAAAATGTATTTAAATATCATAACAAAATTCTATTGTTAAATTGAAAAAAAAAAAAAACTAGTCATATTAAACTATTTAATACTGTTACAATATCTTGCATTTCCTGTTTGTTATTTTTTTTTTATATTTTGTTATTATTTTTAGAATAGCACAAGTTCCTAATTATTTACTTGATTCGTATTTTAGTTATCACCTCAAAACAATAAACTTTTTATGATTATTCTACTATAGTAATCCTGAACAACTTTTTATTTTTTTATTCAACAATACACTCAATAAAAATAAAATGTTATTATCAATATTATTTAATTATATTTACATTTATTTCACTTTAGTGCCGAGCTATCCTGAGATAAATTTTTGTAATTATAATTTATAGAAAAGGTATTATAAAAACATATATTTTCATTGTAAAACTAGCTATAGACTTTATAGAATTTTCTGGGCTGGTATACCGTGATCAATCTATCCTCGTCGCAGGCGTTTCACCATACATCGTACTGAATGGCAATTTCTATTCCGCAATCTGGCATATATACCCCGTACCCCCATCATCCTCTACTCGATCGACCACGGCATAACAGCCCAGAAAATTCTATAAATTCAATTGCCGTGAAAGCTTGAAGATTACTAATACGTATATTTTATGTAAGTTTACTTACTTTTTCGATAAAAAAATCTTATATAATATAATAAAATAATTATTCTACTTAAAATTACAAAATTATATTATTTTTAAAGAAAATCGTTTTGCTGACATAATATATAATTTTTTTAATATGCTTTTTTTGCAGTTCACAATTAGGGTGGTTCAAAAAAATTATTTTTTTACGCACCCTCTAAAAAAAAACTTCATTAAAAAAGAAACTTTTTGAGCCTTGTTTCATAAAAAAATATTGCTATTAACCCGTGCCCCACTCAAGTTGAAATTTAAATGAAATTTAACATATCTTTTGGACAGTTTCATATGTGAGGCGTTATAACTACCTGGATTTAAAAAAATATTTTTTTACGCTCCCCCTAAAAAAACTTGATTAAAAAAAATTTTTTTGAGCCAAGTTTCGTCAAAAAATTTTGATACTAACCCGTGCCCAATTTAAATTTCAACTTGAATTTCTTTTTTAATAAAGTTTTTTTTATGGGGTGCGTAAAAAATTAAATAAAATTTTTTTTTTTTTGACCACCTAGTGTACTTATATTATAAATAATAAGTAATAGACGGAATTTAGTCAGTTATACGTTTTGGCAATCAGTATTGCCTTCTTCAGGGCTAGCAGAATATATTTAGCTGATGTTACGTACGTGGAACATAATTAGTATTGAATATTTTGTAACGCAATATATACATTACTTGATCAGAAAATTAAAATTATCGTAGTTACATTAAATGCAGGTCAATCTTTCTAATAATAAAATTAAAAATTCTATAAATCCTAGAGCTAGTTTTATCAAAAAGATAATTATTGTCCTGCATTTAATGTAACTACGATAATTTTAATTTTCTGACCAAATAATGTACATTGCGCCGGTCGGCATAGTCGAGCGCGGTTGAAGACGTGTGTCTGACACTGCTCGTACCTGTGCGGGCCCGAGTTCGAATTCCGCTTGGGGCAAGAATGTTGGTGATCATCCAAATGACTATGATGGCCTGAGTAGTCAAATCCAAAATATATGTTAAAAAAAAATTACATTACTCTACAAAATACTAAATACTAATTATGTTCCACACACGTAACATCAACTAAATATATTCTGCTAGCCCTGAAGAAGGCAATCATGATTGGCGAAACGTTGGCATAAAAATATATAACTTACTGAATTCCGTCTATTACTTATTATTTATAAAAATTATACCAGTCGCCAGTGTATCTTATCTAAATTCGATATAATACTATTTTGTTACGCAATAAAACAATATTATTAATATAATCTAGAAAAAAATAAACAATAATTATTAACTAGTTCAAATCCTAGACGAACTAGATCAGCTTGCTTTACTATCAAGTTGGAAAATTCGAACAGGAGAACATGTGACATTGGATTAGTTGCGGAACAGCCGGAAGGCTTATGGCGAGGAAAGGGGGGCAAGAGGTATAGTGTCACTACGTTAGGGCGAGACATGAGTGGGGGTGGTGAGGCGTAGCCGCCTTGGATCCGATCACAATCGCGTATAATAAACAAGAGGTGCGCGGCGGTACGCATTCACTATCTGCAATGGCACCTGTCATTGCTGAAGTACAGGTAATATAATCGAAAAGAATTGCCGGACATTACTAAACAGTGCTTCTCAAATGTTTTCAATTTCAGGAGAAAAAATTCAATAATAGAATCACAACATACAAAAATATTTGTTGTTTTCAATAAATGGGTAATTCTTAAAATAAGGAAGCTTTAGATTGAAGTTCTATTTAATTTTATATTAAAATTCAATGTTTTGATATACTAAATGTAAGGAAAAAATATATACAAATGACATAAATAATAATAATATAATATTATTATATTTTAATATGGATTGTAAAATTAAGTTTTTCAGTTCGACTATTCTAATAATAAAGATTATAATTTTTTTTTAGCTGAAACCAGTAAAATCTAAATAAAAAAAATCTATTTGCATTTTTCTATGTTTCTATTAAATTTCTATATTAGATTCGTAATTAGCATCCTCAGTGCTTGGTGAATAATCATTCAATCACCAACCACTGAGAATGGTATCTACTACGATATATGGCGAAACATCTGCGACGAAGATAGATCAACAACTGCATACCAACCCAGAAAATTCTATAAATCCAATACTAATTAATATTTAATAAGATATATACTTTTTGTTATTTTTTTATTTATATCAATTTGTGTGTTCACGTCTATATTTTGATTTTTTTCTAAAAAAAAATTAAATACTTAAAAAACCGATACCACTACTTTTATAATTCTTCAAAAATAGTTTGAGAAGCGTTTCTTAATAGATTAGCATTCGTAAGTCAAGATTTATGTATATGTATGAATTTATGCTAAAACCTACGCAAATGCACGTGTAATTGTAACCAGTATATTAGAGTTTATAGAGAACTACATCTTACCTACACATAGAAAAACCTAACAAAATATATACATACATATATATATATATATATGTACGTTTGTGCACTTGTTAACAAGTACGGTGTATGTATATGGATTTCAAATCATATATCTTCATTTAGAAAACTTAAACATACACAAGCACAATATTAACTTTAAACATGTTGTTAATTACAACTGAATTCAGTGATTGATATTATATTTATGTCAATTAATACTCAGGTTTGTAATTAGAAATATCAACTTCGTTTAAAACGCATTAATAAATTTTCAAAACTACATTGCAGAATATTTTGTTCTAGTCACTGTAATCTAACAAAATTAAAAAAATATCTATCAAATTAATATTTACTAGTCAAATTTGCAAATGATTTACTTTGTTTAGATATATGAGAAATAATTAAACATTTTAAAAAAATTGATTAATTTTTTAAATCTTTTAAGACTCAAACTATTGTACTTATCTCAAAATTAGTTTTATGTTTTAGTAGTAATGCTATTGGCTCTGAACTGCATTTATCTACTAACTTATGAAAATATAATTTCTTAAAAGACATTAATAATCTTAATTTTAATAACTAAAATCGTGCATTAGCGTTGTTTTTCATAATTTAGTATGTGATAACATAACACTAATTTCCTGATAAGATAGTCCGAATAAACCATTAATTATACTAGATAAAATATCTATACATACATACACAATCACGTCATGTGCCCAAAAAAGAGTGTGGCACAAACTCTTTTCACTATCGCGAAATTAGTTTTCTTCAAACATTTCTATCCAGACAAGTAACTTTAACTTCACCCACTTTCATAGTACATCTCATACATGATCTTCTATTTATATATATATATATATATATATATATATATATATATATATATATATATATATATGTTGTGTATTGTATCAGTTTTTCCTGATAAATACAATCGTTGAGTTTCGCCGGAACGTTGATTATAAATAAATTTCAATACAGAACTTAAACCTAAAACAGTTTTATTTGAATTAAATATTTTTTTCTAGTTTGTTACTTATATATGTACATATTCTTGTTCGTTAATTTATCCAAAATTCTGATTTTATAATTAATCTTTGTTATATTTATTTACTAATATTATTTAAAATATAACCACGTAATTTAAATTAAATAAAAAACATAGATTATATAATCATGTCATGTACTTATAAGAGTGTGGCACAAACTCTTCTTAATGCAGAAATTAGTTTCCGCTAAACATTCCTATCCAAACCAGAGCTTTGGAGCAACTACTACGCTCTGGTATTTATACAACTGCTCCTGCTCCAATCCGCTCCGATTTAAATTGCAAAAAATCTGATTTTTTTAAAGAAAAATTTTAAAAATTAATTTTTCCAATACTATCCAATACTATCACATCTCTGATTTTGCTTCTGCTCCAAACAAATTATGCTGCTCCGAGCTGCGGCTCTGTTCCAGCTCCGCTCCGCTCCGATTTTAAATGAAAAAATTCTTTTTAAACGAAAAATTAAAAAAATCAATTTTTACAATAGTATAAGTTACTTAGAATATTGTCACAGCTCCTACTTCGTTTCTGTTCCTGGTAAAAGCATGCTGCTCCACTGCTCCGAGTTGCCCCTCTAGCTCCAAAATCTTGATCCAGACAAGCAACTTTTGGATTCATTCACATTCATGCTTTTTTATTCATTTCACATGAAAACTATTAAAACCTACTTGTTACTGTTTTTTGTTTTGTTTGAAAAAAAAAACGAAGAGCAAAATATAAATTTCACGCGTGATTAAAAATTCCTTGTCCACAGTTGACATAGACATTTTTTTTTTAAATTAATGAATTAAAAACATTTTTATTTAAATTTTGGCAACTATCTAATATCTAATAATAAAAATCAAACATTAAACAGTAGCAATAATCTAATATATTAAAATATAATGTAAATATAAGTTGTTTTCCGCATTTTTAATTCAAATACCATTGTATTTGAAACGTAAAAAAATAATAGAAACAATACGTTACGTTAAAAATTAATTACGTTAGAAGCGAGACGTGTTACAGACATTAACAATCTGTTACAGTATGGATTTTATGAGTGTGTTTTTCAACAATGTTTTTTGGCACAGACTTAAACGTAGATTCAATTCGTTCACATCAAAGCTGTGCTAGCGACCCACATTTGCTAAATTTATAAAGAGAACTAACTTATTTTCAAGTGACACATCCAAAATATTAATGCGAACATAAGATTTAATTATGTTACTAGACGGTAATGTTGTGTTTTTTACCAAATTCTTATTAGTATTAATCTATTCAGTTCAATAATATTATATTTTTTATATTTATAACAATAATTATTAATACCTAATTTTCAGACTTTCATGATCGGTATCCATAAAATTTATAGAATTTTCTGAGTTGGTTTGCCGTGGTCGATCTAACATATATATATATATATATATATATATATATATATATATATATATATATATACAATATCGTAATCTTTATTTGAGGGCGGAGCAGCCAAAGGATTGATATTACAAATTTAAACACTCATTTAATATTTTGACGAGCTTTCGTCAAAGTTATTGTCTTTTTTTGTCGAAAGCTTGTCAAAATATTAAATGAGTGTTTAAATTTCTAATATCAATTCTTTGGCTGCTCCGCTTTATTTAATTTGACAATATTTAATTTTGAATATATTATTTCGTATTGCCTCAGCTACGTATAAATTAATCTTTTACAATATTCATTAACTTAGTTCATTATTAATCTAACCAATCAAGAAAAAAATATTTAAAAATGCATATATATATATATATATATATATATATATATATATATATATATATATGCGTAAACCAATGCAGAAAATGACATTGAACTTATTAAATAAATAAAATAATTAGAAATGTTGTACAAAGCATTCTTTTTTTCGCAGTAAATGCAATAATGAACGATATTTTTGTCACTTTTTATGAAATATTATTTGTTTAATTAATACATAATTAATAGACATGTCTCAAACTTCTTTTTTGCAATAAGTGCATGCCATAAACAACATTTTTAATATTATATTGTAATAATTAAAAAAAAATATTTAATTAGTAAAATATGTACTACGCAGTAATGAAATATTATTAATTTTTAAATATGCATTGGTAATAATAACTTACATACTTTAAATACTTATCAATTTAACGAAAACTAAATTTAAATATAATTTTACAACTTTATCTAAAAATATAAAAAAAAAAAAATATTAATAAAATTAAAATTTGCAAATTTTTATTTTATTATCAAAAATTTCCTTGCATATAGTAAAAATTATAAATAGTTATTCTTAGTAATCTTGGTTTCTTGGTAGTCTTCAACTTTTTAAATGGAACGTTATATTATGTGTGATTTTTTAAAAATCAGCAACATAACATTTTCGTAAATTTATATATATTTTCTATATAAGCTTTCTATATATAACATAAAATTGTTCCATTTCAGCACTAATATATCAGTACATAAAGCAAATATATTCAATTCATTTTATCGTTAAATTCCGCAAAAAAATTATATCTGTTTATAGGTATAGAAAATAACTTTTATTTTATATATAATAAATTGTAAAATATATAATAAAAAAAATAAAAAACTTTTTAAGTTTTGTATATATTTTATTAAAATTCGATATACTCTACATATACACGTAGAGTATATCGAAACGTTGATTTATTAATAAAATATATTTCAGAACTGAATCCAAAAGCTTTTTTATTTCAATATAATGAGTTCTGAAAGATTTTTTTACTATGTTACATAATAAAAGTTAGTAGTATTCATGCAATATTAATAATTATTTCATTTTATATTCTGCGAATTAAATACAATTTCAGAACCTTGACTAGTGTTTTTCAGAGAAATCGTTCATCAATTTATACACTTGACTAATTTTCAATATTATATAAAAAAAATTAAGACCGCGAAAGAACAATTTATTATTATTTCCTTATTTCCTCAACAAAAACGAATATTCTTGAAACATATTAAACAAATATTGTGTTAATAATCATGTGATACTAATTCTCATGGACACTTTTATCTGACTGCAAGTGCAATTCAAATTAACTAAATAAATTTAAAGCTAAATATAATATATAATGTGTGCGAAAAATGCTTAGATAAAAATAAAAATGCTAGCCGAATTGCAATAGTTTTTTTTACTGGATTTTTGAATTTTTGGTTTATTTTTTGACAAATTTATCAAAATAAGTTGTACAATATTTATAGTATTAAATTAAAAACAAAAATTAGCTTTAAAAACTGTTTTTTTTTTAAATTTAAAGTGATTTCTAAAATAGAAAAAAACTCAAAGCCCATAGCCGTACCAAATCTGAAAATATAGATTCTGTCGATAAAATTTTATCTATTTTCTACCATTTTTGTTTAAGTACTTTCTTCTTAAACACGTATGAAAAATAACAGTAAAATGTGAGAGAAATATAGTAAAAAATCTTTCAGAATTCAATATATTAAAATAAAAGACTTTAGGATTTAGTTCTGTATAAATTTTAATTAAAAATCGACATTTCGACGTACTCTACGTACATCATCATCAAGAAAAAATAT
Source organism: Clivina fossor (assembly GCA_963966155.1). Classification (NCBI taxonomy): domain Eukaryota; kingdom Metazoa; phylum Arthropoda; class Insecta; order Coleoptera; family Carabidae; genus Clivina; species Clivina fossor. Next base: position 14,692,798 of record OZ014560.1, read on the forward strand.
ACAAAAAATTAAAAATAAAATAAAAAGGCTTTAGGATTAAATACTGTATCATTTTTCCTGATAATGATGTATATAGAGTATGTCAAAACGTCCATTTTTAATTAAAATTTATACAGAACTAAATCCTAAAGCCTTTTATTTTTAAAAATAAAATAGTTAAAGATATAATAAAAAAAATCGAAAAAGGCTATAGGATAAAATTCTGTATCAATTTTAATTAAAAATCGACGTTCCGATATACCTACTTTACGTATATTGTCATCAAGAAAAATTGTACAAAAACTTAATCCTAAAGCTTATTTATTTTAGTTAAAGATATATTTTTGCAAATTTTATATATTTATTAATATTTAGTGGTCTATAAATTATTGTAAATAAATGACTTATTTAATAATGAAAGTTATAGTTTAATAATAAAAATGAATGTTTTTAGTACTGCTATTGTAAGTTCCTTATTTCATTATAAGCTAACAATTTGTAATTGGCATGACAAGTTAATTTTTTTACTAAAACTAGATAATTCAAAAATCTTGAATATATTTAATATTCCACTATTACGAAAATTAATTTATTAATATTAATCATTGCAATAAATTCTTCCGCAATTAATAAGCATTTATCAGCGAACTTTGTTACCAATTATTAAATATTTATAATAATATTGTTTAGTTTACAAGCACATATAAGTGAAATTGCAAAATATCGTTGCAATTCTAAAGTTGCAAAATTAATTGTAATTAATAAAAATTCATGTGTTCGGCTTTGATTCCAAACTACAGGAACTTAAGTCACTTTTCAAATTTCATTGCCGTTCCACATACATACACTAATAGCGTATTTTGTCTTTAGCGTAATGTCTTAATTAGTTAATTAATTTGCCTATTACTTAATTTTAATTCAAACAAACTATATACCAAAGAACTGAATCAAAAATAAAACGGATTTTGGTTTAAGTTCTGTATTAATATTTATTAATAATCGACTTTTTGACGAACTCAACGTCCGTCTTCATCAGGAAAACTGATACAAAAGACATTTACAGTAAATAACAGAGAAAGATTTTTTGCTATGTTAACTCAATATCGTATTATTAAATTTATATTTTGAAACTAGTTGAAATTTTTATTAAAAACGCGTAGAATCTGTTTTTTTTTTGTTAGTTGTTAATTTTTATGTTAATTAATAATAATATTGCTTATGTTAATTTTAAAAATCATATAACACAAACAAAAATAAAAGAAAAACAAACTGCAAAAAATTATAAAGAATGAGCAAATATACTTTTTACATTCTTAGGGATTTACAAATTTTAGTAATCATTAATTTAAATATGATGAATTTTACAATTCAATTAAAATTTAAATCTTTTAAAGTTCCTTATTTTAAAATATCTGTCAGAAAAAAATTGTTAAATTCAATAATTAATCAGAGATATAAGTAATGTTAATGTAATAAAAACTAGAATTTTAAATGTCACGATTTATATATGTTTTTTGTTTATCAATTATCGTTGTTATTTACATAAAAATGCAAAAAACTAAATTAAATTATTATTTTTTAAATTGATACTAAAACATAATTCGTGTAGTACATGTTTCTTTAAAAAAGCAATCCCATTCATTGAAATATCTTCTGGTTAATGAAAAAAGTGCATAAATAATTGTTGCTTTTTGTTGTGATAATTTTTATTATTAATTAGTAATTACGCAAATTTTCGCATTGTTTTTTTACAATTTTATTGTTTATTAATGTATTCAGCTTAAGGTTCTATTTCTACTTTCATACTAATGAAATTAGTGTTATGTTTTATCGCAAAACTAGTGGTTCTGAATCAAACTATCAACTAAGTTATAAAAAAAAGCAAAGTAAATGCACGATTTTAATTTCATCAGTTGTTGTTGGTTTCATGGCAGCCAAAAATTGAGATTATCTATGTTTTTTAACAAATTTTTAGTGTGTTTTCACAAGCTAGTACATAGTGAATATCTAAATAAATTTATTTATGTACTTTAACAAATTTTATTGTTTAGAACTAATAGCAGTACGTCGAAAACAAAATATTTAAATAAAAAAAAATTAGTATACCACGTTATTAACATGGACTAAAAAGTAGCCCATACATATTTATAACCCTATACAGAAAAACGTGGGGCAACGACAGCTACTCCCTACACTTCTTACATGACCTCTTTCTACATAAGAAATATGATAACGTAATATTAATATTATTATACGCTTGAAAAAAACGTGTTTCTTTTTTTAATTTTAATGTAATAAGTTCAGGAAGATTTTTTTACTAAGTTTATTTTTACAATAAAATTTCCAATATATTATGAAACTCATCATCTAGTTTTTCTTATAGCAGGTATAAAAACTGACTATAAATTAAGTAATTTATTATTCATTTCAATCCTGAGATGATATGATTCATAACTAATTCAAGGCTAAACAAAAGAATAAAAAAGAAAGTTGCATAAAGAAAATAAAATTAATCAGTTACCATCTAACTACACAGTACACATATCAATAAAACCGTTAGATATTTTTTTAAATAATTCCAACTTTATCATTACCTCTACTAACAAAGAATTAGTCACTTGGCAACACATTCAGAATCTCGGAGAATGTGACAGTTTCTTACGTTTCTTTTTTTTTTCCTTCCAATATTTATTCTCTTTCTTGTACTGTTGCAAGAGCTTGTTACAGTTAATTGCGGATAATTATTTAATATGTTAAAATTATAATGTGCCTGTTATACAAATTGTATATGTAATAGAATCGATTCGATTCAAGGTCAGGTTAATGTCATATGTATAAAATAAAATTTAGAAAAAAAAATTATGTACCGATACTCAAGGTTAACTGAATTAAATTATTACTGAATTATAACAAATTACTGTCAATCGTTTGACAAATATTGTTACTTAAGTCTTTTGAAAAATTCTAAATAAATTCGAAAGTATTTGCAGCTAAATTAATTGAAAAGTCTAATAGACGATAAGATGCAAAATTTTATCAAACAAAAATTTAAGGATTGCGAGTTCAAATCATTTTAAAGTAAAAGTACCTTCATCATTTTAATGTGATATGTATATTCAGTAAATTAATTTATAATATTTTTCTTCTTCAAGCGCGTCATAATATTAATATTACGTTACCATATTGCCTATTTAATAAGAGTTTATTTTGTTACTAGTACAATAATGACATTATTATACAGCTGTTAGTTACTATATATATACCACTGATAGTAGCAGAAAACATGACTAAAACGTCAAGTGTAATTAATCTGACATCTTCGACCATATTGATTACTACTTGTATTACATCAAGATAAGTTAATTGACAATTGTATTGTTTATGTTCGCTTGAATTTTAATTTGATTAGTGTATTATTTCAAATAAAATTTATTAGTTATAACTTATATAGTAACTTTTGATTAAATATTTTTTTCGAAATATTCGTAAAATACATAAAAGTGACATCAGTATTTTACCACTTTGCAGATCTTTATCAAAAGTTGATCCAATTGAGATATTCACTTCCGAAGCTTAAATATGAAATTTTATAACAATCCGTTCAGCCAAATTTGCTCTACACGTGCCCACACACGGACATCACGATAAAAACAGTTGATTCATATCACTATAAGTTTGATTCGTGTTTAAATGGAAAAATCTCGATATATCAATTTTGGTATGATTACAATATCTCCCTTATCATATGTGATATAACGGTCGGTAAAATAAAAAATAAAGTACAAGAAGAAAAGCAATGTTCAGCCCAGGGGTAAAGTAAAACTAAGAGGCAAAGCAAAGTGAAGTTAAAATAACAAACCAAAGTAATGCCAAAAAATCGAAGCAAAATAAAGCCCGAGCGGTAAAGCAAACTAAACCCAGAAGCACAAAGTAAACCTAGCGCTAGTAAAGTTATAAAGTTAGTAAAGCTATATATATATATATATATATATATATATATATATATATAGCCGTGGTTATAAGGCTCATACAATTGAATGCGTGTCATTTTGTTAGTGTATGTGTGTATGTGTGTGTGTAGGGCCGCTAGAAGCAAAATATGAAAGCAGTTGTTTACGTCTGATTCTCTAAGTGGTAAACCACAAATTATAAACCGATTGCTCATAAAAATAATTGATGACTTGAATCAGATTATTAAGTATATGTAAACAAATAGTTTTTCTTTAGTTTCTGTCTGATTTTTTTTTGTCTAATTTACATAAAATAGTAAACAACATACATATAATTTGCGGAAATATAAACATTGAAAACAAGAGAAAATTTCCAACAAAACAAAGTATTATTATACATATGTTTACAGTACCTACAACACGTACGCCAAATTATTTAAAAAATAAATACACTTAGTTGCAATTATTTTATCCATATAGACAGAATGTCTACAGCGGTTGGTTAATTATATAATAATGTGAGATAGAAAACTGAATCAACGTTTTACATCGATAAAATTACTTTACGTATTTAACCTCGTGTTTTAAAATATAATTTAAGATAATTTGTTTCAAATAACTGTGTTGTTGAACATGAATGATTCACGTGTTTATTTTTAGGATTAATTAACTACACATTATCTTTATTTTTCTATTTTGTTTTGAATATTTATTTTCGGTTATTCTTTAGTAAGAAAATGGCGGACAAAAAATTAACGTAGTGATTGGCAAACAGTGGTTCGAAAAGAATTAAAAATGATCCACAGAAAATTTGTACTTATAATAAAACCGAGGCTTTATTTTCGAGCTCTTTATTTTCGTTTTTAATATAATAGTAAATACAAAGTTATTATTCCTTAAAAAATGTGTTTTAAGTCATTATAATATAGCTTCTAAAAACATTGTCTATTTTTAGATTTTTTAAAATACAATGGTTCATTTTTCAAAGTTTTAAAATCCTTTTAACTAATACTAGTTCCAAAGCAATGCAGTGTCATAAAAATATTAGAAAAATTATAAAAAAATATTTAGCCGTATCGAAAAGTGTTTAGCACCTTATTTTAAATAAAAGTAACATCAGTAAATTAACACTTCTGGTTGACAGATCTTTACTAAAAATTGATCAAATTCAGATGTACAAAAGGGTAAATAAGAATATCTTATATAATATTAATAATATCTATTTACATTTCAGATACAACAAGTTTGACAAATGCAAACAAATAGCTACCAAATGGCGTAAAAAAAATATAAAATTTTACATTCTTTACGTTTTTTACATATTTTATATTTTTTTATGCATTTTTTTCACAAATACGTAAAAAATATTTTTTCACGGGTAAATGTCCATCCCAGTCAAAAATCGAAAAAAATGGTGGCAGCGCCCAGTATCAATGTGGAATTTCAACAATCAAGATCAAAGTTTTAACACAACAGATGTGAAAATAATTGTAAATATGCAATATGAATACTGTCACTGTCAACTCAAGGACAATACAAATTGTTTATTATTTAACAAAGTCGTGATAAAAATAACATCTTGCTATGGGATTCCACAATTGTAGAACTATTTCAATCTTACTATTTTAATTACATGAATATAAACGTAATTATATATTTTCACCTCACTTTGTTTTTGTAAAAAATAATTTTATTAATTATTTCTGGCTTTCATCAAATACAAATAGATTTTTGTCCTATTTTTTAAACTTCTATATCTGATAGAGTATTATAATATATAAATAAACTATTTTAAAGTGCTTAATAAGTAAACGTTAAAAACACTTTTGGCAAAAACATATTTTTATCTATTTTGATCATCAATCGAAGCAAGAGAAGCACTGCTTTGCTTGTTGTTGTACTACATAATGGCATTTTATATTTTATTTATTGAAAACAGTTCAATTTTTGTTAATAAAATTTATATTACAAATATTTTAATTATATATGTCTTGTTATATGAATTAATAACACAATAATACAATTACTTTAATCGTATATATTTTTATTTACTAATATTTATAAAATAATTATCATTTTTATCATATCAAATTTGATATATCGATATTTTTACAGATACGCACAAATTACGCTTATAGTAACACGAATAAACTGTTTTTAGGGTGATGTCCGTCTGTCGATTTGTCTGTGGGCACGTGTAGAGTAAATTCAGCTGAACGAATTATTATACAATTTCATATTTAAGCTTCGGTGGTAAATATCTTAATTTGATCAACTTTTGGTAAAGATCTGCCAAACGGTAGTGGTAATTTACTGATGTCACTTTTATGTGTTTTACAAATATTTCGCAACAGAAAAATATTTCGAAAAAGTATATTTACAAAAGTTGCTAAATAAATTATAACTAACAACTTTTATTTGGTAAAAATTAATACAGGATTATATCCTAAAGTCGTTTTATTTCAATTAAGATAAGTTTAATTTTTATAAAACTTATCATGCGTTCTTTGCAACTGATATTTATTAAAATAGATTGTTTCTTACAATATAAAAAAAAAAATATTTTTTGTTAAACAAATTAATAACAATAATTTTAATCATACATATTTGCAAAAATAAACTAATATTATAAACTTGTAATAATTTTTACTTGGAAAGTCGCGCTTCGCCACTGATTTTTATTTAAACTATTTCAAATAATTTATAGCAATATAACAAAAAATTGCATATTATATAATATTTTTCATTATTTTATCTCTAGTTAATATATAATTTATTTTTAAAAAACATAAATTAATGCATAAAATTGATAATTTTGATAAAATTTAAAAACTATTTAAGTTAATTTTTATGACAAGATAAATTATCTATTGTAATTATAAATATTTTAAATTACATAAATAGCATAATTAGACAATACTCAAAATAGGTAAATGAATAATGTTTTTGTTACATTTATTTCTATGATAAACAAAGATAAAATAATTTCTGTTTACGAGTCAATAACATAACCTTCAAATATAAATAAATATTAAAAAATTCAGTGCTAATTACTTAAAATAATTATATTTTACACCTTTCTTTAAAAATTACATAATTTTTTTAATTATATAATGTTACATATTTATTGTTTTTTTTTTCTTCTTTGATTTACTTCCTTATTTTATAATAATAATTAAATATTTTTAGAAATATTGCTAATAAAATACTTATTATTTAGAAGGTCATACAAGTAAAATGTACAGTTTAGTAAAAAATTAAATAATTTTTATATTTTATTAAAGCATTGAATATAAATGACAAAAGCAATTGATTTTTTTTTTTAAATTTTAAAATTAAATTTAAAAATGAAATACTTTAACAAAAAAAATTCTCTTTATTCCAAGTGATTTAAAATATTAAGTTAATTTTTAAAAATCCACACATTTACTATAAATATTTCTTCGATAAATAAACATACACACACAATCAAGTTATATACTCATATATTTGTGTCAAATTTATATTTAAAAATTATAGATAATTTAATATCAAAATATTAAATAAATATTATACTTGTATTCGAGAACTACCTTGTTCTGTATTGTAAGATTTGTTTTTATTGTTTTACATTGCTAATTTTTTTCTATTAATTGGTAGAACTTAGAAGGTTAAAAATATTAGCGAAATATTTAACTTTATCTAATACTCTTTTTTTTAAATAATTTGTTAAAACTGTTTTTCAATTCAATTAAATCAATTAAATACAGTTTTAAGCAAATAATAACAAATCGCAAATTAATGTTAATGAAAACAAGACATTTTTTACAATAAATGTTAAATTGTATAATTTTTATTGAAGTTATGAGAAAAAACTTCGGTTTTCCTAAGAAATAAAATGTATCCTTCAAATAAGTAGAATATGACAGAGTTGTTATTTATGTTTTAATAATTATTTATTACAAAGTATTTTCAGAAATATAACCGCAAAAACCTTACACTTAAATACAATTTAGTTTACCTTATAATATTCATAATGTGGGTAAACTTACTACAATATACTTTTTTTAAAAAACAATAAATATGTTTATTTTTAATTAATTTATGTATCTGCAATTCTATAGTATCTATTTTTATGTATTAACAACAAAAAATTGTTGTCGTTGTATATTTTTAATGCACAATAAATAAATTTATAGAATAAAAAAATCTGTATAACAAGTTCTGTAGTTATGGCAACTAAAAACAAAACTATAATTTACAAAATTCTTACAAAATATAACGCAATAAATTTATAGAATTTTCTAGGTTGGTATGCCGTGTTCGATCTATCCTCGTCGCAGACGTTTTGTCATACATCGTAGATGGCATCCTCAGTGCTTGCAACGAGGATAGATCAACCACGTCATACCAGTCAAGAAAATTCTATAAATTCAATGGATATCGGCCGTGAAAGCCTGAAGATTACTATATAACACACTGTTTATTAAACCATAAAATTTTGTATTTTGTAAGAAATTTGTGTTAAATTTAAGTTTAGTTTAGTTTAGTACTAAAGCTCTTAATAATGACGTTAATGCCAAATAATCGATATTGAGTCTTCTATAAATATTCGTGAAACTAACCGAATATTAACATAGTAAAATATTTTTCAAAACTTATTCTATTAAATAAAAACGTCGTTTTTGTACCATAATTAAATTTTTATTTAATCGAGAATTGTTATTATTTTTATATTTATCGAAAATAATATTATATATTTTATGACAATAATTTTAATCTGTGTATATCTTGAATTGATAACTTATAAAATATAAATTAGGTGAGCATTGGACTATGTTAATAATATATTCGATCACCGGCAAAGTCAATACATTTTTCTTTATTTAAATTATAACTAATGATTTAATTAGTTCATTGTAATAAATTAATGACGATCTACGCATTTAAATATTGCTTTATCAAATTTCAATCGCCTTATAATATTTAAAAATATGTAAAAAAATAAATAAATAATTTCCTTATTTTAATTTCATGATACATTAATTTTACAAAAAAATGTGTCATTGTTTATAGTTAAAAAAACAACAAAAACAATATTAAATTTATTTAGTGTTAATATTTACGATAATTGTAAAAATAACACAATAAAAATTATAATTTTACTCTGTTTTACTAGAAAAAATTCCAAAATTCTTAGTCACACGTAAAGTACATTTGATTGCGGTTTTATTGAAAATCACTACCTAGTATAAGTCGAAGAATTTTGTGAAATTATACGTCATTTTGAAGGTTAACTAATAGATATAATTCGTTTGGAAAAGGTTACTTTTTTTCTATTTATTACTACATTGACTTGAGGTCAAATTTAAAATCATTTATTGTCATCCAAATTATATGTAACTGCACTTTTTCCATATCATTTCCTTACAAATTTGTATTTTTTTCATAATAATTTTATTAATTTATAATAAGTGTAATTAGAAGAAATACTATGAAATACATATGTTTTTACCGACCGTCATATCACATATGACAAGGGAGGTATTGTAACCATACCAAATTTGACATATCGAAATTTTTACAAATAAGCTGGATACACGAATCCACGGTTTATCGGTCTGTCTGTCGGTCTGTGGATACTTGTAGAGCAAATTCAACTGAACGGATTGTTATCAAATTTCATATTTAGTTTTCGGAGGTAAATATCTCAATTTGATCAACTTTTTTTAAAGATTTACCCACTGGAAGTGGTAATTTACTGATGTCACTTTTATATGTTTTACGAATAGTTTGCAATAGAGATAAATATATTTCGAAAAATTTTATTTAACAAAAACTAACAATTTTTATTTGGAACATTTTTCGAAACGTCGAAATAATTTTTTTATAATTTTTCATATTTTTATTTAAATTTAGTAATTATTTTTCTGCAAATTATAGTTTTGTGTTTTTAGTTACCTACTATGAGTAGAGTAGTTGTTGTTATACAAATTTTTCTATTCCGTTTTATTTAAAACTTTGGTGGCCACAGCAGATTTTTTTCTTTTTTATTTATACATACTTTGACATATTACGTTATTTAGGAAGTATTATTTCTTTATGATACGAATGTTGTAATGACTTTTGTTTATATTCCGTTTTCGTCAAACACACTTTTGAAATAAATGACGTACTTCAGATTTTATTAGAATATCTCACAGTTAATGTTATTGTAATGTTATTAATTTCAATTTTAATATTTTACAAATTCGAATTTTTAATATTAATCTTAAATGAATGTAAATTACTTTTCTAAAAATACATTCATTCAATAATTACACCGGATTCTTTTAACTAAGTAAAAAATCTTTCAGCACTCATTATATTAAAATATGTATATAAAAAACTTAATCCTAGAGTTTTTTTGTTTTAGTTTTTTTATATCAAATTTTTTAAATTTATATCAAAACTTAAATTTTTTAATTATAATATAACAGAACTTAAACTTAAAGCTTTTTTATTTTATGCAATTTTGTTTACAAGTGTTTAAAGGTAAAATTTCAACTTTATTTCATAAAATAAGTATAATATACATCTCATTAAGGTTCAACAATATTAATAATAGATTGATAAGAGAAACAATAGCAATTTACAAAAAAAAAAATAACTTCAATCAGTATGTAGGCACTGATTTAAATTATTTAATAATTTATAAATTTTATGATCTAGTTAATTTTGTTATCTAGTAATTTGTTTCTATATTTTGTTTGTTTATTATTTATGTCATTTGTATATTTTTCCTGATGATGATATATGTACAGTATATCGAAACGTCGAATTTTAATTAAAAATTATACAGTATTTAATCGTAAAGCTTTTTTATTTTAGATAAACTTGTTTTGAACAGTTCAATTCAATAAACCGGATTAAAATAAGCAGTTTAGATTGCAACTCCAATAGATCTCAATTTACGTTGATTCATTCATTTGTTCTAATTACATAAGAAAAGTTTTTTTAATCAAATTTATATTAAAAAACTAACTAAAATTAATCTTTCTCATATAAATGACATATTTTACAAAAGAGACGTACCTATAATTGTATGATCTGATAAAAAAAAGACTTACGTCTTTTATATAGTTATTATAACATCATCTTAAAAATTTTCGTACACGAAATCGTTTCTAATATTACATCAGAATAATACCGTATAAAAACACTTTCTTTAAATAAAAAAAAAATAATAGTTTATAACGTCCTCACTAATAACAATACCGCGAGTTGATCACGTAAGCACATTTGTTCACATAATAATTTAACTTTTTATGGCAATCAGTGATTTTCTTATATTCAAAGTATTTATATTTATGTAAATATAACTTTAAGAGATGTAATAAAATATACATGTAGATATATTTTTTTCTACGACTATTAAAAAAAAGTACTTTATTTCACTATTTTTTTATGCGAAACAGTGAAAAAATATAAAGAGCGTTAAAAGAATGACAAAGCCGGTCATTATTTCACTATGGCGTTATATATAAATATATCTTAAAAATAAATTAAAAACAAATGAAGTTGTCTCTCGATCTTGTCGTCAAATTTTAAATTTGTTTTAATATTTTGAACAATAATTTTATTCTAATTATAATAAAGTATTTATAATGTAATTACAGACGGTTGTAAAAAAAATATTGAATGAAACTCATAAATAAAATGAATCTTTTTCACTTATTTGTCAAAAAGTACTTTTTATTTCAGGCATTTGTTGCATAACATCTAAATTTATATATCTTTATTATTATAATTATTTATGTAACAAGTGTGTAAAGATGGATTTTATAGCATGAAATTTCGCGACCGAGCGTAGTAAGGCTCAAAAACATCCGAACGAATATCAGAAAACCCAATTTACTCGCAAGTTAAATACAAAATTTTAGCTACGGCTGCAACTAAATAGACAAACAAAAATGTTTTTATGAATATGTTAAATTTTCTGAAGAAATGTAGTTTACATACATACATACACAATCACGCCATGTACCCAAAAGGGTGTGGCACAAACTCTTTCCATCATCCCGAAATTAGTCGCCTCCAAACATTCCTATCCAAACAAGCAACTTTCGCTTCATCCACATTCATAATTCCTCTCATACATGCTCTTTTATTCCTACTACTTGGAAACTTTCGCTCACGCAAAACACTCTCAATCATACCACTCCAACTACTCATCGGACGTCCACGCAAACGTATACCATCAAAATCATTCAAATAAATCTTTTTAACCAAACGTTCATTAGACATTTGCTTAACATGTCCGAACCATCTTAACTGACTAACACCAACTTTTGCTAAAACATTTTTTTCAATTTCACACTCATCATACACTAATATGTTTCGTAGCCGATCTCACCTATTAACACCACATACTCCACGTAGTTTACAATAATATAAAACTGCTATTTATGATTATTAATCACTTTTTTTAATAGTTAAGTTTACTGTAGATTCAATTTTATTATTTTAATTAATTTGTTTACGAAAAATATCAACAAATAACAAACTGCAACAAACACAAAAATACAACTCTGGTTCACTATTTACAGGTTAGAGCAAAGTGCGGAAACGTAGTAAAATTATCTTCATAGAAAAACAGTTTTTAGGTTTAAATTCAATAGCAGATTTATTTTGATAATCTAGTTATTTTTATGTTACCTAGTAACTTGTTGCTATGTACTTGTTATTTACATTAATGTCATTGATAAATTTTAGAATTTTTGAAAACGTGCGATTAGCTTTCGTCGAAAAGTCGTTTAATAAAAGTACTTAACAGAATTTAAACCTAAAACTGTTTTTACATTAATACTATTAGTTCTGTAAAATATTTTACTATGTTAAAATTATCTAATTTTAATATAATTTTTATTATTAAATTATCTGCAGTTAAAAATACTATATAAATTCATTGTACTTTAATACGTCTTTACTTCAAAACTAAAAATAAAAATAAACGCTAAAACACAATTAATAATAAAATAATAATAAATCTGATCTGATTTCAACAGTATCACTGACATTGGCAACGCTGGTAACTTTACGAATCCCATTATAATATCGTTTGGTCAACGTCAATTTTTCACAAATTTTAAAAGCGATCCCGTAGATACACAACAATTTATTTTATAACATAAACAAGATTAGTAAGCAACATCTTATTTACGTCTTATATAATAAAACCACAGTTTAATTACGTTTTGTTTTATTTTTAGTAAACCACAATGTATTTTGGAACACATTGGTGGTCAAAAATATCAGTCGAAATAAAACAAAAGTTGACATCATTTTTTCTACGTTTTAGTATTCCTAATTTTAAGTTCAAATATTGACTTATATAAAAAAAATATATGTAAACGAAATATTCTAACCTGAAACTGCAACCTGCTGCATTCTCCTGCTTTTGATTGATATTATTCTGCTCCCAGAAAGTCTGTAATTTACAAAACAAAACAATGAACTAACAGTAAAGCACTGTATATTTATTAAATTTACAAGTTATTAAATTTTGATTTAGTTAATTCACAATTATAAGAAATATATACAATGCTGTTTTGGTGCCTATATTGATGTATAGTAGTGAATGTTGAGTTTGGCAATAAAAGCATAAAAAAATGACTACTGTGGAAATGAGATTTTTAGGTGGGATATGTGGTGTAATTAGAAGGATTCGCGTACAAAATAGATTAATGTATGATGAGTGTGAAATTGAAAAAAATATTGCAAAAGTTGGTGTTAGTCGGTCATTAGGAATTTATTGTAGTTGAAGTGGTATGAATGAAAATGTTTTACGTAAGCAAAAGTTTTCAACGAAACAGGTAAATTGCACACCGCTGTCATAAATCCCAAATTTGAGTAACCGAATTGCACACCGGTCAACCGCTGAATGACCCAAACGGATTATCGGTTTATAAGGGTCTTGAACCCTTACGCAAGTAGTTTTATAGTTAGCGTTCATTTATTCTATAGCATATTTTTACGCCACTGTTGGCTTAGGGTAGGTTAGGTTATAGGTTTTAGGAAAATTTGCGTGAAAAGATTCGCAGGCGTTTGTGGTACGTTCTAGAGACGAACTATTTTAGATTCTACCTGGTTTTAGGTTAAAATTTTAATCCCTTAATCTGTTTATGACCGGTGTGCAATTTGGCTATGCAAAATTTCGGTAACAGATTAAAACCCAACCGGCGTGTGCAATTGGTATGTACCCGTTTTCAAGTAGTAGTAAGTAATAGAAGAGCATGTATGAGAAATATCATGAATTTAGATGAAAATATGAAAGTTCTCAGTAAAATAATTTTTAATGACAGAACATAATTAAGGGTAATCTGCAACAGGCCCTAAAAATTACTGGACACGGTACAAACAGTTTGAACTACAAATCAAAAGTGCTTTTAAAAAGAACTTGTAAAGTTTACACTTATATCAAAGTACAATTTTATTGTCCCCAAATTATATAAAAAAAATTCAATCACTTAACACTTAATTAAATAAACATCTGTTCATTTAAAAAAGCTTTTCAATTACATTAAATAAAATTAAAACATAATTATTTGAAAATCAGGTTAAATTACAATATAACAATTAGTAAATATAATTATATTCATTATAAATAATATTCTCATCACATTGTGTCATAAATCATAATGCAATATTATAAAAACATTATTAATTTTATAGCTAATAATTATTACAGATAATGAAATTTTATCAGAATCCATAAAACAAATTAAAATTAAATTTTAATTGTATTCATGGTCAAACATTAAAAAAAAACAATGTTTGCTTGTTAATGTGATGATGTTACAATTAATTTTATAATTAACAATTATAATTAATCATCTACAAAAAAAATGAATCAAAAAATAGTTGTAATAAAAATCATATTAATGAATTTTTTATATAAAATTATTGATATTAATATTTAACACTTTTAAACAATAATATTCTTAATTTTTCTTTGTTACTGAGATTTTTTAATTAATGTAAAAAAAAAATCTACATAAAAATTTGCATACTAATTAACATATGTTACAATTTTTTGTGATAAGTTTTTCCTACATTTTTAACTATAAAAAATTTGCTAAGATGACATAATTAGTAATTTGAATATCTATTTAATTTTTTATTAATACCGTTATAAAAATAGCTGTTTAAATTTGCGTATTTTTTTATTTTGTTTAGGAAGTAAATAATGAGAATTTTTACAAAATATTCTTGATGATTTACATATGCATATGTTTAAAAAATTTGTTTTTGAATTAGATACAAGTAAGTTCTCATTTTTTAAATTATATTAATTACTTTTTTATTATATTTTTAATAATTATATAATTACATTTGGTATTATGTATACGTTCTATAGATATTTGCAAATGAAAACATAAATTAACACTTTATAAATGCCAGTTATATTTTTAAATTATTTTATAAATAAAGTTATACAAAAACAAAATTTTTATATACAGAAATGTTAACAACAAAATCACAAACTTTAGGGTACATCTAACATTATTCTCTTTAATTTTTCATTATGCAATTTTGGAATTACCTGCATCAGAAAAAATGTAATAATTAATTAGGTAACTTCAAACAAAAATAACAAATTATATTCTGAGTTCAGTTTTTTAGAAAAATTGTAATAAAATAAAATAAAAGAAATTTGTTTTTTCAATATCAAAAAGAACCACCATTTTATACAAAAATCTATATGATGAACTTTTAGCAAATTAAAAATGAAACGTCAAGGTTATAAAAGTAATTATATACTATAACAAATTTTAAATTAATCAGTTAAAGATTTAATTTTCCGAGCATTAGTTTTTGATTAAATCTTGTAACTGTCATTTCATGCATTATCCTATAGCTTTAGCATTGTGATTCTTTAAAAAAATTCAAGGTTATAACCAATGAATATTTACATATTGCAGTAAATATCAAATAATTCAATTGCAGATTTAGTTTCCAGAGCAGTACTTTTTGATCAACATTCGTAGCTAAATCTCTCATTATTATTTTGCATAACGATCCTATGCAAATAAAAATAATAATTATTGGGTATTTATATATCGCAACAAATTTCAAATTAATCAGTTGAAAAATAAATTTCCAAAGCATTACTTTTTGGTCAACTCTTCACACATTATCCATTACGATATAGTGCTACTAAGCGAACAAAAACCAGGAAAATGTGTGAACTAAATCAAAAATTTTAAACGGAATCGATTTAAACCAATCAGAAACGACCGTACAATCTACGGAAAAAGTCTGCGCACTAATAGTGTGATTTAACAGATCCTTATTTGTGTGATTTTATTTTGTAATATCGTTTTTCAGTTAGATTTTTATTGCTATTCATTGTTATTTAATTTTTATATATTTGTTATTATTATTCGTGAAATATTTTTTATATCTGAGTATATTTGTACTTGTTACTATTCAAAGACTTTGTTTGCTTAGAAGCGCTATAATAACCATTTAGTATGTTATAACTAACGAGTGTTTATTTATATTCTGCATTAAATTTCAAAATAATCAGTAAAAAATTTATTTACCAGAGCATTACTTTTTGATCAACTGTTGTAACTATCTCTTCCAAATAATAATAATAATCCTTTTGCAAATTAAAGATAAATTTCATTGCAGTAAATTTCAAATTAACAAGTTAAAGATATAAATTCCAGAGCATTACTATTTGATCAACTCTAGTAGCTATTTTTCTCGTGCATTATCCTTAATTATTCGTACATCATTTTAATTAATTAACCTTACTTTTAAATTGAAATTAATCGTGACTTAAAAGTATAATTTATACACCAGTTACTGTCAATTATTTTGCTACATATTTTGTTTATGGGTAACTTTGACACAGATAAAGGTAAAACAGTTTTATGTCAGCTGATTTTTATCTTGGAACACATAAATTTACTAACAAACTAATTTAGAAAAAAAAAACGTACTTGCTTAAAAATTTTGTGTACAAGTTTATTATCTAATATAAATGTCGAATACTAATAATTATTGATATAATTATATAATTGTTAAGATATACTTGAACTTGAGCGAGTTTTTCTGACCTTCTCAAACACCATTTTGTGATATGTTAGTTTTTTTTTTAATACTTTATTAATATTTCCAACTAATCAAATATTTATATTTTGACGGTGTAAATTAGAGCAGTATATGATGTAATTTATTATATTTTAAAGTTTTATATTGTGTTATTTCTTAATATTTTGATTTTGACACCGTTTTGATTCAGTGACGTCAATAGAAATTATTCAAACATTATTATAGCTTATTAATACGAAAAGACAGTTGCGTTCCAATTCTTAATTCCTAATGTAATATAGAAATATCTCGCACAGCGCGATTAATTCCAGACAAAAATATAGCACTATGCGAAACCGTGTTAATCGGAATATTTTTAGTATGAATATATAAAACCATTTTTTGGTTCAACACTGAGAAAATTTTTACTTTAGTTCCAGGGCTTTTAACTCAAATCTGAACTGTAAACTTATGTTTATCTAATAAAAATAAAAAATAAAAAAAAAAAAATCGAAACATAGGCCCGTGTTCTTACCTCACTTTTAAAAGTGATTTTTGTAAAAAGTACTTGTGACGTTTACTTAAAATTACTTATTCGGTAATTTTAATTAGTTTACTTGAATTTTATAATATTAAATATAAAAAAATGTATATTATCCAAAATAGAAATACTACTCATATTTGATAAAACGTAAAAGTAAAAATTATTAATAATTTTAACTACAAATATAGTTTTATTTTTAAACTAAATATTAACTAATTTTATAAGACTAACAAAAAATATAAATCAAATATCGAGATAAGTAGGAAAGTGTAAATGAGTCTTTAACATTTAAAAAAATTATTATCGTATTTAAAAAAAATCTTTTAATACATTGTTTAAATTCATAATCACAGTCATATTACATAAATCAGATACAAATCAATATTGAAATTTGATCAAACATATACGCAACAATATACACACATATACCTACGTGTATTTCGCAATATTTTGACCAGATCTGATGCTGGTATTTGAAAACAAATGAAATCAGAGCTTTGACAGGTATTTGAGTTCGTAACCCATTTGTGCTGCCGATCACAGCACCACTTCAACAGCGAGTGTGCGTGACGTCAACGATTCCACTATTGTCCCCCCATTACGGCTTTGTTAATTACTGATCGGCTTTTTATTGTAACAAATATTTAAATATTTTTTTGTTAAATATTTGTCAAACTGTAGTTAACAGTATTTATCTAGATAATTCATCTACACACAAAAATCATTATCTTTTATCTTAATGATATTGATTTAAATAAAATTTGGTTTCCTATATAAATTTTATAATCTAGTTACTTATCTTGTTACCTAGTAACTTGTTTCTATTTTCTATTTATTTATTGTACCATTTTTCCTAATGATGATCTACGTAGAGTACGTGGAAACGTCGATTTTTAATTGCATATTATTGCCTATGTTAGTTAGCAGTTAGTTATATATACAAGGTAAAAGAAGAAAAGGAAAACCATCAACAACCTGGAAAAAACAAACATATGAAGAGCACAAGAAGATTCATAAAGAATGGATCGAGTTAAAAAGGACAGCAAGAAATAAACAAAAATGGAAAGATACAATTAAAGAAATAACATATTCAGAATGAAAAGATAGTAAAGCTAGCAACCTGGCTATCTAAAGCTTATGCTACAGCAACACCAGATGGTGCCCTATGATCCTTAAAGGATCTTATAGGAATAATAATAATAATAATATGTTACTAAACTGTTCGAAAAAAATACCCTTATTAGTACCTATATAAGTCCGTTCCCTAAAAAGGTACATATAATTACCCTAAATAGGTAAATTCAAAAGAGTACTTTATTATTCCAGAAAAGGGTAAAAAGGCAGTTATTTACCCTTATTTTTCGTATTTTGTGCCCTTTCATTAAGGTAAAAAGTCAAATATTTTAAAATACACAAGAGCACTGCAATTTTTTGCACTAATAAGGCTACAAATTCAATTACCCTCAAAAAATTTTACTCTTTTACCCTATTATTTTGAACAGTGTAGTACAATAACGATATTATACAGCAGTTAGTTACTATATACACTACTGGTGGCGTGGTGGCAGCATCATATACAAAATAACTACAACGTCAAGTAAATTTAATCTGACATCTTCGGTGGTCATATTGAAAAATCAATTTTAGATCAGAATTACAGGTAATGGGGTCACCTTGATGAATCAAAGAGTTGCGTAACATGTACCGCGCGCAGAGGGTCATTCGATTCTAATCAAAATCAATTGTTAATTACCGTTTCGATTCGAAAAACAATAACGAAAAGTGTCCACCTTCAGATACAGTCAGTTTCCATTCTCCGTCATCGATAATATATAAATAAATAAGACTACCTCCTTATAACCTTACAGGGCATATAAATCGACGGTGATTCTATAAACACGTTTAAAGTATTATATTAGGTATTAGATTATTATACTTGACATGAATAGTAGTAGCGTAGTTGGCTGTGGTTTAGCAGAAGGAAAAATAAAAAAGAAAAGAATTATGATATTATACTTGGCCTAAGCGAAGGCTGTAACCCTAACACTGAGACTGCGTGATTGTGGTCGCGTTGCATGGGCGTAGAATTGAGGTAGGGCATTGACAGTTAGAATTTTGATCAAGGTTAGAAAATTCGGCTTTTCCAAGTACAAATTTATTACATTTTATAAACGTGTTGTGATAACGTATTATCATAACATACATAATAAATTGAACCGAACTTCCACCTAAAGCTTTTTTATTTTAACATAATTCTACTTTATATGTATCCGAAAGGATGTGGCACAAACTCTTTCCATTATCCTGAAATTAAATTCATCCAAACATTCTCTCAGAGATACTCAAACGGGCTACTCGGGAAACATTTTGTTGCTGAAAAAACATTGCTAACTAAGAAGAAAACCACTTGTACAATTTGATGTACAAATTAATTAAAATTCCTTAAAATATTAGTAAAATCTTTAAAATCATAATCATAATAAAATATTGTAAAACCTCGAGTAAAATTACTAAAATCTTAGAAATTTTGTATAAAATCCATAAAATCAACGAATAATCATAAACCCGTATTTCCACCTCTTTTATTTATGAAAAAGTGCTTTTATTTTTCACTTTAAAATAAATTTTTACTTCTACTTCTTATCAAATATGATTTATTTTTATTTTTGATATTTTTTTTATGTCTACTATTATAAAATACAAATAAACTAATTAAAATGGCTAATTAAACAGGCTATAAAATCTGGTGTTAACTATCTTTGAAGCATCACATTCAAGGGTGTTGTTAACGAAAGAGTTAACTTGTAAAGCGTTTAATAATATTTTATGCAATCAGTCCAAAAAAATTAGTTTATATTTTAAATATATTATCATAATTCAACAATCATTAGAGATATAATATAGGCTAGACGAAGTCTGTTTTGTTTGTTTTTTAATTTGAACATAAACAAATAATGAGTTTTATTTATAAACATTACAAATTCATTTGTGAAAAATAAAATTAAAATCATAATAATAATTTACTGTTTTAAACGTTCCGTAAATTAATAATATATCAGTCAATCATTAAAAACCTCATAACAAATTTTATAACAATTTTTTTATTCCTATTTGTTAGTGTAATATTCCATCATAATATTATTGTTTACATCTGGTAATTATTATTTATATTTTTCAAAAATAATTGTCTTTTTAGAACCATATAATTACATTATTTATAGACTGTGAAATTCAACAACTAATTGGATGTATTTTATATTTTACATTAATAAGATCCAAGCTTGAATATGCAGTTTTCAATTAGTTTCCGATATATAACAGCCAAATTAATGATTTGAAATTTGTACGACGCCCTTTTTTTTAATTTTATAATTCGTTAACATCATTATACATATGTCAGGCGTATAGCATTTGCTGTAAAATTTTTGTCAAATATTTTAAACAACAGTATTAATTGTTCAATGGCTTCTAGACAAAATTAATTTCTTTGTTCTCAAATTAAATTCTCGCCAAAATATTTTTATATTTTTAAATATCGTATTTACAATAGTATTAATATTTATTAATACAGAAATACAACATAAAACCATTTTATTTTAATATAATGAGTTCTGTAAGATTTTTACTATACTTCAAAAACTTTTTTGAATTCTCTTAATTAATTAATAAAAATAATATTAATAATTTTTTTTTTATTTATTTACCTTTCATATTCATTAATTTCGTTCTTAAAATAAATTATAATTTTGTATTATAAAATAATTTATTTTTTATTTAGTGTTATTAGTGTTTTAGTGATATAATTGTCACTTATTGATATAATATGGAATAGCGAAGGATTTGACTTTGATTTTAATTAATGAGTCATGTAAATACGAGAAAAAAAAATGACTTGCAAACATATATGTATATGTGTAATATTTTTAATTATATTTATAGTCTCTGGTACAAAATAACCTTAATTTAAATTTAAATTTAAATAAATAAAATTTATTTAAAACAAATTTTCCAATAAATCTCCAACGATAAGGCAAGTGCCTGATGAATTTAATTTATAATATCTAAATTTTTGTTTTCAAATATAAATGTTGGTATTTAAATAACTTCCTGTGATTCATAATTATTATATTTTATATTTTAAAAAAAGAAGAGTGCAAAGCAAAATTTAGGCACTTAAAATGAAATTTCTAAAAAAAATCAAAGAAGTTACAAGAAGAGATACAATAAGGAAAAACAACATAAGAGAAGAATCAAAAATCAAATCAGTACTACAATTTATAGAAGAAAGACAACTAAGTTATAAGCCTTTTGATAAGAATGAAAGAGAACAGACCTGTGTAGAAGATATGGAAGGCTAGAATCCAGTTAAAAAGAAACAGAGGCAGATCAAAAAAAGATTGGAACAGCACGCTTGGAAAAATAATAAGGAAAAGAGGAATATCCGTACATGTGGTAACAGAAAAAAAGCGAAGAATAAAAAACAGTGGACGAATTTCGTGAACAATTAAAAATTAAAAATTCCTACACTTAACGGTAGAAGGAAATTTGACTATATATATATATATATATATATATATATATATATATATATATATAAATGTGTCCAATCGTATCAAAAAAATAGTCCTTGATCTTCATATATAGCTACATATATTTGATAAAATTTTAGATAAAAAAAAATGCTTCTTTTCCGGGAATATTTTGTCTAATTTCTGATGCAAGACATATGAATCCTTTAAATAATATTTTTTGTTATTTTACCTGAATTTCATATCACAATTTAATTCTTATCTCGCATAGTAAAATCTCAGTTATGAAAACGAAAGAGACGAACTCAAACAGAAAAAAAAAACAAAAAAAAAACAGTTAAAAATTAAATATGTAATTATAAAATTAAATACAGTTTCTCATTAAAACATTTGTATGCTAAATTATCAATCATAAAAACATCTAAAAATGCAAAAACTGTCAATTTTTTGCACAAGAGTTGTAGTTGCTAAGCAAATTTTAGATTGATTCATTGTTTAAAGTTCAATTTTTTTCCCTTCCTAAAACAGTTTCAATTTTAACTAGATTATTTTGAACTATAATTACATTTTTCAAAAAAAATATACATTAGAATCATTATTAATGACTTAAAAATGTATTTCCAAATATATAATATAATTTTTAAAGAATCTGCTGTTGCCACCACAGAACCAACTGTTATCGTATTAAATAAATTTATAGAATAGAAAAATACATTACACATATTTGTCGGATGCAAAACTTGTTAAATTTTTTATTTTTAAACGAGTTGTTGAGATCGTCAAATAATTGTCATCCTCAATTAATATTTTATTTTAATATGTACAAAAATGAAATAAACGGGAGCTGAACGAACTTTTAAACTCTTCTCTACCAAAGTACTAGCGTTGCGCAAACAGTTACTTTACTAAAACTATTATTGCATTTATTTGCACCATTTAATTCGGCTGTTGCTTGGTTGGTGTAATTAAATAAATAAATTAATTAATTAAAATATTGTAGGACGTATGTTTTTGTTATGTATATTAAATTTGTCAAAAATACGAAAAAAATTAATATTTTAATTAAAGAAACTGCGATAAAAGTTTGATAAAAATAAAAATTACGCAAGGCTACTACCATTGAAATTTACTTTAATGAAAATTACATGCCTTGGAGATATATATTAAAGTTTATTTTCGTATCAATATTATGTAATAATAGTAAATGTATATATTAATAGCATCATTACAAAGTAATAATTTTTTATGAAAAAGAAATTAAAAATAATTTAAAAGAACGGATATTATTAAAATAATAACAAAATGCACGATTTCTATTTCTGTTTTTAAAATATCTACATGTAGTGACCTTAGATATTTTCACTTAATTGTTCGTATAATGTAATATATGTATATGCTGTCTGATGTAGAATTGATGTCTTATTTTATAAAATAATTATTACACATTTAGAACATGATGCTTCTTTATTGTGACTTTATTTATAATTATTCGAAATTGTTTTTAATGTAAAATTGTTTGATTATGCTAAATGTTGTATAATATTGTGTAATATTGACATATGCATTGCTTGTTTTATTGCATAAACAAACAAAAAAAAACTTATAATGCAATCATTATATTCTAGTTTAATAGGATTCAGCGAAAACATATTAAATCTATTAATGTGTTTCTTGATATATTTTTTATTTAATTAATAAAGAGGTATAGAAAGTGTCCCATAGAAAGTTGCTGAAACTAATCAGCTATCATTTTCGAATGTATGCATTTAGTGAAAAAACTAAATTTTCGTTGAAAAGATGAAATTCATGATAACTCTTATACATGCTCTTCTATTCGGAACTCAACGTCCACCTTCATCAGAAGACGTTAAATTCGTCGAAACGTCGCTTATTAATAAATATTAATACAGAACTTAAACCTAAAGCCATTTTATTTTATATAATATGTTCTGAAAGATCTTTTACTATGTTTTAACGGTTGAATTCGAGACTTGTAAGCGCTGCACCAATGTGAACCTGTTCTTTATTTCCCTTAATATATATTCTTTCAAAAATACAAATGATATTGTATCAGTTTTTCCTGATAAAAATGAGCGTTGTGTTTCATCGAAAAGTAGATCTTAAATAAATTTTAATACAAAACTTGAACCTAAAGCAGTTTTATTTGATATAATGAATTCTAAAAGATTTTTCACTATGTTATATTGTTTCAACTTAGTAGAGTAGAAACTCTGTCAATTTTTTCTATACTTTGTCATATTATTGGAATTTATTTATCAAGTAATGTAAATGTAAATTGACAAAACAAAGGAAAAATTAAAAATTGTTTACTTGAAATTTGAATAGAACATGAAAAGATATTTGAAATAGGTACTATATATCAATTTCCCATTCATATACTATCGACTTGAAGTCAAGTTACTTGACAAATACTACCGAATCATTCTAGAAAAATTTGCTTAGAATAACATAGATTAAAACTAATAATTGTAAACTACCTAGAATCAAATTCTGATAAATGTAAACACCCGTTTTAACTAACAAACGAAATAAACGGTTTCTGAAAACAAGAAATTAGAAGCATTGAAAGAAGAAAAAAAAAACCGTATGCAAATGAAAAAGAAATGTTATGATAGTTGTACCGTGCATAAAAATTTCCATTTGTTTAACGTAGCAAATTGCAAATTAAATTATAAATAAAAGTTTGCGGTTTTCCGCGTTTTAGCCAGAGATTTACTCGTACATGGTCACACCGGAAAAACAAAAGCAAAAACAAGGTCATCGGCAAATCAGATGTCTCCTCCTCTCAGGTTTCGTGAAACAACGGTCAATTCCAGTAGCGAAACTTTAACATGCGTGAGAATACATAGAGGTTCACTTATAGAGTCTATTCTATTCCATCTCAGTTATTCTATATACCATAAAAATGAATAAATAAATAGGTATAGTGTGACGACTCTATGAATAAAACATAAAAATATTTTTTTGTTTTTATTTTTTATAAATTCTTTTGGTGTAAATGTTTAACTATTTTTATTTTTGCATTAAACACCATTAATTTTATATTTTATTTATCTAATTAAATATTAGACAATTTTAAATTAGATAAATAAAATATAAAATTAATGGTGTTTAATGCAAAAATAAAAATAATTATTTTTTTGTTTGTTTGTTTTTTAATCACACTTTAAAAAAATTTGTAATTTTACCTACAAATCAGGATACACCATGATGCCAAGTATTTCTAGGTATAATTACACAATTTCTGTAATTTTACATAATTTTTATAATTAAAATTAAGAAATTATTTACTATTTGTTGATTAATTGGTTTATGTAGTAAAATATTAAATTATTTTAACTCTTTATTAACTATTTATTTGTGTATGTGTGTGTGAAAATTACATTAAAAAATTTGCAAAATATTTGATAAACCTCAAATAACTAAATCAGCAATATTATATTTTTCAAAATAAATATTATGAAAATGACCTACTCGTAACTCAAAATTATATAAATTGAAAAATTTAAAATTGACCGCACGTATAGTTAGGACTTGAAGTTAATATATAGGCTATAAATCATTTTTAATATGCTAATAAAAAAAAAAAAATAGCAGTATTATAATTTTTTTTTGTAGAACACAGTAAGTACTTTAAAAACTTCTGATTTATAATAAAAACCAAAATACAAAAAAATTATGATGTTTATTCATGGTTAAATTTGGAATTAAATAAGTCAAATTAATAATAATCTAAGGAAACAGTGAATAAAAAAGATGAATCAAGATATTACTTAATAATAAAACAGGCAGTATGTTAGCTAGTAAATATTAAATTCAAGAAATTAAAAAATTGTGATCTGATGACTCTATTACTGAGTCTCTAGGATAAGAAGTGAATGAACGTATGTAGTACTGATAGATATCCAAGTCGGTGTTGGAAAATCCAAAGTAAATGTTACAATTTTTTCTTGCTGTGGTTTCGGTTTTATTTTCAATCAATTGGTGGCAATTTGGATGGGAGATTTTTTTCCGAATTTTAACCTAAATTACAGATAATACGGTATACTGTAATTTGTTTCTTAAAATAATTTGTGTTCGTGACGTCAATGAATTTTACGGTGACGATCTATAACGTGACTACGAAATTATCATTATAAAAATGAATTAATTAAACTTATTATAATATGAATGAATAATAAATGAAATAATTATGAGAATTTGTGAATTTTTACATTTGCAAAATTATATTTGGTAAATAACCTTATTTATGTTTTCGTCAGAAGCACTTAAAATGTTAAAATTAACATTTAAAAATTATTAATATTAATTTTAAAATATTATAATTATTTACGTGAATAAAGTAAATATATCTGGATTTCTATTTTTATTAAAATAATTGACAAAAAAATACAAATATAATAAATGTTTGTATGTATTTAAATAAAAAGACTTCAGGATTTAGTTCTGTATTAATTTTAATTAAAAGTCGACGTTCATCATCAGGAAAAAAGATGATAGATACGTCGAAACGTCGATGTTTAATTAAAATTAATACAGAACTATATCCTAAAGCTTTTTATTTTAATATAATGAGTTCTGAAAGATTTTTTTACTGTATAATGTATTATTTAACAAGAGTAGCAATTAATAATATATAGAACAAGTACATAAAGTACAAAATTTTTCACGAATAATAAACTAGACTAATTGCATGAGTGAAAAAATATACTTTATGCATGTGTTCCATACAATATTTTCTGTATGACTGTCTAAAATTAGAATTTACATACACAAACATTAATACTCAAATTTAAAAATTTTCAGTTATTGTATTTATGTAATACAAGAGTGAAATAATGACACACTACGGTACTTTTTTCACGGTTGTTACTTTTTTTTACTAATACCATAAATAGATATTTTACGCCCAAAAAATAGTACAATAAAGTATAGTTCTTTTAACAGTTGTACAAAAAAAATTCTAATGCCACCTAACGCAGTTTTACAGAATTATTGAAAAAATTCAGCAAGTTTTAGTCTTACTAAAAAATGCAAAAAATATGCTACATTCTAATGATCGCAGAAAAAAATCATAATATTGTTTTTAATTGAAAAATAATAAAACATTAAAAATAAATAAAAGTACAAATCTCTCAAATTTTTCATAACATCACTTAAAAGACAATTACCAACACAATATTTTTTTTTAAATAATTCTGTCATATTTTTATTTTGCACATTCTTTTGCAAACTAAATTTAGATAGCTTTATTTTTTGCGCATGAAAATATCAACGCAAAAATTTCTTCATTTTTTCTTATTGATACTGATCGAGTAACGTTATTCTGACAGGTAAATTTAGAATAAAAAATATTTAAACTGTAGATAATAATACACTACAAAAATAAGATTTAGATAAAAAGAAAAAGAAAAGCTTACATATTTTGGTCTCCCTATTATTAGATTTTATCAGAGTTATTCAAAAGTTGGTTACTGATGAATTAAATTCATAATGCAAATAAATAATTTTGCATTTTTTTAACCTTTCTATAACAATTATTGTCATAAGTGTATAAAAGATTAAACGTTGAAGTTTTTTAGCCTAGATGTGAAGACATACGAATACATGTAAATAATATATTGTTATGTAAATTTTTGTGATAGTATTAGAAATGTCAAAAGTAATATAACAAAGATTATTGTTATGTTTATTGCGTAGAGTAATTGATATTAAGTATGTTAAAACAACTATTTGTTTAATATTTAAGTGCTATTTTGAAAAATTATTTATGATTTGATAAAAAAAATTAAATAAATTTATTCATTTTCAAAGTAATTCATGTTTTAATTATATATCAATATTTCACAATGTATAATTATAAGTTAATATATATTTTAAAATAAAACGGCTTTAAGTTGTAGTTCTGTATTAATATTTATTAATAACTGACGTTTCGATGTACTCAATGTAGATTAAGAAAAATGACATGTGCAGTAACCAAACAGAAAATAGAAACAAATAACTAGGTATCAAAATAAGTAACTAGATAATAAAATTTATAAATTTTTAATTAAAGAAAGCCAAATTTGTATTTAAATCAGTGCATTCACACTGATTGATGTTATCTTTTCCTTTATAAGGAACAAAATACTAAAAATACACATATATTCATTTTGATTCACTTGTAGTTTCCCGGTTCGATCTGATAATGAATATAAAATATTCGAAACTGGTTATCAATTAAAGATAATTTCTGAACAATGTAGTTTTTGGCTTTTATTTGTTTTTATTAAACACTTACAGTTTTTACTCATCAATTTTAGTGGATTCTACAACTTTTTATGAACTACAAGAGTTCCCAAGTCTCAAGCCCTACGTCCATTGTGCTTAATAAATAAGATGGCCTAACTTTGAACCAATTTATCATTAATTATTATATTAGCAACAAGATAATTAAATACAATAAATATATTAGTTTTGATAATTCATAAGTAGAATAAGATATATATTCGAGAAATACTAAATATAAGTAATTTTAATAATAATAGCTAAGCAAGAAATCTACAGCTCATAATAAATTTCAAATCGTTTAGCGATAATTGAAAAGAATAGAATCAAACTTTATTTAGCTTTTGGCTTTGTAATACATATTTATAAAATTATAAACGATGCTTTTATTTTATTGAGAACGTGAATATTTATTATAAATAAATTTGTTTGTTTTACAAAAAGCAACAATAAAATAATTATGTTATTTAAGAAAAAAAATTACACAATATTAATAATATACATAATATATATTCTAGAATATCATCTATATATAAATTTATCCAGATAGAACTACCTATATGCTGTATATAAAAATAATCAGAATTCTACTGTTATAAAATTAAAATAAAAATTTCCCAGATAATTGTAAAACTAACCTACATATTTATAGAATATAATAGCATAACTACTTTAAATAAAAAATTTGAGAATCCCTGAAAATGAATCAAGCAGGAAAGAAAAAAATTTAAATCAGATTCTAGGTAGAAGATGTGAAAGACCCAAAATAAACAAAACACAACCAAACAACACACCGGGTATGTCCGAGCGAATCAGAAACTAGCTGGACGAATCAAAAAAGACACTCACACGCGCGCACACACACACACGTATCTACAAGATTGTGTGTGGGGAAATCCAAAGTAAAATCTAACCAAAGAATTAACGTAAGCATCAGGTGTACGAGTTGTATAGTGCGGCTGTGGAAAAGAAATGTTTTGATGACGCATTTATGAGAGAAACGAGTTTGTTACTATGTATGCGAAATAATTTCTGCCAATTAAAATGTGCGAATTTTGATGTTAAGCCAATAAAATTAATGATGATTATATACGTAAAGAAAAAATATTTACTATAGAATTCCTTATGTATATTGTGAAAATAATTTCAATATTTTTAGATCTATTTTTATAAAATATATTTATTCATTTATATATTTTAAATTGTGTATATTTTCTGCATCTATATTAAAATATACTAAATATTTTGGGGCAAAAAAATAGATAAGTTTAAGATTTTTGTAATATGTTCATTTTAAAAAAACATAAAATGTATTAAGAAATTTTGAAATAATAAAATGTTTTACAAAAGACAATTTTATAGGTTTATAAATCCCCTTTTCTAAATAACTATTTAAACTGTTGTGTAATATTGCAAATATATATTTTTAAAATTTATATATCATTAATGCCAAAGATAAATTATTTTAGATAATACAATTTCTTGAAAAAAATTTCGTACTTACAGTAAAAATATTCAAGTGTTTCGTTAACGCAATGCCACTAAAAAATTGAGTTAATTTTAGTAAAATAATAAGAAATCACAAAAGTAAATGTTTACACATCACAGAGAATAGTGACACTATCAATTTTTTTTTATTAGAAGAAGAGTAAATAAAATCAAACTTAATATAAGTTTTTAATAAAAGTAAAAGATATAAATTTAAAAATAATTTTAATTTAGACATACATGCTTTTTTCACACAGCATAGACAAGCCTTCTGCTACTTTTAATCTGTAGAAAATTTGATTAAAATTCTTCCTGAATAATACAGCATCTAAAGATGCATTCGTAAATAGAGGTAATGCTAGTTTTGTGGTAAAATAGGTGTGAAATGACCAGAGCATATCGGCTGACAGCTGGTGAATGCAATAGCAGCAATCGCTCTCGACGGAGAGTCCGGCGTTTGCGGTACGAAGCCTTGGGGATCCCAAAATCCGCCGTCGTGCGGCCGTCCGTGACGCAGGCGTGACGCGTCGATTTTCGCAACAATGAAAGGGCCAGGCCGCGTACTCCGAAGAGGGGGCAGTGCTACTTAAACAGAAGCCCCATAGCCATCCAGCAACCATAGCGCAACGTATTTTGGTTTGCTTTGCTTCTAAGCCAAAACGAAGGCTCTCTCGTTAAGTAGCAAGTGATTTGACAGACGAGTTGCATTTTTTTTTAAATTTACAACCCGTGGTCGTATCCAGGTAATTTTTGCGAATTAACACATAGAGTTGTTATTGCGAATATTAAGTTCGGCAGTGAATCCCAGTGTATCAGGCTGAACCTAAATACAACGCGAGTAGCCACTTCGTCTCGTACATTTATTATTCATCTTTCGATCCGAAAACAAACCAACAATTGATTATCAACAAGAAAAAATGGCCGCCGTCGCTGCTGCACAGAAAAACCGCGAAATGTTCGCCATCAAAAAATCATACAGCATCGAGGTAAGTTGCCGCACATATATTTATTATAAATTCACCTGTTGAACACCCTGTATTATCTCCCCAATACTAACTGTTGCTTTATTCCATTCATTCTAGTTTCAAACTTAGAATATTCTCCTAAGTTATTCCTATTTGATAATTTAATACATTAATAATTATTGCAATTCATTTCTAGTTTATAATAAACGCAAGAAATTAATTATAAAATTAATAAATTCCGCAAATATTTTCAAATGATAATAATTATTAATTTTGAGTTATAAAACTTTTTCATAATTTTTTTCTTGAAATAAAAAAATTTCTACGACTAAAATTACAAGTATTTACGTATTTTATAACTATTAACAAAACTTTACAAAATTATTTTTTGAATTTTGTTGTAGAAAAATGTCAAAAAATGTTAATTTTGTTTTCGAAATTAAAATAAATATTGAAATTGTCATTTATAAAAATTATAATTTTTCGAAATTAATCTATTCTGTACTAACATGCATAAAAGTAAAATTGCCTGCTTTGCAAATAAAATTATTATAAAAAATTGAAAATATTTCAAATCTAATATTTCTTTTATATAAAATTGTAAATAAAAAATGTTCACAAAGAAAAATTAACGGAGAATAAATAAATCCCCGGATTATTAATAAAATATTGCATGTTTAAAATTGTCATTTTTTTCCTGAAGTTTTTAAAATATTGTAGTAGATATTATCATCATGATAATTAGTGATTTGTATTGTAATTATAATTATTAACAAACGTAACATTATTTTAAAATATTTAATTAGTTTTAAGAAAATTAGCAAAAATTGTTTACGTAAAAGATTGATTAATATTTTTTTTTATAGAAAAAACTATTTCGATAATGATCAATTTTAATATCATACTTTAACAAAAGATCATCAATGATTGCTATATTTTATATTTATTTACTATTGGTTTATTTTAAAGGTAAATAAATTTGTATTTGAACAAAAGTTTTGAAAAAGTTTTAGAGTAAAAATATATATATTACAGTTACATATTGAGTCTCTTGTTAAAAAATCCAAAATGATCACGATCAATAACAAACTGTTGAATAAAATTAAATATAATATAAACAAACAAAAATTGTATATTAGCATAAATCGTAAGATCAAAAATATAAAATAAAATCAAATTAGAGATGCAAAAAAAAAACCCGTTTGACAGTAAACGTAAATGATTTTTACGAAAAACCAAATCGATTCTTTAGAACTGTAAATTCCAGAACGTTTAATTAGAATCATATATAGTACAAGCGTAATCTGTAATAGTAGTAGTTCTCCTTGGCGACCCCGTAAAACACGCGCGCGTATCTTTGATATATCGAATTGCCCCTCTTCTGGTTAAATAATAATTAGCCGGACACTTTCACCAATATCGCGGTTCGAACGCGAGATGAGTTGAATTGAAAGCTGACAACAAACAGATCAAATGAGAAATAAATACTTACCAAGAATGTAATCGCAAAAATGATGTTGATGCCAAGCATCTGTCAATTGATTATGTTACGGTATTTTTACGTTTACGTGAAGTTGGCGAAAGTATTATGTACTTATGGCTACCGTAACGCATGTTACTTGTTATTACGCATGATGTTCGCTTAGACGAATAAAAATAAAATGATAATAACATAACCTAGTTTTCCGGTTGTAATTGTTTGATTATTTTAATGAAATTATATTCTAAATATTTGAAACATACATTTCTGATAATAGTTTCGTATTATGTTCAATTGTTTTGCCATCAAATTTTGGGTTGTTTTGATCATTTAAATATTGAATAAATATTTTGAAAATTTAGTTATAAAACAATTCAAATCTAATTATATGAAATAATATTTTTAATCACATAAGTTACAATTATGCCTTTAAAGTTTTTCCGTCACAGTTGTTCATGGTAAACTGGTGAAAAAATAAATTAGTAACATATATAAATTTTAACAAATGTATATATATATATATATATATATATATATATATATATATCTGTGATAATAACGATGTTATTAAACAGTATATAATGAAGTTGTTTTGCATTTATTTACATAATTATGTCACGAGAAAGTATCAATTTAATTTAGATTTATTTCGAATTATTTCAATCGTAGATTTAATAATAAAGTTAGAATTGTAAATATTTATAAACATTTTTTTTTTCATAAATACAAATTCATATGAGATGGGAAGTATTTAAACAAAAAAAAATTACATCTGAACCTATAACTTGATTGACAAAATTCTATTCATACAATATTCGAAATAAAACGGCGCTTTAGGATATAATTCTGTATTAATTTTTAATAATAATCGACGTTTCGACGCACTCCACGTACATCAGAAAAAATTAATTGATGATGATGTACATGGAATACGTCGAAACGTTAAACTTAATACAGAACTATATCCTAAAACCGTTTTATTTTAATATAAAGAGTTCTAAAAGATTTTTTACTTTTTCATACAATATTTATTTATATCGTGGTGATATTTCTCATAAAATGGAAACATGCAGTAGCCAACATAAGAAAGTTATATAAGCATAGTTCAGGAACAAAAAACTTGAAAAAAATGCTAAAAGTGAGTGCTAGGTACTTTGGGTACAAAAACGATGGAATTACATATGTCCAATTAACACTAATTATATGCAACAGCCGAGAGCTGCTTTGGCTTTGTAAGATCACGGTCAGTGAGAGAACGTAATTGGCCAGCAGCAGTATCAAATACACTCATACACAAACACACATATATACGTTAATATACCAATGTAAATCCGCGATAGCAAAATGTATATCAGCCGTATCCGTAACCTTGCTCCTGGGCACATTCCAAATCAATTGAAGAGAAGGGACGCTGGTCCAGTCGGGCGGGAGCGACTTGTCTCCCCTTCCGATATCAGGGTCACTGGAATATCGCAGCCGGAAATGAATGTAGAGGAATTTTTTTTTGCCGTTATTATTGCGGATTTGACAAATTGCAAATATTTTAAATAAATTATAACAGTACGAATTGAATATTTTCAATATTATGTAAATATCTTTCTTACATAAATAGTTTGGTCAGTTAATAATATAATTTTAATTACTTTATATGCAACTAGATTTGATGTTGTATTTTTGCTATCTTCATCAAGTAACACTTCAAACATTTATTAATAAAAAATAAATAGAGCAATCTTAAATTAATAATTTATTAATATTTTAATATTAACATTATCAAAATATATAAATACCTACTTAATGCTTTTTAATCGCAAATAAATATCCGGGTTTATACTAAAAAAAATAATATTAAAATTATCTACAGATTAACACAAAAAATTCCAGAATTTATTGAAATGTTTACTATGTTATGAAAGATAATTATTGTTCTAATACTTTATAAAATTCTAGAATATTTGTTTTAACATGTTGTTAATTCTAACAGTAATATTAACATGATATTTTTGACATCAGCGGTGAGATTTCATAATTACTAACGCTAATGAGATTAGTAATAGCGATAGAAATAGGTGGTAACAAATATGGATTTTAATATGAATAGATTTACTTAAAAATATCATTTATACTTAAAGATGAACAAAACATAAAATAAAGAAAACAAAATATTGTAAATTAACATCTCTTTGAAATAATCTAAACTTGAACTTGTAACTAGTCAATTAACACTGGATAAAATACAAAAGTTATTACAGTCATTATAGAAAAATCTGTTAACAATAGCAACAATAATGACCATCACTTTTAAAGTCATCCTCCTGGTTCATAATTGCCTTTTTCTCGAATTCCACCTCCTACTCAAATCCCAACTGGCATTGTTTCGACGTTGGTACCGGAACTGACGTTAGTCGAATAGCCAATTTCCTTCGCTCAGTCACCAAGTTCCGGTGCGGCATTGCTGCTCCAGCTGGATTTCTACTCGCCCTGAGGGGCTCCTATTCTCAGTTGCTTGATTCGATGTTGTTTTTTTTTTCTGCTACAGAACGGTTACCCAGCTCGACGCCGATCCCTCGTCGACGACGCCCGTTTCGAAACGTTGGTTGTAAAGCAAACCAAACAGACTGTGTTGGATGAGGCACGCCAACGAGCAAATGGTATGTACCAATCCACTTAGAATCCCAAATTTCATGCATGAGTTAATCGGATAATTGGGAATTTTAGTATTATTCGATTGTTGTAATGGATTGTCAAATGCAGCTAAACTATTTTTAGATTTTTGATATTATAAAGTTTTTGTTTTGAATATTATTATAATAAGTCATATGATTCTTACAATTAGTTGTAATTGATGTTAGAAAGTTTTTATTTTCAACTTGCTTATAATTTATGTGATTCTTAAAGTCAGTTGCATGAAATGTTGTTAGATGATTGAATAATTAGATTGTAAACTGTTTTTAAATACCTGTCAGTTGACAATATGTTTCACAACGTTCAATAGAATCGATCTTGAGAGTAATAAGAAAAGTGGAATGATAAATTTTTAATGATTTAAATAAGTAAAATGAGTTTTATTTATTTTTATCAAACACTTAGAAAAACTTGAAACTTTTTTATTGTTAAAGAACATAAAGTTTAAACGAATTTCTAATAAATAAAAAGAATAATATATTTTATATTTGTATTTTTTTATTATTATAAATTTAGTTATTACTAAAGGAAATATTATATGGAATTATTTTTCAAAATTTTGCAAATTTCAAGACAAAAGTATAATTATAATTTAAAAAATTGATAAATATTGTATAATTTGTATTATTTATTTTAATTTTGATAATAAAAATAAATGAAGTTGCATGTTCGTCCATAGCAAATAATTTTATTTAAAAATAAATATTCAATTCTTTAAATCTAAAACTCTCAATTAGTTAAGTATATGTTCAATGTTACTGCATGTAAACATATAATATAACCTTATATTTTTTCGTTGTTGTTATTCGATGTTGCATGTTTGTTGTGTAGATTCTTTAGAACCTGATGTGCCTGTAGAAGAAAAAACTTCCAAACAGTCCGAACAAAACGAATCAGAAGGTAAGAATTCATCAAGTTACGTCTCTTAAAAATTCCTCATTCGATAAATTCGCTATCTTGCATATAATAAACTCTAATTGTATCAGTAAGTCATCTATGGCAGAGTATGTTTCGCGTAATAAAATTCGTCTCGCATTCGAGTAACGTTTCCCATCGTGGCTTTTATTTTCAAAGTCTCTTTGAACCGGACGGAGGTAATTGCTTTAAGTGCAAAAGTTGGCGTCACAATGCTGCGAGTGAAAAATGCTGGGGCCGCGCTTTTATAACGTCAAAAGTCAATTTTCACCCTCCATTTGGCGGGAAGAACTAGATTTGTGCCGGAGTGCTAAGCTGGGGAAATATATGGGCATCAAGTCGTGCAGCATACGGTCACCCACTTGACGCGTCACAATCCACAATAAAAGTTCTCGTACTTACTCCGACTTACTACACTTAGCCGTTAGTTTCACATGCGCGCCTTGTTTCATATTAAATCGTGGCCAAGCATTGCGCCCACGATTTTTATTATGCTTTCTTTTCATTTATTTTTTTTTTCCTATTTTATTTCGAAGCGTTCAAAATAATCGTCTTCCGAGTTGTTTTATGGAAATAATTTTGATGGTTTCCAATATTTAAATGTTTCTATTCTTTATCTAAATTCAGTAATTGGTTAACAATAGTTTATACATCGTTGCATTTTTATGAAATTAACTATTAGTGTGTGAAATACTAATTATTTCTTATAGATTAAAATTTCATTTTAAAATGTGACATTCAACAAAATTATTTTCATTCAATTTTATAAAACTTATTAATATTTTTTTAGATGATTTATTATTTTTGTCACCAAATTGACAAACGTTATAAATCAAATATTTATTACATCAATATATATTTTACTTGAAAAACACGGAAACCTATCAAAAATATATATCCTATTTCATAAAATATATCAATAAAATAATCATATATATATTTTCAATAAATCTAATAAATTTATCACCCTGATTATACAGATGCAGGACTAACAGAAGAAGAAGTTGCCCTACAAAATGCCATAAGTGAAGGTCCTGATGCTGAAAAAGCCATTCAACGCGCTGCTTTAGTTCTCAAACTCCGCGAAGGCATGTCTTCCTTATCACGCGTCTTAAAAACAGTGGAACACTTCCAAGGTGCCGTAATCCATTTGGAAACTCGACCCAACAAAGTACAATCCACCCAATTCGATGTTCTCATCAAGGTGGATATGACCAGACAAAGTCTTCTTCAACTCATCAGATCGTTGCGTCAGTCTTCATCGTTGGCCACCGTCACTTTGTTGGCCGAAGATAATATCTCCGTTAAGAGCCCGTGGTTCCCAAGACACGCCAGCGATTTGGATAACTGCAATCATTTGATGACTAAATACGAACCCGAATTGGATATGAATCATCCTGGATTCGCTGATAAGGAATATCGTGTTCGTAGGAAAGAAATCGCTGAAATTGCCTTCGGTTTCAAATAGTAAGTTATTTATTATTGAATATTAAGAATTAACAACACATATTCTTAGAGAAACGTACAAAAGTTGTTTTAATATATATTTCATTGAAAGAGCTTCTATTTTCGATTGTTTCTAAATTAACTTCAAATAATTAATAAGGAATAAAAATAACCTTTATTCTTTATTAATTTTTTCAAATGTTTCATCAAGTGCGAACCACCGAAATTGTAAATGTTAACTTTAAATATATCTATACTTTGCCTTTATCTAATTATGACAATTAATACGAATTTAGTAATACTTTGATTTAAATTATAAAATTCAATAACATTAAAATAATAGAAACAGTTCAAATTCATATTAAAATATACAAATTATTGCTTGGAATTTTTACATTTTAAACATTAAATAATATCATTAAATTATCATTTTATAAATTAAATATTAAGAATTAATTAGATTTTTTAAAATTGATGAATGCACCAAAACTAAACAATTTATTAATATTTTCAGCGGAGATGCAATTCCTCACATCAGTTACGTCGAAACTGAAATCAAAACCTGGACCTCCGTATTTAACACCGTATTAGATTTGATGCCAAAGCACGCTTGCAAAGAATACCGTAAAGTATTCCAAATGTTGCAAGATGAAAACATCTTTGTACCCGATCGCATCCCACAACTGCAGGAAATGTCCGATTTCATGAAGAGCCAAACTGGTTTCACATTGCGTCCCGCAGCCGGTCTGCTCACCGCTCGTGATTTCCTCGCTTCGCTGGCGTTCCGCATCTTCCAGAGCACACAATACGTGCGCCATGTAAACTCACCCTATCACACTCCTGAACCGTAAGTGTCATGAGCAAGCCGAGAGAGAGAGAGAGAGAGAGAGAGAGAGTGCGTGTGTGTGAGCGAGAGAGGATGATATCAGAGTGGTGGAGTGATAGAGATGGGTGCCGATAGATCAAAGGATCGTGTTTGATAACCCAATTAGAAAGCTATTATAGAGCGACGCCGCTTTATTCATAATAGGCGCCTCTTAATTTAATGGCACTTCATCGTACTGTACTGATACTGCAAATTTTCACTGACGTACATACAAACACCCTACGGCTAGTTATGATGCTTTAACATCAAGGGAATTTACTTTTATCCTTTTAGATATTATTTTTTCCCTATTTCGAACACAAATTATTTTCGTTTTCAAATCCTTTCATTCTTTAGAAAAAAATTATTTATCCTCATTTTGTTTTAAATTTTATATGTTATACTTATTTAATATTTCTTATATGAAATTTTTGTAAAAATTCGAATCTAAATGTTTTTAACAATACATTTAATATCACAATTACTAAGATACAGTAACAAGTCTTATTGAAAAAATTTGTACTTGATGGAGTATGTGAAATCTCTCAAATTTTCATTCTATAACAATTAGACTAAAAAAATATAATATTTTAGTACAAATTTAAAAATAATTATTAACATTTAAAACATATTTTCTTAAAAAATCAATAAAGTATATATTATATTTATTAATACTTCAAAAAATAATTCCACCTATTCAAAATTTGTCGAATTTACGATAATAATAATTAATTTCTCCGTCTGCGTTTTTAATCTGAAATTAAATATTAAAAGAAAGATAATAATCCTCTATAGAACTTAAGAAGATAAATGTATCTTATCGGCACTAGCATTTCTCTGTCTCTAGAGACTTAAAGACGATTTAATTTCAAATGTTCTGTACAATAAGTTGATCGGATTTATTTTTCGTTTTCCAGGGATTGCATCCACGAACTTTTGGGACACATGCCATTACTCGCTGATCCAAGCTTCGCACAGTTCTCCCAAGAGATCGGTCTTGCCTCGCTTGGTGCATCCGATGAAGAAATTGAAAAGTTGTCCACTGTAAGTATTGTAAATTTGCACCAAATTTGATCTATTTATTTACAATTTGAGTAGCATTGATTATGTTGAATTCTTGTAACTTTTTATCTAAGTAATTTCGACAAATGTGTTATTATTTTGTTTTGTAGTAATAACACAGTTTCAAATATAAAAAAATGTGTTATATTTCTTAAATTAACATAAATAAATTTTAAATTCTTTTCAAGTTAACTGTAACGAAAAATTTAAAGAATTTTGATAAGTAATTGTGGCATAAATTTTGTAGATACTTAAACTTTAAAATAAATAAAAAACTTATGTAATCTAAATTAATTTAACAAATTGGATTATAAAATTTTGCAAAAAATTGTAATTAATCCTAGAAAAATAGTTCTTGAAAATTGTATTAACATTAAAGTAAAACTATTAAATTTAAACAGACAAAATTCAATGTTAGATAAATTACGCAAATTTGTTTAAAAATTTCTTCAAAATTCTAATTAAACATTGACTAAAATCTAACAATAGATTTATACAATTTCTGTTAGATTTACAAGTGCAAATTTCTCAATTAAGATGTCAGGGTCGGGTCACCTGTCTAGAGAGTAGTAAATAGTAAAATCTGTAATCATGGCTGACTAGATTGCAAGAGCATCTATTATACATCGATCGTCGCGAATGTAAAATGTATTAAAACGAAAAAAAAAAAAAAGAACGAATGCATTTACTTTTAAATGCGTACACGGTCAGTATTACGACATATATGTAATACAAGAAAACTGGGTTCCGATGCAGTTAGCTTATTTATGTATGTTTGTCGATTACTTTTTACTGCATTCACAAAGAAACATTAAACTAATTTCTTTGTTCTTTATTCTAATATATTATTTAGTTATATTATCTATCGAGATTAGCGCAATCAGGCTGAAGGTTATCGATAAAACATATTTCTAGATCAAATTATAACTTAATATTTTTTAATATAAGTTTAACAATTGAAGGTTAATAAAAATAAACCGAAATTAAGATAATATCAATTAACATTTATTTAATGTAAAAATAAGTAATTGAAGGTTAGATTTTTACATTAAAAAAACAAAAAAAAAATATTTTTCGTAAATAAAATTTTAATTAAAATATAAAAAGTTGGATATAATTCTGCTCAATAGTCAAGGTTAAAATCAAACTTTTTACGTCTCCATTTATGATAATTATTAAAAATAAAATAAAATAAGCATTTTTAATTATTCATACATTTAATTAGTTATTTATTAGTTTATTATCAGGTTTTTAATCATAAAAAAATTAATATTGAATGTTTAAATCAATGCCAAATTTTTTGAGACTCCAGTAATAATAGTCACAATTTTTAAGGTTGAAATAAACTACGTATAATATTCGAAAAATTAAATTCTTTCACCACTCTTAATAATTTATGATTTTATTTATTAATTAATATTAGCTAATACTCTCAAATTTATCTTTAAAATTAAAATATTTTTCAAATTTTACAAAAAATACACAGAAAACAATATTATGCTAAAGTTTCTATTTACTAAATAAAAAATAATAGCAACAAAACGCAAAAAATTTGTCGGTTGCAGTAACTTGTAATAGTTGGATTATAATATTATATAAAAACATAATAATAATAATTGATTTATCCAACTATGTACACCAATAACAGAACAAAATATAAGATTGAATAAAACAAAAAGAATCAAATATAGAAATATGATATATAATAATAAAAATAATAATAAAATTAGTGAATAATATACATATAATAAAATCAAGTTTTTAAAACACTATGGCTCGGTTGCATAAAGCTTTGTTAACTAAATCAATGAGTTAACTAGTAAATTTAGATTGTCAATTGTTTTTGAACCGCCTGATTGGTTGGTTAGTTGACAAGTTAACGAATTAGTTAACTTACATAGTTTTAACAAAGTTTTTTGCAACCAGTTCAGCATATTTTTCAAAAAAATTGTCTAAAAGCTCACGAAATTTCAAAGATAATCTTATTTTAAAAACTAAGTAAATAGATTTTATATATCACGTTTTTGTGATATTTATAACCTTAATGAATTAAACATTTACTGCTACTGAAATGTAAATTAATTTTAAATAATTAACTGTTTTGTAATAAATTCTAAACGGATATCTGTTTTTGTTTTGTAGGTATACTGGTTCACCGTCGAATTCGGTCTCTGCAAAGAAGCCGGTCAAGTAAAAGCGTACGGTGCCGGTTTATTAAGTTCATACGGTGAACTTTTGCACGCTCTGAGCGATAAACCCGAACATCGTGCATTCGAGCCCGCCTCCACTGCCGTACAACCGTACCAAGATCAAGAATACCAACCAATCTACTACGTAGCAGAGAGCTTCGAAGATGCCAAAGACAAGTTCCGCCGCTGGGTATCCACCATGTCGCGACCATTCGAAGTCCGATACAATCCGCATACGGGTCGCGTCGAAGTCCTGGACTCCGTCGATAAGTTAGAAAGTCTTGTGCACCAGCTCAACACCGAGGTGCTTCATCTGTCGAACGCTATCACCAAATTGACGAATCCATCGCTCTGTTAAATTGTATCAGAGAGAGAGAGGAGCTTTGCCAGACCTTAGGGAATGGTGAGAAGTCTATGTTTCGTGATATGCTTCCAGTTTCCAAATTTCCTGCCCAGAACAATCCTACGTCACTTTCATCTAACGCACCCTGTGGCGATACTATCATCTTAGGCATCCTCATTGTATAAAGTCTTCATTATGTTATTGTATATTATTATTATTATTATTATATTAATTTTATTTTATTATTATTATTATTATAAATTAACCTCATATACTTGTTGATAGCTCTCTGTTGTAGATAATCAAGTGTAGTAGATAGGAGATATCTGATCTCTCCATTTATTAGAAGTATTGTATATTACTAGGAAATCAAAATGCACTTTTGGCCTCGTATTATATTTGCAAATGCACCGAATTGCGTGCGTTTGTTTGCCCACCACACTTTAACGTATTTTTCTTTGTAATTTTCGTATCATTTTTGAACGCCAATCTAAATGGTTATTCATTAATTGCACCGTTTCGTTAGCGCACAACAAATGCACGCTCTAGTATTTCTAAGCAGTGTATATTATTAAATTTATGGTATATACGTTCATGTATTATTCACTGTAATAATCAATGTTAAAAATTAGCCAAATGTACCTACATTACAATAATAAAGAAAAATATGCTCAATAATTTTCTTGTTTTATTTGAACTGAAATTAAACAACAAATTATCATAAAAAAATAACTGTTAATATAAAATTTAAAATATTTTATTACAATTTAATGATTTTTACAATAGGATTCTGTAAGACCTACAGTATTTTATTCTTTACAGTTGAATAAGATTTTTTCACTAAAAAACAACATACTTCGTTACAATATAAGAATAACAATTTTGTTTCAGAAATGTTGCTTATTGTTTTATTTTCAAAATATCTATATCACTATTAGTTTTCAGTCAAGTTTAAAACTATTTAAAAAATAATTAGCAATTAAATTTAATTTAACAGTTACGCAATATATGATGTAATAGTTCTGGTAAAAAAATATTTATATTTTTAATAATATAAAATAAATTAAAATTTAACATTTTCACTATAAGTTGTGTATTGACAATATTTTGTACAGTAAATACAGTATAGTAAGTACTTAACTTACAACTTATTGTTACAAAACTAAATCTTTCCTTTAATTTACAAATAAAAAAAGCAAAAATCACATATAATATTATGGGAATATTATTAATCATTTTCTATTAATTTAATCAATACTGACGTATTTTAAACATATATAAAATATTTTTTGAACTATCTGGCACTACTAGTATATTCTGTACTTATTCTAATATCGCAAAAAATTTAAAACCATAAAATTATAAGAATTTTTTATTTACATTACAAAAACACAAATAAAATCATTGTTTCTCTGCATGGACAATCAGAATCTTCACATCTTTATTGTTCAGTTGTACCAAATCAACATTGCCGAAAAAATCTAGTATTCTGAACTAGTATTTTGAACTAAACGTGCTGGAACTGGGATAATCACTATCAACTGGATATGAATTTTCAGAATAAGGTGCAAATGCATCGTAAACTTGAATATCAGAATATGAATTTGCTATTACTTCCTTCGATGGAGATGTTTGAATGATAATATTACGTGTTTCCTTATTGAAAGTTAATTTTACGCTCGACTGTTTGACAGTATGAGGAGATAATGGACGGGAATTTGGTAAACTCTTTGTCATTTCTTTTGTGCTTTTTATGAAAATTTGAGCATCTGAATTGGGTGAACCTAAATCCACTCTTACTTTACCCTTTCCAGTTGCAAATATATCTACTTTCTTACAATCATCCGTGCATAGAACTTTGTTATGTTTGTCTTTCCATATCATTGCACCTTTATCACTCGGCACACAAACACAAACCAAAGAAGTATCTGATGTTTCTTTTTGTATAGTAGACAAACATTTCTTGTCATTCGATTGACTACATGTGCTGTTTACATTAGAATTTAAATTAATATTTTGTGCAGTTGTTTCATTACAAGATTCTTCAGGACAAGAGCATTGTGACAATGTAGTATTCGCTGTCTTTTCATTAGGAATGTTGATTTGTGGTCTTAAAGAAGTGTCCAATGATTTTTCATTAGCTGTAATATTGAATTTATTAATACTGTACAGTGTAACTTCAATCTATCTTTCGAAAAAAAAAACTTTTGGAAATTTATATTTTGGTATTATCAAACCTAAAGTGTGATAGCATAACAAAACCAGATGGAGGTAAAGATATAAGTAAAAATTATGAGAGAAAAACAAATGGAAAACTGTTGTACAAGATATGAAGAAATAGAAACAACTAGTGAACGAAATTAATGCTACTATTCTCTGCACATCTTGTAAAACTTGTAGAGTTACGAGATATCCTGTGTTTTTCTATTAAAAGAATTATGAGTCTTACAACATGTGCACAAAATTACTGCATATTTCATATTAGTTTGTAAAGCTATAAAAAAAAATTTAAATGTACCTGATTGTGACAATTCATTTCCCTGGTTCTTTACTAGATGTGCTTTAAGCTTAATTTTTGCTTGTTTGTTATTGGGATCGGTTTTGATGTTAATTTTATTATTATCATATGTCACTTGAGTCTTCGAATCTTTCTCAACTTCCCATTCAACTTTAGCACCTTGAAAACTTGAACCTGATTTACGTCCAGTAATTTTTATACTATGTGCGGTAGTTGGTGATGAAATTCTTATTTTATTACATTTTTCTGTGCAAGCCACTGTTGCATCAGAAGGTTTTTCAACATTCCATTTTAAAATACCACCTCCTGGTCCAACGCATTTTGAACTTCGTTTTGAACAAAGAGATGCTTCAGATGGTTCGCTATCATAGTCGTTT
Organism: Clivina fossor; assembly: GCA_963966155.1. NCBI lineage: Eukaryota > Metazoa > Arthropoda > Insecta > Coleoptera > Carabidae > Clivina > Clivina fossor. Next base: position 14,737,486 of record OZ014560.1, read on the forward strand.
TCAGTTTGTGCATTGTTATTTCTAGTTTCTTTATTGTTATAATCATCGTCATCTTTATTGTTATAATCATCGTCATAGTCATCGGTATTGGTATAGAGAGAATCTTGACAAGATGGACATGCACAATCTGCTACGCAAAATAATGTATCCTTCTGTTGCAGATAGGTAAGAACATTTGGATCCCTTTTCTTAATATTATCACATGTTCTTTTTGCCATATCTAAATATGTATTGGCCTAGAGTAAATAAATTCTATTATAGCATAAATGGAAAATGACTACTATGGAAATGAAATTTTTGTGTTGAGTACACAGTATTTCTACTATATTTCTTACACACAGGAAATATTTAATAATAACACTTATTAGAAGATATTCCTGGTCTTACCTATCAAAATATCACTTTTTAGAACAAAAATTATTGTAACTGATATCATAAAATAAGTACAAGAACTATATTATATGTATATTGTACAAATACGTATAATTTATATAACAAATTTTTTTAAATAGCATTTTATTAAAACAAAATATTATTACTTTCAATTTTTCTTTTTAAATATACATATAATTTCATTTAAATTTTCTTTTATTAAAATTTAGCTTTATTAAATTGAAACTGTTTATAAAATTTGTATTTCATTACTATGAAATATCGTCAAGTTTGTCTATTTTTTGCTTAAGATTTGATTTATTATATATAGTTTATATTAACATATATGTAAAAAATATACCTGATCAGCAAGTTTTTTAATTTTCTCTTGCGGATTATATAATTTACTGTAGTTTTTAGGATGAATAGAACAAGCTACGCCACTTCTACAACCACAAACTTTTTTTTGTACAGTACTACAAAAATCTTCATCAGTTTTCCATGATTTTTCTAATACAGCTGGTACGTAGAATTGTACTTTAAATTATAACATAAAAAAATTAATTTATTATAAAAATAATAGTACAAATAATGTCTTACTATTATAATCTTCAGTTCCAGTATCTAGTAAAGCTGTGTCGTCTTTGTCTTCTATAAAGATTTATAAAAATTATATCAACACTTAAAAGATGAATATTTTTAGATTTTTTTTAGTTAATTTTAATTACAATATATAATAAAGAATCACATAATGATTTCAAATGTATTTTTGTTCAACAGAAAATACAGTGCATTGTGTTATTTTATGATAAATAATTCTTTTTTTTACATTTTGATTTTTAAATGTCAGTGTGTAAATGACAAAACAATATTTATTTTAGACATATCATATGTCAAATTTAAAACAGGAACTCAAAATATTAATTTTTTTCGCAGCATACTATTTTCTTTAGCTCTGCAAAAATAAGTTAAATTTACAATATGATAAAATAATTACGTAAATACCTAAATCGGCTTGACAGCTTTTTCGGCATACACAAGTCTTCTCAGTTTTAAATTCCTCTGATGTACTAGACGGTTGTGAGGTATAATATGTAAAAGGTTCGATTTCGGAAGTGAACGAGGATTTTGCTGTATAAAATAGTTTATCAGACTCTGCTAATTTAGGATCATCAAATTCGCTAGGATGTTCTGGCGATCCATCTTTTCCAGTTAATTGTTTAACTATAGTCGATGGTGACTTGTCGGAATCTGTAATGATCTTGCTAATTTCTGTTACTGATGGTAATGGTAATTTTTCACTTTCATCTTGAGTTGAGAGATGAATAGTTGGCGATGATTTAGTTTCAATTATATCGTCAGCATCTGGTTTAAAAATTAAAGGTGATGGTTTAAATCCGATATCTTGTTTGGCTAACATTTTTCGAGATATTTCAGGTTTATAAGGTGATAGTGTTGGTAATGTTTGTAATTCATCTGTTTGTTTGAGAGTTGATAATGGTGTCTTTTTTACAACAATTTCTGGAACTATATCTTCTTTTTCTTCTATAATTTCTGTAATCGGAACAAGTACTTCATCTTTGGCATTACTTTTATAAATAATTTTTGTTTCTGGCTCAGTTTCTAAGCTTATAATACCAATTTCTTCTTCTAGCAATTCGTCATCTTTGCCATCTATGGCTCTTTCTCTTGTAGGAGTTTCTTTAATTAATGTTGGAATATGTATGTTAGTTTCATGGTCATCTATTAGTTTTTCTGTAATTTGAATTATTTTATCATCCGGTTCAATAAAACCTTTTTTTACAGATTCAAGAACTTCTTTTAATTCTTGCTCAACTTGAATTTCATCTTTTGGTTTTGGTATAAAATCTTTTTCTTCTCCTCCTTTTTCTTCTTCTTCAATTTCATAATGTCTTTCAATTTCTTTTATAATTTTAATTTCTTCTTCAGTTCCAAGTAATTTGTTTTCATCAAACGGTTTTTGTTCTTTGTCGAGTTCAATTTTGGAAAAATTTTCGATTATTTCTTTAATTTTAGTTTCATCATATGATTTTGGTAATTCAACTTTCTTCATTTCTAATAATTTGTCTTCTTCAGTTTGAACTTTGTCATATCGTTTTCGTTCTGTGTCTTCTGCAATTTTAGAAAATTCTTCAAATTCTTCTAAAATTTTAATTTCTTCATATGGTTTTTCTATTACATCTGCTTCAGATTTAAATAATTCATTTTCTTCAGATTGAATTTTATCATTTACTTTTTGTTTTGTGTCTTTTGTAATTTTAGAAAATTCTCCTAATTCTTCTATAATTTTAATTTCTTCATATGGTTTTTGTATTGAAGCCGCTTCAGATTCAAATAGTTTGTTTAATTCAGATTCAATTTCATCATATCGTTTTTGTTTTGGGTCTTTTGTAGTTTTAGAAAATTCTCCAAATTCTTCTATAATTTTAATTTCTTCATATGGTTTTTGTATTCCAGCTGCTTTGATTTTAAGTAATTCGTTTTCTTCAGATTGAATTTTATCATATCGTTTTTGTTCTGTATCTTCTGCAATTTTAGAAAATTCTCCAAATTCTTTCATGATTTTAGTTTCTTCATATGGTTCTTGTTTTGCAACTGCTTCAGTTTTAATTAATTCATTTTTTTCAAATTTAACTTTATTATATGGTATTTGTTTCGTTTGTTTATTTGATTCGTCAATTTCGTCTCTAATTTTAGATTCTGTAATTTCGAGTAATTTTCCTTTTTCAGTTTGAATTTTATCGTCAGGTTTTTGTACTGTGTCTTCTTTTTCAATTCCATGAGATTTTTTAAATTCTTTTTTAATTCCAGATTTCTCATATGACTCATGCTTTTCAATATCGTAAAAACTTTCAATTTCTTCTCCAATTTGAGTTACATCATGTGGTAGTTGTACTGTATCATCTTGTACATCATAAGATCTTTTTATTATTTCAAGAGATTCTTCTTTTTGTAATAAATAAGGATCGTATATTGTATGAACTTGTTTCGATTTCTCTTCATCTGTAAGTCTTTTCTCTTCATCTGTAAGTCTTTTCTGTTCATCTTCAGATTGTTTTTGATCATCTTTTTCCGCACTAATACCACTAATTCCGTCACCCATACCAGCTGCTGTGCTAGGATCTCCATAAGCACCTCCACCACCCACACTCGAACCACTTTCATCAGATTCATCGCTATATCTTTGATCCTTTTCACCTTCACCATGACATTTACATTTACGGTAATCATCAGCAAAACAATAACACGATTGTATTGATTCATCATCACCTGACTTTTCTTCATAATATGCTCCTGCGCCGTTATCAACAAGTAATGTATAGAATGTTTTCTTAAATGCTGATTCGTTTGGTCGTATAACAAGTAAATTATCGCATGATGAAACTTCTTTACTAAAAATAACATTTTCCGAACCACACCTATCTGAATTCCAACATTGATATTTCACTGACTTTGACATTAAATAGAATACAAAACAAAATAGAAATATTATTGTCAAAGACAAGAAGTTGCCCAAGAACATCAAATCCATTTCATTTCCCAGCCGCATTTTGAACAGTTAACGATAAATTTTGACACAATTTTATGTGAAACACGACAGATTTTTCATAATGACATATCGTGAACAAAAATGTTGCTAAGGAAACTGACATATCAATCTGTCATATTCTACATTCACAATTGCAATATTATTAAAAAAATTCTCAATCCACAATAAGATTTATTACTATAATAAATTAATTTATGTATTATATCCATTTTATTAATTTTTACTTTGTCGAATATCAAAATAAAATAAGGAAAATTTTCTATTCAACAGTATATAATATAGAAGAAACTTATTTGTATTATTATTTCGTACTAATGGCTTCGCAAACATCTTAATTTAAAACCAAACGGAGCATGTTATAATGATAATTACAATAACTCAGCTGATGCCACATATATACAATTTAAACTAGACGTTATATATGACTTTCCTCTCCTGATTTTTATTTTTAAACATTTTATCATTGCTTCATACTGGAGGCTTTTACTGCATACCATTGTAAGTAGTGCACGTTGAAAAAGAAAACAAGCGAAATATGAAACATATGTAGACGAAATTTAACGAAAATATGATTAAAAAGTTAACATGGAAAAAATATGTGAGGTTATATTATGAAACTTTTTATTTTTAACTTCAAAACGAACCAGTATATTATTTGATATCTAAATTGCCTATCTTAAAGGCCAGACAAACTATTAATTTTTTGAAAATTGGTTAATCACATAGAATATATTCTACTTTAAAACATATTTTATCTGAGATAATTTTTGTTTTTGTTAAAATATATAATAAATAATAAAATAAAAATCTTTAAGTTTAAGTTTTGTTATAATCTAAAGAGTTCTGAAAAATTATTTACTGTGCTATAAAAAATGTAATTAAAAAAAATTAAAATAAAAATATTTTTCAGTATAAAGTTGTTCAAATAAAACATATTTGTAAATTATGCTATAGTATGTTTTTATTTGACTTTCATATTATTTTGATGAATACTCCAAATAAATAATTTTTATATGAATACATACCTACATACATATACAATCAGGCCATGTACCCAAAAGGGTGTGGCACAAACTCTTTCCCCTACACCGAAACCAGTTTCCTCCAAACATACATATACAGAGAAGCAACTTCTGCTGCAATCTGTCTGCTCTAAACGTGGACCATTAACAGATACATTACATTCAGTCGTGAAGTCACTCTACTCAAAAACAACTACTTTGTAAAATTTTATTCAAAATTGGTTTATAAATTGCTTAGAATTCTTTATTTCTACCATTTATATACTTTGCCAAAAATAAAATATAAAATATAATTCTTAAATGTATAAATTTTGGAAAATTAGCAAATAATTTAAAATATTAAATTAAAAAATTGTTCAGTAATTAAGAAAAATAATTTATTTTTAAATTAAAAAACTTTAGTTAAAGTTCTATATTATTTTTATTAAAATTTTACATTTCAATTCATTAAATGGAATCATTATCAAAAAAATTAACACAAATAACAAATTAACAAACGTAACGTCAAATTTTAATAATTTAAAACAAAACGGCTTTAGGTTATAGTTCTGTATTAATATTTATTAATAATCGACGTTTCGACTGACACAAATGACATTTGTAGTAAATAATCAGAACATAAGTACTAAAATAAGTAACTAGATCATAAACTTTACAAATTCTTTATCAAAGGAAACCAAATTTTATTTAAATCAATATCTTCACAGTAATTGATGTTATTTTTTTTTCTTATAAATTTTTATTTTTTTTCTTATCAATCTACTAATGATATTGATGGATCTTGCAATTATTAAGTATCTTTGAATTTTACATCATGAAGATATTCTAACGCATGTTACATATATTAATATAATGAGTACTGAAAGATTTTTCTTACTATGTTATAATCTATTTTTATTTTATTTTATAAAGTTATCAAAATTACCGTATGTATTGTCTATTGTTTTTTAATTTCCATAAATTAACAATTACGCATCTCCACTAATAAACGGCATACAAATTAAAGTTTTATTTTTTCATTACAGAAAAAAAAATACAGTTAGAATTAATTTTCAGTACTTATCATATTCAACCAACATAACAATTTTATCTGAGCACAGACAGCACGTCAAATGTCCAAAACAACAAAAGACAGTCCACAGAGGCAAAACAAAACAAAAACGAATAACGCATTCAAGTCAGTCGATTATCGTTGCGTCCGAATCATATACAGTCCAAGTCTTCCCTCTCATCGGTGAGCATTTGGTACATTCTACGAATCTAAAATTAACTTCCCCCAAATCCGAATCTGAGTCGAAAAACCACATGAACACGCTATGATCGTCTCGTAAGTTGACACAACAAATTTTGACTCGCGGGCGAGTTTACAAGAACGAAACGCAATTTTCAAAAATATTCGGAAACCGAAATTAATTTAATAACGCTTTCATTGATTAGCCGTAATTTTGTGACAAATTCTAAGTTTGTTTTTTCTTTCACTATAAATTTTCTATTTCAATTTACTTGGTCAATTCTCAAATTTGTAGTAACAGAAATAATGTGAATTTATAGAAATTTGTCGACTTAAATTGAATATTGGAGTGATTTTGAAATAGATATTTGCGGTTAAGTTAAACTGAAACTGTAGAGTGCAATAAGAAAGTGGAACTAAACTAACTGTGTGTGGTGCTTATGAATGATGAACGCCAAAGGCATTAGACGAAAAAAGTCGTCGTTGTCCGAGGTCAAGGTTGCGGTAATTGGGGCACCAAGTGTTGGAAAAAGCGGTGAGTACAAGTGACAATAGTAGTTTCTGTTTATGTGAATATTTCAACTTACTTTCATTCTGTATTATAGTTAAAAGTTACAGTAAATATTACAGTAACATTGTCTGTATTTTTATCTTATATTTTGTTGTTGTCGAAAGTGCTATTAGTATTTAATTATATAAACTTTTGCTTCTATTTTTCATCAAATATACATATAAATAATGTCGTAAACCATCATAATAAGTAATAATAAGTACATGCAAATTAAAATAATATAATTTTTCTATAACCACACAATAGAAAATTTACATTTATCACTCTAACATGAATAAAGCCTTATTCGGACTGCCATTTTAGTTTTAGTTTTATGCACAAACACAAGAATTTTGACTTTCAAAATACTTGGTGTAAAAACTAAAAATGTGTCAAGTATTTGAATTGGTCAAATTCTTATTCTTGTACGTAAAACTAAAACGATAGACTGAATAAGACTTAACATTTCAAAATTTATATGTAATACGAAGATTTCATACCATATTATAACATGCATAGAGGCACAAAATGTACAATAGGAATTTTAAATTTTGCAGTGTAAACTACATATTTGAAAAGTTAAAATTTATTTTTTTAATAAAATTTGAGAACTTTTACACAGAGATCTATAAATTTGTATATTAAATATACATACATATTCTGTCTAATTTGTTAATTATTTTTTCTCTATAATAATTTTCATTCAAATTTTTTTGTTGTTGCAAATTTATAATTACACTGGTACATTAAAAATTTAGTAATAGCACAATTTTAATAATTGTTCAGTAAAGAAAAAAAATCTTATAGTGGAATTCTGAACAGTTCTATAGCATTACAGAAAGTTTTGTTTTGTTTGGTAAAAGATGTTGAATTATAACTCAAAAATTCACTGGCGCAATTAATGAATTTATATATATATATATATATATATATATATATATATATATATATATATATATATATATATATTTAATAGAATTAGTAAAAAAATTAACATTATTTAAAAGTCATTCTTTTACAAAATAATTTAATCAAAATATATTTGTCAGTTATAATAATATGTATCATTACACCAATTAAAAAAATTTGCTAAATTCAACTTTCAATGAAATAAAATTATACTCATTTGATTTTTTTTTCTGAGTACATAAATTTTAAACTAACATCATAACAGTTTTATTATCGTAATATTTCCGTATTGCGGTTACTCTTCCTAGCGCGTAAAAAATTTAATATTGGTTAGTTCTGGAAATACTTATGTTTAAAAAAAAGAAAGATCTTACAAACTGGTAAACATGGTTTGATTTGAAACCAGGAAACTTTGAAATGCAAAAGTGAAATATGAAGATATAAAATTTATTCGCGTGTAAAATTGGTCACATCATCGCGTTACGTTTTATAAACAGCATATAGGTTGTAAAATTTTATTACAAACTTCGTACAGAATTTTATAGCGCTAAGGTTGACATCTGTATAAACAGTTTCGGAAATTTTCACGGTCTTTTAAATTTAGTTTTTTGATATCTCAAACATCTTGTATTTAATAGACAGATAATGTTTCCTTGTATAAAATTTATTATATTATTATTAACATAGTAAAATATTTTTCAGAACTCATTGTAGTATATATAAACTTTTTAAAGACAATAAAATTTGACTTTAGTTAATTAAAAATCTATAATTCTTCTGATCTAGTTACTTATACGTTATCTAGTAACTTGCTTGTTGCTACGTACTGTTTTTACTTTAATGTCATTGATAAATTTTGATCTGACGAAGATAAGCGTTCAGTTTTATATAAATAATTAAACAGAATCTAATCCTAATACAGTTCTTATTTTATATTATTATTGTCTTAAATATTATAAAAATAAAACGTTGTTTGTCTGTGTGTCCGATAGCTTACGTATAACTTAAAACTAATATACAGAAAAATTTAAAATTTAGTTAAAACTGTAAGCTTCATTCAGACTACTGTACTTATCACAAAATTAGTGTTATGTTTCATCAGAGAGCTAGTGCTTGCGAATCAAACTACTTACTAACTATTATTACTTGTTGTAGGTTTTATTGCAGTTAAAAATTGAATATATTAATGTCCTTTAAAAAAAATTATTTATTTTTATAAGCTAGTTGCACTCGGTAAAATTTACAATTTTAAGGCGAAATATTGAAAGATTATTTAAAAACAATGTCATAACATATTTCATTTATTTAAAATATATTACAATATTTTTATAAAAATTTAGAAAAAATAAGAATTTTGGCGCGCCACGCATTTTGCTTTCTGTGAGATACGTCTTAGTGTTTTTCGAACAGTGTAATGTGTGTGTACTATCATCTGTCAATATCTGTCAGTTTATCGAGCAGCATTGTCCGTATGTTTTGTTTACATTTTGATACTTAAATTAAGATAAACATTATGATTGTGAAATATTGTTTTATACCAAATTGTAATAATAATTCAAATATAATATCAAATAAAATATTTCTTAATGTACCAGCACAAATTGAAAGAGGAAAAATATGATTTGAAACAGGTGGTATGATTTTGATATAAAAATATAGACAACTGATAACTGATAACTACAAAGCAATTCTTGATAAATAACTAATTTTCTTAGCAATTTTTTTACAAATATATTAAACATTACTTTCAAATTTTAATGTATTGTCAATAATCACACCTAGATATTTTATTTCATTAACAATTTACTGCTTATACACTAATACGTCACGACAAGCAAATTCAAATTTGATATTCAACTTTAAAATTTATTTTTTTATTTATTATAAATAATTTTGCTTTGAAACATATATATTTACGTAATAATTTTTATACATATTTTTGATTAAATTAAAAAAAAATGTGCAACGACCCCATTGTGTTACGACTAAAACAAAACACTAATTTCGAAATAAGTAGAGAAGTGTGAATGAAATTACAGCAAATACATAACCAATTTATAAATAATAAACTCAGCTTATTTATCGTGAACTTGATATATATTTGATTGTTTCATCAATAACTTATTTTATAAATAAAACAGAATAAAAATAGAAACAACAGAAATTACGCAAAGTTTATGCAGTTAATTTTGTATGAAAAATACAAAATATATTTAGATTCTTATCATAACATCGTTATATGAAAATTAATTTTATTGTAGCATGTTTGGCAACATGAGAACACAACATCAAAATTTATAAAATTTACATAAAAAATTAACTAGAATATAACAATATTTTTACTATTGTAAATTACAAATCTTTGTCACGTTTAATACATTAATTTAATAACATAAAATAAGATTTATAGACGAAAAGAATGTTATCTCAACTTTGTTTTAAAATTAGTATTAAAATAATTGTTTGTAGTGTTAATTACAATTAGTAAATATAATAATAATTACCACTATAAACAAATAAATTACATATTTTTTGCACATGCCTTTCTAAAGAAAATTTTTATAAACGTAAAATATTTAATTGTTTTCTTTAACAGCGGAATTTTCTTTTTTGCTAAAACCATAAATTATTCAAAGTATAATAGAATAATTAATTAGTATTGCTGTATCAGATTATATTTTCTACTAATTAAATAAATAATTACATTAAAAACTATATAAGAAAAGTTAATTTAAATACAATAATTGTTTACACAATAATGTGTTTATTTTCAATGTAAATAATTTCATATATTTTTGTCATACAGGGTGTTTAAAAAGTCACAAACTTTGAAAGACCATCAAAAATTAAGTCGAAAAGTCTTAATAAACATGGATACAGTAAGTATAGTCATTCAATAAAGTTACGTTATGAATTCCTGATTTAATTTAGGATAACAAAGTTATGTTCCATTTCTTTTTATTATACAATAGCTGGATTGTAAACGCATTTCTATTTCACTTATAATTTATGACGTTTTGTCTGATGTAACTTCTTCACATATTTTCAATAATCAAATTCAAGCGAAAATAAACAATGCAATTGTCAATTAACTCAACTTAATAATTTTTTAATATAGCCGTAGAGATGTCAATACACTTGACCGTGTTTCTTTGGTCGGATATGCAGTTTCTGACCACCCTGGAGGTGCACATTGCATTTTTTGCACTTCTTCACACATTTTCAATAATCAAATTCAAATTCAAGCAGACGTAATAGTTTCCAATATAGCCGCCGAAAATGTCAAATTAAATACACTTGACGTTGTAGTTATTTGCTGCCATCATTGGGTATATATAGTAATTCACTGCTATACAATAATGTCCTTTTTCCACATAGACAATATGGTAATGTAATAGTATTATTATGATACGCTTGAAGAAAAAAATTGTACTATGTATTTTGCACAAATATGCAATTAAATACTGAAGATTAATTCTACCATTAAATAAATAATATCAAAAATTATACAAAATAAGAATATGAATTATTAACATACATATAAATTGACTATGTTTATATATGTTAACATATGTATTTAATAAACGAAACATACAAACGATGAAAAATTGTAAAATGTTGATTTTGATCTAACATGTTGAATTAAATAAAATAATTCTTAATAACAAATTATCTCAAATTGAATGTTGACTAATAGTGACGGTTGATATGTAGATATGAAAAATCGGAATATCGCGGATTGGGGCCAAGTTTACAGTCATTTTTTTTTTTTCTATTAAGAAATTTTAAATAACATCAGCATTTTTGTTGATACTTTGCCAATTTATGCTAAAGTTACACACGTAATATGCATCAAAATTAATTAAAATTCTGTTAATAAATTAAAATTTCAAGATAATAATAGCTAACGATGAGATGAATAATATTTTTGGATCGCGATATAAATATGCAAAATATTAAAATGGTAAATTTATAGATATAATTTCGTAAAGAAAGTCATTTCAATGTCATTGGGGGATAATTGCCTAAAAGTTAATCAGTGGATATTTATAATATCTTCGAAATGTGACTGGTTTTAAATATATTTTATTTACAAATTATTAATCAAGTTAAATTTTACTTAAATGAAATACAAAAAAATATATTTTTTTTCTAATAAATCATAAGAATAATTAAAATAATATGTGTGTTCTGTTAAATTAAACTGTTGATAACTATAACAACTGTGAATTATGAAATCATAACTCATTACAACTTTTACTCCTCTCGTAAAATATATAATTCATAAATTAGCTCCGTTGCTAGGATACCATTCTGTGGCGAGAATATCGTGCTCTTATCAAATTAAAATTATTTTAAAATATCATATCACAATTGACAAGAGAAGTATTGTAATCATGCCAATTTTAACTTATCGTCTGTTTGTCTGACGGTTGATCTGTGGACACGTGTAAAGCAAATTCGGCTGAACGGATTTTTATAAAATTTTATAAATAAATATCTCAATTTGATCAACTTTTGGTAAAGATCTACCAACCGAAAGTGGTAATTTACTGATGTCACTTTTTATAAGTTTTACGAATATTTCATAACAAAGATATATTTCGAAAAAAATTATTTAACAAAAGTTTCTTAACAAGTTATAACTAACAATTTTTATTTAAAACATTTTTCGATACCGCTAAATATTTTTTGTATAATTTTTCTTATTTTTTTGATAAATAAAATTCTGTAAATAGGTGGCATATTTATGTCAAGACAATATTGTTTTTAGCTACCATGACTTCAGTAGTTGGTATAAAAAATTTTCTGTTCCATAAATTTATTTAATACGATGACGGTCAGTTCTGTGGTGTCCACAGCAGATTTTTCTGTTATATAATCATAGATAAAGTATAGTGTTCTAAAAAATGTTATGACTGTAACTCACTTAGATGATTTACGATACTCGCCTAAGGCCCGTGTCGCAAACCTTGCCCTCATAAATTATAGTCAACGTAGCATTTTGAATAATATATTATTTCTGTACTTATCATAAATAAAATTTAATTTGAGAAAAATAAACAAATTAAAAATTTAAATATTATAAATATAATCATTTAAAGCAATAAAAACATAGAAGTATAATTTATATATATAATATATATATATATATATATATATATATATATATATATATATATATATATAAATATATATAAAAACGAATATTGTATTTCTAAAGTACAACATAAAATTTTGCTCAAATATTTGAAAAATGTTGATCTTTCATAAAACTTGCGATAAAAATAATATGTAAACGAACAAAACATAAAAATAGTGTCTGTTAGAATACAAATATCATAGATAAACAGTTACAAATTGCACCATTTGAATATAATAAATCTCCAACTTGGCATATGGTAAAATTATCACAAACTGAGTGGCATTACTAATATGATTTATAACATAGAAAATTATATTTACTCTGTAAATTTATTTAAAATCATATTACTTGTATTCTACATTCAATTATAAGCGTACATTACATGTTACATTAGTGTAAAATTAATAGCACTTTACTTAATCGTGCTTACATTATTCTATATGGAAAATTATTTCATATTTTATTAATATAATAATCCCTAATTTTATTTATTTCATATCTAAACTTTTAAACGTGTCCTATAGTATTTGAAAATAAATTTGGTGGCATCCAGAATAATTCTTTTGCAATAATTATCCATTCACAGAAAAAATAAGATAGCTATTTCATTTAATACGAATTTAAATAGATTAGTGTATGAGTGTTAAATTGAAAAAAAAATGTTGTTCAAAATTTGCGTGACGTGCGATGAGTAGTTGTAATAATATGACTCAGAGAGTGGCTTGCGTGAGCGAAAGTTTCCAAGTAGTAGGAATAGAAAAACATGTATGAGAAAGGTTAGATGAATGTGGATGAAGCTAAAGTTGCTTGTGCCACACCCTTTTAGGTGCATAGCGTGATTGTGTATGTGTATATGTATGTATGTCAATTTAATTAAATAATATTTCCAATAATATTAGTTACTTCATCTATCATCATCATTAATACTGGCACGACAGCCCTAGGCAAATCTTGACCTCATGTACTAAAATACTTGTTTCTTGATCTTTTATTTAGACACTTGTTCGAAACTGCAAGTCGTGCGTTCGCGTAGAGCAGCGAAAAATGAAAATAAAATACAACAAAAAGACGCTTTAATATTCCAAATACTAGTACATTAATCTTAGCTCTAGTTTTTCCAAGAATTTAATTCAGTAAATATTATGAATAAAAATTCAGAAAATTCTTGATGCAACGTAAATTCTTCGATAAAATTGTAAAAATACTAACAAAAATTTGTTCACAACTTCATAATGCAACGAATGATACTTTTATATCAAAATTGTGTAGAAACCAAAAAGCAATTAAATAAAATCTAAATATTTGTATATTTGATGTTTATTACATTTGATGAATAAGTCTATAAAATATATATAGATCTCAGTAGGTTGAGTGATCAAGGCGACTTGATCGAGATCATTAAGTGTTTACAAATTGAAGAACAGAACCGGATTAACATAAATTTATTGCAGTATTCTTCAGAAAAAAAAATAAAAAGTGCACAAGAATTAGCTATTTAGATATAATTTATATTTTTCGTTATTAATAAATAAATAGTTAAGAATTAATTAATAATTATTCAAAAAATAGTATAGAAAAAATATTTTGACTTATGCAATTTATGTCTAGTATTTTCTCATATCATTTATTTGATTTGATCTTAAATTTAAAACAACTCTGTTATTATTAAAATAAAAAGGCTTTAAAATTAAGTTCTGTACAAATTTCAATTAAAAATTGATGTTTCGATCATCATGAGGAAAAATTATATAATAATAATGTAATAATAATAATGGCAATAATAATAATAATAATTTTTCCTGATGATGATACTTAACCCTAAAGCATTTTTTATTTAAATATAATGAGTTCTGAAAAATATTTTTACTTTGTTATTATTGTCGCCAAAATACACTATAAAAAATCTATGTAATTTTACAAGTTTTGTAAATGTAGTTTTCATAAAAAATGTAATACTACGTTAATTATCACAGTAAAATTACAAAATATTGTTATTTTTACTGTTAAAACCTACGTAAAATTACATAAATTTAAGATGTATTTTTTAAAGTGTACACTAAAATTTATCGCTTGACTTATTCTATAAATGACACACAAAATTATATTATATTTTATTATATTTTCATATATGACATCCTGCAACTACTTTATTCTAATTAGTATACTATAAACATTTATATCCTGCCAAACAATTTTGATCACGTTTACTACAGTATATTTTTCATTGAATGAACAAAAAACAAAGATAATTTTATAAAATTCTACTACGCGTATTAAGTCAATTTTCTTGACGTAAAAGCAACCTGTTTCAAGTAAATTAAATAATATTTATCTTCGCCGCTTTTGTTTAAAATATCTTCGAAGATATTTAATTGTGTAAGAAATTTGAAGAAAAAAAATAGATAAACTTCGTTCATCACACCAAACAGCCAGTCAATTCATCACACACAAACTGCAGTAAACTGAATTAAAACAAAATTAAAATGCGACCTTCACATAGTATGTTTATAAACGGTTACCATATGCTACAAATATTTTATCAAACACGTAAATAGGAAATTTTACAGCTAGCTCTAAAAATATTTTATTCATATAAATGCATTAAAACCGAAAATATCTATGAAATACTTTTGCACACATCAGCTTTTTTTTATTGCACTTTGCGGGCAAACTATTTTTGAATGTATAAAATACTTTTGATAAGATTTATGTTGTAAAATAAATAACGAAATTTATTTCGTTTCTTGTCAGAGCTAAAAATATACATTAATTTAAATCAACTTGAAGTAATGGCATTTATATGTATATATGTAGTTTTTCTTACACGTAAAATATCAAAAATATATTCGTCTGCTATCAAACAATAACAAAATATAATGGAAAAAAAAAATACTCACCAAAAGTGGATCTTCTGCAGATTTCAAATTGATGTTCTGCAAAAAGAAAAAAAAAATTAAATACAGAATTGCTTCTTCATTTTACTCTAACCTCAGAAAGTTCAAAGACTCAAAGATTATTTTTCGACTTACAAACGACATACCTGTTGTCCCATTTCTCTTTCTCCATCATTCTTTTTTGATCATGTCTTTATCTATAAGGTAGTCGATTATTATTCAAAAAATACCCTCCTAGTTCTCAAATTTCGTTATACTTCAACCTCAGAAAGTTCACAAACTCAAAGATTATTTTTCGACTTACAATCGACATGCTTGATGTCGTATTTCTCTTTCTCCACCATTATTTCTTAATCATCTCTTTCTGTCTCTGGTAGTCGATTATTAATCGAAAAATAATTGTAATTATGCCTGGCAGTTTAAAATAACGAATCAATGAAAGAGACGGTTGTAAAAAATATTGTTAAATGCTTTGTTAGTTAACTCTGTCGTTAACTTATCAACTACCAAATGAATGAGGCGTTTTAAAAACAGTAGTCAATTTAGTTAATTTATTGATTAAGTTAATGTTAACTGACAATAAAAGTAACAAATAAAATATAAATATTTAACTGAAGCCCCAAAGAATTGTTTCTCTTTTACTGACATATATTTCGATTAAGAAAAATAAAATTAAATGTAATAAATTTAGATTTTTAGAAATATATACCGTACACCTATAGAGGTTTATGAAACTGTATGGTAGTAAAACTTTTAATGCACACCAAATATTTTTACCAAAAACAATTAATAATGAATCTTTTACTATTGTAATGCAGTTTAACTGAAATATAAATTAAAAACAATATGAATTAGTATTTCAAACATATAGTTCTATTATTTTGTTCAGAAGTTAGAGAAATTTAAAAATCCTTCAATTTTTTTAAAAATTTAATATTTCAAATTAAATATTAAATATAAACTTCAAATATTAACAATATTCAAATAGATTCATTTTTACCGTTCTCTATTATATATTTGATAAAATGCATTAAAATAAATGACTACACAAACATCTGTTAGCAAATAATAATAAAAAAAAATAGTATAGTTACACATTGAGCAAAACTAACAAATATAAAATATCTGACATATAATAAAATTTTATTTTGATTACAGCTAGTAAACAAATATCTTACAGTTCAGTTTGTGAAAGACAAGACGCATATTTATCTACTGATGCTGTAAAATCATACAGATGCAAAACAAACATAGAAATAGATAAATCAAAAATTTGTGTATTTAACTTTGAACTTTGCTAACAAGTATTAAAAAAATATATTTGTGTTCTTTTCAGCGCTAACCGTTCGTTTTCTGACACGAAGATACATCGGAGAATACGATCATCAGTCAGGTAAGCTGGGCCAACAGATTATATTCGCGCCGAAACGAAAATATCATACGCGAAATTAGTTGGCTTTGGCCAAAAATAGCCGTTTTCATTACATTATCAAAATAAGCAATCTCATAACGAGATGTGACTAACAGGAGTGAATTATTTTCGTATTTTGAAATTTGTATTTAAGTGATTTGTGATTCTCCGTTGCATCGTTTTAGTTTATAAGATGTTCAAGTTCACTTAAAAATAATAAATATAATCCAGGTAGTTTTGATTAGTTTCGAGAATAAAAACAAAAATATTTTGTACGTGAATTTTAAATTTTATATACATCTACTTTGTTTTAAGAAAATATTTAAATTATACCTATATATATTTACAATTACATCTAGATTGAAGATAGAAAAATTAATTGAAAATATAATATATAATCTTGATATATTGTGTTGTCATTATTAAAAGTAAATAACGGTGGATATGGGAAACTGATAGATATGAAACTAAAACAAGAAATGTGGAAAAACGATGAAAATGGAAAATACTATAAATAATTAATTAAATTTGTATTTATAACTGATGTTGATATAGATTTGATTTGTAATTCTCTTGCTCAAGTCAAATATAAATTTAGTTATTATTTTTCAAAAATTAATTTATATTTATACATATATGTTATTGCAATATTTTCATATATGATTTAACTAATCATTTATTTGCTATTGTTCTGTACATATATTTGTAATTTGTAATTTATTGTGAATCTCTTTGTAATTTATATATCACTCCATAATTGGGACATATGACATATGTCCTGTTGAGTGAATATAAATAAATAAATAACATAAATTATAATTGGATAAATTTAATAAATTAATAGTAATTCAGAGGACAGATTGAATTAATCATAATTAATTTAAGTTCGGTTGCACAAAGCATTGTTAATTTAATCAAGGAAACTAGATTGTCATCTGCTTTTGAATCACCTCATTGATTGATCAATTGGCAAGTTATCGATTTGGTTAACTTACAAAGCGTTTAACAATGCCTTAATAATGAGTTAACTGAATATCTAGTTAGTCAACTGTTTTTTTTTTTAATCGCCGCATTAATTGGTTAGTTAATGAGAGAGTTAACACAAAATGTCTAACACTGTTTTATGCAACCAATTCAAAATTTCTTTAATTTATTTAAGTATATTTACATTTTTGACGACAGATTTTCAAAAATGCTTAAAAATTTTATACAAATTTAAAATTCATTTATAGTAAAAGCTCATGTTTGGACAGACTACTAAAAAACTAAAAATGTTTTTTATAGAAAAAAATATATCGTCGTATATATATATATATATATATATATATATATATACAATATGTCTGTAAAAGTTGGCAACAAATGGGAATTTTATTTTATTATTTATTTTACGACAAAAAGTCATTCTTTATAAAAAGTTCTGCTTGTTGAATAAATAAGTTTATCATCAGAAAATTTAAGATTAAATGTACAGAATGTCCCTAAATTAAGATAACATGAAAGGAGAAGTACCATTTATTACTTTTTTTTTAGTTTAAATACAAAATTTCAATCAATTAAGAAAGTCAACAAAAATTATTCTAGAAGACCATTGTTCTAAGATGCATCGTTTAGAAGAAAAAAATTAAAAACTGTTTTTTTTGTACCCTTGGAATTTTTTTTTTTAAATAAAACTTATTTTCGAAAATTTGCTCAAAAAAATCTGAAAAAATTCAGTAAAATAAAGAAAAAAAATTAGCTACATAATAGCTAAGTAACTTTTTTTCTAACTCATACTGGTTTGTCAGGAAAAATTACTGAAAATTAATAAATGGTACTTCTCTTTTCATGTTATCTTAATTTAGGGACATTCTGTACATTTAATCTTAGATTTTCTGATGGTAAACTTATTTATTCAACAAGCAAAACTTTTTATAAAAAATGACTTTTTGTCGTAAAATCAATAATAAAAAATTCCCCATTTGTTGCCAACTTTTACAGACATACTGTATATACCTATAATTGTTTATTTTAAAAATTATATAATTAAATATGAAAGTTAATCAATTTTTATTTGCTTAATATACACTGTAAAAATCTAATGTAAATTTACATATTCTATTAATGTAATTTTAAAATATAAATGTAATATTACGTAAATAATCATAATGAAAATGATAAAATACTGCTATTTTACTGTGAAAAACTATGTAATATTACATATACATATTGAAATTACACTTTTTACAGTATCGAGTAAACTGATTGGACTTTTATTTCGTAACATAAGTTTGACAGCAAGAATTGAACACTCTGTGAAATTATAAAATGTATCTTACAGAAAATCGTTACAAACACGAAGTTTTAGTCGACGGCGAACCAGTATTATTCGAAATCTTAGACACATGCCCCAAGGTAAGCATAATTTGAACCCTAAACCCAATCTATATCTAAACGTTTCTAAAATCGTTCAGATTGACGCATAACTAAAAACTTTGGTGTCTATGTGTGTGTGTGATAACTTACACCTGTCCCACAATAAATTAACTGTCAACTGATTGTCACTTAAAACTTTTTTTTTGTCGTCAAGTAAAATATTATTTATACCCGCTTAATTTGCATATTCTTGTTTAAATATTTTACAGTCGTTAAGCAGTGAATGCTCGCTTTTAAAATAATTTATTATGCAATGTTATTAATAAGCCACGCTTGAGATTAATTTATAAATGGTAACGTAAATAAATTATTTTTGCCATTTACAGCAGCTCATACTGTACAAATAAGTTGTCATGTTTTGATGCTAATTTGAAAATTTACATGTTAAATTATATTTATTAATTGCTGTTTTAGTTTTAGATTTGCAGTTAAATTTATTAGATCTTTTAGATAGTTTGATGTTATTAAGAAAATGTAAAACATTTTATTTATAAATTGATAAAAACAATCTCTTACAGGTTTTCTCGCAATATCTCAACCATTGTGTTGAGCAAATTTATCAAAGTATACACATCGATTAAGAAAGTAAATTAATGTAATTTTACTATAACTTTTCAATATTTGTACCGTTTAAACTGTACATACGTAAAGTAAATAGCATGGAAACAGTATGTTTATTAAAACTTTTCAACTTCATTTTTAACATACTATGTGCCTTTATAGTTTGAGACCCTCTTTTTAACATCTTGTGTAGAATGAATCTTAATATATATATATATATATATATATATATATATATATATATATATATATATATATATATATATACGTATAAAACTTTGCATGAATCCGGATGTAAACATTATTGGAGTAAAAGTTATTTAAAGAATTTGAAACAAAAACTTAAATGGGTTTTTTCATTACCTTGAACTAGTAACTACTTTTTACAATTAATTTATTGGTAAAATAATTCTTGTCACTTTTTATTTTAATCGAAATTATTTGAAATACGTTTATTATCGATACTAAAATAATTACCGCCACTTTTTCTTACAAAAAACATTAACTAACTGATAAAATACATGTTATTCTAGTAGTCAATTGAATGATTTATTAGTACAATTTTAATGAAAAATGTAGAAATAAGTTATGTAGTCATTATACACCAGTTCTCGTAATTGAAGTTGAATGTAAGTCTATAGATTCATTAATATTTCTTATTTAAATGGAACTATATGTTCGATATACAAAAATACCTCGTATAACGCGGCTAATTCGTAATTAATTTGCACTATTCTTTTTTCACATATATAATTTTACAACACTGAATGACATTTTGCAATCTCTGTCGTACAAAGCAAAAAAAAAAATACAGAACTAATTATATTCAAATAAAACGATTTTAGGTTGCAGTTTTGTATTAATATTTATTAATAATTATACTCAACGTACATCTTCATCAGGAAAAACTATAGAACATTTACAGTAAATAAACAAAACATAGAAGCAAGTTACTATAACCTGTATTCGTTTTATTTTAAATGTAATTAATTTTTAATTAAGCCACAGCTTAAATTAGAATCAATAAATGTAAAAAGCGATTAATTTAATAAATGTACATTTGATATATAAAACAAAATGTTAAGGTTAAACTAGTCAATTCCGTCTGGAAATGTGTTAATAGTTTAATATTGAAAAATTCTCAAACGATAAAAGAACAAAATTATTACAAAATTGATAATATATTATAATATCAACAGCTAATTTATAAAGAATAAATGTGATACATATAAGTAGAAAAATAAAAAATATTTACGGATCGGCGCACCTATCAATTTACATAGAACACTTTTTTTTCTTTAACTTAACCTTCATGGTACACTAAGTTCAGTATTGAAAAATTATTGCGGAAATATTAAAAAAAACAAAAAATCTATTTGGTTAATTACTCTCGTTATCGCTATTATCTTTCAATTAATTTTTTGATAATATAAATTTTATTAATACTAATAATTTTTTATTAAAACTTGTACTGGAGTCTGCTATAACTTAATTCATTTGATATTTAGAGTAATTACTATTTTTTTAAAATAATATAATCAATAAAAGTAGTGTTTTATTTAAGCGAAAATAAACACTGCAATTTTCAATTTGGTTGACGGAGATGTCAGATTAAATGTACTGGATCGTGTAGTTATGATTGGTGCTGCTACCAGGGGTGTATATAGTAACTACTGTGTAATAATGTCCACAAAATTGTACTAGTAATATAATGACCTTCTTTTACATAATCAATATAGTAATATAATATCAATAATATCAATAATATAATATATCAATATTTTAATATTTAATATTTTAATATCAATATTTTAATAAATGTGGAGATAGAGTTACTTGTCTGGATGGAAAGTGGAAAGAGTTTGTGCCACATCCTTTTGAGTGACGTGATTGTATATGTATGTATGTATTCCTAACCAAACAAGCAACTTTAGCTTCATCATTTGAAAAATTGTCACATATAAAAAATTTTTTAATATTAGTTGTTAGAGAATTCCACAAATTCTGTTGAAGTCGTAATTATATCTAATTACTAAAAATGTAAGTTAATAAATAATTAATATTTTAAAAACTAATTAAAACAATTTTCTTAAAAGTTTAATTAACATATAAAGTAAACTAAAATGCGTCATTATTATAAAAACTTATTTAACAAGTAAATATAAAATTATTATTATTATTATTATTATTAACATACATAGTACAATTTTAATTAGTTGATAAATATTTTCTCATGCAAAATGTTAATAATAGAATCTTAGACATCACTTTATTTTAAACAACAAAATATTATTTAAAATATATGTTTTAACTTTTTCTTTTAAATAAATTATCCCCGAAATTATAAAATGCAAAATAAACCAATCAATTTCATAAATTTAAAAATTAATTAGAGAAGGTATGTTAAAAAATTTGAAATATCTTAAAAGAAAAAAATTTGTAATACTAGTTTAAAAAACAATAAATCAAAAATGCAGTTATAAAATAAATGAAACAAGTATAATATAAAACTAGTTTTTATTTATAATTGCAAATTTTTATCCGCAAGATAATTTAGTAACTGATGTTTGAGCCATTTTGTATAATTAAAATTTACAGTTTGAAAATAAAATTTAAAAATTCTTATTCAAATTTTTGTATTAAAATCTTTCGCTATGCGCTAATATAACAATAATTTTATGATATGATGGTCAGAATGAACCTGAAAACTGGATTATTTTTGTGTCATTAAAAAATAATAATTCATCTACGAGTTCGATTTACGCCAAGTGATAAGTTTTTCAGTTAAATTATTTGAAAGAATAGGTATATTAAAACACTTACTATTGAACATATTATTAAACAGATCACATTTGAATACAATTATTGTAAATCTAAAAGATGTTTCAGTCAATTCCCGTAATTCCTAGGTGGAACATAAGGGGCTATATGTTCGAGAAGCAGAATATATAGTTTTTAAACAGTTTTTTTACTTTCATTGACAATGGTGCAGATCGTTAGTCCACAATCAAGCAAAAGACCTACAGCTTATAGTAGGTTCCGAATCGCTCAAACCCAGCCGATATCAGTTCCGTGATATAAGGTTTCAATACCAGAAATAATATTTAATATAATTTCTGGTAATGTTATTAATAAAACTAGAAAATCTCGAATCATGTATCAAATATAAACAGTTTCGTTGGGATCGTCAATGATACAATTAAACTGGTGTGCACGTAAATTCTGTCAAAATAATCAAATGAAAAGCGTCATAAACAAAAGATAGATGCCGAGTGATAAGTTTCATTGATTTACACAACTAATTACAGTGAAATCCCGGCCATCGGCATGAGTCCGTTACTGACGCATGGTACGAGGCAGAAATTGCATATGCAGTTTGTAAATTTACATTTGGCTACTTAGCAAATTGCACATGTGTAAACAACTTGTTAACTGAATACATATTTAGATAAAAGCCAGTGAATTACTCGCAAATTTATACTGTAACAACGCATACTTACACAATATGATTAAAGCAAATTGAAAATCATAGGAATATATTTTAATATAATATATGCTTGATAGTTTAAATTTTGATAGTCTAATCTTGTCCTTCAAGATTATAATGCAATATGAGTACTTATGTATTATTTTTTATTTTTTTTATAATAAAGCAATTCAATTTAAATAGTTTCGTAAATTTTTGAGTAAAGTTTCATTTATATTTCGTTACATATCCCGAATGTACTTTTATGTTTCAGTAGTAATGTTTTAGTATTGAATTGCACCAGTGGCGTATCCAGGAGGGAGTTAGGGGGGTTAACCCCCCCCCCCCAAGAACTTGAACGACCAAAAACATACGTATGTGAAACATGAAATATGTTATTTTACTTTTATTTTTATAAAAATAATTTTTATTGTTCTTTATTTTTTTATACAAATTATAGTATTATCTTTATTGATTAATATTATATCACTTCTTTAGTACCCCCCCCATGACAAGTTTCTGGCTACGCCAGTGAATTGCACTATTGGCTAACTTGCAAAACACAATAAATATTTCTTAAAAGGCTTTAATAATCTCAATTTCGGACTTTAATAAATTCAACAAAACTGAAACACTAAAATCGTGTAATTTCATTGTTTTTTCATAAGTTAGTAAGCAATAAGTAGAAGTTAAGATCTGCGCTAAAACCTAACACTAATTTTGTAAAAATTAAAGTAGTCTGAATGAAGTATGAATAAAGAATATAAATTACTATTAAAATCCGATTATCACAAATAGGTGAATTTGTAAGTCTTTTGATTCAGAACCACTAACTCTGCACTAAAATATAAAACCAATTTTGTAATAAATGTAGTACTCTGAATAAGCCTTAGCAATTCTAATAAATTTCAGATGTATAATTATAACATTTTCTCTTATCATTATAATAAATTGATTTATACCTTTATTTTGAGTTTAGTTTGTTAATCACACTGTATATAAACTGATATTGTTTGCAGGTTTGTATATAAAGTGACCTAAAACTACTTAAGCTGGTAAACAATAAGTTTGGTGTGGTAATGAAGAAAATAGTGGAAAAAAATTGAAGGTTATTTTACAACATAAAAGATATAAGAATTACTATATATATTTATTTACAAGATTATAAATAAATAATATAGAAAAGTAACAATTGACCTTACTTCTCTTCTTTTTCATGTTCAATATTCATTAAAAATTATTCATATGAATTGTAATTAATTAATTATAACGCAAATATAATAGACGAAAGCAACAACAAAAAAAACTTATGTTGAAACCAATCATGAATACAAACATACACTTTACTTTTTACTAAACAATTATTATTACTACATTGATTTAAAAAAAAAATATGATGTTTTATTGATGACCTGGAACAGGTGTTCTGGCAATTAAAAACAGTGATATTGAAGATAATGCAATGTAATTAACGAACAACTTGTCACCAGCGTGTCTCACACTATTTTAAAATGATGTTATCATTATGAAATGACATAGCATTGTTTTTTTTTTTTTTTTAATCATTAATATGTGGAGTTCATTGCTGAAACCTTGCATTATTATTTTTATTGCATGTAATTGTTATAGTATTTTGAAATTTTAAAATTATATTAAATAAATTAGGTGTATTTATATTTTAACAATTTTTAAAATTAATTAGTAATGTCAAAAATATAAAGTTAACCACTTAACAACTTTTTATGCGGTTGACTATAATGTATGTACTAATTTTGTAGTATATAGTAAACGCACTATCAAAATATATTTTAAAACATTACATAAAAACAGATATATTAAAAATAAAATTGTATAATAAATAAAATATTATACAGAGCGAGTGTAATATCTGGAACTATCGCAATAAATCTTTTATTAAACGTTTTTGAAAAAAATCCTCGAACACGTCAATTTTTATCTTAAATGACACATATTTTACTGTAATCGTCATTTAAAAATTGTCTTTTGTTTTTGAGTTATGAAGTAAGCGATAATTTTTTTAAATGGAAACCTATATTTTTTATTATTGATTTTGGTAGTACTTTTTATTCCGTTTCCAACCATATAAAATTTTAAATATATTCTATTTGAAAAAATTGAGAAAAATAATCTTAAAGTTTAAATATTAAAAACTAATTAAATTGACAAAATGAATCTAGTTATTAGTGTATAAAACTAAAAACATTAGCTACAACTGTCAGAATTATACAATTTATAAATGTCATAATAAAATAAGTGTTATTATTTTGCTTTTTCTCTGTTTTTCGATCAATTATACAATTTTTATTAATAAAATAGTTTTTAAATTTGGAAAAAGCACTTATTTTATTGTAAAATTTATAAATTGCATAATTCTGACAATTGTAGCTAATGTTTTTTGTTTTATACACTAATAACTAGATTCATTTTGCCAATTTAATTAGTTTTTAATATTTAAACTTTAAAATTATTTTTCTCAATTTTTTTCAAATGTAACATATTTAAAATTTTATATGGTTGGAAACGGAATAAAAGGTACTACCAAAATCAATAATAAAAAATATAGGTTTCCATTTAAAAAAATTATCGCTTACTTCATAACTCAAAAACAAAAGACAATCTTTAAGTGACGATTACAGTAAAATATGTCTCATTTAAGATAAAAATTGACGTGTTCAAGGATTTTTTTCAAAAACGTTTAATAAAAGATTTATTGCGATAATTCCAGATATTACACTCGCTCTGTATAATGTGCAAGTTTAGTTTGTTAATTACCTACTAAAGTAGTTAGATTTTTGTTCTAAATTAAATGTAATATTATACTACATTTGTATGTTATACGTCCGATGTCATTTAAGATACAGTGCATAAAAATATCGAGAATCATAAATTAGGCAAAATATTGCCCATTATTCAAACATTGAAATGATAAAATATTAAAAAATCTTTCAGAACTCATAATGATAAATTATTAGTTTGGAAAAAAATTATTAGTTACTGAATGTGAGCGAAAAATAAAATTTTGCCATGTAATATTACATAAACTGTCTATGTAATTTTTACACAGACAGTTTATGTCTTAATTTTTTCATTGTAGATAACTTTTCTTAGCTATTTTTTTTACATAGATTACAATTTTTTAGTATCAATTTTGAATTTATTTATACATCCTATAAATAATCTTTATATAATTAAAAAAAGAACACTATTTCTTATATGGAAAAAAAGCTTTACTTTAAATACTATAATACAAAATTAATTAATTTTTCATACATATTTAGTAAAATAAATATTTTAATAAAAATCGCATTGTTTTGTAAAAACAAATAAAATTTCAATTTAAAACTATATAAATTGAAACTAGATCCAGATGGAAAGTTTTGACAACGTTTTATGTGTACAGTCCTAGATGTTGCAGACAAGACGTTATAATATTTTATTGTTGAGAACCATAAGCTTTATCGTCTATGTGTAACGTTTTGTATGTTGTATGTACATATACGTTGTGTTAGGGTTTATTTACAATATCCAGAATGCTGGTAATAGTAAAATTTCCTATAAATAATTATTGTTATTTTCAATTTCCAGGGCGAAGATTTTCCCTCACAAGAAGTTCTTCATTGGGCCGATGGACTCCTTCTTGTCTATTCTATTACATCCCAACCTTCATTCACCTATATCAGACATCTAACTCCTAGTTTACCTCCCGACACTCCTCTATATCTAGTAGGAAATAAAAGTGACATGATCCATCTTCGGCAAGTATCCACGGAACAAGGAACAGCATTAGCACGAGGATTAGAATGTGGTTTCACTGAAGTAGCTGCAGCAGAACAAGTTGGTTCCGTAGCTGGAGTGTTTTTAGAGCTTGGAAAAGGAGTATTAGCCAGCCGAAGGAAGTCCAAAGGAAGTTTATTAGAAAGAATGCTAGGTGGAAAAAGTAGTCATAGATTGTATGCTAGAGGGAAAAGTGACAGTGCTTTACCCAAGGACTGATAGAAATTTGTATATATTCTTATTAAGGATATTAATAATGTATGTGCTAATCTAAAAATCTATGTCCATTTATATCAGATCAATCATAATATATATGGAGAATAGAACACAATGTTTTATTATATAAGACAGATAAGTTTTGTTTATAAACACGTACAGGTGTTTACAGTCGCTTCGATGTTTCTGTGTTAACTGTACTGTAAAAATAAAAGTTGCCATTTTACATAAAAACCATAATAAAAAACGATTGTTTACATAAATATTCTTTAAAAATAATATAATTTTGTAATATTAAGTAAAATAATTATTTTACCATATTATACATGTTTTTTTTTCACTCATAAGATTGGTCAAACTTACAATTCAACTTACAATTCAAATGTACATCATTTGATAATATAAATGTTACCAAACTTATAAAATAAAAACTAGCAAACACAAACAATTAAATTCATTAATTATCACGTCATTTAAAAATACATTAATTTAAATTAACTGAAGCGGAATTAGATAACTTTTTAAAAGCTACATTTATTGAGGATTTCATTTTGTAAGCTTATTCTAGAATTAATCCACTGATCTATAGATAAACAGTGTAGTAGGATATATTAACTGAAAACATTTGTAAATCTATTAAAAATAAAAATGTTTGTTTTAATTATTACCAAGATATAAGTCGATTAAAGTGATAAACATATTTAAAAGCCAAAATACACTTACACTTTAATATTATTTAATACAAATTAAATATGTTTTCGTTGGCAAGTAGAACTGAGTACGAAATAAAATGTGTTTTTGTTATGTACACGTATGTTAAGTTCACTGTCACATTGTGCAATATTTTCATCTTTGAAGTTCTGTATTTATACATACACACCGTCAAAATTTGTTTATATTTATCAAGAGAATTTTTATATAAAACATGCACGTGTAGAGACCGACATTATAATTTGCTCATCTGATTTCATTCACACGTACATTACAAGTAAACAATCAAAAAATAATATCTATATTACCAAATAGTAGGAATAGAAAAGCCATGAATGTGAATAAAACTAAAATTGCTTATCTGGATAGGAATGTTTGAAGAAAACTTATAGTGGAATAGTGGAAAAAGTTTGTGCTACACACTTTTAGGTACATAGCGTGATTGTGTATGTACTTTGGCTAGTACTACAAGTTCGGTTTTTGCGTATTTTATGTAATTTCTTTTTTCTTTTAATTCATAATTAAAACTTATTTTTCAAAATATTTAACTAATAATTTAAAAAAATCACAATACATTAAGTCCATGTGTTTTATTTTATTTTCTTAAAAAAAAAAACTTTCAGCTCTAAATTAACAAATCGAATATAATTATAACCAGGAATAGACTAACTAACTACACTAATACCCCAGTTTACGCTCTTAATTCGTGAAAAAAAAAAGTGTTAAGCGAATCAAACGTAAATCGGGGTCAAAAAAATACAGTTAATTATAAATAAAAATTATTTTTTTTATAAAGAAACTATTTAACTTTGCTAAAAAACCATCGGCGTAGATCCCCGCTATAAAAGAGCGTTATAGCGAATCAGCGTAAAACGGGGCAACGTAAATCGGGGTATTAGTGTATAATTTCTAATATAACAACGTAACAATATTTCAAAAAAAATTCCATTTGTTAGAAAATGATAAAAAGTCTTTTGAGATAACAAGAAAATTTCAGCATTAATCACTCATTATTTTGTAACTTTTCATATTCTTTGAAATATGAATATATATAAAAAACATACTGTATTTTTATTATCATATAACATCGTTAGATTAAAATAGGTCAACTATTTTATTAGATATCTTTACCCCCATTATTCACAAGTATACAAAAATAATTAGATTCCATCTTGAAGGTATGAAGAATCTAAATAAATTAATTACATTTCCAATTAATTTTCCGCACACTTGACAGTGTTATTTTGCACGTGTATTCGAGGTGAATAGTACACCCCACTCCCTCCGTGTTGTACACCTAATACATGTGCAGTATTTAATTTCAGCGGCCATTAAATTAGCATGCATATCAGATGGGAATGTGCGCTATATAATGGATCATCATCATAACAAAGCGGGGCCCCCTGCTATTCATTAAAGAACTAATTTATAAACAGCATCGTAACTCATTTTCACAAAAATATCGATAACGGACCTATTTGTAAATATACATTGTGACCACGTTGAGGAGTCTATAATACCCTTAAACTGTAGCTTGAACCAAGGAATATATCAACTAGATGAAATTTTCACTAATTGTCTTGCACAAACTTTAAAAATTCCTTCTCAGAAATATAAATGTTTGTAAACTTTAATTCAAATCAAAGATTATTATATTTTTTTTGACATTATTCGTAAATTTTTAAATTTTCCATATGTGAGATTATATTATCAACATTTATTTTTAAAACTCATTTATCAACCGTCAAATGTAAATTTATTGTCACTATTTATTATTTGAAATAAAAGTCAAAATTTGATCTAATTATGTGTTTATAGTTTACTAAACAGTAAATTTAACAATTCAAAATATTTTTTATTTATTATTCTATTTTTAATGTGCAATAAAAATTACCAGTGTCTCTTAACATTTTTATTACAAAAAATAGTTTGAAGTAATTTTCAAAACAAATTCTGCAATTATATTCACATCTTATAAGAGATATTTTGTCTGTTTCCAGTAAATGGAATTTTTCTTTTGATAGAAAAAATAGAATATTTTGTAATAATGTGAGTTTTACGAGAGTTGAACAAAAATGCAACATAAATAGTAGTTATTGTTTAACAAAAAAACCACGTAACAATTTTATATTCATAAGTAAGTCTTATTTCAACCTTTTCAATCATTATTACTTTAATCATCTTTTAAAAAAAAATCTATATTGTTTGGGCTATCACCTGGTAATTAAAATACAGTAATGGTTTTATTTTGAAATATAATTTTTAATATAACTTTTAAAATTATAAAACTGCATTAAAGATTTTTTTTTAAATGTATGATTTAAAATGGTTCTATCAAATCTTATATCATTCAAAGTGGTTGAGAATGCTTTTTTTATTATACACTGAAAGTGAAGTATTGCCTTGCCTGGAAATATATAATCCTTGGTTCAGACAATCGAATTGCCTGTATAGATAGTCTCTCAACCTGGTATTAATATTAATGAAAGGATATGATAAGGATATATGTATCATGTGCGTAGCAATCTTATCTAGTCAATAAATTAAATCGTTGTTAAGATATTTATGTGCTATAGGTAGGTATATACATAACTATTTGTCATTATTAATAATAATTATAAGATTATTTATTTATTTGTAATAGACGATTGTAATACTGTATTATTTTGTCGATAATGTTAATGTTGTATATTTGTAATACAATGAATTTTAATAAATTCTAATTTCAGTAATGTTATTGTTTATATTATTCATATTTTACAATGTAGAGTAATAAAATCGACAAACACATTTTTGATAATTTTGAATATATTAATGAATAGTATTAATGAAAGTTAAGAAAATTAATTAATAATTATTAAAAAGTAATATTTTACCTTTTTTTAAAAATTGCTAACAATGTGGGAATAATATCGATTTCGGAAAACTAAAATAATTTAAATTCTTAATCTTTAGAAAGCTAGGCGGTAACTTTTCAAGCAATTTATTAAAATATTTTAATAATAAGCCAGTCTTATTTATATTAGTTTTCCTAATGAAGACGGACGTTGAGTTCGTCGAAACCTCGATTATTAGTAAATATTAATATACAGAACTTAAACCTAAAGCCGTTTCATTTAATATAATAAATTCTAAAATTTTTTTATTAAGTTATTTTTTACTATCTTTAAATATATTACAATGCATTAGTATATAACATCAAAGACAACGTAAAATTTCAGCAAAATAGTGATACATATATAATTAACATCAAACAGATTCCATTTTCATTCCAATTTTATTTTAAGTACCTCTTCATAATAGCAAACATTTTCAACTACATCATTAAGCAAGTCAAGATATATAAAAAAAAAACGTCACTAGCCCTAATTACAGCCAAAAAATCCTCGTCAAATATTCCAATGAAAACCGCGGGAAGATTGCTGACAACATACCATCCTATCTGGCAGTGTAGCGCGTGCGCTTTGTAGGCAAGGCGTCGATGTGCGGCGCCGCCAGCGCCTCGACGCCTGGTCCATGATCGGGCAGTGAAGCTGTGGCCGCCATGACGACATCCCGTGCACCGATTATGGTCCTTCTCCTGGCCGGCGTCATCAAAGCACAGGGATCCACGGATAAGATTCCTCTCGGTAAGTACCAAACGTATAATTTAATTTTCTAATAGATTTATTGTTGATAGAATGTTTATTGACTGTGAGTTCAATTGATTTCAAAATAGTTATGTCAACAGTAGAGGAATGGTGATATAATAACATTGACTGATCTTGGGTCTAGTATAAAATAATGTCCTGCTACATGTTAATATTGTATTACATTACTTTTTGAAATGTTGTGCCGATTAATTAATAATTACTTTTGAGTTGAAAATGATAATGTAAAGAAAATGGAACAAAAATATTATTTGTAGTACAAAAATATCCGGTTGTGTATTAACGGCCGGTTTCCTAATAAACACTTTAACTAAAGTGGACTTTTTAAATTCTACTGGTATAATTATGATTGCTTTCAATAAAACTATTTTTTTTGCCAATTTTTCAAACATTTAATGGCAAAATTATTTGTTATTGTCGACTTCAGTTAAAATGATTATTATGAAACCGATAGTTTTATTTTAAAACGTTTATTATTTTTAAAGTTTTTGAAGTAGAATATGATTATGTACAGAGTATTACTATAATAAAAAGATCACATATTTTCTACTATATAAAAAATGTTTAAACTGTTGACAATGAGCAAAAGAATGGTAAATTTTATTTTAATTTTAATTTATATAAACATTTATTTTCATAACTAAATATTTAATGTTAATTTTGTAAGAAACAATAAATATGTAGTGTAAATAAAAACATTTTAAATTTTTGTTTATATTGTTAAAATAAAAAGGATATAGTTCTGTATTAATCTTTATTAATAATCGACGTTTTGACATACTCAACGTACATCTTCAAATGATATTTAACAGTAAATAAACAAAACATAGAAACAAAATATTAATCTTTTATAGAAATATATTAATATATCTAGTAGATAAAACTATTTATTATTATTAATTTTTGAAAAAAGAACAAAGAAATTTTTTTTTATATTTTGATTATCATCAAATCAAAATATTTAAAATTCTACTTAGTAAGTATGAAATTTTGTATATATGGGATGCTATAATAAAATCATAATAAAAGTAATTAATAATTTGAAAGATCTTAAATAGAAATTTAATTTTTAAATCCAAAAAAATTTCGATTTATTTTTTATTAATTAAAATATACCTACATATTACAAAATTTCTTTTAAAAATGATTCTCTTTTTGATCCGTAGACGTAATCAAAAGTCTTTATGTATAAAATTAAAATACATTAAAGAAATTAATTCTGTAGAATTAATTAAATAGTACAGCTAAACTCAAAAGGTTATTTTGAATTTTATTGATTTTTTTACAAATTTCCAAAACCGAATTATTAAATATTATTAGAATATATTCAAAATATTATCAAAATAAAAATATTTAATAATAAAAATCTATTTATTTGTTAATTAATACTCCTATTACTCATTTAATTTGTCAAAACATAATCCTCCAATTATTTCGTCCGATTTCAAATATTCACAAATCAACAATTCGATGTCAGCTATTAAAAATCTAAGGTTATAAAGGTCGTTAATTTATGTATTAGTCCGATGTAGTGGTTTTTCTGTTTTGGTTTCCGTGTGTATGTAATAGCGTATTAAACGGATTTGAAACGGTACGAAATGGTGATGACAAGAATATCGGAGTTTGCGCAACGAAAGATCAATGTTCCCTCTCTGTCCGCTGCAAAAGCTTTCCTTGTGTGTAAGCTTGACCCCCCCCACCCCCCGCAACAAATAAACAGAAAGCACAAGCGGTTAAACGGTACATTTTCGTATACATTCATTCGTCTTTATGATTAACGTGTTATGGTCACGTAGCGATGAGCATTTGTTTTGCATTATTGTTGACAGCATTTCAGGAAGATGCTGAAATGATGTAAAGTTTTCATTTTATACATGAAAATAATCGGAAATAGTTAAAACAAAAATTCCATCAAGGATTACAATCGGAAATGGTAAAAACAAGAATTCCATCAAGGGTTGCAATCGGAAATGGTAAAAACAAGAATTCCATCACCGGTTACAATCGGAAATCTAGTTTGAAATACTCTCTTCTCGATAGAACGTATCTTTGTTAGCTTGATAAAAATTTTGCTTCAGATTCAACAACTGTAAACTCATGTTTTTCTAATACAAATAAAAAAATTATAGTAGTAGATGTTATAAAGTAATATTACGTTATAATACTTATAAATTAACATAATATTTGTAGAATACTATTTTCAAAAATTTATATAAAATTATTTACTATTTAGTTTAGAAACTTAGGAACGTATTCCCACCTCTTTTGTTTATGAAAAGTGCTTTTATTTTTTAATTTAAAATAAATTTTTACATCTACCTCTTATCAAATTTGGATAGTATTTCTATTTTTGATATATTTTTTTATATCTAATATTATAAAAATGCAAATAAACTAATTAACATTATTTAATAAGTAATTTTAAGTAAACGTCAAAAACAATTTTGACAAAAATCACTTTTAGCTGTCGTTACGCCCCACTTTTTTCTGTATGGGGTTATAAATCTCTAAGGGGTTAAGAAAAATTATTTTATACTTTTTAATCCGTGTTAAAAACGTGGTATATTGAAAATTATTTTTTATTTACATAATTATATTCTGCTTTTTAGTCTTATTTAACTTTAATCTAATTAATTTAATTAATTATAATTATAATTAATTAACTTTAATTTAATATGTCTAATATTATTAATTAGTTAATATTGCATTGTCATCCAGTTCTGAGCTATGTTTAACATTTCAAATCACTAGCTTATCAAAGAGATAAGTTTAAAATCGATTACAAAATTTGTACCGAACAGACAAACAAACAAACAATCAGGAAAAAAGCGAGTTAACAAAAACTTAAAAAGGTACGCGTTACAAAGGTAAATTAGGGAACAATTAGATCAAATATATATTAAACCGATGTAAAGTCTGCATCCTGCATATTGTTTAAAACTAATGTACGTAAAGAAACTGAGAAATAACTGGACCTGTTATCGAAAAAAGTTCTATTAAGTTTTACAATATGAAACTTGCTTGTTCCAACTTTTTTCCGCCTTGCTAAAAACATTTCTGATACTCTTCAGTATAGATTCCAAGGCCATCAATATTCAGTTTTTTTTTTATCTGATCTATGTTAACAAGACGTTCAAATTTCAGATCATGTTTTATATTAAAAAATTAAAAAAGTTACATGAAATGAGATCAGGTAAATAAAGTAGATTGAGAATAATCGCAATATTTTTTTAACCACAAACTAGAAATAAATAAGATACAAATTTTACAAAACCGTCTTGTTTTGTTCTTTTAGTTTCTATTAATATTCGCTAGTATGACCTTCAAACACTTCCGAAAAATAATACCGAAAACAAAATCAATTAATTCAGATACACAAAAATATTGTCTATTTGCCATATCCAGCAATTTCACTACACTGTAAAAAACTGATGTAAATTTATATATTCTCTGAATGTATTTGTTCAGAAAAAAATAATATTACATTAATTATCATAGTAAAAATTACAGAATGTTACTATTTTACTGTTAACAGTTATGTAAAATTAGATAAATTTATATTATATTTCTTATAGTGTACGCAATCTTTCAATTCCGATTATTTTAGGATCTCCCTTACAGTGTACGGTAAAAGTTGCAGTATTTTGATGAATTATCCATCAACGTGTAACTGTCTTTCAATTGTTTAGCAGGCTTGTTGTGAATAAGTGTGCGTAGCTCTTAAAAAACAAAATATATATTAATTAACTATCTTTAGAAAGATTTACAATTTCTATATTTTAAAGTATATCTGTACTGACTATTTACTGACAACTATTTAAAATTATATGAAAATATTCTGTAAAATTATAAATTATTTTAACAATATCATTGACATAAAAATTTGTAATTATTATGAACAATAGAGGCAAAATTATTCAGTATTTTTATGGCACATCAAAGTATTATATTTGATAACAGCATTAATTAATAAAACATATAAAAAGAATTTTTAATTAAAATATTAATTACGTAGAATAAAAATAAAAATTTACAAATTTAATAAAATACAAACAAAATAAATCTTCAGCATTAAGCTGAAATTAAAAATAATAAAACACGAAATTGCACTTAACTGCTAGGCATAATTAGTTCTTCTTTAATAATTAAGTGGGGCAGCTACATTTTATATTATTCCACTATGCGATAATTTAAAATATAAATTACAAATTTTTTGTTCTAATTTTGGATATATTAATAAGTATTATTCCGATTTATGTACTTTTTATAAATATTTAGTTTTCAATTATTAACTAAGTACTATGTAAATACTAGTAAATAATTAGTTATGTTACAATTTTTTATTTATATTATCAAGTTAGCTATAAAATATTTTTTTTAAAAATATATTCTCTAAATTGCTTTATGTTTATATTACAAAAAAAATGACAACTTTATTGATATAAAAAAAATATTTCCAAAATTTCCAATTTTATTTTAAAAATATAAAGACAAATATATTTGGTTTAAAAAAAAAAAATAAGTATTTTACAAAAACGATTTAAAAAGCAGTGAAATAAATAAAAAATAAATGAAAATGAGAAAAGAATTCTTAAGGTAACATTATTTAATAATGCAATTAAATTAAAAATTAATAAATTAATTAAATATTTTTTTAAAAAATTTGTTTCTACTTTGGTATTTCATTAATTATTCTTTGATAATATTGTTATTTTTAAAATAGAATAAAATATTATATAAACTTACTTTTTCTACAAAACAAAAGAAATCAAATTGTGTGTCTTTATCTCAATTTATATTTTATATTTATTTCAAATATTATTTCAAAAAATTTCAAATAACTTTTACTTTCAAGATAAAAATATGCACAAAATTATATATCACATATTCAAGCATACACATCCTTAAAAAAGATCAAAGGACTTTGAAGGACATTTAAAGCTCCTACTATAATCGAATCTATGTTGAAATTCTGTGCATTTTTCATAAATCCATAATTAGATAAAATTGTATCGTTTTGTAAAACCTAATAAATTAAAAATAATATCACAGGCACACAAAAAAGAAAAAGTGGTCTGTACCTAGACCTATGTTTTCTTATGTAGTTTGACGCGCTGAATCCGAATCGAAAACCAGAATTGCTTCATCAGCCTCCTTTTTTTTTTAAATAAAACTACTTTTAAATCTGTGATTTTTGCTTCGCGAGAAATCAACATGATTTATAATTGTATAATTCAACTGAAACTGACTGCAGGACCGCATTTATATGTATTTAGCTGTGCTGAATATTAAGCCAAATTCACAAATGCTCAATCATCCTCCATTTTTTTTTTCTAATTGCCGAAAATCATTGCAAAAAAAATGATGCTTTTTACTCTTTTTTCCTATTGTAACGAATTCTTTTAGCTTCAAACGACCTACATAACGAATTTCTATTACTTTTCTGTTTATTGGCCTCGTTTTCCCTTTTAAGCATCCAACAGAAATCTGCCATCATATTTACATCCCACACACCTTGATACCAATGCTCCATTTCATTGATATCTTGGTGAAACCGTTCACCCTGCTGTTCGCTGTTGTCTCCGACGTTTCCCGTAAAATAATCTAGAATCAAGGAAATGCAATTTCGAATTCATCAGGCAACCCAACTATACTTTTCTAACAATTCATCAACTACATTTTTGTAATCCTCACTCTTCTGATTCCCCAAAAAATCTCGAAATAGAAATGGTTTTTCGGAATTAAAAAAAAATAAATGGAGGGTGATAAAACAATTCTGGTCTCTGATTTGGATACAGCGCATCAAACTATATAAAAAAACATAGGTCTAGTCTTTGGTACAGACCATTTTTTTGTGTGTGCCTATGTATTTTTATCCTTTATTTGTTTAATATTTTTTCGCACCACTCGAAAAATTAGAAGAATTACCGATTCTTCAAATTTGAATGAAATTTTGCGTCCGAAAAAATTTGAAGTTTCATCTTTAAGATCATGTAAGATGATAGACCATTTGAATCATTCCGCTCCTCACCACACCCGCAGAAAAAAACATGTTTTGACTTAAAAAAATTGTCAAACTTTGCCAACTAATTAATTAATTTTAATTATTTATCGACTTCATGATTTGTACAAAACAAATACCACAGAAAGCTTGACATAGAATCTTTAATTTTTTATACATTATAATACATTCTAGTTGTGAATTTTCTATTATATATAGATCAATAGTATATTTTATTTATTTCAAATATATAGTATATATAGTATAAATATAGTATATATAGTATATTATAGTAGAAAGCAAGTTGCATTGCGTACTTAAAATCAATACGTTCGAAGCTTCTGAGAAAGGTTCCCACAGGAAAAGCTACTGCATGCGGTGGTTCCGCGTTGCGTTCATACTCTAGACGACTGGAGCGAAGCTATAAGCTTGGAAACTGGCAAAGCCTTGCCTTGTCAACGGCCAGTGGCCGAGGTAGCAAAAATTTATCTTTGTTCTTGCGCTCGCTTGCCGACACTAGATTTAAAACGAGTACGTAGAGTGTAAATAAATTTTACATTTTATCTAGTTTATTAGGTTGCGCAGATAATAAAGTCTAGTAATAAACGATGCTATTTATTTTAGATTTTCCTTTCGTGCTTTTAAAGATTAATTTAAAGTAAAATAAATATTTCTTTTCGTGGTTTCTGAAGGGATATATCTAAAAGGAAATTAATTGAAATTGTAATTATTTGATACAATGGGCTAGTTATTTTTGATGTAAACCTGGTCAAATATTAAAACACATTGACTGGTACCACGAGCTCGGTTTTAAAACAACGTAACTGTCATAAGGGCCAGGACTAAACAAATAATCTGAAACACTCAAAATCCGAAACGTCAACTTTTAAATAAAATATAAAAAGAACTTATTCCTAAAACTTTTTTAATTTAATATAATGAGTTCTGAAAGATTTAACTAGGAAATTATAAATTTGTAAGTATAATTAAAGAATTAGAAATCCACTATTAGTAAAATACTATTATCAAATTGAATAAATAAAATCGTTAGCAATGACCGAAAAAAAAAATAGTATTAAATAATAAAAATGTCATTTCAAATTCTCGAATAAAAATAAAATTCTAACCTCTTGAGAAGTTTTGTGACAGATATCTTGAAATTAAATTTCCATAACTTGCACATCAAGAGAAGTTTAAGCTGTCAGAAAAAAATATTATATAGTAAGTCTTTTCGTATACTTTAATATAAAATAGTTTTATTTCTAATTTGTTTAATAAGTAAAACATAAAATGAAACAGCTTTATGTTGTAGTTCTGTATTAAATTGACAATAATGACAAAACGTAAAAAAAAATAAGTTAAAAATATCGATTATTAATAAATATTAATACAGAACTACAATATAAAGCCGTTTTATTTTAATATAATGAGATCTGAAATTATTTTTTACTATATTAAGTAAAACATATTTTAATGTATATTAAAAAACTTACTCGTTAAATTTTTAATTTGAAAAAAGTCTAAATTTGCATTATTTCTTACTTTAATTAATATTGAATCAAAATAAATGTCCATTCACGTCATTGTTCTGATGAAACTTTATTTTATTTTTTTAAAACAATTCAAACTTTATAATTAAAAATAATTTATTTAATATTCAATTGCATATACAATGCGACTTTATAGAAAGACGTTAAGGTCGTGTTGCACGAAGCATTGTTAAATACTTTTTAAGTTAACCAATTTGTTAACTTGCCAACTGACTACGCAATAAAGCAATTTGAAGACAGATAACAAATTAGTTGCTTAATTAAGTTAACAAAGCTTTGCGCAACGGGTTTATACGTTAAAATATGTAATAATTTAAACCAAGAACATAAAAGAAAAATTCTATAGTATCCATACCTGTAACATAAATATAGATCGCACAAAAAATAAACAATCAATAACCAATTTTGAAAAATCACAAATTGAATCAGTAGGTATAACTGTAAACGAACAAAATTGTAATCAAAAATTGTATTGTATATTGGGTCTGTATCTCTATGTACTATCCGTGCTGAAAATTGTATTATATTAGAAATTTATGTATCGACTTACAAAATTCAGATTACCTATTGTAAATACTCAATGTACAAATAAGATATAGTAGTATTATTTATTGAATAACTGTATAAATAAAATTTGGCTTTCTTTAATTAATAATTTATAAATTTTATAATCTATTTGCCTATTTTCTTACCAAGTAATTCGTTGAGTACGTCGAAATGTCGATTTTTTTTTATTAAAATATAAACAGAACTTAAACCTAAAACTTTTTCATTTAAAAAAAAAGTAAATTTAACATAAAATTATCTACTAAAAATATATTTCCACCAAGTTGCGTTTGAATACTCATATGCTGTAATATGATTATAGAAAAATCTTTTAAAAATCTGAGGATATATGCAGCGGATTCTGACTTTGCTAGTTCAACCGGAATAATCCTCTTACTTCTTTTGAATAAAAATATATTATGGTAAAAAACTAGTATTATATTTGCAATATACTCAATGTGTTTTATTTTTATTTTAGATGTATTATTATTAAAAATATTATATACAAAGTGTTTTTAAATGAGATGAAATAAATTGTAAAATGGTTTTTACATGATTTACATTTACATTGTTTGTTTGAATTATTTATATTAAAAATATATAAAGAAATTTTAGAAATAAAAATGTTTTATGACAAGTTTTATAGATACAAATGTATCGATCGCTTAGCAATTTATAAAATAAATTTAATTATTCTTTTAGGTATCTGTATATAATTAAATACATTAAAGGCCAGTTGTATAAAACATTGTTAACTTAATTATTGAGTTAACTAGGCAATTACTGTCTTTGTCCACTGTTTTTAAAATACTTCATTCACTCAATTCATAAATTTACCGAAAGATTCTCAAAAGATAAAATTGCTTTAGGTTTAAGTTCTGTATAAATATTTATTATTAATCGACGTTTCGACAAACTCAACGTTCGTCTTCATCAGGAAAACTGAAACAAATAACATTTACAGTAAATAACAGAACATAAAAACAAGTTACTAGGTAACAATTAAGTAACTTTTATATTTAACTTCCATTAATTAAAAATGTATACAAAAAATAATGAACTAGTTACTTATTTTGTTACCGAGTAACTTGTTCCTATAATCTGGTATTTACTATAAATGTCCTTTGTATCAGTTTTCCTGATGAAGAGATATATTCAAGTTCTACAGTAACAACTTTAAACGTCTTTTATTTTCAGGTGCGATATTTGAGCAAGGCACCGATGAAGTCCAAACGGCATTCAAATTTGCCATGCACAATCATAATCAGAATATCACCGGACGTAGATTTGAACTACAGGCTTATGTTGACGTCATCAATACAGCTGATGCGTTTAAGCTCTCCCGATTAAGTGAGTATTAGAAGTTTTACTCAACAAACATAACTTTTCTACAGTTTCTTTTTTTTATTAGCCACCTCTCTAGTCTTGAGTTCATATCATTATTATTGCTGGGATCATTCCTATCTAAAGTATTTTATTGCGAAACGTTTTGCTGAACAATAAAAAGAATTATTTCAAGACGGATGCAAAAAGTTTCTCAATAAAATTGTAAAAGAATATTGGATTGTATTTGGAATATAATTTCAGAACTTTTTGTAGAATATTGCTTTGTTATAGATTAAAATCAAACTTTAAATTATTGTAATGTTCCGCGGTTTCGATCCTAGATTGGGCAATATTAAACAGTCATATTAAAAATTATTAAGTCAAGATAAGTTAACTGACAATTGCATTGTTTAAATTCACTTGAATTTGAAGTTGATGATTGAAAATGCGTGAAGAA
Source organism: Clivina fossor (assembly GCA_963966155.1). Lineage (NCBI taxonomy): Eukaryota > Metazoa > Arthropoda > Insecta > Coleoptera > Carabidae > Clivina > Clivina fossor. The sequence goes on from OZ014560.1 coordinate 14,779,286, forward strand.
GTGCTAGAAATGCAATATACATCGCCAGATTTGTCAGAAAATTGTATATTCGACTAATCTCACAAGTCACGTAACAAATATAAATAATATATACATATACATACTATTATATAACTGTTCGTAAAGTTAAGGTTATTTGGTATGTATTTTTATTTATGTTTAGTTTAGTTTCGTTTAGAACGCTTGAAGAAAAAATAGCATATGTCACTTGAAGCAGAATGCTTTTTTATGTTTGGTGCAGATTGCTTAGCATCGGCTCTGTCTCGGCCGTAAGTACCTGAACTCAATACAATATAGATCGCTTTCTGCTCCTCGTATGAGTAACATAATATACTAGTATTATTCTCTACAACTATCCAAAATTTCGACTTAATACTAAAGTTTCTGAGATTGAAATTCCAAACTCTTGCCGAATATGCATATCCGTTTTATTTTAACAAGATTTCCATGGCTTTATTTAAGAAGTTTGTATTTAGATGCAGTTTTCGTCAAACCAATTACATAAATACAGATACTGCGGTACTTATATTACTATAATTTTTCAATAAAATAAAAAAACTGAAAATTTTTTCATTGGAGAAACGATATGCTTTCATTACCAAACTATCTTAGTAAACAACCAAATTTTCCAACAACAGTGACACTAATTACTTAATTAATTAATCAAATAATAAATCATCTCAAGAGCGAAAACAATTGAACAAACAGTTTGAGAACTACTATCATTAATTCATTTAGACAACACGATAATATAAACATGTAACATGAATAAATAACAACTTTGAGGTTAAAAATCATCATATCATTACACATGTAAATACCTACATGCAAAAACCTCGATTGTAGATTACAATAAAGCACTAACCACACCCTTAAACGCTATAGTAATCTATACAGTAGTACCTATACGCAGTACAACATGGTACTATTATTAGAGATACAGATGTAATTGTCAGTTTATATATAGTGCTATCAGACGGTATGTCATTATTATTAAATCAACATATTGTCGCTTTTGATAATTCTGAATGTTATCTATTTGGTATCTTTACATGTCATTTCTGAAGATTTATTATGTTACGTATAACTAATGATTTTCTTTTTCCAAGTCAGTTTGTACTTACTTATTGGAAAAAGAATTTATAGTGTTAATAACAGGTTTGAAATGCGACGAATGTTGAATGATACAAATTGATTTTAAGTTATATTTATAATTTATTGAATATATTGAAAAGCGACTAGTTGAAATAAAAATAAAATAGAAATTTTTAAATTTAAATTAATAAATAATATTATATTGGAAAATAGTCTAATTATTTATTAAATATTATATTATGTTACAAGGAATAGAAAGCGATAAATATTGTGTTGAGGCCAGATGTTTGTAACCGACATGTTTGTAGAGTGACATATACGATTATTTCTTCAAGCGTTCTATACGAAACATATCTAGACAAGTAACCCTCGCCTCATTCATGTTCATAATAACTCTCATACAAGCTATTTCATTCTTATAGTATTATTTGAGTGACTAACATTTATTTTCATTTAATTTAAATAAAACATGCTGCAATTTGAAATGTTAAAAATATAAATATAATAAATAACAATGTTTCAGTTTTGCTTGCAATCATTGTGCTAAAATTATTCTAATTTTAAATAAAAGATAAATATAATAAAAATAACTACAATACATTTCAAAGGATAATCAGTTCTTTAAACACATTATCTGAAAAATTTTATATTCAAAATTTTATTAAAATTATCAAAACAATTTATATTTTTTAGTCTGCACCTTTATAAATTATTATTAAAATTGCTTCTGCATTAAGTCGGATTATTAATGTAAATTAATATTAGCTGTGAACTTAAAAACTTAATTTTCATAAATTACAATTTTTAAAAGCATTTTTAACAAAAATAAAAAATGTAAATTTCTATTCCAGTTGTAGAGCTGACGATTTAAAAGATATTTTGATAAAAATTTTCAAGTTAAAATTACCTTTCAAATCCTTTTTGATCATATTATTTTTATCAACAAAAATACCAATAACCTATATAAAGAAACAATAACAATAACTGTATCTTTACATAAAAACATTTTATCTCCATTTTTTTTTTCGAAAATAAGAAAACTTTCTTCTTTTAAGGACCCAGGTGTTTAATCTCGAAAAATGTACACACACTTAACTTAATACGTTCCAATATTCGTTTACTACAATACTGATAAAATCCAATATGAAAAGCGACACAAATACTTGAAAAGATAAAATTCTGGTAATATTTTCAAATTCCTTAATAATTATTTGTAATAAATTATCTTATTAAACGCATACGACTGCTTTCAGATGTAGCTACTGCAAATACTTTTTACTTTTCAAAATTCTTCTCAATTTTGATATACGGTGTTATTTTTTGAGATTATGCTCTTCCTACAAGACAAGTATTTAAACTATAGAAAACGGCCGTCAGGAATATATCTTTGTTGGACGAGCTACACTCTTGTAAAGATATCTTCAAGCATGAATATTTTTTATTGACTTTTCCCATATCATATGGTTTATATGAAAATAAAAATATTATTAGACATTCGCTCAAAATATATATATAGCAACAAAAATCATAAATGTATGACCAATATTTATCTGTCCACAGTTTGCAATAAATTCCAGCGCGGTGTCTTCGCAATGTTAGGAGCCGTATCGCCGGATTCTTTCGACACCTTACACTCCTACAGCAACACTTTTCAGATGCCGTTCGTAACGCCATGGTTCCCCGAGAAAGTGTTGGCACCTTCATCAGGTTTTTTGGATTATGCGATCAGTATGCGACCTGAATACCATCAGGCGATTATCGACACAGTACGATACTATGGATGGGATCGGATTATCTATCTATATGATTCCAATGACGGTAGGTGAATATTTGAGTTTGCATTGGAATGGGGATGATATTAGACGATTGGGAATTGCTAGGATTTTTACCAGCTAGGAATCTAAGAGTAGAGATTTGTCAGAATTTTATGTGAATGTTATTATAAAATAAAAAAGCAGAAGGGTCCATAGGATTCAAAGCCCGGCAAGGTCAATGCATTTTTCTTCATTTAAAAGTACTAATAATTTAATTAGTTCATCAAAGTAAATTAATGGCAATTTAAGCAAAAAACAAAATACTATAAAATAAAATAAAATTACAGACTTTTGCCGCTATTCTGGGCATTAAATTTAGCTTAAATCTTTAAATTTCAATTTCAATTCTAATTACTATTAAAATATTGTAAGTGTAAAACTTTAGCTTAAATTTCTTTAAATGCCCATCGGAGATTTTTTAACTGCTAAATTTGAGGTTAGATTCGTTAAGAAAATTAGTGTAAAAAATATTTGCATGAATATAAATAATACAGAAATGTTTGCAATTTTTATATTTTGGTGATTTTGGAAGATAAGAAATTAAATGTATACATTGCTAATAGGGAAATAAAATTTTTTTAAATGGTTACGCCTAAAGATAAATTTTTAGAATTGCTGTATCTAAATTTCTTTAAGTGAATGTCAAATTTAAGCTACAGATCTTTAAACTTAAATGTGATAAGTATTTGAATAGATAATTTTAAATTATATTCCTATTTTTCTTATTTTCATATAAAAAGTAAATAAATATTAGTATGTATGGTACACAATATTTCGAAAAAATTTGCTTATACTTCCATGAAAAAAATTCTGTTAGAATTTTAAGAAAAATAAAAACAAATTACATTATTTACTTCTATATAGAAATTCCCCAACTTAAAAAAACTTTAAACCTATGTGGTGAAATACAGCACATAGTTTAAACAAACAAATAACAAATGTACCTGACGTACTGACACTAGAAAAATAAAATAAAATCTTAGAAAAACTAATTTTCTTTTGAGTGACATGATTAATTTACTTTGCTTTTCTGTACTTTTATTTTGAAATGCACGATATATGCTTTAGTACGACTATTTTGTTTGCTTTTAAATTAAAAAAAAAAGTTTGTCTAGTTTATTTTAAAATTAATGAGAATCTGTGACATTTAATGTAAATGTTTTATTTACTTTTTTCTTTGTTTTACTCGAATGTTAATTAAATAGTTTACATTAAAAAATCATTATTAAAGTTTGATATTTCGTTTTTATTTACTGTGTTTGGTGTTTGTAATCAATAAAATTAAAGTTGACATTTTCTGCTTTTTTTTGCTAAAAACCGAATGTCAAAATGTACTTATTCGGTAAATCAAGATTAATGTGTTTTGTTGTTTACATCACAATGTATCTCAATATTTCCAATCTTCGTTTCAAATTACATCATTTTAACTGCGTAATACGCCAGTTCAACATTTTAAAACCATATTCGAACAATTATAAACATTTTAATATTTTTATAATTATTTAAAAATAGATAAAATGTTATTTTTTACAAATTGTAATACTCGTAATTTAAAAAAAACTGAAAGAAAAAGTTAAAATGAATAATGAGTTTAAATTCAACATTATAATATCAAACATTCTTCAACTAGAAACAACTACAAATATTTCCTTTTCTAGATTTATGAATAATCTTTTTATTTCTAATCGAAATAAAATCTATTCTAAAATTTTATCATCTTTATGTTACGTATTTATATCTCTCCTAGTTAATTTTTTTGCAATTAATGAATCTATTTAGTTCATATCTGTAAGACCTGAATGTTTTGTAAATGAAATTTTTCTATTGATAGAAAAAGATAAAATATTCTAAAAAGCTACAGATCTCACAGATGTGAACCCAATAGACGAATAGACTCATAAATCTAAGATATTTCTCTTAAGAAAACCTATAACAATAATATCACCAATTCTTAGTCTAGCAATCTACATAACTGCAATATTCTTCATCTATAATCAAAATAATATCTAAAATAAAAAAGGTTTAGGGTTAAGTTCTGTATATATTTTATTATTTATGTTATTTGTATATTTTTTTCGATGATGATTTATGCAGATATATCAAAACGTCGAGTTTTAAATACAATATAAACAGAACTTAATCCAAATATAATGAGTTCTGGAAGATTTTTACTATGTTAAAAAATAATATCTATCTCTAAAATGTTAGAATCTTATCTCTTCTAGTAATTCAACTTTATTAAGTAAAATCTAAAATTCCTCGTTTAAGTACCAAATATATTAATAACATTAAAATCACCAATTCTCTGCACAAACTAGCACAATCTGTACGTAACTGCCAATATTTTCTATCTCAAATCGAAATCAAATCCACCTAGACAATTACGCCATCTTTATGACACTATTACCAACATTATAAGATTTCCTCCGTTTCAGGCCTACTACGGCTGCAACAAATCTACCAAGGATTATATCCGGGCAATGAAAGTTTCCAAGTGTCGACCGTGCGTCGTATCGGTAACGTTTCAGAGGCGTTGCATTTCTTGCGCAGTTTAGAGGATCAGTCACGTTGGACGCACAAATATGTCGTGCTGGATTGTTCAGCTGATATGGCCAAGGAGATTGTGGTCAGCCACGTTAGAGATATTTCTCTCGGAAAGAGGACCTATCATTATTTGTTAAGTGGATTGGTAAGCATTTTGGGAAAAGATTTTTTAATGATAAATTAAATTTAGAGTTGAAATCTGTCACAAGTTTCATTTAGATATTATTATACAAAAACTAAAAATTAATAAAAAGTAAAATAGAACACCTTATTCAGTTGAATGTTTCATAATTTTTTTGTTGACATAACAATCTTTTCGTGTTTGCAGACATCATCAGACACACTTTAAAGTTCCTCTGATGTTTATTTTTGCAAAAAATCTAAATTTAGGTTTTATTTATTTTTATATAAAAAAGTAACATTCTGCATTCATAGAACTATTACATAAATAGAACAAAATTATTAAAAAAAACATTTGTTAATTAACAACCTGCTTAATCTAATGAAAAAATATATCATGACCAAATCTAAAAAAAATATTAAAATTTTTGAAAATATATAAACATTTTAAAAAAAAACTACAATATCATAAATATATTCATATTTGAAATCTAAAATCTAACCTATAAAATAATTTTTTAATGTAACTTCAAAATACACCGAAAATAATAAAATAGATTTTTCATTTAATTTCAATTAGATGACTAAATCTTAGATTATATGTCTATTTAATTAGATGGTATTTTCAATAACGTTAATTATTTCATCTACATACATATTAGTTGAAATAATTTTTATTATTTCAAATAAATCAACAAACAAGAGTAGATAAATATACAATAAATTAGAGAAAATATCTAATTAATTATATTAGATGAATACACTATACGTAATCATCTACAGTTGAATTAAAAGTTATAACTTATAATTAGAAAGTTGAAAAATCATCTTTTTTTAATAACGCAGCAAAACAAAAAATAAAACAAATCCAAAAGTGTTTTAATTCTAAAAAAACTTTTCAATATTTTAAAACAATACCAAAACATTAAAAAAATAACCTAAAGATTTTTTGTGTATTTACTACATTTAAAAAACGCATTAAACTTTTGAAATATCCTAAATATATAATAATAGATTAAAATTACTCATTGTGAATAAAAGGTTGTCCTTTAATTATTAACGTATCTCATTACTTTAATCGAAATGTCTGCTATTACGACAATTTGTCATTAATTTTGAATACAATTCCGTTAAATTTGCACGAAGTTACTTGTAGTAACATCTCTTCTTATTAATCAATATATTACACTATTCCAACTCCTGTACAATAATTATATACGTCTCTAATTGCAAATTTGAAAAAGATTTTCAATAGCTTATAAATTAATAACATTCCTAGTAAATTCTTTCATAAAACTGCAATAATAATATACAAAAACGTATTTTTAATATAATAATAATAATGTTTATTTATAATAATACACAGCTATAATTACGAAAAGAAAACAATACATTGAGTATTAATACAATTCACGTAAAAGATTTTTTAAATTTTTTACAGTATAAATAATTAATTCATTATGAAACAAAGAGTTAGTAGTTACCGATTTGTTTTTGTCGAAACAAAAAAAATTTTTTGTTTTAATGTGTTTGGTAATTATGCACATCATTTGTTGCATATAGATTGCTTAGCATATATTCCGAACATGACTGTTGTGTCATTTTATAAATTAGTACTCAAAATATTTTGTTCACATAATTGTTGAACATCTAACCAGCTTAGTTATTTTTAACATATATCTATGCTAGTGAATCTATTACAGCGCAAAATAATTATCATGTTCTATTTTAATATTAAAAAAATAGTTTGTATTTTTTCATTAACGTAACACAATTAAAATAAAACTGCTTTAAGTTAAAGTTCTCTATTAATATTTATTAAAAATCGACGATGAAGATTATAGTTAATCTTTTTAGAAATAATTAAACATAACTTTAATATTAATTACTCCTTTTTTAATTATTATTCGAAAATTAATGTAGCTTTATTAAAACAATGTTAAGTAATGTATACACATTTAATAACAATTAAAAATGTAAATGCTGCAAACAAAATGATTTCATTAACTCAAGTTTATGTTCGTAATAATAATGCCAGTTTAAGTAAAAAAACTAAATCGGTGACAGTATTGTATATGTAACGCGGTAACATATTAAATTAACAAAGACTTTTGCGTTACGTACATATAACAAACAACAACAAAGTTACGTTGTTTTGTGATAGTGAAAAAACTATGACATTAACATAAATATTATGTTATTTTAATGCGAATTACATAAATTAACCAGCGTCTACTTCCACTTCATTTATTGCTAATATTACTATACTATAATTATTTTAACGTCTTCCAGGAAAATGTTTCTTATGTAATATGACTAGAAGAAAATACGGAAAATAACGTTTCATAGCATAATGCAAATAATATTGTGCTTTTGCAAAAAAAAAAAACTATTACGTGGTATAAAACACTGTGTAATTTCTTTTATGTTGAAATTATGTTATACTACATTCTTAGTGTTAAAATGACATCAATATATACAAAAGTAGTAAACAAAATTTTAGAACTCATTATATTAAAATTATATTTTGTACGTTTTAGTTCTGTGTTAATATTTATTAATAATCGACGTTTTGACCTACTCAACGTACATCTTCATCAAGAAAAATGATACAAATGATATATACAGTAAATAAATAGAACATAGTAACAAGTTACCAGGTAAGAAAATATGTATCTAGATTACATTATAAAGTTTATAAATTTTTGATTAAAAAAAAAAACAAATTTTATTTAACTCTTTATAAATTTCTATTACTTTTCTTATAGAAATTTATAAAGAAAAAGATAACAATAATAAATGTAAAGGCACTGATTTAAATAAATTTTGTCTTATTTTAATTAAAAATTAATAAATTTTATGGTTTAGCTATCTATTTTGTTACCTATGTTCTGTTTATTTACTGCATATGTCATTTGTATCATTTTTCCTGATAAAATTGTTCGTTGCATTCGTCGAAACATTGATTATTAATAAACATTAATACAGAACTACAAACTAAAGCCGTTTTATTTTAATATATACAAAGTTTTATCAGTAATTTCGTAATTTATAAATAAAAAAAAAATTTATTGTCTTATATCACAATTCCAATTATATACAAATACCAAAAATTATAATTTTACTCCACGTAAATCATCATCAGGAAAAATGACATATACAATAAATAAACAAAACATAGAAAGAAATTACTGGGTAACAAAATAAATAACTAGATACTATAAAATTAATACAAAACTAAATCCTAAAACCTTTTTTATTATAATATAAAGAGTTCTGAAAGATGTATTTTACTGTTATAATTTTTAATTTCAATGTAAAATTAAACTAACGTAAAAGTTTCAGAATTATTAATATTTATAAACTGGAACAGAAAACAATGAACCGGTTGGTCTTTTTCAGGAAAACAAGTTGTATTGCGGTATACGGTTCCTGAAAATTTGGTTTACCACTTCAACCGTGTAAGGATTGGCGGTTTGTCTGGTCTTTTAACGCGCAAATTTAAACTTAACACTTATACGAGTAAGTTTTGTGAGATTACAGCTGATTATACATTTTAAAATTTTAATTTCTTAGAAAAATAGAATAATATTAATAAATAAATATATAATCTTATCGAAATCAATATTAGTACGAATTCTATAAAAAATATATTTATTAATATTTCTAAAAGTTATTTAAAAATTTTAAAGAAAGTTATATTCAGTTAGATAGTTTTGTATGAAATTATATAAATTATAGATTTATAAATTTATATTTATAACTTAACCATCAAGGACAACAAGTTTCAAAAACAACCACAATTCAGTTTTACCAGTAATAACCAGAGCAAACCAACCACTTCATTTGGTTTAATTTCGGAATATACTCTTACAAATATAGTGTAAAAATAAAAGATTAACAAAATCTAAATTACAACAATATTTTATATCGTGCGAATATATAATTTTATAATCTACAAATTGTAAATTTTTATAAACAAATAACTTCCACACTATCAGTTAATAACTCGGTGAATATTAAACGCCATTATGTTTAATCCAGTAGTGATAAACTCATGCAATATTTTATAATATATTGTATGAAACCGTATGAGTAAATGCAAATTTTATTTTTCAACATTTATTAATTAACACACGAAAAGGTTTATTAGTTCTAGCTAAAAGCAAAAGAATAAAATATTACCGCGGCAGATTTAGCACAACTGATAATCGAAAAAAAAAGTAGTTGAGACAAAAAAAAAAAAGAGAAAAATTTACGCCCTTTTATCAAAAATTTTAACTACGACTTGTAATCGTGATTAATTAAGCCTGTCGCATTTAACTCCAAATAATATATTAGTTTAAAATTTAAATAAATATATAAACATGAAAAATGTGAATAAAAGAACAATAAAAAGATTTATTTGCCCATGACATGAAAATATTGTTTTAGATTATTTTATACATATTTTAAGTTGTATTTTAATTTATTTGATAAAGTTTTCTGCATACAGTTTCTTTAAAATTGTTAATATTATAATTTATTTAAGAACATAACTGATATAAGAAATACATAATATTAGAATTAAAATACAAAATTGTTATGGATTTCATTATAATAATGAAGAACATTAACATTCTATCCAATTTCATAAATTTTATGTCAAAGAATTTGTTTTTTTCTTTTTTGTTAAATAACAGTAATTAGATACTTTTTATAGCCGAGCAGTATTAGTTGCCCGAAATACAGAGCAGAGTGTAAAGTTATCTAAAAGTTTCTCAACCGTGGTTTATATATTTTTCTATGAGCATACAGAAATTTGTCACTTATGAATCTGTCATTAGTTAGTATATACGGTACATTATGCAATACTATCCAAAAATCTGTACTAGAATAAACATATTGTTTAGGATTTTTTTGCTATGATAATGCGTAGTGTTTCGCCACAGCATACTATTACTAATTACTAACAACATAATGAAACTGCTACATAAAACTAGTCAACATAAGATCGATTTTCGCTTGACAAACAAAAATTATTGAATTAAGATTATTTAAATAGTTTTGACACATGAAAATATTTTATTTTATTCGATGCTAATGAATTATGTATATTATAGAAAAAAATAATATATAATAATAGTAATTATTTTACATTTAATATTGTTAATATATAAAATAAAAATTACAAATTCTTTTTGTTTGTATAATAGCAAACTGATTTCGGGATAGTGAAAAGAATTTGTGCCACACTCTTTTGTAGTCAGTATTTTTTATTGATTATAATAATTTTTATAGGCTATATGCTAACTCAAGATCTTAACTACATTATAAGATCTTCAGTTTATTACTTTTCGAATTATAAGCTATCAGAGACAGACATACCTCATGATTTTTATAATATAATAGATAACAGAGTGTGTTGGGAGGTAACGTAAAGCCAAAGTTACTTGTCTGGATAGGGATGTTTGAAGAAAATTGATTTCAAGATATTGGAAAAAGTTTATGAAAAAACCCTTCTTAGGTACATGGTGTGATTGTAGATGTATGTATGTATATATAGAAAACAAAGATATATTTGACAAAATTATACATATTAAATTTATGTGGATCGATTGATTTGGAATTATAGATATGATTTTAAAATCTGAATACAAACACACGGAAAATAATATCGCAAAACACTATAAAAATATAATAAAAATTTGAAAAGTAAATAGAAATAATTTTAAGTTATGATAATTGTAATTTACACTATCAGTATAACGTGTTAACTTTTATGAGGAGAATGTATAAAATTCTTATATTGTACATTCATATAGAAAATAATAGTATACGAGTAAAGTGCACCTTGATATTTTGCTAACTTTTAATCGACACAAATTTACTAGCAAACTTAATCTGATTGTGTTGTGACACGAATCGTAATTTGTAACATGAAAACGTTAGCCGGAAAAAAAAAATCATTTCAAAGTTAAAAGTTTATATTTCCAACTGTAATGCATCGGGCGAATATTTCTAGCTTATACTGTAAATTGCCAACTTACGTCATTTTTAACAGTAGCGCAGAGTTTCCATTTTGAAATCATGCAATGCAATTGAAATAATAGTAAAAAAAAATTGAATTTATAACATTTATTAGCAGTCGTTTAAAATTCTATTGTTTCAAATCAACTTTTTTCATTACTAAGATCTGTAATTATTTTTATAGAATTTGAGTCACATTTATTTATATTGAGGAAGATTACTCATACATACTCCCAACAATATTTATTATTATTATTATTATTATTTGAAGCAAGGATTTTTCATGTAAACAGTGAAAAAAGTTAATAATTTAAATAAATTTATATGCATGTTTTTTTTTTGTGTTATTTTATGTGATTTTATATATAGAGTACTTATTTATTATCATTAAGTGACATTATATATGAAGGTCAAACAAAAAAGTATCGCCTCTAAATTTATAATTTTATTGGTAATTGAGCTCCGGTGGCATAAAATATTATTAAATACAATATAAATTACCGTTTTCGTTAACTCAACTGATTAACCAATTAAGTGCTTCAAAAACAGTTGATAATCTAATTGACAGAGTTAATCATTGTTTTATGCAGCTGGCTCTCAGTAGTAAATAAGCATATATTAAAATAAAAAGTCTGCTCAACGTATGGCATCACCAGGAAAAATTTACTAGTAAACTAAATCCGCAAAGTAATATACATTAGTGTCCGTAAAAAAAAATTTTTTCCAGTAAAGCTAAAATCGATAATTTTACATCGAGAAAACACCAGAAATAATAATTTTTGCTTATTTTTTCGAAAGTAACAGGTTCCTCTACATAACTGAAATTTTCGAAAAACGCATGTAAAATTTTGTTTTTACGGTCACTCTAATATATATATATATATATATATATGCATTATTCCATATTTAATAAATATACAATAACAGCATAATTTCCTATACCGCAAATATTTTTAAATTCAGCATTATCTGCCATTATAAATTGCAAATTTAATTATAGATTTCTCAATATAAACTATCATTAATTGCACAAATAGTTCCATATAGCTTTTATTTACATATGACATGTCTGATAATATAGTTTACTTTCCTGCGTTGCAACGTATTAAGTTATAAATCATATTAGTATAACAATATTTCATTTGTTTTTCAAAACAGTAGCTAGATAATTTTAAGACAAGAAAATTATTAACCTTGGTTCTCGCCCAAGTTCATATTTACTAGTATTTCTAGTTTATTCAACTATTGCCGTAATAATCTTGTTGAAATATCACATACATAACTTTACTTAATATTTATATTAAATGGAAATATTTCTAGTTATATTACATTATTTTCTTATTTATTATAATTGCTTGTTTCATTATGTATATATGTGTATAGTTGATTTTATTATTAAGTGAAAATAAATTACAATTTACGCTATAATTTTTAAAATAAAAATAGTAATTATATGTATACCAAGATTGACAAAACATTCTATAAGCAAGCATTATTTACCGAAATGATAAAAATCGAAAAAAATAATAGTGCGTGGCTATAATAGTCCTGTCAATCCTGATTTATTTCTTTTTTTTTACATTATTAGCTTATTTATTCTACTAATTTATCAATATCCGCGAAAAAAAGTAGCCTTTGAATTTGTAATTTTTTGAAAGTAAATTAATGTTTGAAAAAAAATAAAATTTCATTTTTATTATTTATTAGTAGAAGAAAAAAAAATTATTATTGCCCTAGATAAAAAAAAGATACGAGTAAAAATGGTACGTTCTAAAGCTAGGAGTAAAAAAAATATAATAATATTATAAAATGTCATGTAGAATAAATATATTAAGTAATAAATTTTAGTGTGTACGTTAAATTTTCTAATTTTTTAGATAATAATAAAAAATATATTTATACTTATACAGGATTAAATTTGAGAGCAAATAAATCAAACAAATGATGTGAAAAAATAATAAATATAAAATGTCTTATTGATTTTAAAACGTGCGTTGTAAAAAATTAAGTTTAAGTTTAAGATAATGCGTAAATAATTTAAAAAACATACCACATAAGAACAAATCAGAGATATTATATACAATTTATGATGTTTGGATAATAAATAAATTTGTAATACTATAAACTTATGTGTCTATTCTGATCACATTCGTAAGATTTGTAGTCGTTACAGAATATTTTGTCGTTTACTAGAAAAAAAACAAAATATTTTGTACAATTGCAGGTTTTATAGATATGATCAGAATAAATCTATTAGATTTTTTCTGTTCTGTATCTAATAGTTTTAGAATAACTATAATGTAGTATATTACTTGAGAAACACTAAAAAAATATTACTTTAAAACCAACGTTGTTACTTACTCAATTCAATTAATTCAAAAGTAATCTTTTTTTTTTTATTTGTAAAATTAGATTTTTATAGAAATATATATTTGAATTAAAAATTATTAATAATATTTTACTTCAATTTTGTCCAGAAATCACTGTGTTTCCAAACCAAATAGTATATAATTTTATACAAACTTTCCAATTTTACAAATCAAAACGTTGGTTTTAAAATAATATTTTTTCAATGAAGGCATACATAAATGTGCCGAAATTTGTTGTTATGTAAAAGAACTTTGAAATAAAAACCTACAAACCTAAACAAAATCATTCATATAGTATATATTATTTGCATCTCTCAATTAAAAATTATAAAAATTAAAATGCATTAAAATTCTAACGAATTATCTCTCAATTTTTTTCAGATCATGGATGATCGATGGGAAAGCGAGGTGATCGAATACGGCGCAGTCAATATTACTGGATTCCGTATTATCGATACATCTCGTCGCTACGTCAAAGACTTCCTGGACGGCTGGAAGCGTCTAGACCCGGCAACGTCTCATGGTGCTGGCCGAGAAAGCATTTCGGCACAAGCCGCACTTATGTACGATGCTGTTTTTGTTCTTGTCGAAGCTTTTAACAAACTGATCAGAAAAAAACCGGATTTGTTCCGAAATAATTTCCGTAGAGGAGGAGGAGGACAGTTTAATAATACCACCAGAGCATTGGATTGTAATACAAGTGGAGGATGGGTTACGCCATGGGAACATGGTGATAAGATTTCAAGATTTTTAAGGAAAGTAAGTATTTCGTATTATAATTGGAATTCTTTAATTAATAAAACAATATTATACAGTATGTAGACTACACTAAAAAAATATTACTTTAAAACAAACGTTTTTTATTAATTTAATTAAAAAAAAAAGAATATTCAGTAGAATATTCTCTTGTACGTGATTTTTATATTTTTATCATAATAATTTATTGAATGTTTTATAATGAACTGATTGTAAATGTATTGTGTAGTAAAAAAAACTAGCAAAATTATTAATATTATAAGTTTTCTGTTATCGTTTTCTTTTTGAATAAATTAAGAAAGAAACTAAGGAACACATATTTTTAAGAAGTATTTTGATAAAATTTAAAAAAAAAAAATTACCTTAAAAAGTTTATTTTGTTAAAATTTACTGTACATAAGAACAAAGTTGTAATTTATAATATGCATTGTTTAGTATAACATATATATAATAATAAGTAATGTTGGTTGTTTATTACAAGGCGTCATTCTATTTATAATATACTCTAGTAAACATTACGTACATAATAACAAATCGATAAGAAAAAAAAAGGTATTCATAACTTTCTGTAAACTAAATAATACGTTTTACGTGATTAATAATAAGAAAAGAAAAAACAAATAACGAACACATAACAAATAAAATTCGATAAAACTTAACATGTTAATATTATTTAAGAAAATTATGAAAGCGGATTATTTCCAATGCAGTATTATTATTAAACAAAAAGAAACAAAAGCACGGAAAAAATGATAAATACATAAAAAGGAAGTCATAAATTATACAAAATCTAAATATCTTGACACGTGAAAGAAAATAACATACATTAATAAATAATCATAACATTATTTTGACACATGCAAATTAAATTTTTACATAAATACATTTTTATTGAAATTTAATATTCTCAAAAGTAAAATAATAAACCATTTCGATCATTTTCATTTTTTTAATTCTTTTTGAGAATTGTGAAATTAAAGTGAAACAAATCTTTATTTAGCATGTTGCTATTATTTTGAATAAAATATGTTTTCTATTTATAACTTTACCTATATTTTATTTATTATTACAAATTTTTGTAAAAAACTGATATTTGTTTCAAATATTTTTGTTATTTTAAATTCTAAAATATTATAAAGTTATATTTTTAATGGATCTATTCGATTCACATCTGTAAGACCTGTAATGTTACAGCATGTTTTTTTTTTCTTTTTCTAATAAATGGAATTCTTCTTTTCACATATTTTTTATGTGCCGCAAAATGTATTTATTCCTATTTTTTATTAAATTCATTAATTTACCGATAAAATGAGAAATAATACTATTGTATACTTGTATTCCTAAAAAATTTATAAATATGATATTTATTTTGATAGTCAATTACCATAGCAACAGCAACAAAGTTTAATTTATATCATTTTAATCTTTTTATTTATTATATTATAATCTCGTCATTTTGTTTATAAATTATTTATAACAATTTTTATAACCTGTGTATAAGCAATGATCCTAATTATGTGTATATCGAATTTCAAGTTCGCCAATAAAAAATAAAACCCACTTTATTTTTATAATATTATAAACATAAATAAAACAAAATAAAACGGCTTTAGATTGTAGTTCTGTATTAATATTTATTAATAATCGATGTTTCGATGTACTCAACGTACACCAGGAAAAATGATGCATCATTTCCTAATATTTATTAATAAATACTGATACAGAACTATAATATAACCTAAAACCGTTTTTTTTTTTACTATAGATAAAACAATTTTAATCTGAAAATATGCATGTTTTTTTTTTATGTTAACAGGTTGAACTAGAGGGTCTTACGGGAGAGATACGTTTCAACGAGGATGGCCATCGTCAAAATTACACCCTTCACGTGGTGGAAATGACTGTGAACAGCGCGATGGTTAAAGTAGCTGAATGGAGCGATGAATCTGGATTTACTCCGGTTGCAGCCAAATACGTTCGGCTCAAGCCTTCTGCGCATATCGAAAAGAATCGAACTTATATTGTTACCACTATTGTGGTAAGTTATTCATCTGTTTTTTTTTAATAATATAACCTCAAACAAAACACTTAAATAAAACGGCTTTAGGTTATAGTTCTGTATTAATATTTATTAATAAACAACTTTTGGCGAACTCAACGTACGTCTTCATCTTTTTTCCTGATAAAAACGTACGTTGAATGCATAGAAACGTCGTTTACAAATAAATATTAATACAGAACTATAACCTAAAGCCGTTTTATTTTAATATAATTAGTTCTGAAAGATTTTTTTACTATATTATAACTAGACTGATAATATGTACATTTTTCGGTATAAAAAACGTTTACACGATAGCAAATACTTCACATGAATTAAATAAAGATAAAATTAGATATACGGTAGCAAATATTTAAATTGAGTTAAATAAAGACAAATTTATGAAAGATATGTCATATTTGCTGTATTGTGGTGTATGCAATGTTACTAATCTAGTTATGATTAGTCTGAGAATATAACAACAAAGTTTTGAAAAAAAACAACTAATAAATTAATTATTAATTGAAATAATAAATAAAATATTTGTGTATTAAAACCGTAATAAAAGTGTTTATAGTCCGAGATAAAATTATTAGCCCGCGAAGCAAAAAGAAATGAGATTCTAAAGCTATACTACCCTACTGAAACAAAACTGAAAGAAATGTGGTTTTGAAATAATATATGGTTTTTCAGTTTATAGGTTCTGTAAAAATGTTAAATTTGTTAGGTCGATTTATTACAGTTACGAATTTTTCCTTAGTAATATGATAGAAAATGATAGAAAATAACTATAATTTTCGCAGATACAATCATTTTCTTTATCAAGTCGATATAACATGTCGAGAAACGTAAACGCCAGTTCCGAAGTAGTGCACACAATTTTAACCATTTCGTTACTGCTATTTTTAAAATTACGATGTTCCAAATACGGGATTTTACATGCATTTAATTTTACGCTCTTTATTCATTACCCAAACTTATACGTACGTTCATAGTAATGAAAGGATTAATATTATCACAAATATTTTTAAAATATTTCAACAAGTATCAGTAGACTATTCAGTCAATTTTATTTTCATTAACAATAATAACATTAAACATAATATAACGTAATCATGGTACTCATAAATCACAGTAAATATTAGGCATCATACGAAAAAAAAATCTGATATTTATTGTTATTTCAAGATGCTATTATAATAACAAGATTAGAAGTATATGAGTAAACCCATATATAGACCACTTTGACATTTCTCGGAAAGTTGGCAACACAATATCTTTAATAAAATTATAATTTATGTGGGCACTAGGAAAAACATTCCTGAAAATTTGATCAAAATCGAATAAATAATGTAGCCACAATGAATTTTTTTTAAAATTTTTGATTTTTTTCTCGATAAGTTGGTACCACTGTATTTTGTTAAAATTACGTAAATTATATGAATACTAGGAGAATCTTTTGTGAAAATTTGAGAAAAATCGGTTAAATAACATGGCCATAATAAATTTTTAAAAACTTTATTAATTTTTTTCTCGGAAAGTTGGCAACACTGAATATTAATAAAATTATATAATTAATGAGAGCATTAGGAAAATCTTTTCTGAAAATTTGATCAAAATCGGATAAATAATGTAGCCACAATAAATTTTTTAAAACTTTAGTAATTTTTTCTCGGAAAGTTGGCATCACTGGAAAAAAATAAAACCACATGACCATCTTGGGTACTAGACAAATTTATTTTGAAAATTTCATTAAAATCGGTTAAACCGTCTAGGAGTAATTGCGATCACAAAATTTTAACCTACGACCGAGCGAGCGAGCGAGCTGACGACGCACATCCATACACCCACATAAACTAAGTTCAGATTCGTCATCTACAGGCTATATGAAGGATTTCTATACATTTTTTTTTGTTTTTTGAAAATGTTACAGACACCGTACCAAACGCTATACCACTTTTCCTTGCAGTCAAAGTGGTAATAACAATAATGATAAAAAAATGTTTCAAAGTCCGCCTATAAATAATGCGTTGTATTTAACTTTATAAACAAAAAGCTTATAAGTAATAATATATTTTTAATGCTTTTGAGTAATAAACTAACTGTTTACGTCTGATTATCAAACCGGAATACCAATCATACAGATCGATCGTGGTTAAATATCTTTTTACTTAATTCAGCTTGTTTTATTTGAAAATTATTTTAGTAGTAATTAAAATAACAATATTATTATTCTACTCTATTCATAATTATTTATAAAGTTCCTAATCTTGATTAGTATAAAATGTAATACGGTAAATTATTAATGTAAAATAAAACATAAAACTTTTCTCCATGAATTACACTTACACAACACATATGTAAGTTTGGTTGCGTAGTTTCATATTAATGGGTTTATTCAGTTTACATCTGTAAGACCTGTAGCGTTACAGTATATTTAGTATTTTTCTATCAATAGAAAAATTCCATTTTACTAAACAAAGACAAGACATTCTGTAACACTACAGGTCTTCTAGTTTTTTTTTTTTAAATATCAATTAAAATTACAAATTATTTGATTCGATAGTAAATTTTATTAAATTTTAAATATATATATATATATATATATATATATATATATATAATATATATACATATATTGCAAAAAAACTTTTGCTTTATATCAAACATTTGTTGAAGATGTCTGATTAATGTTTAATGTTGCACTTTGAACAGAAAATAAAAGTAAATAAAATAATATAACTTACAATTGCATCCTGCTGCGTCTTGCTGCCTCTGATTTGTATTCCTCTGCTCTCAAAAAGTCTGTAATTAAAAAAAAAAAACACTGCATTAGCAATAAATCACTGAATAATAAATTTACAAATTATTAAATTTTATCTGTTTAAATGCAATCGTTCTAAAACGAACGACACATTATTCGCAATTTAACATATAAATTTATCAACAACATCAAAATGATTTGTATAATATTAATTGAGTTACGTAAAAACTCAGGCAATATTCTTCAAAATACTTTTATAATAAAAAGAAAGTTGAAAAAATTGGAACGATATTAAAAATCTAGCCAAGAACCAGACCCGCTGGAAATCTTTTGTAGAAGCCCTTTGCTTCTCCTAAGAGCTATTATTAATATTATTATGTGAATTTGTTAACGAAAAACCTAACATTATAAAAAAACAAACCTGTATGGCAATATTTTCATAACAAAACAAATCTGAAAATCTAAGGCGCTATTAAATCCTGCAATATTCCTGCTGATATCCTGCTTTGGATCACTTCACAAACACACACATTTTCAAAGTTTTAAAATGTATCTTGCAATTATTACACACGAGTTTAATTTAAAAAATTACATGTTTACTAGTAAATATATGCTTATAAGCAGCTATTAAAGAGCGTACCAACCCGATACGATGAATATTTGTAACTGAACAAAAATTCACCAAATTCTACCTGACAAGTTCGAACAACTAAATTAATTAAATTAATACAAGAATGTTTTTTAATTATTTACTATAAATAACAAATATAATAGCAGCATGACAAAGCAGTTTAAAGAGGGTCTTACACGATCATTCGGAATGACATTCAAATCGAAGATTGACAGAATGGATTGACGGATTTCCAAATATTTTGAAATTCGAACTTCAATCACAAGAAGTGGAGGAGAGACTGACAGTCTGAATACTTCTCCCAGTCGCAAGAAATCTTAAAGTAACCGCTAATCTCTCACGAACTGATGTTAAATCTCTCATAACTGTATTTATTCTGGATAAATATGGTGTCAACATTAAAAAGATTTTCGTCCATACTGTAGTAATTTTTATAGTCATATAGTTTTAAAAAAATATATCAAAATTAGTAAGCTGCAGACTTTCACGGCTGGTATCCATTGAATTAATAGAATTTTCTAGACTGGTATGCCGTTGTCGATTTATCCTCGTCGCAGACGTTTCGTCGTACATTGTAGATGGCATCCCACCATCGTCTTCTTTAACAACTGTTTTTAATAATTTTTGTTTCAAAATATATCTCTGTTGCAAAATATTCGTAAAACACATAAAAACGATATAAGTAAATTACCACACTTGGTTGGCAGATCTTTATCAAAAGTTGATCAAATTGAGAAATTTACCTTCGAAGCTTAAATATGAAATTTTACTATAAGTTTAATTCGTGCATTCTCGATATGTTAAATTTGGTATAATTACAATACCTCCCTTATCAAATATGCGATATGACGGTCGGTAAAATGTTTGATAAATTTATCACTAATATCATTAAGAATTTATGAATTCATAAATCGTAATAAAACGCAATGTACGCATAAGATCATTATTTTAATACAGTTTCATTTATTTGACAAATAATTATTGCGAATTCTATTCGACGATGAAGGTAAATGAAAAGTGAAAAGAAAAAAAGCAAAAAGAATAGAGAAAAAATAAGCTCTAATTGCTTACGGCCAATAAACTTCTCCATCAAACAACTTAAGCATGAACGAAACAAAAGAAAGAACGCTAGGAGAAAAATCCGCATAGCAGTAAAACATAATAGCGCGATAAATTATCGAAGTTGTAAACGAAATCGCTGCTAAATAACACCATAATATATCATACACAAATCTGGTTTTACGCGAGGCATTTGTGTTGTTTCACCCCCCGTATATGGTATATAGCGTGTGTTTGTTTCATATATGTCGCTATACCTAATATTAACATTTTTTTTTTCAAGCCTAGCCTAGCCTAGTAACGTATTTTTTCCCCTCTTCCAACATAAGCTGTATTATTTCACGGAGATGCAGTGTACAAGACAATTATATACGATTATCTAAGAAAATTATGTACAATATGTTTTATTGTATACAATATATTTTTAAAGAATTATTGGGTTGGTGCATAATTATCAGGCGTTTTTGTAGGCTGGTTATTTGTTAATAAAAATTGCTGTTTTGTTTACTTTTTTTTAATAAAAATATTATTTTTCATAATAAATATTATATATATAACGCGATTGATGCTACATGTAATAAACTTCTAACGTCTACAGTTCCGTTAGAAAGCATTTTCAGGCATATGTTTATTTGAAGTTTTTTATTTACATTACTCCTAGGAATCATCCGGTGTAGTTTTCTCCCGACGTCATAAATCACCCTATGTTGTTGCCCAAATGCTATGCAAGCTAAATTCTTTTACAAAACATTTTAATATAAAATATTTTGAACGAACACCTTATTTACGTATTGAGTATGCGGATATGCGTGCGGGCAAATAATTATAAAAAAAAAATTATAATAGTTTAGTTTTGTTATAGGTGGAACTGGGTCAATATATAATGTTAAGTACTTATTCATATTGGAAAGAATAACACAATCTCCATAAATTTTATGCGAAAATTATAATCGGGACGTCTATTTCACCCCTATGGGCCGTAAACTATACTAATGCACGCAATTTTTTTTAAAATCATTTGATAATATTATTAAAATCTGAAACAAAAAAAAAACTATTGAATATTCTTTTGTAATATATTTTTAATATTAGAAAATATCAGTTATTAAATTAGATTTTCTATTGTCTTTAAAGCTCCTTATCAGTTGGATCAGCTTACAGGAAAATCATATTGTTAGATTAATTTGTATTTAATAACAGAAATAAAATTAATTTTACCGATCATCACCTATAATAAAAAAGATATTGTAATCATACTAACTTAGATTTTTCCACGTAGAATACGTCGAAACGTCAATTGTTAATAAAAATTAATACAGAACTAAATCCTAAAGCCGTTTTATTTTAAAATAAATTAAATTATAAACAAACTTTGATAAATCAAAAAAACATATAAAAGTTAAATAAACTTCAATAGTCTTAAAAACTAAAAAATCGTAAAAAATACATTTGTGAATTAGAAATGAAAATTTCGTAATTACATTAAAATTAATTGCTCTTGTTATCAATATTTGATTTTTCACAATTTAGAGCTATAATAGCACAGCATCAAATTTAGTAATTTATCTCTGACACGATATCTACATTAGTTTATTGGCAGCATTTTTCCGCATTCACGTGAATATATATTCGTGACTTTTACAAAAATAAATATAATAAGTACAAAAAAAAATTCTATATCATTTATTATCATTAGCAATGCTATTACTGCAGAGCTTATTTCATAAATATTATGTATATTATATGTTCTAGGCTAATATTATCTAAATTGACATTTTGACGTAGAGAGAAAAACAAAAAAATTTACAATTTAGAGATAATTTTTTTAATTATATTTGAAAAGTTTACTTGTTAACTTAAATATACTGCAAAGAAATAAACGAGCAAAATAGTTTTTAATGTAATTTTGTACGGTTTCCAAAAATAGCTACAAAATTATAATATAATGCCATGTTAGACTTTTTTAGTTACTGTTAATAATAATATTGATTTAGCATATATATAATATCGTTTTTATTTACAAATGTTCATGAAATTATTTTACATACTGCTTACATATATTTGAAATATTTGCTACGGTAATAAAAACTTTGTATTATTTATTTTTGCTTGATAAATGAGTATATTCATATTTACTTACCATGAAGTATGAAAACAAAATTCTGAATAACTTTTAATTAACCAAATTATACTAATTAAATACTTATATAAACTGAAAAAAAAATATTTATTTATTCAATAACAATTAAACTATTAATATTAGTAAAAATTTTAAAAAAATGTAAAACTTTTCGATAAGATAAAATTAGATAGCAATTAATGTAATATTCAAAATAGTAAATTTATTAATTATTTCTGAAATTTGAGATGATGCATAAAAAATTGCGATTTTTTGAGATCGTTGAAGGTACATTTACAGTGCTTCATTTTTACCAAACATTGTGTTTATGTTTTTAAGCTATAATTATTTTCTTTAATTATTTAGAAATAAATTTTAAAGTTAATATAACAGTTAAGAACGGCAATATCACATTTTCCCTAGCTAAGTTAAAATATGTACCACTTCAGATTGCGGGACAATATTGTGTAAACATACAATTATTGCACGATGCCATATTCCTGTGTCGTAAATTCTATATTGTCTGCAATAAATAAAACTAAATTATGATTTTCATAGCAGAATTTTCATCAATAATTTCTCGAACCGCAAAACGCAGTAATCGCGTATAAAATATGCAAATTCCATCTTAAGATGTCAGATAACAAAACAATATTCACTACACCAATATGCTTATGAATATTTCAAGTCAGACTTAACATTTT
Source organism: Clivina fossor (assembly GCA_963966155.1). Taxonomy (NCBI): domain Eukaryota; kingdom Metazoa; phylum Arthropoda; class Insecta; order Coleoptera; family Carabidae; genus Clivina; species Clivina fossor. The sequence goes on from OZ014560.1 coordinate 14,803,308, forward strand.
CTTATATTCTTGTTTAACAGTGAATATACGCCTCAACTCCAACCCTCAACTTCTTCGTTGTTTTTTTTTTTGAATCTATTGACAGTTCTGTCAATATTTTTCGAACAAACAATAGACAGTTCTTGGAAAACAACCGTTCCTTGTTTTTCCTCTTTGTAACGCGTTTTCGTAACTAAACGAAAATAATAATTTACACCGTGTTACGGTCCTGTAATTGACGAATAACCGTTCATCAAATATGAATTAATATGAAATGAAACAATTTATTTTATAACAGTTGTTGTTACACCCGACATAAATAAAGGTTTATGTTCCGGTTGTAATGTTATGAATGTTTGTTTGTTATTTTTTTTTTTTTCGTTCTTTTTATTGAAAATTACTGAACTCACTTCTTCTGATATTAAATCGTAAATTGTTTATGATGTTGTATGAATGAAATTTTAATGAGAAAAAATTACAAATTAATTTTAACAGATCAGTTTTATGGTTTTATGTTTCCCTTAATGAATAATAAAAATGATAATATAAGCAATAATAAATTTGTATATTTTATTTAATTTGTTAGAATACAGAGTTCGACGCTTAATGTGATCACATCGAGACTCAAGATTTTTGATAACAATAACTAATTGATAATAATATACGAAAAATATATAAACATAAACACAAATTTTTGTTGACTAGTAATATGTAAGTAAAAATAAATAAGTATTTATTTTACATATACAAATACTCGTATGTTCGTAACAATGAAAAAAAACCGTTTTTATTTTTTGATAAATTTATTTAAATTAAAGAAATATTTGTTATTGAATTTTTTATTAAAATCAAAGAAATGTTTTTTTATCGTGGTAGTGACTTATTTCTTAGTTAAGTTTGTTTGTTTTTTATTTGCATTTATTTTCCAGGTAAAGGTTCATGTTTAATGAAACAATACGTCGAAGTTAATTAAAATAAAACAGAACGTTAGGCTAAAACAATTTTGCTTTAATAATATGAGTTTCGAAAGATTTATTTTAATTTCACATATTTAATTTAAATGTTTCATATAACACACAATGTAAAAAATGCATGTGTTGTAAATGTAATTGTTCATAAAAAAATTAATATTACGTTAATTATTACAGTAAAATTACAAAATGTTGTTATATTTACTATTAAAGCCTATGTAAAATTACATAAATTTAAGATATATGTTTTACAGTGCATTTATAATCCCATCATCTCAAAAAAAAACAAAAATTATTATTTAAATTTGCAAAAAAAAAGCAGTCTTGTAAGCGAATTTCTATTGTGCCTGTAGATTGGCAAAATTTAAAAGTGAAAATTGTACGCAGCGCCTAGCAGCATAAATCCATAATGTGTATGTGTGTATGTATAAGTGCGTTTGTTTGGATCTGGCAAACGATCTTTTGTAATGATAATTTTACAGGAGGAACCGTACATCATGATGCGCACACCAGAACAAGGCGAGGTCCTGACGGGCAACGATCGCTTCGAAGGCTACTGCAAGGACCTAGCCGAGCTGATTGGCAAGAAGCTCGGCATCAATTGTAAGTTACGAGCAAGTTTATCAGGCACTTATTCTTTAACACTAGAACATTACTGTTTTCTATTAACAATAAGTCTGTCCACTTTTTTTTTATTTGCAATTTAGAATCCATTATATAAAATAATACGCATATATTTTCTACAAAATTTATTTACCATATGCCTTAAAAATATTATTAAAATTTATAGTTAATCTTATAGTATTTCGTATTCATAATACTGAAATAAAATATTTAATATTTTACCACGATAATAATAAATAAAGATTAACTACTAACTCGAGAATAAATTCATAATATTCCTAGGATAACTAATCGGAGAATAAAAATATTTATATTATTACCAAGATGTAAAATCACACTTTAACTTAATGACTACCGTATTTATCTTGAAATTAATGTTATGTTTTAGCCCGCACTTGCTGGTTTTAAACTTATGTTGTTGGTTTTATTGCAGCTAAAAATTGAGTTTATTATAAACTTTAATATATTTTTTTTCTGTTTTCACAAGCTTCCAGCTAACGCTGTTCAAAACTAATAGCTTTACGTTTATAACAAAACACGAATTTCGAAATAAGTAAGAAATTATATTCACATTATATTCGCTCATTAAATCGAACAATAATAAATTTGTAAATATTGATCGCATTTATTGAAAAATAAACAAATCCAATTCCACTATTCCGAATGATATAGTACATAAATCACAATTTAATATAGTAGCACGTAGTCAAATAAAATAATGTAAATACATAAAATACGTACGTAAATATTTGTTTTCATATCAAAACATTCCAGTTAATCCTGTAAGATACACATATTATTGATATGTGTTTACTAACTCAGTATTGTTTGAATAAAACTATTAATTTTTTTTTTATCGAAATACGTATTGTATATTCATCACAATGGCTGGTATTAAGAGCCCGATTTTTAGGTGTTCATTTGTTTAGTCCTGACTCTTATAGCAGTTGCATTGTTTTAAAATATGTATTAGTTAAAACTAATTTTAACAAGATTAGAAGTATATGGGTAAACCCATATATAGACTACTTTGACATTTCTCGAAAAGTTGGCAACACTGTATTTTAATAATATTATAATTTATGTGGGCACTAGGAGATACTTTTCTAAAAATTTGATCAAAATCGAATAAATAATGTAGCCACAATAAATTTTTAAAAAAATTTGTGATTTTTTTTCTCGATAAGTTGGCAACACTGTATTTTGTTAAAATTGCATAATTTATTTAGGCACTAGGAAAAACTTTTATGAAAATTTGATTAAAATCGGTTAAATATAATGGTCATAATAAATTTTTTTAAATTTTATTAATTTTTTTCTCGGAAAGTTGGCAACACTGTATTTTGTTAAAATTACATAAATTATATGAATACTAGGAGAATCTTTTGTGAAAATTTGAGTAAAATCGGTTGAATAACATGGCCATAATAAAAATTTTAAAACTTTAGTAATTTTTTTCTCGGAAAGTTGGCAACACAGAATATTAATAAAATTATGTAATTAATGGGAGCATTAGGGAAATCTTTTCTGAAAATTTGATCAAAATCGGATAAATAACGTAGCCAATATGAATTTTTAAAAACTTTAGTAATTTTTATCTCGGAAAGTTGGCATCACTGGAAAAAACCAAAACCACATGACCATCTTGGGCACTAGACAAATTTATCCTGAAAATTTCATTAAAATCGGTTGAACCGTCTAGGAGGAGTTGCGATCACAAAATTTGGTCTGACGACCGAGCGAGCGAGCTGACGACGCACATCCATACACCCACATAAACTAAGTTCAGATTCGTCATCTAGAGGCTATATGAAGGATTTCTATACAATTTTTTTTTTTTTTTGAAAATGTTACAGACACCGTACCAAACGCTATACTACTTTTTCCTTGCAGTCAAAGTAGTAAAAACGAGCTTGTAATACAGGCCAATATCTTTTATATTTATTTACTTTTTATACTGTATGTATAGACAAAAAATCTATTTTTTTTTTAATATTATATAATAACATTAATAATTTCTTGAAATTACTTAATTTTAAAATGTACTTTTGTTTTCAAACCTGATGCATGATGGATTTAATTTACAAATTTAAAATTTATGATTTAAAATTTTAAATATAAATAATATCAAATACCGAGCAGAAGTTCATAATGCATTTAAGAAATTTACTATTGTATTTTATAGTTAAATAATTATTAATTATTAATACTAAATTTATTTAGAAAAAACCCTTAATAAATGTCAAAAAAAAATATCAGCTAAACATTCAAAGTTATTGTTATATATCGCCAGTTTGAAACAAAACTATACAATCTCTAGTTTTGGTTTCGAAATAATTTTTCCATAAACATATGAACAAAACAAAAAAAAAATGAAGAAAAGCTAGTTCCGTTCCAAACTGAGGATATAATCTATTGTACGATTAGAGAATTAGGTCCCCCGTTAATGCAAGTCGATGAATTTCAATTGCAGATGAACTACGCATCGTAAAAGACGGCAGTTACGGTGCCGAAAATCCAGAGGTCAAAGGTGGCTGGGATGGAATGGTCGGCGAATTGGTCAGACAAGTGAGTTACAATTTCTTACTACTTAACCGCACCATCTACCGCATAAATTTTTCCTGCTTTCTAATGCCCCCCCCCCCCATATCTGCCTGTCTTTGCAATTGATCCGAAATTGGGTACCTTACTATCTATTTTAGATGAAACATAAATTCGATGGTTCTAAGAAATTCTAGTTGTAAAAAATCCAGTCAAACAATTACTAAAAGTTATTTTCCTCGATTCTTTGACATCTTATGTCGGGTTTCATAAATAACAGAGGTAATAGTAATTCGTCAAAAGTAATAATAAACAAAAATTAACAACTAATTCGAGAATAAATTCAGGTTAAGTTATTTTATCAATGTTAACAGAATATATGATTATTCCTAGAATAATTAATTGGAAAATAAGAATATATATTTATTATTATCTGGGATTAAGTAGAGTTTTTCTAAAAATTGAGTTGATATAACTAAGTGATATTTTTTTCATGTTCTATCGATATTTTTCAAATATTACTTAGAAATAGTTAGTAATGAAAAGTAGTATTTCTGTTTACTGCTAAATTATGTACAATATTTTTTTGTTTTTTAAAGAGATCTTTACAAGTTAATCATTGTTTTTTACCAAAAAAAAAAAAAAATTGGAATTAATGGCTGATATTACAAGCTCGGTTTTTTGTGTGTTTTAGTTCATTTGTTTAGTCCAGCTCTTATGACAATTACGTTGTCTTAAAACCGGTATTAGTTAAAACCAATTTCTTGGTCAAATATCATTGTAGTAAATTTTACTCTAGAAGTTAATAAATTCATGATCAACAAATTTTATTTTAGTATTATGTCCAATATAACCAAATTCTCGTTGTCAGATCCTGTGTAGTTTTTGTCTCTGTCACTATTTTTATACATTTTACAAGTGCTTTTTATCGATTTAAAATTTTTATTTAATCTATTGAAAGTTAACATAGTAAAAAAATCTATCAGAATTCATTATATTAAAATAAAACGGCTTTAGGTTTCAGTTCTGTATTAATATTTATTAATTCAGAACTAGAGCCGTTTTATTCTAATAACGAAAGTTATTTTGACAAATGTCAAAATTCTCAGTCGATAAATCTTCCAAGAGTTATTTCCAAGTTCTTTGAGAAACCACAGATTAAAGTAACTCATTACGTAGCTATCTTATAATTTACTTTGGTGTTCATAAAACTGAACCATATAGAAATAAAATTATAAATTTATAAGATTTTAAAGTACAATCATTCTAAATTAATCAATATTGAATTATTATATCAGATTCGGAATTTCCAAATTTATCAAAAAACCATACAAGTTTATGCTAATATAAGACATGTATTCTAATCATGTATGTTTAGATATTTCATACTATCAAAATAATAATTTCATATTTTACAAAATAATAATAAAGCTACATCCATAAAAAGGCTTATTAAATTTGAATAAATTATGAATACAAAATTTCGTTGCTTTTCAACAAAATTATTTCATATTTTTCAATGAAATGTATTATAAAAAAAGGTATACATTCATCGTACACAAATTTTTAGATTATTTTCACTAAAATATTAATAAATATGCATTCATTTTCCTGTATAGACAAAATTTATTCGATATGTCCAAATTTAACTCTTCTATAAATATTGATGTATCCTAAAATGTTCACTAAAATCATGTTGTTATTTCGCGGTCTTGCTCTGAATTTTCTATAAGTCTATATTTAGGAACTATTAATGTCTATAATATATATATATATACTGCAGAAATTATAGGTACAAATAAGCAGGAGATATTGAATTTCTAAACTAAGCGACGCAGCGAACTAGCTAGTACATAAAAGTTGTATTATGTAATGAAAGCTAACAGAGTTTTAATTTTAACGAAGACGACTAGCAAATTTTCATTTTCCCTTACAAATTCACATTTACAACTAATTTTTTTTCTTATTTAATACCAATAATCTTTTCAGTGTTACATACATACATACATACACAATCACGCCATATACCCAAAAGGGTGTGGCACAAACTCTTTTCATTATCCCGAAATCAGTCGCCTCCAAACACTCCTATCCAAACAAGTGTTGAAGATTTTAAATATTCATACTTGTATTTTGAAAAATAAATGAGTTATTTTTCTATATTTAAAAGATGAATAGTCAAAAATAAACTAACAAAAAAATGTTTAAATCAACTAATTATATTCTATTATTATAGTTTTAGGATGGTTCAGTCATCTAACAAAAATTAAATGTTCTAAATTACTCCTATGTGATCTAATTCTAATAAAAATATTTGTGATATTTATAAAAGGATATATAAATTAGCAAATTACATTTACTCTAGAAGATAGAATAAAGTATGTGGAACATATGCTCCATTTAAGTCTCATAAATCCAATTTAATCCTTAGTAGCTTTTACCCGGCTATAAATTCCGACAATCACACCAAAACGTTTTACCTTAAAACGAATAGGTGTTAATTACGGAAAAAACGAAAAAATAAAATCGTATTCATTGCGATAGTTCACAGCGTTTAAACGGAATATAATATATTTTTTTCTCTCATAAAATAATAGTTTTAAGTTTTAAAATAATATTAAAAAAACTCACATTGAAAAATTTATAGTAATTATAAAATTATAAGTTATATTTAACATTCTCAAAAGCCCTTTTTTTACTAACAATTATAAATCGCAAATATTATTTAGTGGACTATTATTAAATTAAACAATATAAATTATTATATAAAATAAATATGAATATTTTAACAATTCAAATAATTAAAAAAAGTTTTATTTAAATCAAACAAAAAGCTTCTTACTAGATTTCTTTTTAAATATCCTTCAATTTTTCGTTACAAACATATCGTAACTCTTAAATCAGTGTCGAACATGTTCGCTCATTACGCATTCTGGTGGCGCAATGACGGTAATATTATTGTGTCATCCTCCGACGGAAAATTAATGCAAATTTCATCGTCGATGGGCGGCCAACTGTACAAAGTTCACTAAGCGTTCTCGAGGCGTCGGTAAGTGCATATTAATAGAGAGACGTGCGTCGCCCATCGTAACAAAAACGCCCATATTCTTGATATGTACCTGCACGAGAAAACGACGTTTACCGTAGAAATTGTAAAAAGTTTCCGAACAGATTTTCTTGTACAGGTATTATAAGTCTGAGTTAAGTTTCACTTCAGTCGGTATTTCGTAAAATCGATACATAAGTTTATGAAAGATTTTTAGTTTTAAAGAAAATTTACTGTTGCGTTCCTATTTAAACCGGCATCGCCAAAACATAATCCTAAGGTTTTTTTTTTTATTTTATAATTTTGCTTTGGAGCACAATAATTAGTACTTTAAAATACAACTAATTTATTTATTTAGTTATTCCAAACAGGCAACAGCCCAATTAAATGGCGCAAATAAGCTTATAAAATATAATACATAAATTATCTGAAAAACAGTAAGTGTGTACAATGTGTAAATAATTAAAAAATACGAAGAAAACATGAAAAAATATCTATACATAGTTATTTCGAACTTATTAAATAAATGACAAATATGATAAAATTGGAGACTTTGTTAGAAGGTTAGAGTGAGCAATAGGCAAAATAAAAAGTATTTGTAGTTCTTGTAGAGGAAGAAAGAAGAAATTGTAATCATATACTTTGCACTAAACAATTGCACTAAAACACACAAAAACCATGATTGTCGTATCAGTCAATGTGTCTAAAATAAATTTTACAAAATTATTTATAGGTAATTAATAATTAACCGTTTTGCTGCAGTACGCAAGCAATTAATGTTCGTAAATTTATTTCCATTAAATAATTAAGTATAATTCGTGGAAAAGTGAAAATATATGAAAGGATTTGTTGTTGCGCATTTGAAATAATCTTAAAATTTATGAAGTTACCCAGAGCGCCAATTTAGCTAGTCACGATATTACTTCGAAAACAAAGCATAATATTATAGAATGCATAAGCATTTCGTTTATTATACGTACAGGGACGTAATAAAAAAAAACTTTATTATTACTTTATTGTGTAAATTAATTAATGAAACAGAAACATTAAATTATAATAATATTTTAAATTTTTTCAAATCAGTTTTATACTAATATAAACTTGCAATATTGTTAACTTAAAAGTGTAGGGGTTTATTAAAACCAATATAAGCCAAAACTATACTGTTCAGAAAATATCTTTACTCAATCAAACATATTTTCTAAAGATTGTAGTTTTGACTTTTGGTTTTAATAAACTCTCATACTTGGGCTATCCCATTTTAATTATACATATATTATATTCATTCACAACTTAATATATAAAATAAAAAATAAAACTCTACACTTTCAAAAAAACAGTAATTTTACATACAAACCTAGGGCAATTAATTTACACCACTTTAGTATATAAATTTACAGATGTCAGTATCTTTACAAAATGTACGTAACGTTATTCACTTCAGTATTTATGTATATAAATAATCTGTTTAAAATACTAAAATATTTTGTACTATTTTTTGTGTTTGTAAAAATAATACAAAATAGTTTAGTATTTTTACAGGTTATTTATATAAATACTGAAGTATAATGTAAATACTTTCCTGAAATATCAGTAAATAATATTACATACATAGTAAAAAAAATTTCAGAACTTATTATATAAAATAAAACGGCTTTAGGTTTAAGTTCTGTATTAATATTTATTAATAATCGACGTTTCAACGAACTCAATGTCCGTCTTCATGAGGAAAACTAATATAAATATCATTTACTTACTTACTAAGTAACAGAACATAGAAACTAGTTACTAATTTATAAAATTTTGAGTTCGTCAAAACGTCGATTATTAATAAATATTAATACAGAACTTAAGTCTAAAGCCGTTTTATTTTAATAGTACATACATTTTGTTAAAATACTGACGTCTATAACTTTACATATTAAACTGGTGTAAATCAGTTGACTCAGATTTGTATGTAAAATTAACATATTTTCTTTTACATTGTACTAGTTAATAATTAAATAAAATAAAATAAAGTTTACATTGTGTTCAAAATGCACAGCAAAAACTTACAGCTATAAATCTAAAAGCAATGATTAAAAAACTGCAAATCGTCCCATTAATGGGACAGTTCCATCAATCACCAATGTCTATTATGTAAATATTTGCATGAATATTAAGTGCCAGTCATCGTACTAGTTTCAGTTCGCTCTTTATTTCGCTTCAATAGGTTCATTCAACAAATTTTATTTCGTTTTTTTTTTTTTGTATGTTAAACTACAGTTAGAAACAAGTGACATATTTTTTATTTAAGTAAGTAAATATTCAATGAATAAATGATAAAATTGACAGTTTTGTCGTACTATACCATGATGTCAAATCAATATTATAGAAATACTGTTTTATTTTCTAATGTTTCAACTAACTTTTAGTAATCACCACTTCCGAACTTTTTTTTTTAGATCAGATAAAGAATTTGTAATATTTTTTAAAATCATAAACAAGATCATTTCTTATATTTTTTTAATTACATTATAAAAAGAGTTAACATAAATCCAAAATATTTAATTAATAAAAAAATATATGCGAGGTACACAGAAATTTACTTTACCAATTTTATTATTTAATAATTTATATAAGATTGATATTGATATTTTAAATATATGTGCGTTCAACGAGTGAAAATCATGTATATCCAATAATATTTTATAATAAATACTAAAAAAAAAAATGTTACCGATAAAATAGGTAGAATTTTGTTAAGAATAATAATGAAGTTTCCTATTTTCCTCACATAAAATTGCAACGCATGTTGAAGAGTGTAAAAGATATTATTCCTGTTCAATCTTCGAGAACACCCTGTGAATGCGGTAAGGATTATGTTCAATAGACAGGTAGAACTGTTTCTACTAGATTAACAAAACTTAAAAGGTCAATACTTCTAAATCATTCAGATAAATCTGCTATTGCTCAATATGCGTTCGAATATCTTCATAACGTAAAATTTGAAGATACTGCAATAATTTCAAACCTATCAATATTAACAGTAGATTAATAAGAAAGGCAATTGAAATATATAAGGAAAAAGACAACATCAATAACTGTAAAAACATCGAGTTAAATAAAATTTGGCTTCCATTAATTAAAAATCTACAAAATTATTATTATTATTATTTGTTACCTAGTAACTTGTTTCCATGTACTGTTATTTACTGTAATGTTATTCGTATCAGTTTTCCTGATGAAGACAAGCGTTGAGTTTCGTCGATACGTTGATTATAAATAAATTTTAATACAGAACTTGAACCAAAAGCAGTTTTATTTTTTATCTTAATAAATACCTTGGTTAGGGTAAACCCCCATTAATTCTATAGGACAAAAGTTTCAGAAGTTGTACATTTTCTAGTGAATTGAAATCGAGTACCGAACTATAGCACAGTACTCCAACGAAACTTTTTAATTTAATATAAAAATCTCAGAAAGTTTTTTTACTATGTTAAATATAATTTTATTATTATATTATTTTTCTACAGACTAATCCTATTTATTACAATAGTATGTCAGCAAATTACATTTACCCGATGCTATTATAAACAGTTAACTATACGACCCTGACCAAACGGAATAGTAATAGACATTAGGCATTAGTAGATAGTTAGGTATATAGCGTTAAGTGTACTTGTATTCGGAATATATATATATATATATATATATATATATATATTGTAAGGTATTTGGTATTAGCAGTCCAATAGCTGTAAATTATGAATGCAGGTTATAATTCTTGGGGTAGAAACGACGCGAACGGTTGGTATGCTATGGCAATATTACCCCGGTTGTTGTTGCAGCCCTATAACAAATCAACTACTCACACCCCCTCCCCCTCTTTCCCAACCATCGACCCTCTATAACTGGCTCTTACAGTATTCTAATTATAATTATTAATCAATACTAACGACATACGTATATATGCCAAAACATACATGGTGATGATGCAAAGACTGTGAAATGAACTGATAGGTTATTGGAATATATTCGATGATGTAAAAAATAAAATAATATTTTTTTTTTATATTTTAAAAATATCTTTTTTTACGACAAATAGGTTACACAAAAAGAGATTGTTTGGCTGTGGGCTAATAAACCGCACTATTTACAATGCAAATACAAATTGTTAAATGACTATATTTTATGTTCTACCTAGGTATTACGAGATCTGATAAAAAATGATATATCTGTAAATATTTGACTGGAATTTTATTAAAATAGGATACATCAGTGGCGCAACCAAGGGGGGGGCCGACGGGCCTCGGCCCCCCCCCAAGGCTAGCAAAATTAGCACAATTTTTATTCGTTTAGTCATATATTCAGCAGTCATTTCTAACGCTACAATTATTTACCCCAAAATATTGAGCCAACATTCATTATTTTAAACTATTAAATATTCGATTCATGTAATATAAAGTGGAAATCTGGTTAGTATTTGCTTTTTTTTTGATTCTTCAAGATAAAATCCTTGGGCCCCCCCCAAGACAAAATCCTGGCTGCGCTACTGGGATACATGAATAGCATTTTAGCAAATGTAGCTAATTTGTAGAGTAGAAAAAATTTATTTATGTTCATTAGAAACTTTCATACTGCAAATTTGCAAAAAAATTAATTAAAATCATCTCATCAAATTCATGTTATCAGAAAAAATTTAAATTTGTCGCCTAGTATTATTATTTGTATGTAAGTATAAGTATAGTCTACGCCACGAGAATATGGCAATGGACAATAATTGTACGTTTATATGATAAGCAAATTGAAATGTAACATATTTTATTTATTTATTTATGTATTGATAAAAATGAAGTACTGCAAAAATATTTCTCGGATAAAGCTGAGACATACTTCACATTATATATTAGTTTGACAGCTAAATTAAAAAAAAAATCAGAGAACAGTTAGGTATATCTTAGGAAAACAAACATTTACTACTACCTTATGCCTTGTGGCGTAGACTATAAAAGCATAAGCAATAAACAGAAAATATAAATTGATATATAATATAATTTCATCTCTTTTAAATCTGCAAAGTAGAGAAATTTAAATCCTGCACCAATTTCCAATATTTACCAATACGATAAAACAAGAGTCAAAAAAATCAAAAATCTAGTCAATAAATAAAATAAAATCATATATCGGCTATATGAAGAAAAAGGGGTTGGGGATGGGGGGTGGGGGAGGTAAAAGAACTCGATAAATTGATGGGAGCGAGGCATTGATTGTCGTTGCAGGAGGCGGACATTGCGATCGCTCCAATGACAATAACATCGGAACGGGAGCGTGTGATCGACTTTAGTAAGCCGTTCATGTCGTTGGGCATTTCGATTATGATCAAGAAACCGATCAAGCAGAAACCGGGCGTATTCAGTTTCCTCAATCCGCTGTCCAAGGAGATTTGGGTGTGCGTTATTTTCAGCTACATTGGCGTCAGCATCGTTCTATTCACCGTATCCAGGTTTGGTTCTTTACTCTCGCTCGCTCTCTCTCTCTCGCTCTCTCTTCGCCTCTTTACATTATTTTGCTTCTTTTTTCTTTCCTGTCCATGTATACACAGTGCACAATGCTCATTTTATTGTATATCATCATTTTTCTTGACAAAAGGATTTATTTGCTTTTAAAATTGTTTTATTTAGTTTTGGAAACTAGTTAAAATCAAAAATAACGATTCATTCAAATTATTCCACTTTGACAGTTTTGAGATTTATCTAGATAATTCGTTATCTATTATCGTATTTAGATAAATTTACAATTTTATATTTATTATCTAATCCAGATTAATTTCTTATAATATATTGTAAATAAAGTTGTCGTATTTAAAAGTTTTCCTTAGAATAGAATTGTATCTAGTAATTATTTACAAATTTTTCAGTCACTTGTTTAATTTTCTAATCAATCATCAATCAATTTTAATATATAAACATATATTTCAATTTAATATATAAACATATATTTCAATTGTAACAGTCATCTATTATGTAATAATTTAACACATCTGCAATTTAATTAAATTTTATAAACTTTTCTAACTAGTAAAGTAGTATTATTTTAAGAATATGTTTTTGTGTAAAATCAAAATTTATATAACTCTTAAAAATATCAATAACAATTATTTTTTAGTAGCAATATAGAAATTTTTTTATTCTTCCTAATAATATGTGCATATAATTTGAAAATTACCTAATTCTCTATTATCTACAATAGATAAACTTTTGTTCCGACATCTGTTAGTTTATCTAGATAATAAAATATACTATATTTTTATCTAGACTTATATTTTCTTTATCTGTCCCAAAACTGTACTTTGATATACTTTAAAAATCATGCATATTAAAACCGTTGCTTCTGAAGTAAAAACTTGGTTTATAAAATATACTACTATTAATTTTTTAAGTAACTGATCAGAATAAATAGTTTCGAGATGATTTAAGCTATAATTATAAATTAACTTTAAATATTACTCACGTTTTTGTTTTATGAAAAATACTAAATATTAAATGTAATTATATTTACTTTATAAAATACTTTTCATTTTATAATTTATTTCTAATACTCAAAGATCAATCATAAATATCGAAGTTTCTAAGAAGTTCGGAAAAAGTTTCTACAACTCTTGATATAATTTCAATAAAATTGTGGAGAAGTTTTTAAAAAGTTCCAAGAACAAATCAAAGTAGAAAACGATTCTGTTATTATACAAGCATAATGGCTACTGGAATATAAATATTAATTAAATTTATATTTTTCAAATTATTCAAACGACTTTTTACTACTTCAATAAATATATCAAAAAGAAAATTTCATTTCAATTTAATAAAACTTCTAATAACACATGTTCTAATATATTTAATATTTTATTAAAATTCTGAACCTTTTATTTGAAATTGGAAATTATATGCTGTGCTCATATCAAAACACAAAAATTGAAAGAGCGCAAATATTTAACATAAACAAAAATTTTGTAAATATAAAAATTTCAGTAGTAAAATAAAACATTTTATCTAAATTATAAAAGTTTATCTCATAACTATAAGACCCGGTTGCACAAAGCATTATAAATGCATTAACCAACTGTTACCTAGTTAACTCACTGATTAACTTAATAATGTTTTGTACAACTGGGTCTAAATATTATTTCAATTCCAATATTCTTTTTGCTTAAATCTTTCTTTAATACCAGTCCATAATTATTGCACATTACTTCAGAAAATCAAATTGTAAAAGCTCTGCTAGTAGAAGCAGAATACTGTCCCTATTGGTTATTTAGTGTCAGTATTTGAGTTATGCGATAATAAAGGTAGCATTCCTAGGAATTATATTTCTGCGTTCCAGCTACCAAAATAAACTCTCATTCCTTGCACAGATTCAGTCCGTACGAATGGCGTCTTCTGCATCTAACTGGTGAACATCGCGATCCAGGCGGTGGTCAAGGCCACGGCGGTTCCATGGCAAACGACTTCTCCATCTTGAACTCCTTGTGGTTCGCTTTAGGAGCGTTTATGCAGCAAGGCTGCGACATCTCGCCCAGATCTGTATCGGGCAGGATTGTCGGTTCGGTGTGGTGGTTCTTTACGCTAATACTTATCTCATCGTACACTGCTAACCTTGCCGCGTTCCTCACCGTCGAAAGAATGGTGGCGCCGATAAACTCACCGGAAGATCTCGCCAGTCAAACGGAAGTCGAGTATGGAACATTGTTTCATGGCTCCACGTGGGATTTCTTTAGGGTAAGTTTTCTTTGAATATACTAGATTTTTTTTTGTGATTATATGTAAAATTAGAATTTCGTATAAATCTTGCAAAAAAAAGGATTTAAGCTTTTTACACATCAAAATTATTCAAGTTATGTTACCTTTTCAAAATATTACTATTTATATATGTTATAATACATAAAAACTTAGTAAAAGCAGATTAAGATATATTTATAATTCTAAAATAAAGATAAATATATTGTTTGTACAAAATGTTCATATAAAATTTGACTTATATCATTAACATCTTTTATATATATATATATATATATATATATATATATATATATATATATTTGTTTTTAAGATTTTTAGAATGAAAACAAAAATGTAGCCATGTTTATTATAATCATTTCATATTATTATTTTTTAAGTCAACTACATTTACTTAATATTTTTTTCTTATATCTACAAATAAAATATATTTAACTTGAAATACGATACATACTGATACATATACTCGAATTTTAAGAGTCATAAAATATAAAGTATCCATGAAAATTGATTTTTATTGAAATACCCGATGTATATTCTCGCAGTAAACATATTTTATAAGCTGTCTTGATAAAATGCAAATCATACGTTATTGTAAACAAACCAATGGCAATATCTTAGTAATTTTATTAGAAATATCTTCAATTCTTATCGACATCAACTACAATTTCTCGTCAATTTATTAGTCTATTCTTATAAAATCGATAAATTATGATCTGTGTAACATGGTAGCCAATATTGATTCTGTTTTTGTCTATTACCAAGATACACTGATTTGCCATGTTTGATTCTACGGAATGATACAAATTTATTACTTCGTTCTGATTTTCTTTATAGCATTTCCTTCTAATTTCTTTGTTGCTTCACTGTTAAATAGTAAATTGAAATATAAAAGCAACTAATATCAAATAATAATATATAATACAAAATTTTAAGCGCCAGTTGCTAAGTACTTTGTCAGTTAACAATGTGGTCAAATGGTCAATCAAGCATACGTTTCAAAAACAATAATAATAATAATAATATAATAATAATACGTTTATTAAAATAGCTTGCGCTAATACAAAATTTATCTAATATAATTAACCATGGATTTAGTTAAAAACCATTTATGTAGCTGGCCCTAACAAATTATAATACCATATAAAAATAATTATATTTATTAATTAATTTATTAATATTTATTAATTATCGACGTTTCGACGAACTCAACGTCCGTTTTCAGCAGAAAAACTGATATAAATGATATTTACAGTAAATAACAGAATATAGAAACAAGTTACTAGGTAACAAATATGTAACTAGATCATAAATTTTTTTAATTAATGGAAGCCAAATTTTATTTTAATCAGATACTCTAACGCATGATAAATCTGCTATTGCTTCATGATGTGAAATTCGAAAATACTGTAATTATTGCAAGAGCCATCAATATTAACAGCAGATTGATAAGAGAAGCAATAGAAATTTATAAAGAAAAAGATAAGTGAAGGCACTGATTTAAGTAAACTTATTAAAATAAATTTTTATGATCTAGTTACTTATTTGTTACCTAGTAACGTGTTCCTATGTTCTGTTATACTGTAAATCTCATTTGTACTTTCCTAATAAAGACGAGCGTTGAGTTCGTCGAAAAGTCGATTATTAATAAATATTAATACAGAACTTAAACCTAAAGCCGATTTATTTTATATAATAAGTAATAAAAGATTTTTACTAGGTAATAATATACGTCAAATATTTGACACTTTAATTATTTTTTCATTGAAATGTATATATGTGAACGACCATCTTTTTGTATCACACGATATTTCAGTAACAAGAATTTGTTTATGGATTTCTATACAGTTTTGTTTTCTCTAATACTATTACCTAATATTTTTTGAAAAATCAATGAATGTTGGTTTGTAAAGGTCTTTGCGACATTATGTTACTAGGTCAGCGTGTACACTACAGGGAGGCATAAGTCATAATGCTTGTTACTATTTTATCAATATTCCAATTTGGGAATTTGTCGGATTTCTGTAAAAGTTATCTAGACATATTTCATATTCAACTAACCGCTTAATTTTGATATAGTAGATGTAAATATTTACTGATCCAGCAGTCATTATAAAGTCTTTATGCAGTTGGAAATTATCGTAACATAATAAAAAGGTTTCTATTAATTAATAATAAAAAAAATCATACACTGTAACAAATAACACAGTATATATCATCAGTTTAAAGGTAAAAGTCACGAAGTATAGTTTTTCTAATATTGAGTTGAATAACTAAGTGACAATTTTTTTTATGTTCTATCGATATTTTTCGATTATTACTTAGAAACGATTATTAATGAAAAGTAGTATTTCTGTTTACAGTAAAATTCTGTACAGTATTTCTCTTTTTTAAAAGAATTATTCACAAGTAAAACATAGTTTTACCTCAAATAAAAAATTTAATTCACTGAGTTTTACCTTTAGACCGATAATATTACGAAAAGTGTAAATTATTTATTTTCAATATAATTCTTTTTTTTTAATTAACACTTTAATGCTTAAATAAAATATAAATATCGTGTTCCAATTATTTTTGTTATAAACAACTAGGAATTTTTTTTAAAGTAGTAAAAAATCTTTCTGAACTCATTATATAAAATAAAATGGCTTTAGGTTTAAGTTCTGTATTAATATTTATCGATAAACGACGTTTCGACGAACTCAACGACCGTCTTCATCAACAAAACTGATACAAATGATTTTACAGTAAATAACAAGTTACTAGGTAACAAAATAAGTAACTAGATCATAAAAAATTGATAAATTTTTAATTAATAGAAGCCAAATCTTACTTATTTTATTTATCAATCATTGTAAAGACACTGATATAAATAAAATTTGATTTTAATTAATTAAAAATTTATAAAAAATTTGTATGATCTAGTTACTTATTTATTACTTAGTAACTTGTTTCTATGTTGTTTATTAACTGTAAATATCATTTGTATCAATTTTCCTGATAAAGACGAACATTAAGTTCGTCGAAACGTCGATTATCAATAAATATTAATACAGAACTTAAACCTAAACCTATTTTATTTTAAAGTATTCTTCATTTTTATTTCAATATCATTTGTAATTTTTTAGAATTACATTTGTACACATTTCCAATCATCCTTTAGATATTTTTATAATTACATTTGTGGACATTTTCAAGGCCCCAAGTATATTTAAAAAAAAAAAACTCCATCTCGTTATATCCGCAAATGATTATTATATCAGTTGAATGTAAATTTTGATCATGGAGAGTGGAAAATATCTAACGTAGTAATAAAAAGTGTATGATTTATCGTAATATGTTAGCGTTCCCAAATCACCCTCTACTCAAAGATGTGGGAATTCATGAATTCGCGTAAACACGTGTTCGTGTCAACGTACGACGAGGGCATACGTCGTGTACGGATGTCAAAGGGCAAATACGCATTGCTCATCGAATCCCCGAAAAACGACTACATTAACGAACGGGAACCGTGCGACACAATGAAAGTAGGACGCAATTTGGATGCAAAAGGATTTGGAGTTGCTACACCGCTCGGCTCACCCTTAAGGTAAGTAATTTTTTTATATAAGAATAAGATAAGATCAAATAAATAATAGTACATTATATTATCACTATTTTGAAATCTTTCTATACATTTTTTTTACTACTCGTTTTGGGAAAACATATATACTGTGTGTAAAGATTACTGGATTTTTCTTTGACAATAAGGGGTTTTGATAGAAGCAAATTTTTTTATAAAGAATAAGTTTTTCTCATAAAACTCATATTAAAATTTTTTCCCTATAGGAAACCTCATCACTTTACACACTGTATATTTGACCAAATAGTAAATAATTTCATACAAAACTATCAAAATAGTTATACTATAACTTACTATTATTTATTTTTATTAAACAATTTATTTCTATCATAAAAACTCAATTTTACAGATCAAAAGCATGTTCACTTTACTGTACACTACTTAACTGATCAAAAATTAGTTATTTTATTCAATTTTTACATTATATTTCATATCTTCTGATTGTAATTGATTAGACATGTGATCACACAAACATTTTAATATTTACCTACTATAATAAAAATCATAATTTTCTTTCGCTATATATGTATGTGTATGTATCATATCCCCAACAGAGATGGAATAAACTTAGCCGTACTAAGCTTAAAAGAAAATGGTGAACTAACAAAACTAACCAATAGATGGTGGTATGATCGCACAGAATGTAAACATGGAGATAAACAGGTAAACATAATTCCTATTACATTTTTTTTATGTGTTTACTAGTTTTCGAAATGAATATTAAATTACCTATTTATATGCTAGTTTAAGATTACAGGTTTTTTTCCACTCTTCTTTTGTTTACTTGCAAACATCGTGAAACTAAATTTCTAATATTAAATTTCATAATTTAAGTGGACATTTACTTAATATATTACTTAGTTTATTAGTTTTATACTTATAGTTTTATAGATGATTATTGTGTTGAGCCCGAATATTTGTGGCTGAGGCTAAAGCAATCTGAGCGAAACACAAAAAATTCCGAATAATATATACGATTTTTTCTTCAAGCGTTATGAACAAAACCAAAAAAATATAAAAATATATACCAAGTAATCTTAAATTTACTAACAGTAGTAAATAATATGTATATGTACATATTATTTATATTTGTTATATGATTTGTGAGAATTAATGTTTCTTTGGTCAAATAAAGAATTTCTGACCATTGCATTTCTTGTACTTCTGCATACATTTTCAATAATCAAATTTAAATTCAAGCGAAAATAAACAATTCGCTTGTCAATTAACTTAGCTTGACTTAATAATTTTTAATATAGTTGTTTTATATAGTTTTAATATAGATGTCAAATTAAATACACTTGACCGTATTTCTTCGGTCGAATATGAAGTTTCTGACAAATCTTGGACTTCTTCACACATTTTTAATAATTAAATTAAAATCCAAGCAAAAATAAACAATGCAATTTTCAATTAACTTGACTTGAAGTAATAGTATGCCCAATATGGCCGACAAAGATGTCATATTAAATACGCTGGAAGAAAAAATACGTTAAAAATCATTGTATACAAAAATGTTTATTTCAGGAAAATGCAAAACTAACTATTTGATATTCGGAAACATGAACTTTTATATTTAATTATTTTCATGAACTAGATCTCAAATAACACTTCATTAAACACAGAATAAATCGTACAATTCAATACTGACATGAACTGACGTTTCTCAATTTTTTTAAATGCCTTTCAGCGTAAAACATTAATTTAACAAATGAATCCTGGCCGTCGTATTTTCCTGCAAAAAAAAACAGAAGAAAAAACTACGTTTCATCGTTAAAATTATTTACGTAATGCAACAGAAAAAAACTACCATGACTGTAAAGGGTAGAAAAAAAGAAATCGTTTTCTTCTTTTTTTTTTCTTTTGTAGAAACCTTTTTCATCATAGTAGACTTTGTATGTCCTTTTGTTTGAGAAAAATATATTTGACGAAACAGAATGTCAAATGTCGAATAAAGTCATTGAAGTCAACCGCAAATGAACATGGATTCCGTAATTTTTGTCATGTTTGTAATCTAGAAAATATTAAGTATGTATAAGAAATTCATGGACTGAATAATACTTGTAGACATTATACCAGGTGGTCCAGACCATTCACCTACCCCTTTTATAATTCAGGGGCTTGATATTTTTTAACAAAACAAAGGGCAATCTAACTGTTGTTTGTTAGGCGGTGAGCTTAGCTAATAACAAATATTCTGTGTTTGTTTCATGAACTCTCCCTATAGTATCTTTAGCTGATACATTATTACGACACGACGAGCAAATTCAAATTTGACATTTAACTTTAAAATTTATTTTCTTATTTATTATAAATAATTTTGATTTGAAACATATATTTATCTAGTTATTTTAATGTATATTTTTGATTAAAAAATAAAAAAGAAATATCCATGTTTTTCACTTTTTATAAATCTAAATTTTAATGTAACGAAAATAATTATATGCTATCAATCATTTTCATAACATTAGTGTAAAGAATTACAATGTATAAATTAGTTTTTTATATTGTCTGAGATTGAACTAAAAATAAAATCTGCATATTGTATTTTCACGAAAAACGTCTCGACTATAAACGCCCAACCACAAGGACAACGCAGGTTGCAAAATTATATTAGTTTTACCGAGATTAAAAGTAAACACACTAATCTGTTTATCTCATAAATAATAAACTAGAAAACTTTCATATTACCAACCACATTATTTCACAGAATGAAACGAAACTTTTATTAAATAGCTTATGTAGGGAAACTAATTGTTTTTAGTATTAAACTTATTGGAATATAGGCAACGGGGACTATGTTGAAACAGCAATCATACTAAAATAGTTTTTAGTTTGTTTTCCTGTTCTGCTGTTTCTAATAAAACTAATGTGAACACACAACAAAACGTAAAATCGATAGCAGTAGTGACGGGTTTAAACGCAAGAATTGCTTGCAATCTACTAACAATAAATACAAAAATCTATAAATAAAAAAACATTGTACTCAACGGTTTCTAGTAATCGAAATTATTTTATAACATATCTGAAAACTGTAACTCGAATTTGATCTTTGACGGTCGTTAACTATTATCTATCAAAATTTCTGAATGAAGAAATTTAAGGACATCAAATTAGATGATATAGCAGTTGCTAGCAGATATTATATTGCAAATTTCTGATTGGTCAAAGACTATTCAATAATAAACTTACAACAGTGTAATTTGTCAAAAAATGTTGAGTAATAAATTTACTATTCTAACTAACAAATAACATTATTTATCAGAAATCGCATTTACTCGTATAATGAATATATTATTATTTAACATTTAAAATATAATTAATTTTAATTAAAACCAAAAAAATAAAATGTGTCCGCAAAACAGAGATATGCAAAAATGTTTTTAAATATTATGGCCCGTATTCTCACCTCACTTTTTCGTGAAAAAGTGCTTTTATCATTTATTTCAAAATAAGTTTTTGCTTATATTTTTCATCAAATATAAATAATTTTACTATTTTTCAAATATAATACAATAAGTTTATAAAAAAATTAACAAACTATACAATCTTTTGTCTATCCACTTCCAAAGAAAAACTTCATTTAGATGGTTCCAAAAGTCCCTGTCGCGCCAGAAATTAAATTAAATATTATTTCCGGTATTAAAAGCTTGTGCCACTGAACTGATATCGGCTGGGTCTGAGTGGTCCCTTACTTGGCTGTGTGTTAACGACCCGCATCATTGACAATGCAAGTAAAAATTGTTAAGAAACTAATATGATCAGCTTCTCGAGCATGTAGCTCCATGTTTCACCTAGCGAATTACGGGAACTGAGGATGATGAAACTATTATATAATTACAAAATACAAAAGAGTCGCATCTTGCTGAGACACAACGCCAGCACAATTAAAATTGCAGTCGACAATATTACAGTATAAAAGTTTTTCAATTTAGTAGAAAACGTTGAGGTAGTACTTTAAAAACCTGGAGGGAGGGAATGAAAAATTGTATTGAATTATATTTCTAACTTCATTCTTGTTAATAAAACTTTTTTTATTCTTTTCGAGCTTACAGCCCCTACCTAGGAATTACGGGAACTGATGATGATAATGTTTACTATGCGTCGTTATACTTATATGCAACAAGGAGATACGGTTGCCAATGAACACATAGCTCAATTTTTTGTCGTCGAAAATTTTAATATGTGAATTTAATATTAGATTGCCTTGCACTATTCAAATATCTAGGCGCTGCCGCTGATCAATATAGTGAGAAAACTTGTTAATTTTCCGGTAATGGTAACGCGGGGTAACCGATACAAATAGCGGTGGTAGTTATTAATAATCCAATATAGAACGCATATGGTTTAAGCCTATCATGTACACCATGTAAATATCCACACATAAATATTCCTCAAACTAGCTAGAAGAGTAATTAAAATTTAATGAGATTTTGAAAGGCTATTAGCTCATTACTTTAATGAGTTTTAAATGACGTCATACGCTCTATGTGCCACTGAAATTTATGTAGATGATGTTTTTGCTAACTTAAGAATACACAATATATGTTTACCCGTCACAACGAGTTTATCGAAAAAGTATCCGGACCCAATCAAAATACAAAATCGCTCTAAAAAGTTCCCCCATTTGATTTTGTTTTTACGAAATATAGTAAAATAGTTAATCAGGTCTATTTTTTATAAAAATTTTCGACTCAAATTACTACAATCATTTAAAAAAAAAACATACATACACAATCATACCATGTACCCAAAAAAGTGTTGCACAAACTATTTCACTATCCAGAAATTAATTTGCTCCAAACATTCCTATCCAGACAAGCAACTCTAGCTTCAACCACATTCATGATATTTCTCCTACATTTTCTATTTCTACTACTTGTAAACTTTCGCTCACACAAATCATACTCAATCGTACCACTTCATCTACTCATCGGACATCCACTTGAAAATCATTCACATATATTCTTTTAACTAAACGTTCATTAGACAAAAAAAATATAAAATTAAATATTAATTCGTAGACACATTGTAACTGAGAACTTATAAAATTTATACAACCGGCCCCCTAGACGTATCATATCTTGTATAATACCGACAGAAAAAAACTTTATAATAAAGTCTATTTGTCAAATCAACTCTTAGGACGCATCTCGCAATGAGTTATCCTTAAGCAACGTGGCAGGAATATTCTACATCCTAATCGGAGGTCTCCTGCTGGCATTAGCAGTTGCCCTCATGGAATTCTGCTATAAATCACATGCTGAAGCTACACGAGCAAAGATACCTCTCAGCGATGCAATGAAAGCAAAGGCTCGTCTCACAATCGGAGGTGGCCGCGATATTGACAACGGAAGGGTAATATTCAACTGTTTTTTGTTTTGTTTTGTTTAATGGTTACTGAATGTTAGTGAACTTAGATGGCTGCAAATACTCTTTTCTTTTTCTATTTGCTTCAAATTTTGTTGGATAGAAGATTCAGTTCGTAGAAAATTATTTTGTTTTAATTCTTTTCATACATTATAACAACAAAATTTTGTACATAGAAAAACAAATCATTTTAAACTCTTGTATATAAACATTTTATGTATTCTGTTTAAGTTTGATGTACGGAATCATTGTGCAGTTTCAAATTTTCTTTTCTATATATGAAAAATTGAATTGAAAGTATTTATTTAAATTTAGTTTTGTATATTGTTCTTCATAAAATGCAAAATTGAAAATAAAATATAATTTTATTAATTTACTTTTAGAAACGACTATATTTAATGCAAAATAAATAAGTAAATACTTATATTATAATTAGTTTAAAACTTTCATTTTAAATATATTAAGGCCCAGTATTTCCAATTGTTGGAATAATTTTAAAAAGCCAATAAAATGTTGTGATTTATTCTAAGAATATGTTTTTAGTCAATTACAAATATTTTTTTACTAATCTTAAAAATAAATAAAACAGGAAATACTGGTCCTTGGGCGAGTAGTAAAACGTTTGGTATAAATAATCAACCACGGAAGATTTTACTTAAAATATTCGATAGTCAAATTTTTTAACACACACTTTGATATATCACTAACATTTACCATATCTACAAACATAATGTATAAAATTACTAGAAATATTTCACAATGTAACTGTACGTTGTTATTTAAGTAAAATGATTGATTAGGATCATAAATTGGCAGAAATGTGTCCAAGTTTACGCAGCTTTTCATTATCCGTTAAAAGAATCATTTTGAGTTTTGTTAATGTTTTGTTATTAGTGATATGGCTTCTCGCATCTTTGGATATCAGGCGATCATCAATTTCACACTTAAGGTGGGTCAGGTCAAAACAGACAACCCCTATACATTTCTATGATATTTATCAAATTATCACACTTCCAAAAATAACATTTCTCTTTCACTAGCTAATGCACAATCGTTACACTTATAATTCATTCTCGTTTCTACTCTTTCTTTTTAAGTACGAAAGTATTGGAATCATTTTTATTTTATTGTGTTTTATGTTTTGCATGATTCAGATCTAGTTTTACAAACATTGATTAAATTTACTTTAGAAGGAAATGTATTATTATCAATAATAATAATCTGGTGGTAAATTGTTGAAATAACATTTGTTTTCAAGGTTATTATTTAGTTGGAGTATAAAATTTATTTGTGAAGTAAATTTATTTATTGTTTATGACACTGGGTTTAATAATACGGAATGCAACGAATGCTTTATGAATTTGCACAAAATCTGCATATATCAAATCATTATAAATAATGTATATAAATTATAATTAAGAATCTGCATGATAGATTTGTTAAACACATGTAGTCTATTTAATATTGTTCAAATTATATGAATGTTTTAATGTTTAATTTTTAATATTATATTTTACTAAATGTTACATTAGAATGAAATTAATGAGAGTTCTAAATGTTAAAGTAATTGTTTTTATATAATCTTTAATTATTGATCCGCATTAATTTCATAAATATTCCTAATTTTACTTTACAAGAGTAAAGAATATTTAGTATTTAGGTCCTTTTTAAATTCTCTCTATAAATGATCTAAATAATTGATCAATTTTCATCTTCATTATATAGGATTATTATAAATTCGTTACCTAAAATTAAAGCAAAATAACTCTGAAAATAGTACTATTCAATATTGGTTTAAATATGGTTTCTATATAGTTTTACTATTCAATAAAAATGTTCAATCAAATTGGACAATGAATGATAAAAATTCATGGTTATATGTGGTTGAATTAACCAAACTGAACCGTGTATTTCCGACTTAATCTGCTGTTGCATCTTACCTATAAACTTTGAACAGCGTGACTGATCTCTGATGACCTAATAATAAAACGTTACGGTATGACTTGTTGTTAGAACCACATTTGAACAAGTATTTAATTCTAGTTCCGAAGTAATTTAGCTTTAGTTTTACGATCAAATCAACCATAAATATATGCCTATACCTAATACCTGGACTGTTTTGTTACATATATTAAAAAAAAAAGATAAATACAGTGTTTGCTTACATTTTGTAGCCTGACAAGCCAATATGTCCGAAATAGATTCGGCAGCTAACACAGAAGTATTTCTTCAAGCAAATGTAAACACAAAATAATTGATCATAAACAAAACTTCTCTCTCTTATTAATATAAAAAAACAGTGTGTTATGTTTTCCAACTATATTATAGTTGATCTGATATTTTAGGTTACTAATTTATAATAACCCTGTATATATAAAATAAAAACAGTACCCATTTTTTTCTCAAATTTTACAAGAACAAATACATATTTCTTGATTGGCTTTTTACTACTTGTCTATTCTAACTGAAATATTAATTTTTGATAAATATTTATAATAAATTATTATATTAATAAAGTAATTACAATAAACCAAAATTCCATGAAAATCAAATCTTCATAAACAAATTAACCACCAAAATAAAACGGCTTTAGGTTGAAGTTCTGTATTAATATAGTCATATACAGTAAATAAACAGAAGACAAACAAGTTACTAGGTAACAAAATAAGTAACTAGATCATAAAATTTAATTAAAGGAAGCCAAATTTTATTTAAAGCAGTGCCTTAACACTTCTCTTATCAATATCGATTATTAATAAATATTCATACAAAACTACAACCTAAAGCAGTTTTGTTTTAATATAGTGAGTTCTGAAATATTTTTTACTATATTAAATTAACCACCACGAAAACAACTAAAAAATGTCAAAATAGTCAACAAATAACTTTTTATTTTCTCACATATTTCACTTTCTCCTTCACAAATCATTTAATAAAGTAATTTACTTTGAAATTATTTTACATTTTCTATCATAATTTGTTTTATTTACTTGTTTAAGAAGCAAAAGTAACATACATAACAAAAACCCAATAAAAATCAAATCTTCGTAAACAAATAAGTCAGCATGAAAACAACTAAAGAAATGCCAAAACAGTCAACAATTAACTTCTTACTTCTACACCAATCCATAATCACATTTCAAATTATCCTCAACATTGGCAATCTCATGTTGAACTCCAATAAACAAGCCCCAGCTAAACAGCCCCCAAAAACAACTCGAAGGCAAGTATATATATATACATAACTATTTTCTCATGATGTGGTTACAGTATTACACGCCAGCCAATCAAATCGGTGGTAGCGTCGAACAGGAACAAGCACATAGCAATACACATACGCAAGTGTGAAGCGACGCCCGACGTTGTTAGCGTCGTCGTCGTCGCCACCAGCGTCGCGTCGCCTTCTCCAACGTCGTCGCCTTAATGTTTTGTCGAATTTGTGGTCGAAAGTTCGAGAAGTTACGCGCGAATACGTCAAAGATGAAAAACGCGAAAGCGTGTGTAGTAACTTTGTTTTACGGTTACGGACAATATATTACTGGACTGTTTTCTACTTTTATTTGTGGAGAATTACGGTTTGTGCATGAAAACTAATCAAACGAGGTGTTATGGCATTTTTATGGAAAAATTAATGAAGTATAAACTAAACTGAATTATTTCCATTTCAGTCAGAAAAACTTCGATTAATATTTTATTTTCTTATAAAATTTAAAAATATTATTTCCGTCCCACGAATTCTATTTCAGCACCTTTATTTCTTCGCATTGTTTTAAAATACTGTGATTTCTTCCAAACACTGACAACCAAATAAAAAATAATAATTAAAAATAGAAAATTTTACATTAAAAATTTCACATTAGTTATGTGTAATATCACTAGCATAATTTTGAGTTTTGTCACCCTTCTCAGTAAATCGTATATTTTAAGTTAACTTGATCGCAATTTAAGTGTACATAACACCTTCGTTCATTTATACTTATGTATATTAATTATCTGATTAATTTCAATTCGATTATAATTACAATGAAATCGTTTCGATATACCTATATTTATTGTTTTTGTTAAATTTTTCATTGTAATTAAATACTTAAATGTAATATACGATTAATGAAATATTACTAAATTTTATATTACTAATGTACATTAATAAAAAAAGTATATTAAAATAAAAATGAATTGTAGGTAATTAGGATATAAAAATTAGACATAAATTCCCACTAATTAATATACAATTAGCATAAATATTAACCCGTAACCACTGTGACCCTATTTTAGTTACATAGTTACTGTTAGTGGGTCAATTTGACCATATCTAAATATCTTTGTTTAATTACAATTGTTGTTGGTATAATGAAACAAAACAACGCATATTACAAGAACATAAGTTTATTTAATAAACAATTACAATTTTTTGTTGGTATAATAAAACAAAACAACTCATATAACAAAAATTACTCTAATTAGCACAAGATCCTAAACTGTATAATTGTTGGCAATTTTTTACAAAAGTGTCAAAAATCAAAGAAATTGGCGCTGCCTGATCTATTTTTTTTCGTTCAATTCTTGTTTCAGAATCGTCAAATCTGAGAAGTCTTAGGAGGAAGGCAAATATTTCATATTTATATATAATAACATTCTAAAAATTCCAATAACGCACTTACTGTGTATGGGTCAAATTGACCAGAAAAAGAGTAATATATTTATAAATTTTTCAAACTGACAGCTACACTCCAGTTGCTTTGACACTCGACTAACCTATAAGTACTTGACAAACTGCTGAACGAAGCCTGCGCTGATTCAACAGATACTCGAGTAATTCAAATATTAATAATGCATATGGTCAAATTGACCCATCAACAGTGGTTACGGGTTAAAAAATAATAATTTATAACTACATATCTAAATAATTTGTTTTTTTTATAGCATTTATATATTTTTTAAATCATTATTATAATTTTAGAAAAAGAGAAACGATTTCATGTCTACCGACAATTAATTAACCTTAAAAGAGGAAAGATAAAAATCGAGCCAAAAATTTAATAACATCTAACAAATTAGATTTTTCTTTATATTTTATACAATTTTCATAATATGAATGTATTTATATATTTCGAGAAAAATGTTTGTAATTTATAATTTTTTTGTACATTTTACAGCTTTATAACTTATAGAACTTGTATTTGTAATTTTTTTTTTCAAACTTTAATTTCAAAAGTTATGAAAATCCTTATTGAAAATAAACTAGATTTTCTAGCTTATACAAAATTGTAATATTTTATTAAATTTGTTCCAAACTACTGGCAAATCCGTTTAGAATCAGTTTACAACTGTCCGAGGCATGCGCAATATGCAATTAGCTTGTAATTAACCATACTGCGCATGCTCAATTCAGCTGGTATTCAGTGGTAGGAACAAATCTATTAAAAAAAAACTACAAAAAATATAATACATAATTTATAATACAAATATAAGTTTATCCATGTGAATATTTATAACATATTACAACTGTTTGTTCCACGACGACAAAAAACAACACAAACGCATAAAACAATTGAAGAGAGCGCGGTAATTGTTCGAAAAAAAAAACGAAAATTTCAAACAAAAGAACTAACCATATCTTGATGATAAACTTTTAAATGTATTAAATGCCTGACCCTGTGTGTTTAATATGTTTCTCCTATGTTATATGTAAAATAAAAAAACAAAAAATTATACATATATGAAACACACTGTGTAATTATGTTATTAACAAAACACATCGGAAAAAATGTTAATCGTTAATGTGGAGGTAACAGGATGAACAAAAAAAAAACACTATTTGTGATGACTCGCATAGGTAATCGTTAGTATATATATTTAATAATTTAATTATCCAATGTTTGTTGTATAAACAATATGTTCTTTTTTATATAAACGCAGGGAGAATCTTTTAACCTAAATAAAATATTATATTAAAAATATTTTATATTTATTCCGAAAACAATCATTTATTTTTCCTCTTAAATTTTTTTTTTTTAACCAAATTTTATTATTTTTATGTAAATATTAATATTTATATTAAAAAGTATATCTATAGTATAAAAATAAAATCGTGTCTGTTTGTCTGATAGCTTAATAATAGCAATAAACTGAAGCAATTGAAATTTTGAGATAAAACATATAAATAAAAATAAAATATATAACTAAATTTTAATTAAATATATTACAAGAACTGATGTGAAATAAATATCAAATTTTGTTACTATGGTAAGTATACAATAAATCTTAATATTATAAAATACTATATTTATGCAGAATATACATAGTAATTTTTTTTAAATAGTAAGAATTAAAGCATGTTTGAAAAGTATCATAAATGTGGATAAAGTGAAAATTGTTTGAAATAAGTTTGTGTCACACCTTATAAGTGCAAGGCGTGATTGCATATGTAAGTATGTATAATTTTTAGTATTTGTTTTATTTTTTTTAATTTTTGGTAAGATAATAATAAAAAAAATTGTTCTTTATAAAAATTAAAATTATAAACTTGTAATATTAATAATATTCAATAAAATCACTAAGTGCCGACGTTTTGAATTTCGGTTAAAATTATTCGGTAGTTAGTTAAATTAAATACTTGATTAAAATGACAAATTTTCTGTATTTTTTGTACTGATCACATTAACAAATGGTTAAATCTATATGTTCTATCTACCTTTAACTCTGAATTTAATACCTGTTTAATTTGAAAACTCGGTTAGTCGTTAAGTCTGGTTAAGTCGTTATGTTATATCTAATAAATAGTTTAACCAAAATTTTAATAAAAAATTTAATATTTTTCTCCAAAAGTAGGTATCACTGTGCACAAAAATAAAATTATATGATCTAATAAATAGTCTAGCGAAAATAATTTTTTTAAAAGTTTGTAATTTTACTTTAAAATTTGGTAACACTGCAAAAATTGAATTATATGATCGTTTTGAACATTGCGACAATTTGCTCTATAAATTTTACTAAAATCAGTAACAATTGAAATTATTAATTATTTGAAAGTTGGCAATCAGCAAAAAAAAGATCCTTTTGGACAGCAATAGAATCTTTGGGCAATTAGTAATAAAATAGTATATTATTCAACGAGTATAAATGAATAATACTTAAAAATAATATTAATATAATTTTAACAAAAACATGATATCCTAGCAACAGCGCCAATTTATGGAATATCTATTTTATAATTGTATAGTTAAAATTTCAAAAACTTGTTATTGGTTAAAAATTGTAACTCATGGATAGTATAATTTAAGCAAAGCACTTAACCAGAACACAAAATACCAGCTCTAAATCGTATTTATCATCTTATGTAACAATACAATTAGTTAATTTTTTTAAAAATGCAATAAAGTCTAATTTTATTGATTTTGTAACTAATTTTGACACTACAATAATTAACCGTACACCTAATAAATATATCATATTCATTCCTTAAAGATTCTTACTTTTAACTACTTCGGAAAAGAAAAAAAAAACAATAACCAAAACTTTGAAACCCACCGTGACAACCCATAAAACCTAGAAAATCTATTCAAACCGCAAGTAAAAGGTAACCCCCAGATAGTCCGGAGAGTTTACCGGTTTGCCGTCAACCGGTAACCGAGTAACAAAAACATCAAATCCACAAACCGGCAAACACATCGAATGGAAAATGGGACGCAGCACCTTTGGGAGCAGCCCCCATAGAATATTCTATAGCTCAATGCATGCAAAAGTAACCCATACGTGATAACAAAAAAAAAACTACCTCAATGTGACTAGGTCTCTCCAAATATTCTCTCCGATATACACTATATTTTTCAGCACCAAGCGGTACTAGGACTGGGTTTGGAGTTTCATTTTATTTGAACAAATAGGTCGACAGTGAAATGTGAAAAAGTAAGTTTTCATTGTATATGCTACGATTAATATAATAAATTCGTACTATACATTGAGAAAAATTTTACTTTAAAAGTTTTTACTTTTAATACAAAAGTAAACGTGTTTTTGAATTATAATAATAATAATTAATAATAATAAATTCATTTCTGTTTAAGAAACAACAATATATATACAATCAAGTCAACAAAATATATGCAAACATATTTAAATTAAAAGAAAATAAAAATTTTAATACAAAAAATTACAGTAAGTTACAGTATAACTATTTTCAATGCTTTGTATAAAATTAGTAAATATTTAGTTTAAAATAAAACTAAAGAACTGAAAATTATTAATAATTTTACAATTACATTTATTTCAGAAAAATACTATGGCCCGTATTCCCACCTCTTTTATTTATGAAAAAGTGCTGGTATTTTTTGTTTTAAAATAAAATTTTACTTCCTGGTATCAAATATGAATAGTTATTTCAATTTTTGATATACATTTTTTATATCTAATATTATAAAATTCAAAATAAACTAATTAAAATTCCTTAATATTTAATTTTAAATAAACGTCAAAAGAACTTTGGACAAAAATCACTTTTAAAAGTGAAATGAGAATACAGGTATAGGTTTCTAAACTATATAGTAAACTATTTCATACAAATCTTTGAAAATAGTTATACCGTCATTTACTATTAGTATTTTTTTTTAATTTTTATTAAACAGTATTGACAACATAAATAGATAATCCTGACGTCATCAATTTTGTCCCTTTTCCAGAATAAGTTATGGCCAAATCTGTCTTATATTAAATTACCTTGATATAAAATAAAAATTATTTATTTTACAAGTTTACAACTACAACTACACTGTTAGAAAAAGTACAATTAACTGCTATATCGAATTTTACTTCATGAAGATTTTCTAACGCATGTTATGCAATAGCAAATTTATCTGGATGGTTTAGACATATTGACTTCTTATATTCTGTCAATCTAGCAGATAAATCTGCTATTGCACAACATGCGTTAGAAAATTTTCATGATGTAAAATTTGAAGATACATACTATAATAATTGCAAGAACTAACAATAATGACAGTAGATTTATAAGAGAAACAATAGAAATTTATAAAGAAAAAGATAACATCAATCAGTGTGAAGGTACTGGTGTAAATAAAGTTAAATCTCTTTAATTAATTATTACTTATTTTGTTACCTAGTAACTTGCTTCTATATTCTATTTATTTGTTGTAAATGTCTTATCTATCATTTTTCCTGGTGATGATGTATGTCAAATATATTGACTATGTCAAAATGTCGATTATTAATAAAAGTTAACACAGAACGAAATCCTAAAGCCTATTTTAATAAACAAACTAAAATATAAATAAAATAAAATATATCTAAAATAATATACCTAAAAAAAACCTATTTTAATATAATAAGTTTTGACAAATTTTTACCATGTTAACAATAAATTACATATTTTCCATTTTTTTCTATCAGCGTAGAAAAATTCAAACATTTTTAAACTGTAAGCACATCAGCTACCCGTGTGCCTATACCTGGCTATCCATTATCTATATACTCCCTACAAAACTGACCATCGCATCAGCTTTTATTTCAACAAATAAGCCATCCCATCCCTCAATCCTCCCCAATACCTATTTTAAGATCAAAGGTTGACCATTCCAGAGGGGACCCGCCAAACACCCCGCTCTACGTTGACGCGGTTCAGTGTTTTTGTTCCAACAACAGGAAAAAAAAGCGCGCTCAACGTAGAAGAGAAGGATGCTGGTGTTTTTAGCGTCGCGGCGTCGACCGGTGGCGGTTTGTTATTTCGTGACGTCACACGGACGCCGCCGGGGCGAAATAGAGAGAGAGAAAGAGAGGAGCAAAGCAGGGCCCCCGAGCTTGATGTGATAGGAGCAAGTCAGTGGAGATCGATGTTTCGTGCCCCGGTGAGCAAATACGTTTATTACGAACAGGCAGGAGAGAATACACGGGGCCGCCCAGAGAGTGCAGACCCCGGATCACGTCGACCCGGAGGGGTGCCCTGCACTAGTGACGTACTTGCCCGCCCCCCCTTTAACTGGATTTATTCATAGTGAATACTTGGGTTAAATAAATGAACGAATATAGTATTGTGTACAGGAAAAAATAGGTTGCCCGCTATATTAGGCTATTTATATCGAAATATTTTCATAAATAAATTTTCCATTTTTCTTTATATATATATATATATATATATATATATATATATATATATATATATATACCACATTAAATATAAATATTTTCATATTGACATTTAGAGAATTGAATCATAACAAAAATGGGAATTTGGAATTTAAAAAAATTGATTACTTCATAACGTAAAAACAAATGAATCTATAAAAATAATTTTGGTACTAAAATATGTGTTTCAGAATTTTGACAAAAACATATTAATTTCAGTTTTGTTTGATATATTCCATACTTTTGACTCTATATGTACAATATATAATTAGATTTAACTGATCAGTAACTATAATTTTACAGTTAAATTAAAACAAAAAACTCAATTAAAATTAATTTAGTTATGTTTCAATTAGTAAGTAATCAATTAATTTTAATCAGCAAAAATATTACCACCCACAACTAATTAAATATCAATACATTTATTCGATAAACATCTCACTATAATTATTTTCAAATAAAAATTGAAAATATATTATTTCAATCGTAATATCAATTCAAAAATTTATATCTTTTTCAACAGTAAGTCGTGATATTTTTACTTGAGAAAACATTATTAATTTTAAAATAAAACAGCTTTTAGTTATAGTTCTGTATTAATATTTATTAATAATCGACAATTCGACGACTCGACATTCGCCTTCATCAGGAAAAAATGATATAAATGACATTTACAGTAAATAAACAGAACATAGTAATAAGTAACTATTGTGAAGACACTGATTTAAATAAAATTTGGCTTCCTTTAATTGAAAATTTGTAAATTTTATGATCTTGTTACTTATTTTGTTATCTAGTAACTTGTTCCTATGTTCTGTTTATTTACTGTAATTGTCATTTTATCTTTTTTTTTCGTGATCAAGACGTACGTTGAGTTCGGTCGAAACGTAGATTATTAATAAATATTAATACAGAACTATAACCTATAACCGTTATATTTTAATATAATGAGTTCTGAAAGATTTTTTTTACTATATTATTAATTTTCTTAGTATGAAAAATATTTATAATTATAAATATTTTGCATAAAGTTTTTCAAGTTAACGCTCTTGTTAACTGACCAAACTAAAACGGTTTGAAAAAATTTACAATTAGTTGACTAATTAATTCTTTAACAATGTTTTACGCAACCAAGACCAAACATATATTTTATTTTCCATGAACATATTTACAAATTTAAATGAAAATATTATAAGCTTGTGTTTGAACAAAATACACAAAAACTATTTTAGTTTATTAATAATTTAATAATCATATATTAATTTAATTAATAACAAGTAAGTTTTCTTAACTAACTCATCAAATACAAAAATTGTATTTATTTGAACAAATAAAATACGATAGCACTTGGTTCGCTGCTGATAA
Organism: Clivina fossor; assembly: GCA_963966155.1. Classification (NCBI taxonomy): domain Eukaryota; kingdom Metazoa; phylum Arthropoda; class Insecta; order Coleoptera; family Carabidae; genus Clivina; species Clivina fossor. The sequence continues at coordinate 14,838,735 of OZ014560.1, forward strand.
TAATTTATCGTGAAATATTTCGCGCGAATATGTTTTTAAAACAGAGTGGTAAATTAAAAAGCAACGTAAAATAAAAATATTTTCCTTTTGAATTCCAGAAGAACAGAACGAGCCAGTAGTTGGCAAAATAGTATTTCTCCAAAATGACTTTCGGCCTGACACTTCTATGAGCAATGTTTCATTTTTATGTCTATACGCGATATTGTTCCCGTTCGGTTACCGTACTATATCAGTTGATATTGCTAAACAAAAACGACAAATATGTTTGTTTATTTATCTACCGTTTTTTCCACTATGAAATATTTGTTTAAAACATATTCTATTTTATAAATATGTTTAAAGATTTCGGCATTTATCAACATTCGCTTTCTAAGAAAAAGAATTATATATTTTATAAATTCAATATCCAATATTTTCAAGTTTTAAAAAACTAGTTGCATTCTACTCTGACAAAAATTTTGCTTTAGACTTAACTCAAAAGTAAATATGCTTTTTCTAATAGAAATAAAAAATTTAATAATAAAAAAATAATAATAGTAAGTTACAGTATAAATATTTTGAAAAATTTGTATAATATTATTTACATATATTTTGTTTATAAACATAGTGTTTTTCTGGAATAAATGTAAATGTAACATTATTAATAATTTTTAATTATGTGTGCATACATTTTTTAATAAGTCAAGCAATAAAAAACTATTTAATTTAATTTAGTTTATAGAATTATACAATTACCGAAAATTGATTAAGAAAAATAATTATAGACAAAATCTTATTAAAAAGTTAAATAAGTGTTATTGTAAAATTTGGTTGAACTAAATAGCTTCAATAATTTTAATAAATAGTTCAGAAAAAATGGAAAAAAAAACATCATATAAAATTTACGCACGACGTGTTTTTACTACGACGTAACAGGCAAAATACAAAACGTAATTTTCTAATATTATTAGATAAATTCAAATACACGTGTCATTCAATGTATAGAGGCAGTATTTAATCATTATGGTATGAAGAAGGGTGTGACATTTAATTAAATAGAAACATCTTGTTTGTATACGCTTGCGAGACGAACAAAAAACAGCCCATACAGTCTTATTATGATGCGCCTGTTTCATCTTCTTTATTAAAATGTCAATGACACAACGACTTTTACTAAATACATTTACAAAATTTTGGATTCAGCCAGTTATTTATTAAATTCAAGTTTTATTTCTCATTCTAAAGCATTTCAATATCGTAATAATTTTCTATATATAATGATTTATACTTGAAAATACTTTGAATACTAAAATTATTAATTGAAGACCCTTGAATGGCTTTTATAAAATATATTAATCGAGTTTTTTAAGAAAATTAAAATTATTTTTTCTGTTCTACATTTTATAATCACAACCAGTGTTTATATTCTAAATAACTATTGCATATAATAATTGCTTTTAAATAATGACGCAAAGACATTAATGTGATAAACTAACAAAACTTGGCACATACATTTATAAAAAATAATAATTTATAATTCATAATTTACCTAGAAAATAATTCAGAACTCGAAGTCTTTATCGAAAAGCGATTAATTCAAAATTTCAAACAGAATTGTAATTTCACAAGACTTAATTAACACATCTTTTTCTTATGCTAAGCAGAGCTTTGGAGTTGGCGTCGAAGCTCAGAGCTCGAAGCAGTGGTGCAGTATGATTTTGCTCGGTACAAAAGCGGAGTTGGAACTGTGACAATATTGGCTGCTCCTCTCTTAGTAACATATGTCATTGGAAAAATCAAATTTTTGCAATGCATTTTTAAAAATTAAGTATTTTATGGAAATATAATAATTTTTTATTTTCATAAATTTTTTTTCACAAAAAATATTTTTACAATTAAATCGGAGAGTCGAGCAGAGCTGGAACAGAGCTGGAGCAGTTGTATAAATACCGGAGTGTAGTAGCAAAAGATTGCTCCAAAATCCTAATGCTAAATATCTTATTTTTACGAATAATTTCAATCTTTTTTCATATTAATTACACAAATAAATTAAACCTTTCCCACATGAATTAATTCTTTTCCATGTAAACTAAACCTTTACATGTATATTATAGGTGATTTTTTATTCAGCAGCGGTTATTCTAGTAGTTACTATACCCTTTCTATTTCATTCTGTATATTAAAAAGAGACAGTAATAGTAACCACTTAAGTAACCGATGCCGAATAACAAATTTTATAAATAAATAAAAAACTTAAATCATAATTAAGACTGAATACTTCCATAAAATAAATAAATTCACAATTAAAATTCGTTTTTTCTTTTAATTAATTCACGTACCACGTGCATATTTGGTCTCCAATATAATAAATTCTTCCAAAGTCTCGTTATATTTAATTCACCCTCGATACAATTCCGGTAAAAATCAAAAATAAAGCATCGACTATTGCGCGGCGCCGTTCAGTGGTCGGTCATCCGAGCCCGAAGTAAAAGTGGCTCGCTCTCCAGCGACCGATTGTCGGGCAGGAACATGCCAAACAGGTACTCGTGAGGTGGCCACAGCCAACTTGAAGCCGAGAGCTTCGGCCACTTAACGATATATGCGCCTGCATTATTCAGTCATTGGGTAAGCTGATGCCTGAACCGATACGCTGACTGGAATTTGAACAGCCGCAAAATTGATATTGCGATTTGTGGTAAAAAGCTTTTCCGGCCCTCGGTTACGAGAAATAGTTAGTTTCGATTTGGGTGTCATTTGCTGGATTAAAGTGCGTGTACGTTTTATTTTATTCGATAGGTTTTTGATTAAAATTTAATCATATAAAAAAATAATAGTGACGTAACTGAAGAAATCTAACAAAGTAAACAACTTTTCAGAACTAATTCTATTAATTAAAAGGCCGGTGAACCATCTGGGCCAGCCACAATTGGGCAATGACGTTGCGGCACCTGTAGATAATAGATAATAGATAATTACCATGCACTGAAGATGCCATCTACGATGTATGGTGAAATACCTGAGACGAGGATACTCGTAGATCGAACACGGTATACTAGCTATAAATTCAAGCATATTGGCTAGTAAAGATTCAGTTTATAATTTTGTAGATAAATGCAATATTATTAAATCAAATTAAATTAGTTAATTAATAATATATATATATATATATATATATATATATATATATATATATATATGTAGGGTAATTAATGGGTGTTTCAGTCTGGTTATTGGAATTGGTTAAATAAAAACACTCATTTGAAGTTGATGGCTAGCTTTCGGTCTAATTTTTAAACCTTCTTCACGGCCACTACAAATACCCTACAAATATTATACCAGTCATTATTCATTCAATTTTTTATATATATATATATATATATATATATATATTTTGTTTAAAAAATCGCCATAAATACTCAGATAAATATTGAAAATTTTTCTATTACTAATCATATATTAATTATTTAAAAGAGAAAAAAGTGAAAATTAAGAAGACATCTTTAATTTGCCATTAACATAAATATACGGAGGCGACAACTTGATAATACGAGAAAATAAATCAACAGCAATAAAATGTACATTCATGAATAACAAAAACATATGTCTGCAACTGCCATGCTATGTTATGCTATGCCATACGATACGGCAACGCCAAGGAATATATATATATATATACTAGCTGAGAATAAAGAAATCCCTCTTTCTCTAAAGGTATACGTACGTACGTGTGAATATAGATGCGACGAAACGTAACAGTAACCGTAACCGAGAACGTACATAAAATAAATAAAACAAGTAAAAACAAGGTGACACCACGACCGCACACACACACACGCCCCGACAAGCTGTAAACTTACAGCCACCCCAAACAACCACTCTGCAACCCTGATGACTACAAAATACGAATACGGAAAAGAAAGTAAAATTTATATGTCATCACCGGCTCATACAAGAAGATGATATTATAAATAAATAATTGTAAATAAAATAATAAAACAAGATATTAATTAATCAGTACAATAAATATATATTATGAGCATAAAATAATAATTTTGTTTAATGCTGAAACATACGAGTAAAATCAATTAAAAAATTTTGAAAATAACAATATTTTATAGATATTTTAATGTAATGCATAAGAATTTATTGTATAGAGTATATGTGTTCAAAATATTCAATATTAATGCTATTATTCGGGTTATCATATATAAATCTAAAGATCTTAGACTTAAATGAGGCTTAAGCCGCTATTCTGCTCAATAAATGTACCAAAAATCTCTAAATTTAAAGGACTTTCAGTAAACTGCAATTCTTTTCACTATTTAATTACTTTAAAGTACTACAAATGTATGTATTTTTTAGTAATCTCATTTAGTAAATTTATAGAACTTCAGTAGATTTGCTGTCAGGAATTTTCTATAAATAAATAAAATTTGTTTAGTTCTGTAATATTATTATTGGTATAACTACATACATTTTTAAATTTACATAAAAAAATGTATTTTGAAATGATTGAATTACACTTAAAATATTTTATTAGTATTATTACACAAAATATATACTAAGTCTCATTATTTTGATGAATTATTACAAATATTAATGTGCAAGCTGTAATTTAACTAATTTAACAAGTTATACCAACAACATGTAATTCTATATTAAATATATAATATGATGTAATTTGCAGAAAGTAAGCAATATCACATACATTTTAGGTTATTTTTACTTACTTTATGTGATTATTATGAATTATATAAAATTTACAGAATTACAGAAGTTTACTAGTATTTTTCTGTAATTTTGCAATTTTTTTTTTACAATGTATGAGATGTAAACAAAATTGACAGTAACCATTTCTTTTTTCTACTAATTGAATTTTTCTTCTTTTATTATTCTGCAATTTTTTCTGGCCATTTTGAAATGTATACATAGATAAATTTGACTTCGCCTTATACATTTTGTATGTGTTTATTTAAAAAATTCAATTGTCACAACATAAAACATTTTTATGATATTCAATCTAGTTTGCAAATTTCATCGGCATAGTTGTTTAATTTTGCAAAACAGTAAACTGTATAAATTTTTATTTTATTTTTGCAAGTTTATGTATCGTGTTAAATTAATGCCACTGCTGGTATATATATATATATATATATATATATATATATATATATATATATATATATATATATATATATATATATGTATACCAGCAGTGGCATTAATTTAACACGACATATACATATATATATACATATAGTTCACTGGAGTAAAAGATGTAGTTTTGTAGTTATCCTACGGGAGAAAGACAAGAAACAAAGGCACAAGAAAGATAGAAAAACGTTAAACAAAAAAAAAAACAAACTGAAAACACAAATTTTCGTCAGTAGCGCGTTAATTTTGAGCCGAAACATTTAAAACGAAGAGCCACTGTATTGGGACGCAAAAATACTCTGTTTTTTTTTTGTTGTTTCGCTGTAGAACAGGATTACAAATTGTAGTCCTCAGGAAGCTCTAAAAAATTGGTTACATCAACAAAAAATATGTTTATTTTTCACTGAGCATACTCATTTATTTTAAATGTATATATTAAATTTTTTATATGTATATTATTTTATTTATTATTTTTCTGACATAGTATTTATAATTATATACTTTTTTTTTTTTTTAATATTAAATATTGTGCATTAACAATAATAATAAAATATTTATCAGCATTTCAAATATTTATGTTACAATAAATAATAATTTTAATTATTTCTTGTTTTGTTAAAATATTAGAAAGAAAAATTAAAATAAAAAAACTAAAATATTGATCAAATGTTGTAATTATATTCAATTTAAATTGTAATTAGAAAAAGATAAATTATGTAGATTTCGTACATACCCTTTGACATTTTTTTGAATTATAATTATGGTAATTTAAATTACATAAATTGGTCATTAAATTGCATTATTTTTACATTTGTCGAATATTTGAATATAATTTATTTTCGCTAATATTTTATATACTGAAGTTATTGATTTATATATTTGTTAAATAAATACAGATATATGATATTCATAAATTCTGATATTCGTATTATTATTTACACTTATTGTACATTAAGTACTTTTAAAAAAATATAAAAAGTTAATGATTTACAGTTGAGTTCAAAAATATATTAATTTAAAATATATTACTCAAATTTGACAACATATGTGTATTGTTTTCTTTAGAAAGTCTCAAATTTTAAAAAAATTTACAGTTGCAAAAAACAATCTAATAGAAATAATAATTTATCTCAACCTATATACCTGATAAAAAGTGAAAAATATATAAATTAAAATCAAAATTTGGTAAGAAATATAGGCCCGTATTACGAGCTCGATTTTAAAATTGGTTTTGATTAATATCAATTTTAAGACAACGTAAAATTGTCATAAGAGCTGAACTAAACAAATAGACTAAAACACCCAAAAACTGAGCTTGTAATATCAGCTAAAGTGTATTATGAGTAAAAACATACTGAAATCATACTCCACAAAGTCTCTCAAAATTAATAATTAAAAAAAAATAATATTAAAAATACGTACATAGAATAAAATCACGCCACGTACCAATAAGGGTGTAGCACAACCCTCTTTCCACTATCCCGAAATTAATTCACTGCAAACATTTCAATCCAAACAACTTTTGCTTCATTCAAATTAAAATGCTTCTCATACATTATCTTCTATTCCTACCATTTGGAAACATTTTTTCACACAAAATACTCTCAATCAAAGCTTTATCTTTTAACTTTTATTCTAAATTTATTTATTTTGCTTCATATAATAATAATAAATCACACAAAATTTCCAACATTTATGTTGGAGATTTTGTTTTCTATTTACATTAACTAAAAAAAAGACAAAACATTCTATAAAGCTATAGATTTGTTCAGAATCATACCATTAATCCTAGGATTATAATAGCCTAGTGTACAATATTTGATATCTTTCAAATACTTTCAAATATTAAATGATAAATAACCGAAAGATCTTTAAAATCAATAAAATTCTACAAAAAATAATTACCAGTATATTATTTCAGTACAAAAAACAACAAATTAACAATATGTAAATATCAAATACAGAAAACGTTTTAAATTAATTATAAACAATTTCAAAATTATCCGATAACATTGATAAAGCCGCATAATAAATAACGTAAAAAGAACAAAAATTGAATAGTGACCTTTTGACGTGCATTGAACTGCATTTCACTGCCTATATATACACACCTGGCGCGTTCATTTTGGCGTACGGTGTCGTTGCTATATTTCGATTTTGCAATGTTTTCCAGTTCATAAATTGCATCTCGATTCATTTATTCAATCACAAATCATTGACCACCGATTACTACACCATTTTCACTTGTGTAATAGTATACTCGTATATAAAACAGCCACAAAACGCGTCCGATGAAAAACATTACGTTTATTGGCAATTTCGCGAAAATGCATTTCATCAATTTTTCAAATGAAATGAGACTGAACATAGATCATAATCGTTATTATCAAAACGATTGGTTCATGCATTTTTAATTCAAATAGCTAGTTTATTTAGCGTTCAGCTAATTAATAATACACATATATGGAAATTAATACGCATTTGAAAACACGTGTATTATAACCTATATAAATCCAATGATTAAATTTTTCTTACATTGTAAGAATGAATATTATTCAAAATACTCTATATGTTCAAATACTTTTGATTCTAAAAAATAGAAGATTTTGTTTCAAAAATATTAATCAAACAATTTTTTCTGAAAGAATATATGAAAATGATCGTTAGTTAAATGTATATATTTGAGTAAAAATACAGTCATTTATTTGACTAATATTACAAATTCACTTTTTCAATAATTTGAGACAATAGTTTTATATTGGTAAAACATTATTTCAAATATTATTTGTAAAAAATATTTAATTTCCAACAATAAAATTTATATTATTCAACCATCATTGCATACGTGCAAAATACCATATTTTATCTATAACCATGCACAAAAAATAATTTTACTTTTTGGACATGACATAATACATATAACAATTCAAAATAATTATAATATAAAAACTAGATTATATCACTGCCACAGCAATAACTCTTCAAATATTTCAATTTTCAAATACCGTTTTATTTAAATAAATATAAAATTTTAAATTTGTCTAAATGCGATAAAAAAATAACAATTTTTACCTAGATGAATTATCTAGATAAAATTATATAGATAAATCTCAACACCTCTGTTGAAAATTTTAATTTGTCAAAAGTGTTTAATAATAATTCAAAACTCACTGAAAAGTAAATATTCAAAAACAAATCCTTATTATCATCTATAAATTCATAAATATTTTAGTTTTCCAAATTCTAAAAAAAATCTCGCATTATCACCAACTGTGCCATCAATAGGAGAAACAAGAATACGAAAAAAAAAAAAAACAAGCAAGCAATAGTATCCCAGCATGACCACGCAACCCTAATTGAATTCAAGTTTTTGAATCCTCTTAAACGAAATCCTTGCTAGGCGCCAACATTCAATATGTGTTTGGTGTCCTTTGTGTGACTATACTGCAAATAACCCCAGCAGCTACTATCATACGCCGTCGGCCGCGTCGATTCGCTCTTCCAACGTCGCAACTCTAATAGAATCAAACCAAATATATGTGCAATACGTTCGGATATCGTGTGTGGAAACTTAACAACTTAAGAATTTCTTTTTTCTACTTTCATTGGCGAATATTTAAATTTCTCTACTGTCATTGCTTGGAAATTGTCTTGGAAATACAGTAATTTCGGTCAGGGATAAATGTCGGATTATTTTACAACTTAAAATTTTGTATTTGTTATGCATTACTTTACGTTACAAACCTATTGCTAAAAATTTCTTTAATTCTCTTCGGCAAATTTTTAAAGTTTAGTACTGATAAAAGTTAGAATTAGATTATAAATGTATAAGTATTAGATATAATTAAAACAAAAAAAAAATCTAAAAACTTTAAAATTTCCGTAAATATTATTGAAATAAGACGGCTTTATATTGTAGTTCTGTATTAATTATTTATTAATAATCAACTTTTCGACGTACTCAACGTACATCTTCATCAGGAAAAATGATACAAATGACATAAACAGTAAATAAACAAAAGAGAAACAAATTACTAGGTAACAAAATATGTAACTAGATTACAAAATTTCTTAAATTTATAAATTTTTAATTAAAGAAAATCAAGTTGTATTTTAATCAGTGTCTTCACACTGACTGATGTTACCTTTTTCATTTATAAATTTCTATTGCTTCTCTTATCAATCTACTAATAATATTGATGGGTCCTTGCATTTATTACATTATCTTCGAATTTTACGTCATGAAAATTTTCTAACGCATGTTGTTAAATTCTTTTCTATACAGAATTTATAGTAATAGTTGACGATCTAGTTGTAATTAAGGCTCAATATTTCCAAATGTTGAAATAAATTATTTATAAAATAATTTTAAAATTAGCCAATGAAATGTTTATCTTTTATTCTGAGGATACATTTTTAGCTAATTTTTACAAATGATTTTTTACTTATCTTGAGAATAAATAAAATTGAAAATATTGGCCCTACGTTAACAGAGCTTTGTACAACCTAGTCTGTATACAATATTTTATAACTTCACTATTTTTCCCGATAAAATCAATGGTTTTGCATTTAGCATTTGCAGCATATTTTTTTTAAAACTTAATAGTTTTAGTTATAAATAAATTTTTTGTTGCATGATTTGTTCAAATTATTTACAAATGCAACAGTTTCGATCAAGGTTAAATTTCAATTAGTTATATGTGTATTTAATAATTTTCACCAACATTCGTTCAAATTTGCATTTCTATTTCGCAATTGGCTAGATTTATTTTAACAAATGCATTATTTTCATCAAGGCTAAATGTTAATTTGTTTACTAATTTAAAACTTCTTTTTTATTTCCCATTGGTAAACATGAAAATGACTGTTTCATGATTGGCTGGAATTATTTTGCAAATGCATTTCAGATTCGGTCAGGGCTAAATGTCGGATTGCGTGTACCGACGTCGCACTGCAGAAACTTTGCTTTAAGTCGCAATCAAGCCACTACACTCACTGGTTTTAGATTAGGTTAGTTTGTTAGGTAGTTACGAGTGTTTATTTTCATTTCATGAACCAATTGCAGAGTATGAATTTCAGTTTAATTGTTTACAGTATGATATCCGATTACGTGCTATGTAAACTCTTATCTTGAAATGCTTCTATTTCGTCGGATTTGATTTTTATTAAATTGTACTAGAAGATAGATTAATAGCGTTATAATGATTACATATTAATTTTATTACTTTCTATTAGGCATATTAGCAATGATGTAGTTTATTTTCTTAAGTCAAACAAACAGTTTTTCAGATTAACTAATGACGTTACAAAAAAATAGATTATATATATATATATATATATATATATATATATATATATATATATATATATATATATAACTCACGACAAACTTACGCTAATCTGTACTTTAAAAACTATTTAATATTATGCCACGAATTTTGGTATCTAGAGATATTTCGATATGTTGAATTGAAGTGAAATATTTTCAATAAAATGGCACTTTCGCTTTAACCGTAAGTTGACCCTAATTTCCTCATTTTAAATTAAATACCTCATTTTCAATTTCACCATAGAATTTAGAATAAACTTTTACATAAAATACGTCATAATATTTTACTTTAGTTCAATTGTTTGTTACATATTTCAACTTTTGCGAGTCCGTATCTTAAGAATGTAATAAAACAATTTTAATTTATAAACGGGGGTCTTATTAAGGAAGCTTTAAGCTATCGTTTCATAAAAATAAATTAAAACTATTGAAAAATATACCTAGAATATTGCTGTAAATTTGAAGTTCAGAAAACATAAAAAATCTAGCTTGTAGTACCAACCAATGTCTTTAAAATAATTAAAACCAAACCTTTATTAAAGCAAAAAATTAGAGATTTATAAATTTTTACTTAAAATAATTTTTAGCTAAATTATACCAATGAATTTAAAGAAAATGCAAATACTAATATATCACCTTTATAATATCAAAACATACTACAATACTATCGTTGATTTCACAAACGAGAAAAATCACAACGTATTATTTGTTGTTTACATCATAGTTCCACTCGCCGCAAAAACAACTCCATCCAATCAGCGATTTCATTAAACTTTCTCAACCAACGAAAATGACAATCCATCTCTTCCATCCATCCATTCATTTCATTTCATCCGAAATTCATCGGGCACATTCCCATTTTCACTCCAGCGATAGTTTCTCATCCGTTCCGGACAAAGACGGCGGCGCGGAGTGACGAAGTGTTTTGACACTAGTCGCGGTGGGGGGATAGTAGTATCAGACGCGCATCGTTTGCGGTTTGATGTCTTGAAAAGTGTATGAATGGTGCCGTGGGGTGTGCTTGCGTGGAGATCGACTCGCCGCTTGCCTACCGCCACTTGCCCACCCCCCGCTCTCCTACCAGCATAGTACCGGCTGATATATAGGTCAGGCTAGTCGGCACCATACGCACGTTAAATATTTCATGCCCGCACCGGCCCCCAGCTAAAGCGCGCGGCCCGAGTTTGTTTCAGTTTGTCGGATGAATCGCAATGCGTTTTTCTCTGGACCGTTTTAAATGATGATGTTGTCGCGTTAACGGGGGATTTTTACCGTTGGACAGTGTTTGTGTTTTGTTTTTTTTTACCCGTTGATATTTATACGTTTTAAATAACGACGCGCATTTATTACAGCTCTTATCCACCGACTGAATGAAGCTTTATGATTCGGTAATTGTTTCATATTTACAGAACGTCATCATTTGTTTAACAGAATAGAAATTAATGTTAAGATAATTTTGTGTCAAATAAAACTGCTTTAGGTTGTAGTTCTGTATTAATATTTATTAATAATCGACGTATTGACGAACTCAACAAAAATGATAGAGTTCTGTTTATTTACTGTAAATATCATTTGTATTATTAATGAACATTAATACAGAACTACAGCCTAAAGCTGTTTTATTTTAATATAATTAGTTCTGAAAGATTTTTACTATATGTCAAATCTGTAAAATTACATTATTTCTTTATTTATTAGATTTGTCTATATATTTCATATAATTTTGTATAAAGAAATAATAATAAATTTAATACAGTACACCACTGTAAAAAATATTATTATTAATAAAAATCTATTAGTAAATTGTTGAAATAACATTTGTTTTCATGGTTATTTACTAGGAAAATAAAATTTACTTGTAAAGTAAATAATGTACATAGATAGTATTTCTTTATAATGTTGATATGAGTCGTATAGATGCAAAACTCACTATCTGGCAAATTTTATGTTCTAAGATATTTGCAAAAAAACTCTTATAGCTGGGTGTAATTGTATTTTGATGATAAAATCTTGTTACTAGATGGCATTACTTATTAGTTTTGCTTCTAACGAACCTAAATATCGTATTCCTTGGAAAATTCTACGTCCAAATCGCGCAAAATCTCATTTTTTCACTTTTTGTCGAATAGTGATTTTTCCTCATATATCACTAACACACAAAATTACTATTATAAATCCTTCATTATTTTTACAACTTTAATATTAATCTACTTATTTATCGAAATTCTACGCCTACAGATATTTTTTCCAGATATACTAAAACCATTTTAATTTTCTCAATATTTACATTTATCATATACCACTTTATGTCGCTATCGACTTCTTTATAGCAGATTAACCCTTTTTTATACCTCTGCAACTAATAGGTCTATTCGGTTCACATCTTGTAAGACCTGTATAGCGTCACAGATTGTTTTGTCTTTTTATAGTAAATGGAATTCTTTAATTAATAGAAAAACGACAATATATTCTGGAACACTACAAGTCTTACAGATGTAAACCGAATAGACACATAAATTTAATAATACTATCATAGTAAAAAAAAATCAGAACTCATTATATTAAAATAAATATGCTTTAGGATTAAGTTAAGTATAATTTTAAATTAAAAATCGACCTTTCGATACACTCTATATATGTATATCATCATCAGGAAAAAATATACAAATAACATAAATAATAAACAAACAAAACAGACACAATTTACTAGGTACCAAAATAACTTATTATTATAGATTAAAAAATTTATTAATTATTTTTTTCTTTTAAAGTCGGTTTTCAAATAAAATATATAAAGCCACCATAGTTCTCTGAATATACTTAAGGTTCATTCAGATTATGCTGTGTATCATGAAATTATTGTTATGTTTTAGTCGTAATATTATAAAATAAAAGTTTGTTAAAAAACATTAATAAACTTAATTTTTGACTGCATTAAAACTAATAACAACTTATACCACTAGAATCGTACATTTACGTTATCTTCTCATTAGTTAGTAAATACTGTTAATTCAGAACTACTAGCTCTTCGCTAACAACAAAACACTGTTTCACGATAAGTAGAGTAATTCAAAAGTTCATTTACATTTATAGCTAAAATAACTAAAATTAGCCGGTTAAATAATACAATTTTCTCTAAATACTTATAGATTTATATTTAAAAATACATTACTTATATATAGTTTCGTTAACAATTTTACAAATAATATTTATTTAAATTTGAATGACATAAATTTAAGAACACCGTACTAAACTAAAATAGACCAGCATTAAACACTAATCATTGTAAAATCATTTATTATAGTTTTTATTTGCTTCAAATTAACGTTTAATTTATCATTTTCCACAGATGGAAATGCATTTTTAAATGATAGATTCATCAACGACTTTTTCGTTTTAGCTTGGATATTTATGCGTTTTAAATAACGTAAAACATTATTTAATACTTTGCTTTTATCTACTGTCTAGTCAAACTTTATGTTATAATTATGCAATACTTATACTTCCTTGATAATACAATTAAAATAGGATGAGGCTATTTATACATACGGTATTGTATACGGAATTGGCTATTTATACATACTAAAAAAAAAAAGACCTAAGCCAACCTACTAACCTAACCTACCCTAAATAGCTAATTACGTAAAAATACTGTATGTATAAATAGCCAATTGCGTATACATACCGTATGAATAAATAGCCACTTTCATTAAAATATTTAAGAAATAAATTATTATTTCTATCAATTAAAAATATGTAAAACATAGTAAAAAAATCTTTCAGAACTCATTATATAAAATAAAACGACTTTAGATTTAAGTTCTGTATTAATATTTATTAATAATCGACGTTTCGACGAACTCAACATCCGTCTTCATCAGTATAATCTTACTTTCTACGTTATTAATATTTGAAGTAAATATTTCATAATAATTTATTAAATAACAGCAATCACCTGGGAGACTCTAAATCTACAAACTTTCAGTTTTTAATTATTCCCTTGCCCATTCAACCACAAATGACTACACCAGTTGAAAGAATCAGTATTCTTAAATTTAAAGTAGAATAAAATTTATTCAATACATAGAAATATTTTATTGTTAAAAAATTACAAATTTATATCCATATTTATCTTTTCTTTTTATATTCTTCCAAAAATTCCAATCTAAAATAAAAATCAGATGATTTCGAAAAAGACTACAACTGGAAATCTTTGCAAAGCCTTTAAAAATAGACTAAAAATAAAACATACATTTTTCATAAAGGGTCTAAACATAATAAGAAAAAAGATAAGCCGAAAGATACTAAATTCGCTGAATTGTATTGAAAAAAAATACGAAATATTAGGTGGAAGTTCCATCACATCTGTGGGAAAAAACATTTTTTTTTTTCGTTGAAGAAAAAATACATCCTAACGATAAAGTTATAGGAGGCCCTCTCTGAAAACTTGATTCCAAATGCAGTTGAAAAAGTTTTTTTTTTCTTCGTTCGATATTAGAAAGCTTTTAGTATTGGGAAAATCTTATTAAACGCTACGGAAACGTTATAATTCATTTTTCAATGTAAATATTTTTTAATTTCCAATTTATATATATTTATATATATATATATATATATATATATATATATATATATATATATATATAAAGTCTGCATTGTATGGGAAATTGTTTTATTAATTATTTTTTGAAAAATATTTTTGGCTATAGTCAAATGTTGTCTCGTGACTTACAGTATACGGCAAAACTTAATTTGAAAGAAAAAATATATCGAAAATCAACTTTCTCTTCAAAGTATCAAAAACAGTTAAAGGTAAAAGTTTTTAGAATACGATTTTGTATCAATAGGCAAATTTTCAGAAAAAAAAACTTACCACCAAAAAAGTCCAGTAATTATAATTTTTATAAAATAAATAATACAAATTTTCCCGATTTAATGGCAGATATATATTGTATATCTGTTGAACAAAAAGAAACGTCGGATACATAAAATATTGTTAAACAACTTTGCAAGTTAACATTGTTTTTGAATTGACTAGCAGAATCTCATTACTTTTTCTTTAAATTTTATTTCATAATATACATATACAAATCGCAGAATTCTCCTGTTTTTATAAATTAATTAAAATAACTTCAAACATTTTACGTTAATTGAATAAATCAAGGAATCTTAGAATTTCGCGTAAGATTTTAATGATCTTAATTACAAAAAGATTAACATCATATATTTAGACCAGTACAAACATTTCCTCTGAAATCAAAGCAATATATAGCATCTTAAGATCGTCTCAAAGTATAGACTTCATGAACAGACACAAGAAATACGTTTAATTACGTATTTACTACAAAGTTCCAAGTACACAATATCATAAATATCTTCATTCAAAATTCAGAAATTTATGTTGAATCAAATGACGCGCATATAATATAAATATAAGGAAGATACCAAACAGACAAAGACAAGAAAATTCAACAGTGATTACTCAACGAGTGTTAGAAAGAGCATCCAAAGAGGAAAAGCGAAAATTGGAGAAAATGAAAAAGATTGCATACTGTTACATGTATAATAAAACAGGATGAAAGATGGGAATAATTCTTGCATATGCATATGTTGGAGAGACAGGTAGTACCCTACCTATTCGTTTATCTAAATGCCAGATGTCGAGTCGTGCGAATAATTCAAAAGCGAAATAGAGAGAGTTGCAAGGTAATGCTTAGCTGTTACCGTACTCTGTACCACTGTCTGTACTCCGAGATATAATACAAAGGGCAATTGCTACGTCATACTACAATATTGAACGTCAGATACCAGGCTACTAAATATATAGACACTGGATGTTCAGGAAGAATTGTTGTATTCAACTAAATTCTAATTTTACATTTTCTATCTCTGAGTATATAAAAGAAATAATTATACTTATATACATAAAATTATGCTCGTACTCTTTGACATTAATTCACACAAATTGATTTAAACAAAATAATATATTCCATAGCTTTCTAGATTCTTGTTAAAATAAATTATTCTTGAAGTATTTTGTATATGTACAGGTAGTCGTAGGTCAGTGGTAGCATGTTGGATCTCTGGTTCACGCCGCGTTCACACCAGAAATTAAATTAAATATTATTTCTGGTATTAAAATTTTGTACCACTGAACTGATATCGGACGGGTCTAAGTGGTTCCGGAACCCATTATAAATTTGACTGTGGGCTGACGATCCACACCATTGACAATGCTAATAAAAATTGTTAAAAAATTATATATTTAGATCTGTCGAGCATATATAGCCTCCCTATATTCCACCTGAGAATTACGGGAACTGATGATTTTCTGTATGTATGTAATATACTTTTCTCATTTTTATTTAACTGTTAATAATAATAACTGTTAATAATAAGATTATTTTCTAAAATAAAATTTAAAAATTAATCCTTCGTTATTTGCAGGAAAATTAAATATAGCTTGTAAATGGATGTACAAAAAAAAATTCAAATTTTAGACAAACCAAATGTATTTTAAATTGGCTTTATATTGTCCATTGGATTTTCAAAGTGACGCTTCAAAAATGCAATTAATAAACATTCAAAATTAAATTTTGATGTTGATCTTGATGTATAAAGGATATATTAAACTTTAATGAAAAAATTTTTGTGAACAAAATACCAGTAGATATTTATGTTTCTGTTGTATCACACGTATATCTTTTGAATTATTTGTTCAGTGCATTTTTTCTGTTTTATAAATTTATTACAAAAGGTAAAAAAAAATCTGAGCATTAAAACGCTAAAAAACAAAGCTAAAGAATTAATGAACGATGATGTATGTGGATGTGGATGTGTACGAGGCGAAAAGTAGTAGAAGAAAGAAAGAAGGCAGGCAGAGAGGGCAATGTAATTGCAACCGGAATGAGGTGCGACATGCGATTGACAGTGTTTGGGTACAGTGGAGTATTGTGGCGACGACAACTGTGCATTCGCGGCACAGCGCGCGCGAGTAAGTGCGAAGAACGCGAAGGGTTGCAGGTTGCAGAGCGCAGGCGTGTGCGTTAGGTGTGCGCAGCAGATATTGATTGGGGTGTGTGGAGCGGTGGCCGCGGCCGCGGCCGATGTTGTGTGCCTTCCCGGGCGAGGGTATCGGGCGCAGATGCGATTATTTCGCACAGAGTTTCGCCACCATGCGCAGTGGGCGAGCTAGTTGTGCCCGGCCCGAGCCGAGCAACACCGACCACTCCTAGTGACGATGGCCAACGCGCTACACCACCAGCAGCCACACACCGACTGCTGCTGTCGACCTCACGTTCACCAGTGAAACCGAACGAATCGTGTGTCCCGTTTTTGGTTTAACCATTGCATTGCATTGGAGTGTCTCCAGTGTTCAGTGTGTCTCAGTTAACAGAAAAAAGATAGAACAATGCAGAACCAGTGTTGTGCCGGTGGACGTGCCAGTGCCCGTGGACACGTGTAGCAGCAGCCCCTGGACCATGGAGGCATGCAGCCGAACGAAACGGCGGCCCCCAGCCACTTGGCCGCCGGCTGCTGCTCTTCTACTCCTATTCGCGGTCGCTGTACACCGATTGCCAGCAACCGATGCAGCGTAAGTACCCACCACCACTCTCATCCAATAACATATTGTTCTCGTTCAATTGCATTTGGACATCACACCATCATCATCGTCTACATTTCATTCTCCCCTAACCATACATAACCAACATAACATTCGTGCTGCTCGAAACTGTGTCACTTGTCAACACACCCTAACTGGAACTGGAACAATCTTTCAAACAAGGAAAAACTCTATCATCGATTGATTAAATTAAAAAAAAAAACAGAAACAAAACTTTATTACAGTGTATTCCCAAATAAAAAAAAAATATAATAATTTTTATAACTTTTTACAAATATTTCCAAACCAGAAATATTTGACATACATGTGCAACAGAATCTAGAACAATACTAGCAATTCAATATCCAATATAAAATAATAATCATAAGAACGATTTAGAATAATAATAGTGCAAGAAAATAAAGTGTGCCAAAGCAGCTAGAAGATAGAGTAGAAGTGTTTGGCTGTTGGGGGTAGTTGTTGACAAAAAACATTGTGGTGCTCGTGGCAGGTCGTGGTGTCGGATCTCGATTGTATCGAGTGGTTACGGCTGTTTGCACACTTGATACAAGTGTTCTGTCAAGATATCCGTCGTCGTCGTAATCACGAACAAACGATCGATCGATATCGCACGTTCAAGAACCGCTGCTCACTCGCCCACCAGCACGTACGAACCATTCACCGCGCGACAAAGCAAACTAAACACATCCTTTCCTCATATGCAAATCATATCAATATGGAAATATGCCCCGATATGGATGCGATGTTTGTGTATCTCTGTGTGTGTGTCTGTTTGCAGAACGCCAGGCGGCAGCATGCTGGGCGACGTCAACATATCCGCCATCTTGGATTCGTTTAGTGTCAGTTATGACAAAAGAGTAAGACCCAATTACGGAGGTGAGTACATCATATAGCATCGCTTTTCTTAATCGTGGTGTGTGGTGCAAACGTAAGGTGCAAGAGACACATACAAAACTCTCTCTCTCTCTGTCTCTCTCTCTCTCTCGCTCTCATATTTTTAAGACATAAAATCAAAATGCTGCGTAACGATAAAGTGCGCGTTATCGAGCCCAAAATTTGACCCACTCCCGAACACAAAAACGGAATAAAATGCGCCGGCCGCCCTGTCTGTCAAAATTGCTCCCCATTTACAGGATTTGTTGGTACTCTTACTCACTATAAATATATACAGATCGCGGTGAATACTACGTTTTTGGTTAGCGTGTCAGGCAGTGTGAATGTGTTGTGATTGAGTGTGCGCATGTGTGCGTTTGGCTGGGTGGGGCCTCAGATCGATGCTGGGTTTGGGGTTGCCTAGCGACGGTCAGCAGCATCTCACTCAATTCTCGTGTATCTAGACGCGTTCGCGCGACCCAAAACACTCACACTCTAGCTACTCTCTACCTACCTACCTAACCTAACTACCTGCCTACCTACCACCAGAGCCAAACCAAAATAGGGTAGATAGATAGAAATTGCGGCCTAAACAGCCACCAGCATAGGTAACAAACAGCCACAGTGTGTATGCGTGGCGTTCTAGTCTCTTTCACAATCATAAACAAGAAACGAGGAGACAGCGGCGTGCTGCACGTTTCTCGTGCGCTTCTCATTTCCCTATATTCTCTCTTTTGTCACTATTCGCCTTTCTCTCTCTCTCTCTCTCTTACATCTACTTGTACTATAATAGCAGCTCTCTCTCTCTTTCTGTATCTTTATTTTTATTATTCTGTGACAACACGATGACATGTTGTCATACATCATGTTATTACGTTATGATGATTGAATCTGTTACTATAGTCTGCAGCATATAACATATTCTTGCCTTTATGATAATGACTTTTTTGGAATAATTACGTGCGTTAATTCCGATTAATACAGAAAAATCAGTAGTGTGTTGTGGAAAAACGCGTGTACTAAAAATGCAATTTAACCATATCCTTTAAATGAACACCATAAAATCCTTTCCAGTCTGCTACCTGCTACCAGTAAACCCTGGTATGGCATGATTCCTGCAATTTTCTCTAAATTAACAAATTAGTACCATCATACTCAGCTATAAGAAATTTGGCAAATAATAATAAATGCTCCCTTGTGAAAAGCCAACATCTCCCAGCATTGATAAGTAGTGATGATGATACAGAGATTTCCCAGTTGAGTTGTGCATGCTGTATAAATATTTTCTTAAATGCGTAAAGTACTTAAAGAGTATGATGATGGAAATGATGATTTGATGAGCCTTATCGCAGCCCGCCGCCGGGCGCAACCACCCACTGACAGTGTCAACCTGTACGCTTGCAGGTCCGCCCGTGGAGGTGGGAGTCACCATGTACGTGCTGAGTATCAGCTCGCTCTCTGAAGTCAAAATGGTACAGACAACACTTTGATCAGTTTTATCCAGAGCTAGCTAATAAACACTACTAGCCTATTATATCTTATATATATATATATTTTGTTGTGTGCTGCGAAGCCTGACGCCTGTCACCGACACCTACCTCTCTCTCTCTCTCTCTCTTTTTCTTTCTTTCTATATATATCTCTTATTATTACACCCTTCACTAAATCAAAATGCATAATATATCTACTGCAAAACGTATTACTCAATATCATTGTAAATTCTTATTTTAAAAAATGTTCCTTAAAATATAAAGCATCTGTACTACATAAATTATATCTATATTTCACATTTCCAAAAATATGTGTACTGAATATGTTTACATCTAAAACATATTCATTAATTTATATAGAATATAAATAAAATAATTAGTAAACTGTTATTTAATTTAATAATATTCTTTTATATAAGTGACAAAAAATTATTAACGAAATTTCCAAATTCTTCGACAAAACTAAACGAAAAACCAACAGAAACTTAAATCAACAATAACTTATATTGCTATTTTATAAAAGTATATTTATAATACTTTTGCAGCAGAAAAATTTTGCATGAACTAATACAGTATTATCCTAACACTTACACACTCAGACACAAATGCATGTGTACAATGCGAACCTTTACAACAAAGAATACAAATGACTGACACCAGAATCCCGCACCAGGAATCCACCATTGCTTCCTTAATACAGCAACCACAACCACTTAAAAATCAACAATATTTTTTTTAAAATCCATTCACTCGCACGCTCGGACAGCGCTCTGACGTCCGGCCGCCGCCTGTACAATATCATTCTTTAGTTTTGCAAAACTTTCAATCAAATTTTAATGAACTAAATTCAATTCAAAATTAACTTAAAAATAGTTATAAATGTATTCTGTACAATCTTCTGAAAAAATTATGCTAGAAATTTTTTTTTTTTTTAGATTTACAAAATTCTGTAAGAAATTATAATTTCAAAAAAAAAAAATCATAATTTTTACAGGTTCATAATTAAATTATATGGTAATATATTTGTAGTTTGTAGAATACTTCAAAAAATACTCAAAAACTTTGTCAAGTAGAATAAAACTTGACAATGTTAATGCACATGCTGTTTAAAAATATTTGTAGAAAAGTTTCTTAATAAAAATACATTTTTGTTAGACATAAATGTAGCTAAAACTATGAATATACTTGACAAGGTATTTCAGTAAATAACTTTAGAAATAAGTTAGCTTTTAGTTAAAGAAAAGAAAAAATTGCTTTATTTTAATAATATATAAAATAAGAAATCTTGTAAATTTGAAATCAAAAATTGATAATAATATTATTTTATAAAAAAAAAGGTGGTTATTTGTTTCCAAATTCTCTAACAAGTATTTCTAGAATTTGTCATAAACCATTAAATAGTTACTTCGCTATACTAGGATTATACGATATGACAATTTAATTCCTAAGCAAGCCTATGCAATGTACAATTATACAGAACTATTCACTTGAATTATACAATTCTTAGAATTTGTAAAAAAAGATAAAAGGTTTGGTGGTTCCACGTAATTTTGATATAGTAGAATACTAAGTTAAAGCTTTCAGAAATTGAATTATCATATCTAACTAATTATCATATGAAACTAAAGAAAAGTAATGTACATCCGCAGCATTGAATTCAGCGCACCCACATATTTAAAAAAATAATCTTTCACAACGTTTTCCAAGCACTCCTTGTTGATGTCGCTCGCGAAATAACGCACGCATTTTAATCATCCAAAAAAATCTAAAACTCTAAACAGCGAAACAAAGACAAAGAACATCTCCAGAACATCAGTAGCATCCGTAATCAAATCAAATGAAGCACGCAAAAACAAAATCGTAATGTTGCCAAAACAAAAAACAGAAAAAAAAAACGAAAATCGCGGGTATCTCGCGCGCGGCCGGACGCCTCGGCGGGCAGGCAACCAGCCTCATATAATATTTCTTTCTCTGTCTTATCTGTCGTGATTGGTTCTCCCCTCTCCACCGCGCCAAAATACAAAATAGACGAGAATAATAATAATAAATGTGATTGTGTCCTTCCGTCGGCAAAAGAGGAAAACCGTTTTTTTTCTCGCTCTCTCTCTCTCTCTCACTCACTCTCTTTTTCTGTCTCTGGTTTTTTTTTTGTTGTGTTCTTAAAACGCTTACACGCTTGCAGGCCCGCCCGTGGAGGTCGGCGTCACCATGTACGTGCTAAGCATCAGCTCGCTCTCTGAAGTTCAGATGGTATATTGAAAACGTTTTGCCGTTTTCTGTCCCCGGACTATATATATATTTTTTCTTTCTTTTTTGGTTCTCGTTCTGTAGCGTGTACTCTTTACGTTTTTATTTATTTTTTTGGCTGTTATTATTCTTGACATATATATATATACCGCCAAGCAATATACCCGCTCTCTCTTTATACCTCTATTTATATACATCCACTGTACGACAGTTTTCTTATATATTTTTTCTTCTTTTGAAAGAAAATAATAGTTTTGTTTAATATATATACTGAAATCCATAAAATAATAGCAATATTATTCTTAATTTAGAATTAAAATTTACTCAAATTTACATAACCCTCAATTCCTCATATATCTAAAATTGTTTTGCTAACTTTTAAAGTTTCAATTTATGTCAAAAATTTTGACTAAAAATATAGTCAAATTCTTTTACATACTCCAGACTCAGATTATTGATCAAAATTTATTGTCAAAGATTTTCCTAAATATTTTATACGTATATTTATCCAATAATTAAATTTAAAATATTCTCTACAAGTTCCTCCAGAGTTGAAATAAACTGTATTATTATTATTATTTGTTCAATTATGTTGCCAATTATGCAAGTTAAAAAATTCGTCTTTTTTGTTGTTGTTGAGATAAGTTAAGAATAATTTCGTCTATTAATTACAAGAAAAAGTACAAATTCGTCAAAGATTTAATGATAATACTGCTGATAGTATCTCTAAAAAAACATGAAATTCGTAAATATTTCCATGTCAAACTATACCTGTATCACCACAAAATTAACATTTTATTGAGACTGTTAACTTTGAAGAACTACCAAATTCATAGAACTTTAATCCTACTTTTGTTCTGCTTAGAATTACTAAACTTGCTTTATCTTAGTAAATATGTCTTCAGATAAATGGATAATCTTACTTGAAACCTTGCAAATACTTTTGAAATTCAACATTACATTGTAATATCGAATGCTAACAAATAATATAATCTACTGGAATATAAAATATTATTCATTTAATGCGAAGAAACCATGTTGCTATTATTTTAAGTTTATTGTTTATTTGGAAAAAAAATGTTAAATGTTAAAGAAAACTGTTGTGAACATAGACGTTTTCGTAAATTTTGCACAATTCGGTGTCAAAGTGTGGCACAATTTTTTTTTCTGTTAACAATCATTATCAAATACAAGAATCTATACAAATATAAATGTTACATCCAGCACACCAATATAAAAATATTTGATGACTACATTCAGATAATGCATATTCGTGAACAAATAACATATATCATAGTTGAAAATAACCGCCAAATATCTACAATTTTATTTTGATATACTACAATCTAAATAATCTATAAATAATAAATCATAAAAATAAATGATCAAATGTCAAAACCTGCAAAGTAATATATGGATTCTTTTTCCTACAAAATTTATTAGTAAATCATGTTATTAATATTTTCTTTGTTCTCATTTTACTATTCTATCTTTCTAAATTTATGCCACAATTTGTCAACAGCAAATAATTTAAATTTAGAATTTCAGAAAATTTCTTCTTATTTATAAAAACCTATTCTTACAAAAATATTAGAATAAATTGTCTAATTTCCCGTTATAGACTATTTAATATAATTCGTCACATATAAAGTTTTCTTCAAATCCACAATATTTTGTTCCAATAAAGCACCGCATTCATTAAATGTCAAAATATTTATTTATATATTTCTAAGAGAGCAAAATCTGTTTTCAATTATTTTTTGAAAATATACCTACCAAAAGACATTCAAATTCTTCGTAACAAGATTTCCCTTGAAATTGTTGAAAATATGACAAAAATAAAATAAAACGGCTGTAGGTTCTAATTCTGTATTAATATTAGAATTAAGTTGAGTTCGTCGAAACGTCGGTTGTTAATAAATATTAATACAGAACTAGAACCCAAAGCCGTTTTATTTTAATATAATAAGTTCTGAAAGATTATTTACTTATAGGTTCTAGTTCTGTAATAATTTATTAATAATTCAACGTTTCGACGAAGTTAACGTGCGTCTTCATCAGGAAAAAAGATAAATTATTACAGAACTAGAACCTAAAACCGTTTAATTCTAAAAATAAAGTATTTTGCTAAATATGCAATATTTAATATAAGTTTTATTTTCAAATTATTGTGATATCACAAAATAGGTCTCCGATCAAGCGATGGATCCATGAGCTGAATTTAGAAAAATGCCTCATAATTTGAAAAAAAAATGTATTTCGAAAGAAATCTGATTATAAATAAATTATTTTTGATTTGCCCTCTGGTAGTGACAGATGGCCTTGCATAAAGATCCAAATTTCTATAAATATTACATGAGAATAAATGTTTAAAACTATATTACCGTCATACATAATATTATTGAATTTTTATTTCTCTCTCTGACAAAACTAAATTCTCAAATATAAAACCTCGCATAAGTAAAATTTCCCTCTGAAATGGATGTGAAATTCGTATTTAATATTAAAGAAAATAACCTTCTTTATTGTGCTATAATTTTGATCTTTCGTAGTAAATGTATATCAATATATAATTTCTAATCCTACATATTGATTTGCGCGCATGTACCTATAAATATTTTAAGATATAAGTGTGTAATTATGTG
Organism: Clivina fossor; assembly: GCA_963966155.1. Classification (NCBI taxonomy): domain Eukaryota; kingdom Metazoa; phylum Arthropoda; class Insecta; order Coleoptera; family Carabidae; genus Clivina; species Clivina fossor. The sequence continues at coordinate 14,864,076 of OZ014560.1, forward strand.
TACCTAAAGAAAATTTACCATATTTTATTAATGTACCTTACTACATTTTTACAAAAAATATCGTAGTTTTTCCATTAATTATTAATCTCATTTTAAAGATTATGACAAAACTTTGGCGGTTATTTCAACAACAGAACATTTTCTCACATTGAAACAAGTGAATACACACAATGTTTTTTTTTTTCATATATGGTGTTTAATCTGAAAATGCAAGGCACGCACGTGCTCTGTTTTTCTCATGCAGCCTTAACTGCGATACGTGTTATCTTTTTTATTTCCACCCATTCGTACCCTCCAACTCATATTTCATCAAAAGCTAAACAAAAAAAATCGTAAAATCATTCACTTAATTGCTCTACCACCAGCCTCTCTATTTTCCGAACTATTCCACGCTTAAAACGAAAAAAAAAAACGAAGATATTGCAAAAACAAATACCTATCAGTGTTGCTAAGCAACCTATTTACACAGTGTGATAATATTATTTTCAATTTAAAATGTATATAGTATGTTCCACGGTTTAATGTTAATTCCATAAGAAAAGACTAGCAGTCGTTATAAGACTATGGAATTCTAGTTTTAATATAATATTGCTCCATTTTAATTTTAATTTTACATACTTGATTTTTCAATTAGTAGATATTCAAGTGACACAATATTATTTATAACTAAAGGTAATTCAAGACAAAAATAATTTTATCACAACCCAAATATAAATATATAAAATTGGATAAATAAAAAAGTATCGAAAATAATTAAAATCTCATTTAGGATTATTCAAATTAATCGAATATATCAAATTAACTAATTTTGCTCCTCTATTCAATAATGTAGAGTTGGCTCTGAGAGATTAGCCATTGTTTTTGGACCCTAAGGAATTTTGTAGTAGCCCAAACATAGGTCAATAACCAGAAAACAAAAGATATTGTCCAGAATTGAGCTTATCGCTGAGGAATACAAACAAAGACGTACTGAAGTTAAATCTATGTAATGGAACAACCCATAATTTATTTCGCCTTTGTCTGCAAATACTAGTAGATACTTTCCACAGACACAAAAAAAAGGATTGTAGTTTTCTTCTTCTTACTTATTAAAATTTAATAAAATAATTAAATAAGTAAGCTAATCTAAATTCACTAATTGTTGTAATATTTCTGATGCATCCTTTGTAAATAAAACAATTTCCTTAAAACCACAAACAATAATTTAAAAAAAGCTATATACGTATTTTGGAAGCTAAGCTTGCATTACCAGTAGCAAATGATAAAGCTAAAGTCCTAATCGGTAATCTAAGGTTACGCAAATACTCAACGTACCCAGTGATCAAAGATAACTGATGAAAGCTTAGCTTTCGAAATACGTATATAGTTTTTTCAAATTATTGTTTGTGATTTAAGAGAAATTATTTTATTTTATTAACTTTTCGCCACAGTAAGATTGTATTATTGATCATAATAGTAATATTAATGTATTTTTATTGTAATTTTGTAAATTATTAGTAAATTAAAAATATAGCAAAATTACTATAATAATCAATAAAAATTTACACTGATTTTATATGGTGTAGGTATTTAAATCTCCTTAAAATTTAATTATTTATAAAATTGAGACAAATAATTTTCAGTATATAAACTAAAATCAAGTACTACAAAATTCTAAATATGATTGGACCCTAAAACAAGAATTTCTTGAATTATTCATCAAAGAAACTAGTCTTACAAAAACTGTAAATAATTACTTACAGGACTAACTTTAAATCGTGGAACACCATATTAAAAAAATTGGTCGCGCCGCTATGCCACCGACCTATTTTTTATTTTTTCTTTACCAAAACAAAAAACAAAAAAAAAACAAAAAACGACTGTTTTAATAACTGTATTCAAAATAACTAATGAAAGAACTGTTACAGTTCGGTGGTTAATGTCGGCGGGCAGGCCAAGGGCCGTCTTGTGATTTGGTTTTCGAAAAACAGACGCGTCTCTCACAAAAAACAGATGATAAACAAATTAAAAGGTGCAAAACGTTATGATGTTGGCGTATTGCAGGCCCGCCCGTGGAGGTAGGAGTGACGATGTACGTGCTCAGTATCAGCTCCGTCTCCGAAGTGCTGATGGTACTTATGACACAATTGCCATGCTCGCCCGAAACAAAATCACTGTACTTGTTGTCTGATCTGAAACCCGGGTACGAGACGCCGGCAGCTAATCAAATCAAATCAAAAAAAAAAAAAACCTGACACTTTTTATTTATTTATTTATTTATTTATTTACTTCGACTAAACTGAGTTTTAAAATAAAACTGCTTTAGATTAAAGTTCTATATTAATATTTATTTATAATCGACATTTCAACGAACTCAACGTCCGTCTCCATCAGGATAAATAAAATAAATGACAGAACATAGAAATAAGTTACTTATAAGTAACTTGTTTCTATGTTCTGTTATTTACTGTAATATCTTTTATATCATATATCCTGATGAAGACGGACGTTGAGTTCGTTGAAATAATCGATTATAAATAAATATTAATACAGAACTTTAATCTAAAGGAGTTTTATTTTAATATAATGAATTCTGAAAGATTTTTTACTATGTTTAAACTGAGTTTTATTAGGTTTTTTTTTACATTTCGAAATATATCGATATTAATATTGTCCCAATTTTATTATATTTATCCTCGTTTTCTAAGACGGTTAACCAATCCAAGTAAAAACTTAACAACAAATTAAAGTATTTATTGTAATTCTTGTCTTTTTAATCTCGTGTTAATAAACTGCCAGATCATATCATTAATTCATGTAAGATCTGATATATATATATATATATATATATATATATATATATATATATATATAATTATATATTCTCATATTTAATAACCTAAAAATAGTAGTAACAAAAATGGTGACAAATTTAGAATCCTCACAAAATCGTCGTGTAGCACAAATTGAACTCCTCAAATATGATGAAAACAAATTAAATTATTGATATTAATTTTTGTATTTTTAAACATTGTCTATCAATAAAACAGAACTACTGTTTCATGTTCTACAACTTGAAAAATAATAATAACAAAAATTACATCAAATTTGAAATTCTTATGTATAAAGAAAGTTACACGATAAAATCTATAATAATCATCTAAATATATAATACTTAAAACATTTTGATCTATGTTCTGTTTATTTACTGTAAATATCATTTGTATTAGTTTTCCTGATGAGTTCATCGAAACGTCAATTATTAATACAAATTAATACACAACTACAACCTAAAGCCGTTTTATTTTAATATAATGAGTTCTGAAATTTTTTTACTAAGTTAATTTGATCTATTTTTGATATTATTCAGGTTACTGAACAAATACTCTTAATGTTAACATTTAGATAATAAAAAAAATCATTGTTAAAATGTCAGAAACCTGTCTAATACCAGAGACACACGGCAAAATTTAATGATCATTAAGCTACAGTGTGAATGTAGCTTAATGTTCATTAAATTTTGCCGTGTGTCTCTGGTATTAGACAGGTTTCTGACATTTTAACAATGATTTTTTTATTATCTAAATGTTGATACCATTAAAAGTATTTGTTCAGTACAATATCAAAAATTTTGCCGTATATTTCTCTCTAAAACTTAATTAATTCTTGTCATTTTTTTATGACAAATTAATTTACATTAAATTTATATATAAATGTTTAACAAAAATTTGAATATAATATACTAAAGATCTAGAAATATAAGTGATAAAATCACCTACATATTTACATTTTACATTTTTGTTACTTCTAACCACGACATGGTTATTATCATCGTTCTAGAAACCGAGCATAGATATTTTTATAATTTCTACACACTATAAAATCTTTTGTCTATTTTGATTAAATATATTTGTAATTTTGTAAAAAGACGACAAAAGATTCTATACCTTATGGAACATCCGATAATTTAAGTTTCAAGTTTCCTTTGTTAAATTATTTGGATTAAAATTTGTGTTCGTTTTTGCTGCGGTCGTTAATGAATTATTTCTATTTTTCTTTTTATGTTATTTTTTTATTGTTATTATGATTATTTTGTTATGTGTACGAAGGCCAGATTAAATACGAGATATACATGTATGAAATAGTTTAAAATTTTTATTTGAATACGTGCGTTTTAATTTGAGCAGTATCTGATGTAATACAAAATTTAATTTTAAAGCATGTGCATAAATGAATTCGTAAAAGATAATAATAAACAAAAAAAATATAATTATATTTCTGGATAAATACAGCTTTACATATATATTTATAAGTCAATATTTTTTAATAATGTAATAACGAAACACATGTAACAGCAAAAATTTACATTAAAAGGTAGATTAATTTTACAGCATTGTTATTCTAAATTATTGAATATATTATATACATATACATATTCAATCAATAATTTCCAAGGCTAAAACAATACAACAAAACTTACAATTGTCTCAAATCAAATTAATTAAATATACCTCTGTGGAAAAATAAAATTTCTTATTTAAATAAAATTTGGCTTCCTTTAATTAAAAATTTATAAATTTTATGATCTAGTTACTTAGTTTATTATCTAGTAACTTGCTTCTATGTTTTCTTTATTTACTGTAAATATAATTGGTATTGTTTTTCCTGATGAAAATGTACATTAAGTACGTCGAAACGTCGATTATTAATAAATATTAATACAGAACTACAACCTAAAATCGTTTTATTTTAATATAATAAATAAGCTCCGAACGATTATTATTTGGATCAAGAAATTCAGAAGTTTTTCGATTAAAATCGTTTAACTTTCAATATGTATTTGTAAAAATAAAATTAATAGATTTATTATTTTATTCATTTCTCAGACAAAAAAAAAACAATTTTACATTCTTACTAATCTTGTTTCTAAAAACCATGGAACTAGTTCGTAATTATCCATATTAGAATTATTATTCACAGTAAAAATATTGCACCTTCTTCGTATAGTTGTCAACTGATCTCAAACATAATTGGAACAAACATAATTATTTTGATCCAACCTACTATCAAATCAGTTTGGAATCAGTTCATAACTGTCCGAAGCATGCGCAATGTGGATTTAATTTGTAATTTACTGTACATGCTTTGAAGAGTTTCAAACTAGTTTAAAATTTTCAAATATTAACACATTTCTTGTAAATAAATAAACAAAACTTTTAAACTAGGTTTTCATTTGTATATCAATCAAATCTGTCTTTCGTACGTAAATAATTTTTAATAAACCTTTATATACTAACCGTCAGTCTCGTCTATTATTTATATATATATATATATATATATATATATATATATAAATAATATGCAAATTTCTCTATATATATATCTTATACATATACGTACATATATATGATATAAATATGATGTTGTTCTGTGTATACCGTCGCAGTCTTGAATACTTGGACTGTGTGCATGGCCTACAGTTCTGTTGCCAGCTTTGATCGTTGGTCCTGCCGGGGGTCCGAAAGTCCGAGCGTTCGGGCTGATGTATATCTTTTCTCTATTATTATTATTATTATATATTTAAATGTATGATTTATTATCAAATGTATACAATAAATATAGGAATGGAAATGATATTTAGCCAATTGTATTCGTTCGAAAAATCCTTTTTGACCCAAATGGGAATCTTGCAATTTCAAATCTTTCTTCATCATTTTGTAAGATCTATCAAATTCTAACATTAATAATATATTCAAGAATCTTACTCTATAACATTATTCGAAATAAGGCAAAATAGAACAAGTCTTCAAGTACTTTAAAAGTTTGTTGTTTTTAAAATATTTTGTAAATTTGTGGACCTGAATTAGATAATTCGTCATGTAATATTAATTTTATTTTTTATAATTAAGGCTTGTTGTACAGTATACATATTTGTCCATTAACTAAAGGTTATTAAATAGATATATGGTTTATATTATAAAAATATCGCATATCAACATGCCTTTTTTCCAAACTTTATACAATATGTTTACAAAATTAAACATCAGTTTAGACTTAAGTATCTAAAAAAAAAATTGGGTTAAAATTTTGTTGTAATTATAATCAATGTGATGGAAAATAAAAGAATTATTTTCAAAAGGGTAACACAACAAATATCTAAATTCCTATAGATATAAATGTCTTAAAAAAAATTTAACAAAAAACATTTTAGATTCGAAAAGTGATGAATCTGATAATAATTTTTTTTCTAATGTTTACAAATCCAAGTGCCATTTCCATTCTTATTAATATATATATTTCTTTGTTACACGCGTCAATCAATATCACTTGAAACGTTTGTTACAAAAACTGTTGTAAGAAGTAATGCGGCTCGGATGTATTGTATATTTATGTATATAGCGCAAACACACCGAATAAAAATCTAAAGTAAGACCATTTCTAAATATAATATTTTTTTAAAATAAATAATGAATTAACTGATGCCGGAAAGAGTGAGCGGGTGTCGCACCCGCGTCACATCAAATTCACACAACAGACATGATGAATTTGTTTTAATGAACCTAATTTGCAAATTAAGGTTGTTTGTGTTTCAAATACAGCGGCCAGAGGGATTACGTATCGATAATCAGCAGTCCATTAATCGCGCGCCAAATTTTCGACGTGCTGTTTCTTGAATGGTTATGACAATTCGAGGGCATGTCGCGGGCATAAGAGACCCCCCCCGAGTGGAAACCAAATCAAAGGTTCAAAGGTCACCGCAGGACGTGACCCTCGCCTGCCCTCCCCCCTCGCCCCTCAGAGATGCTCATTCGAGCGCGCGAGAACGATTCTCTTATAGAGGAAAAATGTCCATAATTTTTAACCACACAACGAACCAAATCCACTCTCTCACAGCTGAAATTCTCTCAAACCAGTCACCGCTTTCCAATTGCAATCCAACTAGTTTCCGCTAAGATTATTATTTAACTAAACGATTAACATTTTAAAAACCTTCTACCTCTAACCTAACCGAAGTTAACACCGCATGCTGGTACTTGCATGCTCGCTCCATCATCCGTCATTTGAATAATTTTATTTTGATATCATTAAAGCCCATCATCATTTGTCTAATGATCCATGATCACACTGCGCGGTACACAAATTTTATTTTAGTTTATATATATTATATTAATTTAGTGTCTGGCAAAAATATTTTACTCCAAATTCAGTTTTCCAAATTCAAAGTCGTCAAACACCCAACTATAGTTCAGTTTGAAACAATAATAATTTTGAGTTCAAATCAGTAATTAATAGCGACATTCCGGTCGTTCACTCATCCGGCAGTGTTCTCATGTAGCGTTTTAGTGTCACGTAGCTCGAGTAGTTGAGTTTTTGAGTTCAAAATTTTAAGTGGAATTTATTATGATATAAGGTAGTATGTAAAGCAAAAGGTAAGGAATTTTTGAGATTTGCAATTAAAATGCTATCAAGTTCTTTCGGTGAATGCATCATATGCTTCTAAATATTTATCTTTATATAAGTAAATTAAATTAATTCCGAAATTTGTTTATAGTGGTCGAAGAATTTTATTTGTAAATGTAATTTAAAAACGAGTTGATCATTTTAAAGTCAAGTTTTTTTTTAATAATAATAATTTTCACAAATAGCTATTTTTTTGTTATTTAACAATAAAGAACAACTTATGAAAAATTACTGGATCAGAATATGACGAAAAATTGTAATAATAAAGTCGAATCACGATAAGGTAGGCACATCATCAATTTCAGTCACTAAACGAGTGACGTTACTCAATGATATGTTGATATGCGTTTTCGAATCGGAATGAAATGATTTTGCCATCATATCATCTACCATGCCTAACCTAATCTCAAATGTAATAAAAGAAACGTCAGTGTAAACGAAGTGTATTATTTGACTTAGGAAAACATTGCTGCCAATAGAGGCAGAATAAATGTATAGTAGTCAATAATATATAATACATCTGTACATATTTTACTTAAACATCATTCAAATAAGATATTTCAATGTGTTTTAGCAAATTTAGCTAATTGCATGTATAATAGAAAGAGTTTACTTTTGTTCATTAGAAATTTCCACACTGCAAAGTTTTACCCAAAGATTATGACGTGTCTACAAGCTTAGCGTGATTCTTCTATATTCTTCTTCTTTGAATTTGTTAAATTATAACAACATTTCGTCAATCGATTTCTTGTTTGTTCCATACGCCATTTTTGATCAAATTTAGGTATTGCTAGTTTGGGTAATATTTGTTTGGTTTCTATCTATTTTAACAATATTAATAGTTTCGGAAATACACATTCTAATTTGTTCCATATCCTTACTATAAACAATTCAGTTATCTATGTTCTGTTATTTACTGTAAATATCATTTGTATCAGTTTTCTTGGTGAAGACAAATGTTGAGTACGTCGAAACGTCAATTATTAATAAATATTTCATTTTTTTTTCTTTAATATCGGTTTTTCGAAAGTAAAGTTTTGTGATATGGAACAAGAAATCGACTGACAATTTATCTAAATAAATTGGAAATATATGTTTGTTCTACACTAAAGAATTTATTATAAAATATGTGAAAATCTGCAGTAATAATTCTGAAGTCATTTTGTTCCAATTGATTCCAATTAAAAATAAGCAACATCAAAAATGTCTCAAAAATTATTATCTTGAATATTTGTAAATATAATGACAACTAAAATATCAACAGAGATACAAAAAGAATTAATTTTTTTCTCTCTCTCTACTTAACAAGAGTATCTTGCAAAAGCTCTACCTTACATCATTATAAATCCCCTTGTTAAGAGCGCGTTTCAGAGTTATAAAAAAAAAAGTTTCAGTACCGCTTTTCTAGTTGCAAACAATCAAACAAATTACATGAGTCTTTTTTGAGTCACGTAGTATATACATATATACATATGTACATCCGTCTAGTGCAGAAGCAAAGCAAAGTAAAAAGCAGTGAAACAAAAAAAAAACTAAGCCAAAAGCAGTTTCCCGATACGCAGAGAACCTGGCGTATGGTCGCACTGCGTCCTTGGCGCTTTGCCAACCAGAGGAAAAAAAAGCAGAAAGAAAGAAAAATGAAACATAGAAAGAAAAAAAAGAACAGCGCTAGTTCTAAGTGTGTCACAGTTGCGAATCGCGCCGAGCATTAATGCATTAATGACATGTTGCATTGCATGCACCCAATTTGCATGATGCACCCCCATTTTTTTAGCAATGATATTTTGTTCTCGTTACCTTGTTCAGTATTATGTTTGTGCATGCCTAAATGTATGGAGACGTTGTCGATGTACACGTAAACTTATAAACGATCCGCTCTTATCATCTGAAGTGGATTTTATAATGAATCGTATCTCACACACACACACACACAATATCGTTTTCTCATTCTCTGCTACTCCTTTCTACATGTGTGAATCGTTCACATTAGGGAGGTTGATTCAATTCAATGTGATCATAAACGAGGTCTTTAGTAAAAGTTACCAGATTGCCAACTCGAAAAATCATCAACAGTTTACGACTGATTTCGAAAATAGCCCAAGCAGTATTTCAAAATCTATTTTGTCATTTGTGATAAATGTTCAAATATATGTATAAATATATTTAATCTGAAATCACATTATTTTAACCAATTTTTTTCCACTTAAAATATTTAATTTACAACAAATTTGTAAAAAAATGCATAAAAAACATAATTTCCATTTTTCTAATTTTAAACTATTTGCCTAATTATAACTAGCTAAAAAAAATGTAGTATTTTAGAAAAATTTACAATAATTTCATCAAAATAACAATGTATTAAATCTTTTTTATCGATCGTCACGTATTGTGAGAAAAGTATTGTAATTTTGACTTTTATAAGCACGAATTAAGATTATAGTAACATAAATCAACTGTTTTAGCATGTCAGTCTGTGGACACGTGTTTAGCAAATTCAGTAAAACAAATTTTATATTTAAGATTCAGATATGAATATGTCAATTTGATTAACTTTTGGTATAAATCCATCCACCGGAACTGGTTTACTGATGTCATTTTTATGTTTTACGAATATTTCGCAACAAAGAAATATTTCTAAAAATTTTTTTTACAAAAATTGCTATATTAGTTATTTTTTGCGATATTTTTTGACATATATGTAAGTACGTTTCCATGATTACAATAAAATTACGTATCATAAATTTCATTTTAATTTCTCTAATAAAAGTTGTTTTTTTTTTAATACTTTGTGGTGACGGTCGAATCAGTGGTGGTCACAGACGATTTTATCATAATAAAAAAACAATGTAAAACGTTTTACATCTTAAAGATTTTATTTCAATTCTAACATCAGTTTTCTTTCAAATAAATACAGAAAAATTCAATAAACATTTCAATTATTATAATTTCAATCTAATTTGCATTCCAAAAAATAAATAAAAACAATGTAGTAGACAAGTAACGATACAATAGTTTCGTAATCAAAAACAATTAATTATTATAAATATTTTATGATGTCTTACAAAACCGAAAATTAGTACACAAATAAAAAATGTAGACCGGTTCGATTTAACAAATGTGTTAAAACGAATTATTAATGAATTTGAGTAATTAATGAATAAAGTTTTGAAACTTTGTTCTAGTATAATGTACTGTTAATATTTAGTGAACTCAATTAAATGTTAAAATATCGTTTTTTTACATATATCTAAATTAAAGTTCAATTTCAAGTTTTTTCCCAGTTCGAATTAAAAGTTTTGTAGTTTGTACTTACCATTAGTTTTGATCAAAATTACATTGTATTAGTTTTAAATTTTCAAACTAATGATCATAAACTTATTAGTGTATATTATACTAGTTTGTTTTTTTTAATAATTCGTAAGTTTATCATGTGGCTATATTTTCAAGATTCTAAATCAAATAATTTTATTTAAAAAATGTACTTGCATTGTTTATGGTGTGAATTAAAAGCTTACAAAGTCAACCGAAAGATTTGTAGGTAATACAATTTGCTATTTTATTTTAATATATGCAAAAACCATAATACATAAATTTTTATATTTCTTGACTGGCACAATATTTAACTAGGCTAAAAATATCTAAATTAAACTAAAATTATTTATTTATTCTTACATAATAGTTCAATATTTCAAAATTTCAGAGTTCATCTTCAGAAACAATATAAATATTGATACATACAGACATACAGTAAACAAAAGTTTATAATAAAAATATTTATTTTTAAAAAATATTTTTAATTTTTAATTTTTTTACGTTTTTTGCAAAATTTAAATTCGCAAGTAATAATGGCAACGGTAGTGGTAACCCCTGAGACTAAATATATTTTTTAACAATAATTATCATCAATTTATAAACAATCTTTTTTATTAAATTAATAAAAATAATATTTATTAACGCATTTGACTAAACATAGTTTGATATATTTTATTTAAATTTAAATTATTTCCAATAAAATTAAAAACTGTTTGGCTCAGTTTTAAAATCGGTTTTAACACATGGACAGATCCAGATTACAATATCAGCAAATATTGTTTCTGTATATTATGGTACACATCTGTAACACCTGTAGTGTTACAAAATGTTTTATCAGATAGAAAACGACAAAATATCCTGTAACGTTACAGATCTTAAGGATGTGAACCGAATCTGGTAATTTTACGAGTAGACCTCATTCACTTATACAATTTCTTTCTTCGTCCCACCATCATTACCCTTAACGTTAGCAATCACGTCAAGTAACCTTGCCATATTTGCAATCTACTTGAATATGTAGATTTCATACATTAGAAAAATTAATCAACCTAGAAGAAAAAAAAACTCGCTTTACATAAACTAATCATTCAGGCATAACATTATTTCAAAAAAAAAACAAATCAAATCCTTCGACTGAAATAACAATATGATTCATTGAAATCCATTTCATGTGGGTAAAAGCAAATCATGGATGGCGGATGGATGTGTTTTAAAGCTGCGTTTCTGACTGTTTCCGGTGGTAGGACTTCACATTGGATTTTTACTTCCGTCAATTCTGGACGGATCCACGATTGGCGTTTAAGAAGCGACCGGGGGTTGAAACCCTATCGGTCGGCTCGGAGTTTATCAAAAATATCTGGGTGCCGGACACGTTTTTCGTAAACGAGAAACAGTCTTACTTCCACATCGCTACAACTTCTAATGAGTTTATTCGGATACATCATTCGGGATCGATAACCCGAAGTATTCGGTAAGTGCATTTATTTTCATCTTATTTGACCGTAATTGTATTAGCTAATTGCTTTTTGAGAATGATATTATTTTATGCTACTGATGATGCAAAGGCTAATGTAAAGAAAAACTGTACAGGATTCTGTAACGACTTACGTTAGCTAATATTACGTACATTCTCAGTTCGAAATCCCGCCTAGCTCTTCCTTAAATAAATCTGCAAACCCACTATTTATTACATTTTCGTACAAAAAAAAAATTCATAATCAAATTATCAGTAAATAATCTATAATATATTAAAAATAAAATGTTCCATCCCTATCTTTATAGCTCGAAAAACAAATAAACTAAAAACCTTAAAATCTTGACTTTACATATTGTCGGTTTTAAAGTAAAAATCACTAAATACCAAGTTTTTCTAATTTTTATTTTTTTTATTTTCTATTAATATTTATCGATTACTATTCAAAAACAATTATTAATGAAAAGCAATATTTCTCTTTACAGCAAAATTCTGTACGGAATTTCTCTTCTTTTAAGAGTTATGCACAATTGAATCACTGTTTTTTCCAAATAAAAACAAAATAAGAAGATTATAATAAAATAAAAATTAGTTACATAAAACAGAACTTAAGTAATGAGAACTATATAATTAAATTGTCAACTGTTTTTGAATCCTCTTATTAATTAGTTAACAAATTAACGAGATAATTAACTTACAAAACGTTTATCAATGATTTATGCAACCAGCTCTAAGATTAACTATTTCATAGATTTGTCAATTATAAATTGTGTATGGTAAATCCTGCTGTAAAATTTTGGGGATATTACTTTTTGATACAGCACATATATGTTTCAATTATTTATAATATTTTGTTTCAATTCTATATTTATTAAAAAATTGTTGTTGGAACATTTTGCATAAAGATTATAAATAAAAATTTCAAAAATTCTGATTGACACTTTTAGAATAAAACTTGAAACAGTTTTGTAAGTCAATAAATCGTTGTGTGAAAATTTGAAAAAGTTCTTATTAAAAAATTTCGTGTTCCACATTTTTAATATCCAGTACGAATGCGATTGAAATATAAAAGTAAATATTTCATTTGTTCCAACTTTTTTAATTATAACTCAGTCACTGTCATTTCGGACATAGTCATAATTTTTCTTAATATTGAAGTCGAAATACAAAGAGCAGAAAAGTGTGTTCGTATGATTAATGAAATACAGTTAGTTTTTGTTTCAAGTTAAGACTATAATATGCATCAGTTTTAGCATCTAGATATAAATAAATAAATAAATTATGGTATAGAAACCTGTCAGTCATCGCAAAAATTATTCGTTATTATTCGTAATGATAATAAATATATTTTATATTATTTACACTAAATTAACTCGAAATGAAATTTCGCAGGCTAACCATCACCGCCTCGTGCCCTATGAATCTTCAGTACTTCCCCATGGACCGACAGTTATGTCACATAGAAATAGAGAGCTGTAAGTACTACCATTCGATACATATTTTTACATATTTATTGTCTATTCAAAAACACAACTATAAAATGCCAAATGTCACTATATGAAATTTTACCACACAAACTTTTGCCAAATTACAAACTTCACCATCAACGGAAACAATATATAATAATCAAATTATATAGCGTTACCTTTTCAACCAAAAGGTCAACATGTATTCCTATTCCGAAATGGCAATTCAATCCATATATATGATCAACTTGATATAACTACTCGTCAGAATTCGGGATAGTTCAGTCACTTTTCAACCTAATTCGAATATAATCAAATATAGTTGATAAATTTGGAAATTTGCTTGCTATTATATAACTTGTGCCCTATTTGAACATTAAATAACTATTAGTTTCGATACTATTTCCTTGTTTCCCGATATTAAATTTTTTTTATTTCAGTTCAAATTATATTAAATATATTTAACTCAAATTTTGAGCAAAAACAAATACTTTTTTGTCTAACTATGTATTGCTTGTAAACAAAAATATATTTTCAATATGTTATCGGAACAACTATATTATCAGTTTTATTATAACTATAACTTTCAAAATAAACAATTCAAGTTATAAAAATATTTGTTAAATTCTTTGTAAGTTAATCAATTCATTAACTTGCCAAATGAGGCGGTTCGAAGACAGTTAACACTTTAGTTACTTTGTTAACTTATTGATTAAGTTAACAATGCTTTGTACAACCAAGCTCAAATTTTATACGAGCTCAAATTATACAAGTACAAAATGTTTTAAAATTGTCCAAATCTTTTAATTTATTATATCTTGTTCGTTGATTTATCTGCAATTTTAGTTTATTTATCTGAACAGATTTAAGTAATTTGTGTGTAGATGTAAAACTATCAAAGACATTTACACATTCCTACTTATTTATATAAAAATTAGTTTTATGTTTTAGTCATAATATTATTTAGTATCTCGTAAAAACACAATAAAAATTTGTTAAAAGACATAAATAATCTCAATTTCAGCTGTAATAAAACCAACAACAACTGATAAATTAAAATCGCGTGTATGCCTTATTTTTTGTATAAGTTCGTAAATAGTCTGATACTGAATCACTAGCTGTATACTAAAACATAACACTAATTTCGTAATAAGTAGTTTGAATAAAGCCTAATTCAGGCTGCCGTATTAGTTTTACGCACAAACACAAGAATTTGACCCTTGGCGTTAAAACTAAGAGTGTGTCAAGCGTTTGAATTAGTCTTAAATTGAACTAAAACCAAATAACTATTAAAATTACAAACTATATTATAAATAAAAAAATTGCTCTAGAAAGAATTGGTATAACTTTTTGCAAACCTACCTACCTACGTGAAACCAAAAGGTCAAAATAATTTCAAAGTATGTTCCCATTTACAGCAACAAAATTGCTCGTATAAATAAGTAGTCTTTTTGTGGCCAAAAAGGACAAAGGCTAGTTTTAACTATAACTGTCGTAAAATGAAAGTTTATAGAGAGAAGTTTGTAGTTTGGCAATTTATAAAAAGGCTCTCCGCTCACATACCTATTCTGTGTCGTGTCTCGTGTTATTATATTTGTCCTGCACTAATGCAGAGTGCACCCAGTGCTACACAGAATGGGCTCTAGGTGCATATGTGGAATGATTACGCCAGTGTGTTTTATGTTTACACTGCAGTGCAAAATGTATAGATATATATGTACGTTCAGCTATGATAGACAATTGAACTGGAATGTTGGCGCTAACCAGTGACAAAATTTTCAACTACAATGTTATTGTAATTTCATCGAAACTAATATTTAGTTGTTGACGTAATAAATCGTCAGTCGATTTCTTGTTTTTACATACGCCATTTTTGGTCAAATTGAGTTACTGCTAATTTTGGTAATATTTGTTTGATTTTTATATCTAAATAATAATAGATGTTATAGATCGTAGATGTTATAATTTTAATAATTTCGGAAATATAAATTCTAATTTTGTGATATGGAACAAACAATAATATAAATTATGTAACAACATTTAGAAAAATTACAAATTTTCAGGCATATTTAAAAAAAAAATGTAATTCCTGACATTAAGATTAAATACAACAGCTAATTCTGGTCAAAATTTGAACAAAATTCACGTACAATTTAATTATTATCATTAGACGTGTTATAAAAAAATTTAGTTGAATTATATTCAAACGTACTTATTTGCAAGATAATAACTATTTCTGATATTATTACATTTAATGCAACATAGTAAATAATCTTTATATTTAAAAATAAAACAGCTTTAGATAACATCAATCAGTGTGAAGGCACTAATTTAAATAAAGTCCGGCTTCTTTTAATTAATAAATTATTAAATTTTGTAATCTAGTTACTTGTATTTTGTTACCTAGTAACTTCTTTGTATGTTTTGTTTGTTTATTATTTATGTCATATTTATTGCATATATTTTTTCCTGATGATGATATATGTTTAGTATATCGAAACGTCGAATTTCAATATAAAATTAAATAGAACTTAAATCTAACGCTTTTAAATTTTTCCATTTGCAACAAAATAAATAGCTGTTTCAAAAATACTTGACCAGTGAAAAAATTTAATATTTTAACAAAATATTTTATCAACATTATGGCAAAACAAAAATAAAATCATTTCACATTATTACTAACAGACAACACTAATAATGCAACATAATAATTTAATTAAAATATAAAAAATTTAGCAATTGCTATCTAATAACAATAAAAACAAAATAAAACAATTTTTATAAATTAAAATACAAAAACAAACTATTATTTTATAAATAATATAAATTTCTTTATGACAAGTTATTTCAATATGACAAAATTACACGAAAAGTGTAGAATATTGACCTGAATCAGCTAATAAGTTCGACTTTAATATTTATAATATATAGCAGCAGGATTTCATAACATATGCAATAACCAAACAATACAAATAGGAATATTACCGATGAGAAACGATATACTACGAACATAAATAAAGACATTTTGTTTGGGAAAAATAATTTTGTCTAAGTTCGTAGTACATCGTTTCTTATCGACAATACTCGTATTTGTATTTGTACTTACTTTTAACATTATATTATGTTTAATTTAGCGCTTATACCCTTACAACTTCAGTTGTCTATATCACAAAAATTTTACCGTCCAGCTTAAATATTAAATAAGAAATTGTTTCACAAAGCGAGGTATGGTGTAAAAATTTGATATATAGACTTCTACCTAAAACAATTTCAATACATCTCACGTAAATGTACAAGTTAAATATTGTACGATCTGTTACAAATGTAAACGAAAGGTTAGCTTCCTTTTACAATATTGCTTCAATATGTTCGTTGTTCTTTTTTCGCTAAAATTCAATCTATTCTTTTAAACGGATAAATGTGCAAGCAAAACGGGCACAAAATGAACTGATATAAAATATTTATTTATGTTGATTTATGCCGGAGCTAGAAGCCCGCAGTTTTACTCATTTCTTTAGAGCTGTTTCAATATGGTAAGCTCTTAATATTTTACTAACATCGGTTATCCCCGTGATATTACAAATTGACAGAAATATCCCGTAAAATTAGATTAAAATATACTATCGTATTAAAATTAGAAAACAAATATATACGTTTAATAATTCATAAGACAAATCAATGACTAAACATTTTAATTAAAAAATTAACCATTTTTAAAAATTAATATAGATATTATTAAAAATAAATATTTAGAATTAAGTAGAATAAATTGATTTTATATTTTTTTCGTTATTATTTGCATTTCTTCTCGTATTATTTTAATTCGTAGCTTTTACCTAGCTACAAACTGAAATACTAATATAGTAAAAATTCTATCAGAATATATATTAAAATATAAAAGGCTTTAGGATTTAGTTCTATACTAATTTTAATTAAAAATACTAATATTTTGTTTTATATGAATGAGGTATATCTAATATTTTAAACGTATTTTTCTCGAAACCATATTTTTTCAGGCTTATAAAAGTAATAATCAAAAAATTAATAAATAATAAACTAAATAATTTAATAATTTTTCATAAAAAAATATACTAGAATTTAATTTTTATAATCAAAATTTCATTTTTTATTTAAATAAATGTTACTTAAGTAAAATTTATTAAACATTTTTTTCTTTAAATTCACGTCAATTTTATAAATTTTACTTAATTAACTTTGTCATAGTTTTTACCTCTATAACGACACCCATATAAATAATTTTTTTAATTATTATAAAAAATTATTATTAAAATATTGATAATTGCAAGGCCAATCAATATTAACAGCAGATTGATAAGAAAAGCAATAGAAATTTATAAAGGAAAAGATAACATCAATCACTGTAAAGGCACTGATTTAAATAAAATTTGGCTTCCATTAATTAAAAATTTATAAATTTTATGATTTAGTTACTTATTTTGTTGATAGACATTGAATTCGTCAAAACGTCGATTATTAACAAATATTAATACAGAACTATATTCTAAAGCCGTTTTATTTTAATATAATGAGTTCTGAAAGATTTTTTTACTATATTAAGTTATAAAATTTATATTTATCATATTAACTTGTCCTAAGTAACAATTTGTAATATAATAATAAAAATATGAAAAAAATTTATCTATATACCTATATCAAAACTATTTTTATAAAATATTCCAATAAAAATAACTGCTAATCTAATTTGGTTATATTTATATGTCAAAACCAATCTAAAAAAAACGTGACAAGTTTTATTCAAATAAATAAAGTAAATTACAGTGACATTTCACTTAACCTAGTACCACTATATCTGAAAATAATTTATTTTGGTCACATTAATATGTCACAAACAATCCTATCCAAGTGACATTTATATTAAAAAAAAGTATATTCCTCGAATAAAATAATCTGTTTTTATATGACAATATATGCAAAAAACTATTCGATCTCAACTCAATTAGGCGACCGAAAAGAAAAAAAAACCAGCAAATCATCACGGATCGCGATAGGCAAATGAGCAATCATATTTGTCACTAGACCCCAATCAATTTATATCACAATAACACAGCTGTCACTGTTCATTAAAGTGCTACGGAATTATTAATTATGCTTCGATTACAAAAGATTACCATCTGAAATTGGTAAAAAGCAGTATCTCTCAACGTCAATATTGCATAACTTGCAAATTGTTTAACGTAGAAATTTCAGTTCTTTCAACTAATTTAACATTATATATTATAATAATAAATATTTTCTTATTCTCCGATTAATTATTCTAGAAATAATTAATTGCTGGAGTAACTTAATCTGAATTTATTCTCCAATTAATAGTTAACCCCGATTTATTATTACTGGGATTAGTATTTTCATATACATTAAAAAGTTAATATTCTTTCCTCCAAAAAAAAATATTTTATTTTTGCTATTTTAAAAGACAACATTAAACGTTTCATATTTTTAAATTCAAATAAAATAAAAAGTTTTAAATTTGTAGATGATAGCTATACTATTATTATATAGGTATATAATATCAATATTACTTAATATTATTGTACTTACTATATATCCTTCATATATCGTATGATGTGTTGAGTTGCTTACCTGAAAAAGAAAATAAAAACAATTTAGATAAATATTTAAATAAATAAATAGATTTAAATACTATTGACTAAATTTGTTAATAAAAAAAACGTAATAAAAACTTCATCTTTTAGGAGTTCTATTTTATAAGAAGTTTACTGAAAAAAATCCTTTAAGTAAAAAAAATCTTATCAAATAATTACATAAAAATTAAAATGCTTTAATATTTAGTTCTGTATTAATTTTAAATATAAATCGACGTTTCGGCGTACTCTACGTATGTCATCGCCAGAAAAAATTATTATGTTAAATACATTTTTTTTAATTCTGCAAAATAATAATTGTTTTTTTTGTGATTATTATTCATTCGTGATATAGATATTTTGCATAAATAATTAAAAAATATAAATAAATAAGTATTTATATTAACAAAATACGTAAATGTAAAAAGAAATAATATGTGAGAAGACAATATAGCATTAAATTCAAAGTTAAACAATTAACACAAATGCAGCGAAAAACAATCATGACGGAATTATTTGTTTTAATTATTTTTTTAAAAAAGCAATCAAATTTCAACAAAATTTTATTCAAATCTTATGAATGAAATATAAGTACCAAATAAAATTTAAATTCAACATTTTAATGATCTTAGGTAGGCTAATTAACTTGAAAATAAATTTTGAAAAAAATGAAAATACATTCGTTATAAATTTAGTAGCAGAACATTATCATATCTGGTGATTTTCAGGTTAAATATAGCATTAAAATCCTCAATATTAAAAATAATAATAGCGTTCTGAACAAAAACCGAAAATCGAAATAATTGCTCGAGTTGATTGCTTGGAAGAATTCATCTCCGCCGTTCGGCCAAAATTAAATCAGTTCATCTTGATCAATTTCCGCACATTTCTACCTCCTACCGCCCCCCATCCCCCGAAATGCCACCCACCAAAAACCTACCACGCGATAACACGAAGCGATATTTGAAAGGAAGACAGAGAGGCATTGCAAGGCTGCGTTTAATAGAATTTTGTGTACGTTGTATTTGAATAGCGCGCCTAAAACAATACGAATTGCTGATACTATCTAAAACGAGTACGTAACAAGGCAAAACGCAACTCTGTGGATAGAGAATATGGGTGGGGGAGGGGGAGGGGGGTGTCGAAAACCACACAGCATGCAAAACGTACAATTTCGTATTAATTTCGACCCAGAGTAAATGGACACATCCCCCATTGTAAACGTAAAACACTGGCTGTAGCATTCAGAGAATGGATGATAATTATTTTGTCTGATGACTGAATGATTCAGCGTTGAGAGGCCGTAATGATTACTAGATATTATGCCAAAGATCGAGCAAGTTCGACAACGTTCTTTAGTTTATAAAATAATCACTTTTTTTTTTGTTTTGGTTCTTTAACGTATTTGCAATTGTGGCCGAAGTTGAATCAAATTCCCTTCACACAAATAGCTCTATCTTTGTAATTAGATTATCCTACCAATACACATCTATCGATATAATGGATACGGAATTTGGTAATATTTCTTCTTTGCTCAATATAATGATAAATATTGTTTAGACATTTTCTTAATGGTGATTTTTTTGTTTTTGAAACTTCAAACGTATAGTAAGTAAAATTTTATCAATTATTCCATTACGTAGTACCACTTATTTGTTAGCATATCTCTTAGAATAAGTTACAGTATATCCCAAATTTTAATATAATAAAAATAATTAACTTTAATACTCCTTCCATCTGTAAAATCTATAATGTTTTACAATCTTTATCTATTCCCATATAATAGAAACAGACCAAAACAACTATAATATTATAATTTTTACAGATAATATTAAAATTGCAATATTAAGTTTTTTTTCGTAATTATTCAAATTATTTACGAATTCTTACTTTTTCATAGTTTTTAACCTCGGTTTCTTTCTTTTACTATATTAACTGATAGTATTCTATAAGATTACTGCTAGCTGGCAAGTCTGATGTAAATTAACATAGTTACTAGGCAAGATCAGTCATACTAGCTGTCATTTATTAAGACCCTGCATCAACCAAGCTAATCTTTTTAAAGTTCTTGTTATTCTTGTACCATACAAATTTTAAGAAAAGTTGATCAGTACTTGAAAACTAGAAAAAAACTGAATTTAATTTAATGAAAAAAGAATAAAAATTTTGGGATATCTGTATTGGATATTTAGTTCTTCTATTTATCTGGCTTTTAGGTTGAATGTAAATAAATTTATTTTATAAACTAAAGAACCAAATGTAGTACATGGCATACACTCAACTGACAGAGTACTATGATATTACATATATATGATTATGAACTTAGTCCTTGTATTATATATTTACGAATATTGTACAACATGATATGATGATATGTGGTGTGCGTGTGTATTTTGTAGGTACACGTGTACGTCAAACCAAATATACGTGTACTCAGTTTTTGATTGATTTCTTACTATTATTATTATGATTTTATTATTCTATGATGTCTATGATTTTGTTGGTTGGTTGCGGTCTCCTTCTCGAATACAGCACCCGCGGAAGGACCGATACATATAAATAGTGTTCCGTGTCGTGAGCAAGAACCGCAGTAAACGCTGTTGCTCACCGCTACTGCACTTCTTTAAAATCAAAATAACAAATCAAAAAAGCAAAAAAAAAAAAATAACGACGGCCCCTCCGGGACTCTCAGCCGTCACTTCACCACTCCCGGAACTACCGCAGCCGAATTATTTACCGAATTTATCAAACGAACGTTTGCCGACTCAAATTTTAACTTACTTATCTATTCTATGATAAAATTACCTATCTACTAACTATCTCTATCTCGTGTAACGCCATTACAAAACAAATGACGAATGATATTAAAAATAACTAACACCGCCAATATTGCATTGTGCATCCCACAACCCGTGCCAAGAGCGCGCACGCAAAACGCAGGCAGACGTGCTCCATTCTACTCCATCTTCCACCAAAAACCACTTAAGTTAAGTCGAGCCTAATTCAAAATTCTACAAACTAAATTACAAATATAACCTCCTTGTCACTAAGATACTATAGTGCAGTGAATATTGAATTTTGCTCTGTTGTTGCTAAATGCTACATTATGTCCCAACATTCCTATCATTATCGCAAAACACATATCAAGCTGTTGAAAACCTTACACTGAAGTTGGTCATTAACTAACCAATCTCATCCAATTTATTATCACTTACAAATCTAAACATATGACTAGTAAGTAATCAAAATTTGAATCAAAAAGAGAATATTGATTAAATTTGAAATTTCGGCTGTGTGGTTGGAAATTTCTTGAAACATTTAGTTTAGTAAAAAGTTTAGCTTAAGCTCAACAGCATTTAGACGAGAAACGATAACAACCCTGCCTTGTTCCCGATTCAAATATCACGCTTGCACGCTTAGAATCCTTTTGCACAAAAGAGAAAGAAATCCTTATATAGTATGATTCCATCTTTCGCCGATCCAGAAAAAGAAAGTCAAGGAGAAAGAAAGACACAATGATCGTTCATGTCAGCTGAATAGATCGCAGCATCCTTGACCAATGGCTTATAGCGATAGGCCATGCACGATAAACCCCATCGCATCGCTCTCAATGCATGTATCGCTTCGCTTGAGATTATGGATGTGCTCGATTTACTTTACAGTCGGATTTTTTCAGTTTTTTTTTTTTTTTATTATTTTTTATCTCGCATTTCCCATTATATCATTTCATTTTTGAATAAAACTATGATTTAGTAGTATAAACATGTGACATGCGTACAGTACAGTACATCAATGAATTGAATTAACTCTATTATCATTTGCGTCTAGTTTCTCTCTCTCTCTTCTCTCTCTCTCTCTTTCTCATAACATAGTATTTATTTGTTTTAGTTATTGTTTATGTAGAGTATGACGATTGTTCACTTTGACTTGTGAATAGTTGCCCTCGTTGAGGAGGGGCGGTGTGTCGCGGGACAGGGCTGCGTTGACCGAGCCGAGCCGAGCTAAGCTCAGCCAAGCCAAGAACTCAGCTCAGCCAGAGCCGAGAGCAGCGAACAGAGCAGAGCGGACGGGCGAACGGGCGGGCGTGGGTGACACGCCCGGCTTGCGCATATCGATTCGACCCGAGAACTCACCCTACCGGTAAACGGTTACCGGTTACAGAGCTAGCAGCCGACCGGCCGGCCGGCCAAAAGCGATACGATTGCTCAGCAGCATCTCTGCTCTCTCTTATTCGCGCGCGCTCTCATTAATAAATGGATGAGTGCTTCTTGTTCACGTTCACGCTCAGCTTTCGCTCGCAGCTCATGTGTGATGGCATGCTGACGATCGGGGCATATATGTATGAGAGTATAGGACTCTAGGCGTTAAGCTAGGCTAGGCTAGGCTAGGCTAAGCAAAAGCTGGGAGTTCGGTTGTTCGGTCCCGCGCACTCGTCTCCCGATGCTGTTGAATGACGTGGCTTTGTCTGTTCTGGCGGCCGGGTTAGTCGGGTACACAATGCGAGATATCCGCTATAAATGGAATGCCGGCTCAACGAGTGTCGGCATTAGCAGGGAAGTGGAGCTGCCACAATTCCGGGTGCTGGGTCACCGCCAGAGGGCGACCGTAATTAACCTGTCCACAGGTAACCGCACGGCACGAGACCTCACCACCACCAACCACCAAATACCACACTTCTCTCTCTCTTTCTTTCTCTCTCTATCTTTTCTTTCTCTTATAAAACGTTACCTCTATTCTACATATATATCTGCCTCTCTTGCGCTCAATCTACTATTCTTTTTGTTTTTAATCTATCTGTCTGTCTATCTGTCTATTTACACCTACAATTGACTTTCTCTTGTCTCTTTCTTCCGCTCTAGTCTGATCTGTATTCTTCTCACTCGCTCACTCGCCGATAAAATCCCAAAATCCTGCTCGCGCTATCCTCCCTCCCGTCCCGCTTAATACACAGCTATATAGCTCCGGTTCCTAGTCCCGCAGCAGCAGCAACCACATCACAAGTACCTTTTCCCGTATCCAATGACGTGTTTTAGTTTTCGTTTTTTTTTTGCGGTGTGTGGCGTGGCTGCGGCAATTGTATAAGCTACTTGGCCGCAGTCTAGGCACTGGCTTGTGATTGCAGTCGGTTACACCATGCGAGATATCCGGTATAAGTGGAACGAAGGGCCCAACTCGGTGGGAGTGTCCCACGAAGTGTCGCTGCCTCAGTTTAAGGTGCTGGGGCACAGACAGAGGGCCATGGAGATCAGTCTCACCACAGGTACCCCGGACGGGTCACGGTAACACTTATCCATCAAAAACCTAAACGGCCACCACCACATTCCTTTCTTATCATCTCTCATTAATTACGTTCAAATAGTTTATATCACCACCAACACCACCTATACCTCAACTTAATTCAACTGAACTCACTATATTAATAAATATATATAATGCACTCACTTTATGCGAGTCTATCTGTACATTGTGCAACCAACACCCGAATTACTTTACAAACTATTTTTTGCTATTTTTCTGCCAAACACCATCATCACATCTTTCACTTTTATACGTAGAAAACGTTTATTGTTTGTTATTCAATTTGCTTATTTTTACACACCTCAATCATGCTCTCTTCTTACTATCCAATTACTTCATTATATTTTGTAGTTAACTAGTAGTAAATACCAATAATTAACATAGCATTCCTTTTTTTTTAACTATCTCGGGTTCAATTCCCGACGACAATCTAAATTCATATTCATAATCACAGAGATCCTAAACACAAGTATAGACCACATTTATATCAAAGCATTTTCATCATAAATCCTAAATAAAGAAATCTAAAATTTGACAAAAAAAAACAGATTACTATTGGCTGTTTAATTTCAATTTCAAAATAAAAATGCTTAGATATAGAAGTTGTCATAACCTAAAAAAAAAAAAGGAACATCTTATAAATTCAAATTGCAAATCCCAGAAGCCTGTTGTTGTGGGAAAATGGCGAACAAGCAGAGAATAGAAAAAAAGATTAAAGTAATGTATGCGTTTGCCACCTAGGAAACTATTCTCGTTTGGCGTGCGAGATTCAATTCGTTCGTTCCATGGGCTACTACCTCATCCAGATCTACATCCCGTCCGGTCTCATCGTTATCATATCCTGGGTTAGTTTCTGGCTGAATCGTAACGCGACACCGGCTAGAGTTGCTCTGGGTGTGACCACTGTGCTCACTATGACCACGCTCATGTCTTCGACCAACGCTGCGCTGCCCAAAATTTCATACGTCAAATCGATCGACGTTTACCTGGGAACATGCTTCGTTATGGTGTTCGCCAGCTTACTCGGTCAGTAAACCAACAAATTTGTCAAATTTTTCAAAAAAAAAAAAAAAACCAAATATTTTTAAAGATAATAGCACTACTAGTTAAAATTTCATACACACATATTCCCAATTTAATACGATTTTGTAAATTTAGCAAACGGAAAACAACTGTTATGTCATAAATTTTTATACTGCAGTTTCTAATACTGTAGTTCCACTAAATTAAATTAAATCTTCTTACACAAGCAACAAAATGCAATTTTAATTATAGCATTTTTAAACCTTGATTGCAATTAATAATTAACGAATAATCATAACACAATGTCAATATTAATTACAATTTCTAATACTTCATCAATGAATTAAAACCGTTTAAAAAGATATACATCGTTATGTTATCATAGTATATAACAAATAAATGAATTCTAACTCAGATTGCATCATGGCAAATATTTATGTTGATAAATCAGTACTTACTACAATAATTAATATAATAAAACAAAAATTCTTTCACTAATATCTATAAAACGTTTTCAATTTAAATAACCTACAAACATCTTTTCTTCACAATAACTAATAATTTTATCTTCGAAAAATACCTATAAAAACTATTCTTTGAAAAACACGTTATATTCTATTGTCCAATATCTCGAGATGGATGTTAATGTGAAAATGAACCGAATGAAAGAGACATGTTTAATGGAATTGTAATTTCTGTGTTTATAGAATATGCGACTGTAGGTTACATGGCGAAACGAATACAGATGCGAAAGAATAGGTTTCTAGCGATCCAGAAGATCGCCGAACAAAAGAAACTGGGTGTGGACGGCGGTCCCGACAGCGACCATGCCCCGAAGCAAACAGTGAGTAGCCGGCCGGTCGGCGGCGGACATGCACATCCACCGGTACTAGTTCGTTTTTTCTATCCATAGTTGATGTACGACGGGTACTTGTTAGTGTCGCCGTTTGTTTCAGGAGGTGCGTTTCAAAGTTCACGATCCGAAGGCTCACAGCAAGGGTGGCACACTGGAGAGCACCGTGAACGGAGGCCGTGGTGGAGGCGGCGGCGGCGGCGGCGGTGGAGGCGGCGGTGGCGGTGGTGGTGGCGGTGGCAATCCGGATGAGGAAGCTCCAGCACCAGCGCCCCAACATCTCATCCACCCCGGCAAGGATATCAATAAGCTGTACGGCATCACGCCCTCCGATATCGACAAGTACTCGCGAATTGTGTTCCCCGTGTGCTTCGTGTGTTTTAACCTCATGTACTGGATTATCTATCTGCACATCTCGGACGTTGTCGCAGATGACCTAGTGCTGCTAGAGGAGGACAAATAAATTCTCCCACGCCCTCCCCCACTTTCAACACCTTCCCAACCAACAGCAACAACAGCAACTAAAACAGCGCTACCATTCCGGGGACATTCCAAAAAACGCAAAAATCAAATCAAAGCAGAAGCCAAAACGCGGCAACACGGCAACAGCAGTTCTAGCCCCCGCGCGCAACGTAATCGCGGGTGTCCTCGACTGAACTCTCACCACACACACATACAACTAAACTGAACTGAACTGAACTAACAATTATATAATATATATTATATTCGAGTGGAAACTACCAAATTCCATAATTAAATAGAGTTTACCAACGACCGTAGACACCGTAGACGTATATGCGTAGCTTCCACGGCGAAACGTATTTTATATAGGACCCAATTTCAAAGAGAAAAAAAAAAATGCATTTTAAACGCTATAGTTAAATTAAATTGAGATGATAATATATATGCGACACGCATACATGTTAAAATTGTTTCCAAAAAGAGAAAGAAAAAAAAAGAAACTTGTTTATATTACGCAGAATCTCTATATACATATTGCTACCATATGTATATAGGCGTTTTGTATTCGTTCGGATAATGTGTCTACTTTAAACGTTTTTCCTTTTGATATATTGTATTAATTCGATTTTCTTCGTCTGACTGTGCTCGTTAATCTTCAATGAATGTTACACCTTGTCAATTTTAAATTTCCAAAGATGCGTAACATTTATATCTTTTGTGATGAATTCCAAAAGGTGCAGACACATTTCCGCACGTGATACGAGATAATATAAATCCTGTTATACAGAGTATATTTAATGAAAAAAAAAATATATGAATTATTTGATATAATGTTAAGTCGTTCAGTTTCGCTTGACCTTGTAAATAGAGTGCCCGTTTTATACTACCCCGCACAACAAATAAACATCAAAATATTCGGCGGCCAAAATCGACCGCGCGCAAAAAACCAAAATACAAAATAAAATTCTGCGCCACCATTCTGGCACGATATAAAAAAAAAATAACATAACGGCACACGTTACCACACACATTTACCAAAAACATTACTAGCACCTTATTCGCACCACCTCTTTCAATACTTTATTTCTCTTCTATTTTTCTCTACTGCTCACGAAGACACCACGTTTACATTTTGTCATTCTCTCTATTATACATAGATATACTATTTTTACTTACGTACCAAAAAAAAAAGTTTTTACGTATTATCTTATAATTGACCGACAGAACGTAACAAGAACGACTAATTTTCGACATCGGTGCATTCGACTTGAAATTAGTTTCATTTACATAAATTGACGACTGAATTTATGTGATTTTTTTGAGACTCTAATATTAGAAATGTGCCTAATTTAAATATTAAATTCACTAAATTAGAAATAAAATTTACATTACGTTCCTTTACAATGTTAAGTGCCACTTTTATCTCTAAAATAATTAGAGATCTGTTTAATTTGATTAACCAACAACTACATTAAGAAATTTTCGATGCAATATAAAAGCAGCATCAACTAGAATATTCGAAGATGTAAGTGTCAATCTTCCAAAGAGTTTCAGACCTATTTACAATTAGTAATAATAATTTGTATTAACATTTTTACGTAGTAAAATTTTGGTGTGAAACTTTATTACTCGATAGAACTTACATCAAGAAAATATATTTCTACAATTAAAACAAAATTTCCTAGCACCGATGGCGACCAATACAGAAACAGTTGACATATAACATCCAATAAATTGGACTGTTGACCAACATCGAGCACGTAGCATACGAAATGCCAGTTATTTTGTATATAACAGTTAGTTGACAAATACATTGAAATTGGAAATAATTTGAAATAATAGTACAGAGTGTTTTAGTTCTAGAAATTATTTACTACAGACATAATATTCAAGATAAGGTAGGCAAACATAATTGTCAGTTCACAACTTTGAAAAATATCCAACTTTCAAAATTTGTACTGTCACAATTCCCTATCTTTGTCAACAAAAATTATTTTAATCAAAAATTATTTTTTAAAATAAAAACATAACTTGTGCTAAGTGTTCAAAGTTGTTTAACTGTCCAGTTGAATGGATCCGCGGTACACAGTGACAAACAAACACACAGAAACACGCGAAAACATATGAACACAACTTCGACGACAAGTGGCGCCGCCAGCCGCCCGCCGCCCCGTCAAGCAACTGTCGCCTAGATTCAAATCTAGACGGCAAAAACGAAATTCTAAAATGTAATATAATATAAACTAATGTAACTATTAAGAATTTAACAATAGAAAAAAAAACAAATATAGAGATACGCGCTCGTAGCAAATAATATTATATATAAATATATTATATATTATACATATACATAAAAAAAAGGAAAAATAGTACACAACATATTTGTAAATAAACATAGCCACACCTACCTTAATAAAAATGAGGAGAAAAAAATTGATTATATATAAACTTAAAAATGAAAAACAAATTCGTGCATAAAGTGATATTCCAAAAAAAAAAAAATTGTATGACTGAGATAGTTGACTGACTGCGAAAGTTCGAATGCGTTTTTTTGAACGTGATAGCCGCACGGTATTAGCGACCAAAAAATTCACACACAATTTATATACATACACGTAGCAAATCAAATGAATTATATCGAAATACACTCCGAGATATGAAACATAAATAAAAGATCTTTTCACGTTAACCGTTAAATCCTTGTTCCTCGCCCGCCCCCCTTCTCAAAGTTTATAAACAAAAAAAAAACAATTTTCTTTCAACACTAACACAATCACACATTACACACTCAGTTTTCCAAAAACCACAGACTACTTGTACCTACACGAAACATCAAAAATATAAATACATTTTGTTCTCGTTTCTTCTACTTTTCTCAAGAAAGAAAACTTAAAATTTTGTAAACAAATTTGTCTATAATTTGTTAAGATATTTCAACAATAATTATTCCCCATATTGCAAGAAATATCTTATAAAATCTTATCAATCTTATTTGAATACAAGCTGTTATAGTGCACTCAAGATAAGAAAATATAATAACAACTACATATTATTAATTTTAAAGTTAAAAATATTGTACAAAATTTAAAATGTAAGATTTTGCTACTCAAGTTTCAATAATATAACACAAAATTTAAAATACATATTATTTTGCGATCGAAAAATATGATGTGCGGTTTTCACAATTCTTACTGCATATTAATAATTTATTATACCATCTTAAAAATTGTTAAAAATAATATTTTGGCTTTAGAACCAAATTTGTTTTGTTTAGTTACGTGTAGTCCTTGGTCAGACTAATAAATACACAAAAAAAAACATATTTAAACAAATGCCTATAGTTGTTGTATTGACTATAATGTTCCGATTTCGATTATTTTACATTAAAATAAAATATAGTTCGTGATTACTATTAAATATATTATGATATATATACACAAAACTATTAAAAAGCATAATTATTATACAAAGAGAAAGTATTTATATATACAAAAGTCAATTTCGTCTAACACAATAATTTTCAAAGAAAATTTTAAATCTATAAACACTTATACGCCTGTTTAACAAAGTAATAATTTTTCTAAATCAAGTTATACTCGTTCGGAGTCTAAAATAAAGAGTTCTTAAAGAATGAAATATAAAATTTGAATCGTTCGGGAAACGAAAAAAGATTTCTTCTCTATATTTAGACCTATTCTCAGTTGTATATATAACATACTGAAATACACAAAAAAAAAAGTTAAACCATAGTACTTCATATTATCCATCCGACATTTAACAAATCAAAAAAAACAAATATTAATCCTCAAAAATAATATATCAAAATTGTTCCAAAATATAATTATAAAAACTTCCAAATCTTTACTTAATAATTCGGATGCTTATACGATGACTGATGCAAAAAAATGAATTCACACAAAGAAAAGATATATGCACAATAAACAATTAACGATTCAATTTTTTAATTACAAAAAAAAAAAAAATAAACGCTAAATCCGTACAATTTAGTGAGCACAAGAATGCACAAATTATTCGCAAATCCGACAATTTTCACAAAAGCAATATTAATAAATAAATCAGAATGAAATCAAATTCTTATGACAAAACTGTTATAAAGAAATAAAATTATTTACCATATTATTAAAAAAAATATTTCACGTTACCTAACCTAACACACAAACACAAACACAACACAGAACATCAGCGCACGTAAAAAAAAATCTAACCAGTGAATATAAAACAATTTTTCAAACCAGCACCTTTTGTTCAACCATTTTTTAAAAATAAATACACCACCAAAATATCTTTCTCTCTACAAAATTAATTAAAGTTAAAAAAAAACGTACAAATTCACAATTAATAAATTGCAAGCAGTTTCCTCTTCAAAAAAAAAAATGTTCCAAATGTCCCTAGAAAATTGATTAATAAAGCATTCCGTACGTTAATTAATATAATTAATAAAATGGAAAGAATATGGAAGAAAACTTAACGTCTGTTTCACTTCAACTAAGAGACACGTTCTTTACTTTAAACTAAAAACGATTCGAGATAAATGTCTAACACAAAATAAAATTGTCAACGATTTTGTCTTAAATCATATATCAAAACTGGGACAAGAGTTGTAAATTCTTGTCCCAATTTAATTGTATAAATAAGACTAGTAAATAACGTGACTCGTATGTGAAGTGAAACGACCAAATTTATAACACAAATCCCACATAACCTATCATAGTAGCCGCAGTGTTTAACAAAAGTAAAAACTCAAAAAAAGAAAGAATTTTTAAGAAAAAAAAAAAACAAACTAAATAAGCCAAAGGCTAAGCGAGTTGGCAGTAAATGAGGCTCGCCGAAAGGGACGCCGTTACCGGCAGACGTCGCGACGGCGCTGGGCGCTCTCGTGTCGTCCGCTCGGGCGCGTATGTCGTCCGTAAAATAGGCGCGAGCGACTATTGCTCACTACTGAATATTCTAAAAAGATAAGGGAGAGTTCTATGTAAACTATATTTATTTGAAATATTTTAAATGATGATGAAAATAATTTTAAAAAATAAAATGATTTATTTACGCGTCGTAGCATTGTATATGTACTACGTTTGGCGTAAATATATACATACTGTTTGGCGTTTTTATTTCAATAAAATTTAAAATCGATTTCGTATTGTCTATGAATGATTCTTTCCACCCATCATTTCCCTATATGTATAAAACAAATATTTTAATAGTTCCATCACCCATTCGAAAAAAAAAATGTTAATGACACATTATAAAATCAATTTTTTTTTTAATTTTAACTTATACTTTAACTTTATTTAGATAAAAAGTACAATTTCAAAAATATAATATTTAAAATAATATTTTTTACTATGATAATAATAATTATCACATTATTTTTTAATTTATAAATAATTAAAAGGAGTGTCTAAACTATAACTACCAATGTATATAATGCAACTCTTTTTACAATGCAGTAAAACAGATTGCCTACTTTTATTGATACGCATTAACATAAATTGATATCAATTGAAATTATTAAATGATTAAAGTGAAATCAAAACAAAAAATTTAAATCAATAACTTAAACGATTGTAAAGATATTTATTAATTCTATATTTTAATACATTATTAACAATAAAAAAACAATATTAAATTTAATCATATTTTTATTTTACTAGAATTTTTGCCAAATTTTTATCACAACTCAAATATTTGTACACAATTATATATCTATGCAATTAAAAAAATATTTATATTTTTTTTATTTAAAAATAAACAAAAATAAAACAGTTGAAATTCAGTACGTCGTATTTATTTATTTAGGTAAAAATCTTATTCCATCTAAATAACAAGCCAGTTGCAAAATATCGTTCGAAAAATATATATTATCACAATTATATGTTGCAATTTGACCCCGCGCGACAACAGTGATAAACTCTAATAGAAATTTCGTTAACAAAAAGACTATTAACTCGGCAGGGGGCATTAATTTATCTAAATATTTGTTCATCGGCAGTAGTAAATTTTTCAAATCAAAAAACGGACGTCAGACAAACAAAACAAGAAAGCAAGGATAGAATGATTAAGCTTGACCCCACTTGATAGCCATGCCGTTTAACCAAGACCAAATAGATAACAACGTGGCCCCCTGTGCAATGTGTCTCGTTCATTTCGTGTCTTAAAACAGTGCAAAATGGTCTTAGCAAGATTCGCTCTCCGTACCACTCATTTCATAGTGAAATCACAATTATTTAATAATGGAACCAAAATTAATACAATCAATACAAATAAATTTCTAAGTTTGTCCGCGTTAAGATCAGCAGGTAAGTTAGTGATTTTTTTGAATTAAAACCATATAGGATTGTAACTCGAAATTATTTTTTAGAAAGAAGATACACAGATAAACACGAGTGGGTAGAATTAAATGGCAAAATTGGCATTATTGGTATCTCACAGTATGCACAGGTAAGAAATGTCAAATTGTATGCTATTTTTTTTGACATTCAATGTACCTTTGTGACATTGCCTGTTTTATCATAGGAGGCGCTCGGTGACGTAGTCTACGCTCAACTGCCAGATGTCGGCACTGTACTACTACAAAAAGGTATATTTTTCCTTCTTCTTTCAGAAAAATATTAGTTCAAAATTAAATTATTATCTATAATATGCAATTTTTATTTAAAGTTAAACAATAGTTCTTATTTTATGTAACTGTGTCTTTATTTAGATGTTTCAAAAATATTAAATTTCAATGAAGAGAATTGTTCTCTAAGCAGTCTTAATAAAATAATTGTATTAATAAATAACATTATTTGCATTTTAGATGAATGCGGCGCATTAGAAAGTGTTAAAGCTGCAAGTGAAATATATAGTCCAATTTCTGGAAAAGTTTTAGAAAAAAATACAAATGTTGAAGAAACCCCATCACTTATCAACTCGTCGTGCTACGAAAAAGGTGGCTAAAATCACTTCATTTATTAACAAACTTCTTCAAATAATAATGAATATATGTGTTTTACAGGGTGGTTATTTAAGGTGGAAATCAAGGACGAACAGGAAATTTTAGCCCTTATGAACGAAAAACAATACGAAGAGTTCCTCAAAACAGACGACAATCATTAAATTAAAAATCATTTAGTCAATTATTTATATGTATATAATAAATAAAAACTGTTGTTTATTTTTTATTAGAAGTAACATTTAATTCATGTTAAATATAATAAAAACGTTTCTGTATCAGAACGAAATTATTAAACTATTTTAATTTGTTTTGTTAATTGCGGATTTTAATATGCATAAATATTCTGCATTTTAATTTAAGTAAATTTTTAATTACATTTCATGTGAAATGGTTTTATAATCCCGTAATCCATTTTTTTAAAAAATACTAATAAAACGAATTGGTGTATCGTAATTTATAAATAATTTAATTTTTTTCTTAAATAAAATTACAATATAAATTTATTTTACAAATATTTTAAAACAGATTTTCATAAAATATATTGAATAAAAATGTATTCTTTAGGTTTAAAATTTTTTAACCATAAACTTACATATTTGAATATAAAATGTTAAAAAATTATGAATTTATAAAATATATTGCACATTTTTTTCTAATAAAGAAAAACCAAAAATATCTTCAAATAATCTGTGTGCCAATTGTATTAATACTAATTTTGTTCCTATGATATTTTATTTTTAAATATTTCTAATAATTTGCATCATTCTATTTTTTTCACGTCATGTTTTAAATACAATTATAAAAATAGATAATCTATATATGAGAACATCTTTAAAATATTAATTTATAATTCACACATTACTTTTATGTGTTTCTGGTCATATAAGTATAACTTTTTTCTATAAAATTCAGAATAATTCCCTATAAAATATATCACTAAAAATAAAAATTTCAACATTTTATTAAAATTATTAATATATATTTCACACCTAACTTTAGTGTATTTCTGGTTATCTAACGTTAGGACAAATTTTACTCACAACTTTGGCAATTCCGATTAAGTCATTTAGATAAATAGAAATGAATCACAATTAAAAATAATTATTTGATATTTCTTAATAAATTTAAAATTTGTTTATAAATATACATAAGTATAATATAAAATAATTAAAACTAATACAGGAAAGTAAAACTAATTAGTGAATTAATAATCGACACAATAAAAAATGTTATTTATTTATAATGTTAAATAATAAATAAATTTAAAAAAAATTCCATTATTATATTACAAATGGAAAAAAAATTGCAAAAACATTAATTAACAAAAATAACTTTTTTGGTACAAAAATTTGACATTTTAAATATATACTCCCACATTACACTTAATTTGGATTATTAAATTTATTTTAATGTACGAATAGCTATAAAAATAATAATTTTATTTGTGTTTTTATTTTTTATATCATAATAAAACATTATTATCATTATAAAACCGCAAAAAAGTTGTTCAAAATTCGCTTAAATTTTAAGTGTCATTTTTTAAAAATTATAATTAAAATAATTGTTAAAAATACAGAATATAATTAAAATAAATAATATATTGCAATCATGTTAGTTTGGTACACATTTACAATTCCAAACAATGTTTTTGAATAACATTTATTCTTATGAATTTTTATAACCAATTTTTAAACAATAAATTTAAAATTACACTATGTTTTGACATTAGATGAAAATAATTTTTAAAAATAAAATAAAATTAATCTACTGC
The DNA here is from genome assembly GCA_963966155.1 of Clivina fossor. Taxonomy (NCBI): domain Eukaryota; kingdom Metazoa; phylum Arthropoda; class Insecta; order Coleoptera; family Carabidae; genus Clivina; species Clivina fossor. Next base: position 14,899,754 of record OZ014560.1, read on the forward strand.
ATATAATTAATGAATATGTCTTTATTATTAAAAATTATAAGTTTGATTTACATATTTAAAATTTTTATAATAATTATTATGTATTTTAATATAAATATTATTTATAATTTTTATAACAAGGAGAATAATGTATTAAATTGTCAGCACACAGATATTTGCATAAATTATACTAAAATACAAACATGACTTTCATAATTTTATGAGTACGATTATGAAAATTATTAGCGTCAATATATGCTTTTGTTCACGTACACTATTTAAATCAAATCATTTCAATAAAAAATGTATAAATTTACAGGCTCATATTTATAAACAAAAAAAGCAGATTTTATTTTAAATAGTCTTAGAAAACAAAATATAGAAATAATTTTTTAATTATTCGACAAAATTAAAATATTTTAATAGAATTTTAAAAGATAAAAACTGTACTATATTATACAAATTAAAACTACATTTTGATAAGTTAGTGACTGACTTATGGTGTTGTTTTTAATTTAAAGATATTAAATTATAAGGCATTTAAATAAAACTTAAAAAGTATTATCTAGATATGAATGTTAATAGTACATTGTAACTATTTTTATGTAGCATATTGTATAGCGAATTTACTGCTAAATAAATTTATTAAATTAATTAATTTATATACAAACAATTAGAAGAAAATTTTTTTTTTCTATTTCAATTATTACTAAATTATTTTTGTATTATTATGAACAAAATTTATGTATTGTTTTTTTAATTTACAATATATAACATGCCGATAACTGAAATTTGATTTAATAAACTTTAGATTTTAATTATATACAAATAATAATTGTATTTACAATTTTCGGAATATATTTTACAAAATATAAAATAATTGCACGTTGTACTTGAATAAAATATTGAATAAATCGATTTTTTTTATTATAGCTATAAAAATACACCGTTGTATCTTTAATATTTAATAATAGTTCATTATCTGATATTTATTTGATTTTATTTTAATAACTAAATAGACTTTAATCCTTTTAGTATGAAAATCGTTAATCAAAATATATATACACCTCATTTATATGTAAAAATAACGAATAAGATTTTATATTTTAAATCATACGATTATGACGTAGCAAGTATTCCGAGAGAGACAAAAAAAAAATATTGTCTGCTAACACGCCATATGTAACAATTTTATAACGAATTTAATATTCAGCGCAACACAAAACTGTACTACATAGTTTTAAATAAACGTCAAAAAAACTTTTGATAACAAGATTTGAAGTATATGGGTAAACCCATATATAGACCACTTTAACATTTCTCGGAAAGTTGGCAACACTGTATTTTAATAATATTATAATTTATGTGGGCACTAGGAAAAACTTTTCTGAAAATTTAATCAAAATCGAATAAATAATGTAGCCACAATAAATTTTTTTAAAAATTTGTGATTTTTTTCTCAATAAGTTGACAACACTGTATTTTGTAAAAATTGTAAAATTTATTTAGGCACTAGGAAAAACTTATATGAAAATTTGATTAAAATCGGTTAAATAAAATGGTCATAATGAATTTTTAAAAATTTTAGTAATTTTTTTCTCGGAAAGTTGGCAACACTGTATTGCATAAATTATATGAATACTAGGAGAATCTTTTGTGAAAATTTGAGTAAAATCGGTTAAATAACATGGCCATAATAAAAAAATTTAAACTTTAGTAATTTTTTTCTCGGAAAGTTGGCAACACTGGATATTAATAAAATTATATAATTAATGGGAGCATTAGGGAAATCTTTTCTGAAAATTTGATCAAAATTGGATAAATAACGTAGCTAATATGAATTTTTAAAAACTTTAGTAATTTTTTTCTCGGAAAGTTGGCATCACTGGAAAAAAATAAAACCACATGACAATCTTGGGTAATAGACAAATTTATCCTGAAAATTTTATTGAAATCGGTTGAACCGTCTAGGAGGAGTTGCGGCCACAAAATTTTGACTTACGACCGAGCGAGCGAGCTGACGACGCACATCCAAACACCCACATAAACTAAGTTCAGATTCGTCATCTAGAGGCTATATGAAGGATTTCTATACACAAATTATTTTTTTTTAAATGTTACAGACACCGTACCAATCGCTATACCACTTTTTCCTTGCACTCAAAGTGGTAAAAATCACTTTTAAACGTGAACGTAAAATTCAGACCATAAAATTTACACATCTTAAACTAAATCTATTTCTTATAAACTAATAAATTCGAAACTAGATAAAAAATATGTAAAAATATTTGCATGCCTAAACTGAACGCATATAATATCCCAACAATCCAGCATTCTATTTCAAAATTAAATTCCACGTCGTAGCATTATTAAAATCGCGCATCTCTAAGACCGAAAGAAAAAGAAAGAAAATACACAGTCTTGATGCCTCAATAACGACCCGGAACGAAGCACGGAGTACGCATCATACATTCACGGGTGTCCACTGTCCACACACATACTCACCCAGTAGCGTCATCATCAAGATAACGAGCGAACGCGAACCAGGTATAATAAAACTGCAGCGCAAGCACGCGTACTCAGTCAGTACCGTTCAGTTTCAGCGCAAGCGTCGTTTCAGTCAAGTTCTCGCGTTCAGCGTCGCTGCGTATATATACAAAGAGACGTCAGTTTGTTACGTTTCGCGTCCATTATGCCATCGGAACAATCAGTGTATTTGCCGCACACGGCTGTATCAAAAAATGCCTATATCTCATCGTTGGATCAGTATAAAGAAATGTACCAAAAATCTATCGATAATCCCGAAGAATTTTGGGGTGAAATTGCGAAGCAGTTCTACTGGGAGACACCAGCAAATGTCGATAAGTTTTTTACGTATAATTTTGACATCAGAAAAGGACCAATTTTCACGAAATGGTTAGAAGGAGCTACCACAAATATTTGTTATAATTTATTGGATAGAAATATACGAAATGGGCATGGGGACAAAGTTGCTTTCTATTGGTGAGTTTATTCAATTATTTTACGTTTTATATTGCAATTGTTTTGTGCTATTTACTTACTTCCTGCTTCCATTGTTTTGGTCAAATATGCATAGCTTTGAAATTCTATTTTAACGAGTCGTATTTTTGCCACGGTATTTCACTATTTTATTATATGATATTTACTACATATTTTTTATTTAAATTTACAATTATTTAGTTTTTAAACAAATGAAATTAAATTTACTTAAAATTCATTCATTGATTCATTGTTTTGTTCAAATATGTATAGCTAATGATAATACATCTACTGTATATTTTTTAATTTAAATTTATTAGTCAATTTAGTTAATTTTTAATTAATAATAATTGCTATCACGGACACTATAAAAGATCATTTAATAAGATACTTGAAATATATTAATGACAATATTATCTCATTTCCACAAGACAATAATGAATAGATAACAAAATATGCATTACTTTCTTTAAATTTTGATTACTATCAGAAATCAGATTATCTTAAATAAAATCAAAAGTGTCTATTAATGATTTATCTTATAATTTAGATCGATAAGCAATAAAATGTTTTAGTAAATTTATTTTAAATATAATAAAAAGTTTTTACGTTACAATTAAATTATTCTGAATATCTTGAATAGAATTAAATTATTTTTTTAAAAATGCAAAATAAACATGGAAAAATAAATATTTCAAAGAAGTACAAAGACCTACTAATGAATAAATTTTCATTAATAATAAAGTGACAGTGTGGCAAATAGATGACCAATTTATTTATGTCTAGGCTTTTGTTATATTGATCCAAATGTATATCGTTCTTTCTAGGTCAATTTTATTTGATCAAACTTTATATTTTACTTATTTTAACTCAAAAAACATGTAGTTTCATTTATAATATCTCGTATAAGTAAAGTATGATTTAATTTAAATTGAAACTTTAAATATAAGAAAGTTATACATATGTTGACAATCGTACAAACCAGGTTTATGAGAGCTGTATTCTGATTGGACGAATGCATCGGATCACATGGCGTGATTCATGGCCAGCCAAGATTCACCTAACGAATTATGTATACGGGGAAAATTACCTATATTAAATTGATTTGATGTAATTTTTTTCAAAAAAGAAAAATAAAACGCTCTTCATTTATAATATATAATAACTATACTGTGATTTCGTTCTCGAAATTATACTTGAATTGGATAATTAAGAAAATTACTTAAGTAAACATGAATTATAATTACATATAGGTTAACTTTATATAAGATTTTTTTTAATAATGTGTAATTTCGAATTTATTGTTTTATTGACCGAATCGATTTATACTCTATCGAAATAAGATTGTATAATTTGCACTTGATTGCTAAAAATAAAAATCTATTTTTATTTAAATCAATATGATATAAATATACTGCTAAATATAGTTCAATATATAGGTATATACGAGATAATCAATTTTTAATTATTTTTTGATCTCATATTTGTACAAAACTGAAAATATAAATCTTCAATAAAAGTTAATACTCGCAGTAACTTTTTTAATTTCATATAATAAAAACTATTTTTATTTGGTCGTGCATAAAAAATATTTAAATTTAGTATTTTTTATCAAAAAACTCAAAGGGTGTACATATTCTCAAAATTTTTCTTTAGAACAGTCTGTTTTTCTAATTTATTTTCAATTAAAATTTTAAAAATACTGTTTTGAGAATTAGCGAAAAAAAATTGAACAAATTGAACATGAGGAACGTTCATATGATACAAAATTATATTTGCGAAACAACGTCAAATTTGAAAAACCGTATACACAAAAAATAAATAGATTTTTTTTTTCAATTTCAAAGCAGCTGGATAAATTTTAGACGATTTGTCCATTTCATTAAACTGTTCTTTCAAATTAAATAAATTAAATAATCGGAAACTATAGGTTAGGTTAAATTAACGAACAAGAATCAATATACAACAAATTAGAAAAAATATATTTTAATATATATATAAAAATTACCTATTTTTTTTTTAGATAGAGTAACTCATTTAAAAAATTTCCTATATATTACTGCCTAATATTTAAAGAAATTTTGTTATTTACAAATTTACTAAAACACAAAGATGAACAACAAAAAATATATATTAACATTTTTTTCTCTGATAAATATAAAGCATGACTATAAATAACACTGTTTAAAATTACGATAAGTTACTCATAAGATTTTTATTACATAATAAAAATATGAGATAAGTCGTTCCATTCACCTAATTAAAAATACTTCCGCAAAACATAAAAACATTTTCGGTACCATCATCATTCATCTAACAAAAGCTATCTAATCAGATGTAACCGATAAAAATTTAATTACCTCACACTACATACCTAAAAAAAAATCAAAAGCATGCGTGTAATATTGTTCCACATATTTCGTATTATCTTAATATTTATCAACAAACCATTGAATCCGACCTTGTAACGACAAAATTCATGTCAATTTTTTTTTCCCACATTATTATTAAAATTGTCGCATTAGAGGTAGAAAAAAAACCCTGAACGTGACCTTACAGACAAAATGTCTTGTATTTAAATCGTAATAAAAGGACAATTTAGATTGGTTATAACCTTCACATTATAGCCACACGAAAATTTATTTCTGATAGTTACTTTTTATGCATAGGTACATCAAGAATAAATAAGTGATTGTAATTGTAATCAAACATGCACAAGTTGTTTTCATAGCCACTTTTGTATGTTACAAATATTCATTTCCATTTCCGTATTTTTTTATACCGAGTATCCCATATATATATAACCGAATTTGGTATAATAATGAAATTGATATTTAAACAAGATTAGAAGTATATGGGTAAACCCATATATATACCACTTTGACATTATCACATAAATGATAAGAAATAGGAATAAAAAAAAATTTCACCGAAAATTGGCAACATTGTATTTTGATAATATATAATATTATAGGTGCTAAAGGTATCTTCTGTAAAAATTTGATTAAAATCGGATAAATAATGCGGGCATAACAAATTTTTAAAAATTTTAGTAATTTTTTTCTTGTAAAGTTGGCAACACTGTATTATATTAAAATTACGTAATTTATGTGGGTACTAGGGGAATCTTTCCTGAAAATTTGATCAAAATCGGATAAATAATGGTAGCCACAATGAATTTTTAAAAACTTTAGTAATTTTTTTCTCGGAAAGTTGGCATCACTGGAAAAAACCAAAACCACATGACCATCTTGGGCACTAGGCAAATTTATCCTGAAAATGTCATTAAAATCGGTTGAACCGTCTAGGAAGAGTTGCGATCACAAAATTTTGTCTGACGACCGAGTGAGCGAGCTAGTTGACGACGCACATCCATACACCCACATAAACTAAGCTCAGATTCGTCATCTAGAGGCTATATGAAGGATTGCTATATACACATTTTGTTTTTTTTGAAAATGTTACAGACACCGTACCAAACGCTATACCACTTTTTCCTTGCAGTCAAAGTGGTAAAAAATGCTAAGTCAACTCGAAAACTTTCTTCCCCTAAACTTTGTTTCATGTCATTTTTTTTCACAAAACTCATTAAACAAGCAAAATACGAAAAATTATCAAAAACCTATAAAAACTTACAAAAATATGAAAAAGCTTAAAAAATACGAAAAATTCACAAATATTATACTAAATAGAAAAAAAATCTAAAATAAGTTTTTTTTAAGACAAACAAGTTGTGGGCAAAAATATTTCAGAACTGATAATATTAAAATAAAACGGCTTTAAGTTGTAGTTCTGTATTAATATTTATTAATTATCAACGTATTAATGAACTCAACGTACGTCTTCATTTGGAAAAAAGATGAAGTACGTTGAGTTCGTCGAAACGTCGATTATTAATAAATATTAATATAGAACTACAACCTAAAGCCGTTTTATTTTAAGCTATGGAAATTATTGTCGGTCGGATATGTGGAAGAAGCTCAAAATTTGATTAAGTAATTTAACTACAACAAACAATTAATTAACAAGTAAACTTAAAACCAACTTGTAAAATATATGATAATATTGTTATAATAGCACAGCTGGGCAAATTCTTTTTTAAGACATTAATTCAAAATTCGCAATTTATTAGTAAAATTTTACAATATTCTCAATTTCAATTCTTTAGCAAGCAATTCCAAAAAAAAAGTAATTTTACAAACCTTAGTTCACAAGCCTTTTCATTACATGAATAAAAATGAAATTCTAATTCATCTTATGTATTAATTATTACCTTTCGCCATATTTTTTTAAAAATATAATCTAATTCATCAAGATGAATTAAATCAACTTAAACAGCTTTGTATTGAAAAATCGGATTTTTAAAATTTAATTTAAATATGTATTGCATATCATAGTTTCTAAGGTTCCCATATCAAACCAGTTATGTACTGAGCATCCGGTATATACTACGAGAATAAATAAATAATTAATTACGAAAAAAACGATTTTTATGAAACACACATGATTTTTTTGAAGGTATGCCTTGGGTTATTATAATAATTAAGTTTACAATGACAAACATACATAGATGTTTGTTTATGTTTTATAGTTTATAGTAAATTACCATAATTTTAGAAAGAAAATTGATACTAAGAATTTGATATGTTTGTTAGCAATTAAGTGTGTTACCATTATTATTATATAAAGTAAATATCACCATACTTTATACGTACGAACGTAAGATCAATAAACATGTCGTTGTTTGTAGCATAAAATGTTCAAATCAATAGATATTTAGTTCAAAACTTTATATAACTAAATTAAAATGTAAGACTCGTATTTTTATTTTATTTTCATACTATTTTCCCCTTTTTTTTTAAATCAAATTCTAAATAATGTTACAAGGAATAGAAAGCGATGATTATTATTAATTATTATTATTAAAAAGAGCTTCCTATTCTGAGTGACATATACGACTTTTTTTCTTCAAGCGTTCTAAACGAAACTGAAATTTCAGCTTATGTTCTCATATATTTTACGTTGAGTTTTTAAAGTTTGTAGTTTATTTTCTAAAAACTTTAAAAATGCCATGTGGCCTATTTTTCTTCTGAGCTGCTCATATTAGAACAATAAAAATAAAAAATAATTTTACATTTTCTTTCGAATTACATGAAATTTCTGTTACATACACAATTACTATAATTTTGACATATCATTGTGAAATTTTAAATTGTAATTAATAAAATTAACATAGGTATGTAATTAATTATTTATGTGCCTATATTTGTATTATAATATCGTTTAAAAATTAATGCACTATTTTAAGTAGTGACACAATATTAATACGATCTGATTTCATAACAAAACACTTTAATCGTGACCTGCGCATTTTTTTGGAAAAACAAAATTATCATCCCTTGCTTCTAATTTAAGTCGTATCTATTCATGGCGATTCTAATAATTAAACACGTATCTTGGACACTCTGTATATAAGGATTACTTACATTTCAATTAATTAATTTTTATTTCCGAATTTGCATTGTTTCAGGGAAGGTAATCATCCTGATGACTATAGCCGACTTACCTATCGTAAACTTTTAGAAGAAGTATGCCGATTCGCAAATGTTTTAAAATCGAAAGGTGTAACAAAAGGCGATCGGGTCGCAATTTACATGCCAATGGTATTAGAATTGCCCGTTGCCATGTTGGCTTGTGCCAGAATTGGAGCTGTACATTCTGTTGTGGTAAGTTTTTTTTAAATTTAATCTATGATAAAATAATATTCTATGTGTAAAAGTTTTTATGTAAAAATTAACACTAATTTTGGGTATAAATTATACTTTAAAATACTGTTACAAATGTTGGTGTTAATTTAATTTAAGTGTCCTTTTAATAAATAATAAAGCAATACTCTTTGTGTAAACGTTTTTGTGTAAAAAGTAACACTAATTTTGTGTATAAATTACACTTTAAAATAGTGTTACAAATGTTGGTGTTAATTTAATTTAGTAACACTAGCAACTGCCTTTTCTTTACTTGTTTCCTAGTGTAATTTTTACACTAATTTTGATGTGTCCTAAATGGAACAATGAATTTTTTTCGTATTTATAATATAAATTATATTTTAATAAAATATTTTCCCACATCTATTATTTTTCCGTAACATTTGTAATTTATTTTTCATTACAAATTTCATAATACCATATTAATTTATTCCAATAAAATTATACGTTATACAAATTATAAGGAAAAATATATAAAATTCGAATTCAATTCAAGAGAAATTGTAGCATTGAAATATGCTTTATATTCTTCACATGCATATTTTTAATTTATTTAAATAATCGAATGAATTGCACTTAAATTTGTTATGTTTGTTCAGTACAAAATTATATGCAAAATAATTACTATAAAATACTCAGAAATTATTCAACATAATTTAACATGCATATATCATTATGTATGCATTGAAACTAATGAAAAAATATAAATATTGAGAAAGGCAGCAGTTTCACAAAATAAAAAACTTATCGTGGAAAAATAGTAGACTTAATGCAGCAATTCTGGTTGCATCTCGTAACGCTCATAGCGTTTCGAGATATTCTGTCTTTTTCTATTAAAATAAAAAAGAATTACATTTACTAAAAAAAGGCAAAAATATCTCGGAACGCTACGAGTTACGAAATGTAAACAAAATTGCAACATATATATGAAAAAGAAATTCTAGTCAGTTTGTGTGAAATGGCGTCACTACATGAATATACAATTTTCATTTCGTAAATTACTATATATTTGAATATTTTTAATGGGAAATTATTGTTAAAAATGACACTAACATTTTATTTAAAATAATAAGAATATAGTGATAATTTTAATGTAACATGAATGTGCTTACAATGCGATTTAAATGTATAAATCAATAAAAAAGTGATTAATTATATATAATATGACGTTATCAAATGCTAATTACGAAAAAAGAACAAAATATTTGAAAATAATTATACACGAAAATAGAAAAAATAAAATTGCTTCTAATTTATAATAATTACTATTAAAATGGTTTTATTTGTAACTAAACCATAAAATAACGAAGATAATAGAAAAAATCTTTAATTTTCACTTTCATAATATATCAGTAAATTACTTTATCTATATAAGAATCATAAATGCAAAAATTGATAAATAATACTCTATAATTTTATTATGTCCAGTTTCAGTAAATAAATAAATAAAATATTGTAAATTCATTAAACAAATATGTATACAGAATATTTTATCTTATAGAATAAATTTATTCAACGAATAACCGTTTAATTTATCGTTTGTAAATAAAATATTATACAAATTTTAGTAATTTTCAAGTAAAAATATTAGTAGACATCCAATATGTAAATTTATGATAATTAGAACAATTTTTTCTAAGAAATATGTAATCAAAAATAACTGAAAAAATATTATAAAAACATGTAAATCCCCAAATTGCTTATTTGCAATCACCAACAAAATATTTCTATCAAAAAACCACAGGAAAAAATTCTTCCATCTGTTTTTATTTAACTAAATTAAAAGTAATGATAGATTTTATTTAATCTTTTTACACAATCTTCGAGCTAGTTTTTTTTTTTGGGTTGGAATTTATTCACTTTGATAAAAACAATTTGCACTATAAACAAATATATTTTAAAAAAAACTAAATGCACAAATAAAAATTATTATCACTATAAAACGGATACTTCCCACTATAAAAACGGATACTTTCCACTTTGGGGGCTGTCAATCATTTACGCCAGTCGATACCCATCACTTAAGCCTATGAGATAAGCGCCTATATTGAATAATAACATAACTAAACAACCTAACCTACTCTAAGCCGACAGTGGCGCAGATGATAGGGTTTCGTAGCGTTTATAGTGCAAAACTATTCAAATTTATAGTGCAAATTATTCAAATTAAAGTTTAGGTTGTACCAAGTGCAAAATATCCGTTTTTATAGTGGAAAATATCCAAACTAACCAAGTGCATTCTATTTTAATTCAAGTGCATTTACATATTTCCCGTTTTTCTTACTAAAAATCACAAGATATTTTTAGGAAATTAATTATTTTTTACGCTAACGTTGCAATAATGCAACACAGTCAAAAATTATGGGCCATATTCTCACCTTACTTTTTTGTAAAAAAGTGCTTTTCTCATACATTTCAAAATAAATTCTTGCAACTATTTTATATCATATATATTTTAATAATGCTATTTTTTATTATATCTAATATTATAAAATTTAAAACAATTATTTTAAAGCGCTTTGTAAGTACTTTTAAATAAACGTCAAAAGCACTTTTAAAAAAATTACTTTTGAAAGTTATGTGAGAATATAGACATGTTTTTTTTTATATAATTGCTAAAACATTTTTTCAAAAATGGTTTTCTAAATTAATGGTATAAATATTTTATTAAATAAAATATTTTAATAATATTTAATTTGATTTATAAAACAGATTTACATGAATATATAAAATCAGTATCCATTGTCTTTTATTTCTATTTATAATTTAGTAAAATGTTTTTTTTTTTGTTTCTATTATCTTTCTAATAATTTTCGTATTCATTTAAGCAAAAGACTTGTGAATTAAGATTTATAAAATGAGTATTCCTGAAAAATTGGAATTGTAAATAATATTGCAATTTTACTAGGTAAATTGTAGGTACATATATTATAAATTCTTTTTATAATTGTTAAGTAAATTTGTCGAGTTCTGGTAACTAAATTTAAAAAAAAAATATTTTACTTTTTTATTAGGTACATCAAAAGCATAATTTCTTTTTATACTTTTTATGAAATTAAATCACAAAAACGAAAAAAAATTATATTATTTGAGAGCTATTAGCTAAAAGCAATCTCAATTTCCAGTTCGGTGGTTTCTCATCGGATTCATTAGCGGAAAGAATGCAGGATTGTCAAGCGAAAGTATTGATCACAGGCGATGGAGTTTTCCGCGGTGAAAAACCACTGGCCCTTAAAGCCATCTGTGATACTGCAATGGAGAAATGCTCGAAAAATGGATTTAACATTGAATCGTGTATCGTTGTCTCACACTTAAATAGAGTTACACATCCCACCAACCATGCTTTTGCCAAGGTAAGTTTCCAATTTTTTTTTTTTTTTTAGCTGATTTAGACAATTACATTTTGTTTGGTTCGATCAAAAATGTACGGAATGATAAAAATGATAAGTGACAAGAGAAATACATTTGTCTAAGATCCTAGTGGCAATATTTTATTTTTTTATGAGATGACGAATTACACTACTTTATCTACTTTATCTCAAATGAATATTTTAATAAAAATGTTATTACAAATATATTTAAATACTACTAGATTAATACACTTTCCTTAGATTAAAACAATTGTACTATAATATATATTTTTAATTTATTTACAATGCAAACAATACTACTATTTGTTTTCCTCATCAATTCAATATTATGACTTTCTCTATGACTGCTTGCTAATAATGGTATACTTTCCTACTAACATGTTTTAGTTACAAAATTAGCGTTAATTGACAACTAACAATTACAACAAACAACATAAATACGCAAATTTTTATAATATTAGTTTAAATTACAACATTTTCATTTTGTCATCTCTTTTATTATTATTATAAATTTGACTCATTCCGATTTAAATATTTGACCTTACTATCGGTTATATATTTAATAGTATGTTGATTGATTATTTTCAATAATATTGACGAAATAAATTTAAAAAACGAATTAATTGTCTTAATATTATGACTATTTCTGGGTCAATTTTTATCTCTCAATAATATTTACTTCAGTTGCTCCATTTTTTTTTCTTTAGAACTAAAATATATTTAGTTCAAAATTATTATAATAATTATTTATTTTTTTAAATTTAAACATATATACTTATGAAATATGTCTATAATTTATGTTGATAATTTTTTCATGTTTCATAAAATATTTATTTAATTTTATCATTAATAATTCTGTAAAAAAACACACGAATATTTCTACACAAGAAAAACTTTTGTTTAATTATAATTTTTGTAATTGCTGTAAATAAAAAATTTAATATTTTTCAAGGTTATGTATATAAAAAATTTCATTATAAAATAATGTAAAAGTATGTATAAATGCGCAACCAATATCCTGGATGTCAATATAATTAATTTTGTAAATATTTTAAATAAAATATTTACCTAAAAAAATCGAAATATACATTTCATTGATTCTTTACAAATGATTGTTTTATCTAAACCCGTGCATATTAATGTAAATATTTAGTAATTTTATTTGTAAATATTAAACATAGATAAATTTTACTACGAGTAGAAAAAAACTAATAAAAATCAAAATATGTTTGTACTGTTCTAGAAAAGTATTGTAATAAAATTTAATTCTCATTTTTAATTAACATTATTTGAATAAGTAAGTTATCATTATATGCGTATTTAATTAAAAAATGCCTCGTAATTTTTATTAATTAAAAATCAAATTTATTTTTTTGTGTTACCAATTAATTGCATTATTTATTTGTTTTAATAATAAAAATACTATCCAGTATTCTCACCGTCGTTATTATTTTTCTTATCACTTAATAAGCAATTTTTATTTTGATTAAAGGCGCTTTTCAAATTAAGAATATGAAACATTGATTAATCAATATCTGTACTGTCAAATATATCATCAAAAAAAATCTAAAGCTCTGCTTTAATATTCTATATATCAATTAAACTGTAAGTTTGAAATTAAGTCAAATAAAATATGAGAAAACTCGATAAGAACAAGTATTATTTAATTAAAACTAAGGCAAGTAAATTCACATAATAAAGAGAAAAATAATATCCGTCTGTTTTTTAGTTGGTAATGAAAGAAGGCCGCGACGTATGGTGGCAAGATGAAATGAACGAAGCTTCAACAAGTTGCTACCCAGAATGGGTGCGAGCAGAAGATCCATTTTTCATGTTATACACGAGTGGATCTACTGGGAAGCCGAAGGGAGTTCTACACACAACCGCTGGTTATATGTTATATGCCGCAACAACATTTAAATACGTTTTTGATTACAAACCAAATGATGTGTATTGGTGCACGGCAGATATTGGTTGGATTACCGGGCATTCGTATGTTGTTTACGGCCCATTAGCAAATGCTGCTACTAATGTCATTGTAAGTACAATACTTATATTACTATTTTTCTTATTTTGTTGTTACACTCAGGCAAATACAACTAAAGTATTGTGTACTAAATAGGCTATTTGTGTACATTTTTTGAACAAAATATAACTGAAATTTCTACATTAATATTTTGTCCCGTGAAACAATAAATGAATACACATCTACTTTAAATTAATAAAACTAGTAATGTTTAAATTACCGGTAATTTATACTGGGATTATTACCATAACGTTATCGTAACTTACTCCAAAAAATTAAAATGCATATTTAATTCAAATGTAACAGGACATTTCTTTTGATACTAAATACTTAAATGATATAAAAAACAGTTATAATTATTCATTGCAAAAATAAAAATAAATTTTAAGGTTATACGAATTTATCTTGTATTTATATTATAGATAAATAAATAAAATCATACATTAAGCATATCAATATTTTGAAAAATAAAAGTTTGCGTATACATATATTTAAGCTCTGTACCGCTTTCAAAAATAGTTAAGTTAGGTTTACAAATTAATAATTGTTTTGAACTGGTAACATTGTAGGTAACAAAGGGAAATATTACCCGATAAACTACCCATTATATCGAACCAGTATCACTAAATAAAACAAAAGTAAATAAAATAATCTCTCACCTGCATCTGCGTCTTGCCAGCTCTAATTGGTATTCTCGTGCTCACGTGTGTATTTTAAAAACATTGTTATTAAGTCACTGAATTTATTAAAGTTATAAATCGTTCTAAGACACACCACATTTTATTCATTAACGCGGAAATTTTATTCACAACCACTCAAATACATAGGTAACGTTAACGTTTAAAATAAATTAAAAAAATCTAACTTGCAAATTTTTGACTGGTATTCTTCCAGAAAGTGTACAATTTAAATGACAGTAAATTAACAATAAAGCCTTGTTTTGTGCCTTTAAAATGTTATTTCGGTAATCTACATGTTTAAAATTATAAAGAGCCTCTCTTTTTTGAACACAAATTATTAAATTTTCACACTGGACACTGACAGTTGTACGATAAATACGCATGCGCGCCGCCGGTGTGTGTGTGTGTCCGGTCAAAAGTTAAAATATTTGAACATTCAACAACAAACTCACTGTTCCACAATTTCAACACTACAATGAAAATGAGCCTTAAGTCACTGGATTTATTATTAATTTACAAATTTACTAAATTTTGATTTCAGTTAACTCACAATTAGTTTAAAATGAAATCATTGTATGATACACGACACTAGATATACAACTAGCAAGCATACTAGCATACGACTAAACAAAATTATATTTACAAAAATTGAAATAACTTGTACTAATTGAAAATAATTGAGTTGCGTAAACCTGTCTAGAAGTATTCTTCAACATATTTTATAATTATTTGTGTGAACAAAACAATACTTGTTGAATAATTTTAGTGTAAGAAAATTGTTAACTAAATATTCATAAAATGAAAATTACAGTCTCTAAAGTTTGAAGTAAATTGATTTGCTAACCATAAAGTAAAGTTTTACCGAAATTATTTTATAGTTACCATATTTTATTTTATTTTTTTCTTTAACTTGACAATTTCTAAATTTAATAAAATAATGTGTACGTAAATTAAAATGAGTTAATTATTCATAAATATAGGCTATAAAAGTAATAATCTTGATAAGAAAATAAGTTTCATAAATTATAATAAAATCCATTATCAAAGATGACAACAAAATTAACATATACATGTTTTATTTATTTAATTACAATTAATTACAACATTAAATCAATTAAAATAACACTTAAAAAAAGTAAATAAGATGATTGTAATAATATTTTATATTTTCTAATTGCTAAGATAAATTATGTCATAAAGTTTATCAGTAAATTTTTGATATCGCAAAATAAATGATGATATAAGGTGATTCTAATTAGTTTTTTTTTTTTTATAGTATGAGGGAACTCCATTTTATCCTAATAACGATCGATTCTGGTCCGTTATTACAAAGTACAAGGTCAATCAATTTTACACGGCTCCAACAGCAATAAGATCGCTTATGAAATTTGAAGATGACCTGGTGCTCAGGTCAGTATTATAATAATATATGTGAAATAAATGCAAACAGATGAGTGATACTTTCATGTTTTACAAATGTTTGTTGTAACCTAAACGTGATCGTCGTTTTTCTAATCTTTCGAAAGAAAATCGTATGACTACTATAATTTTTGGTTCATTGTTTTTTTTAAACATTTCACTCCGTTTAGCAACAATATTTTAAGATTAAATTTATTTTATTTTGAAAAAGTGTAATTTTAAAAATACTATTGAATTATAATTGCAAAATAAATCAAACCAATAATTTTGATAAATACACGAAGTAAAAAAAAATAATAACAAAAAATTGAATTGATATGTGAAACATTCATAATTATTTCGAAAAATATTGTATCTTTTACGGTTTTTTGAAATAATCTTTATAGAGAAATTTTTTTGAAAGGATTCAAAGATACTTTAAATAAATAATAAACACATAGAAATAAAAATATTTCTACAGAAACTCGAGTATTATATAAATTATTTTATATTTCTAACAATATCTGTAATTAACGAAAGCTTCGAGAATAAAATATTTGTTTTAAACTATAATGAAGTAATTAATAAATTTTATTTAGACATGATCTATCGTCACTGCGCGTTCTTGGCTCAGTTGGTGAACCAATCAATCCTGAAGCGTGGATGTGGTACTATAAACTGGTTGGAAAGGAAAAGTGTTCAATAGTTGACACATTCTGGCAAACGGAAACTGGAGGACATGTTCTTACACCGTTACCAGGCGCCACTCCCATGAAACCGGGATCAGCAGTAAGCAATACATTTACATATACAACTTATTAATAAAACAAGATTAGAAGTATATGGGTAAACCCATATATAGACTACTTTGACATTTTTCGGAAAGTTGGCAACACTGTATTTTAATAATATTATAATTTATGTGGGCACTAGGAGAAACTTTTCTGAAAATTTGATCAAAATCGAATAAATAATGTAGCCACAATGAATTTTTTTAAAATTTTGTGATTTTTTTCTAGATAAGTTGGCAACACTGTATATTGTTAAAATTGCATAATTTATTTAAGCACTAGGAAAAGCTTTTATGAAAATTTGATTAAAATCGGTTAAATAAAATGGTCATAATAAATTTTTAAAAATTTTACTATTTTTTTTCTCGGAAAGTTGGCAACACTGTATTTTGTTAAAATTACATAAATTATATGAATACTAGGAAAATCTTTTGTGAAAATTTGAGTGAAATCGGTTGAATAACATGGCCATAATAAAATTTTTAAAACTTTAGTAATTTTTTTCTCGGAAAGTTGGCAACACTGAATATTAATAAAATTATGTAATTAATGGGAGCATTAGGGAAATCTTTTCTGAAAATTTGATCAAAATCGGATAAATCATGTAGCCAATATGAATTTTTAAAAACTTTAGTAATTTTTTTCTCGGAAAGTTGGCATCACTGGAAAAAACCGAAACCACATGACCATCTAGGGCACTAGACAAATTTATCCTGAAAATTTCATTAAAATCGGTTGAACCGTCTAGGAGGAGTTGCGGCCACAAAATTTTGACTTACGACCGAGCGAGCGAGCAAGCGAGTGAGCGAGCGAGCTGACGACGCACATCCATACACCCACATAAACTAAGTTCAGATTCGTCATCTACAAGCTATATGAAGGATTTCTATACAATTTTTTTTTTTTTTTTGAAAATGTTACAGACACCGTACCAAACGCTATACTACTTTTTCCTTGCAGTCAAAGTAGTAAAAAACACGCATTTCTAATGCTTTTCTAAAAATAAACTTATTTAGTTAATTTTAAAAAATAAATATCTATGTTTGTAATTTTAATCCTACAAAAAAAATATATATTTTAACATTATTTTCCAAATGTATATAGAATTTAAAATTGCACATTGAACCTTTCAAAAATCCGGCAAAAATACTGAATTAAAAAATGTAAAACTTGCATCAGAAAATATGGTCTGATGTTTACCTTTCCCTGATATCAAAATTCTTTTAAATTTAACGTAATAAAAAATAACAAATCATGAAATAATAACTAGATCACGCATCTATCATCACTAATATTTTAATTATGTTAAAATCAAAATAGAAAGATAAATAAAAAATATAGCCTGATGTTTCACATTTTTTTCGATAACAAATTGCCAGAAACGCTTACAAAGTGCAATATATTTCCTAGAAAATATTAATTATACTTGATAAAGATTAGATTATTAAACATTATTGTATATTATAATTATTATTATTATTAATTAAGTATTCAATTCCTGATCATACGATTATAAAATATTGTACCTACACCACATCTGCGGCCTATAATTTACGTTACATTATTGAATCTGTACAAAGTGCAAATAAAAATTATCGTTTTAAAATTAAACATAATGATAGGTCAGTATACCGATCTACAGTCGCTATGAAAATAAAAAAAATCCAGTTAGATAATTTCATAAAATTAGCATTTTATTTTCTATTTTAAAATAAAATTTTGCAAAATTTGTGGATTGTAATATTTTGAATTATTTTAGTTATTTTAAATTTTAATTTTTATAAACAAATAGAAAAAAACTGATTTCTCAATCATAAATAACTATGATTCGATTTTTGCATTTATACTCTGTATATAATTTCATTCAATCTCAACAGAATTACACTTCTAGATGAATCTTTATAAATTATAACGATCTTGAATAACAACAACAAAATCAATGAAAGTAATAACGTAACAAAGGGTATTTCTAATTATATCAATCACTTCATTGTCGCAGTTGATATAAATATGTTGTTTAACATTTGTAAGTGGTAACTAAACAAATATATAAATAATTGTATTATTGTATTTTGCAGACATTCCCATTCTTTGGCGTACAGCCAGTGCTCTTAGATGAAAGTGGTAGTATTATTGAAGGAGAGGGTGAAGGTTATTTAGTATTCAATATGCCTTGGCCAGGTTTAATGCGGACACTTTATGGAAATCATGATCGTTACGAAACCACATATTTCTCCAAGTTCCCGGGATATTATTGTACAGGAGATGGTAATTATTATTAGTCATTATCTTATTATATTCTACTAGAAGATATGTGTAAACAATATTCTATTATTACTCATTATTTATTTAATCATTTTCATGATATGATTTATTTAAAAATTACTGTTTATAATTTTCATAATTAAGTTATTATTCACGAAATTGTCTTTCAGATAATTTAAAATTGTTGATAATTACTGTAGAAAAATTACCAAATTATAATTTAACACAATGAAATGTTACATAATACCAAAGAACTACATTTTTCATATAGTAAATTTTACTGTGTTCTGTTATTATTTTTATTAATATATGAAAAATAAACAAAGTACAATTGTAAGTAACCACGCACACTCTAGAGCAGAATGGGTTGCCTATATTTGATTATTATTTATATAATTTATTTTAGTAAAATAAATTAATATAAATACCTATTTTGAAATTTTATTTCGTTTATTTTAAATCGTTTGTTTTGAAATTGGTATAAATGTAGTTTTACAGAATAAATGACTATATTAGTTAAAAATTGCTAATAATAAATTATTATCATTTGTGTGTTAAAAGATGGGTGAATTAACAATTATTTCGTTTACTTTAGGTGCGAAAAGAGACGCTGACGGCTACCTCTGGGTAACGGGTCGTGTCGATGATATGTTAAACGTGTCAGGTCATTTAATGTCAACGGCAGAAATCGAATCAATCCTAACCGAACATCACGGAGTTGCCGAAGCCGCGGTAGTCTCGAAACCACATCCAGTTAAAGGCGAATGTCTCTATTGCTTCATCACAACAACAGAACATCAACAATACGACAAGAAACTCCTCGACGATTTGAAGAAGAGAGTTAGAGAACGCGTTGGACCATTCGCGCAACCGGATGTTATACAAAACGCACCAACTTTACCCAAGACCAGATCCGGAAAAATCATGCGTAGAGTTCTGAGGAAGGTCGCAGTTGGCGATAGAGATGTTGGTGATATAAGCACATTAGCTGATAGTTCAGTTATAGAAGAATTGTTTAAGAATCGACCAATAGCTTAATTTAATTTTACACTAATTCTAAATGTTTACTCATAATAAATAAATACCGTGATACAGGGCGTTTATTTTCGAAATGGTGTGCTGCTAAGCTAGATGAGGTTGCGAAAATATTTCGTTATTTTAAAAATATTAAGAACTTATTTCAAACCTAGCTTTATTTAATAAATAATACAAAATCTGATGAAAACCCAATAACTGTTTGATTCCACTACATTTTAAAGAAAAAATCAAATACAGATTAATAATCCGAATAAAGCAATTTATTTTTGTTAATTATGTAACAATTTCGTAATATTTTGATATAGAGAATCACAAGCTTGAATAGACGAACTGTATACAAACGCACAGGTATAAAAAATGTGTGAACTTGTTAAAAAACAAAATCATGCACCAGCTTTTGATGCTGTTAAACGTATTAAAATTATTATTACCTCAATAATTTTCTATTTAATAACTTTTTTTGTAATTTGCTAATTTAAAATTTTATTGCTGAAAAATATTTCGGTCTGATATTCAATAATACAAACTTTTTCGTATTATATTTTTATAGTTTTAAATGTTAATGAAAATACTTCAATAATGATATAAATATTCCATGAGGTGAAAATGCAAATATGTAAATTTCTAAAATATATATTTTTATGAATGTATATTATGTAAAATTATTCAAATATGCATTTCAGTACTATTATAATTAGTTATAGATAAGTTAAAAATATTTATAGTTTGTATAGAAAAAACAATGCACAATTATTTAGAAATATGGTTAGGTTTTTAAATTAATACTTATTTAAAGCAATATAATTGTAATAGTTTAGAATATTTCATTTTTTCTTATACATGAAAAGCCTGCTATCATACATATCATTTCACGAAAAGTTTATAAATATATGTTATATACCTATGTAAAACTATTTAATTATTAAAAAAAATGTTGAATAAAGTATCTTCAAATATTTCGTATAATATTGTATTTCCTAATTCCCATTTTCCAAAAAATATAACAGAATAATACATTTGTAAATACGTATTTCTTATCAGTTACCTTGTAATCATAAAATTATTATTAAAAATATAGTAATAATATTTTAATATGCTGCATTCTTTTAAATTAATTTACAGGTGTTCCGTGACACTGATATAAGGAATACTGGAATATGTATTCCAAAAACGATCAATGATTATAGTCTATATTTAAATGTGTTATTGTTAGTGATTGCATCAGTATTTGAGGTTAGTCATATATCTGTAGCGTTGTTTTTATGGTTTCTTACCGTGATATATTATAAAAAATTGTTGTATGTGTTACGCAAACAACATTATTTTTATTTTATATAAATTTTACATTGGAAACTAAATACAAATAACAATACAATAATAATACCTGACACATATTAGTTTTCAGTAAAACGGAAGAATATGGCATCGAAATTACAAGTATTTTATGAAACAGCACTTAAACTTGTAAAAGAGGCTGGCGAGGTAAGTTTCCAAACTCGAAAAATTATTTATAAAAATAATAATTTTCATCGTTTGACATTGACATGTACTTCAAGCCACGCCATCTCTAAAACATTTGGCGCCATTTTGAATTTTTAGATTGTACGTGAACAAAACTATGAACGAAAAACTATCACATCAAAATCATGTGAAATTGATCTAGTAACTGAGACTGATCAAAAAGTTGAAAAACTACTTATTTCAAATTTATCCTCAAAATTTCCCGATCATAAATTCATCGGCGAAGAATCAGTTGCTGCCGGCGAAACCTGTAAATTAACCGATGCACCAACATGGATAATAGATCCAATCGATGGAACAATGAATTTTGTTCATGGATTTCCACATTCCTGTATTTCACTTGGTTTGTGTATTGATCAAGAACTACAAATTGGTATCGTGTACAATCCAGTATTGGAACAATTATTTACTGCGCAGAAAGGAAAAGGAGCATTTTTAAATGGAAAAGAAATTAAGGTTTCGGGCCAAACAGAATTATCGCAAGCATTACTTTGTGTAGAAAATGGAACTACTCGAGATCCGGAAAAGATAAAATCGACATTTGAAAATATGCAAACACTTGTGCCAATTGTGCAAGGGTAAGAATTTCTAATCATGTTTTATTAATAAATTTATTTATTTCGTGTAAAATAAACTACCTAATTATAAAAGAAACAAAAATGATTAGTTTTTTTAAAAATAACTAAAAAAATATATGCACTAAAATTGATGAAATCAGTTAAATTTACTAAATTCCCGAAATATTGATATTTGACTCACCAACAAATAAAAATTATTAAACTAATTTCCCTTATAATCAAACGACAAGAATCTATTTGCATTTCTTTTTACCAAAAATGTACTTTATAAATAAAAGAAAATGATATTTTTCTTATAAGTAAAATTAACATATTTGTAAACGAAAAGAAATAAGTATATAAAAAAAGTTGGTCCACCAACAATTATTTAAGATTATAATACGTATAAATTGTTAATAATATAATGAAAAAT
This sequence comes from Clivina fossor, assembly GCA_963966155.1. Taxonomy (NCBI): domain Eukaryota; kingdom Metazoa; phylum Arthropoda; class Insecta; order Coleoptera; family Carabidae; genus Clivina; species Clivina fossor. The sequence continues at coordinate 14,922,578 of OZ014560.1, forward strand.
ATGAACTTTTAGGACGCGTTCTTTGGGCTCGGCAGCCTTAGATATGGTGATGGTCGCATTAGGAGCGGCAGACGCGTATTATGAAGCTGGTATTCATATTTGGGATATTGCTGCAGGTGAATTAATAGTTAGAGAAGCGGGCGGCGTAGTTATCGACCCGGCTGGTGGACCATTAGATCGTTTTTCAAGACGCGTTTTATGCGCAAGTTCCCAGGAGCTCGCCGAAAAATTATCGAAAAAACTCGCTCAGTATTACCCAACGCCCAGAGATTAAAAAAATATCAAATATCAAAAATATATAATTTACTTACTGTGCATTTAAATATTAATTATAGCGTTTTTAGTCTAGATGCTCATAATTTATCTTCTCGTAGTTTTAATCCTCCGTGTGTCACATAATTCGCGCTATAAACAAAAAGAAATAAACGCAGATACAGATATCGTAATTGGTCATACTAACCGTACTTATTTTAATAAATAAAAGTAAATTACTTATGCATTTAGTTTTTAAAATTATCACACATCTTGGAAGCTGATTTAAGGATCCAATTTTAAATTCATTTTCTTGCCCTCATTCCACTGACAACTAGAAATAAATTACAAAGAAGTAATAATTAGATTCTAACGACAGAATGTTTTTATTTATTGAAACATGCATCAATAAATCATAAATGTAATATTTGTTGTTATATAATAAAAAGTCTAAATAAATATGTTATAAATATATGTATAATAAAACAGGTCTTTTTTTTATTATAAATGTTTCACTTAATGAAATACCTTATTTCCGGATTTACGCTACTGCCACCGAAGTTCTAGTCACACTGGACCAAATTTAGGAAATCTGAAATCAAAATTATCCTCACGCTAATTAAAACTATCACAGTCAGTTACAATAAAGGAAATGCCAAGGAGAAAGGTGTAAATTGTAACTATTTTATTGATAAAAATATTGTGATTAATAAAATGTTTCAACCCGATTGTGGTTCGTTTTAAAAATGTTAATAATTTATTTACAATTTTGTAAATATATATATATATATAATTTGTTTTGAACATAAATTAAAATGAAATAATACAAAAAGTATTTTCTAAAAAAAATTCAATAATTCTACTGTCTACTGGTTTTTCTTACAATGTTTTACCTCTGACCCTAAATTTCTCAAATCTTGTCCTGGATGAAGGGATGCGTTAGTGCCGCATTCAAAGTCACACGTTTAGCGGGATCGATAGCTAGTGCACGTTCGAGTAGATCGCGTAACTGACTAACTTTCTTTAGTTGATCAGGTGGAAGAGCTTGGCCAGCTACTAATTCTGTTTGTAAATCACGAGTCGGATTTACAACAGACATAACTACTATTTTTTCCTAAAACACACGTGTATTTTTCATCTATTAGATTTACCTTACAAGTATTTTTATTACATTATAATATTAGATCTGTTCGTTTCGGTACGGAAAAAAGAAGGTTACGTTACAATAGTCTTAACAGAACTCATTCTATAACTTGAAAAATGCTTTTGGTTTGAGCTCTGTTTTTTATTTTTATTAAAATCCGATGTTTAGGTTCACTGCACATGAATCTTCAATCAATACAAATAATAGTATAATTGAAATATTTTTCAAAACTCATATTAAATTATTATTTATTTTAGTTATTTGTTTAGTTACATTTGTTTATTTATAATTTGTATACATTTTCCGGTTGTAAATTCATGTGTAGTGAACCAAAACGTCGGATTTTAATAAAATTAAGAACAATTTCGTTCTTTTTATTGTTCGACTACTGTTATTTTCTGTTCAATATACAGAATGATTTATGACGTCGGGGAAAAATTACACCGGATGATTCCTATGAGTAATCTAAATGAAAAACTTCAAATAAACATATGTCCGAAAATGCTTTCTAACGGAACTGTAGCCGTTAGAAGTTTATTACATGTAACATCAATCGCGTTAGCCGTATTTATTAAAAAAAAAAAAAAAAAAAAAAAAAAACTAGTCATAAGCTTCTGAATAATTGTAAAATTACCGATTGATTTACTAACATTTTGTTTAAGCACTAGTAAACCAATTTACTAGTTTATAAATTTTAGTACACACATAAATAAATATTTAATAAACAATTTACAATAATTAAAAATCGAAGACAAATTTTGTCGGGACGCAGTAAATTGGTTTACTAGTTCAAACAAAATGTTAGAAAATTAATCAGTAATTTTACAATTATTCAGAAGTTTATGACTTTTTTTTTTCCTGATCTAATAAATAAGTAAGGCGATTGATTTAATAAACTTTTAACGGCTACAGTTCCGTTAGAAAGCATTTTCGGGCATATGTTTATGTGAATTTTTTTTATTTAGATTACTCATAGGAATCATCAGGTGTAGTTTTTCCCCGACGTCATAAATCTCACCCTGTATATTTTATTAATTTACATTTAGAATTTTATGTAGTAACAAAACATGTGTAGCCATTTAGTGAATTTATTTTTAGTGCAACGTGAAAAAGACAGTATCAATTTGTGCTACAGCTGCAAAGAGTTGCTGCATAGTACCGAAACGAACTAATCTATTACAATAACAAAAATTAACAGTTATTATATAAAATGTTGTTCGTATTATTAAATAATATATCTTTCAGCCAAACACGATTGTCAGAAAATTTGACGCGTTTTTTATTGCCTATAAAAGTAAGAGTTACTTGACTTTAAATTGAATTTAAGTAATTGAAAAATTTAAACTTATAAGGATATTTCAAGTCAAATAGAGTGCTTTTAACTTGACAAATAAGAATGAACCTTTAAAGTAATGAAACTTATTTTATTAAGAACTTGAATAAAATAATAACTGTCAGTTTCCATATTTACTTGATAAAAGGCCCAATTATTTTTAAGCTGCCAAAATAAGCATGATTTTTATTCAGAATACAAATTAACTTACATTTTAATCTTGTCTTGCTTTTTTATCTAAAGTAGAATTTAAACGAAACAAGCAAAATATAGAAATAGAAATACATACCCGCTCGGTGACTTTGTCAATCTCATGGTAAAGAAAACTGCAGTTATTATCGAAATGCTGATCCTTGAATGCCCCGCGTCTTACGACCTTATTCGGCATTTTTCCTTTCACATCCATAAAGAATTTCAGCATCTGATTGTTGGATTTACCCGAGAACATAATTCGGCCCGTGTATAATTCGTAAATTGTGCACGCAGCTGACCACATATCAATGCCATGATCATACTGTATACCTAGGATGATCTCCGGTGCACGATAGAAGCGTGATACTAAATACGGTGTTATATCGTTGTCGCTTAAATGGCATGCCGAACCAAAATCGCACAGCTTCAATACCAATTTGCTTTCGTTTACTAAGATATTATCCGGCTTGATATCTGAAATAATCGATACCATCTTCTAGAATACGTTGATGTAAGATAGTAAAAGCACAAAAAGAAAGTGACTGCTATGACTGCTTTGAGATATTACGTAAATATTATTATGTAAATCAATTAATATGGTTTGATCATTTCGACCAAATGTCTGATAATTATTTGGTGGAAAGAATATAATGTACGTCTTCATGGATGTTTGATGAGTAAGTAGGTTAGCATGATTGATAAATGTTTTACAGGAGTGAATGTGTCCAAGCGGTTAAAAAAAATAATAAAGAAACATGTTGGAAATTTAAGGAAGTTTCAAATTCTTAAAATTATTTTATTGTCAAATAAAATTAAGCAGTTATTTGTCAATATTGTGATTATGATTTTTTTTTGCTGTAATAATTAAATAATGAATTTTAATTGTTTAAGAAGACCAATTTTAGCAAAAAATGAGTTGAGCTAATTTTTATAATTACGTTATAAAAGAAACAAGATAGTCAGAGAAACAAAGGTTATACGGTGGAGGTTTATAAAATTGAACTTGAGACACAACCAGAAGTTTTGTGAAACTGTCTAATTTTTAAACCAATGTCTTTAAAGTATATATATATATATATTTCAAAAAGTAGCTTCTTATAAATCTAAAAATAGATAATTTGTCTTTTTTCTAAATTTGTCAGTTTAACTGAACTACAAATAAAAAATATATAAATTTAAGTGTTAAAAAAATCTAGTTGATAGAATATATAACGATCAATCCTTTGCCAAGAAAAATATAAAATTTCAAGTTTTATTTTTTTAGGTATTAAAAAAAAAAAAATTACATCACTATTTATTTAATATTCAATGTTTACAATTTTCATTTTATTTTAATAGCTCTAATCAATCTTTCATAATCTGTTGTATGACATAATACAATGATGTTTGAAAATAATTATATTTAAATCTATTAATTTTTGTAATAAAACTATCGAATAAAATCAAAGTAAACTTACCAGCATGTAAAATTCCCGATTTTTTAAGTAGTTTTAAAGCGAGTAATAATTGTTGCGTATAACTGCGTACAGCTTTAATATGCAAGCCCACATCTTTACCGTATTTTTTAAGCACCTCACGTAAATTCATTGCAAGTGGTTCTAAAACCATACATAAATGCTGTTTATGGAAGAAATGTCTATACAATCGTAAACAATGTAAACGATCATCGGGATCAGCATCATTTAATCGCTTCAGTATTTCTAATTCACGCAATCCCGTTTTATGCCTAAAATATAACAACAAAAATTATTTATTTTCAACTTCAACTACAAATAAAAACTTAATTGATATTTGATGGAAATTAAAAAAAAAAAACAACAACAAATAATAACGTAATTTGATTTTGCAAAAGATACTTACATAATTTCATTGTTACGTATAATTTTGATAGCAACATCCTGATTGCCTCTAGCTTGATCTCTAGCACGTATAACATTACTGAAGACACCCTGTCCTGTATAACCGTAAACCGAATAACGTGAATCGAGTATTTCACTAATACGTACACGATAATAACCCTCTGCATCGTCCCAATTATCCGTTAAAGACGGATTCTCTGCACCGGATTTTTTCGCTAAAGGCACTTCGCTCGGAGACTGAAAAATCAAATCAATAACACAAAATCAATTGTTAACAGTATTTTCGAAATTTGCATGAAGATGAATTATTTCCAATGATCAGTAAATTATATATTTATTTTAAATTTGTTACGTTCTTCAGAAAAATAAAATTTACATTTTTAACAAAAATGAAAAGTACTAGAAAAATAAGCTCAAATTACTAAAGAACTAACTTATTTGAAAATGTGATTTAGAAAATAAAAAATTACTTACATTGCGTTCATTTTTAAAGATATCCTGTTCAGCAAACATATCCCAATTATTGTTTTTACTGTCATTTTTCTTTTTGTCGTCCGTTTTATTATCAGTTTTCTTGCCTTGACTGGAGGAATTATTTACTAATTTCACTTTCATATCAGGTGGTAATGGAGGCGTATGACTTTCTTCTTCTGTATTTGTTATTGGTTTTGTTGTAGTCGGTTCGACTGGTGCTGGTGTTGGAGTTGATGTTTCTGTAGTTAACGGCTCTTCAGGTGTTTGTGGTCGGGATTCTTCGGGTGTCTTTATATCATTATTACTGTCACATACTGTAGACGGTTCAACAACTGGAGATGATACTGATGTCACTGTATTACTATCTTCACTTGCAGCTCCTAATCGCTACATAACAAAAAAAAAGAGAATTGTAAATAAAAACAAATTAAGAAGTTAATTCAACAACAAAAAAAATCGATTTTAAATTTTACTACAATTATTATTATTGCTATCAATATTTATATTTATCAGAATTATTTGTTGTTGCCAATAAAATATTGCTTTTTTTTGGCTTAAAGTCAACTTTACACTAAGATTATTTTTATAGTAATGTTTAAATATATAGATCAAAAGAATTTAATATTTCGAATTATATCTGCTCAAACATTAACATTTGTTGTAGGAGTGTAATTTGAATGATAATAAAATAAACTTACCCGTAAAAGTTCTTCACGTTGCTTTCTTCGTTTCTCAATAATTTGCTCTTCGTCTTCATCATCCTCCTTAATTTCAAGATTTTCATCAATTTCACTATCACTACTTAATTTACCTAAACCTTCACTTAACGAATCCTTATATTTATCATCTTTACTATCTTTTTTATCTCTACCACGACCTCTATCCCTATCATCACGTCTTTTATCTTTACCTCGATAATCCATTCTTCTATCGCGATCTCTTTCCCGTTCTCTATCGTAATAACGCATTCCTCCATCTCTGAGACGATCTAGTTTTCGGCCACGATCTCTCGATCTAGACCGTTCTTTATATTTCTCTCTGGACCGTCCACGCATTCGATCCAGCCCCCTTTCGCGTGAACGAAGACGCTCCCTGGAACGTTTACGTTCATTATCGCGATAGTTGCGTTCGTACGGCGAGCGTCTGTCCCTTTCCCGCGAACGTCTTCGTTCCGGTGAATGCCGGTAATGATAGGAGGTCTTGAATTTATCAAACGGACTTCGACTACGTTTCCGTTTTTCGTCTCGATTATACGCATAATTGGAATGATCTTTCTTACTAATAACAACACGTCTTTCACGATTGTCTAACTTCGATTTCTTATCTAAAGCGGTTGAATCGTTACTCGAATCATCTAATAAAATTACTTCATCTCCTGCCGAATTATTAACGATTTTATTTTTTTCAATTTTATCAGTTTGAGCATTTTCATTATCAGTGCCATCTGAAAAATATTCACCTAAACGTGCCTGTAACAATTCTTTCTGTTTCATTAGTTCCTCCAAATTCATGTCTTCTTCAATGACGGCAACATCAATATCATCGCTGTCGCATTCTTCGATAATTGGTTCCGCATCTTCGCTTTCCGATGAAACCACCTCCAACGAATGCTGTGTGTTTAATCCGGTTGTTATAAACGTCACCACGGCCTCAGTGTCTGTACTGGTTAACGAGTTTGCCTCTTTGCCTGAACAAGATTTACCATTAACCACATTATTATCGTTAGTTTTACATACGTTATCTGGCACCGTATTGCTAATTGGTTCTGGCGTATAACGTGCACTTCCGTCACTCAAGTCAGGCGATGACTGATCCTTATCATTCATTGATACCTTGTTTTCATTCTCATGGGAAACAGAGCTACTGCGACGTTTTCTTTTATGCTTTTTATGCTTCTTCGAATGATTTGCCTTATCAGTACCATGCTTTTTATGTTTATGTTTCTTTTTTCGTTTCTTTTTAATACCATTATCTGCATTAGTCATATTATTTTCCGGACTGTCAAGTATTAATTCAACTGAATCAGAATCTGCTCCAGATAATCTAAAGAAATAAATAATACGTTAAAATAACGTTACAACTATTAATATGCAAGTTTATATATAACAAGATTAGCAAATTAATACATAAAATTTACTTACTTTGTATCTGCCATTTTTATATAGATTAAATCGTCTACACAATATACAAAACTTTTATTTTATTTATAAAACTAAAGACATTGATCACACATTTATGTTAACGTTATTCATACGTTATTGTAGTAGCCATGTAGCCATTTTCTACTGTTTAGAAATTTTTAAACGCCATATTTCATTTCAACCAATAGGAGTAAGAAGACATTTTTAGCGCGAAGATAGTCATTTTCATTTTTCAAGTTCTATATTTTTTATGATATTTTGGAAAACTACTATCATTAATTATATATAATAAATTGTATATTAATTTTTTATTATCTAGAACTAAAATATTTTGCTATATATATATGTCAAATAAAACGATTATTTTTAATTCATAAAACTAATAAATTCGATTATTTTGAGAACTTATGATCAAAACTATTTTTGTATATAAACAATTTTCGGCGATATAAAAATACAAAATGAGTGGGAGATGTATGTATGTATGCCTATTCATATCGGCGGTGGGAGACGCAGACGCCAAGCGTCGAACTTTCATCTTATTTCAGTTCAAAGGCAAACATTCATAGAGGCTGTTTGTACATTTTTACGTAGGGCATTCGATAAGTGATAAGAATTATAACCGGTAAGTCTACAAATGACAGAATGATATCAATAACATTCAGCACCGTGTACAGATGTGCATTTTTTATTTGTGCCAATTTTTATTTTTGGTATTAATTTACGCTATGTATTGTTATGCAAGAACACTATTCATATCGTTCATTAATTCAAATCAATCAGTCGGTCTTCGTCCAAAATTACTATACATTTTGGCACCTTTTATAACAACAAATATGTGTAAGAAATTTTGCCGGCAAATATTCACATATCGCAACTGTTCACCTACTTATAAATGTTAAACTTTTAATAAATAACACTACATTAATATTGAGACGATTTTTAAGAATACATAAGTATCTAATATTTTCAAAATCAGCAACCTGTCCCGGCCACATTAACGGTTCTCATATGACTGCTAATTATAGTTTGTGTACCAAGCACCGCTCAGCTATCTTTATCTTGCTTACTTTTGGAAGAACTGGCGATTTCTCTTATTTATTGGCCATCAATTCTTTCGAATATCTATTGAATCGTGACGTAATATAATAGTATAGGTGCCTTTTACTATCATTTATTACAACCACGCTAAAAAAAAATACAATTTTAAATCGCACCCGAGCATAAAAATAAAAATAAACTAACGCTAAAAATATATTTTATATCTTTGAACTTTTAAATGCAAATAACAAGTCATGGTGTTATTTCCTAAGACAGTTAAAATTCACAGAAAATGTCGAGAAGAACAATTCTAAGCCGCCCTCGTACAAAAATGTACGATGCCAATTACAACATTGGTGAGAGCTATTACAAAGGAGCAATTGACAGATTAGACCGTAAATACTCCGGAAGAACATTGTCGCCGCCAAGACAAGCACCTGTTGTTCCACGTGACATCTTAGAACGCCATCAAAGAGCCTTTACCGATGATGACCTGCCGTCAGCCCGTCGTCGCGCAGAACAATGCATCACTGAAGACAATATCTTTGACGCTCCACGTACAAGACGCCCTATTAGTACTGCCTTTGAACCAGAAGATGACTTTGATGAAGAAGTAATAATTCAAAGATAATAACAATAATGTTATTTGATATGCTAAAAATAAATTTGGTTTCAGATTGCAAGCACCTTAAGAAAAGTTCGCCGCTCAAAACAACGACAAGCAAAAATCTACGACGACGCCGACTTTGAAAGTACCGTAGATCATTTATCTCTCAACTTTATGATAAATAAAACTGATAAACTTTTAGATTCCGTGGGCCTTAACGAAAAAACAGCATCGCGCATCTTGGAAGAAGAACCATCTTCAGCGATCGTCAGACGTCGTATGCTTAAAATCACGCAATCAGCAGAAGATAATGTTGATAACAGTAACTTGACCAAATGGTCTTCGTTAAATACAAATGCCAATGAAACGAGCGCAGCAGCATTCCGCGCCCGACAGAGTCGTGTACGACTTGACGATTTGGAGGACGAGATGGCTGCCTTGGAGGAAAGAAAAGTTGCCAGGGAACGACGTGCCGCTAACCTTCGTGCCATAGTCGCCGAAAATGCTGAAGAAACCGAGGCCCTTACTTCAGCGCTCAAATCATCGTCGTCACGATTTAGCGCACGCACCGAAAAGAAATCCGTCCAATTTTAAGTAATTCATCTTCATCAAAACAACTAATCGAAAATTATTTACCATTTTCATTTCTTCCTTTTAAGGATCTATTTTCAATAATTGGTGAATTGTCTGTATCTTTGAAATGATATGAAAACACATTAGTGTGAATAATCCACATGAATATTAAAATTTCTGTTTGTGAAAAATGTTGATTGTTATTTCATGTTCTTCAATTATGTCAAATTATTGGCAATGTCGTTTGTTGTTACCTTGTTCAATTTGTTCTTCAGTATACAAAAATCTAATAATAAATTAATTACATCATTGTACGTCGTACGTTTTGAAAATGTTTGTGGCTCATTATTTCTTCCTTATCTGTATTAGTCGTATTTGTTTATACATACTATAAATAATGAGAAGTTTTTTTGTAATTTTTTCAGGAATGGGAGATAGATTTTGGTTAGTTGTGCAGACATCATCATAATTTTATAGCAAAACTAAATAAATCTTTTAATTTTTTTCCATTTTGGTGACTGTTTCGAAGTCCAAGAGTAGTTCTTTCACAGCATCAGCACATTTCCATCTAACGCGTGACAACACCTCGAGGAGCAGGTTCCCTAATTTGTACATAATTTATATTTATATTAATGCATTTTTTCTGTACACTGCTTGAACTGCTATTACGATTGTATATTTGTGTATAATAATTGATTGTAAAATAAAACATGTAAACTTCAATCAAAATCTGTTTTAATTCTAATTGCAAAAGTAAGTACCTTTGCTACATTTTGGCAAATTGCCAAGATTATACGAAACCTCAACATATTCTCGTACAGGCATTGCCAATTAATTATTATTTCAAATGAGGACACTTCATTTTCAGCGTACCAACTGTACAAGTAGGTTATCTAATAATATTCTTTACGAAGCTACGTTATTTAACGAAGAAACTCTATAATAGAGAAACAAATGCGTAAAATTACAATGCCAATGTCAGTAATGTTACGCTGCGTATAATCAAACATCGTACATGTGGGTAGAACATACGTTAGAATCGACCCGATGCTAAATTTAGATCGTTCATTGCCTCAACTATTAATGATCTATTTCACACTACATATTCTGATAATATAAGAAAACGATTGGGATGTAGTATTTACACAAGGTTATTAGGATACTGGCATTATGCCCCGGCTACACTATTCATGCCTTGGCTTTTATTGAGATATTATATTTGAAAATAAGTTTTCACTTCTAATATAAACACAATTTGCTCACCGCATACCTAGTTGTTGCAGTTTAAACAACAAAGTTATTTGTCAAGGTGCAATACAAATATGCGACATAAATCAAAATATTTACTAAATTTATTAAGTGACAACTTATTCCAATTGTATCATATATTGCAGATATTAAATTAAAATGATAATGCTGATTCATATGTCATATATAAAATAGTTATTCCAAAATATTAATTATTTAATCAATGTAATAAAAATACATTTAGCAAAATATATTTAGAACCAAAAATAAGTGTTTGGGTTTTTCATTGTGCTGTGTTCAAAAATAGAAAAATTAAAATTAATAGAGGTGGCAAGATGAAAATATAATCTTGTAAAAAAAAAAATTGAAAAAGCATCGGAAAAAATCTACTACATATTCTCAAATAAATTTTAGAAAATGATTATACTGTTATACTTATTTCATCTCCATGAATAAATCAAAATAACAAGAAAAATATATAGAAAAAATGTAACAGAAGTCAAACATATTAATTCAAAATAACTGGGCAAATAAACATGATGTATAGCGCATAATTGGATTGGAATATATCCAAACAGATTAGAACTGAATGTGTAATTAAGGGTATCAAAATCTCACACTTAAATTCCAATAAGTTTTATATTATTAAATTCTTTGATGTAATTAAAACAAACAAATTAATTTGTCCTATTGTTACATAAAATTCAATTCATAATCAATCAATAATTATATATCAAGCTACTCATAAAATTATAACTTTTAAAGTAGGAAAAAAAATGACAAAAAGTAGATTAAAAAATAGCAGGAAAAAAATGACAGACGCCTAATATATATCCCACCGGTTAACACTATTTATGTGTCAGCTAGTGACACAAATAACATACCTTTGAAAGTTTCTTCTCTGCACTGCCAATTATTAGACTAATTGCTGAATTGACATTAACGAAACAATTGAAGCCTGCAGATTGAACTATTAGCAGGACTGTACTGTAAAAATTTTAGATAAACAACCAGCTACTAAGTTTGTCTCCCTACAAAATAGAATTGCAAAACAATAATTAGTCAGCGTCATGGGCAATGACATTTTAAAATAGTATCGAGCAGTTTCCGAACAAATAAAAAGACGTTTAAAAATACGAAATAAATTAGATGAAGATACTAATTAGGAGCTTTATAGCACTTTATTTTCGAATAATTACACATTTATTGTTCACGACAATTTTCGGGCACTTTAAAATATTTTAATTCCTGGATGCGCATAGATAACATAGACCATTGTGATTGGCAAGGAATTTCAGTTGGGTGGGGAGGAAACCTAAAGACAAAAGTTCAGTTTAAAACAGTCGTGGTGTACGATCACTAGGAGGCAGAAGTTTCCCTGGCCACAAGTGAGTCATATTACTAATCACCTATTCATCTTTTTACACCTACAATCACAGGTGTCTCGCAGAAATATTTACAATTTATTATATACAAACATATTTAATACACATCGTGCACAATCAAAATAAATAGACAAAAAAAAAACAATTAATATAATGATAGTTTACAATTCATTTTTTTTTTTTTGGACAGAGATAAATCATGGCAGATGAAACTGATGATTGGTTATCGGGAGCTACTGAAGAACCGGCAGCAGAACCAGCCGCAGCAGCGGAAGAAACTGCTGGAGATGCACCAGGTGGTGCAGACGAAGCCGAATCAGAAGAGGAAGAAGAACAGAAACCACAACGGAAACGTCGTGAAAAGGCTGAAGCTTTAATATTGTACAAAGTATGGAAACGGTAAGAATTTTATATTTATTAATAACTAGTTTCTAATGACGATGATATAATTTGAAATTTATATGCAATTTTTTAAAAACTTAGATTTTCAAAATATATGTTATCTAAAGAAAATGGCGTTGGTAGTAATTTAAACTACAGTGATTTTATTTTTAAGTTAGATATAAATTGTTTAATAATTATAGATAAAATTCTTTAAAAAAAAACAAAAAACTAAATGTAGGTTTACCATTTCTGTATTGGTGATTGATATTAAAGTGTATGTTACTGATTTTAATATTAAATAATGTGTACTAAAATTAGATGATGAGAAACTAATAGATATTGTTAAATAATTAATATCCTTTTCAAAATATTCTGTTTTTGGAGTCTTAGAAACTAGTAATAAACAAATAATTTGTATGATTAAATAGGTATCTCTTTTCTTTCTAGACCTGTTAATCTGCAGTATTCTTACCTCTACGACTACAGAAAGAATTATTACGACGATGTAATTGATTATTTGGATAGAAGACAACGTGGCCTTGAACGAGACATACCCAGAGCACAAACATGGGCTGAAAGAGTATTACGCACTTACACGAGTAAAAACCGTCAATCGGCCGCATATGAAAGTCGAACAAAGGATATTCACTTAATGTCTAATATTCGTACTTCTGCCCGATTCTACAATTATCATTGTAAAGAATCTGTAAATACAAGATACGGTGCACTATTGTGATGGGGAACACAACACAAAAATTCCCTGTAGTAAAAAGACAACGCGCAACATGTAGAGTAGATCTTCATTTCATCATTATATACAATATTTATGGATTTATTGGTTCATTTTATAAATAATAATCACTCAGTTGTAAATATTACATTTATCTGGCAATAAAAGACATATACACATTACGTAAATACTTCGATGTAATTAATTTTATTTTTAGCTACCTTATGTCCCATGAAAAAAACAATACACTTATCAATAAAAATTTAATAGGAATATTATTTGAATGCAAATATTCCTTTAAAAATATACAATTTGCGACTAATTGAAAATTGAAATAAATTTTAAATTAACAAAACGCATTAATTTTATATTTAGTGACTTATTACTGTTGTCCATTAAAAGATTTATTGTTTGTCACACTTTATTTTCATTAGTAATAGTTCAGAATCAAAAAAATAATAGTGAAATTAATTATTCTAAAGTTAAAATAAAATATATTTAAATATACATTTTGTTCAATTTTGTTTTTAAATAAAAATAATTAGTTACAGATGATACATTTAATGATTTCGTAACAAATAACTTCATATTCAAATTGAAAAGTCAAATATGTTGTTTAATATTTAGAAAAAATATACGCAATGAATAAAATGTTTGTTTCTAGAGGTACCAATTTTAATTACAAGTAAAATATAAATAATGAAATTAATTAAATAATTATTAAGTTAAGAATTAAATTAAAGAAGAAGACAATATGTTGGGAAGAATAACGACAAGCACAATTATTAGCATCATTTTTTATTTTGATATTACATGTAAGACAAGATATTTGAATATAATAATCATAAATACAGGTCGAGCAGACAATCATAGGAAGATCAAGAAAGATGTCTGTAGTGTGCTTGCAATCGTTTTGTTTGTGCCGACTGTCGTAGTAATTAAATTCACAAATATGTCTTCTGCTTATTGATTTCAAATGGCCCGCGAATTAAATAAAATATTCGTTAAAAACAACGACTAGTAAAACTATTGCGATCTTCAAAAATTGGCCCAAAAATTTTTCGTTTTCTATGCATTTTAGATGATGATCGATTTAAATGTTAGTAGAACTGAATTTGAAATCTTGTTTTCGAATCGTCGTGTTCAATTTTTTTGCTTCATTTTTTTGTCTGTTTTTGTTTTTTTTTTAATATCCTATCGTAAATATCTATGATGATAATAATAGTTGTAGTAGTAATTAATAATAGTAGATAAGGTTTAATAGATTTATTTTAAGTAAAGATAACATTTAAACTAGACGAAGCATTAATTGTTTTATTTACTTTAACATTGTTCGTCTTCTTGTCGTTTAGCAAGTAAATTTAATCATCAGATCTTTATCAACAATACTTAAAATAGACGAAATAGTTTCGAATGTAATATTTCAAAGTATTTTCGTTATTCATAAGTAAGTGGTAGCTAGTTATGCTCCGTCTAGAAGTATGTAGTCTTTAATGTTTTATACATTTCGAACACGTCCAATAAAACGCCGGTAAATTCCAGTGTGCATTCAATCAATAGATTTTTTTTAAAAGTTAAAGTTAAAACGAACAAATTGAAGAACAAGAAGAGAAAGAGAAAAATGTTTTTTTGGAACAATGATTCTTAAAAATAGTGGGATTAAAAAGGGGGGGTGAGAGAAAGCCGCAAACGGGTGACTGTATTGTCTCCAAAGGCGTTGCCCCTAAAAATCTACAGCGAAACTGATCCGAGATACGCTAGCTACAGTTCAGACAACGCCGTCGGATTTAGCCCGTCGCTGGAACAATATAAGCACCGATATATTATAATTATCATATTATGATACAATAGAGATATATATGTATAATATAACATCACAATAAGTAATGAGTCTCTTCTAATCTAAACTTCAATCACGTAAAAATTTCCCAAAAAACAGTAACATTCAAATATTTTTTAAATTTAATTTAATGCAATATTATAATTATCATATTATTCATTATAAGAGTCTCAAGAAGATTCATAATTAAAAATCATTTTTTCAATAGAGTACTGCTGTCTACGCGTCATCACAACAATCAAACGAAAAATAACTGGACAACTTAAAAAGAACTATTTTCAATTAAATCATACAACATAATAAATATAATTTAAAGCAAATAATGAAGTAAAATGGTCCCAAATACAAACAAAATTTCAAACAAAAAAAATAAATTTTTATGAATTTTGTCTACAATGAGCTGATATGTGTGTGACGCATGAAGCAGCACACTATTACAGGCGTACAAGAGATTTTCTTTTTATGTTTGTATAACATCATATTCGCGGTTTATAAATAATATTTTCGTTTCAACTAGATACAAATAAAAATTCTATTAATAATATTTATGTTTAAACACATGTATGTGGGACAGGGATACTAATGAAAATGAATAAAGAAAAC
This sequence comes from Clivina fossor, assembly GCA_963966155.1. NCBI lineage: Eukaryota > Metazoa > Arthropoda > Insecta > Coleoptera > Carabidae > Clivina > Clivina fossor. The sequence goes on from OZ014560.1 coordinate 14,938,384, forward strand.
CTAAAAACAGAGAAAATAAAAATGATGAGAAGGGGTAAAAATCACACTAAATTCCTATGCGAGGATGAGCATAACAATCCGCGGCAGATGCGACGAATCCCCATCAAACCGGTTACGATAAACGGAACTGTGGCAACCGGTACACCGGACCAAAAAAACGCCGCTATACACAAGACAGAATAACTTATATATAAGAGAAAAATTAATTAAATGGGATTCACAGTTTCAATACTGTCCATTGTTTTTTTTTTTCTTATGGGACTCTTTTTTTTGTTTTTTGTTTTTTTTTTTAATTAATTATTTTAAATTTGTTTTTGTTAAGTGTGTTTATTGTGCTTGCGGATCGCACTGTAGCAGACGCACAATGGACGGGTCACTCTTGGCGCCTTCAATAAACTCATCCAGGCTCAATTTGCCGTCCTTGTTGCGGTCCATTTGTCGGAAAATTTTATCGGTACGTTTTTCCGGTGTGCTCTCATCTTCCGGCATTTTCATCACCGAACCGACCATTTTGTATATCGCCTGAAATATATCAACAATTCAGCATTAACTATCTGGTTTACATTCAACTTTAGTAATAATAGCCTAAAATTATATTAATATATAATCTTTAAGATAAAAAAGTTTCCATTTTTATTTTAAAAATTTTGACTTTTATGTTGTCACACCTATAAAAATATTTTTGCCTATAAATATAACATGTTATAAAAATGACGAATAATTTAAATTTTCAGTAGTTATGTATATTACTACGCATAAATTTTGTGATCTCTTATTACTAAATACTGCAATAATGTCACAATTAGCCTGTAAGATATAAATTTTCAAACTAAAATTCTTAATAATCTTTGATGTTTGAATTTTTATCATTCTAAAACAAGAAATTAAATAAACTAGAATTAATAGTATATAATAAAATCTTAAAATAGATTTGAACAAATATACAATAATAGTAAATAATCAAATTCGAAAACAGTAAAATATCAAACAAATATTCGTCTGCATTAAAAGTTTATCGTAAAAGCACGCAAAACTATCATTAGAATTAAAAGTTCAAAATTAGATTTATCTGTGTGCGTTCTGTGTAGTAAAATATTTCACATTCAATCACGTAAATGTAGGAATAATAAATCAAGTGTCAAATTTATTTACTAAAACATAACAATGAATAAACAAATCAAATCCAATTTTAAAATAAGTTTTATATAAATTCAAATATAAACTTTGTTATGTAGTAACATCATTTATAAACATGAAATAATTTTATAGAAAGTTTTATATTACACAAATCAAAATAAAAATGCAATCAAAGATGTATAAATAGAATCAAAAATATCTCGCATAATGTATTTTAGCAACGAATTGCAAAGTAAGAGCTTTTTTTCGGGTACGAATTGTCTACCATATGCGAAATATTTCTGGACTTAAAATTCAGTTAATGTGGTGCAAGAAAAATTAAAAAAAAAATGCAAGATTTTATGTAATTTTGTTTACCGTGACAATTTCGAGCATTTCTTGTCGTGATATGTAACCGTTTCCATCCAGATCATACATGGAGAAGGCCCATTTTAGTTTTTGTTCGAGTTTACCGCGCGACGTGACGGACAGCGCGCATAAAAACTCCCGGAAATCGATGGTTCCGTCGCCATTTGCATCGAACGTACGAAACACATGCTCGGCGAACTTACTCGCATCGCCGTACGGGAAAAAATTACCGTAGATCTTCTTGAATTCTTCTACGGATAGGTGGCCGCTCGGACAGTCTTTCAGAAAACCTTTATACCATTCTTGTATCTCAGCATCTACAACAAATAAGAATAACATATTTTTACAAATATAATTTCAAATTGAATGTTATTTTTTAAATAAGTAAACTAGTTTTCCGCTCCAGGGCGTTACAAATACTTTATAATTCTTAAAATTTTTGTTTACAAAATTAACGCATAGTATTATTAGCAACTTGTATAACATATGAAAATAATTCTATTACTTTTAGTTATGCTAAAAAGTTGTTTTTTATATCGTTAAATTACTATAAAACAATAAAATAAAAATTATTTATTTTTTTCATAGTTATTTTATTTATCATTTGTTGATCAATTAATTTCTACAGAAAATAGTTAAAAACCAATTTAATTTTCTCCGAAAAATACAAACGTATAAATTCATTTATAGATAATATCGAGAATCGTAGCATTAGCTATTATTAAAGTGAAGTTCCTATTTACATAGAACATTTCTAAATATGATTAATAATAAAGTGTAAAAGTCAAATGTGTCAAATATATTTTATTTCCAATTTCTAAAATAATAATTATGTCATAATTCTCAGTTTTGGATGTTGGCCAAGTTGAATAAATTATATCAACTAATAATATTTATATCGTTAGCAGTTTATATACATATATTTCAAAAAAAATTGTATTTCTATGACAGTAATGATACTTAAAATTATTAAACAATTATATACTTTATAATATTTTGTTCTGAATTAAATACTGTCAACCTTTTTAGGATATTTTTTCAAATATGTTCAATATATTGTTATTTCTGTAACGAAATGTTGGAAAGGCTAAATAAACATTAAATTAATTTTTATATCAAGAATAAATAATGTAAAGTGTCAAAATTACACAAAAATTATAATATGTACTCTACTTAATTAATTTTTACATAAAATAAATATATGTACATGTCACTAGGTTGTAAAACAACATATAGTTTTTATAATGAATTGTTTCTAAACACGAGTAAAGTAATATATGTACATTTAACAAAACAAATAAAGATATGTACATATGAATTAAGATTCAATCAATGATTAATTCAAAATACAAAATTATATTAATTTGAATATGATAATAAAGTGCCTTAACAGATATAGATGTGTTGCATGTTTCATGAAGAATAAATTTACTGAACAAAATAATGGCTAAATACTAAATAGTCACGCACAATAGTATTATATGAACTACCTGTACACATATACAATGTGTTCCTTAAAATAAAGGATCAAATTGAAGATTTAATTTCGCATTCTATTACTTTTTTTGGGTTAAAGGTTACCGGTTTTTAAGAATTATAAAATAAAAGTTTATGGTTAACGTTTGCAAAATATTTACAAAAATTTCTTTTAATCTATTTAGTTAACCAAATTTTTACCGATTTCATGCCCTGATCAAAAATTATATTTATATTATACGTTGTATCAATATTTTATTCGATAAAAAGAACAAACAAATCAATATCTCATACCTGAGAATTCGGTATTCTGTTTGAGGTCTTCGAGCACCTCCGGTTTGAGCTTGCTGTTCTGCTTGCCCATGACGAGATTCGGGTCCCGGACCACAGCTCACTGCCGCACCCTGCACGCATACATACTGGAATCGCCGCTCGACGAAGCCCTAAAGGGGCGCACCACCCTTTTTTTTGCACCCAATACATACACACGCCAACAAACCATTTCGTACACACTCACACGCCATTCGCGCCACATTCACACTCAATAAACAACACAACCAAATCTTGGCAAATTATTTAGATCTCGTTTAATTTAGTGATATTCAAATTCACAGTAATCATATCATCTTGCCATTTTGTTTCTTTGTCATTTAAATAGTTCTTAAAACTTTTTTTTGTTTTTTTTGTTCTTGTTTTGGATGTGTGACGGATCCTAAAGTAGCTGCTGTTTTTGTTACCATACCACTAGATTTTTAAGAGCTACCATCGGTTAAGCGATGCCAGAGATCTTAAATACATTGTAGATAGATTTTTATCACATATTATTAAATAATTATTTATATTTTATAATTTACAAACTATTTTATACATATATCTAAATTATTTAACATAACTAAAATAATAATTAGATCAGTTTAAAAACAGAATAAACAACAAGTTACTCATTTTTCCTTCAAATATCTATAACTTTTACCAACTTATTATAAAAAATATCTGTGTCACATGTACAGTTTGTATTTTAAAAATGAATAAAATTACTCTAGTGGGTAGCCAGAAAGTAAATTTGGAAAATATTATTTTTCCAAGTAAATTTATTTTCCATTAAAAACAAATGTTATAATACGAAAATATATAGAATAAATTTATTTAATCTTTATTCTACCCTAATTTACAAATGGAACATGGGTAAAATTTGATGCACTATTGTTAAATTTATAGCCAATATTATCTAAATTTTGTACTGACAATTTAACTGTCATTTTTCCAATATATATTTAATAATGAAATCAATAACTAAATTTTTATGAAACAGGAAAGTGTAAATGATAAATTAAAGTTGATAAGTATAAAAGTTTTGATTACATATAATTATATTTTACTTTTTTATGATAAATAAATAAATAAGTGAAAATAAATGCAATAAATTATTAAAAATAATGTTTACTTTTCATTCTACCATTTGACAACTAAATTATTTGTTTATTCCGCTACTGTCAACCGACCTTGTCTTATAAATAATTAAATGCAAAATTACAATTGACAATCGAATCTAAAGATTACGTTTTAGAATATCTGAAGAAAATCTATGAAATGTATATCACAAAAAAATTGTAAGAGATCATATTACTTTAAAAAAAAATCGTCATATAAGTCATTCAAGGTCTAGAATTGACGTCATTAAAACTCATTGTCAAGTTTTTTATATACTAACAATGTATTTAAGAATCGTTGACCAAAAATTGGCTTCGCTATGCCCGTTACAAAACACAATTTCAAATAGTAGGTACATAATTATTAATTATAATAACAATGTATAAACACCTAGAGTAGCATATCATTAAGTATTTCATTTTTTTTTTATTATTAATTATTATAATATATATATATATTATAATTATATTACAGTATGTGCAAGTAGAAAAATATGAATCAATAGAAACAATTATATCGAACCATACCAGACATAGTAAAGTTCATAAAACTCCATGTTTTTTTTTATGTTTTGGACCATTTTTACAAACACGCCCTTTTGTTTTTAAGAATTTAATTCGAGTTGCCTTTATGAAAACGTTTTGAGTGAGAAATTATATTAAATAATATAAGGAAAACTGTTTCGTGTTGTTTGTCCGTGTAGTTTTAATTGTGTACGTGAAGATACACTTTGCGAGAAATTATAAACTGAAATGAATGGGTGTAAATAATCACGCCGGTTAACTAAATAAAACACGGTTACAAAATTGTTGGTAACTGCGTGAAGTTTTGTTTTCGTTATTCACGGTTAAATTTTGTGTCAATATGCTTAGCGAAATTTTGAGGTTTACTTCTAAACAATTAATATTGTTACAGCAAGGAAAAATTTTGCACAAGTACGTTAAGATTTAATTGACATAATGTATGTTTTTTTTTTAATTTTAAAATTATTTGATAAATATAGATTTACACTGGTTTATAAAATTTTGATTCTTCTCAAAATTTTCATTCTCATATTTCTGTAGATAATTTCAAGAGATTTGTTCCTACCAGCTACGGAATTGGAAAATTACAAGCTAATTTTATATTACGTATGCCTCATTGTCAGATGATTGTGAACTGGTTTGATAGTAGATTAAAACAGACTTATTATATAACGTATTAAGTATTTAAATACCCAATAATTAATTAATTTAAGTTTTAATTTATTAGCAAATTGACACAAATTTTAAAGTGAATATTTCTTATAGTACACTAAAAAAATATCATTAAAATAAATTGACGTAAAATATTAAAATTATTTCGATCTTATTGTTCGTTAGATTCGCTCCTCATTTGAATATTTCTTTTGTTTCAATAAAAAAATGATAAATTAAACCAAATAAAACAATATCTCTACCATTTACAATTAATAATTTGATTGTTATTGTTGTGTACTATAATCGCGTTACGCATATCTATGGGAGTAAAGTTTACTATTTTTTTTTTGGGAAAGATCGCATATGAAATTTGAAGTGGTGAACACATGTGTTAAAGATACGTACGACTAACTGTGCGCTAGTAGTAATTTAATTAATTTTTAAGTTAAATAGATATATTTATATGTGTGTACGCATTTTTTTTAAGTAAGATATGTTGATGAAGATAGTTCTAGAGGAAGCGAGAGAGTTTACTTTTAGAGCGATATACACAATCTGTTAAGCTACTTTCAAAGTTTTATTTTCCTCGTATATTTGAAGATTTATTTCATATACAATTCGTTGCTAACTTCATCAATAATTAAAGAATAACGGTTTGTTTAAAATAAAGATTTTTGACAAGTTTAGATCCATAGACTATAACAGATTAAAATTAATACTCAGATCCACAAATACAATATAATATTTGTATTGTTTCAAATTAATTTTAAAATTAATTATTTTAACTTTTCATAAAGAAATAAAATGCAGTAATAGCACCAAACACAAAGTGCAAATAGTTTAAATGTTATTCCTATGAATCTAATTTTATGAAATTAGCGTTTTTATTTTTATGTGTTTGCATATATTCGTCTTATTTCATAAATCTGGACTTACAAAAATCTGCAATAACTTGTAATTTATAAAATTAAAAATTTGATGAAATTAATAACAAAAATTTAAAATAAAAATTACAAATCTGTATTTATCTGTACCGTATGCAAAATATTTTTGGTCATTTCATAAGTTTCGTCGCATACGGATACAGAAAAATATCGTTAAAAATTAGTAATGATTATAAATTAATACAAACTATAGTAAAGTTTTGAAAGTAGCTTAAGCTTTACTTATGCAATTTAAGGTAGTTTTTTTTATGTCTTAGGTAGGAAAAATAGTTCAAAATGTCCACAGAGCAGAAGACAATTGAACATCATTGCTAGTATTGCGCAAAGCGCACTTTGCATGCGCTATTTTGAAAAAGAATTGACTTGAGACATTGTCACACGCATTGAATTCGGGAGAAGATGAGCTCTATCATTATTTATTTTTTTTGTTAATTTTCTTTAAACATTTATACCTAAGAGTTACAGTTATTAAAATGTTTAAAATACGTCTATACGTGTACACTTAGTATGAAAATGCATTTTTATTTTATTTACTTAAGTTTTTTTTTTTTGTTGACAAAATAAATTAAACGATTGTGCTTATCCGGCCGGAGTGGAGACAATGAATTTTTACAGCACTGATGAGAATGCTTGCACTAAAGCAAGTGAAAAAAAGGAATTAAACGCTTATTGCAGATTCACTCTCATTTGAAGTTTTTATCATTTTTCTTGTACATAACATAAAAGTATATTTTCTGTTTAATTAGAATACATGTATATAAAATTTAACAAAAATGTTTGTTAATCCGTTATTTTAGTGATGAAAAATATACTAATAATCTAATAAATCATTATCATATTTTTGATTAATAAAACTAAACTGATATACTATCATTTCGTTTAATTTTATTTGCATCCAGACTTTCGTCTTTTCAATGCAATTTTAGTTTTTCCATTAGCTTGGTATATTTGCAAATGACAGCTGATTAGTTTCAACTGCTTTCCATGAGACACCTAGATTATTATAAGCGATTAGATTTTCATCAAACTTTACAAGTGAGTAAGAAAATACAATATAGCGTTTATATTAATCCTTTACATTCATAATTTCTTAGGCATGTCGAACGGATAATAATATAACAGCGATACATTATACAAGAATGTAATAGTAAATAGAGTTTAAAAGTAGGCGTAACGACTACACAAATAATTTTTATACGCGTTTATGTATTTTGGATTTTGTTTCTAGCATTGGGCTGCTACAACAATAATGCAATTATTTCTCAAATAAACTTATTGGATAACTTGATCGATGTTTCACATTTTGATTAAAAAGCATTCCCATAGCATTTTATTTGATTTCTTCACTACGGGTTTATATCGCTTCTATTTTCACCAATTTTTATTTATATATAAATTGATTTTATTTGAAAACTATGAATATCATTTCAAAGTTTAGAGAAGCATAAGCATAATTTAATATACAATTTTGTAATATTCAAAGTTAATATTTCAAAAAAGTAACTATTACACTCTGATGTTAATATTACACTCTCAAGGGATTGAAGTTTTCAATAAATGATTAATGTTGCTACTTCGTGTAGAAAATATAATATTAAGTAATAAAGAAATCCAAATATTAAAATTATATATACAAATAATATTACCTTTACCCACAAACATTTTATCATATTCTTAGTTTATCTAAACTAAAGGATGTACGATCTACAATTTCAATCAGCAAGTTTCTTGGAGTGTATTCTTTCAAATAAATTTCAGTATCTTACCTTGTTGTTGCTTTAAAATGTGAACAAAAATTTATATCGAATTAATTTCGACACAACGTCACAATGCATCATTAAAATTTAGCGACTTTATTTTGGTAAAAATTCGAATTATAAACCCGTATTGAAGGCGTTTTGCAAGTGCGTCCATTCCTGACAAATATATAATAATAATTATAAATACGCCACTGATGTAATGAATTGGTCAAAAATGAGAAAAAGTCTTTTTTTTTTTTCAATTTGATGATGAAATATTTGGTGCCACAGTTAATAGGCACTGCAAATGCGTCTCGGCATTTCGTTAGCGACCGGGACCGATAATATTTATCTATTATCGTATAAAGAGTCGCACCGCGATTGTGTCATTTTGTGTGTGTGTGATTAATTTATCAGAAAATGTCGGGTGGATTTTTGTTTTAGGGGGTAGGGGTGTTCGGCCCAAATTATGGCGCGAGCATTTTCGACAGTTCCTCGTCCTGTAAACAGCCCTTGAGGAATTCATCCTGGGTGAGTTGTCCATCGTTGTTCTCATCCATTTTGGCGAAGATGTTCTTTGCACGTTCTTCTGCCGTATCGGCCGGTCGATTTGATGAACATGCGCCCAACATGTCGTAGATCGCCTACGTAAACATAATCAACGCATTAATTTTTCACCAACTTAATCGGAATGCATGTTTATACAGTTCTAAGAAAGCTATTTCACTTGCTAATTGTTCCACAAATAAATGTTATGATTTCTGATTAATGTATGAATGTTTTTTTGTTAGTTTCTGAACAGGATTATTGTAAAATATTAAATATAAGTCTTTTCGAATCATTTGAAAATAATATCTATATTTATAAAAAAAAAAAATAACTGTTAAAGTAAATATTAGGAAACTTGCAAATAAGAAAGATATTTCAACAAACTAAAAAGCAAGTTACTGCGACTGTAATTAATAATTTAATAAAACTGAAGATTTTATTTCATGTTCTTTTAAGAAAATATTTTCTTACTCTTTACTAGTGCAAAGTAAACAGTATATAATGGATTTTTTTTAGTAAGAGCTAGTAACTTATTTTTCTTATATATAAAATGACACCGTTGAGAATATGTTTTTTCTTCTTTCTGTCATCAATTTATAAAAATATACACATAATCAATATTTCTTATGATTATTGATTGTCAAATAATAAAATATTTTTACTTTGTACAAAAAAATTTATTTTCAATTATGTTTCTAAGAATATAATTTTTATGTAATGCCCTTATTACGAAATTAGTGTTACGTTTTAATACAAAAATTGAGATTATTAATGTTTTTAACAAATTTTTACTGTGTTTTCACAAGCTATTAGATAGTGGTTATTCAGAACCAATAGCAAACTAAAAGCATAAATGAGATTTAAATAGTAACTACAATATATACTAGTAATTCAAGACAAAAAAGTACTAAATAAAAACTATTTATAAATACAGTATAAAACATTTTTAAATAAACATTGTGATACAAATAATAATTGTCACGGAATATTTATTTATATTTATTACAGTAAATACTAAACCAAATTATTAACAGACAAACAAGCAGTAAATACAAAGAGATCTTCCTCAAACGTTCAAAATGGTTTCTAAATTACATCAGGTGAAATACAATCTGCTATGCTAAGATTAAAACCATTTAACATAGTTGTATCGAATCATCAACCGAAATAATTAATCACAAACAAAGATATTCCTCTTTCATCCTTGGTTAGTTTCGTGGCTTGTATGTCCTTTATCCATCTTGGGTTTTGTTTTACATTTTATTTTATACGAATAACCAAACATCATTCTATCTCAATAAATATATAAAAGAAATTCAGTCTCTTATTTGAACTATGTCTTGTGTAGAAATGTAAAATTTTTCGCATCATCGCAATTTTTTTTTTCAGTTTCAATACTGTTTGTATTTGTTTTTAATTTTATATTTCATAAAAATGAAATTGTGAATCTATGTCCAAAGTATTTTTATTGTGATTATTAAAAAAGTACAAAATAAAAATATTTGAGCAAAAGTTTTACAATTTAAATGAATAAATTTCAAATTTAAATATACATTTCTTTCTACAATGTTCGTATAATTTCGAATATTTCTTTTTGTAGAATTACGCTCGCACTAATTACAAGAAAGAAATGAAAAAAATATGCAAATTTATGTTTTAATATATGCTATTCTTTTTCCTTATTTCTCATATTTTTTTTTCGTTATTTAATATTTTTTAAATATTATATATTATATACTTTACAGAAAATATTACGCCTTATTTAGGTACATATTTTAGCCACCATATAACTAACTAAACAAAATACGTAATAAATCTCAGACATAATCATTTATAGTTAAAATTAATTATTAAAATTATATTTTAAGAATTACAAAATATCTTTTTTCTTTAATTTTATTTATTGTGTATAATATAAAAAAACAAAACATTTGAATTTATGGCATTTAAAAGCGAACAAAGTTAAACGCAAAATAATTTTTTTTTTAAATTTAATCAATTTTTGTATAATTATAAATATAAATATATATTATACTTTTATGTATTTTTTAAAATAAACATTATTAAAAAAATATTAAAAATCAACCTAGCAGAAATAAAACCTACGTCAAAACTATAAAGTTATAACATTAGAAAGTATAAATTAAGTTTGATTTTGCAAAATATAATTCATGAATTTTATTTCGTTTTATAGAAAATACAAGCCAACGAGTTTGAATTATCAAATTTATGTTAAACGCCTACATTTTGTTTTTGATATTACAAATGTATTTTTTTAAATGTACACTTCTTTTGTTTAGAAATTTTAGTATATATTTATTTACAACTACTTTTAGAATCCCTATTTGTTAATTTTTAATATTTCTTCCAAATTATATCTTGAAAATAATCATAATTTGCAATATACGGTAAAAAGTGCTTTTAGCTAAATGAACTTTTGAAAGTGGTTGTGAATAGGCACCTTTGCATTATCAAGTACTGAAGAACTTGTATACAAGTCTGTTATTAGTAAGAGAGAAAAATTGTGAAAAAATAGGAATCTTGAGATTGCATATTCTGCTGTGCAATTTACTCTCACACTTATAGATATATCTATCAGACAACACTTATTTAAAGAAGTTTTACTATAAAACAATGTCTGAAATTAAAATTAAAACTAAACTAGATAGAAATAACATTATTCTCTGTAAATTTTCCAATTCGAAACAATTTAAAACAAATAAAGTTTTCTCCCTAACATATCGAATTCAATTTAAAGTTAGATAATTGTCACTTAAACGTACGTATTCTCTACAAATCGACTGTGTCTGATATCATCACCAAATTGCTTCCATTTTGTTTCAAATGCTCGTGTAAAACGATCGCTACAATCTCATCATTTCAAAACACCAGTTTATTTCCTTCTCTATATCGAGGACAAATACATTTTCATCGTTTTCAAAATTCCCGAGCGGAAGACAAATATGATAGTTTGTTTGATCTCTCGCAGATGGCGCTGAAAGCCGAATGGTTGTGCGTGTTGAGGTTATGTTATGTTATGGGAATTCATTGCCCGGTTGACGTAAAAACAAGCTGAAGCAAGAGAAATGTGTACGTATGTACGTGTGTAGCACGATGGAGATGTTTGTAGTATATAAATGACTCGATTCGGTTAGGTTAGGTTAGGTTAGGTTAGGTTAGATGGTTCGCTCGTATTTCTTCGGAGAAAATGGTTGGGAGGTTTTGGTGAACTGGTTGTGCTCGATGCTTGTTTTAGGAAGGAAACTAGATTTACGCGAATAAAGTGGTTGTGGTTTGGCTAGATTTTATGGTAGATTGTGGTACTACAGTCAATGGGAAAAGTTTGTTATAATATTATGATTAAATTGTAAAAGATATTAGTATATGTATTTTATATTGGGAGGGCCGATTTTCGCTGTTAAAAAGGCACTAAATCTTTTTAATATTGAAGTATTGCTCATTTAATAGTATAGAAAAAATATTTTGAAAATTTTGCAATGTTGCTATGATGATTAAACATTTTATATTTTAAATGTAATTTCCTAAAGTTACATCGCTTTTTTGCCCTCAAAAATGGTAGATTCACTCCATTTCATCAAAATCCTTATGACAAACAAATAAAAAAAATACATTCAATTGTGGACACTGTCACAAAAAAAACATTTAAAAAAATAAGGATGTAAAAAATAATAATACTTTCGATGTAAAATTTATATAATAAAAAAATTACAAATTTAAAATGTTTTAAGTACCTAATTTTATTTTATTTTATTTTTACGACATTTATATTAGAGTAAAATAAAACGGTTTTAGTTCTGTATTAATCATCAAGAAAAATCATTCAAATGACATTACAGTAAATAAATAGAACATAGAAACAAGTTACTAGGTAACAAAATAAGTAACTTGATTATAAAATTAATAAAATTTTAATTAAAGAAAACCAACTTTTATTTGGATTAGTACCTTTACAATTTCTTTATAAAGAAAAAGATAACATCAATTTTATAATTTAGTTACTTATTTTGTTACCTAGTAACTTGTTTCTATATTCTGTTTATTTACTGTAATGTAACTTGAATGATTTTTCCTAATGATGATGTACGTAGAGTACGTCGAAACGTCGATTATTAATAAAAACAATATTCTAAATCAGTTTTATTTTAATATAATAAGTTCTGTAAGATTGTTTTACTATGTTATATCAGAGTGTTTTAAGCAATAAAAAATAATTAAAATTTATTAGCTCAATTTGATTACAATAAATTTTCAAATCTATTGAAAAAGAAGTACAAAAACTTGCAATGAAATTAGGAAAAACAAATAAAAACATTAGAAATATTAATACGAATTTTCTTCTCAAACAACTGAACATAAAAATATAATATAAAAATTTAATTAATAATTCAAAGAAAGAGAAAAAAAAACAAAATAAAATTGACGAATAAAAGAAAAGCTTTAAAAATATTAAAGAAAAAAAAAAGAATAAAGTTCTCCTTTGATGATGGGATCACAAAGGATAATTTGAAGAAATCTTTACGATTATAAACGAGACGAGCGATGTTTTCTTTTGTGACATACACTCGTCGAGTATTCCTGACACAAATTGAACTTCCAACCCGTATCAGAGCGATGACACTGATTGATTTCCGATCGATCTTCCATCGGAAGTGGAAGTAGATTACTAAATAGAATATTTATTTACCAGCTCACTTTATCACGCTGTCTATGTACTTGGAAAATATTTCCAAAAAAAATAACCTTATTTGTTCTTTTCTTTAGTATTTCTCGTATTCATTTAATAATATTTGTGAAAAAATACTTTAGAAATGATCAAATACATGAAATTCGTGTTTTATTTCAATTTATTTTAGTTTTTAGATTATCAATAAAAAGTTGCCAAGTTTTAGCAACTATAACCAATAGAAACAAATGTAACAGTTGTTATTTTTAAAAATTTAGTGTTTATTAATAGTTTTGAACGTTACTATAAGGACTGACAACTTTGTTACGTAGTCTACCGTTAGAAAATAATATTGAACGATTATGAAATAAATATTTTAGTAATAGTTGCTAAAATACAAATATACGGATTTTTTTTTTTGAAAAGAAAAATTCACAAAAAAATATTATTATTACTATTATTATTTAACTTAGTAAAAAATCTTTTAGAACTCATTATAATAAAATAAAACTGCTTTAGGTTAAAGTTCTGTATTGATATTTAGTTATAATTGACATTTTTTATTTTTTATTCTATAAAAAATATCTAGTTACTTATTTGTTACCTAGTAACTTGTTTCTATGTTCTGTTATTTACTGTAAATGTCATTTTTATAATTTTTTCTGATGAAGACGGACGTTTATTTCGTCGAAACGTCGATTATAAATAAATATTATTACAGAACTTTAACCTAAAGCAGTTTTATTTTAATATTATTATTTAAATTAAGTAAATTTATTGAGAATTTGTTTTTATTGATTTTTTTTTCTATTTATGTAAGATGTAAATATAAATTTTACGTGTTTCATTACAAATACATTGCGTGGACTTCCAATGAGTAAATGGAGTGGTGTGATTGAGTGTGTTTTATATGAGAGAATGTTTCCGGAATAGAAGAACATATATGAGAGATATCATGAATATGGTTGAAGCTAGAGTTGCTTGTTTAGATAAGAATGTGCGGAGAAAACTAATTTCGGCATAGTGGAATGCGTCTGTGCCACGTCCTTTTAGGTATATGACGTGATTGTGCATGTATGTTATATTTAAACATTGTTCACAATTATTTTAATAAGTAAAATATAGATTCCTGTATAATAAACCAAAAATTACAAACAGTTTTTTAGGTAATAATCAACAAAAGCTTAAAAAATTACAAAAATAAAAAAAATATCTGCGTAAATATGAGATTATTTCTTTTTTATTAATTTTTTGCAAACATTAAATAAGAGAACATTTTAAAACGTTTTTATTTCACAAATTTTTCCAGAATTAATCTGAAATATTCTTTGCTTTATTTGGACGCTGCGGATTAAATATAGATTAGTGAAAACGGTAAAAACTTTTTAAAAATGTTTTAAGTTCAGTACTTAAAAAGTATACGGCGTCAAATAATTTTCTACGAAAAAAAAATTAAGTTATTTTACAAGTATGCGAAAAGTTTTTTAAGAACATCTTATTTAAAACAGAAAAACTTGTTTACTATTGTTAACACTGTAAATTTATTACAATTATTATTAATTACAATTTTAATACAAAAATAATCTTTTGAGATCTATTGAGAATAGTATATTATTCAACAAGCTAGTAATAATCATTTAAAGCTAGTAGAAGAATATTATAATTTTTCTACGACTGTACAATAGAATATTGCATATTTTAATCTGACATTTCAAAATAATTATAATTTTGAAAATTACTCTTAATTTGCAAGATATTTAATGCAATATATTAAGATTTGCCAAAACTGTTGAGTAATGAATTTACACAATTTTGATTGGTTAAACTGTTAAGTAATAATTTAAAAACTCACTGGCATGAGTAATGAATAACATTACTTATTTAATAACACATATAATATATAAAAAATAAAACGACTTTAGATTGTAATTATGTATTAATATTTATTAATAATCGACATTTCGACGTACTCA
Source organism: Clivina fossor (assembly GCA_963966155.1). Lineage (NCBI taxonomy): Eukaryota > Metazoa > Arthropoda > Insecta > Coleoptera > Carabidae > Clivina > Clivina fossor. The sequence goes on from OZ014560.1 coordinate 14,953,843, forward strand.
ACGTACATCTTCATCAGGAAAAATGATACAAATAAGATTTACAATAAATAAACAAAACATAGAAACAAGTTACTAGGTAATAAGTAACTAGATTATAAAATTTATAAATTTTTAATTATATGAAGCTAAATTTTATTTAAATCAGTGCGCTCACACTAATTGTTTATAAATTTCTATTGCTACTCTCATCAATCTACTATTAATATTGATGGAGTCTTGCAATTATTACAGTATCTTCGAATTGTACATCATGAAGATACTCTAACGCATGTTGAGCAATAGCAGATTTATCTGGATGGTTTAGATGTAATAATTGCAAGACCCATCAATATTAACAATAGATTGATAAGAGAAGCAATAGAAATTTATAAAAAAAAAAGATAACATTCAAAAGCGTAAATTGAAATTAAATTTGGCTTCCCTTAATTAATTTTTTTTTAAATTTTATTCCTTTTGTTAACTAGTAATTTGTTTATTTATTGTATATGTCATTTGTATCATTTGTATCATATCATTTGTACAGAACTAAATCCTAAAGACTTTTTATTTTAATATATTATTTAACAAAAGTAAAAAAATAATAATTTTGTCGCAGTATTTTGAAATTTAATGAACCTTAAATAATTATTTGAATATTAGATGACACATAATAAATGATTAATTTCAGAAATCCATATTCTGAAGAGGATCAAAATATCGTTTTACTAGTTGACATATGTCATCCGTAAAACCATGTTCTTGTCCACAAGATTTAAATGTCCGATATGAAATTCGGTAATATCTTAACGAAACAAGCAAATTAAAATTTACATAAACTGTGTTACTATACGCTTTGTTCATTAATAGCGCACTATATTAATAGTGGCATAAATTGTATCAACAATTAAATTTGTTTAAATTTACATGTTAATTTCAATAGTAAACAGATTATTAAATACTTAGAATATTCCAGTAAACATTTATTCGTATTTGTTGAGAATTCACTGCTGCCACCAATTTTGTTCATATCCACTACTTTTTTATATTAGTTTTTACTATATTTATTTATATCTCATATTATTTTCAAGTACTTTATTTTTTTATATTCTTAATTACACATGGCGTATTATATTAGGTTATAGCATTTTTGTTTTGTTGCTTAAATTGCCATTAATTTATTTTAAAGAACTAATTAAATTATTAATTTTTATATGAAGAAAAATTCATTGACCAAAAACAAAAATACTATAACCTAATTTTCAAGTATTGTTTAAATATTTATTAAATTTATATTTAAAAGCACCTCCACCATTTTCTGTGTCACAATTGTAAAAATATTTTAAGTGACTTATACATAACTTTTAAATTATCTTGTATTGAATTTGAAATTATGAGTCAAGTTGATAAAATTAATGGATATCAATTGTTTTTATTATTGACTAGTAGAAAAAAAAATTATTGATCTTGATAAAAAAAATAAAAACAAGATAAATAAATAATAGTACGTTTTAAAACTAATAGGGAAACATTTTTCTATATTATTCATTAAAAATATTAGTATAAATCAAAAAAATACCAACCTCAAGATAATTTAACAATCTATAATTTGAAAAATTAAAAAATAAGTATTTTAGAATTAATATAACAACATGTTAAATAATTACTTAATATCAAATTTTATAATTAATAAATGGGATTATGTATACATCAATCAAATAATATATTAACATTTTTCTTCGGAAAATATGTCATAAATTCTTGTTAAAATAATTACAAATCGATCAGATATTTCAAATGCAATTTTATGATTAATAATAATTTAAAAACTCACTAGCGTAAGTAATAAATAACATTATTCGTCAAAGATGTATGTATGTATAATAAATGTATTTACTTAACAGTGTATAAAAATAGTTTTACTATGAATAAAAAAAGTGTCATCATATACAATAACTATTTGAATAATGCATTATTTATCGCAATTAAACACTAGTATAATATAATGTACAAATTAATTAAAAATCTTAGTACAGTCGTTTAAAATCATGATAAAATCAATTTAAAATATTCTTAAAATCATGTAAAGTTTCTATAATCTTAGAAACTTCGTACAAAGTCCGTAAAATCATCAAAAAACATAACAATCTCAACAATCATACTTAAAATTTGTACAATTTACAAAATTTGAGGAAGTGTTTTCTCCCTCACAATTATCAAAGAAAAATATAAATCGATACATAGAATATGTTTGTGTTTTAAAAGTATAACGAATAAAATACGAGTATCATGCAAAATATAAAGGAAAAAATTTGCGTTTATTACCTGAACGATTTTCGTCATTTCTTGTATGTCAATAACGCCATTTCCATCTACATCGTACATACGGAATGCCCATTTGAGTTTTTCTTCAGGCGTACCGCTCGATGTGACATCGATCGCAAGAAGGAACTCCTACACACACAAACACACACCAAAACAATCATATAAGGCTTAATTAATCAAATTGCCGATATACTAATGCTAGCTTAGACGTATATACCATATACACACATACATAACACGTATCGTAAACCACGTAAATTTGGATAAATGTTGGATAAACGTTAGGCAATACAGGAATATCTTGTAACGCAGATAATTTATGTACGAAAAAATACTGCGCTATGCAAAACCGTGCTGATTGAAGAATTATTAGTATTTTAATAAAAATGTTCTGGCAATGAAAGTTTATGCAAGAAAAAAATCTTTTTTATCTATTTATTATTATTATATATTTTATTATTTATATTATTATTATTATATTATTTTTTTCCTGGCATGTATTTTTATTTATTTTTTGTTTAGTTTAGAACGCTTGAAGAAGAGAAAATCGTATATATCACTCGGAATAGAAAGTTTTTTTTTTTTGTGTTTCGCCCAGATTGCTTGGCCTCGGCCACAATATCCTGAGCTCGACACAATAATCGTGGCTTTCTATTCCTCGTAAGTCGTAACATACGAGTAATATACTATTTCATAACAATTTGTTATTTCAACTACATACAAACTTTAGATTTATCATTATTATCTCATCTATTATAAATTTTAAAAAATAAATATCAATAACTTATTCATTATTCAATTAACATTATTAAAATTTATTAAAAGCAGAAATTTGAAAGCGTCAGATTAATAATATATATTTTAATTAATTTTCGAACTCACGTTGAGTGTGTGATAAAATAAATTATTAATACTGAAAATTATGTAAACTAACATTGAAGCCGGCCCTGATAAAATTAAAACACAACAAAAATCAATATAACGTTGAAAAATATTTCAATATTTCATCAAATTTGCAATGCTAAATACTTCGGTAGTATTTACAATTAAATTATCTTTTTTTTTTCAAAATGAAAATTTGCAGGAAGCTGCATAAATCTTAATTTTTAAAAATTAGCACATATTAAAATATATTTTACAGTATATTAAAATTATTTGACATAAAATATGCACATTTTTTAAAAAAACATACACCTTTTTACATAATAAATAAAATAAATACTTCAGTATCATATTATACAATAAAATATATATAATTTTTATATTATTATAAAATTTACTAAAAATAAGATAGCCATACAATCTTATGAATAATCTGCAAAACTTGTTTTATAAAACAAAAATATATTATATTATGTTTATATAGTTGAAAATATGCTACCATAATATAAAATACATACATGTACTCATAGTGCTTTTAATAATTAAAATTATAAAAATAATATTTTTGTTTATATAAACTAATTTCCACAATATTTGTATAATTTTTACCATGAAATGAAAATTATAAAACATTAAAACACATTATTATAATTATTATATAATTTTTTCTTATAATATAATGTATCATAAAAATTGTAATCATTTTTTTTCTCAGTGAATCTAATTATATAACATATTTACGAATTAATAAACCCAATAATATGAAAATACTGAAAAATCTTTCAGAACTCATAATATATAAACAAAATATGTATTTCAAAATTAACAGAGTTTAATCAAATAACTCTTCACCATTAAATAAATAATTCTAATAAAATTATCGAATATAAAGGTTTTTTTTTTCTTAAATTGTTTTTATGAAAATTCAACTATTTATAAAAGTGCGAATTATAATATTTTAAATTTATGAAAATTAAATTAAAAAATATATCAAACTTAAAAGCTTTTCCAAAAAAACTGTAAACCGGGTGACCTTAATTCGCAGAAAATTAGATGTCTGTTAATATTAAATTTATGATAAACAAGGGAACGCGTACCTTAATTAACTAATGGATTCTAAAGTGTTTGACGTTGCCCTTAATAATTACTATACGTAATTTCCCTTCAATTAATAATACGCATGCATATATGCATGATTAATACATTGAATAATCTAGAATATATTATATCTCAATAACAATTTTATAAAATTGTATAATTAAAAGTCTCATTCAGACTGCTGTTTTAGTTTTAGTTTTACGCACGAGCGCAAGACAAACAGTTAAAACCAAAATGTGTCAAGTGTTTGGATCGGTCAAATTCTTATGCTTGTGCGTAAAACTAAAACGGCAGTCTGAATGAGATTTAAATTTACATAAATATTATTTTTCCAAAATAAAATGGTTTTAGATTGTAGTTCTATATTAACATTTATTAATAAGCGACGTTTCGGCGTACTCAACGTACATCTTTATCAGGAAAATTGATAAAGATGTACGTTGAATACGTAGATGCATCGATTTTTAATAAATATTAATAAAGAACTACAAATTAAAGCCGTTTTATTTAAATATAATAAGTTCTGAAAGATTTTTCACTATGTTATTACTTTTCTACTTATCTCAAAATTAATTTTAAGTTTTAGTCGTAATGCTATTGGTTCTGAACTGCCACTATCTACTAGTTTGTAAAACGATTGCATAGCTGCAGTAAAATCAACAATTGATAAAACTAAACTCGTGCATTTGCGTTGATTTTCTATATAAAATGTATTTTGAAGTAGTTTCAATCAGAACCACTATAGTTTTGAGCTAGAACTTAAAATTAAATTCGTGATAAGTAGGGCAGTGCGTATGAGCCAGAACACAAATATGTTTTCAAGTTAATTCAGAAAACATTAAAAATATTTCCAAACTATAGTTTGATAGACATCGTGATTTAATTTCGCTAAATCGAAATAAAACGTATCTATCAGAGAATAAAGACATTAAATCAACTATAAATAGTATTTATAGAAAATCCAATCATAAAAGACTAATATAAAATCCATCAAAAACGATAATAGTAATACCGAATTTTCGAGATTCCAGTTATTGCTACGTTGATATGATATGAGTACAATCCAATATCGGTCTCTTACTATTGTTACTATACAAACAGAACCGAAAAAAAAAATCATTTAGAACGAGACTGATTTGTCAGCACATATAAACGCCAACAACCGCGTTAAATACAGATGCCAAAAAAATAAAGATACATTCACAATATTTACGATTAACTGGTGTATATTGTCGCAAATATTTACGATTAATTTATAATTATAATTAATTTTTATTAAAAACTTTCATATAAGTAATAATTATAAAAAAAGAAAATAATAAGAAAATAGCTTCCGGAAATTTCCGGAATTTACTTGTAGAGTATTGTACCTCAATTGCTAAGTCTCGTAAAGCTCTACAACTTTGTTATAGGTCGTTATATAATCCGAGGAGAACAAGTTAGAAAATGATCTGAAAAACGTTTGCATGAAAGTTTCATCAAATTTTCATGGTATTTTCCAAATAGTTTTTTGATATTTCAGAAGTCATTTTACAGAGAATTACAAGAAAATTTGGAAAAATCATTCAGAAAATTAAGAAAATGCTGGAAAACTTTTTGGAAAAATTCGCGCAAACTATAGACAAAAGATTGCCAAGTTTTTATAAGAGAATATCTCTTGGCTTGTAGGCACGTTGTAATATGAAAAAAAAATGTTGCAATGTACAATAATAAATTCTTTTTATTATACAGGTTATTACCTAAATTTGCTAAAACACATTCACATATCTTACTTTAATAAAGTTTAAGTTAGATAATGTTATTTTGTCTCTATTGACAAGAGTGTTGTTCAAAGTCAAATAACAAACTTTGCTTTCATTGAGTGTTATTTCTATTACATTGAAGACTAAGTTATGTATGAAATTTAGCGTGATAACAAAATAATTTTATTTCGATTGGAAAGTTAATGTGAATATACTAGTGACTAACGTCACTCGATTACTGACAAAAATTGATGCCTACATTCTCAATTAAAATGTATTAACAATAATCAGTTAACAAGTTGGACTTTCAGGAAAATGCATTTTCAAAGCTTTTTCAGCAACTATTAAAAAGTTTTTCAAAAAAAATTGAAATTTTCGAACTGCCTAGAAGTTTCCAATACATATTAAAAATCTGGTTTTTGCTTGGGTGTCTAATGATAAATTAAATATTTACAATTATTTTTAAAATATTTTGTGAAATATCTTTTGCGGAGAATAAAATAATACGCAGATTGTTAAACTTAGGCAAAAATCGATATGTCTGTTACTGCTAAAACGCAAATAGAAGTACAGAAATACCTCACATAGCAATTTCTAATATTCCCGTATTTCATAGCTGTATCAAATGTTAAATTTCATTTCAAGTATCTACTATGAGATATAAGCAAATGTATGCTTCTTAATGTAACTGCAGTCTAATTCTGACATCTTATGTCACTGCAGCAGTCATCAAATCTGCTAATTTCATCCAACCGTATATGCTATGATGACAGCATTATTACAAAATGAACAAACGAATTCTAATCGAAACAAAACTATTTACTAAATAAACATTTCATTTGGACTAATTCGTTCGCTTTTGATTCGTAAATTATTGTTACTTGTTCTCGAAGTAATTTATTATTTAATAAATTGTTACTCTCGTTCTTCATTTGTTTGCTTTTATGAGTAAAAGGTTGTTTTGTATAGAACTTTTCTATTATACGCTTAATAACAGACATTTTAATCATTGCAATCATTTGAATATTATTGTTATTATTATGTTTTTATTGACGTCGCATGATATATGGATATTAGAAATAATACTTTCTGTCGTATGAAATAATTTATGAATTGAAAAAACTATAATACTATATTTCAACTGAAATTTGGTATTGATAAAAATTATAACTTTTAATTAAAATGATATTTAAATACAACTTTTTATATACGACAAAAATTATAAATTGCATAATTTCTTACTTAATTTAAGATTACAAAATAAGTTTTTAACTTGCTCCTACAAAGTTAAAATCACAAAATGTTAATAATGAAGAAAAACTGTATAATATAAATAAATCAAGTAATATGTCTAACAAAAAATTATAATATTCACGATAAAATTAGTTTACATACATTAAAAATGAAAAAATTAATTACACATGTGCTCGCAACAGAATAAAAACATATGATGTTGTCATAATAATTTTAAAAAGATTTTAATAAATGACTGAAGATGGTCGAATAATAGACCGAAACGTCTCCAATACAATATAATATGTACAATAAAATATATACAACAAACTTTTGAGTTGAATTATTTTATTATATGGGATCCTTATTGCCAACAATTAGTATTCAAAACTCAAACCTAGGATCAGCCAAAATTTAGTATTATTAAAATAAGTTTTTGAAAGTAATATCTACTATCACATAATTAGGTTTATGTTTTAATAGTAATGAGGTTCTAAACTGTACTATCTAATAAAAACATAATAAAAATTTGTTAAAAGTCATTAATAATCAAGAATACACAAGTACTCAACGTATCCTCAATGATCAAATATTGAATTTTTTTAAATAAAAATAGTTGTTAGCTAAAAAACTTATTCACATAAATATAATAGTTTCTTTCTCTCAATTTAATATATATTTTAAAAATTTATGATTAAAACTATATAATAAAAGTCAAAAATTTAATAACAAATAAGTTGAGTACATATTAATCTATTATTAGTAGTAAAAAAATCTTCAAACTTAACAAATATTAAATATGATTAAAAATTTCTATCAATTAATGTTTATAATACTCGCAACTCTTTCGTATTTCTCGCATTTTCAGCTCAGAATCTCTTCAAACCAGACAAAGTTTTAATTAAACCAATGTAAAAGAAACAATACTTCCATCTTCCTTCAATCAATTAATCGTTCTAATACAGCACAAAAGCGAAACGCGAAATGTTATAAATTGAAAATAGCTGTCTCGACTACCCCCAACAATACCATCAACTTTTCTATCTAGAAAGAGACACAAAATATATATCTAACAATATTACATAGCACAGGAGAATGTCGCCATATTCATATTTTACTCGACTGCGTCATATACCTTCCCACACACAATGAACGGAGTTTAGATAGCAACGTTATATAACATGTTCGCTACCGGTTTTTGTTCTCGCGCGATGCGCTGTTGTTTTGTCCTGGGCGTCTGATTATAAAGACGGGAATTGCAGTGGCGTCGCGTTATGGTTCCGCAGGTAACCAAGTCGGTAACAATGGGCGACAGCCGAAGAGTTCAGGCACGGGTGTTATCAGACAAATAGGAACTAGTCAAGCGTATAGCGTGGCGGCGCAGTTTGTATATAGATGCGAGTGACATCTGCTGGTGGTTTGGTGCACGAGCATTGAGAGGGCGAATTACAGGGGTTATTTATATATTGTGATAATAAAGGTTGGTTTTTCAGTTTTGACTAGAGTAAATTAGTAGGTTAAAAAGTTTCTATTGTAAATATATATGTATTTGGTTCTTTTAGTTTTAAACAGTTTTAAAGTAATAATAAAAATGTATATAATCTTAATTATTACAACATCTAACTGAGGAAAGACATATCTATCAGACATATTTGTTTCTAATAAAATTCAATTTTGAAAAGTGTATTCTTCTTTTTTTACATTATAAAGTAATTTTTATACTTAAATAATGACAAATTTTAGCACATAAAAAATAATTTTTATATTTTTTTTATAATAATAATAATCTTTTTTAAATAGCACATAATGGCTACATAGTATACATACAATAATAAACAAAAGACAAAATGCAAAATATACTACAATATTATTGCACAAAAATTTACCATAACATTAATAATTAATAATGAATTGTACTTTATAAATTACAAGTTTATCCTACTAACTAAAATTGGTAACTCTATATATTAATGTTAAATTTAGTATTACTTAGATAACGCTGTTGAAGATGTTTCTGAAAATTATTTAACTTATTAATAGCTCTAATATTATCTGGTAAATTATTATATAAAGAAAGTCCTTTGTGAAAAATGCCTCTTATTTACACGTTCTATATGAAAAAGTTCTTTATGTGCTAGAATTTCTCAAATTAAATAAAATAGTATTACAATAATATATAACAATTCAAACTAGACAACTATAAAATCTAATATTTCAGTTGAAATATTTTTCAAAAAGCTTTGAATATATTTTTTTAAAAAGTTACTGTAAAACATCTTACACACCGGCTCGAGATAACTCCAGCACGTACAACTGGCACCAAAAAAAAAAAAAAAACCAATGTAATCGTAACTAGTTTTAACACATTTTTTAACCTAAAAAATTATTTCTGTTTATAATTATTTTTCGTCATAAATTATTTTTTTATTATTAATTTTTAAATAGAAAGATTAATAACCACAGAGTGCGCAGCCCTGTGTGACATTTAGTTTTTAAAATTTTAGAAGTCATTTTGTAGAGAGAATTGCACGCACTATTTTGTAATTTAAACAAAATCTAGTAAAATCGTTGAGAAAATTCCGAAATTTTTTTTCCAAAAAGTCGTCAAAAGATTGCAGTTTTTAAAATCTATCAATAATTAGCTAAAAACAAGTCAGGAAAACATGCATTTCAAGGCTTTGTCGGCAACTATTAAGAAATTTTCCAGTAAAAAATAAAAAAATTTCTAAACGTCCTTCAACTTTCCAAAATACGGTAGAAATATGCCTTAAAAATCTGTTTTTTTGAGTTAAAATAAACGAAATAGAATCTCCTTTAATAAAAAGATTAATGACCCGAGAGTTTGCAGCTCTGTGTGACAGCAAAATACGTAGCAGTAGGAACCGGTAAAACATTAGTGCAACGGTACATTTCCGATTGTCTACAACCGGGTTGCCGACGCCAACCGCGTTGCGCGTGCTTAAGTGTGCACCCCGTTTGGAGGCGTCTCAATGCGGTGGTGGTCGGTCGTGTTGTGAGAAACGACGGCGGTGTTTGTTTGTTCACACACACATATCAACAGACACACATCGATGGGAATATAGAAGAAAGACAGTTAGCTACAGTCTCTTACGCTTACCTTAAAATCGATGTAGCCGTTTTTGTCCATGTCAAAGGTGCGAAACACATGATCGCAGAATTCTTCTGCATTACCCGATGGGAAGAACATCTTGTACATGTCGACGAATTTTGCTGGTGTTAATCGGCCGTTCGGACAGTCTTGCTGTAATGAAATTTTACAATTTAGTATTTTGTGATTAGGAAAATTAAATACATTAGTAATGAAATTAATTATCGATATTTCTTTCAAATTAGGTTTATAATTGAATACGTTTAGTTTTCTTAAATATATTGTGGGTATAGTACAAAAAGTGATCAAGTCAAAAATAATAGTTTTCTGTATATTTAGATGCTCATATAAAAACAAAATAATGTAATTTACATTGAATGATTATTTCATGAATATCACATGATTCAATGTTATTTCTATTACGATTTTCTTTAGCTTAGCGTTATCGTAACTTTAGCGGAGGCTTGCAAAAACATTCTCTATTATAAATTAAATAAATTTGCTCAAAATCTCACTTGGTCAGTTTTTCCAGCATTCCTTCCCACGATTTGATACTTTTGTTACACATCAAAGCTTAATAAAGCTATGACAAATAATACTAAAACGTTTTAAATACACATCAAATAATATTTTTAGCAAAATACCTTTTAAAAAAAAATGTAAAAATTTCGTTTTAAAGTTTTTCTGAACTATAAAAAACAAAAATTTTCATTCTAGTTAAATAAATTATATAATTTTAAGATTTTATTTAAATATGGAACTTTGTTTTTAAAGAGTTTGAGTTTTTAAATATAGTTATTTAATTTTCGGTCTAGTATTTTCGGAATACTAGAATACCTAGGATGTAATGTAAATACAATTAGCAGTAACAACATTTTACTTATATTTTATTTTTCAAATAAAGTTTAGAAACTCACCACACAATAATTTAAAATGTCAAAAACTGGCAACGAACAGTATATAAATAATTCAAAATATAAAGTTCACTTCAACTGTGTTTAAATCTAATAACAAACATGTCAGAAAACTTAAATTCGATAAAAAAAAAAACTAAATTATTATTTTCTACAATGCTGATGTTTTATTGCTGATTTATACATACATATATACACAATCACGCTATATACCCAAAAACTTGTGGCACAAATTTTTTCTACTATCCCGAAATCAGTTTCCTACAAACATTCCTATCCAGACAAGCAACTTTAGCTTCATTCTCATAAAAAACAAATTTAAAAATTGATATTTATTATAAAATTTTATTAATAAATTTTCAAATAATAATATAGGATTTACCAATATATGTTCAAGGAAAATATTCAAAAAAACTAAACCGCTCTTTAAATAAATTTGAGACTTTGAAAATTATGTTACCACGATAGAACTGGATATTCTTTGAAGCTGTTTAAACTGTGTATATAAGCTGTCAAATGAGGTTGGACGTTTTTCCTTTTTACATAAAAGAAAAATAAAAATTTGGGAAGCGAAAATGGATGTAATTTGTTGAAGAGTTTTTCCCAGCTCGTCAGTTTTTAATGGGACCAGTTTTTTTTTATTCTTACATCTTCTTTTTTTATCCTACAATGTACATTTTATGTGAAATACTTTTTAAAAAAATGATTATAGGATAAAATATAACAGTTATCTTTGAATATATGCAGAAATATATACTGTAATTATGATAAATTATTGTGAAATATATTTTTGCTTTTACAAAAAAAATTACTTAAGCTTCCAAATAAGTTAATATATTATAACATATTCATTTACCGTATCAAAATTTACAGTATTAGTAAATAGGGTAATTTTATTTGGTTTTGCGATAATGGTTATTCTGGAAAAGTGGGCTTAACGTTACAGTAACCATTAACGATAAACAATCTTTATGACGTAAAATTTGAAAATATTTAAATAATTATACGATCCAACCATATTAACAGTAAATTGATAAGATGATAACATCAATGAGTGTAAAGTCACTGATTTAAATAAAATCTGGCTTCCTTTAATTAATAAATTATAAAATTTTGTAATCTAGTTACTTGAGCGTACGTTTAATGAACATTTAGTTTAAAAAATATATGTGAGTGATATTGAAAATATAGATCTACATGGAAGTCCGATGCGTAGATGAGTAAGTATGATTGGGAGTGTTTTGCGTGAGCGAATATTTCCAAGTGATTGCATATGTATGTATTCACATTATAATTAAAAATATTTTTTTTGTAAAAAATAATGTTTTCTTTTTTTATCGCAGCTTAACATTAAGTGACTACAAAATCTTGTATTGTAACTTGACTGCAAATTTGATATCTGTCAAATGGCATTTGAAAAATAAAAGAAAACTATAAGCAATATTGTTTTTTATACATACAGAAAAGATTTGCGCACATCAAAGCAGCATCTATTTCCCGAAGAAATTCAATTTGTGTTGAATTCCTTTGGAACATAAATCGCAATCTCTGCACAAAACTATATCTTAAATGTATTTTCCTCTTGAAATGTCTTGACTTTTTTTTTTCGCCAATGAGGAAAAACTACTGTTCGAGAAAATCTGTCTAAAACTTTGATATACATCCGGATTTATTTCAATTATTTTATTTCATAAATAAAGAATAAAAAGTTAAGTTTAATTTAAAAAGTAGAATATCTTGAATCAAAACTATTCCAACAATTTCATTATAAACTGATTTGTTTTTTTCATTTAATACAAAATAACGAATTTTATTATAATAATTAAATTTAAAATGAAATTCTGCACAGATCTATAGTCTTAGAAAATAACTATTGCATTTACTAGATAAAATAAAACCTGTTCAGAAAAGCACCATTAATTTAATAATAGTTATTATTCAACAAACATGTAATGATGATTATTAATGATTTTTGGCATTTAATACAAAATAACGATTTTTATTATAAAAATTGAATTTAAAATTCAATTATGCATAGATCTTAGAGAATACTTTATCTTTTTTATCAAACAAAAATTCCATTTTCTAGAAAAAAAAAAACATTCTGTATAACATTACAGATCTGTTCAGAATAACACCATTAATGTAATGATAGTTATTATTCAACGAATATGTAATGATTATTATTACTTATGAAACTAAAGTTTGTCCGAATGAGTAATAACCATAATATGCGAGTTGAATACTGTACTTTTTACAAGTATATTCTATACAACAGCATAACATTTTAAAATAATTATAATATGATAATTATACAATATCATAGCAATTGCGATAACTTGTCAGATATTTCAAATGCAATTTTATGTTTTTGTCATAAATTATTAAATAATAAAAATTACTACTGTGAATAATGAATATTACTGATCAAGAATCGTATATACAATGAGTAGAATATTTAATAGTAAATATTGTACATTTATATTATTAATTAAGTATATTTGTATTTTTGTACGATTAGAAATTTATGTATATTGTGGTTGTATGTATGTCTGTATATTGCATTATGATGAATGTACTTTTATGTAGACACATTTTGGACGTCAAGTCGGTTGTGTCGATAATAATAATAAAAATATAACAGTTAAAAAATATATTTATTAATTCATTTGTTTAATATATTACACAAAATTTCATCAAAAGTATTTTTAAACTACCTATATAAATTAATTTTATAAATAATATTTCATCACTTATTCAAGTAGCTCTAATACTTTACCATAAAACTAGTTAAAAATTATTATAGTTATTATTATTGTAGTACAGTACCTATAACTCAAGAAAGATATATTAATTTATACAATTATGACAAAAAATACTTTTATCTCATCGTAAAATAAAATAATTTTAAAATTTATATAATAAAACTGTCAGCAATTTAATTAAATATACAACTTAATTCTTCTCTATAATAAAACAATATCAAATTAACATTTTTTTTTTCACGTTTTTATATTATTTACGTGAGTAAATACATCATAAAATATAAGTAAGTAAAATGTTTTTTTTACTGATTTTAATCTCCGCAACGCTTACTTTAATATTCAATTAAGTTGAATTATAACTTTAAAAAGAATCTGTAATAATTAAAATAATTAAAACTTGTAATTTGTATGCATAAACAATATTTTTATTAAGAAAGAAGTTAATAAAGTTTGCTACAAAATATATTTAAACATTTACAATCCTAACATAAAGATTGGTTGCATAAAACACTTTGATCTGATTGCACAAAGCATTGTTAACTTAATCAATGAGTTAACTAGGCAACTAGATTGTCAACTGTTTTCAAACCGCCGCACTAATTGGTTAGTTGGTAAAAGTTAACGAATTGATGGGCTTACAAAGTGATTTATAATGCTTTGTACCTTAACGATATTGTTAACTTGTCAATTTACTAATAAATAGAGCGCTACAGAAACAGTTAATTCACTGATTAAATTATCAAAATAAATAAGATAACAAGATGTGACAATAACGTTTCGAAAATGATGAAATAGTGACATTAAACTCTTTTCTGTCAATGTTTTACTAATAATATTGGCCATATCCAGATTTTTAATATAAAATTTACTAATATACAAATAAAAATAGAAGAATTTCTCTTTTTACAGTACAGAATTTAAAAATACATCTGCATTGCCATGTTATTCCATTTTTCTTTCAAAAATCACGGCAGCAAAATATAAGTAGCAAAAAATACAACAAATGAATTTAATTATATGTTTGATTGGTGTTTCATCTCCAGTCTTCATCTTCCCGTCGTTCCAATTTTCTTCGTTTTATGGCACTTATTCCGTAGCCCGAAATTAGTTCACGTCTCACATCCAACACCCGTAGTAAAACCACCAACCCAATAGAACAAAACAGAAACCAGGGATGTTTCCTTAAAATTAGCTTTTACCCCCTGTGTTCTATATGTGTTTCAACCAATGTTCTCGGCTCTGTTCGGTCGTATTTACAGACACCACACTAGAGTGTACATATTGAATTACATTCCTATACTACCTACAAATTATCTTTGATCCATCACATCGCTGTACGCTAATCACATTAGAAACACACGGCCTCGAGAAATGTCAAGAGAATCATCTCATTCCCGTCTTTTCGGATAGGTCTACGATAGTATTTTGTAAATTTCTTTTCTTCGAATTCGTTTTCCAATAAAGAAGAAATATTTTCTGCTGTTTCTGCAGGTAATATAATGACGAAATTATAAAATAGCCGAAAGGTTCTTAATAAAAAATTAATTTCTTAAAATCAATTTTATTCAATAAAAAATAAGTGTTTTTTTCTATTTATTAATAGACGACATTAATAGACGACAAAGTAAAGAAATCATACAATACAATGGAAGAAATTGGATTCAAAAGCTCAAACTAAAGATTTATGAAAAGAAATGGAAGAAGTCTTACCCTAAAAGAAAAAGTTGATACCTTAAAGCCTAGAGTACATTGGTAGAGTTGGTAGTAGAGTAGAGTATTATCTCGTTATTAACATAATATATATTCAAATATAGAGAAGATAAATCTTTAGACTCGTCTTTCACTATCCCAAAATGTTTATATTATGTTAATAACGGGAAAGTACATACTCTACCACCGTACTCTACTAATGTAAGTCAGGCTTAAAAGTTATCGTAACTAATTATAATTTCGTTAAAATTTAAGCTAAATTCAGAATCACGTAATTTCAAATTTTCACTTTCATTTTGAAATTAAAAGTTTTAGTTTGAGACACAAAATTGATTTCAACACAAAAAACACAAAATATTGTTTCAAAAGATATCTACAGAAATGTGTGTATACGTATGTGAGAGATCTTTAGAGAAAAAAGTTTTCTTTGCAATGAAAAAAAAATTTTATTATCTTGTAGTAAAAAAATAATCACAAAGGTATTTTTTGGGAAAAAATAAATGCAGTTTTTTCACAAAACCTAACTTAATAGAGACTTCTGACCTAATTAGACAATGCCTTTTATCTGAGTTGAATAGGTGCAACTTCAGGTGCCAAATTTTTTTAATTTAAATTTTTAAATAAAAAAAATATTAGTGCATTTGTAATACGATTCATATTTTTTTTTTATTTATAAACTACAAAATACTAATAAACTACAAAATTAGTAAATTAAATATGTACTATTAAAATAATGTTTCCATTTTTCTCAAAATATACAGAACAATTCATTTATTATTCTGGTAAATAAATTTCACAGTTACGTTATTAATCACTCTTAAAAAATTCAGTAGAATTTCCCGGCACAAAAAAGTTATTTAAACGGAAAATATATCCATTTCCAGCGGTTGTTTTCCTCATTTGTTTTTTTTTTTTATCACAACAAGTATAATATTTGTCATTTGTATTTCACCAGCATTTTCCGGGCACGGAAACAAAAAAAAAATTAAACATGTCCAACTACCAACGCAAATAAATATATATTTTTTCCGTAGTCGGCGTTACAATTTCCAGTGTTTATCTCGCAAACAAGAATCACAATCATCCAATTAAAACTTTTCAAGCAAAACGCAAACCTGGATAATTAGTTTAAAACCACGACAAAACCAAGTGAGGTGAAACCAAACTTTTATCGTTTGCCATCGAGCGAGCGAGAGGTAGAGAGAGTGTGTTTGTGTGTTACGAGTTATTGTCGGTATGAGGCGTTGGTGTAGACAAAATGGCGGCACAATGTGGTGTGGGGGGAGAGGGTTAAGAAACTAATAAGGTGAAATTAACCGTAAGCAAATCAAAACCCGGAAGGAAAAAAGAAAATTGTCGACTTTGGAATCATGAACTTTAGTTGAAAATTACATTGTGTTTTTTGCTTATTAAATTTAATTGTTTCTATGGCATCAAACCGGTAAAATAAACCGGTTAATAAATATTTTTGGAAACGGTAACCGTAACCTTAACAGATATTTGATAATCTTTAAAAACCGGTAACCTGTAACTAATGGCTCATATTCTCATCTCTCTTTTATAGTGCTTTTTTTTATCATGCATTTCAAAATAAATTTTTGTTTGTATTTTTTTATGGATAAATAAATAATTTTTCTAATTTTAATATGTAAGTAATATTAAATAAACGTAAAAGCAATATTGTTAAAAATCACTGAAGAGAGGATATAGATAGCAAGTATTACTATAAAAAATTATTAGAATTCAACACAGTAAAAAATATTAAAATAAAATGGCTTTAGAATTAAGTTCTGCATAGATTTTAATTAAAAATCGACGTTTGGATATACTTTACGTATTCTGTTCTGTTTATTTATTATATACGTCATTTTAATACTATAAAAAAATTATTACAATTCAACATACTAAAAAAATCATTTAAATAAAAATCGAAGTTTCGATATACTATTATGTATTATGTTCAGTTCTGTTTATTTATTGTATATGTCATTTGCATAATTTTATACGATTTTATGTTATACGATACGTCGATTTTTAATTAAAATTTATGCCGAACTGAATCCTAAAGATTTTTTTATTTTGTCACAATTCAGTCCACAACTCTCCAAAATAAACAAAAATTTCATTTCACTCATTATAAAATAAATAAAAAAAGGACAAATCTAACATTATTGAACACTTTGTACATCGCAATATCTTGTGTTTACGAACAAAGAAAAAAACAACAACTAATATTTTCCGTGTGTAATCATTGTTGTTAAACAAAAACCTAAAACACTCACCTCAATTTTCGTTAAATTCCCAGCCAATTAATAATAAAACTTTTGACGTCAATCGCTAAGTTAATAAACATAGCAAAGACAAATATTATTGTTAACGTAGTTCGACTAACAAGATAAATTTGGATACATAACAAAACTCTGTATTTATTCACATCTAATATAACTAGATATATTTAGGTTATTATAGCTTCGTTGTTGAAAATCTCTAAAAAAATGTATTACCTACCCAAAATAAACACGAGAAAATATAGTATTATAATTAAATTTAAAATCAAAATCAGTTAATTTCATGTGCAATGCTCGAAAGATATAAATAATTTACTATATTATTTCAAAACTTATACGGTTTTGCACATCATTCATTTCATTTGGTTTCAAATCACAATATTTACCGAAACTAAAACTTGATAAAATAAATTTGCCAATAAATGTGCATATTTTTAAAATATTGTCAACAACTAAAAAAAATGTAATCAATTGCAATTTAAATCAATTATTTAGTTATTTCCCATCGGGGATATGTTCTAAATTAATTAATAATTTCAGTATTAATTGTGTATTGACTATAGCAAATCAAAATAATATCTGTCAAAATCTATTCAATATTTTAATTCCTACATTTAATCCACGTGTTTATATGTTATTTATACTAAATAAATGATGGATTTTTCAAAACAAATATGTTATTTTAAATTTTAACGATAAAATATTGTAATAATGATTCAAATACATCAATAGAAATATTTGTACCAGAAAAATATTAATTATAAACAATGCAAGAATAACATAATTAGCCGAAATCGCTTCATCAAGACGTATCACGAATGTGAATGAAGCGAAAATTGTTTGTCTGAATAATGTTTGGCGAAAATTAATTTCTACTTAAATAGAAAGAGTTTGTGCCATACTATTATGGACACATAGTGTCTTAGTAAAATCGTTTAAAGTCATGATAAAATCCATTAACAATTTTCTTAAAAACATGTAAACTCTCGAGTAAAATTCCTACAATTTTAGAAATTTCGTATAAAATCTGTAAAATCAACAAAAAAAAAAAAATTACTAAATTCTTAATAATAATACTTAAAATTTGTGCAATCTGCTGTACACGGTATGTATGCAAATAAATCAATATCAAAAAAATACAAAACACCATTTTTGCTCATATTATCCCCAGTATTAATCATCAAACAACGTATCCTGAATAAATTTTACCAGAAATTCGAAACAATAAAAAAATACTGAAAAATATACACAATATACAATTGACAAACGTATCAGCTTACAACAAAACAGTTTACTCGAATTAATCCCCAAACTGATACATTTCATTTCAATTTTTGGAAATCATTTGCGAATTCTCTTGCAAAATATATTCGATTACAGACTTTCAATAGCCACAAAACTCTGTAAACAATTTTATATTTATATTTCAATTAGGCAATTAATAGTTTCAATTATGTAAAGTCTCATTTACACTCCTCTAGTTATCTCTAAATTAGTGTTATGTTTTAGTCGTAATACGAGTACTATTGGTTCACTATCTACTAACTTGAAAAAAAAAAACTATCTATATCTAATAAAACCGGATAAAGTCGAAGTTAAAGTTGCAGAATCGAAGAATTTTATCAGATTCGATTTTCTTTTGTTCTGACTAAATTAACAAATTATTTTTATATAAAATAAATATACATATTTTGTATGTACACTGTTCAAAATAATAGGGTAAAAGAGTAAAAATTTTCGAGGGTAATTGAATTTGTAGCCTTATTAGTGCAAAAAATTGCCCTGCTCTTGTGTATTTTAAAATATTTGACTTTTTACCTTAATGGAAGGGCAAAAAATACGAAAAATAAGGGTAAATAACTGCCTTTTTACCCTTTTCTGGGATAATAAAGTACTCTTTTGAATTTACCTATTTAGGGTAATAATATTTACCCTTTTTAGGGAACGGACTTATATAGGCACTAAAAAGGGTATTTTTTTTTTGAACAGTGTAACACGAACTGTACATTCTGTTGTTAAATTAATATGATTAAACATAAAAATCCTGATTGAACTAAAAGTTGGAGTCGGAATCGGAGTCGAAATCAAAGTCGAAGTTGGAGTCGAATTAAAAAAAAATTGAAGTTGGTGTCGACCGATTTTTTGTCGACTCTACAATAGCGAAAATTTTTCATATGTTAATAAGTAGTTTGGTTCAGAGCCATTAACTTAACACTAAAACATAAAACTAATTTCATGATTAGTAAGATAATCTGACTGATTCTTATACAAAAACACATGCAAACAAAAATTATTTACATATTCTGTGTAATAAAATTGCTAAATTGAAAATCGTACATTGGTTAAGACTTTATTTAGCACGTTACTTATTTTTTGTGAGAGTTTAATTTAAACCCAGTTTAATTAAAATGATTCTTATCAAATAACCACATCCTTGTATACGTTGTTGCATGTGTGGTATATATGTACAGAAATATTTATCAATGACATGTGATGTCAACATACGTACCGAGAAAAGTCATTATTTACAGTGTTCATTAAAAATATTGAGTTAATTTTCTATTAGTACATTTAGGTGTGTTAGGTATATACTTAAATGGAACGTCTCATTTTATTTTTAACTTTATTACTTCGAGATTAGCAGAAAAATTATGTAAAATAAATCAGGATTAAAAGTTTTTATTAGATAATATAAAAATGTTTCTCATGAAGAAATTAATATTTTTTAAATTAATTTTTTGAAATAACGACATAATTTAAAATCCAGTAATCTGAAAATAAAAATGTAGATGTCGAAATTTAATTTCAAGATGGTAAAAAATCGCTCAGAACTCATTATATTAAAATAAAAAAGTTTTAAGTTGAAGTTCTATTTAATTTTATATTAAAATTCAACGTTTCGATATATTAAATGTATATCATTATAAAAAAAAATATATACAAATAACGTAAATAATATTTACAATTTCGATGGTTGGCACTTGATGAAACATTTTAAAAAATTAATAAGGAATAAAAATAACTATAAAGGTTAGTTAAGATGGTTCGGTCATCTTGACCGATTTTGATGGTATACGTTTGCGTGGACGTTCTATGAGTAATTGGAGTGGTATGACTGAAAGAGTGGCTTGCATTAGCGAAAATTTCCAAGTGATAAGAATAGAAGAGCATGTATGAGAGGTATTATAAAGCTAAATTTATTTGTCTGGATAGAAGGAAACTGATTTCGGGATAGTGGAAAGTGTTTGTGTTTTACTTTGTTAAATTTGATTATAATTATTTTAATTATTTATATACGTGCGTAAAAAATTTATATAATACCTAACCATATAGGAATTGTGTAAACAAATAAAAAAAACATTTACAAATAACGTTTTGTATTAATTTTTTTCATAAATTGAAAAACTTTGATTAATCTGTAGTTTAAAAATATAATACATAATAAACAATTCTTTAAATAAAGATATATTTTAAAAAAACTTTATTTTTAGCTCTACATAAATAAATTAAATATTTTCAAATTACTTTTTTTATATTAAATCCTGTACAATACAACGCATCAAAATTCAGCAGCGTTATTCATATACGTCATGAATGGTAAGTATAAAAGGTTGCTATATAATAATGAAAACTCAGAATCGAGATTAAAAACTGAATATACATATATGGAAACATTTGTTAATTCTCTCTTCACAGTTTAGAGAATTTCTGGTCGCTATTCGTTTTTTTTTTTTTAATTCAGTTTTGATGCATAATATTCTGATCTCATACATGTTCATATATCTTTGTGTTTCATATATTGCGTAAAATCAAGTATAAATTATGTTATTTTTTATCAAGAAATTTTCAAATACATAATGCATAAATTTTAATATTAAATAATAATATATTTTGTCATTATCAATCGTGTTAGCCATTATTTATGTAGGTTATGTTACGAATGACAGTAAAAATAATCTAATTTATTATGTTCTAACAAAAACAACACAATAACAAATTGTAGGAATCTCTAAGTATACAAAAAATAATTTTGCTTTAGATCCGAGGTTTTTACTTTTAACTCAAAAGTAAACGTGTAAACGTGAACTGTAACCTTATGTTTATCTAATATAACTAAAAAAGTAATAGAAAAAAATAAATAGTAAGTAATTATTTTAAAATCATGTACTATTTAGTTTATAAACATAGGTCCGTATTCCCACATCTTTTGTTTATGAAAAATATGATTACATTTTTATTGCTTTAAAATAAATTTTTACTTCTACCTCCTATCAAATATGAATAGCATTTCTATTTTTGATATATATTTTTATATCTAATATTATTAAATTCAAATAAAATAATTAAAATTGCTTAATAAGTTATTTTAAGTAGACGTCAAAAGTAATTTTAACAAAAATCACTTTTAAAAGTGAGGTGAGAATACGGCCCGTATGGCCAGTACAGTATGGCCCATACTGTTGTTCTAGAATAAATGTAAATGTAAAATTATTAATAATTTTTAATTCAAATTTAATTTTAGTTTTAAAATAAATCTTAACTAATTTCATACAAAGCTTTTAAAATTGTTATACTGTTACTTTTTTATTTTTTCAATATGAAAGTTTTCGTCAAATATCGGTAAGTATATTTAGATTTATTGTCAAGTATGTATTATTTTAATCGTATTACTGGTTCCATACTGCAAGTATATAGATAAAATTTACGACTGAATATTAAATGGTACGAAAATTTACTAGTCAAAATTAATATGTTAATATTAGTAATATAGCGCGTACTACACGTCTTCATAAATGAGTCAGAGTAATAAATTTGTCATGAACACATATTATTTAATGAATCGCATTATACAAACTACAGAACGGAGATTATAAACACAAATTCACATTAAAAACTATGTATTTGTAACGTGCATTTCCATTCTGATTTTACAGATGCTATTAGCTTTCACATCTGCATCAGATCTGTAAATTGAAATGCAACAGAAATTAATGAAAGTGATTTTGTATTAGGATTGTAAAGCAAAAATATTGAAAATATTAACAAAGTAAATCAGAGTTACATTATAATAAAACGGCTTTAGGTTGAAGATCTGTATTAATATTTATTAATAATCGACGTTTCGACATTTACAGTAAACAAGTTACTAAGTAACAAAATAAGTAACTAGATCATAAAATTTACAAATTTTTAATTAAAGGAAGCTAAATTTTATTTATATCAGTTACTAGTCACCCTGATTTATATTATCTTTCTCTTTGTAAATTTCTATTGCTTCTCTTATTAATCTACTGTTAATTTATAGTATCTTCGAATTTTACGTTATGAAGATTAAATAAAATTTGGTTTCCTTTAATTAAAACTTTATAAATTTGAAGTAGTAACTTGTTTTTATGTTCTTTTATTTACTGTAAATGTCATTTGTATGATTTTTCCTGATGAAGATGTACATTGAATACATAAAAAAATGTTGTAAATAAAACTAAAAAATTAATTTAAATTTACACATCCTATGAATGAGATATTTTACATTAAAAAATTTAATATTACGTAAATTATACATACATACACAATCATGCCATGCATCCAAAAGAGTGTGCCACAAATTCTTTCTACTATCCTGAAATTAGTTTTCTTCAATAATTCCTATCCAGATAAGCAATTCTAACTTCATCTACATTCTTGACACCTCTCATATATGCTCTTCTATTCCTACACCTTAAAAATATTTGTTCACGCAACACACTCTCAATCATACCACTCCATCTACTCATCAGACGTCCACGCAAACGAATATTTAACCATAAATGATCATAATATAAAATTACATAAATTTAAATTATATTTTTCACAATGTAGTATAGCAACTTTTGGTTATAAATTTATTCGAAACATTTCACTGTTACAAAATATACGTCAAACACATAAAAATGACATCAGTAAACTATCATTTTTGGTTGATGAATCAGTACGAAAAGTTGATCAAATTGAGATACGCATGTCCGAAGCATAAATAGAAAATTTCTTAAAAATCCGATTAACTGTATTTGCTCTATACATGTTCACAGGACCGACAGACTGACGCTAATGTTACAAAAAATCTAATTCATCAATCTCAACAAGTCAAAATTAGTATAATTAGAATACCTCCCTCATTATGTAACGATAAAAATTATTAATACAATTAGCAACAGATAATAATTTTTAAAGCTTGCTATAATCAAGATATCTTTCCCTCATTTTTACATAATAAAGCAGTTAATAAAAATACCAATAAAAAAAAGCGACTATAAAAATTCCACAAAAGCCAGTTATTATTAATAAATTAAATTTATGAGTACCAAAATCTGACATCGTAAAATATTACAGACATCAGTAAAAAAAAAGCCTCAACTTCACTGAAAAGAAATAAAAAATAACCTGTCACACGCAGCGTAGAATTTAATTACAATTTCACAATTTCAAAAATCGGTTTATCGATAAATTTGATGGAATATCAATAGTGATAGGCAGGCGGTATCAAAACTGAATAAAACTGGTGATGATAATAAAAAATCCAATTAGCCAATTCGATTCTTTAATACGGATAATAATATCCATTTTGTTAAAGCGCAGATAGAGAAAAACATAAATTAGACGATTGGAGTTTCTAATACAGATAATCGAAATGATTTTGTCGTGATTTTGAAAAGGTAAAGAGCTTCCGTAAATTTGTAAGTTGGGAAAGAACATTAGATTTCAATTAAGTATAGTGCTATATAATGTTTTAGGTTAGCAAAAATTGTGGTTTAATTTTGGTCAGGTAAAGATGGAATTCCTAAAACTTTATTTAAAACAACATTATGGGTAAACCCATATATAGACCACTTTGACAACATCTCATTAATATTAAAAAACTATTTTTTTAAAATTTTTATAAATTTGTAAATCTATCTTCACTTATGATTCATTTTTGAAAAATTAGTACCATGTTCACAGAACAATTTAAGAGGGAAAATACATGTAAACAATTTTCAATAATTATATGAAACAAACAGTTTTATTTTATTCGATTTCATTAACCCTCGTAAGGCTAAAAGGGGTACAAATGCACCCCAAGTAAATGTTTTGTGGTATTTCTTTAAGAAAATTTTTTTTTATATGTTGTCGTTCCAGTAATGTGTAGTGCACGCTATTACTTACATTTTCTAAAAACGGAATTTTCTACCTTGTTTCATTAATTATTTGTAACAAAAAAAAAAAAATTTGTGTGTACCAAGCATTCTAAAAAACAAACAGTTTGCTGTGAATGTCAAAATTTTGTAGACTAAGTTTTTTCTTATTTTTGTAATGTTTGAATCATTAAACAATTAGAACAAGATAACACTTTGTTTCCTTAAGTCATTAGAACATGTACTTAACAAAAAATTAACTACATATACATTACAATACATACACATAGCGTAAAATCGCTGGGGTACGTGTGTACCCCTTTGGCCGTTTATGTAAGTTTTTTAGCTTAGCTTTACAAGGTTTAAGATATAATTTTTTTTTTTTAAATAATCTTTTTTTTGCGTTTATACCTAACAAATTGGTTGGGAACTGGTACTATGAACAAAACTATAATATTTTATTTCAAAAGCATAAATTCTAAATTCCAAAACATCTATTATAAACAATCATCAAAAAGCATTCATCATTATTACTGGAATAAAACAAAAACTTGAAACTAACTTGTGAAGCCCAACTAGTCTCCCACTTAGAGTTGAAATTTAAGCAATAATATTTAAGCAGAGCGTGAAGCATAACAAATGCAAACGCAACAGATTCGAAACAGAAGTTCTTCATTGCAATACTATTAAATAGAAACTAAAGTAAGTAATTATAATCGAAGTGATTGTGTGCGAGCTGTGGATATTCTCGATTATTCGTACACAGTCGGTAACTACACAGACGGCATTGCCGACAGAGAGAAATACGAGAAATTGCCGTTCAAGTAAATACGAGTATTGATTAATTGCAAAACGTTGTAGGCCTTTTGGCTATAGACAAAATTAGACTACGTCTATCACTTACTCCACACTGAATTTACAAATAATATTCACTGAAAGTTGTAAGACATACATCTGGGTGAACGTTCGATGAGTAGATGGAAAGGTATGATTTAGAGTTAAATTGTTAAACAACTTAATTGAACTTTGACTGCAAAAAACCAATAACAAATGCCAAACAAAAAACTACGGAATGTGCGTTATGTTCCATTAAAAATATTAGATATTTAATAAATCAGAAATGAGATAAAACATTAAATTTATTACAGTAATCAAGTTTTCTGATTAGATTTAATTTTGAAATAATCATCTAAATTTTAATTGATCCTAATTAGGTCACATTAATTTAATGAAATGCAATTAAGAAGAAAAATTTCATTTATTTTAAAATATTGCTTACATTTGTCTTAAATTAATATTCTATTATATTTATTAAAATAATTTTTGTCTAAATTATACCGAATATTTTATATTTGAAACAAACTCGTGTTATTACTTTTCATATAAAAAAAAACATAAATATATTTATTTGTATAAATTGTACTTTCCTTCGATATTCTAATATATAAGTAAAATAGTTAAATAAAGCCCGGTTTCATACTCAGGTTAAATTTGCTTTAGAAATATACATATGTATACTCTATAAATTTCCATGTTAAAAAGAAATAATAAATTTAATTTAGTATAAAAAATAGCTATTATTATTAATGATAATTATCTAATAGTAAATTGTTGAAATGACATTTGTTTTCACGAATATTTATTAGAATAAAATTTATTTGTAGAATAAACTTATTTATCGTTTATAAAACCGAGTCCGAATAGAATAAACACAATACGAAAAGTATTGTAAAATCTAAAAATACTCAAATGTAAGAAGACAAATAAATATTAATAAAATAAAAATGAAAAGTAGTAGTAGATATTTATAAATTAAGTTTATCAATGGCAAAATCTGCTTATTAATCTAAAATTAATTTCGTTGACATTATTACTTCAAGTCACGATTTTTATTTATATCAAAACAGTTTTCATTGTTAATGAAATATAAAACATAAACTAATTAATATTAATTATTAAAATTTACTAGTAAAGCATTTACAATGTAATACCAAAATACTAAAATAAAATATAGTGAAAATATTAAGTAAGTATTTCTCAAAAATTTCGTTAGATAATATATATTTTAAAATAAAACGACTTTAAGTTCTAGTTCTGTATTAATATTTAGTAATACATTTTGGCACTGTAATCGCCAAAATGTGATTATCTTACATTAAATATAAAATTAGTGTTTGAATGACAATTTATGATTACAGCGCCACCTGTTGTAAATTAAAAGAAAAGTTTCCAGCTAAAACCTACATAGTTTTCTATGCACTTTCCAAATCTGCAATTAAAAATAGAGGTTCCCCGTTTAAGATTTTAAAATTACCCCGATTATCCACCCCCTGGGTGTCGGAAGGTGAATTTTTTGGAAGAATCTGATGTCCCCCTACAAACCACAAAACTTTTCATTCAGCAACTTTCTCGATTGGACGCACTTATGTATCTCGATAAATTCTGCTGAAAAGATTAAAATGGGACACCCAGTATAATTGTATAAATCGGTAGCATATTTATGTCAAAACAGTTTTGTTTATAGTAGTTGTTATACAAATTTTTCTATTACATAAAATTTAATATACGAAGACGATTGATTCTGTTGTGGTCACAGTAGATTTTTTACTATTTAATTTGGGAAAAATATATTTTGAATTGAAAATTATTAATATTTTTTTCCAGAAAACACTGCGTTTTCAAATAATTTCATATAAAATTTTCAAAATAGCTATACTATCACTTCTTGTTATTTATTTTTATTACAAATGTATTTCTAATATAAAAATTCAATTATATTTACTTATGAATTAATAGTAAAAACGTTGATTTAAAGTAATATATTTTTCAGTGTACTATTATAAAACTGACCCTAAAACATTATACGGGGTGTAACAGAATAACTATTCCTAATTTTCAGAAATGATAGAGTTCACTTAGAGAAACATTTTTTATTAATAAACTAGTGTCCGGAAATTTCTCGGTGTCAAGATACACTAGATATCGTTAAAAACAATTTTAATTATTACAACATCAAAGAGTAGTTAAGTTAAAAAACATTTTATTAGAAATAATAGTGCATTAAACTTTATAAAAATTGTTCGATGTTACGACCACCATTTTCGATACACAAGTTGTAACAATGTACAATCGACTACCGAAAAAAAAAAGAAAAAAAAAATTTCCGGACACTAGTTAATTAATAAAAAATGTTTCTTTATGTGCCCTCTATCATTTCTGAAAATTAGGAATAGTTATTCTGTTACACCCTGTATATAAAAACATTTCTTTAATATTCGATAAATAAAATTCTAAACGACCATATCAACGATATCAAATCGTAATTTATTTGGGATATTGATAGTATTCGAATATTAGAAATCCATTCACCGACAAATAATATATAACCTAAAATAGTTGAAAATCAAATAAAAAACCAAATGACATTCGATTTAATACCACAAATGTGCATAATTCACACAGCGATTGTCGTTTGTTCCTGCGGGTGACTGCTGTAATATACCGATATTAAAAAGCAGTTTTCAACGAAAATCAATTGATTCGTTTTCATAACGAATATTTTAAGGTTAGCCAACTGCTACAAAATGCACTTAGACGTACACAAATACTCTGTCACGTCACGAGATACAATGTCACACACTTACTTGCCAAACACACACTCACACATATGAATTACAAATAATAATAAAATCGATGTACTTTAATCACAGGTGAATACCATGTGAATAATATTCATTCTCATGACGTACTTTTACTGTGAGGTTTATTCACTTATTGAGACTTTTATTTGTGCTTTTATATACAGTATATATGTCATTTGTATCTTTTATATTTTATTTATGTAAAATGATAATTTGACTACAAGACAATTGAAAATAAGAGACATCTTGTAATATTATACAGAGTGATTCAGAAACAAACGGCATCCTGTATATGGCATGCTCCTCTCACCAAAATAAAGAGAAAAGTTCCTATAAACAGGGGTCCTTATAATACTTTTTATTTGTTACTACAATACCACATTCTAAAATAAAATAGTTAGGAAAATTCAATTTTTCAACACCCTGTATCTTGGTAACGCTGCATTTAAGGACCCCTGTTTATAAGAACTTTTCTTCTTATTTTGGTGAGAGGAACACGCCATATACAGGATGCCGTTTGTTTCAGAATCACCATGTATAAATATATTTGTTATAAACAATATTTCAAATTATTATCTGGTAGTTACATATTATTTCAATCAACAATTGTCAATATTGAATGATATTTGTAATAAATTATTTATGTCATAATACAATTTCATATTGTAAAGAAACAATTGAAAAAACATTTAAAATTTCGATTGTAAATGATAATTTTGTTATTAAAATTACAGATGAAATACAATAATTGTCTTAAAAATAATAAGTTTGTGCAACCCACTATCAAATCAATTTGTAATCAATTTAGAAAACTATCCGAGGCATATGTAATATAGATTTAACTTGCAATTTTCCATACTGCGCATGCTTATTACAGCTTTAAACTAGTTCAGAATTTAAACAGATATGATTTTATCAACTATAATTCGTATGGAGTATAATAAATTAGACAGTTGTGAACTTATTCCAAAACTGATTTAACAGTAGCGTAGAACAACAAGGTAAGAATTATAATTTTCGTACAGCGAAAGTGTCTGTACGACTGAAACTTAGCACAAATGTAGCAAAAGATTTATTGATCTGACTTCAATAACAGAAAGAATATTTCACGGAATATGTATTATATGATATGAATCTCTTCTATCTTACATTCTATAAACATATATATTTTTATCTATATATAAAAGTGAATTATTAAAAATATATATTTAACTTTTCCTACCATATTTTCGGGAAGTTATATCGTGTTTATTCAAAGAAAATGGGCATCACGCCATATTTCTTCTGACCTTTCTGTTCGTTCGTACCTTGTACATTCCTTTCTCGGTTATTATTTGTAAATTTAATGTTCTCATAATAAATTCTAATGGATAAGAGAACATAAAAAGCATAAATAGCCCTGATATTGTACTTTAGTTTTACACAAAACATTTTTCTGAAGATTCATTATTTTCAAAGACTCTGAATTTTATTTATTCCTAAAATAAGTAAAACATATTTGTTATTTGCTAAAAATGTATTCTCAGAATGAATAATAAAATTTTATTGGATAATTTTTATTTTAAAATATTTAATTTCAAAATCGTCTAAAGATCCGTATTTGTAACTTCGGAAAAGATGTGGAATACTTAATCATATAATAAATGTATTGTAAAAATTAAGTAGTAAGGTCCAAAAATATATATTTTAAAGGTGGCATCATTGAATTCATTACTAAATTATTATAATTATATCCGTATAAAAATCAAGCATCAGAATGAATGACACAATATTAACCACAACCATAGATAATTAAAAAAAAATATATGGTAAGTCGATGAATTCGAAATAATAATGCGAAATACAGTTATGTAAAAGGCATGTGTACATTCGATTCGTGCTTAATGGGCAAAGCAATAAAATTCTTATGCATGACAAACAGACTAACATTCATCATTCAGCCGCGGCCAGCCGTTCAGAGGCCGCAATTCAATGATGTGATCCTCTGTTTGACCGCTTGAATGAGAGGAATGGGGGGTGGGGTAGAGGCGCCTTTAAAACGTTATCGCCCCCGGATTTGGTTGGCTGGTAAAAGCGCATCTATCACGGCTCCAAACACAAACTGGAAGCGAATCGGGAATGGAAACGTGTGCCACTGGAACTGAAAATCAAACCTGCTCAGTGCTGCTCAACATCGTTATTGGATTAATGATTCATTTCATATTTACATATCGGTAGAGATATTATTGAGGTTTGAGGATGATCGATTTTCGCTTTTGCATATATTTTGAAAATATTTTATTGCAAATAGAGAATCGGGAATATTTTCGTATCGATTTTACAATATAAAAAATTATATAATTTTTCCAGAAAAGCATTTTTCAACATTTCTATATCAATTAAGTTCATTTTGTAAATGCAAATACTTAATTAGAATAGTTTATTATTGAATTTATAAAATTTTCTGGGTTGGTATGTTGTGGTCGATCTATCCTCGGCGCAGACGTTTTGCCATACATTGTAGATGGCATTCTTAGTGCTTAGTGACTGAATGAGTTTATTTATTGTTGAAGATGATCGATTTCTAATTTATATATATTTTGAAAATATTTTATATAACCTTTCCAATAGAAAAATAACAAGTATAAATTATATAATTTTTCCAGAGAAGTATTTTAACATTTCGATTTCAATTATAATATATACAGAAAATTGCACTTTTAGGTCTGATAAGTAATATAAAATAAAAAAACTGTAAAAGTCGATGTTTCGATACACTCAGGAAAATAACTACAAATGACATAAATAATAAACAAAACATAGAAACAAGTTACTAGGTAACAAAATACAAGTAACTATTTAGATATCAAAAATTATTGTAAATTATCAATTAAAAAAAAACAAGATTTTATTAAATGCCTTGACACTGATTAATATTATTGTTTTATTTGTTTATTATTTATGTTTTTGCATTTATTTTCCTGATGATGATACACTTTACGAATATTTTTACAAAATAAAAAGATTATTTTATTTTCAAATAAAAAGCTTTAGGATTAAGTTCTGTATATATTTTATTTAAAAATCAACGTTCCGATATACTCTACGTATATCTTCATCATAAAAAATAATATAAATGACATAAATAATAATAAA
Source organism: Clivina fossor (assembly GCA_963966155.1). Taxonomy (NCBI): domain Eukaryota; kingdom Metazoa; phylum Arthropoda; class Insecta; order Coleoptera; family Carabidae; genus Clivina; species Clivina fossor. Next base: position 14,985,812 of record OZ014560.1, read on the forward strand.
TAATACGTAAATACCTACAAATTTGCTTATTTTGTCAAATAAATAATAAGCATTTGTTTTTGTTTTTTTTTTGTATACCAAAATATTTTTATTTTTGATTTCCCACGTTAGAGAGCAGACAATTGATTTAAATGCAAAATTGTATACCTCAAAACATTAATTTGGCACTTATTTGTCTGAAATAATTAGAAAAGTATGATTGTACATGTTAAAGTCCTATGATTCTAAGAGTCGTGATCACAACAAGAAGAAAAGATTGTTTATATTACCTGCTTATAAACTCTATTTCGAATAATATAACAAAATACGAGTTAATACAAATATATAACCGAACAAAATTAATAATAATCCCACTAAATAATAATACCTCAACTTAGTACAGAACTCATTATATAAAATAAATCAGCTTAGGTTTAAGTTCCGGATTAATTTATTAATAATCGACGTTTCGACGAAGAAGGACGTTGAGTTTGTCAAAACGTCGATTATTAATAAATATTAATACAGAACTTAAACCTAAAGCCGTTAATTTTTTAATAATACCTCAATATTCTAATAATAGCAAAATCTAAAATCAAATACAATACAATGCAAATTTTCCATGTCTTCCAATCACTATTCATTATTGATATCAAAATCCATTAGTAGGCGTAATCTTGATATCTTTCCGCCTAAACAACAACAACAAACGACCACCAAGTCAGTAACACCAACCGAAAAGGTTAAAAACCTCTGACCCTTTTCATGAATGACATTCGAATGACATTGGTGCGCGGGTACCGCAAGGGTCGAATCCAACACAGAGATAAACTCTGTCTACGAAGCCATCAAAAGCTGCTAGGGGGCACGCGTTACCATTCGATATTTCATTCACCAATATTGATCAACACTGGGGGTTTTTATTTTTTTTTTTATTTTATTTTTGTCTGTTGGCCAGCCAAAAACGTACTCGACATATTTTCCCCCTGAATCGGTGTTCGCAATCGATGGTTCGCCGATAGGAAATTGAATTTTTTAAATTCGTTAAATTTATCGGTCGTGATAAGAATCAGCCGATGTGACCTATAGGTCGGTTTTGAAGATACTTGTCTGATTGGAAAATGGGGACAATGGTGCAGCCAGGTAATGGACACTATAAAAATAGATGTTTGTACGTGAAATGTTTTGCTTTAACTGCACAGAAAATTTGTGAACATTATATGGACTACAAGATATTTATTTAAAAAATTACAACAATATTGTAACAAAACAGAAAATTGTCATTTATTTACAATATTGAAGTTATTAATATCGATTGCTTATTAGTTTTACATAGTACACAGAAAAATAAAACGGTTTTAGGTTAAAGTTCTGTATTAATATTTATTAATAATCGACGTTTCGACAAAACTCAACGTCCGTCTTCATCAGGAAAATTGATACAAATGATATTTACAGTAAATAACAGAAAATAGTAACACGTTACTGGTAACAAATAAGTAACTAGATCATATTTGTTAGATATTATACTATAATTTTTATATTATTTTAAAATAGTTTAATTAAAATTTTTGTCAAATTATTACTTAAGAAAATAGTAGCAGTATTTATATTGTACATTTTATATAATTCTTTTGATATAAATATAATATGCAACTGAAAAAATGTAATATTTACATTATTCGTTTCTATCACCATTAGTTGAATAGAAAAAATTGTAGATTAGTATAATTTACGACTATTTTTTCCTCAACATCAGGAAAAAATGTAAATTCCGAAAATAATATCACACTTATATCTATGATATGCAACAATGACTAAAATTTTGCGTGTCTATAAACTATCAGATAATAACAAAGAACATAAGTTTTGGAAAATTTTCTTTCTACGAAAATTTCCACTGATTATGATAATAATTAAGAGCTGTCTGTATTGTTAACAAGCCGTAATTATTATGCGTACGAGATCATCTAAATCACAAATGGGGCAATACGTGACCACGATTACGGCAACAATAAATTATTTAGATTAGATTTATAAAGTCACCCCTTTGCGGTTAAGTGAACTTTTGCCAATGGGGAAAATGAAAAAAAATATCTTGATAGAAATACATTTCTAACATGTCACAAAGTAATCAAGAAAATAGGAAATTGTACAGTGAAAATTTTTCTGTGCTTCTACATTTGCATTTTTGTTCATAATTATACTTACAAAAAAACGAACATAAATTATTCTTAGTAAAAAATCTTTCAGAACTTATTATATTATAATAAATAGGCTCTAGTTCTGTATTAATTATAATTAATATATACTCGATATACTCTACGTATATCATCATCAGGAAATAATATACAAATCACATAAATAATAAACAAACAAAACATGTTTTGTAATAATCACATAATTTGAAACGTAATTTTTAACATAGTAAAAAATCTTTCAGAACTTAATATATTAAAATAAAAAAGCTTTAAGATTTAGTTCTGTATACCGAAACGTCAAGTTTTAATTAAAATTAATACAAAACTAAATTCTAAAGCGTTTTTATTTTAATATATTATTCTGTTCTTGGTAAATAATAAACTTGGTAAATTGGCATAAAGTTTATGTGACTATTATGAATTATGTAAAAATTACAGAATTTTGAGGTATAAATACAGAATATCTATGGTAAAATGAAATTACAGATTTTTTATAGTAAAATTTTCCTACTATTATAATTTAATTTCGTATCGAATTAAAAATTTTGTCGACAACATAATTACTAACATTATTTTGCTTTCATAACGATCACAACATAATATAATTTATACAAATTTCTTCACGGATTTTGTTATTTGCATATAAATTATGAAAAATACAAAAATAAGTCGAAATCTCATGTATTGTTTCCAAGAGAAAGTTAAAATTTAATCTAAGCAGTAATTAACAACAAACTTCCCCTCTTTTTTAATGAATATCCAACCCTCCCCCTCCCCCAACGTATCTTATGGGGGCAATGATCCCTTCGCCTTAATAATTAGTGACCAAATTGCACGCAATATTAAAATTATATTGAGTATGGCAAAATTTACAAAATAAGACAGAATTTAGGTAACATTGTCTCAGTTCTATCATAGTCCTATCATGCCTACGTTGACGTATGGTTATGAGTATGTATTGAGTTTGGTTACAAAAGCTTAAAAAAATGACTGCTCTGGAAATGAGATTTTTACGTGGGGTATGTGATGTCACTAGAAGGAATTGAAAACAGTTGTAGCAAAAGTTGGTGTTAGTCAGTTAAGATGATTCGGTCATCTTAAGCAAATGTCTAGTGAACGTTTGGTTAAAAGAATTTATATGAATAATTACGTAAGAGTAAGTTTCCAAGTAATAAGAATAAAAGAGCATGTATGAGAGGTATCATAAATGTGGATAAAGTTAAAGTTGCTTATCTGAATAGAAATATTTGGAAAAAAATATAAAATATTGCTTTAACACAGGCTGGCCCAAAAGTCAGTTAAAATTTTCAAAATAAAAAAAGATCTTGTAAAAATATCTTTAATTTTAATAAATATAGCGTTAAGTATTGTCGTAGATGAAGCAAGTTGCAAAAATTAAAATTTCCATTGCAACCTGAGATGATCTAAGTACGAAACTAATAAAAACCCTATTTGGAAATTTGATACGCAGACAGGGACGTATTTAACGGACGACCGTTTTTCATGTTTAATTAGCTGGGCGTGGCATTAAACTAGTTCCGCTTTTGTTTTGGGTGTGTTCCTTCCAATTGGCTAAATTGAATGAAAGGAAAAATCTAATTGGTCGCTTCACTTCGTCGAATGGACACACTATTTGACAAGTTAATTTATTGTTCTTTTATTACTATGCTGTTCTTTTTTTTTTATTTTACGAAGCCACTAGTCATTAAACGTTATTAATTTAGTGGCCAAGTTAATTTGATATAAAATATAGTAAATGGTTTTTTTACTGATTTGTGAGTATAATGTAATAAATCTGGATTGTTCATATTAATATGATTAATTACACTTCTTTAATTTTTCATTATCATTATAGTAGGATAATTCCTTAATTAGTTACACTATATTATGCAAATTTATAAATTATAAATAATATTTAACTCCGTATGAAGTCAAGTTTTATTGGGAAAAAATAATGAGTGGAGGTGATTTTTTTTGTGATTACAAATTTCTTAATGGTACATTGAAAAACTCAAATAAATTATCAAATTATCTTCAAAACTTTAGATACTGTATTTTTTTTTAAATACTGTTATTTTTTCCGGTCTGAAAATTAAATTAAATTAAAATATTCCTTAATATCAAACATCATTTTTGGTACATATTTCGTTGACGTTATAGAAAACAAAATATATATCAATTTAATTTTTAGTAACACCATACAATATATTTCAATTACTGGAAGATACATTTTTTAAAAACTTGAAACAGTGTATAATCCAAAGTGATATATCATCTGTGACAGTTATTTCCAGAAAATACATTTCGAAAAATACACCGTTAACAAAAAGTCGAAAAAAATATATTTTTCTAAAAAATATAACAAATTAATATACATCTTTTTCAAAAACGTATCTTACAAGTTTACGAAAAATTATCGTAAAAAAATAAAACCGATAAAGGTAAATGTGAAATATAATATATAATGAATAAATTTTTATAACATTCAATGTACCAGTGTCATTCATTAAAGATTGATGTAACAAAAAGTATAAAATAATTCACAACACGCAAGAAAATTGAAATGATGCATTTAAAATTAATGTATTTACACGCCTTGACTATAATGAAAACACTTAACAAAATAGGAAAAAAAAAGAATATTTCAAACTTGTTACAATTAATTTTATTTATTATTTATTTATCATTATTATATTAAATATGAAAGTGTGACATTATATAAAAAATATGTAAAAAGCTGATAAATAAATTAATGATACAAAGTATACCTAGGTTTTTTTTCTAGTCTTTTTAAATAATATTATTCATTACTCACGCTAATGAGTTTTTAATTATTACTCGATATCGAACTAATCAAAATTTTGTGACTAATCAGAAAATTGTATTAGAAATATCTGATAATTACTGCTGTTGCTAATAAATCGATTAATTTCGTTAACCATATAATAGTAATTACGTTTCAATTGTTTCTTAACTTAATCTAATTAATAAAAGTTGATTCCAATTGTGATAATGACATTTCCAGTCATAAGGTAAACATGATTACAAATTTAAATTAAATGTACAATTAAATCAATTTGCACACGATGAAATTAAATCAGATGTAAAGTTAAAATATGTAAATAAAATGTTTCAAATATTTTAGTATCAATTATAATTAATTAATATTGGTTCTAAAAACAAATTAGTGAAAATTATTTTGTATTAATAAATAATATTAATAGGTCAAATGTAAACAAGTAAATATTAAAATTTATACATGACATAAATTTCTAATTTTTTTAAATAAAATAATTTGAAATTTTGGAATATCAACTATATAGCAGAATATTCGGTCAGACATAACTAATACTTTCAAAATAAATTATAGAATTTAAATGTGCTTTGGTATTCAAGTAGAACACTAAAAACTAAGCTACATGTATTATTTTTTTATCGGCAACCGTCAAGATTTGGGGGTAAAAGCAAATTGAACGTTATATTTAATATAGCGTTCAATTTGTAGACATAACACACTGGAAATGATACATTTAACCACAGAAAACTACTAAAAAACATTATCTGAAAACAAAAAGCAAAAGTATAAATTAATCAATATATGTTATTGAAAATGATCTTACGAGAAAATAACCAATATCAATACGAGATAAATATCAGTTGCAAATTCTATTCATGTCAACAATATCAATAGATACAAATACTCGTATCTGTGTATATGAAACATATATCTACATTATATAACAATAAATGTAATACGTAAAGGTATAATATATAATGTTTAAAGTGTGAACCCTGTTACCGTGAACTCATATGTATATGTACATACAAGTAAAAAATCAATACGTGAAATGTGGGGATATACCCACGTTCAAACAAAATATTGATATTTATTCTAAATTTATAACACACTTCTTACGTGTATCCTCTGTCTTGAGTGAAGAAGTGTGTGTGTGTTACTTTATTTTCTGATCTATGATAAGCTTACGGTTGTCACCATTCCAAACAATATTTTAGAAAAAAAATAGACAATAATTCTTTTGTTTGTTTTATTGTTTTCATAGTTTACTTTGATCGGTTTAAACATTACATTTTTTTTTCTAAAAAATCTTTCTTCTCTGTAACTCCACAACTGTGATTATCGGAGTCTCTAATGTGTAATAACAAAACTATGAATAAATATGATAATATACTATCAATGCGTCGTCGCTATGCATATGCAGCTCGATGTCGAGTATCTATATAATGAAATTATAGTCATCCGATTAAATTCGTACATTTGCTGTCTAGCAATTAGAAAGTAATTACAAAAAAAAAATGCAATTATGTTTAATAAAAAACAAATATTATCAATAAAAAAGAAACATAATTAAAAACAGTAGAAAATCAATAATTCCTTACAAGTATTAAATAAAACAACATCGACTAACAACATGAAACAGAATTAAATTGCAAACGTCAATTTTTTTCTTACTCTACTAGCAGAAATAATTCCATAAGTAATAATAAACTATTTCTTAGATTTAATAAAAAAAAAAGTTATCGGTACAAATCTGGGCAGATATAAATTGTTCAAGAAAACCAGTTTTGGAAATATCTCGTTTTCAATTCAAAGAAATGTTGCCGCTTTACTCTCATATATCAGTATGAAATAGAAGTATTTGCTTATAAATTTCCACTATTTTTACAGCTAATTAACTAGTTAACTTAAAATATATGTACGATAGTAATTTCAATATTTTAAAACTGACATACTCATAATATTAAATGTTTATTTTATTATAAAAATTATTTTACACGCAATTTAATACATCATAAATAAGAATCATTATAATATTTCTTATTTAAAATGATAATATCTATATTTGGAAGAATAAATTATAATATATTTACTAATAAAATCATAAATTATAATAATATGATAAATTATTACAATTAAATTATTGAAATGATATATTATTTATATGAAATAATTTATTGTAAAATAAATTAGAAAATATTTTTTAAATATTTACCTTTTCTCAACTTTATAATTAAAATTAATTCAAGTGTGTGTGTGGTACGTATAAAATATATAAATATTTGCTTATATGAATAAAGTAGAACTTTGTACAATATAATTTTTTTTTGACCACAAATTTCAAATTTTTAATTAACTTTATTGATTTGGTGTATGCCCGAAGCTATATATTGTATAAAGCAAATGTTGATTAATATTTTTCGCTACACAATCGGTTTTCAAGCGCTTTGGTAAAAATTCATAAATTTATAATACGAATTGCAAATTTATTTGAATCTTTTTTAAATGATTCTTAAAAATGTATTGCCTATAATTTTGTAAAAAAAAAGTACTGTACTTATTGTTAATCTTAAAATAAAATAAGTACATTGTTGTTACTCACAACCAATATATTTTAAAATTATTTTTCAACATCTTTTAGCTAATCAAAATTCTGTACATTTCAAATCTGGTTACTACTTAAATAAGTGTAAAAACTTTAACTTAAATTCCTTTTAATTTAAATGGCCATCGGAAATTCTTTAACTGCTAAATTAGATGCTTGACTCGTTAAGTTGACAGAATTAGAATGAAAAATATTTGCATGAAAAATGGATAATATGAATAATACAGAAATGTTTGTAATTTTTTATATTTAGATGATTTTGGAAAGTAAGAAATTAAATACATACATTGCCAATATAAAAATTTTATCCTTTAATGTTATTTAAATATATTTAAGTAAAAGTCTCATTTAAGCAAAATATCGTTAAATTTAATTATAATGACCAAAATAGCAGCATATATCGTAATAAATTATATTAAAACTAATACACATAAATTATTATCGAATATTCCAACTTGCTCTTTGCAACTACCAAAACTTAAGTAACGGAATTGTACACTAGTAAAATTTAATAGCGAACTTATTAAACTTGTCCTAACAAACTATAATTCATCGATATATCGATTAAACTTTCTGTACAAATTCCTAACTGGATATAAATTCATTAATCCGTACACTTCTCATCCGATACCAATATAACGTGCAAATTTTCGAAATTGACGTATTCCGGTTCCAGCGAAATCGTATCGGAGAGTCATTATTTAAAGTAGCGCGTTTGGTAATTAGTGCTGAAATCTGCGTGGTACGTACAATTTGCTTAAATTACAAAGGTACAAAGCGGTAGTAGTGTAGCAATGGGATTCATTCAAATGTAATTAGCCGTACCTACAGACTTAGGGTTCGTTCGGTGCGTGAGCGCCACATGCTGGATGTTGGACGAAATTGAGAAAATGTCCTTTGGAAGACGAACAAGTATTTAGTTAGTGATAACATCGCAAACATGACAGCTTAACTATGATAAACAGCAAGAGAAAACAAAGGAATTTGCTGATCAAAACCAAATATTTAGGGGCCAGTATTTTGTATTAACTAACCGAGCGTTCAAATTAACCTGGTATCAAATATATAGTTAAATTTGATAGGTAGAACATATAAATGTAAGCACTTGTTTATAAAGGGTGTTTTTTTAGAAGTGGAGAAATTTAAATTGAAATAAAACACAGAAAAATGTTTTTAATATCCATGAAATTGGCTTTATTTTAAAGATAATTTTTTGGCATTAATGTTTAAATATGATATCGGGCATGTAGCCGCCGCGGCTGGCGCGTACATGGCGTAATGTGGAGGTCCAATTTTCACACACTCTTCGCAGTAAAGTGCGATTTGACGCTATTAGATTATTTTCTTTGGGGATATGTAAAGTCACATGTCTACGCCTATAAACCAGGAACAATTGAGCACTTGGAAGCCAACATTCGACGCGTTATTGCCGTAATACAGCGAATACGTTCTATTATTGCATATTTTTTATATGAGTAATATATTAATAAATATAAACCTATTAAAATATTTAACAGTTTTAGTTTAATTTCATATTATTCTTACTATAATGTATACAAAAAGTAAAATGTGCGACAACAAAAATGTCCCAATGGAATCGTCATACAAAGCATAAAAAGATTAATTTTTTTTTTTTTCATATGTATGTATATATAAAAGGTTTTATTATTAATATAGTATTAAGTCAAATAAAATAAACATTTTAATATAAATTTACTTTATGTTTCAAATCTGCAAACACATATTTGTTTTTCATTTATACTTGACAGTAGAAAATGTAGAATATAAATGTACTAACAATTTTAAAATAAAAAGAAGTAAAAAAAAATAAATAAATAATGTTCTATAGATATTTAAAAAAAATCTGTTAGTAAAAAACTGTTCTCTGTATTTTATCGACAAACGTGTAGAAAAACACAATTAAATTGAATATACTGTCAATTAATTAAAAAATAAAAAAACTACTATCACTTACAAGAAATCAATTATCTTAGTATTCGATTACTTAGCTTTAATTAATTACCACAAAAACAACAAAATTTTCTTCGAGAATTAAAAAAAAAAACTTTATTTAGCTCGTTAAAACACATATAAAAAATATATTAAAAATCATTTGACTCTTTTCTAATTGTATTTTTATTGTACAATAACATTAGATTGAACATTAAACAATAAATTTTTTTCACTTACAATCGTATGACTTATTAAGATAATTGTCAGAACATATTTTTTAATTTCTTATGAATAACAGAGTATTTATTAATAAAAAGCACGTACATAAATGTGAATAAAGCAAAAATTACTTATCTGGAATAGGAATGTTTGGCGAAAACTAATTTTTGTTTAAGTGACAAGAGTTTATGTTCCCTATTGACGGTGATTTTATATATATATATATATATATATATATATATATATATATATATATATATATATATATATATATATATAATATAAAAATATCACTTAAATATGTATATTTTTTTAATTTTACTTTTCAGTTTATCGTAAAATTAAATTTATATATTTTGATGAGGCCACATAGAATGATATGTACGCTATATGAAACAAAATATTATTTCCTTTACAGACAATGTAAAGAACCTATTCAAAAAACTATGTGCGCTATGTACGCTATTTAGTAGCCTTCGCATCTGCAAGATCTGTAGCGTTACCGGATATTTTGTCTTCTATCAGTATTTTTTTTTTATTTATTATAAAATCAAAACATTCTGTAACATTACAGGTCTTACAGATATAATCAGAAAATAGAGCCATCAATTTATTCAAAATCTTTATATCACCCTTCATTTGTAATATTTTCATTCTTATCCCGTTTTTATTTTTCGTTATTTTAAACCATGAATACAAAAAGCCTTCCCTATTATTAGAACAGGAAAAATATATATGCGAATTTCAAATATACATAAAATCATATGAGAAGAAAAAAAATCCTCCATTAGAATTCCGTGGAACATACAGGCGATCAATTTAAATAATTTTCGTCGTTCCTTCCAGACGAACAAAAATTCCAACATTTGAAATTTCAACAAGACGAGACCAGGGTTGGGCTATTCGTGATTTTTATTTTAAATCAAAAAAATTAGATTTTTTTTTAACCATTTTCGAAAGCAGGAATTTATTAATTATTTTTATCTATCTATTATAAATGTAAATATATCATAGATAATTTGATATTTAATTTTGTCTTTTTGAATGCATTCGCGGTAGCATATCTTTAGAGACATATATATAAGAATGCCAAATTCGAACAAGCAAAAAGCGACGAAGTATTCGATTTAAATTTGAATTTAAAAATTATTCCAGTTTGTTTTTGATTTTTGCTTCTTTGTAGTCAATTTAGTCAGATGTTGAGACAGGCGACGTTAGCTCTTATTATTTAAATTTAGAACAAAACGGCTTTAGGTTCTAATTCTCGTTCTCTAATAATTTATCAATAAATCAACGTTTCGATAAACTGAACATACGTCTTCATCAAGAAAAAAAAAAACATAAAAAAAATTTACAATACAATATATTTTCCTAAATACATATATACAGCAATAGGACCGCGATCTTGAAAAATTGCAACAAAACAAAGCAGGATCACATACGTGTCAAAGTTGCTTCCAGAAACGTTTATTTGTATGTATATGAATGTTTGTTAAACAAATTTAGTTAAAAAAGTAATTAATTTAAATAGTTGATTAATATTTAAAAGATCAAATGATTAAAATTGTGATTTAAATCAAATGATTAAAATGAGCCCAACCCTGGACAATGTAGAAAGGACATGAGCAAGCTTAAGCGACCGCTTTCGTATAAGAAAAGACGATAGAAGAAGGAAAAGAAGAAAAATGAGCCAGGATGAAATATAGGCAGGACGACACAAGTGTGTATGTATATGTGTGTGGGCATATAGCCACTTACCTTAAACCCTTTGTACCATTCTTTGATGGTGCCCTCGTCATATCTGGTGTGGCTTTTCAGAAAATCCATATCCTCTTTCGACAATTTGTCCTTGCTGCCGAAACACCCCATTTTTCGACCACTTTCACCGCACCTGGACAGACATACATACAGAAAAATGTAGCAAATAAAAACGTTTGATAGCCGGCCAATTTATCTAATCTACTATTTTCGGGGGATACATTTGTAACATGAATTGAAATGCTTATAAGTATGTTTATTAAAAGTGTCATATTTCATTAGCAAAGTACCTAATGCACAATTTTCAAGATAATAATATAAATCAAAATTATTAATTAACGCAAAATTTTCTTTTGTTTCTAGAAGAATTCAAATAAATTATTATTAATTTCCAATTTAATTGGAAGTTTTGTACGAAATATATAATTTGTTTGACTACTGTTCATGTTATTGTTTTAAATTTCTTTTTCAATTTTATTTATTTTTGTACTAATTACTATGATTGTATTCTAACAAATTTACATATTATGAGGAATTATCTCCGCTTTGTAGTAATTATCAACATAAAAAAATAATTCCATTTTAATTCTTTTTGGAAGTGCCCTTGTGACCATTTTAGTTACGTGTTTTGTGTGTGTATGTAAAATCCACAGAAACACTAATTTTATAATAAAACTTTCATATATGACATTAAACATATTGTCAAGACATAACTACCTCATCAATCATCATCAAATAAAAATACACACACACATACACACATTCATTTAGTTTACACTAACCAAACATGTAACCATAAAATTAATCCAAATTCGCATCTCAATTAGGCTCCACTTCAAATATTACAACATGACATTAAGAGGCGATCTTCAATTCAAACAAGTGAATGTAGGCAAAACTGTCAAGGCGGAGCAAAACAAACGACAAACGTCGTATACCAGTCGAAACATAAACAACAAGCGACAGTCAACAGCCATCCATAGCTGCCATACGACTGTCAACTATTTTCCCATCTCCTAACCATTAAATATGACACGAAACGTAATGAAGCAAAACTAAAATCCCTCTTAGTAGTTGCATTAATTAAAATACTAATTACTCGAGAAGTAAATGACCGCAATCGTGTGGTTACGGCTGGTGTGTTGACTGAGGTTTTACTCGGTAGTTGAAGTGTATTTGTTAGGTCGCGACAGAGGCGTGCGTGCCTTAATTAACCGGTAGGGGTGAAATGAAAATTGCGTTGTTTCGAGAAAGGAGGGAGAACATGTTCTATGAGCGCACATACTGAAAACGTTATGGTTTTATCTAGATTGCGTTTGTTTTATGATGATTCAACCATTTCAGTGGTTCATAACCTTTTTCTACTAAATTTAACTTTAAATATATCAAGCTACGTGTTTTAGTAACATAGAACTGTGAATTAGAATAAGACCATCCAAGTTATTTCGATATTTATATGTGTTATTGAAAATTTTAATTAAAAAATTCTCCAGTTTAAATTTTTTACATACATTTTAATAAAGTTGTAATAAATATGGCGTGAATTCACTTTAAGAACGAAGCGTTATGAAAGAATAATAAAATAATTTGCAGCAACTTTACATTCAGATACAAATTTTGCTCGTTCAATTCATGTTAAATTTGAAAATTTTAATTTTTATCTGTCTTTGTTACAGTATATTTTATGTTCAAAGGTCTATTTTGTTATAATTTTAACAAATCAACTATTAAAAATAGTTCTTTTTAGATTTTTAATCCAGTAATTTTGATCCCTCTGTGATATTTACGCAGATTGCAGCATTATACCAATTACTTTGTTCTTAAAGAGAATAGACTGTAAAAAGACTATCAGGTAATACTAAGGAATATACAAACCCCTGGTTAAGAACCACTGAACTATTTCAAGTAGGTATTTTTGTATTTCGTGGAGTTGAATTTTAAGGTTAATTGCCTGGGAATGAAGGCGTAATTTACAATTTACGAGAACTTGTTTAAAAAGAGAAAAATATTGCTATTTCGTTTAATTATGGTTAGAGATTTTACATAAAAAAAATTGTGCCCTTTTAATAGCCTAAAATGTCACGAAATATTTATTTAAATATAAATGTAATTAAAGTTACTAGGGTTAATCAAAAAGTAAAACCTACAAACCTGCAATTGTAGACTATAATTTCCCAAACAATCCCCAAAATTAAATTTACAAAAGATTTTATGTATTATGTAGTATTATATATGTATTAAAATATTGAAAAATATCATACATTAGAATGCCTGTTACAATTTAACTGTACATTAAACAGAGTTATCTATGAACTGCGCAACTTTGCTATGATTTTCCTGCACAGTTAATACTGCACAGTTAAAACTGAAGTGTATAGCCCGCCTGTATCTGTACGGGCCTGAGTTTGAATCCCGCTTGAGGAATGGATATTTTTGATGTCTTTGTATCATCTAAAATACACTTTGAAACTTTAACAAATTTTGTATTTACCTAAAATCCTTAATAGCTATGATCAATTTGTGCGAATAATAATAATAATAAAAAAATATAATCTATTCAAGTGGGAAAATTATTTTAAATTTACCCAATTAATTTGCATTATTTCATTATTTTCTGTGCAAGTAAAATATGGTTTCGTAGATATTACTTTTATAGTTGGTACTCAATATTGGTATGTAAATGTAATTAAGATAAACGAAAGTCCGAAAGTTTTTATTTTTCATACGAGTACGATTCACAACAAAATTTATTTGTTACAAAAAAAAGCAGATAAAAAAGCTTGAAACAAAACGTACTCGATAGAGATAAGAAAAATTATCAACTAAAAAGTTCTAGTGCTTCTTGTGTTGTATAACCGGAGTGTGATATTTATAGCGAAACAGTTGAGAATCTAGATTGAAGATAGTCAACTGTCACTGTATTATTCTATTCTATGTGCTCGCATTGTTTTCTGTTTTTCTTATCGTAAATTTTCTTAAATTTGTTGTCCAAAGTTGTAGAAAACAATAGTAAATTATTTTGTTTGTAAAGTTATATTTATGTTTTATCAAACTATGTGTAATATAAATTTATCCCACTTCTGATTATGTTGAATACAAATATAGAATATAACTATATTAATGTATTAATTCTGGTGTACAATAATCGTTTTCATCATTTCACCTCGTTGTCGATTTTCTTCTAATATCAATTCTTCACTGTGCCAGTTTTCTTCCTGCCGTCGTCAATTCTCTTCTTCTACCCTATATATTATTTGTTATTATTTATCTCATTAACTGCGGATAATTTTCTTCATATCTTATCGCTTCAGAAACAAAACAAAAATTGGCAATAATTGCTTTATTCACAATATCCGCGTTTCAGTTTAGTTTCAACATCAGATCAATCATAACATAGGGTTTTGTTATATTAATAAAAGAAAGAAGTTTTGCTTATAAACATGTTTGTGTTTATATTTGCTTCGATGCCTATGTATTAGCTGACGATTTCATTTTAAACATAAAGAAGTGTCAGGTTACATAATATAAACAAACACTACATTCATTCCTTTTTAATGTACATAACAAAACAATCCATGTACAGTATATTTACAATAGCCGCATTTAAAAGGTTAAAAGAAATTATTGAATTAAATTATAATTTTTTTTTTATCATTAAGAATATTTTTCGCAATTTACTATTTTGTAGATTGATTATAACTTTTGCAACTTTCGCTAAAAAGATATAATATACGTCTTTCCGTAATATCTATGATAAACCAGAAAATGTCGAGAAAAATTTTCATCAAAAAGCAATTTCCTTCTTATTGAAAAAGAGTGTAAATCTGTTTTTCTCAAGTGAAAAACATTTGACGTGACAGTGAAAATTTTTCAAAGCACAAAGTGTTTTTTACTAAAGCGTTTACGCACGACGAAATTCATTATTTAAATTTTTCTTATATATGCATACGAAAATGCTTATTTTTATTTATAAGATTTTTCTTTTTAGTATTTTGTTTTTGTTCTGTAAATATTTAAAAAACTTTCTTTTGTTTTACAAAAATAGTAAAAAAAAATAAATTTAGCAATTATCTATAAAATTGAGGTTTTAAATTTATTTAGTACTGCTTAATCAATCAGTATTAAATAAATTATTTAGAATTATAAAATGCTTGTTGCTGCTCAAGGGTACTTTTGAAAAGTACTTTTCATTATTACACAGAAAAAATATCGTTAGATGATTTTTAGTAATGTTTTAATTGTTATATCTAAGAAATTGATTATTTTCTGCAAACCATATTAAATAAAACATCTAATTTAAGAGTAGATGAATATGTTTAGAATACATTGAATTTATAGAATTTTCTGGACTGGAATGCCGTGGTCAATCTATTCTTGTCGCAGACGTTTCGCCATACATCGCAGATGACATTCTCAGTGTTTGATGACTGAATGACAATTTCTGCTCCGCAATCTTGTACATATACCTGTACCCCTATCATCTTCTACAGGTGCCGTTACGCCATTAGCCGATTTTGGCTCCCAGAATGGCCCTGATCGGCATACAAGCCCTGAATATTCTATAAATTTAATTGCTACTTGCTAGTTTCTTATTTTTTTCTTTATAGTGAAATTTTAAAATATCTTTTATATTTATTACACTCGTTATTGGCTTATTTTTTATATACATATACGCCTTTGTATTAGTTTTTGAATTGTAAACTATCAAATAATCAGACAAATAGATAAACATCACTTTATTTTTATAATATGATAAAAAATTATATATTCAAATATTAAATAATTAGAATTTGTATCGCAGTTAATAGAAAATTATTTAATTCAATACGTTCTCTCTTTAAAATTAAATTCCTACATAATTATATACGCGAACTTGTACAAACGAAATAAATATCACAAGAGACTAACGGGCCACAAATTTTCAAAGACAAGATCCGGAAATACATAAGTCGTAGTATGCCATGATAATTATATTTTATCGTTGGTAGATTTTCCTCTTTATTTCCCACTTTCGTATCATATATATATATATATATAAATTTATTTACTTCCCGCGTAGTTCAAGCTATATAACTTTAGCATTGATTTTCTACACGCCCAGTATTTGAAAACAGAGTCTATTTCACTTCACCTGTCTGCTGGTCTTTATCAGAAATGTTATATATATATATATATATATATATATATATATATATATATATATATTCTGCGGTCGTGTTTTTATTTTTGCACTTCTTTAGCTCGGGCATCGAACATCAATCAAAATGGCCGACATGAAATGTTACTTTCACTGATATATTGATATGTCATTAATGGCATTTATCTAACAGAGTTTCGAAGCTAATTGATTGAGGTTATGTATTCATTTGTAGATTTTTTTACTTTGATGTAATAAATAAATATCTCTAAATTTGAATTGTATTTAATATCTGTTTTATTTACAATATAAACTGTTTATATAATGACACAATGGTATTTGCTAATCAATGCAAAATGTTTTAAATAGATTTCAAAATGAAAGCTGAATAATTAAAAATGCTTTTTAATCAATATAAATATTAAAATAAAACAACTTCAGGTTATAGTTCTGTATTTGTATATTATTTCCTAATAAAGACGAACGTTGAGTTCGTCGAAACGTCGATTATTAATTTATGTAGACTAGTTTTATGTTGTTAGTAATTAGTAACAGTAATGACGAAACTGCACACAAATATTGTCATAGCAACTTGTCACGTCACATAAATCAATAAAACTATAATGAAAAAAAATCTGTATAATAATATGTATGTATAATAAATAACCAACGACAAATTTCAGTATAGTCGTAGACAAAACATATAAATTATTTTTTCTTATATGCTATAAATAAAGTACTAAACTTGAAAATTTATTAAACAAAATTAAAATTATACTCAAAACTATAATTTACCATAAAATCCACAAAATAATTGCAACAAAATAAAAAATAAAATAAAAAATAAAAATAAATATAAAAAATAAGTACTCTAGAAAGATAAATCGCTGTTATCAATTTAAAATCAGAAAATGATTAATTATAAAAATATTTATTAAACCACCTTTAGCACAACCATCCATAATTTATAACACATTTCAACCCTAGCAGTGTATAGAAATACAAAACAATAAAAAATAAAGTCGTGCAGTATCGATTTTTAATAAAGTTATTTTTGCACCTCTGTGAAAGAAAAAAAAAGTACGACGTTGCTTTTTTTTGTAAATAATGACAGGAAATTAATCAGAACCATTGACGCTGTTAACCTAACCTAAAAAAAAAGGCCAACGCGTTGCAGTCACGAATAGGTGGTCGGTGAAACAGGAATTTTTGTAATCAATACCTGGATTTTTTTTGAAGGTACCACCATAACAATGGAATAATGGCAAAGAAATTTACTTCATTTAGACTTTTGGAAACGTGCGTAACCTACAAACGGAATGTGGGATATTGTATTAATACAAAATGAAAGAAAATAACAAAAGTTAGAACTCGACAAAGTCATATTTTATTCACTTGTTTACTGGATAAAAATTATCCAATAATGTCAAAAACAAAAGTATTTTATGATAAAATTAATTCTACTAGGATAATAAAATAAAATAATTCTGTAAAAAAATTTCGGAACTCATCATATTAAAATAAAACGGCTTTAAGTTGTAGTTCTGTATTAATATGTATTAATGATCGACGTTTCGATAAACTCAACATCCGTCTCTATCAGGAAAAATGATACAAATGATATTTACTAACAGAACATGCATTAGAATATCTTCATAATGTAAAATTTGAAGATACTGTAATAGTTGCAAGATCAATCAATATTAACAGCAGATTGATAAGAGAATCAATAGAAATTTATAAAAAAAAAAGATAACATCAATCAATAAAAATTTATAAATTTTATGATCTAGTAATTTGGTTATCTAGTAACTTGTTTGTATGTTCTGTTATTTACTGTAAATGTCATTTGTATCATTTTTTTCCTGATAAAGATGTACGTTGTACATTATTCGATTATTAATAAATATTAATACAGAACTATAACCTAAAACCGTTTTATTTTAAAATAATAATGTTCAAATTCTACAAATAAGATGGCCTAATCTCTATGAATTTAACAAAAAAATTTATAAAAAAAAAAATAAAAAATTATTAATAGAAATTACAAAAAACTAGATTGCAATGCAAATGTTCTAAAAGATTCATAAATTACATTACGCTATTTTAAACAGACTAGAAAAATATTTTAAAATCCACATCGATATGAAATTAACTCAATAAAATTACATAGTTATTAAAATAAAACAACAGTGTTTTGATTAAATTCTAAATCAATTTTCTGAACAAATTAAACAGAAGATTCCATATCCAATTTGAAAATTTAAATCGAAATAAAATAATTTCCATCAACCCGACTTAATTGATTTTTGTTTTACGTTCATTAGAAAAATTAATGCCCTGTAATTAAAGTGATTAATTCTAGACATAATTTTTTACGTGACGATATTTTACAGAGATCGGAAAAAACATGGTTAACGATAATTAAAAATTTGATGAAAGTACCATATTTTAATGTTCTTCTTATTAAAGAAATATTTATTATGATGTATCTCAATTAGGGCTGGAGAAAATTTCAATACATCGATAATTTATTGATATATATATATATATATATATATATATATATATATATATATATATATATATATATATATATATATCTATATATCGATAATTGATATTAAAAATAAAAATTATCGATAATTGATATTAAAAATAAAAATTATCGATAATTGATATTAAAAATAAAAATTATCGATATTTTAATGTCTGAGCAAATTTAAGATTGATGAAATTCTAATTTAAGACAAAAATATTTGAGATTCTTCTCACATATGGATGAGGTAAGTAACCAAAATTCACTAATTCTAGTAAAATATTCTGTAAAAATTGAAACATTATTAAAATTTTACTTTTTAATTTTAATTAAACTATTAATGTAAAGACAAACTGATATATTGTTTATTTTACTTATTCATTGATATAAGTCAAATTTTTCATTGAATATACAAATATTTAAATTGAATCTGTATATATCGATAGCTTTTTAAACATCAAATATCGATATTTCAACCTCTAATCTCAATACTTCATTACAATATAATAAGTATTTTTTCTATTTCTGTTAAATAATATAGTCATTATATACACAGTAAAAATAATTGTAAATTTACCAAGAACGTATAATATTACAATATAAGTTAGTGAAATTGCTATGATTATCAATGTAAATTTACAATTATTTTGTTTAAGTATACGTTTCTTCATAATTAATATTATTCATAAATCGCTCTATAACAATTTCTTAACCAAACAATTTCGTAACATAGTAAAAAATCTTTCACAGCTCATTGTATTAAAATAATAATAATTTTGTAAGTTTATTACTTAACAGTTTGTGGGCAACCACAATATTGCACTTAAAATATCTGAAGTTAGCGCTGTTGCTAAAATATCGTGCAATTATCAAATTACATTATTATTTTTAAATGTCATTTATGTTAAATTGTAAAATGCAGTTTTCTATTGCATAGTCGTAAAAAAGTATATTATGCGATTCCCAAGTAATGATTATTACTCATTCAGATAAATTATAATACTAGTCTGTGATTTTTGTCATTAACTTTATCCACATGAATAACAAAGATCATTACACTCTCCTTAAATACAAGTAACTAAATCACAATTTATTTTAAATAATTAATTAATTAAAGAAAGCCACATTTTATATAACTCAGTGAGCTTCGCATATTTCTGATTGATATAACAAAAAAGCTATCACAGATTTGAATGTATGTAAATCCTTTGGGAATGTATAATTCTGATGCTATTCAGGATAAAAAAGGTTCCTTGCAAAGGACGAAACTAAAATCCGATCAACTGTTGCCAATCCATTGACTCTTTGGACTAGAAACCGATGTTCTTCACACACAAACACACATACACATACAAAAAAAAACTTTTATGATACATCAGAACTCGCAAAGCTTCAATCGATTACAAAATTAGACATTCAAGTTTCATTGTTAAAAGGTTAGGTGTCCGGAAAAAAAGATATCTTTTATATAATTCTATTTTTAAGTCTGGTTATTATTAGTTCTTTTAAGTGATATATATAAAAACTTGCCCCTATATTCACAAACCCTTTTAACAAACTTTTCAGCCAAAGATACTTTTTGATGTGTATTATTATTATTATTAATTATTTATTATTATTTTTACAAACTCTCTGTTTTTAACTAAAAAAATATCAAATATAATAAAAACAATATAGTGTCCGCTAAAGTCATATGAAAAAAAATAATTTATTTTTTGAAAATTATTATTACAAGACTTTTTGGCGCTTGTCTAAAAACTAAAAATACATTAGCCGGAAGTACCAATATCACTTCCTGCATATTTCAAAACTTACTCGATTTGTCAAAATTTTGAAAAAAGTTATTTTAAAAAAAAGTTTTATAATTTTTTCATTATATATATTTTCATTCAATTTATCAACAAATAATATTATTAAAAATTATACAAATATCACTCAAATTAACAAATTTATATAAAGAAAATATATTTTCAATATTAATTAAAGAAAATTTTATACTTCTAATTAACAACAAACACACTTTACATACTAAGCAATAGTAAGCAATAATTGCAATATTACTACAAACCACGGTAATATACAGTTTCTTTATTAGGCTAAACGATAATGTAAGAGTAATAAACGTCTTTGCCATATATACTTTCGAGAAATTCATTTAGATCTAGAAACTTTAATGCAATACAGAAAACACTATTTGCTGTTAACGGGTTGCAAAAACTAATTATGTACACATGCGCTCATGTTGTTATACCTGACATTCAAGCCATCGTAATTATAATAAAACGTGAGATGGCATACTTGATCCAATTGAAGAAAAGAGAAAAACATTTAGCTGATACGTAAAAGAGTTTGTATTTCACCAAAAGTAAACTACTTGTAATACGACGATTGCCTTTTATATTTCGAGATTAGAAAACAAAAATAAATATTTATCATTGAAAATGTCTTTATCGTTCTTTAAAAGATTCTCCATAAAGATCAGTACACTTTTGCAAGTAGTTAAATCAATTTTCGATGCACTTTTTCCATTTCGATTTAAGTACCTTCAAAACTTGCATTTTAAACGCATCAACCGCTTTTTCAAAGGTCGAAAAACGTTGACATCACAATTTATTTTTGATATGCGGAAATAAAAGGACGTAATTGGGTACCTACTCAGAACTATTCGGCGGATGACCTATCAAATCGACGTTTTGAGTGCTCAAACTTTAAGATAGAGACGTCAGTTGCCAGATGGCACCACTAGGGTTGACCAATCCCGAACTATAAAGAAATATGATTGTATAATGATGTTGTTTCAAATAACAATAATATTAATATATTTTGTCATTCATTAAAATAAATTTAAAAATAAATTCAATCTAAATATTTCATACTTTTTTTTATTTAGTTTGTTTCTTATAAACATTCAAATTTTCATTTCTTTTATTATAAAAAAAAAAAAAAAAACGGCTTTAGGTTCATTAATAATCGATGTTTCGACGTCCGTCAAAAATATATCTTTTTTTGATATTTTAATATAATGAGTTATGAAAGATTTTTGACTATGTGTTTTATTAGTTTTGAATTTTATATGATTAATATTTTTGTTTGAAACAGCGTGCATGTTAAATATATACATTACTGACAAGTCAAATATAAACTTTCACAAAATTCAACGCGATCTCTTTATTAATTCAAGTTGACGATACTTCAACAAAGCATTCACTCCTTGTGACGTACGCAAAAACAAAAACGTTGTTACGAGTATTATTATTATGCGCTAACAATGTATATTTAATGCATTCTGATCTACATAATACGACAGTTGATATGTGTTACATGGTTTCATTGCATCACTGGAATCAAGGGTGCGTCCCAGTCTTCTGTATGCAAAAGAAGTACAATTTACGACATATTGTCTCGACCCAAAACGCCTTCAAACCATCCGATATTTGTAAATTTTGCACGTTTCGCTGACTGACTTAAGTGAAATTTAATTATTACACAATCACCTTTTTCAACGCTACCATCATAAACGTTATTTATAGCTTATTAAAAGATAATAAATTTATATTGATTTAGACCAAATTTATTAGTTAATTGATATAAATTTGAAATTACAATTGCCCTAGAAGCAATATTTAACATAAAAAGGAAGTTTATTTTAATTTTAATTTATAATGTTAAAAATAATAAAGATTTTATGATAAAACTTTTTCGGTTTACATATTTTTAGATATGAAACATAATTATTATAAATTTAGAAAGAAAAATTATGAATGTGCACTGTTTTAATTTGCATATTTTTACGTGACCGGTATTTTAACGTTAGTTTACGAGCTGTGTATAAAATATGACGTTAAATATAACGAAAACGTATACAATATTCTCTCTTATCGTTGAATAATTATAGATTTTTACGTAAATAGTTTATATTATATACCTACTACATATTGCTTATATACCTATAATAATGACATTTCACTGTTTAATTATTTAATAAATAACTAATTTTTTAAAGCATGTAAACAAAATAAGTATTTTTAATTGCATGAGCAAATATTTGGTAAGAATAAAAGAGCATGTATGAGAGGTATGTGGTATGTGGTTAAATCAAAAGTTACATGTGTTTGTGCCACACTCTCATGAATGCATTGTATGATTGTATTTAATAATATTCATTCGTTTAGGGTTTAATTTAATTATAAATAAAAAAACAAATATTACTGTTCGGTGAACCCTCGTACACACAAATATTAAAATTCACGAAAAATAATTATTTAATTAATTCAAAGAATAAATAGAGCAACTGCATTAATCTCATTATTAAACTTTAATCTTAACAATATCCTAGTTAGCTGTGATTTCATCGTCTTCATCATCGAGAATATTAAAACACAACTTGAAACGCGAAAATTGCAACAATTTTACAAGTTTCTTTCATATTTCGCAAAACTTCGCTCAAATGCAATTAGCTAATTAAGAAGTTTTAGACGCGAGATGCAATAAGTACGAATATTATCTTTGATATGAGACTTTTATGAATATTAAATGGTACTATAAATATGGCAGATGAAAAAGTTTAGTGGGATAATAAATAAAACATAAACTTTAATATGCTGTTTACAAAAATTTGGAATTATGAACTTGTGAAAAATGTAAATCAGAAGCATGGTTAAAAATAGAATCCAGGTAACGGTGGTTAAATTCAAAATGTAAATTTGGAAAAAAAGAGACATGATCCACAAAGTTGCTACAAGTGATGTTTTCATTTATATTCCAATGAAATTAATTTTCTAATAATTTTAGGATATAGTTCTGTATTAATTTTTATTAATAATCGACGTTTCAACGTCATCATTAGGAAAAAATTACACAAATGACATTATAGTAATGCCATTTGTGTAATTTTTACCTGATGATGATGTACGTTTAATAAGTCGATTATTAATAAAAATTAATATAATTAATGGTCGACAGTTTAACTTTGTGAAACTCTTTGATAGATAAAAGGTTTTCAATGATACACATTTTTGTTAAATTTCACTAAACTTTAAGTCTGTTAACGAATTAAAGTTTAGTGAAATTTAACAAAAATGTGTATCATTGAAAACCTTTTATCAATAAAAATTAATACAGATCTATATCCAAAAGACGTTTTATTTTAATGCCCGTGTCCCACTGTAAAATTTTTTATAAAAACTTTTTATAAAATTTTTTATAAAAACGGTATGACGTCACCCACTATAAAAATTATTTTAAGGTATGTCCCACTGTCAATTTTTTTTATAAAAATTTTTATAAAAATTGATCAGCTGTTTGATGCAATACTGAAAAGTGAGGTTGATGTTGTGAGATTGGTGTTTAAAAGGTTGGTGCTTAAAACTTTAAAAACTTTTGAAAAAGTGTGCTATTTTATTATTTTTTATCATGGAAAGTTTAAATACAAACCAACATTTACTAGTGAGTGCGGTT
The DNA here is from genome assembly GCA_963966155.1 of Clivina fossor. Taxonomy (NCBI): domain Eukaryota; kingdom Metazoa; phylum Arthropoda; class Insecta; order Coleoptera; family Carabidae; genus Clivina; species Clivina fossor. Next base: position 15,010,457 of record OZ014560.1, read on the forward strand.
ATCATAGGTTTAATTGGATATGTTTTGGTTAGAAGTTTCGCGCGGCAATTCAAATCTCTAGAAGTTTGACGGGCCGTTCAACATCCAATCAAATGCTTGTTTTCGTCAAAATTATAGAAACGGTTCTATTTCAGAAGTTTTTATAAAAACATTTTACGTGACGTCATTAAAATAGAGACACCATAAAAATATTTTACCGTGACGTTATTTTTATAAAACTACGCGCTGTCACACTGTAAAAATTCTTTTTATAAAAATTTTTATAAAATTTTTATAAAAATTTTTACAGTGGGACACGGGTTTAATATAATGAGTTCTAAAAATTTTTTTACTATATTATTAATTTTGTTATTAAATCTTTGTTATTATTTTCGATATTCATGATTCACAAGCTCTTTTTATTTTATTATCAATATGAACTAAAATCTGGCTTCCTTCGATTAATAATTTATAGCATTGTTTGGTTACCTAGTTACTTGTATCTAATGATACAAGTAATGATGTCACACTATACATTTTTCTATATAAATATTTATATAGTTTTCTATACAAAATTATATATATATATAGAAAATATACAAAATTAATATATTTCACACAATACAGAATAAAATATACAGACGCATGCGCAATGATATTTTACAGTTTGACAATTTATTTATATTTAATCTGAAAACTGCATATTCATCAATAACAATATTTACTACTTCAATTAAATAAAAAATTAAAAAAAAAAACTGTACACGTAAATATGAATTGATGATTAGATAATCTAAATAAAAATTTAATGAACATCAATGCGCATTCGATTTCGCGTCGAAAATACATAAAAAATAGGACGTGTTCTAAATTTATACATTTTTCTATATAGACTGTCCCGGACAAACTAAGCGTGTATATAAAATATTCTGTACATACCTACTGTAAATATTGAATCATGTAATACGTAAATTTTGTTTGTACAGAAAACTATAAATTTTTTTGTATACAAAAATGCATTAGTTCACTGGGATTAAGTGGAAATTAAAATATTTGTAAAACTATCAATTGATTAAGTTAAAGATAGAAAATTTCCAATTATAAATCAATACATTTAAATAATAATTAAAGTATTGAATATATTTCATTAAAATTCGACGTTACAATTCAGTAAACATGAATCATCATTAGGAAAATAAAAACTACAAAACTTTAACTTAAAGTCTTTTAATTATAATAAAGTGAGTTTTAAAAATTTAAACGTAAAATACTTTCAAAGAATTATTTCACAATTTCCTTTAATTTCCAACTAATAAAACTTCAATAACATTCATATAAAATATAAATATAATAAATAACTTCATTTATTTCTAAATTTAAGTGCAAAAATCTTTAAAACACTATTAATTACAATAATAAGGAAATCCTGCTGCAATGATTCTAAAAAAAATTTAGCGGTTTTGAATCCTGCAACGCTAGCACAATACCGGGTATAAAAATAAAAGAAAATCTGCACGTAATCTTTTCCCCAGCTGTTACACGAAAACTTTGAAGATTTTCTCGTGCGGAAAAAGTTTGCGGGCACTCTGCAGTTACGGCGCGGCGGTTTACCGTTACGACAAAACATATATGCAAATCGTCAAACAAGCGTAAAACAGAGTAGAAAGCCGTTACGGCACACACAAAATCCCGCATTGCTTTCGACCAAAGACAAAATGCAAATAAAAATACGAGTGCTGCTTTTATGTCATACAATAAAAATAATATGGTATTACTACATTATATGTCTGCGATGAAAATCGCAGAGAAAGATTATATTTTTTTATGTATCTGAAATATAGGTTATTTTTTTTTATCAATTTTATCCGAAAATACAAAATGTTCGATTTTATTTTACATATTTTAGCAACACTTGTTCTAGAAATTCTTCAAAACAATTTTCATATATTTTTTGTACGACTATTAACAAAACTGTACTTTACTTCACAATTTTTTTTTGAATGTGTTTATGATAATAGTAAAAAAGAAAATAGTATATTATGTTATGAAGAAAAAAAAGCGATCTATTGTGGTCGAGACCAAACCGAAGCTAAATCATCTCAACGAAATATAAAAAGAACATTCTGCTCCGCGTGACATGAGGTAATATTTATTTTTAATATATTTCTAATTATAATTTTTCTTTCAATTAAATAAACTAAAATTCTACCTGAAAACCTAAAATATTACCCAACTGTAACTCTATCCCAGTTCTAAAACCCATTTCATAAATCCCCAACGAAGCTTGAAACAATTTCTCATAAACAAAATTCCTGCACAAGAAAATCTTTTCAAAAATACACAAAAAAAAATAGGCTGAAAAAAACCCCTGCTCATACATACTGACGAGCAGACCACCACAGCACATTCACTTGTTTGCAGCCCTGAATACATAACCAACCGCAAGGCTAACTTGGATTTTCTTTTGAGCCCAAATGCGTTAGATCTTTTGACGGACTATGGAAACAGCTGAATATCGCGAGGGAGTAACCGGGTTTTAATCAGAAATCCACCGTTTCTGAACTGTATTTACATACATACCGGAACCTTCCTTCAAAATATCACGCACTCTCTCCAACATTAGCATGTAAATGGATGGTGAATTATCTGGCTGCCCTTGTTCAATGCATTGATTATGACGGGTGGGTATGGAGACGGTATGTGACGTTCTTGTTTTGCTTGGAATAACGGAATAACGTGATATTTGTAACGCCCTGTAAACTAAATTTATGGAGTATGTTTCTTCATCTTAATTGCAAGGGTGACGTGATTGAAACTTTATGTATAAGATTTATACAATAATAATTATTTTGTTATTGAAATTTTACGAATATGTATAATTAATTTTAGCAATAGTTTTCATAATTATTTTGATAATTTCATTTCCATAATTATTATTTTCATATTATTTTAATATATTTCATTTAAACTATACAAGAATAGTGTAATCTTCAGGCTTTCACGGCCGGTAACCAATGAATTTATAGAATTTTCTGGGCTGGTATGCCATATTCTCACTTTCCTACTAATCACAAAATTAGTTATATATTGTGATCGTACAGCTATTGGTTCTGAACTGTACTATTATAAAAACATAATACAAATATAAAATAAAACTTCATGGTGTAAAATTTGAAGATACTGTAATAATTAACCTATCAATATTAACAGCAGATTAATAAGAGAAGTAATTGAAATTTATAAGGAAAAAGACAACATCAATCACTGTGAAGACATCGAGTTAAATAAAATTTGACTTCCATTAATTAAAATTCTATAAAATTTTATGATTTAATACCACTTATTTGTTACCTAGTAACTCGTTTCTTTGTATTGTTATTTACTGTAATGTCATTTGCATCAGTTTTCCTGATGAAGACGAATATTAAGTTTTGTCGAAAAGTTGATTATAAATAAATTTTAATACAGAACTTGAACCTAAAGCAATTTTATTTTATATAATAAGTTCTGTAAGATCTTTTACTATGTTATAATAAAAATATGCTTAGAAGATATTTTAATTTTACAATTTTTGCCTGCAATAAAATCAACAACTGATAAAACTAAAATCGTACATTTCTTAGTATAGAGTTTAATTTAAAACCACTAGCTCAGCTCTAAAACATAACACTAATTATATGATAAATAAATAATCTGAATGATCCTTTACTTTTTAAAAAAAAATTTACAATAAAATATGGGCTACATAATATATTTCTCAAATGTAAAGAATTACAATACAAAAGAATAAATTCTATACTGTTTATATACCGGGTGTCTACTTTTTTTTTGTTACATAGGGAATAAAATGCTAAAATTTTCATTTGGTGATAAATTTTCCCCTAATTATTATAGAACAAAAGTACAAATACAAAAGTTGTTTAGAATTCAAAAATGCATCAAATGATGCCAAATTTATCAATATAGGATGTTCTGATCAAGAATTAGAAGCAAATTAAAATTTCCATTTTTGCGCTCTTTACATCAAAGTGCCACGGAAATTAAACAAATAATTTCATTTCTTCTGGAGTTTGAGTTTGACAGATCGTATTTATTTTATTGTTACGTTCTGTATTATTATTATTATTATTATTATTATTATTATTATTATTATTATTATTGAAAATAATGAATAAACTTAATGTAAATGAAAAGCTATTAAGTATAAAAAGTATTAAGTATTTATTATTTATTACAATGAAAGGGTATTTTACTCGGCTGTACACTACGTACTAGCTGTGGTTTTAAATTGTGAATGTCTCCATTATAATTTTAAGTAATTGTTTAATTTATTTATTAACTTCAAGTTATAAAAACAATACATTTGAATTAGATGACTGGCATTATGCCTAATATATTTATTATAATAATTTAAACTTATCCCTGAGGATGCTGTAAGTTGTACAGTGAAACGTCGGATAAGAGTTTAATAAATAGTAAATAGCTGAACTCCGTAAAACTTTCTTTATTTATTACAATATTCAATATACCTATAAAACAGAAAAATTCATGAATACAAGATATAGGAGAACAAAAACGAAACTAACAATTTAAATTAAATGTTCAAATAAATCGCCATTAACTGCCAAACAATAACCTAATCTGTTATAAAATTCGTGACGTACAGAGCTTAATTGTGTTTGTGTTATATTATTGCACTCTTCAACAATGGCATTTTTCAAATCAACAAGATTTTTGATATGTCGTTTATAAATTTTCTCCTTCAAATATGGCCATAAAAAGAAATCGCACGGTGCTAAATCGGGCGATCTAGCTGGCCAATTAATTGGACCACCTCTACCAATCCATGAATTTGGAAAACATTGATCCAAATATAATTTAATGTTGCAGCTGTAATGTGCCGGACATCCGTCTTGTTGATACCAGACAACATTATCTTGAGTTGCACACTCTTCTAACTGCGGACCAATATGATTTTGCAACATATCCAAATATTTTTCGTTGTTTAAATTATTATCAATAAAAAATGGCCCAATTATACACCTGCCAAAAATTCCAGCCCATACATTAACTTTTTCTGGATATTGGGTACGTGTTGCTACCATTAAATGAGGATTTGTTTGGCTCCATATTCTAAAGTTTTGTGTATTAGGTTCGCCGTGTAAAGTAAACGTAGACTCGTCAGTAAAACAAATAGATTTCAAGAAGTTTCTGTCTAAATTGGATTTTTCCATAATAATGTTACTAAATTCGCTTCTAGCCATTTTATCCGCTTCAAATATCTCTTGGTGCGTGGAATATTTATAAGAATGATATTTTTCATTTTTTAGTACCTTATGTATTGTTGAAGGATGCAAATTTAATTCAGCACCAAGTTGACGCACACTAACATTTGGGTTTTCCGTTACACACAAAAGTATATTCAATGTATTTTCTTTAATTGCATTTTGATTTAAATTCTCCTCCTGATCTTCTGCGTTGATTTTTCTACAATTTTTACAACGTTTTAACACACTTCCAGTTTCTTCGAATTGTTTAATTATCCTACGAATAGTCATAGCGGAAGGTATGGGACGGTTTTCAAAGAAAGCGCTGAATAAATCTCTTACTCGTCGTATCGAATTTCCAGTAAAATACCATTTTACGCACTGAACTTTTTCATTTACCTTAAGTTTATTCATTATTTTCAATAATAATGATAATAATACAGAACGTAACAATAAAATAAATACGATCTGTCAAACTCAAACTCCAGAAGAAATGAAATTATTTGTTTAATTTCCATGGCACTTTGATGTAAAGAGCGCAAAAATGGAAATTTTAATTTGCTTCTAATTCTTGATCGGAACATCCTATATTCATAAATTTGGCATCATTTGATGCATTTTTGAATTCTAAACAACTTTTGTATTTGTACTTTTGTTCTATAATAATTAGGGGAAAATTTATCACCAAATGAAAATTTTAGCATTGTATTCCCTATGTAACAAAAAAAAAGTAGACACCCGGTATAAAAGTCATGAATAGGAAACATCATATTATCCCCAAATATCCTGCAGCATCAGCAACGTCATGAAAAATAACAAACGACATTCCCTAACCATTTATAATCGCATACTTCTGACAAATTTGTGTACTTCACATCCATTTATCACATCTATTAAGTAAGATTTATCTTCCACATCTCGTAGCGAATATAAACTGTAAGTAAATAACGTTTCCACTTTGGTAAACGTGCACTGCCGATAAATAAATACAAATTTTAATTAAAAATGCACATGTAACATAATGCGTCACATCACGAATATGTGCGCATCGAATGATATCATTTAAATGTCATCATCTGCTAAACTAAAACTACGAAACGCTACAAATGCAAATCATGTCCAATTAATTATTAGTAGAGCATTAATTACGAAACATCGCTCAACTAATAATGTTCATCTACAATTGTACGAAGTTCTGCTTACATTGCAAATGATAAAGCAAATATGTTATACGACTTTGATGTTTTAACACTAGATTTTTAATTAAATTTTTTAGTAAATTTTTGAATATCTGATTTATTCAGCAACACGAATTCTATAGTAAAAAATCTTTCAGAATTCATTCGTTTTATTTTAGAAAATCTATTTTTTCAGTACTAAGCCTAAAAAGTATTAGTACGTATACTATATAGTACATAAAAGTATATCCATTTAGAACTCTAAAATTGTCAACAAAATAATCATATTCTTTAAGTTTGAATACATAATAAATTTTACCCATTTTCGTAAAATTATACAAAGTAAAAATCTGTAAAACTTTTCATGTTTCTGGGTAAAAAATTGCAATATTTATATGTATAAATTACACATTATCACAAGTTGTATTTTTTACATTCTTTCCTGTGTAATTTATACTCTATTTTAATGTGTTCCAAATAAAATACTGGATAGTATTAAATAGAAGTATTTAGAAATACCTAGAAATATTTCCAACAAAAATAAGTAAATTTTCAAATAAATTTACGCGGCTCAGTAATACAGGCGAGTATAAATTATATTTATTTAATTTTTTAATCAGTAACATTTCTTGTAAGTTCACTATGTAAATACTAATTCCGTACTCACAAAATGATCCTCATAATTCCAGTAAGTATTTTTTTTTGTAGACCATTAAACTTTTAATATGAAGAATATTACGTCATTTTACTTACATATTTCTAAGTAAACCTTGAGAACCTTGTTAAAGTTCCAACTCGTAAAAAAAATATTACCTATTTATTTCGTCATATAGTGCCGAATTTTTGCGACATACTTTAATATTTTTTGATTATAAAAACACATATCAAATGTTAAAAAAAAACTATTTTAAATAAAGCATAAACCAAAGACGTTCAAATCATTCTGAATCTGCAAACTAGTTGAATATTCCTAACGCATCCACTATCATTACAATTCTTCTTCCTTTTCGAGAATTCTCGGTGTAAACACAAACACAGCCATCAGTAAACAAAATTCCTACTAGATGCAAACTCCGGCCCGTTAACAATTTAGCGTAACGTGCAACTAATACAATTCCGTTATCCATCCGTTAAGCGACTCGAAATGTCTGACTGAAACGGACAAATAAAGATTTACTAGATGGCGAAACTCTGTACGTGCAGAACTGACGAGGTGAAAATTTCATTCTGACGATGATTGAAATGGAATTTTGCTGTTAACATCATGAGCAGTGAATTGTAAATGCTAAAGATAAAAGCAGCGATATGAAACATGTTTTTGCATTGTTAATTATTATAATTATGATTAATATTACTATTGTTTGTTTATAAAATAATTGGGGGGGAAATTTTAAAAAAATTACATATACATTTTCATTGGAATGTGATTTTCTATTATATTATTAATATTATACCCAACAATAATTTTATAATTTTCTTGAATTTTCCTATTGTAGTACATATTCTTTAGAAAAATATAAGAATACCTCATATACCGAGAGTAATTCATCTCAAAAATTATTGCGCTACTAACATGTACAAAATGATTCATTACAGTAAAAAAAAAAAACAACGTTTTTACGTATAAAAATAAATAATAAAGTAGTAAATTTAATAAAATTATAATTATTTTTAATTGTAAACCACGCTATTCCTATATATTTAAATAATTATATTAATTAAATAAAAAACACAAATAATAATTTTGAGAAACACAATTTACATAGATTCAAGTGTGATAACATATTATGCTAGTAAGTATTTGAATTATTTCCAATATTCTTAAAATGCGTCACAACATAACAAACAAATAAACAAAAATTTTCGTCAATAACATTTACAACTAATATGAAATCAATACTATTTTTAACTAATACACAATTGTAGTATTTACTTATCGGTCTATATCCAGACTTCTATAAATAAAATAAATTATTTTTGTTATTAAAATATAGAAATATTGACACATATTTCTACGTCTATCATTACTATAAAATTGTTTTCAAGTAAAATTTAATAAAAATTTTAACTACTACGCACTTTAACGCGTCGTTTCTCTAGAGAATTATGCATCGTGTCACACGGGCCTTAGGCAATAACAAGTAGATACCTCAGATTAATAAATAATGGTCATGTTTAAATTATCGGTGTTTTATTTTTGAAAATTTATTACCGTAACTTATAATACTAAAAAATAATAACAGAAAATCGTTGAAAATCTATAAATATACACCAAAAACATTTCCAACGAAAACTACAATATAAATTTCATAAATCAATAAATCTATATTTCGCTCAAATCAAAACTTTCCAGCGCAATTGTAGTAACCTCGCAACTCAATCAAACTTCGTCTATTTTCCATTCAGCAAAAAAAAAAAAAACTTCTCTGTGCCTTAACAAGTTAAAATAAAACCAACGCTGTTAACCACAATAATAAAATACCTCCGAACCAATGAGGAAAAGTCTTTTCTGTGCACCAGTAAAACCGAATTGATTTGTACGGCACACGCCATTTCGATTCGTACAAAACTCCGAACGAATAACAATGAAGCTGGAGGAAAAATTTACAGAGAGAAAAAGCAGCAAGAAATAAGGTAAGAAGTAGAATAAGTAATCCGTGACATGGATTAATAAAACGTAAAACGAATCAGACACTAGTTCTACCTTTAAAGGATACGGTGTTTCTTGGCCTAACAAGTTATTTTTCAGTAAGGTACAGTAGTGAACATAGAATACATAATACTTCAACTGTACACTAAAAATAATTGTTTAATTTTAATATCATAAATATTAGGCCACTCGAGTTAGTGTAAATTTAGTAAAACTTCAACACGATATATTTTTTACCAAAGTCAGAATTTAATAGAAAATGCTTTTTCACCAATTTGGATCTATTCGATTCTGTAAGACCTACAATGTTATAGTATGTTTTATCTTTTTCTAGATAACAGATTTTTTTTCGTTTAATTGAAAAAAAGACAACTGTCTCGCTATAGTTCTTACAGATGTGAATCGAATAGACCTATAACTAGTGCTGTTTATTTACAGTAAAGCAATGAACTCCATTTGGAAACTTAATCTCTCCAGTTTTTTTTTTGTTAATGTGTAATAAATGATATATCTAATATCTAATTTTTTCGTTTTTTAGTTATTATCTCACATTGGTAAATTTGTTGGCTGTTAATCGAAAAATAGCCATATATTTACAAGCGTTCAATATTTTACATACTTACGATTAATCCAAACAAAAAATTTGTTTAAGTTCATAGTGTATCGTTTCTCATCAGCAATACTCTTATTTGTATCGTTTAGTTCTTACTACAAATTATGAAAATTGTATTTGTTATTTTTGATATGTGCTTTTAAAACCACACATCATGATAGGTGAAATACTTTTTCCTAAAATTTACAGAATTAATAAAATATATTTTACACTTTTACTTGTAGATATATTTTTATTTGAAAATCATCACAATATCATATATCTCGACAAAAATTTATTAGTATTGTATTTAACTTTCCAACTTTTTTGATTTTTGTACTATAGCTATAGTATATCAAAAATAAAACAATTTTATCACCATTTTACCTGTATTTATTATTAGTAAGTAGTTTGGTTCAGAGCCACTAAGTATGTCTTAAAACATAACACTAGTTTTGTGATAAGTAAAATAGTCTAAATAAACTCTTACATGTCACAACTATTTTTTTTTTAGAACAATTCAAACATTAATAAAAACCCAAAATTAATTATTCAATATTAAATCTGTAATATGTTTCCTTCATATGTTCTGTTCTCCAATGATATATTTACCTTGACTATTTTTTTATAGTAATCCAACTCTATACTTTCATTAAACGTAAAATAAACCTGGTCGATGTTCCTTGAAAGGATGGCGATGTTTCTTTGCCGAGCCTAACAAGATATTTTTAAGCAAGGTAGGTGGGGTAGAAGCAACGGCTCGTATTATTGGACTGACAAACAAACTTAACGAGCAAAAGAAAAAGTGGAGTTACAACGGCGACGTTGTCTAATGAAATATTTCTGTTTTTTTTTTCAGAGAGAGATCTGCGTTTGCAAGAAAGGATTATTAAATATTAAAGTAAATATAAACGAGAAACGAACGGAAGAGGTGATACCTTACAAAAATAACTACCTGGCCCCCTCTGTTTGTACGAAATTATGAATTATATATTTAACAAATTTGAAACTGTTGAGTATAAAATAAGCTAATGTTTTAGAATTTGGTTCCTTTTTCGATAAAGAGTCTTGTGAGTATTTTAAATATACTTTTATTTAATTTTCGGCCTAGTATAGCCTTCTTCTGAATACTGGAATACATTTGAATGTAAGTAAAATGAATAGTAACAGCATGAAAACTATAAATACTTACATATGTTAAATTAAATAAAAACCTATTTAAAATTCGCACAAGACTATCAAAAAAGAATCAAATTTCATACAAAAATTAAAAAACTAAACGATCACGTTAAATCAATATTATAAAAAAAATAAACATAATTTTTATTTAAAACAATATTAGCAATTTGGTAAATTAGATATAAATTATTTACTACATTATTTCAAAACTTGTAAATAGAAAAAAAAAAACGAATCGGTCTGTTCTGTTCATATCTGTAAAATCTATAAAGTTACAGAATATTTATTTATTTAATAACAATTACTCTACAAGACAAGGTCCAATTACAAAGTAAAATACAAATATACTAAATATATATACAAAAAAGATATACAAATTAATTGACATAAGTAAATCACAAGTAATCAAAGAATGCTAACAAACTGAGAATAACAGATTTCTTAAAAGCAGAAAGAGAGGAACAAAAGTTATCATTGCAATCTACAAGACAATTAAATAATTCTGTCGTTTTATATCAAAAATAAAGATATTAGAAAAGATCCGTACGTTTTATAGTGTCACACATTTGTCTGTTATGATCCTAGATTCTGTATGATAATCTTGTTTCAATTTCATATATATGTTCTTCGATTTATTTATTGAATAATCAGTATCAAATAGATTATTTATAATTATAAAAGTGCTGTAAACTTAATGTTTATAATACTTAAGAGATCTTCCTATATTCATTATTTTTCACATCATCTAGAAGTTTATTTCTTCGTCTAGTCTCTAGTCTAAAGCATAACTAAAAATTAATTACAGTAGTTATGAATATTATGTGTTAATATAATTTAAAAAAAAGTATTACTACTAAAAAAATATCTTCTATTACATAATTGTATATACAAACAGCATAACATTCTTTATATTCGTCCTAGAGCAAAAAAAATTCTGCTTTTATAGCGAAAAGAAATTGCTTCGTTAGAACGCGTTTGGCGTACGTAAACGACTGTTAACTTTACCATTAAGTTTGAGCGAAATGTTGGAACAACCGTTTGACATTTTGCGCTCGTATAGCATGCTTTGACATTTCGGTCAAATTGGAATCATTTTGACGTAAAACGAAGCACATATTAAATACTTATATCCACTTTGCAAATTAACATACATTTTTTTCGTCTATTTTCCTTCCTTATTTCATTTTATTTCTATCTCTTTTTTAAGCACATTCAAATTTATTTTTATTAGTAATAACATCAAATATTCCAATTACAAACATAATTTTATCTCACCACAATATTTAAATCAATAAATACAATAAACCATATGGAATAGACAAAAGATTGTATCGAATGCATAATATGTAAAACCAACCAAATATTTTTTAAAAAAATTCTTGTTTCATTATTCCTTCATCATTAATTTTATGTTGCATTAAAATGCTAAATGTCAATAAATAAATTTGTTCCACATATTTGCAATACATTAACAAACATCTATTAGAAATTCGGTAAAAAAGTTACAGTTATCCTAATATTAAACTCGTCCGAATAAAACTTTGTCATAACTTACAAATAAATTTAATTTCCTAAGATGCAAGAGATTTAACTATTGCAGAGCATTTTAGTTTTTTTTTTCATAGTTAAATTCCAATCTGCATCAAACTTCGAAACTTCGTTATATGAATTAAAACGCACGCCAAACTAAAAAGAACTAAATCAATTCGCATTAACTTCAATTCCTTTCTTCAAACAGAAGCTTAAATTTTTGCCATTTCTACTTTAGTATTAAAATTTATTGAACATTATTAATATAAAAATATAAAATAATAGTTCACAATAAAAATTTATTGAATTTGGTACTGAACAAATTACACTATTTGTGTAAACATTTCGGTATAAAGTATGACAATATTTTTATGAATAAATTTATCAAAAACTATTAGTAACACTATCAAGTGTATATTTTTGACATTTTCTCCTAGTATAATTTTTATACTATTTTGATATGTCCCAAATGGGACATGGGATAGTGTCAAATATATTTCACTATGTAATTCAAAATATTTAAATTTTGTAAAAACACGTTTTGAATCATTTGACATATTCATGTAATTCATATATAAATTTACAATACAAACTTATAAATCAATTTAAAAATGTTCTCTAAATAAATATAAATTATAAAAGAAATGTAAATATTTTTACATATTCGAAATAATGCACCTAAGTTTCTAATACGATAAAGAAATTTAAATAAAACGAAAATTTTTCACATTTTCATGGCAATACTAGAACAATGTAGATTATCAAAGTACATGTTGTGTACAGTAAACAACATTTGAATATAATATGCTGGCATGCAATTATATTTGCTAATTAAAATATGCACTAACAATTTCGTTAATTGCAATTGCGTGACTTTTGTTAAGTAGTTTATAAAGTAAAACATTTGTTTGAAATCTAAACTAAATTATTATACATACATTAACTTCTTGACAGTTTAATAATAAATAAAATCTATTTTATTAATGCAATTATTCGTATTCATATAATTTCAGATTTATTCATAACAGTTCACTGAATAAACTTTATTTGCTTATATTTTCTATTAATTTGTAATAGAAGCAAACATACTTATATTCAAACATATTTAATTATAACAAATTTAAACAAACTCGTGTCGCATAAATTCTGTCACAGATACATTTTGATTCAAATAAAAAATTTATCCAAATATATTTTCATGTTACAAAATTATTTATTGTAATTTTAGAATTATATTTACCCATACCAATCTTTACGTCAGCTAACAATACAGTTTTTTAGACATTTCTAATTTTTATAATAATTTCAGAGTTATTATGCCCAAATTGCACCATTTTTTTTTAGAAAATTGTGCCCAAGTTGTAAACTATTAAGTATTATTAAGTATAAGTAAAAGAAAGTATATGAAAGATATTATAAATGGAAACGAAATTAAAAGTATAAAAACGCTTGGCATAGAATGATTTCTAGTTTAATGAAAAAAGTTAGTGCATTAATTTGCTAACATCCTTTGGGGTATATGGTATAAGTATGTACGTATGTATGTATTATTAAAAATACTTGAATATATAATACAAATACATAACACAAATTTCTCTCTGTTCATAAAAAAAATCTTTTTTTTTATTTTTCCAACATTTACTCGTTTCAAAATAAAAGCAGTAATGTTGTATTTTGCAAAAGTTACTTATAAATAATATACATAAACTATTTTAATAAAAATTATATATATAATATTTATGTTTATTACCATACGATAATTATATTTAATATAAATACATTTATATTAGATATAAAATAAATGCTACATTATTAAAGATTATAGCTTCGATACACATAAAATAATATTTTATGAAACATGGTGATAACGAAACAATATTAAATGAAACATTTCCTTTTTATTTCTGATATTATTAATTTAGTAATTCCTAATAATACAATAACCAATATAAATAAATAGTATCGAAAATTAAATAGTTTCTACTTGTAGTACACAAATAAAAATTAATAATTTTTATTCGATTTTCTAATTAGTGAAACAATAGTTTACTGTAAATAAATTATTACAAGATTCGATTACAAAATGTATTTATTGCTTGCTACAATTGGGAATTAAATATTGCATGTGAATTTATTTGTGACATTTATTAGTGAAAGTTCAACGTTATTTATTTATATCACAACAAAAGTAATAAACTTTGCAAAATATACGATTGCGTATATCGAAAGAAGTCTCTTATCTGTCAGTTATTAAATGTATAAATAAAGACTCCTATCCAGGTAATGTTTAATAATTTTTAGCTCTTCACATGCTTTTGATAAAATTAATATATAGTAAAAAAATCTTTCAAAACTCACTATATAAAATAAAACGGCTTTAGGTTTAAGTTATGTATTAATATTTATTAATAATCGATATTTCGACGAACTCAACGTCCGTCTTCATCAAGAAAACTGATATAAATGACATTAACAGTAAATAACAAAACATAGAAACCAGTTACTAGGTAACAAATAAACATTCACACTTTCATACTTATCTATGTATTAATTTTATGTTTTAGTCGTAACACAATTATCAGAAAATATTAATAGTCTCAAAATTGTGCATTTATGTTGTTTTTCATAAGTTTGTAAGTAGCGAAGGAAAAACAAACCACTATCTCAAATTTTATACACCAGATAGTACAAATTTTATATATGATTGCTGTGATTGTAGTAATCTTTCGTTGATTTTACGAATGTTATACGAAATTTCTGAGACTGTAGAGATAACTTTTACGTGATTTTAATAAATTCGTTAATTGATTTTACCATTATTTGAAAAAATTTTACTAAGATTTTAAGAAATTTTAGAGAATTTTACAAAAAATTTAATTAATTTGTACACCAGATTGTACAAGTGAATTACCAGCTCTACGCTAAAACATAATACTAATTTCAAGATAAGTAGAATAGTATGAACAAAGTTTATTTAATGCACGATAGAAATAATGAAAATTGTCTTCACAAAATTTATTCATCCATGTAATAGTTTCCATTTTGAAATGTGTTAAATATTTATCTAAAAATCGATAAGAAATGTTTTATTAATGTAAAAAATTGTTAGAAGACACTTATTTCATAGTTCGACTGAAAAACATTAAATATTCCCAGTCAATATCGCTTGAATAAAATAAATTGTATATCAACATTTTAAAATTTTTGTATCATAATTTTAAAATATATTAAATTCATGTAACTTTATTACTATATTTACAAATCTATAATGATGGTGAAATAAATGCAATATACATTTTTAGCCTAGTATTTCTTAGTAATCCTTCAACAGAATTCAATAAAATCTAATTTTGATAAATACGAATACCAACACATAAAAGCTAGGTCGTAAAATATATTTCTACTTATGTTGTACAGATAAATTTATTATATTTCTTAACGGAAAATGTTCTAGTTTTCAAAATTCTTGGCGGTCCTGTATTGTATTAGGAAGTACAATGCATTAATAGCAAATTAGATGAGTAAATTCTAAAACATTTGTCAATGTAATCAGATATTTCTCGAGGGGAAAAACCACTTATACAATCTAGTGTATAAATTAAGTACATTAAAAACTTAGTAAAATCCTTTAAAATCATGGTAAAATCTATTAAATATTCTCTTAAAATCTCGAGTAAAATCTCGTAAATTCTGAAAATTTCGGATAAAAATTTATAATCGACAAAAAATTACTGCAATCTCAACAATCATATTTAAAATTTGTACAATCTGGTTTCCCCTCCTCGATATTTCCAATAAAATTAGTTATTTCATCTACATATAATTTAGTTGGAATAAAATTTCAAATACAGTTTAGATAAATAATAAAAAACTGCAAGATAAATCAGTAAACAATAATGAATAAATATGTGCAACTAAAAAAATATCTAATTAGATATTTGGAATGTTGATCTAATATAATTATATTAGATCAACATTCCAAATGTAGTTGTCTATTCTTGCATTAAATGTTTCATCTAATATGGCTAGAAAGATGAAAATCATTATTTTAACAGATAAATCTGCTATTGCACAATAAGCGTTAGAAAATCTTCACGATGTCAAATTCGAAGATATGTACTATAATAATTGCAAGATCCATCAATATTAACAGTAGATTGATAATAGAAGCCATAGAAATTTATAAAGAAAAAGATAACATCAAGGCACTGATTTAAATAAAATGTGGCTTCATTTAATTACAAATTTATAAGTTTTTTAATCTAGTTACTTATTTTGTTACCTAGTGATTTGTTTGTTATTTGTATCATTTTTCTTGATGATGATGTAGGTAGAGTACGTCGAAACGTCGTTTTTTTAATTAAAATTAATACAGAATCCTGAAGCCTTTTTATTTTAATCATCTATTTTGTTAAAATAATATTAGAACTAAAGATTTATTTTTGTCTACGTTAATTTTTTATGTTCCTTTTCAAAAGTTTTAATTTACTTGAACCGATTAAATCATAAAATACAATAAATATTTAAAAATTATATTTATATTCTGATCATCAAAAACTAAATATTTATATCTTTATAATCTAATTTGTAATAAAAATTCTGATGAATGTGTATATATAAAAATAACTTTACAATAAACATATCCAAACTATTAGCAAACTGTAGTTATATAGTGGTTTCGTATAGTTTTCAAAATGTAAATTCTTAGAAAACAAATAACAAAAAAAAAAAATTTCACGTTCCCGTAGGAATAAAACATAAATATTCATTGAACCATAAACATTCATAGCACTACATAAAAGAGGAAAAATAACGTACAGAAGAAGAAGACATATAAAGTATGATAAAGAAAGACATAACAGTAGATTGTTTATTTTTATTTTGTTTATTTTTATATCCTTCAACCGGACTATATAGCTAATAGTTTTTTTTTAATTTTTACTTTAATTTGATAAAAATAATGTACATTTTTGCAGCAGTTGTATAACGTATTTTCATTAAATCTTTATTATATTATTATATTCTTACTTCACAAAAAAATTACATTTAAGTCTTTTTCTAAAGTCGACTTTAAGTCTACTAAAAAGTATAGTAACTGTAACAATTATGTGTTTGGAAGTATAAAAAGTGGACGAGTAATTATGTCAGATTGGTTGCTTTCGTCGATTTAAAGCTAAAGTCTAGTACTACAAGGTTGGCTTTCAGTTTTTTTAGGTCCAGTATTTCCAAAGATTAGAATAAATTTATCCTTCGAATAATTTTTTGCCATTTTTAGTTATAAATCAATTCATTTTAATATTTAAATACAATATATTGGAAATATTATAAAACGAATTTTAAAATATTTTTAGAAACTTATGAATATATAATAATAATAATAATAATAATAACAATAAAATTATTAAAATTAAAATGTACTTTATCAAATAATTTCTATCATTGCATTTTGCAGATATTGCAAACCTGCATAGAATTATTCAGATAACATAGTATGTACCTACCTAATAGCGGTTTTTCAACTACTCAAATAAAAACATATAAGATAGAGAGAAAATAACATATATATATATACAGTATGATCAAGATAAAGAAAGATAGCTAGAGTTGTTTTACCGTAAACAGTAGATTGTTTTTAGCGCGTGTTGTGACTTTAATCAAGACTTTCCCAGTCTCAGTTCAAATATAATTGTAAACACTGAGCTCACTGATATTTATCCATGACGCTTAAAGAACACAAACTGTCACATAAAACTTAATTCCACTAAATTACATATATATGTATATTATAAAAACTAACCAATAAGTAATCTAGCTCATTTATCTATAAGCAAGCGCGGTCGAAAAACAAAAAAAGCAACAGCTTATTTTTCGAACTATATTCCACGCACTGGAAACTCTTCTTCTTTTTCATTCACTTCATGAGCACACCGAGCGAAAACAAAACACACAGTGTGGGTCTCCGCGAGAGAGCGAAGCGTTCGTATTGGTGCGTCGTTTCGCGGGCGGCAGCGACGATTCGGGATAAGAAGAATAAGTCTCCCCCGCCGAACTAGCGAGAGAGAGCAGAGTGTGTAGTGGTGGTGTTTGGTGTGCACTGTCCTGACGCGCTCCTGCGACTGGTCCTGGCGGCTTCCTGCGGCCGGCGGTCGGCTCTTAGATCAATATTGGGGCCGGTGCGCGAGTAACGCGGCGCAACCTAGGTATGGTGAGTGAGTGTGTGTGTGTGGAACCGATAGCACCGCCACCTGCTGCCGTTCATGCTGGATGGCATACGGCCGCGCGGCCAACCGCCGTTTGAAAGCTACCAAGGTATGCTCTGGCTGGCTACTGCTGCTGGTGTTGTTGTTGCACGATGGCCTAGCTTCAATTGCCGCCACCGGCTCACCTATTTCTGCCGCACCGCGCGCTCAACGCTCGCACGATGACGTAAATGCTCGGCCGATTATAACGGTGTATGCGAGTATGGAGATGATTATTATTTCTATTTTATTTTTAAAAGGAGAAAGAAAACTGCATTAGATTGAATTGAACTGGATTGGAGATAACTAGCGCAGCTTCATTATCCACGATTTCAATTATTCATCCCAATTCTGTAACAAAGTTGCTAAGTTTTAGCAGCATTGCTAACAACGATAGCCGATAGAAACAAATGTAGCAACTGTCATTTTTATTTTTTTGTTTACTATCTACTAATATTATTGGTTAGTGTGCAATTAATTATCAACCTAAATGAGTTCTATATTGGTCACAAGAAGGGTTGTATAACTTTAAAAAGATACTTTTTTTTAAAAAAAAAGAGAAAGTTGTTATCTTAAGCTACGATCCACTTCTTGTAACAAATTTAAACTATTGCAGTCATATCGACTATAATGGGTTAAGATAAAATATATAGGAAATTCATAAGTTATTGTACAAATTGGTTAAAAATCAGGGAAAATTATGGTAAAACCACAGAGTGACGAAGTAAATAATGTCAAAATAGATTATTTTCAAAAATATATTAAAAATAAAACAAGAAATTATATATTATATTATACTTTATACTGTACATTTATTCAGGGCTTTGGAGCAGTCCAAATTTTTAACTCCGCTCCGTTATTTATACAACTGTTCCGGCTCCGCTCCAGCTACGCTTCGCGTTCCGATTTTGTAAAAAATCTTTATCAACAAAAACTTTTTTTTTTGAATAAAAAAAACTTAAAAATTTAATAAATATATAAACCGATGTATTCAATGACATTAGTTGCTAAGAATGGAACAGTAAAGTAGCCAAAATCATACTGTTCCGAGCTCCAGCGTCAGCTTCAAAACCCTACAGTTATTTATTTAGACATAAGATCTATTCCAACTAACCATAAAATCATTTGGGATCAGTTTAAATCTGTTCAAAGCATGCGCAATGTGAACTTAGTTTGTAATTTACCATACTCTTACACATGCCTCGTGCAGTTACAACCATAGTTGGCAAAAAATATCTATCATAAAAAAAATAATTTAATTTTTTAAAAATCACATAAAACTCATACAAACATATAATCTTACGATTCCATCATCTCACGATTAATAACTTTTGTATATAAAATTTGAGAAATTAAGGGCTACTTGCATAACACGTTATTAACTTCAAAAAATATTAAAATAATACTCCTATTATTTAGCATCTGTATTACCATTTTTAATTAACATAACAAAAAATTACATATGACAAAATGTTAAATATTTCATTCACACACACATACACGCTGTCAACAAATTTTCATTTATAATAATTAAAATCTCTTTATTCGTTCTCAAAATACCTCTAACATTTCATCTACATTTTGTTCATATCCACCACCTAACGAAATAACAAATGTGTAATTAATTTGAAAACACATAAATCCTGTTGCAATATCCTACTCTACCTGCACGGCATAAAATTGAAATTTACGAAAAATTTAAATAATGCTTGTGAGAAGTAAAATAACAATTCGTTTTGGAATTGTAAATTACTTTATGTTCGGCGAACATGTAAAATTGTTAATTCTATTGTAAATTGTAAATTATTAATTATTTTTTTATTTGTCTTAGCTCTGGATGAAATCTCATTTTTATTAATTTCATTTGTAATATTTTTCCTGTTGAAAGATGTACGTTGATTTCGTCGAAACACCAATTATTAATAAATATTAATACAGAATTACAACCTAAAGCCGTTTTATTTTAATATAATAAGTTCTGAAATATTTTTTACTATATTAATTTCACAGAATTATAGATATAAAATATTATTTACCAAATGTTATTTTTAATCTATTAATGCACACAATTTTATATTTTATCATCGCTGTTAAAATTTAAATAACATTCTTATGAAACCGAGCTAAATCTGATAGATTGATGTTAGAAAAATAATTCTATTTGTGTAAACGAAAACATGTTAAATAATAATTTTAAGTTTTCACATTTTCCTAATGTAATTTTTACAGTATTTTAGTGTATGTCAAATGGAATATCAAATTGTGGCAAATAATTTTATATATTATTTGTATTTAGAATTTAAATCAAATTTAATTTCGTAATAAATACGTTTTCGTAAGAAATTTATTTACTTTTTAAGGGCCAGTATTTTCAATTTTATTTATTCTTAGAATACGTAAAAAATCATTTATGATTGGCTATAAATGAATCCTCAGAATAAATGACAACATTTCATTAGATAATTTTAAATTTATTCCAAGAATAAATTTATTCGAACATTTGAAACTATCAGGCCTTGGTCGTACGAATTTCTAGTAAGTTATCAATAAAATTGATATTTTTCTATTTTGTGTTTTAGTTGCTTTTGTGAAAATTACTCTGTATTTTTGACAAATAATCTGGAAATTGTTGTTTTTATTCAATTTATTCACGTTTCGTTTCATTGAAATCTATTTTAAATACATAAAAAAATATAAATTAGTCGATGTTTAATAGTTCAACTTTATTTAAAAATGAAACAAAAATATGTTCAGTATTTTATGTATGTATGTAACCCGGTTAGTCAATGATTACTAAAAATCGAATGATTGCAAGTTCAATTCTTGTCAGATATAATAGAACACAGAATATTATAGAAACATAATTTTAAGACCATATTGTAATAATTAAAAAAGATTAAATACAATTAATATGAAATTAATACTCTATTTATAATTATTTCTATAAAATGAAAATATATATATATATATATATATATATATATATATATATTATATATATATATTTTCATTTTACGTTATAAAAATTTCAAACTCTTATAGTCTGCAGAAAAATATTTTACAGTAAATATAATATAATAATTGACAAAATTAACTGAAAAAATAAATTTGTCACAACTGTATTTTCAATTTCAACAACATTTCTTTTTTTTTTCTAAAAGTGAATCACCGGAATTGATTTTTCCGGTAGTCCATCAATTTGGACGGCAGACATCCAGGTGCTGGTAGATGGACGACGCATTGCTACGCAGACGTCACCGTCTTTCGCTTGACTAAGCAATATAAATCTAGTGACTTGCTTATAGAATAAAAATAAAATTTAAGTTCATTTTCTAAAATATCTAGTTTAGTTTTTTAATTATCGTATTTTTTACTTTATAAAACGCCGTGTTTTGTATCTAAAATTTAACAAAAAAATAAAATGTGTCCTATACGCCAAAAATAATATTTTTCCCAAAAAAAAAAAAAGTAAGTCTTATGCTGCTATTCTGATCAACACATTTAAATTTAAAGATCTTTAGCTTAAATGAGACTTTAACTTGGCAACTTAAATAAATTTAAATAAAACAATTCTGAACATGCATGCTATTTATATTTAAAAGAATTTAAGCTAAAGATTTAATACTAGTTACCAGAAATGAAATTTACTTACAGTTCTTTAAATTTAAAAATTTAAGCTAAATTTAATAACCAGAATTTAATTAGGATGCAAATACAGCGACTTTTTTTTATAAACAATAGATATTTTATTATAACTAAACTAAATAAAACTTTACTTTAAGGTCACCAAATAAATTTACTTCAAACTTTAGAGACTATTACTTTAGCACATTTTATGAATATTATTAAACATGAAATTTTAGTGCGGAAATAATATTTACAATATTAAAACTGATTCTGAAAATTAGTTTTTAACATATTGAATGTTGAAAAATTGTTGCCATAATTTTTTGAAAACTTCATTTTTTTAAACTTAAAAAAAAAGTCTAAACACTGCAAAATTGTAATTATTTATAAATAAAATATGTATAATACCACCTCTAAAATATCATATACTCGTATGTAAATTGGTTTACTTAAAGTATTATTATAAAAAATAATTAAAAGGTACAAAAATAATACTCGGAAATTTTCTCCAAGATAAATACTGTAGAATTATTTATACCTGAAAATAAATACATATGTATGAAAATAAAAGAAAACCAATATGTTGAGGAAAAATATAATTTCCTAGTTCACGTTCGGAAATAAAAACGAAACTGTTTATTACGATTTCTTTTGTGCTTTAATAAGCTTCTGTCACGAACAATAACTTTTACTTAAATGTACTATTAATAAAAAAAATACATATTAAAAAAAAAAAACTATTATTAGAAAAGAAATATTTTGACAAAAACCAAAATATATTTTGCTGGTAATTTTTATTATTAATAAAAGTTACACTAGGTTACAAAATACAAGTAACTAAATTATAAAATTTATAAATTATTAATAGATAAATAGAAAAAATAGAAAATAATAATTCAACATTCGTTAGAAAAAAGTAATAAAACTGCGCAAAATGATTTTGAGATTGAACAGAATTTGATGAAATTTTCTATTGAATATTTTTTATTTCTAATTTTATTACGTAACTCGAAAATATACCTACATATATTCAATACCATAATTCCATATACGATTTGGAAATTGTGAAAACCAATGTAAAATATTGTTATATTATAAAATAAATTGTAGATAAGCCTATTCGTTTTATTACAAGTACATAAATATTATATCATAAATGTAATAATTATTAATAAAAACATAACTATTACAAAAATTATTGCATGTTCAATAATATTAAAGATAAACACACTATTAATTATTAATTGAACACAATGTTGGCAAAATACTATATTACTATATTAATCTATGTACAAAAAAAAAAAAATTATTCTATTAGTAGTCAATAACAATTTTGTATATTATTTTCATAATTATTATTACTTTATGACTAAAACGAAATATTTTTAATAATAAATACCTGTATTTGTGCGTTTATTCTCCATAATATGAAAAGTTCTGTACGGTACAAACTTCCTGAAAATAAAAAGAAAAATATTTAATAAAGAATTTAAAAGTCTATCTAACTTGTTATTGTAGACAAAGTTAGAAAAGCAAATTTAAATTATACCTGAAATTTAAGTTATAAACGGCACTTAAAAATCTTGAAATACTTTTTCAAAGTTTATTTTAATAAAAAAAAATTATTTAAAAAATAAACTATTTTTATTAACAATATTTTTAAAATAGTTTTCATATTAGTTCTAAATGAAGAAATAATATAATTTTCAATATTACTGTCAGTATTTTTTGATTAGTAATATTGCCAAGTACTAAGAGTACATATAAAAAAAGAACTAAATAATTTTGTGTTGTTGGTAAAGCTTATATAAAACAATGTAATTAGATTTTTTTCTATTTTGTCCTATATTGATCTAATATTAAAATAAAACGGCTTAGGTTGTAGCTCTGTATTAATATTTATTAATATTTTTTTTTTTGTCGCGTTTTGTATAAATTTTCACTGTTCTAGTTTAACTAAACTATAATAAAATTTTCAACTCGTCTCTCAAATAACAATAACCATCACTCACAACATCAATAGCGTACCAGGTCTGACCGAAAAGTGAAGCATAGCGGTCACGTTTTGCTGCCGCCCGCCAACTTGTAATCAATAACAGACGCTGTAGCGCACCTGCCGCGATTGATCTTCCCAGCCGAGTAAAAAACAATAAATGAAGAACACCGGCGTGTTACCGCAGTGTCGCTAACACTTTTTTTCTTTTCAGGCGCGAACAATTTCTGACTCTTTCACTTTTCACCGGTGTTCGAGCTTGGGGGCGTGTGTGAACAGATGGTATCTAGCTTCTCCAAGAGCGAACACCGAGGACATAGGACGTGCCGTTTAGATTCAAAAAGAATGAATACGTTTCGGGTTGTCTTGTATCGAGGATATTGCAAAAATGATATTGAATTTATGTTGATTTTGTAGAGAATAGTGTAGTTTATGGAAACGTGCTGAATAATTCAGATTTAATAAAATAGATTCAGATAAATAATAAAAGATAAAAATACAGTTTTACGTAACTTTATTAGTAAGATATTTTCAATTATTAGCTATAGTTTTATCATACATTTTTACAAATACTTTTGAAAAAAATAGGTTTGAACATAGTAAAAAAAATATTTCAGAACTCATTATATTAAAATGAAAACGGCTAGTTTCTAGTTCTGTATTAATAGCCCTGTTCGATTTGCACATGTGCGTCTACTGTTTACTGCCGCGTCAATGTTTGTTGTTTTATTCACTTGACTGTTACATGTTATATAAATTGCAAACCACTCTATCATTTACGGCGGCGTTTCGCAGTAAAACGCAAAAGAGTCAATCGAACAATTTTAATATTTATTAATAATCGACGTTTCGACGAACTCAACGTAAATCTTCATCAGGAAAAAAGATCCATATGATATTTATAGTAAATAAACCGAACATGGAAACAAGTTACTGGGTAACAAAATAAGTAACTAGATCGTGAAATTTATAAATTTTAATTAAAAGAAGTCAAATTTTATTTAAATCAGTGTCTTCATACTGATTGATGTTATCTTTTTCTTTATATATTTCTATTGTTTCTCTTATTAATATTAATAATAATAATACGTTTATTTTCCAACAGGTATAGACACCCAATTACAGGAAAAATACAAAATTGATTATTCTTGCAATTATTACAATATCTTCAAATTTTACATCATGAAGAAGACGTCCGTTCAGTTCGTCGAAACATCGATTATTAATAAATATTAATATAGTACTAAAATCTAAAGCCATTTTATTTTAAAATAGATTTCATTGACACTTATTTAATTATCTCAAAATTATGAATCTATTCAGTTTACATCTGTAAAACCTTAGTGTTACAGAATGTTACAGAGTCTCTTTTAGTAAATGACAATTTTCTATTGATAGAAAAAGACAAAAAATATCCTGTCAGGTCTTAGAAATGTGCATGGAATAGACCCATTAGTTTTATATTTTAGTAGTAATACTACCAACTTGTGAAAATTTAATAAAAAAATTTAAAAGTCTTTAATAATCTCAAATTTTGGCTACGCTAAACCAACAACAACTGATAAAACTAACATCATGTATTTTTTAATAAGTTAGTAAATAGTTTGGTTTATATAATCATTTGCTCTGCGCTAAAACAAAACACTAATGTCATGATAAATATATTGATACAATTAGAATACTGAACTAACTAAATAATTTAGGTTTTTATTATTGCATACTTTTATTAATTTTAGAGTTAAATATAAACTTATAGTATCTATAAAACTACAGTGTGAGTTGTAAAGTACCATAACAAATAAATTAAAACTTTATACTGTTACTTCAAAGTTTCAAAACTTATAATTATGTTTTTCTTTCCATCAAATTAAGTTGATTGTAATAAAGTTTAAACTGAAGAAATTATCAGACTTTTCCCTTATCTATTTTTACAATTACATAAAATAATTTTCGCAATAGTTATATTAAAATATCTATTGTTTTATTGTAAATTTTTTACAAAAATCTATATTAACTTGAAAAAATACAAAATAAATTAATAATAAACTTATATTTAAATATTTTATCAATTTATTTGACAATAAATAATAAATTAATTTAAAATAATAGAAAAACACATTATATACAGTTTTCAAACTTTTCGAAACAAATTTTAAATTTTATATTATTATAAATATACACTTTATATATATATGTATATATATATATATATATATATATATATATATATATATATAAAACTGATAAACATTTGGTTAAAAGAAAATTTGTTATATTGCAAAGTATATGATTACGTGGATGTCCGATGAGCAAGAATAAAAGAGCATGTATGAGTGGTATCATAAATGTTTATAAAGCAAAAGTTGTCATTTGCATAATTTTTCCTGATGATGTAGAACTTAATCCTAAAGCCTTTTCATTTATTTTTATTTTAAAGCAAAAGTTGCTTGTCTGGATTGCAATGTTTGGCAAACACTTATTTCTGCTTAAATCATAACAGTTTGTGACACACCCTTATGTCTATATGGCGTGATTGTGCATGTACGTATGTATATGAAAACTTGAAATATAATTTTAAAACTACCTCGAATTACAAATATTATTGTTGGTTGTTTAACTTGAAATAATTATTCAGTAGGTATGTATTTTTACAATAACCTTTAAAAATCAATATTTGCTCTGAAAATTTCAGGTACATAGCCCAGATAAACAACGAGCAGTGAAATCAAAAAAAATTGAATGTTTTATATTGCTTGAATAATACAAATATTGTTAATAATTTTATATTGATTTTATTTAAATAAATTAAATATATGTATTTTTTTTTACAGTGTTTACATTTATTTAAATACGAGTAGTGCACCCATGGAAACTAGTTTACCAACTCCTGTCCATCCCAATAATCCACCATCCAGCAATCCACCAGCAGCTAGCAATAGTACAATACCTTCAAAGAGCACAGTGGATTTCAAACCACGCCACGCGTAGCGATAACGAGCGCAGCAGACAAATGAAGACGAAGTAGAAAGTGTATATCCGGGAAACCGGACGCAGGATTCCTTCCCCTCTTCAATCCTCTTGTCTTTCTGCGTTTCCGCTACATCGACAATACGCCCTCTGACGATGGCAGCCATCACGTATGAGTTTATCTATATTCAGACGGGGCCCGCTTGACACGTTTACCGAGATAACTAGGAATTGTCTGTCTATCTGTATTCTATTGCAACTGGTAGGGAGTTTTAGAAATCCAAAATGGTATTTCAATGCAGCAAAATAGTATTGGATTTGTGTTTTTGTGGGAGGAAAAAATGGAAATGTGAATAAATGTATTGGATTCCAGATAAGTTCTCTTATATGGAGGATAAAATATTGAATGTTTGTTGATTTGTTTGTCATATTCGATAGTAGATCGGAGAAAATCAAACAAGAAAAAAAACTGTCATACACTGAGAAAAATAGATATTTAACAAATTGTATAATAATAAGTAGATATTTATTTGAAATATACGAGTACCTATGTTTACTGTATTCACAAATTTATACATTTTTAAAATCTACTCACATATATATTTTAATACTATATTAAGAATTAATACTGTAATAGGTACTATATACAAATTGATGGTATTAAATTTTTGTTTTTATTATATTTATAGTTAATTTTTAAATATACTTATTTTGTTATTTTTAATATCTTGTGTTTGTGTCACCTTTTTAAATATAAATAGCGTTACGGTAACTATCCATTTTTCTCAGTGTAACCATTGCAAATAAACAAATATCTACCAACAGCACTAACTTGCCAGTTGTCCATTTTGCGGTTGTGTAGTTGTAATTGAAACTACTACTAATTTACAAGTAAACATACTTTTGATCTGTAAAAATTGGGTGTTTATAATTGAAATAAAAAAATTTATAAAAATAAATAATACTAATACTCTAATAGAGGTTAATTCGTCTAAACCATCCAGATTAATCTGCTATTGCTGAACATGAGTTAGAATATCTTCATGATGTAAAATTTGAAGATACTGTAATAATTGCTAGACCAATCCATATTAGAAGCAGATTAATAAGAGAAGCAATAGAAATTTATAAAAAAAAAGGATTACATCAATCACTGTGAAGACTCTGAGTTAAATAAAATTTACTTTCATTAATTAAAAATTCGTGTAAAATCTGTAAAATTACTACAATCTCAACCATCATATTTAAAATTTGTACAATTTGATGTACAAAATTTGATTTCCCCCTCGTAAATTCATAACACACGATCACAAACGAAATACACATAATTACATATAATAAACGTATTATTAATTATTAATATAAATAATTAATGTACATACAAATCTGTTAATAATATTATTTGCAATAAAATATATAAAATTTCCACTGACAAAAAAAAAACAAGTTCAATAAAGTAACATTTTGATATAAATTCATTTAATGATATTTATTTCCACAAATTATAACAAAAAGCTTTGATAAATTATATTATAATACAGCGAATTAAAATTTAATTACATAAAATAATATAAAATTGCATTAAAATAAAACACTACACAGCACGAGTCTATTTAATTATAATTATGTCCAGCAAATGCAAAACTTTATTATCAAATAAACTACGAGTAGATACGTAAATATTTTCAGTTATGATTTTCTGTGAAAAACGTTATTTCAAAACTTACCTACATAAGTATTCTGTAAAATAATTAATAATTTATTAAAATTATCATATATGACGTATAATGAGTACATTTAGAAAATAAATATACAAACTTTTAATATGAAATTAATTATAGAAAAACAAAACTAAAACTCATTCACATTTTCCTACTTATCTCAAAATTAGTTTCATGTTTTAGTTGTAGTGCTATTGGTTCTTAGCTTGTAAAAAAACAATAAAAATTTGTTAAAAGATTGAATTTATAGAATTTTCTGGGCTGGTATGCCTGGTCGATCTATCCTCGTTGCAGACGAAATCGACCATGTTATACCAGCCCAGAAAACTCTATAAATTCAATGGATACCGTCCCGTGAAAGCCTAAAGTTTACTATTGTTAAAAGATATTAATAATATTAAATTTTTGGGCGCAATATAACAAAAAAACTGATAAAACTAAAATTATGCATTTTTTTTGTAAATTAATAAATAGTTTGGTTCAAAAATCACTAGCTCTATATTAAAACATAATACAAATTTCCTAATAAGTACGGTAATCTTAATGAACCTTTCAAAAGTAATTTTACAAAATCGAACAATAAATAAAAACTTATCTTCCATACTACTATTTAGCACATACTTTAAAACTAAAAGCACAATTTACACCCATCAAACGATAGAGAGATAAACCTTGCTGCAGATTGAATCCTAGTAGAACATTGTCCACTTTTCTCCCAGCAATAAAACTGATTGCACCAAAGTGAATGCATTTCAAAATCGCATCCACAACCGCAAAATGCTTTTAAAGGAAACGCCGTCAACGAAATAAAGTACTTCACCGAATGACAATACGGCATATAAATTTATTTAGATTATTTCGCTGGTCTATGTGTGTGTCTCGCTGTGATGTCTTTCCCATTCGTATTCCATGTCCGATAAGCGGCAGTGCCATTAAGTTGTCGCCGCTGTCGAGGACCGAATGAGTCTGTTGTCTTATTCAAATGCACTGTAAACATTGTGATGTTATTTTTTTCGCTTTGCGTCCTTTTTTTTACTATTTTACAACGACGAATTTAAAGTGTTTTTATACTTAAATGAAGCAGTATACTTCGAAGTTGTTTCTTTTCTTTTCGTTTCAATAGTATATTTATATAATTGAATTAATAGACAGCCCAAGTATTACAACAAATATAATAATATCTTAGACAAGTTATATAAAATCTTAATTTAGTTTGTCCATTTCCGTATAAAGTCATTGCATTGTATGTTTGAAGGGAAAATACACGTTTTATTAAGTACTTTGGTTGATTCAATCAAAATTGAAAGAAACTTAATACACGATTCAATGAAATTGAAAACAGCTGTTTAATTTAAAAATTTATGGAGCATTTTAAATAGGTAAATTGTGGAAAGTGTATATTCAAATTTATTATAATTTAATTAAAATCACAACATACAACGAACACGAACATAACCTCAAAACATAACCTTTTAACATGTATTGCGTATGTAAAAACATGTCAATTTGTATGAATCATCTAGATTGCTCAACAAAATTGAAAAAAGTAGACACTCTCTCAACTTCTTTCAATGTTCGATTTGGTTGAACATTTTCATTGAATGGTAAAAATACACAGTGTATTTTCCACCTTAAAATATTTTGTAAACATATAGCTCGGTTTTTAGGTGTTTTGGTTCATTTACTTAATCCTGCATTTATGACAGTTACGTTGTTTTAAAACCAATGATATCAGTCATAATATTTAAAAAAAATTTACATAACTCTAAGTTCTATTAAATAAGTTCAATGTTCTTTAAACATTTGTAAATTTTAAATTTACAAGTTTTTGGTAACAAATTAACATACAGCATTTGATTGACCATTACAATTTCTGGATTTAATAGTTCTCTCGACTATATTATTTGAAGAATAATAGATACCATTTTGTAAAACTATTGCTCATTAACATGGCTGATATTCCCTGGCAACATGTTAATTACGTAGCAGCTAATAAAGTTATCTACAGAATACTACCCAAAATATGTGTTAATATGCTAAATGACACAAGAAAATAAGAATAATAACGTATTTTTGAAATGTACCTAAAACTAGAAATCTTTTGAAATATTAAGCGAAAACTGTGGAAAAAGCAAAAATTTATAAGTATAGTTGAAAATTGTACATATTTGAAAGAAACAATTTTCGTAACATAAATAACATTGTAAAAATTTTTCAGATTATATTAAAATAAAACGGCTTTAGATTGTAGTTTTGTATTAATAATCGACGTATCGACGTACATCATCATCAGGAAAATGATACAAATAACATTTACAGTAATAAATAGAACATAGAAACAAGTTACTAGGTAACAAAATAAGTAACTAGATAATAAAATTTATAAATTTTTAATTAAAAGAAGTCTAATTTTATTTAAATCAGTGTCATTATTTGTATATTTCATTTGTAAAGACAATTTAATAACATTATAATTAATCATAACGCAGGTTCAGGACCAAAGAACAAAAGTTTATCTTTTGACATTAATATTAATTTAATAAATAGTAAAACTAGAAAAAAATGTGAATGTTTAAATTCATTTGTAGATTTTCTTTGTTAAGAAAAATACAAAAAAAATATATTTTCTTCTAAAAAAATAATTACGTAAATTTAATACATAAAATATTGTCTTAGAATTCGTTAACAAAATGTCTACTTATTTCTGCAGAAATAAGTTCAAATCCGTTACAGTAAATCCATAAGATCTCCTCTACAAGAAGAGCCAATACAGTACCACAAAGTACAACTCTTTTTTATCTTTATTTCGTATCTAAATGGCAATGGCAATTGGCAAATAGCATTAGCATACGACGGTAAAATTTGCTAGACTCCCTTTTTTTTATCTTTTTCTCTTCAACAAATTCAAACAACTACAATTCTCTCTCGCACAACTTTACTAGCCACTAACCGTTGTTGCTAATGGATTACTACGAGCAATATTACCAACCAAACTCCCAGTTATAACCTAACCTAACCAATGATGGGGGAGGGGGGTTGTTAATGTTTGCATGGGATCTAGTTAAATGCCTCGTGCATATTGAGAGCGAAACTGTCCCGTAATGCCTCTTGGTTCTCTGTATAGTAATAATGAATATGGACTGTAAACGGACCAAGGACCTGGGTTCATGTTTTCGTAATGAAATTGTTCGACTGAAATCTGCGGGTTTTATTGGCCCTATTGTAACAGTGGTAGCTAGGTGATTTGCTACTATTTTATTGGTGCTAACTTTTGAAATAATTTCTTTTATAGTGTGAAATGTAAATGGAAAAATTATTTGTTAGCTCTTTAACATTAGTACTAATAAGCCCATCAAAATTATAGTTATTACATATCTTGCATTTAAATTTTTTGTTTGTTTGCTATAATTAAATGGAACAAAGAAAAAATAAGGTCAGTATTTCTAATTTTATACTTATATTCTTAAGATAAGTAAAAATTCATTTGTGATTGGCTGAAAATGTATCCTCAGAATAAATGACAATACCTATTTCATTAGATAATTTTGAAATTATTCCAAGGATAAATTTATTCCAACATCTGGAAGTACTGCAACTTAGATGACCAAATTTTATACAAAATTTACCTATATTTAATTACATGATATTTCCAATAACATTAGTTATTTCTTCTACATACAACTTATTTGAAATCAAATACTTCAAACAAAATTTAGATAAATAATCCAAAACTGCAAAATCGACAATTATAACTCATTATATCAAAATAAAACGTCGATTATTAATAAATATTAATACAGAACTACAACTTATAGCCGTTTTATTTTAAGAATATTTATATGTTCGACAAACTAAAAAAAAAATTCTAATTACATTATATGAATAAATTAGATGAACATATAAAATGTTTTATCTAATATATTTGGAAACTCTTCTGATTTCAGTTTTTTTTTTTTTTTAGATAAAGCAACTAAAACAATAAAAAATCATCTAAAGATTTTCTTCTGTGAAAATTGACATACTTGCTAAACTAAACTAGTAACCAAATTTATTATTTCATTTTCTAGAATAATCGTTTTCATCTATTTCATTAAAATTAGAAAATAATTTCTAAATATACAAACATATCAGTTCTAAAATCAAAATACTTTTGAAATGTCAAAACAATTTAGAAAATGAAATATTTTTAATTACGGCATACATGTACGTACGTACGTAAGTATGTTACGCATGTGTGTGAGTGTGCAATATTTAAAGAAAAGTTTTCGTATCTACATCTGTTTTAATTGCTGCTACCTTTAATTATTTACTTTATCGAAGCTTCGTGCGTTTGCAAAATTAAATACTTGCCTATTCTATCGATAAACAACATTACGTGACATACTACTGTATACTTCAATAATTAAATGTTAATTTAATACTATTTGTTATATTTATATATATTTTTATTATTTCGCGTTCATTTTAGTTTATTAATATTTATATTGCTGGCCGGTGTGTCCAAACTTGTATCTGACATCACTCGTACCTGTGCGGGCCCTGGTTCGAATCCCGCTTGAGGCATAGATATTTCATAAATACTTCAAAAAAATGACACAATCTTTATATTACATTTAGCAAATCGTAAATAAATGAAAAAGAATAAAATTATCTTACATAATCTAATGTTTTAAGACAAATATATTTTTCTGTTAAAAAAAACTGTACTTTATTTCATCATTTTTCATACGTAAAATATCTGACTATACCAATAATAGAAAAACAATTAAAGTTGCCTGGCAATCTTGGCTTTAGAAACAACAAATTTTAAATTTATGTTTCGATATTTATTTAAATGAATCATAATTGCAAACAGTTGTAAAAAGATATTATATGGAGTTAATGAATGAAAAAAAAAATTTTTCCACTTATATCAAACTTTCCATTCATAAAAAAAATAACCATTTTATGAACTAGTCGCATACATTACTATTAAATGTCTGTGATCAGTCTTATTTAAAATAAAACTGCTTTAGGCTAAAGTCCTGTATTAATATTTATTTATAATCGACGTTTCGACGAAAGTAACTTGTTTCTGTTTTGCTATTTATTGTAAATGCCATTTGTATCATTTTTCCTGATGAAGACGGACATTGAGTTCGTCGAAAGACTTACCGAATATTATAATATATCTCATACTTGTGACGAAGTCAAGTTTTATCAGTAGCAGTAGAGTAAGAATGCAGTAGTAACTATCCTGCTACTGATAAAATCGCAATCTGAATGTAGCTTAAATGTTCATTAAATTTTGGCGTTCGTCACAAGCATTACTTATTTCAAATTTCTTATTCATTCTTTCAACTACATTTTTAAAAATTGACATATTTAATAGTATTAAAATATAAATCGATAAAAAATCAGTAAAACTAAATTTCGTAAATTTGATTTTTAAATGTATTTAAATCTTTGATATAATAATATTTCCAAATTGCATGACGCTGATATAAGCTGAAATTTTATTCTTCGTATATGGTAAACATGTTATATGAAATTTCACCCATAATTCATTGCGATCGAATGCACATTGACAGAATTGACGAATTATCATTGTGATTTTGCTATGTTAAGCCATATGGTATATTTCCACAAAATTACATATAAATACAATAGTAAAATAACATAAATAATATTTATTAATATAAATAAACGAAACAATAATAAATTAATGTATATTTTGACTAATAATTATATATCTATATATATATATTGCATTTCATACATTTTAATTTATATAGAATAATACGCGAAATAACAGTTTTTAATATTGATGAGACAAAAGTATAAACAGCATGCTGGAAGAACTAATGGCTGTTTCAAAAATCTACCTGTTTTTCGCAGATAACTTTATTATCAATTAATAATTAATGAATAAATATGTCAGAATTCAAATATTAGCATAGATTAAACTAATAATCTGAAAATGAAAAAACTTATATCACCTCGATCTGGGACCAGGATCGCTTCACTTGCCGGGTGGCTGGTCTACCACTGAGCTACCGAGGACACTTTAGATCAGCGACTGAATTCTAATCATTTTCATATTATTAGTTTAATCTATGCTAATATTTGAATTCTGACATATCTTTATTGTTATTAAAATGGTTTAAATAATAGAAATAAATATACTAGTGATGTAAAAAATAAATATATAAACCAAGTTGAGAAGACTTGTATTATACAAAACATATCTTCTTAACCATAGTATACAGGGTGTTTATAGTCTGTCTTCTCTGTATTATTTTAGGGGACGATAGTACACCTCAAAAGGAATCGACAAACTTTAAAACGCCTTAGTAAAAGTCGTCTCATAAACTCTAGTAATCTACTACTTAATCAGTATTGTTCAATTGTTATTACGTTTCTTATTTGACAAGTAAAGTTGTTATCAGTAATTCACTTTTACTGTCACCTTTGTTTGACTAAAAAATGTATTATTTTCACCTTGTTCTTCAAAAATCGCGATAGTTCATCGATATCCTAATATCGAATTAGCCTTACACAGTATGTGGAGTCGTGGATACCCCGAACGATACTTTGTATACAGAAACATGGTGATAACTTCGAACATCTTTTCTAGTGGATAATGCTGATAAAGTAGTAGATTACTAGAGTTTAAAACAAATTAATCGTTTAATGTAAAAACTAAAAAAACATATTATCTCGCTTATGAGACGATTTTTACTAAGGTGTTTTAAGGTATACATTTTTTACATTCTTAATTACACATAGCGTATTGGTATTATATTAGGTTATCGTATTTTTGTTTTTGCTTAAATCGCCATTAATTTATTTTAATGAACTAATTAAATCATTTAAATGTATATGTACTATTTCCATGTAATTTTAATTAAACTACGTTGTAGACATTATGTTCTACAATTTTTATTTTTTTTTCTAAAAAATGTAGCAAGATTTCACGTATGTACCTAAAGTGTCAGAAGCAATAACTGACAATTTCAAGTTTCGAAACTTACATGGGAACACAAACCTGGACGATGCTAATCCAGGATCATGTCACAACTATATAGATAAACTGTTTGATATAGGACAAATCAATAGCAAACTTTCCTATATACCACTTATTTATTTTTATTTTTTCTTTCAAATCCGTGAAAGTTGTAAAAGTTAAGAATAAAGTTATTATATTCGTATTGCAATTTTCTTTTCAACAATTTTTAAAAACAAACTATCAAGTTTAATAAGTTAGCTTTTTAAAAAAAATTAGAAAGTATTTGTGAAATATTTGTATGGAAATTAGATGTAATTTTACATTTTAATAAAATAAATAGATAATAAAAATTTATCTAATACATGTATTTTATATTATAAGAAAAAGACTAGAAGAAAAAATTACAAAATATAAATAACATAAAATAAAATCACTTTAGATTTAAGTTCTGTATTAATATTTATTAATAATCGACGTTTCTACGAACTGAACGGACGTCTTCATCAGGAAAAACTGTTCGTCGAAACATCGATTATTAATATTAATATTAACACAGAACTTAAAACCTAAACCCGTTTCATTTCATATGAGTTCTGAAGATTTTTTACTATGTTATAAGATAACATATTAGTGGAATACAATAATAGTTTTGTAGTTCCGGAAGATATAAAAATTCGCATACATTTCAAAAATATTACATCAGAAAAACAAGTTAGTAATACCCATTAAGTTTATGGTTCTCGCAAATGTCATTTTTTTATATACCTGTCAATGTTTTATCGGTTTTCCTTTAGTAGTTTTACAGCCAAACCCAATAAAAAGATTTAAAAGAAAATGCAACATTTAATTTTTAATTTTATTCTTCTTTGTTCTATTCTAATTTAACTTTGTTCCATTTTTAACTGTATTACAGATAATATTTTATGTAATTTGTATCTGAATTTAAAGCAGAACAACCATAAATATAGATATGTAATTTATTAATTTATTATATAGATATATTAAAAAAAGATGAATATAGCGTTCATTTTAATTTTGTAACCCTTATACGTCTAAAATGAATTCGCCAGTTAACGCAGAGACATCAAAGAGAAACACAAGCGTGTTTATAAACAAAATTTCTTTCTCTTTTATTAATATATTAAAACATTGTATTGTGTTGTGCTCTCCAACTATATTATGGTTGATATGATGAACGTATTTCTGGAATTGTATTTATTTATACAAAAGTAATTATACATACAAACACAATCACGCCATGTATCCAAATGTGCCCAGTTTGCGAACTGGACCATTTCATGTGCGTAATACTTGTAGTGGAGCTTACTGTAGTATAAGCTAGGCCAAAAGGTTGTTTATTCTTTAGAGAAAACCAATACAGGTGAAGA
This sequence comes from Clivina fossor, assembly GCA_963966155.1. Classification (NCBI taxonomy): domain Eukaryota; kingdom Metazoa; phylum Arthropoda; class Insecta; order Coleoptera; family Carabidae; genus Clivina; species Clivina fossor. Next base: position 15,047,755 of record OZ014560.1, read on the forward strand.
ATTTGGTTTTTTAAATTGTGGTCAACGAATCGAAAAAGTGAAGAAACCAGTTATTGAATAAGACAATTTTACATTTTACAATTAATTCGTATATACAGGATGTTCGTTCGCCAGGTTGATATAGGGCAATAACATGGGATTTCGATAATATGCAGAATACTACTTTCTGAAGTAAAATTCGGAGAAATACTTAGAATACTTTTCGATAGGGAATAAAAAGTTCTATAATTTGGTTTTAGTTTTAATTTGCTAGCATGTGCCGTTTGGGCGCTAGAATTTTTTTTAAAATGTTTTTTAGAATTTTCAAAAAATTTTCCTGCTAAATCAGTATGAATTAGAGAAAAAAGTTACTTAGCTATTATGTAGCTAATTTTTTTCTGTATTTTACTGAATTTTTTCAGATTTTTTTTGAGCAAATTTGAAAAAAAGTTAGATTTTAAAAAAATTCAAAATAAGACTTTTTTCAAAATTTCCTCAAAAAAATCTGAAAAAAAATCAGTAAAATAGAAAAAAAATTAGCTACATAATAACTAAGTAACTTTTTTCTCTAATTCATACTGATTTAGCAGGAAAAATTATTGAAAATTCTAAAAAACATTTAAAAAAAATTCTAGCGCTCAAACGGCACATGCTAGCAAGTTAAAAATAGAACCAAATTATAGAACTTTTTATTCCCTATCGAAAAGTATTCTAAGTATTTCTCCGAATTTTACTTCAGAAAGTAGTATTCTGCATATTATCGAAATCCCATGTTATTGCCCTATATCAACCTAGCGAACGAACACCCTGTATATATATATATATATATATATATATATATATAATCACGTTATGTATCCAAAACGGTATGGCACAAACATTTTCCACAATTTTCTCCAAACATTTCTATCCAGACAAGCAACTTTAGCTACATTCACATTCATCTAACCATTCTAACCCATCTCATACATGCTCTTCTATTCCTACTACTTGGAAACTTTCACTCACGCAAAACACACCCAATCATAGCACTCCAACTATTATTCATCGTTCACATATACCATCAAAATCATATAACTATCTACATAAATAATCTAAAATAATAATATCTATCAAATAAAACGAATTATAATGAAAGTCTAAAAAAATATGTAGTAATAAATAATATTCTTATAATTTTCTTATCCAATCATTTTTCACTTTTTTTTTTGTTATGGCAACCGAAGTGGATTTTCAACATGGTTTTGAGGGTTTGTCATTGTCATGCAACCATTAATTAATAGACGTTATTCACGAACCAAGTACGCGCCCGCGAGGAGCGAGAACTTTATTATGTTGGTAATAAATTATGACCAACATAATCAAGCTATCGTTTCAAATTTTCCTAAACAAAATAACTAAATAATACAATATCAAAAACATCATTAACTCTGAATGTAATTCAAAATTGGTTCAAAATGTGGAAAATTTCACATTTAAAATTTCTATCAGAGATTTATTATGTTATATAATAATTTAGATTTTGTAATTTTCCATAATTGTGGATAATTTACTGATTTAAAAAAATACAATTACAAATATTTTAGATACGCATTTCCTTCAAACATAATACAATATAATAAGCTCATACCGCAAGCTCGGTTTTTAGGTGTTTGAGTTCAATTGTTTAGTCCCGCTTTTATAATAGTTACGTTGTTTTAAAACCGGAATTAGTTAAAACCGATTTTAAAACTGAGCTCGTGGTATATACAAACTGTATCTGATTGTAGTTATGTAAACATAGACAAAATATGACACAGTTTTTCAATATTCGATATAAAATTACTGATTAAAATATAAATAGGACCCGTATAGCCAACTAAATAATAAACCAAATCAAATTCAATATTCATAGCAGTGTATATAAGTTGAAAATAAATTAACTGTGTTGCAGAAACAAATAACCAGACACATCATCATTGTACAAGATATTACAACAAACATACAACATAAGCCAATTTCAATCACATCTTCAAAGAACAACCAGACACAAACATAGACAGTAGGCTTGACATAGAAACCGCATGACATAACCGACACTATAACGCAACGTTAACATTAATACATTGTACGCAATTCGAATTACATTCAACACACATCAATAAACAGCATCGGATTGTATTCCGAGAAACCAAGAAACTGAAACACACGCATTACATATTGCCTTTATGTGTTTTGAATTCTTAAACAAGCCACAAGCAGTATGGGATAGCAGAAAGTCACATTCAACTTTTACTGGTTTACGAAGATGAAGATGGTACCCAAAAATAACCGGAATTTAAATGTATAGTGAAATTCATAGAAGAAGAAAAATCTAAACATTGCATTGTGTGAACTAAGAGAAGACAAGTACAAAATACATATACGTCTAGCGAATTGCGCACAACTGCTTATTTTTTTGCAGACAAACTACGTTGGTCGTTTTTATTTGTAAATTTTGCATTTATCACTTTTTTTTTCTGATTTGTTTGGAATGGATCAATCATATAATATTGTGATACAAGCAGGACGTATAACCGATAAAATTAATGGTTAGCGGTTAAACAGAAATATATTTTAATAATACTTTAACCAGTTTTTCATATTCTAAACCGATTTTAACCGGTTAATTTTATAAAATAAAACTGTAAATAATGTATATATTTTTTGGAGAACTGTAAGCTTATTTCTGTATTTTTAAAAAATATTTATTATGTGACCAAATAGCAACAATTTATGATGTATGAATGTAATTAATTTTGTAGCATAAATTGGTTGGCAAGAGGTTCCAAATAAGATGTAGTCATGTAGTTAGTATCCCATGTTTATTATTATAGATTACAAGAACCATCTTCAGCATAGTAAGAGTATACAAATATTTTTACATATTGTTACGTCGTCGTCGTAATAAAATAATATAATGATAGAAATGAAAAACCCTTTACAACATCATTAAATTTAGAAATTGGTTCTGTATTAATATTTATTAATAATCGACGTTTCCAGGAAATGATATTTACAAGTTGTTATGTAAGATTTAAAACGAAAAAGTGAGGCACATGCAATAGATAAATAATAGTAAGAAGTGTAGGGAGTAGCTGTCGTTGCGCCCACGTTTTTCGTTTTAAATCTTACAAGTATTGTCATAGCTATTAAAAATTAACAATCACAAATTTTCAGGACAATCTGTATGGGGTCAGGAATCTGTATAGTGTTATAAATCTGTATGGAGCTTTGAGAAATTATTTTATACTTTTTAGTCCGTTTTAAAAACATGGTATATTAAAATTATTTTTTTTTATTTAAATAATTATTTTCTGTTTCTTAGTCTTCTGTATTTTCTGTAGTTTCTGTATTAAAAAAAAAATAAACGGAATTCGTGAATATGGTACAAAATAAAAATTAATATTTCTAATATTATTAATTAATTAGTTATTTAATTAATTAATCGGAAAGTTTGTTTAAAATCGATTGCAAAATTTAAATTTAAGACAAACAGGCAGACAAAAAAGCGAGTTAATAAGAACGTATTAAAATAGTTTTAAAGAAATTCTAGTTTCAGCTTGAAAACAAAATGTAATAAAGCATATTTTTTTAACATGCCTGGTTATTTTTAAGTCCTCCTTATATTATTGGGAAAAAAAGGCTGAACAACCAGATCAGATTAACTTTTCATCTCGGATAAAAATTTTTTAGGAACGATTGAGTGGTTATGACGTTCTCAATAACTCGAGAGGGAATCAATATAATTTTTTTTCTCTGCGTTTAATGCCTATGAGAATAAGAAATATAGAAAATGGGTTTAAATTGAATAATACATTTGGCTGATGTATAATGATTTTTTTCTGGAACTTTTTGAATTATACATTATATTAGAACAAGTCACCAGAGATTTTAATATCAATGGTATTGTTTTATTTCGCTTTCAGATAGAAAACTCGTGTTTTAATCGAATTATTTAAATTGTACACATAATAAAATTCTGCTTCTTTTCAGTACAAATACGAATCTCGTCAAAATGACGCTATTTTTACATATTTCTTGCTTTCAAATAATTGACATATAGAAATTTACGATAAATTTTAATGAGATAAAAAAAATTATTTTATTTTTCAATTTTAATTTCAATGATCTCCCTAAAATAAGACTAAACATTATCACAACCGTCAAAATCATATTTAATACAAATACCATCAATAAATTACAATATTTCTTAATCACATTGTAAAACTAATCTTCAAATTACAAATTCTATGATTCCGTATAATGTTTAATAATTTTTATAAAATTTAATATAGCAACGATTTTACAATTAACTAAAACATTTTTCATAGTTTATTAGTAATTATTAATTTATGTATATTATTAAAATATCAAAATAAAACCAATATCAGAATATATTGAAACTTAAACACTGAATATAGATGCATCAGTTTTACTGCTACACTTTTCCTGGGAAAATTTTACGATCGAACTGTTTTGATATACAATACATATTTTCTAAATTGACAGGTGATAAAGCACTACAATCTTTTTCACAGTAAATGTACCGTCAAACATATATGCGGCAACAGCACTTTTTGATAAAGTCTCATAAAAATATTTTTGACAGAAAACATGCAAAAACTTTTCGAAAAAATTGCTACTAATAAAATTTGTGTAACATTTTTTCACATATTAGAAACATAAATCTTGTCTTTAATGTTACTATCATATTTTCTATTTTAAATATACAATTTTATTTCAAAAAAGGATTCTTGCTTTGTTTTAATCATCTGTTTTGCGACTGTTTAACGTTTTAAAGTATTGTAATATTAATATTATGATACGCTTGAAGAAAAATGCATTTATTAATCAAATAATTCAAAATATAAATTAACTTTCTTTTATTATTCAAAAATAAATAATATATACATAATGAAAACAATATATTTCTGGAAATGCACTTATATATGTCAAAAATACTTCCAAATCCAAAACAACTTGAAAAATAAATAAATCTTCAGCAAAAAAAAGAACGAACATCGTGTACATTAAAATGAAACACGCAATTTACCTCAAATTTATCACTAAAAAAAAACCAAGAAGTTTGAAGCATGTACCACCCGGACAAAGTTATTCAAGTACGAACTGCACACAAATATACCAGAACACGCAAAAGTTTGCAACGCGACTTTTCATAAACTAAACTTTACTTCTTAACCACGTCATCCGTGCAATTTAATTAATCTATTACCACTATTTTCCTATATATAAATTAACTAAATTAATTAGAATTAATAAGTTGCAAAATTAAGACTCATTTACACTACAATATTATATATATAAAAATTAGTGTAATGTTTTTAGCGCAGAGCTGTTGATTCCTAAATCAAATTTATCATAATTAGACTAGGTTGCACAAAGTATTGTTAACTTAATAAATTAACTAGGCAACTAGATTGTCAACTATTTTCGAACTATAAAACTATAAAAACATAAGTTTATAGTTCAAAAATACGTTTACTTTCGAATTAAAAGTAGAAACCTTAAATCTAAAGCAAAAATTTTCTCAGTATAGTATCGACTAATATTATTGGTTATAGTTTGTTAGCAACTTTGTTACAGAATTGGTGGTGAATAATATCTCGTAACGCCACTGGTCTTATGGTGCACAGAATTACAGCATGAAATACATAAATAACTATAATTTTACAGTAAACACTACCACATAAATCTAAAATAACAATTTTGATATTTACACAGAAAACATTAATATTTAACATATAAGATAAATTCAATTTATACAGCGTAATTTCTAACGTAATACTTATTAAGCTTCATCTTCAGCCATATTGTCTTATGTTGATTTATAATTAACAGTGAGTTTTCGCAGACAACAAAGAAAACACGCCCGTTTTCTTTCTACAGTGTGTTCGGTAAACATAAAGATCCCATTTTAAGAGCAACTAGAAAACACAATCTATTCATGTTTAGTTACACTAGCTTGTCTTCACAACAAAATGATGATAAAAAATTTACAACGAACGACAGCTCTTGGAAACCCTTTTGGACACAATACAAAACCATAAATATTTAATGCTAAATATTAATTGAATATCGATCTGCTTAAATATTTAAAATAGTTCGATATACGATTAAGCGTGTTACAGTTTTTTGCCGCTTCATTATAATAGTCATTAATATTATAATAAAATTCATTTTCATGTTTTCAACACTTAATTTTTTTAAATATCAATTTGTTCTCAATACAAAAAGATAACATAATTAGTTGCGGTTTATTATCTACTGAAAAATAAAAAGTAACTTGATCATGTTTGAGAAAGAAGAAATGTTTGATTCAATTTTAAATTAATTGAAGTATTAAAATACATATAATTAGTGAAATTAAAAGAAACTGCGTCAGTTTTAAAACTATAATAATCGTTTGACGTATAAAAATAACGTACATTTTGATATGAAAATATTTTTTCGTTATCGGAAAAAATGACGTCAAAATTATAAACAGTCACACAGACGCTATGCTAGTATCAAAATTATTTCTTAAACATATAATTATAGAATTATGCACTTTTAAAAATAATTTGTAAATTTCTGTTTTATCTACCGTCTTATCATATATGATAAGAGAGGTATTGTAATCATACCCAATTTGGCATATCGAAATTTTTGCAGATAAACATAAATTAGTCTTATAATAACACGAATCAACTGTTTTTAGCATGATGTTCGTCTGTGGATACGTGTAGAACAAATTCGACTGAATGAATTGTTATAAAATTTCATATTTAAGCTTCTAATCGGAAATGGAAATTTACTGATGATACTTTTATGTGTTTTAGGAATATTTCGCAACAGAGATATATTTCGAACAAAATTATTCAACAAAAGATATTAAACAACTTTTATTTGAATATTTTTCGATACGGCTAAATAATTTTTTATGATATATATATATATATATATATATATATATATATATATATATATAATTCTATAAATAGGTGTTATATTTATGTCAAGACAGTTTTGTTTTTAGTTACCATGACTACAGTTGTTGTTGTAATAAAAATGTTTCTATTCCATAAATTTATTAAATACGATGACGATCGGTTCTGTAGTGACCACAGCAGATTTTTTAAATACCTAAATTTAATTTGAAATCGTTCTCTTTACCATCCGTCACATACAGTGAGAGATATTTTGTAATCATGCAAATTTTAACTATTCGCGATGATGATATGCGTAGAGTAAATCAAAACATCGATTTTTATTTAAAATTTATGCAGAACTTAATTCTAAAGCCATTTTATTTTAATAGTAATGAATAATTTCGTATTAAAATAATAAATTACCGCTGACATTTCATCAGCAATGTCTTAAGAACTAAACTATAGTTTTAATCGCGAATAAATTACCATAATTCACGTAAAACAATAAATCCTGAATTGTTCAATAATCGCACGTTTCTTTTGTGGCTTAAATCCATTCTTTTAATGACGCGAGGATATTTTATAAACGAATAAAAGGATAATGATAGCACTCCCTGAATGGGGTCACAATTTTCTGTGTCAGTTTGCCTCGGGCAAGCACTGACTCTATTCCTGGCATTATGCCAGGCCACTGTCAAAAATTTTGTGAAAGCTATCGTTTGAATTAGAGGTAAAGTTCGAGTTCGTATTTTTTACACAAGATACCACTCGTGGTACACAATAGTTTCTAATTTATCGGCTTACGTTATTTTCTTGTTGAACTATTTCTTTTTTACTTTTGATTAACAACATTTTTATAGTTATTTTGTTTCTTGAAAAAGTGGCATGTGTTTTGTCATATCTGTTAAAAAATATTACACGTTATTTTAAGTAAAAATCAATTCGTATTATTGTTTTTTGGAATTTGACAATTTACTATTGTAATGTATAAACAAATTAAAAAAAAAAACATTCAGTTTTAAGTTTCACAATTTTATTAAAGATACTTTACTCGCTAATTTCGCATTTCTTTTGATGATGGCTTAACTACCGAAATTGGTAAATTATTCATAAATTATTATTATTATTAACTAATATTATTAGATATATAGGCTAATTAAATAGACAAATCATCTACAATTTAATCAACTATTTGTTTGTCTGCTCTGAGTATAATGAGTAAATTTGCCAATATTAATTAAAAAGAATTCAAGCTGTTTTAAATCATTTAAATACGGTAAGATTATTAGACTAATCCCCGAAAAGTACTCAAGTAGAATCTAAAATTCCCAGTGCAATGAATTGTGAAAATAATATCGACGAATATATATTTATTTTTACGAGAGTTTCAATTCCAATTAGTAAGAGGGGGCAGTCTTTCATCTGGAACTCAATTAAGCATACCGAATAAGAAGAAACGGTCGTTTTCGGGAGGCAAACAACTCGGCCAAAGTGTGTCGTTTTTGTTAACTAAAGATTGAGCAAACAACTTTATTAATTAAAGATTCGTACACGGAGACCGAATTGTGTTCGGCTAGCGGAAAATATTTTACGCGTTCGAGAGTGCGAGAGGAAATCTCTCGCGAAAACGGCTACATTTGTTCCACAACAAATATTATTAGGTTCCCTTTTCTGAGCTAAATTCAATAATTATAAGATTTAAGAGATGTATATTAAATTGAAATAGCTTTTGAATGGTGAATATTTGATAAGAAAATATGTACAAATGTTTTAAATTAATTTCTGATGATTTTGTTGCTTAAGAAAGTAAAAATGGTGAAGTTTATAGTTATTATTTTGATATTTTTAAGAATTTTAAAATATCGGTTAAGTTACGGTTAACGTTCGCGAAATATTTACAAATATTTATACCGGATTCCTGCTAAAATAGTGTACTTTTGTTATTTTTAAAACCGTAAAACATAAAACTAATTTCGTGATAAGTAAGGTAGTCTGAATAAATCCTTACTGTTTAAAACATGTTTTTAAATAATTATTCTAGTTACACAGTTAACAAAGTTAAATAAGTTAAAAGTTAAATATTGTAAAATAAAAATAAATATTGACAAAAAAAAAAATTATTTCATGTTCATAAAAGTTAATGAATATTCACGTACATAAATTTTATAACGCAATATAACTGTTTAAATATTTAAATTATGATTCATAATAACACTTATACATTTTTAAATTCGTATATTATTAAATATTTTTAATATAACTCATATATCAATACCACATTTCTAGATTGTTCCAATTCTGTAGTGTGTAATCTAAAATCCTTTTCAAAAATTCATACAACTGTCAAATTTTTACCGCTGATAAAACTGCATTTATCACCCAACTTTTATATACAATAATAAAATTCCAACTGAACTTATCGGAGAACAAATTTCAAATAATGTAGCACAATTTATTGGGACAAACATTTGAATTGGAATATTCAGAAAACGTATAAGTACATAATATGTAAAGAAAACTCTGAAATGAAAGGAAGAAAAATGAATCTACCTAGTTTTTAACTTCAATAGTTCGGAAAAGTATAAAGACATATCTCGACAGTATGAAAACTTGAAAACTGTTCATTCTTTTTGCTTTGACGTTATTAAAAACTTTTCATCAATGGTACCACCAACTCAACACAAACTTTTCACTGGCTGCATTTTTATTTGAAAAATATCCGAACAAAGTTTTAATAAAATTACTCACACACTTTAAATTAAGATTTTTCTCGTTTTGTTTTAATTTAATCGAAGTTTGTATGTTCAAAAATCTTGTTTAATATTGTTAGATAAAAACTCTTCAGCTGATATTTGACGGCAAGTTTTATTGGTATTGAAACTTACGTTATACATATATTGGCAAATAATTTTAAGAAATATTCGTAGTAAACTAGATGAGTATCAGTCTTGTAAATATATTTATCCCAAATGTCCGAAAATCTATAATATAACTGATAACTTGTAGATATTTTTTAATTGTAATTTATGAAACTGAATCATTTTTTAAATATACTACGTACCAAAAAATTATAAAATAAAAAAACAGTTTTTGTAACAGTCGTAGAAAAAATACACTATGTGAAAATTGACTGTAACAATCGCCAAATTTTATAGGTCGTTCTTATTTTTAAAAATAGAAGAACTAATAAAAGAAATCATTAATGAGAAAATATTTGTTAGGAGGGTGAAGGCAATCTTTTATCGAATGGGTAAAAGTAAAACAGTGTATCAATGATGTTGCCTCGCGAACCCCCTGGTGTATTTCGAGCAAAATTACCAAGATAACAAAGAAAAATAGACACAAAAGCCTTGATGCTGGCTGGATTATATAAACTAGGTCTATCTCTCTCTCTCTCTCTCTCTCACTCGATATATATCGAAAAGTCGTACTCACTCACAATGAAATAATATACTTTTATACTGACTATTCTATTCAGGCTTTTTGAGAATATAAGTGTATTTAGAATACATTTATTTTTTTGTTGAAAAAAAATGGCAAGAATTAGAAAGAAACACAATTAATTTATATAATTTTGATATCATACAAAATTGTAATATAATTTGTTATTGAAAAATAAATAAAACAGTTGTATGACGCATGTTTCTAATATACAGAAAAAAAATCTGTAGATAATTTTTCTAATATAAAAAATTAAAAGCTTTAAGTATAAGTTCTGTTTTATTTTATGAATTTTGTAATCTAGTTAATAACTAGTTGTAATTAGGTTTGGTATCTAATATAATTAGATATTTTTTCTAGCTTATCATATATTTATCTATTCTTGTTCGTTAATTTATTTAAAGTTTTGCATTATTTACCTAAACTTTATTTGAAATAATATTTTTTTATCGAACCAATTTCATTCAAACTTTGCATACATATTTATCTCCAATCACAATTAAATTGAGGGAAAAACCACTTGTACAGTCTGGTTTAAAAATTAATGAAAATCCCTTAAAACCGTAGTAAAATCCTTTAAAATCATGATAAAATCTATTGCAAATTTTTTTAAAATCATATAAAATTTCGAATAAAATACCTACAATCTTAGAAAATTTTTATAACATTCGTAAAATCTCTACAATTTCATACTTCAAATTTGTACAATCTAGTGTTTATATGTTAAAGATGCATTTAATTTAATTATGGGTGTCCTCACAATTTTATTTTTAGTCACTTCCAATCAACCATTATTTTTAGAGAAGTTTTAAATAAAATATGAACCGTTAATATCAATAATATTCCAATTGATTCACTGAATCATTATTTATTATATAACATTTAAATCTTATTTCATATATATTTTATTTTTAAATTTTTGCTTATTTTCTATAATAATTCATTTTTAATAAATAAACTAAATTTTATTGTATATTTTTACAAAATACAAAATTTCGTACAAAACGAATCTTTTTATAATTTAAAAATCCTGTGCTTTAAAAAGTTAAATCAAAATATCTTTAAAATTCTACTATTTAACTGACCGTGAAAACTAAATATCTCACGACAAACATAACAAAACTAATCTAATTTATTTTAATCTTTGAATCCACACTAAGCACAAAAACTAAACATATCAAAATAACCGCTCTGTGTTCCTGCACACTGAAAAAAAAAACTATAATGAACAAGATTAGAAGTATATGGGTAAACCCATATATAGACTACTTTGACATTTCTCGGAAAGTTGGTAACGCTGTATTTTAATAATATTATAATTTATGTGGGCACTAGGAGATACTTTTCTGAAAATTTGATCAAAATCGAATAAATAATGTAGCCACAATAAATTTTAAAAAAATTTTGTGATTTTTTTCTCAATAAGTTGGCAACACTGTATTTTGTTAAAATTGCATAATTTATTTAGGCACTAGGAAAAACTTTTATGAAAATTTGATTAAAATCGGTTAAATAAAATGGTCATAATAAATTTTTAAAAATTTTACTAATTTTTTTCTCATAAAGTTGGCAACACTGTATTTTGTTAAAATTACAGAAATTATATGAATACTAGGAGAATCTTTTGTGAAAATTTGAGTAAAATCGGTTGAATAACATGGCCATAATAAAATTTTTAAAACTTTAGTAATTTTTTTCTCGGAAAGTTGGCAACACTGAATATTAATAAAATTATGTAATTAATGGGAGCATTAGGGAAATCTTTTCTGAAAATTTGATCAAAATCGGATAAATAACGTAGCCAATATGAATTTTTAAAAACTTTAGTAATTTTTTTCTCGGAAAGTTGGCATCACTGGAAAAAAACAAAACCACATGACCATCTTGGGCACTAGACAAATTTATCCTAAAAATTTCATTAAAATCGGTTTAACCGTCTAGGAGGAGTTGCGGCCACAAAATTTTGACTTACGACCGAGCGAGCGAGCGAGTGAGCGAGCGAGCTGACGACGCACATCCATACACCCACATAAACTAAGTTCAGATTCGTCATCTACAGGCTATATGAAGGATTTCTATACAATTTTTTTTTTTTTTTGAAAATGTTACAGACACCGTACCAAACGCTATACTACTTTTCCTTGCAGTCAAAGTAGTAAAAACTAAAGAAACTAATTCTGATTCTAAAATTATCTGACATTTTCACACCAGTCACTCACAAACGCTTTGAGCAACGAAAAACCCGACACAACAACAAAATTCCAAATTCCGAAATCCGTACTTGTCCTCTCGTTAATTTTCACTATCCCATCCAATGTTTCATTGTCCCCCCCCCCCCCTCGTACAGAAAGGGATTCAACACGTTGCTGTATCCTATCCCAAACAAAATCTCTGTCGCCATATTGATACGACGTTTACATCGTTGCTAATAGCTTCGCCTGTTGCCAGGCTATTTTGTTGTTCGCTAACGATAATTAAATATTTACTACAATATAATATAATGTATATAAAGCTTATATAGTATAAGAACAATTAGTGATTATGTATCATATTTGTTGATGGTTCACTGTTAATGATTTTGATTATAAAAAAGTAAAACGCTTATTTGTTACACAAGTTAGGATAAAGGCTCATTCTGACTACCTTAATTATCTATAATGCTGTTCTAAATTTCTTTACGGAATAGCTATTTTGAAATTCAAATTAGATAATATATATTTATTGATTTGTACTATTAGTGTTTTTAAATAAATTAATAATATTATTATCATCACAAAACTAGAGTTATATTTATGTAAAAATATAAACGCAAATACAGAATTTTAATTCTATCAGTTGATGGTTTTATTGCAGATAAAAATTGAGATTATTAATTAATAATGTGTTTTGATAAACCTTTCTATAGTCTATGTCACAAGAAAGTTGCATTACGCAATATTAAGTGTATGTTTTTGTAAGACATACGTATCTATTCATTGCTAGTTCTTAAACGGGATTGTGGAGTCGAATTTCCAAATTTTTTTTATTCAACTCCGACTTCAACTAGTTCAATAATGATTTTTATGTTTTATTATAAACTAATATAAAACATTCATAAAAATAATGCTACGAATTATTTTAAATGTTGCTTCTATAACTATACAATTGCAATATTTGATCTGACATAAATGATATTTCAAAATAATTATATAAAAAAATGCATTGTTTTATAGCTACAGCTATAACTCGTCAGATATTTTAAATGCAATTTTGTAATTAGTCACAAATTGTTGAGTTATGAATTCACAAGATTTTGAACGATCAAATAAGTTGAGTAATAATTTAAAAACTCACTGGCATGAGTAACAAATATTACTTATCGAAAAACGTATATATAATGAACATACGTAATATTCTCATCAGATAAAGGAATATGAAACTATGTAATAATTCTTATAAATTTCAACTAATAAAACATTTGTTACGTATATTTTACCTAATTATATAATTAAAGAAACAAAACACGAAATAAATTATTCTGAAACACATAAAAACCATTCACCGTCCAATTAACACTATTCATAAATTCAAATAAACTCGTATTTTTCACCAAATAACGAGCAACGAATACAAATAGTCCGCGAAACCTTTGGACTAATGCCAACAATTTTACTAACACTACTGCCAACCGAAATGCTACACTAAAATCTATTAGCAAGATTGGAAAACTTACAAAGAGAAAAAAATCCACTTTATTATCATCAAACGACTGATATACACAATATGTAACTACAAAATTCCAAAAAAAAAAAATATATATTGAAAATTTAACACAGCTTTTTTTTCGTTTTGAAGATCAAAGTGCACTCGACTGGACAAACAATTCACAATTATATCTCATGGATTACGAGTCTGGCATTTAAAGCATTGAGCTTTTTTTGTTAATTAAAATTTTCTGCCTATAAAGCTCTTATTTTAAGTTAGTTTTTTCGAATCTGCAATTTTTTTCGCGTATTTTAATAGTATTTTTTTTTAAGCGTATCACAATATTAATATTACGTTACCATATTGCCTATGTCAAAAGAAGTCATTATGTTACTAGCACAATAATAACATCATTATACAGCAGTTAGTTACTATATACAACATTGGTGGCAGCACCAAACATAACCACAACGTCAAGTGTATTTAATGTGACATTTTCGGCGGTCATATTGCAAAACACTATTACGTCAAGTTAATTGACAATTGTATTGTTTATTTTAGTTTGAATTTGATTATTGAAAATGTGTAAAAAAAATGCAATGATTGATAAAAAACACAACGAATAAACTACAAAAATATCTTCCGAATAAAAGTAAAATATACTTTACGTTATATATCAGTTTGTCAACTGAGTGTTAAAAAAAGGTACACTTCAGTATTATGTAATGCTATATGCTCGTGGCGTAGACTATAATACTATAATATGAGAATTAAATCATTTTTATAGCCAAATATCTTAATTCATAAAACGCTGCAATAAAACTTCAATAAAAGCAATAGCGTTTTTTATGACCTGCACATAAAAGTAATTTTATCATATTTTCCAATTTTACATCAATAAAAATCAAAAAATATTATTCGAATATAAAATTTAATAAAACTTGAATAACGAAACAAGTCACAAAGCGCATTCGAATTAAATATATTAACATAGTAAAATATCTTTCGTAGTTCTTTTTATTAAAGCGAAAAAGTTCTAGAATAAAGTTCTGTATAAGTTTTAATTAAATAATCGACATTTCGATATACTCTACGTATATTATTATTATCAAACTTATACAGAACTTAATCCGAAAGCTTTCTTTATTTAGGTAAATATATTAGTTCTAAAAAATTTGTAATAAATTTAAAATGGCAACTCAAAGCGAAAGAAAATTATGAGTGAAAATAGGACTAAATGTATATAGCAAACATCAGCTCTTCTCTTCAAATAAAACTTAATTACAGCGGCAGCATCCATGGCATACCTTGGCTATATACATTTTCCTTATACACACCTTAACTCGTCTGATATTTCTGCCTCGTATGCTAATTTAAGAGATTTTCCACGTCAAACATAACCTAATATGTTAAAATCCCTAACGTTCTTACACCCGTGTTCATTTCAGTTAAAAATAACTGAGATTTCGTAAAAAAATTTGCTATATACTAACGATATTTCTTACCGACCATTATTTTAACGAACCATTATTTTTAACGGACTTTGTTTAGAATACACATGTTATTATATATTCTCATTTTCTAACTGTTTTTTTTTTTCTTATTATATTAATTTGTCTCTAATATCTACATATAAATTAAAAAAAAATTAAGAAAAAACTAACAAAATTATTTTTTGTACTTCTACAATAGTTGAATAATATTTTACAGTTTAATACAATTTGACATACAACAAATTTAAAAGTGGTTTCTCCCTAATTTAAAAAAGATATTTCTGTTACTAATTAAATCAAAACAGATTTGATAAATTAGTTCATTCATCCTAAATTAATTTCAATATAAAATATAAATATAAAAACCAAATTGTATAGATACTTACGAATTGTAGATTTTAAAACATATTATTCAAATAACTGGCAAAAATATGCTTACCTGAAACAAAAGAGAAACAAATTATTAATTTTATAATTAACAGGAGTATCATTTATTTTCTAATTTATAAATACTAAATCTTAGATCGCCTACTAAAATTTTTGTTTTTTTATCTCGGCAAGGCCAATACATTTTGCCAAAATTAAATCAACTATTGAATGAATTTATTGAATATTATTAATATTACAAGTTCATATTTAATATGTTTGCAGTCAAACCATTAAATGAAAAAATTACACCATCCTTCGAGAATCGAACAATTAAATCAAATATTAAAATGAAATTAATACTGAAAGCCGGACCAGTCATCAGTAGTCTAATTGGCAAGGTGCCCGACTAGAGATCGAGAGATTCTGGGTTCAATTCCGGCCAGATGACGTAATTTTTTTTCATTTAATATTTCGACTTTAAAAAATATTAAATATAAATTTGTAATAATTATATAATAGTTCACTGCGATTAAGTGGATATTTAAATATTTGTGAAATTAAAAATTTATATTGGCTGCTTATACAGATAGCTTAGATTTTAATATACATACCCTCAGTTCCGTAAACGATATTTAACACTACGTTAAAATCGAATGCTTTGCTAAAACTGATTTTACTTATTGTTCTTTTTAACATGGGCGTTAAATTTCAACATTTTTTTTTATATATATAAAACATCTAATTACTTTTGATGTATTCAACTAATATTTTCAAGTTTATCGTATATTTATCTATAATTTTAGATAATTTATATAAACTTAATTTAGAATAATAATTATCAATCAAATACTTTGTATGTAGATGAAGTAACAAACGTTAATAGAAATATCATCTAATTAAATAAAAAAATTCTCTAAAATTTTATCTGCTTGGAATCAAATAATTCCCCTCTTGTAAATTATTGGCTAGAATATTATTATTAAACAAATTTCTTGTCAATCAAGTTCCACTTCCTTCTAAAATTCTAGACTAAAATCACATTAGCTGACTGGTGGTCCGAATCATGAAATTTCCTTCCGATACACTCTCTATATAGGTTTAACATTCACCGCACTTAACCGTATCCTTGTATCAATCAACAAAAGAAAAAATCCTCATAACTCAATTACTTACTAAAACCCCTACTGTCCACTAACTCAATTTATCAATTGAGAAAGCCAACGTCCTACGCTCTCATCATCTTATAGTTCCCAGTTGGAAACCTAACCTATATATTTTCCCACTGTGTATAGTATTTGGGTAAGATCGAAAAGAATTCGGACTCAATCGAAAATAAATATTAATAATAATAAACTATATTCAGAATATAGAAGAATTGGAGAAAAAAACAATAATTATGAAACCGAATTAATAAACAAATAAAAATCAAGACTAATAAAATTATTTTCTGTAGAACATTAGGATTCTATGAAACTATCTAAAATAATACTTTTACAATTAACAAGTTATTATTTTAGTAAATATATTTCAGAACTAATTTTAGTTTTAGTTTTAGATTTGAAGTTCTGTTTAATTTTATATGAAAATTTGACGTTTCGTTATACTAAACATATATAACATCATCAGAAAAAATATATGCAAAGGACATAAATAATAAACAAACAAAGCTTAGAAACAAGTTACTAACTAACAAAGATTGTTGCGTGGCCCTTAAACATTGTTTTTTTTTTTCTGATGATATACCTACGTTTAGTAAGTTTTATCTTTATAAATAATAACCATAATTTCAAGCAAATAATAAACTCCAGGACTCTGTCTAGACTGTAAATCTGAAAAGGATTATCCTTGAAAACATATATGTTATAATATGTCCAAAAACATTTAGTCCATCCTTATACAGTCACAACCAAATTGTAGAATTCTGCTCAGACACCCCCAGTAGTATCTTTATACATCCACGACGGTGTGTTGGTCACGCACACTAATGGCTAATGAATGTCGGACAAATTAGTGCCCGACGTCCTCGTGGGTCTCGGCTATCAGCGGGGCCGACGCCTTCATTACATGATGACGACGACGTCGTCGATGTCGGCGACGCTGACGTCAAACACACACACACACACCGACCACCGTCAACTTAATTAAACTTGCATAGAAAACGAACGATTTGTAATATTTATAGAATGTGTACATTTGTTTATGGTCGATCGACTGGGGGGTGTTCATATTCTCTCCATTCTCTGATAACACTTGTCTTTATTCTGTGTTGAGAAATGAATATTTATTATATGAAATTTCAATTAAATTGTAAATGTAAGATTAATTTACTATTACTTATTGCCAGTGTTGTGACAGATCCTTTTCAAAGAAATCTAGATCAAAATGCTTCTAGATCAGATCATAAATCAATTTCTATATATTTTTTTAGATCATAAAAAAATTATTTCTTATATTTTAAATTAAAAAAAAGAGATAACATAGTTCCAAATTAATTAAAAAAAATTATATTTTTTTTATTTTACAAAATGAAAAATGTAAAACAAATTATTTATTTATAATTATAATTAGTGTGATATTAAATATCTGGTACAGGGGATAAATATTAGTTCCCTAGAGCTTGAATTTTGTTCATGATTCCTTTTAGAAATAATAATTCAAATCTATTACATCTCAAATTTCCACGTCTAGGGAACTAATATTTGATCCCCCACTACCAATAGAGCAATTCAGTGATAAATTTTATTAAACGCAACGTAACTAATATGCGAGTAATGTAAGTGAGCGTATGAGCTTTTTTTTTAAGAACACAGATTATTTATATATGATCTAGATCAAGATCTGTAAAGATAAAATTATCTAGAAATTAAATCCTAACTTGAATGTATATTTTATCAAGAAAAATTCTAGAAAAATAATTCAATTCGACTTGATCGAAAACAGAAATGAATCATTGTTTTTAGACCACGCGCAAAATTTATTTGGACAGCTAATTTAAATGCGTTCGTACAATATTAAAATCAAGGTGGCTTTTATCCGGGCATAATGCCAATAAATTAAGAAAAACTTAAAACAAGTTACCGCATCGCGCATACTTTCGCGTAGGCACAACTAAGAGTGTGCTTGTGCACATCGATATTAAATATTTAAATGATTGAAGACGCAGACGGCACTGCTAGACGTTCAACTGTTTTTTTTTTTCTGTGTGTGTATGTGTAACAGGCAACGCCATCTGTTGGCAGGTGTTTTAGCGGAGTGGCGCCGTGGGGCAAAACCCCGCTTTACGAATGAACACGAATAGAGACAAATAACAGATGTCTCGCGTGTTGAAAATATTTATTGGTCTTTTTTCCGAGGTGATGTACGTGTAAACAATGAGAAACGATGTGTATTTTGGTGGAGTCGCATGATTTTTCAAAAATATGTTTATTTTGAAGAATCGAGAATGTTTATTGATTTGGTTTATTTAATTTTGACTCATATAGAAATTAAGAAACTAGAAATTGTTGGTTAAAAAAAAAATATATTTTTAGAATTTTATTCTGGCTATACTACTAATCCGATTTCAATCAAATTTTCAGAACAAATTCTCCTAGTATGCACAAAAATTATGTAATTTTATTTTTACACAGTTGCCAACTTATAAAAAAAATACATTAAAGTTTATTTTAATTAAACTGGTCATCCAATTTCAATCAAATTTCCAAAATTATAGGTAAATTACAAAATATTATTTTTGTACAGTGCTGCCAATTTTCGGCAAAATGTACTAAAATTTTATTGTAATCCTCTAAAATATATATACTAATTAATTAGTCTACATCCAACCGTAGGCTAGTGGTTGCGTGTTGGACCCAGACCCCAAAGGTCCCTGACTCACACCAGAATTAAATTAAATATTATTTCTGGTATTAAAATCTTGTACCACTGAACATTATCATCTGGGTATGCGTGATTCGGAACCCACTATAAGCTACAGGTTCCTTGCTTGGCCATGTGCCAACGCACCATTGACAATGCAAGTAAAAATTGTTAAGAAAGTAAATGTTCAGCTTCTCGAGCATATAGCCCCTTTGTTCAACCTTGGAATTACGAGAACTGATCATGACGATAAATAAATTAGTTTATACATGGGTTTTCCTATAAGCTTCTAATCTTATTCTTTCTATATATAAAAACAATTTATGTTTCAATCATCTTCATTAATAAAAATCAACAAAAATTCTAGATACATCTAACTTGTAGACCTATCTAATTTAATAAAATTGCAAAATGAGATCACTAATTAAAATAGTAAAAAATTTAAATTAAAATAAATTTGTTGTTGTAAACATCCTTAAAACTTAAAGGCCAATATTATATGTCGTATCTATTTTTATGCATATAACAAAATTATAACCACACATTTTTATTTGACCCTTTAACTAGGGCTATCGTAAATTTACGATCTGTTTAACTATACTGACACGGAGATATTGAAAATAAACGATTTCGCATATTGCCAATTTTTTTGTCCCTGATGTAGCGATAAGAAATACTGAGAGTTGTCGCAGTTAAAGATACATTTCAATTTTCATCAACTTCTGATTCCTCTGATTAAATTGCAATAATCAAAATACTTGTAAGATAGATATTTTTCTTACATCATTTTTTTTTATTATTTCTATGTAATCGGTTTTGATTTTATTTTATTATAAATGATATTAAGCTTAAAAAAACTCAAAAGATTTCAAATTGATTGCGGTTTAAGATCATGAAAAAGAATCATTCAACCTTTTTGAAT
Organism: Clivina fossor; assembly: GCA_963966155.1. Taxonomy (NCBI): domain Eukaryota; kingdom Metazoa; phylum Arthropoda; class Insecta; order Coleoptera; family Carabidae; genus Clivina; species Clivina fossor. Next base: position 15,068,451 of record OZ014560.1, read on the forward strand.
TTGTGCATATTTCTTTCTAATATTTTTATTTTCGAAATATCTCCAATATTTTTCCTCTTATAACTCGAAATTGTTACAGTCGTATCATTTTATTAACTGAAAAATATCGATAGTACATTTTTTAGATTTCTATTTGAAAATATTTAATTTTCATTATATTAAAATCTTCATACATTTTTATTTAGCAAATCAGAGAATAATGACAACAAGAAAACCATCGACTTTCTAATGTCCATAAATATATATTACTACCAATAAATTCGAAGAGTTTTTATTATTACTTAATAGATTAATATCTATTACTCATCAGAAACTTGGAACTTCAAATATTTACTTAAATTTTATCTATAATCTATTACAAAAATTAACTACAAAATAAATTATAATATAATTCATCTATTTTACGAAACTATCTAAATTTGTAATGCTTAAGATCTTAAAAGAAAATATACAACAGCTATACTCGTTATTTAAGAAAACAAATCCGTTATCTTCCTCCCTATTGTACTGAAACGTAAAATGTCTGACCTTTTAGAGAAATTAGAATTTCTCGTATATCTTATCTTTATCTTTTGTCGCATTAAAATCTAGCAAAATTATTCAATTGCAAAAATAATAATGACATTCTCTGAAAGAATAACTTAAATGGCTTCTAAAAGGAATTAAATGCCTCGAGCTACAAAATTTGTATCTGTTACACAAGAAACGAATATAATAATGATAATGCTTGCAAATTGCACGAATACTTTAAATATTTTTCTTATTTTTCAATATTTTATTTCATTGTAATTTGTAAAATTTATATCTCTAATTAAAATAGAATGAAAGTGTAATGTAAATTTAAAAATACAGTCTTAATTCTAGAAAGAATTAACAATTTTTCCTGACAACAAATTGCTTTAATTAAATATCTCGTCAGTCGATTTCCTGTTTGTTCCATACGCCATTTTTGCTCAAATTGAGTTATTGCTAATTTTCGTTTGTTTTCTATTTATTTAGCAATCGTGGATATTATAATTTTAATAGTTTCAGAAATATAAATTTTAATTGGTTGTATATTCTTACTATAAACAATTCAGTTCAAAAACTTTAAACATCATTTTCTCGAAAGTAAAGTTTTGTGATATGGAACAAACAAGAAATTAACTGATGATCTATCAGTTATATATCATATTATAACCGTTACTATTACATATATAGTATATTACATATTTAGTTATATACATAACAAATAAGTTAAATCATAAAATTTAAATCAAAATCATACATAATTTTTTCATTAACCTTGTTTTTAAAAACTAATGTCGCTGATCTTTAATAATAATTACATTATTTTAATTAAGCATTATTTAATGGCCATCCAATCAAGTTTGATGTTCTTCGAACAAATGTAATTTCGGAATAAAGCCCTGGGAATTGTAGTGACCGCCAACTAATCTCTGGATGAAGTTAAAGACTTGTTAAGCTGATGTCGTTCTCGGCTTTACACACTATTATACGATTTTCTCTTAACTATAAACAGAGCAATTCGCTCACAGAAATATAGAAATAATCTAGTTTTACAAAAAAAAAAAAATACTATAGTTCTTAAACTAAATAAGATAATGAAAAAAATACTAATATTGTATAATAAAATTATCAACACCACCATGTCAATATTTTAGTGAAAGTCAGTGATAGCGTCTTAAACAGAAATTCGAAAAATTTCTAATTTGCTCTGAACACACCAATTCTGATAATAATAATGTTGAAATTAAAAAAAAAAAAAAACTTTTTCACTGCAAATAAATTATATAGTGTACATGAAAAAATGGAAAATTGCTAAGTATTTGAATTTATAGAACTTTCTGAGCTGGTATATATACAGGATGTAACAGAATAACTATTCCTAATGAAGAAATGATAGAGGGCACATAAAGAAACATTTTTTATTAATAAACTAGTGTCCGGAAAATATTTTTTTTTCCTTTTTTTTTTCGGCAGTCGATTGTACATCGTTACAACTTGTGTATCGAAAATGGTGGTCGTAACTTCGAACAATTTTTATAAAGTTTAATGCGCTATTATTTCTAATAAAATGTTCCTTAACTTAACTACTCTTTGATGTTTTGATTAAGATTGTTTTTAACGATATCTAGTGTATCTTGGCACCGAGAAATTTCCGGACACTAGTTTATTAATAAAAAATGTTTCTCTAAGGGCACTCTATCATTTCTGAAAATTAGGAATAGTTATTCTGTTACACCCTGTATATGCACTTGTTATTCATATTCTCGAGTGAAATAATAATATAATATGGTTGATTTGTTACGTTTTTACTTTTTCTACAATTACCGTAGACAGATATTTTATGCACCAAAAATAGTATTATACAAAAAATTGAATTATACAAAACTATGCATTATATAACGGTTTTTGAGATTCCCATGTATAGCTGCTTAAATGGAACACTTATATTTATACTTTCCATAATAATTCTAAAGCAAGTACATTACTAATTTATGAAGCTTTAAAGATAATTCATAACATGTTATACATCACATACAAGCCATCTGTGTCAACATAATAAATAACTTACAAAATACACAGAGAACGTTCAATTTCGTCCAAATACAAAATCGGAAGTGAGAAGAAAACATAATAAAAAGCTTTTTAGAAAAAAAAAAAATCTAACAATACGATTATTTCTTAGAATTTGTCACAGTACCTGCTTTTTCATCATCAATCACACTGTTTTTTACCTATTTATATTTTATCATTAGAATGAGAGAAAATTCCTTCCCATAAAGCAAAATGAAAAATGAACTTTAACGAACAACGAAATGTAGCTTTTTGTCAAATTATAAAACAATTTATTTGCGCATAACCATATTTGACAAAATCGATTTTTTATTAATAGAAAAAGTGTTTGTGTACACTTTTGATTATAACACGAATTCGTTTAACTGTGAAAGATTAAGTTTGAATCATTATTTTTAAGTCATAAAGATTTTTAACACAGTTAAAATCTTTCAGAACTTATTATATTAAAATTTAAAATCTTTAGGTTTTAGTTCTGTTAAATTATATATATATATATATATATATATATATATATATACATATCTTTCCTGACGTGCAGTACATCGAAACGTCGAATATTAATTAAAATTTAACACAACTAAAACCAAAAGTGGTATTTATGTAAAATTGAAAATAAAAACTAAAATTTATCAATATAATAATTTATAATAACAAAAGTACACAAATGGCCTAAAATTCACAAAATCGTTAAAAATTCAACTCAGTAATGCCATTCCCTATGAATAATTATATCAATTTGCAAAAAAAAAAACATATTACTAAAAACATCTCAGATTACTGAAAATTTTCTAGCTTACTGATAACATTCCAAATTTCTGAAAATATCCCAAATTACTGAAAATATTCGAAATTACTGAAAATATTCTGAACTGCCGAAAAAATACCTAATTACTGAAAATACCTGAGAATAATAAAAATATCTCAAATTACTGAAAAATGTTTCGGATTGCTAAAAATGTTCCAGATTACTGAAAATATCCGAAACTACTGAAAAGATTCTGTACTGCTGAAAATATGCCGAATTACTGAAAATACCCCGGAATAAATCGAATAACTGAAAATATTTTGGATTACTGAAATTTTTTCAGATAAACTAAGAATATTCCAAATTGTTATAAATATACCAAATTACTGAAAAAATTCCAAACTGAAAATATTCCGGGTTACTGAAAATATCCTGAATTACTGAAAATATCCTGAATTATTGAAAATATTCGAAACAGTTAGAAATATCCTACATTGCTAAAAATATTCAAAACTACTAATAAATATATAAAAATACTAAAAATATTCCAAACTGCTGAAAATGTGTCACATTAACAAAAATATGGATTCCTGAAAATATTTTGGATTACTGAGACTATGGCAAATTAGTATATCTTAAATTGTTGAAAATATCACAAATTGCTGAAAAAATTCTCAATATTATTAATATATTCTTATAAAATATATTTTAGTCAGACTGCACAAAACATAGTGTTTTTAATTTGTTTAAACCAAGTTTCATAAACGATTTAACACTCCGTTGCTAAAGAGTGTAACATTTCTTTATGAAACCGAGCATTCATATTGCAATCTATTACTTTTGCATAAATGTAAACAATCCTTCCTAAACTTACAGGCACTCTAACAAATGTCATGACTGCATTTATATAATAAAAACCTTAGTTACTATGGTAACATCATATAACAATAAACAATATATCTAAAAATCCATTACGTGCTAATGTCATTCATGAGACTTCTTTTGATAATTCAAGTGTTATATAGCGAGGGTATTTAAAATTAATTTCCGCTCCAAATTTAAACATTATAAAACGATATTATTCTATTTTATCGTGCAAATGAGGCGAAGCAAAATAGGCGTAAATGTGTTTAAATAACAAAGAAGAAAAAAAAATGACTTTAAAAAAATGAGAATTGATTCGAACAAAAGACACGCGATGTCGCCACAGACACGCTACAGGACAGGCACGATATTTGTGCACTTTCCAGTAAAATATTTCAAATAAAACTTCAAAACAAATCCAAATCTTATCCTACAGATGGCCCAAAAGTCGGTAGATCATTTAAAATTCAAATAACTTTCTACACTTAATAAATTTTTTTAATTAATTAATTTTTATTTAAAAGATGTAATTTTTAAAACTAAATAAAATTTATTTCCAAGAAATGTGTTTTCTGTTTATAAAAGAATAAATGTAAAATATTAATAAATAAAAAAGTTATTTAAACTATAACTTGAAATTAAATTTTAATTTAAATTTTAACTGTACATATTAAACTAAACTATAACAATTTTTTGTCAATAAACGTGTGACTAGTATGTTTACATGAGCTTTCGAATCAGAATGAAATTGTTATGCCGTTTCAACATAATAGAAGTAACGCCCAATATAAACAAAGTGTATTATTTGACTGAAAAACAGAGTGGCTAATAGAACAATGAATAGGTATATTGTATTCAATAAAATATATGATATATCTACATATTTAACTTGAACATTATTCAAATAAGATATTTGGATTATATTTTAGCAAATTTAACAAATTGTCTGTAGAATAGAAAAAATCATTTTTGTTCATTAGAAAATTTCATTATGCAAAGTTTTTCCCTAGAATATGACGTGCCTACAAGCTAAGAGCGAATCTCCCATATTTATATTTTTGTTAGTAAACTTTTTCTAGAAACCGGTTCTAACGATTTTTATGTGATGAATCTACGTTTTCGGGTGCGAAAAAACGATTCAATCAAATCAATTAATTTTATATGCAGATAGAAGGTATTTATTAGTTTATTTTAGTAAAACAATTTTGTGACCATTTAATAATTTTACGAAGAATATATAAATAAGGCTTTTATCAACGTAATTTCGTATTTTACAGCAAAGTAATAAAATATAAAAATATTCTACAACCATTAATATTTAATGGCTGCATTAGTTTGACACCGTTATAATAAAAATAAGCTATGCATAAATGTATTCATATTTTTCAGTCAGTTTATGGCAAAAAAAAAATCGATACTAAAGCAAATATTACGTAGCACTAATAAAATTTTTAAATATTTGCCATTTTTTGTTGTTGTAATCATTATAAATATAATAAGAGATATGCTATAATTGAAAATTCTATTTGTAAAAGCTGAATTACATTATACTTTTTTCGTCTAGATTCATACTAGGTTTCTAGTTCAAGTTTCGTTCAAGAACATATAGTCAGTTCTAGTATAATGTAAATCAGATATTTGCATCCAAGTTTCTTTCAAGTTTTCTAGTATAGAAATATGCAACATGCTCTATTTTCCTATTCAAGTTTCATACTAGGTACATTATAAGCATGCGCACGCAATATATGTAGCGAAGTTATATAGGTTATATATTATACTCTGTGTATTTTTAAGTTGGCGTACTGGCAATACATCGGAAAAAAATCGAAGAAACTCGACAATACACGACCGATTGTGAAAAAAGTATGAAAATTGAACAAAACTTGAGCGAAAATTGAACTAGAAACCTAGTATGAATCTAGACGAAAAAAGTATGATGTAATTCAGCTTTAAGTTTAGAATGGTATTTCATATCGGAAACACAGAGCTTCGCTTGTTTTAGAATTGCTCATTTAATAATAGAGAAATAATATTTTGACTCATGCCATTTTTTTTACTATTTTACCCATTTTAATAATTTATAATATTTTTTTCTTCCAGCGTATCATAATATTAATATTACGTTACCATATTGCCTATGTAGAAAACATTGAAAAACGCAAACCGAACCGGTTCTAAGGGTTTTTGCAAGCTTAACCAAAATCCACAAAACATCTATATATTTTTCCATTTCGATTCCAATTTTTGCATAAAATCCTTTCACTGTGCTACCATCTATTGAAATATTTCGGCATTACACTTGTGCTGCGAAAACTTTATCGACTCTATGTACCTTATCGTCACCCGATCACCAACAAAAACGAAGCGTGTCTCGCGTTTATGAAGGAAAACATTTCTAAATACATAACGGCGACCTAAAGTCGGGCGAATTAATCGCGATAAGATTTAAAACGCGCGCGTTAGGGCTACACCACCACGCATCGATCTGAAAGCACCCCCCCAAGTTTGTTTTCTTTTCCGAGCTTTCGCCCCATCGGTTGCTAGCTTTTATTCTTTGAAATGCTAGCCTTACTACATTAAGAAGAAAAAAAATGTCCAATGTAAAAGTTCGAACAAGTTAAGATGGAAACGAAAAGTCAATGTGATTCTTGATGTGTATTATTTATGAAAAATGGAAAAGATACCATCCGTGATTTACTCTTTAAGGAGGTATTCCCGTTGGTAGAATCGATTTTTAGATGATTTTGAATAATTTTTTTAAGAACTTTTACAACAAATACAGTAATAGTATATTATTTAACGAGCAAATAATGGCACCTAATGTACGAAGATGTTGTTCAGTCCACGAGCGTAGCGAGGGAAATAAAACATCTGAGTACATTGTAGGCATTATTTGCAAGTCAAATACTATACTTTATCTACAACTGCTTATATATTTTTAATATTGTACTTACTTATTCAAATCTATGATGTTAACAACAACTAACTAACTAACTAACTACAACTATCATTTTATTACTTTGGCTGATAACTGCTGCCATCTGGCGTAGAGATATTTAGTTTGTTGATGTTGCCTAGCAACGAAGCGTGCGTACGGAAATCAAGTTAATAAAGATCGTTTCTTTATTTCCCTTGGTTAATAATGACTAATATTTTATTAACCTTGGTTAATAAAGACTAGTATTTTATTTCCCTTGGGCTATAAAGACTAATATTATTTATCTAATTTTATATATCTAATGACCATATAACAAAGCAGTTGTAGATAAAGTGTATTTATTGAAGTTTTAAGCAGTTTTTTTTTCAAAAAAGTCAAATTTTTACTTAAAAAAAATTACGTCAATGGTGGCAGATAAAACTCGCGTTCTACATTTTTAAAACAAAAACAAATTAGATGTTTGTACTTGTAACACATGTAACTTTCGTTGGAACCTACAAAATTCTTAAAAAAAAGTGCCTAAAATTGACCATTTCTTTTTTGGTTTAAAGTATTTAAATATATCTAGCACAATTATATGAAATTTCTAAGATAGTAAAGATTTTAAATAATTTTACAAAAATTTTTAATTGATTTTACCATGATTTAAATTAATTTGTAGACCAAACTGTACAAGTGATGTTCCCTTTGTATTCAACAGTTCGTTTATTTTACGTTAGCTTAAATTAATATTATATTTACTAAATCTACTAAATATTTGATGTGCTATTGTTCAAATACGATAACAAAGTTGAATAGTACCGGATCGTACCATGGTATCCAAAAATTATTATCGCGTAAATATAAAGATTTAATTCAATAATTTTCAGAAATTTATCAATTGTATCTGACTGACTGCTTTATAACTCACTAAAAACTGTTATAAGCGAGCACAGAATTCAAATTAGTTGACTAAATTTTAGATGTTAGATGATTTGTCAATTTAATTAGATAAAATTTCCAATAAGATTAGTTATTCCATTCACATAGTTGAAATCAAATTGTTATTTCAAATTAAGTTTAGAAAAATAATCGAAAACTATAGATAAAATTGATGAACAAGAATAGATAAAAAATCTTTTAAAACTCATTATATTAAAAATAAAAAGCTTTACGATTTAATTCTGTATAATTATAATTATACAAATGTTATAATTATATACAAATGACATATACAATAAATATATAGGCACATAGAAATTAGTTACTAGGTAACAAAATACACTATAAAATTTATAAATTATTGATTAAAGGAAGCTAAATTTTATTTAAATCAGTGACTTCACACTAATTGATGTTATATTTTTCTTTATAAATTTCTATTACTTCTCTTATCAACCTACTGTTAATATTGTTAAGTCTTGTAATTATAATAGTATCTTCGAATTTTACATCATAAAGATTTTCTAATGCATGTTGTGTTAACAGCAGATTTATCTGGATAGTTTAAACATATTGACCTCTAATGTTCTGTCAATCTAATAGAAACAGTTCATCTGTCTATCCAACGTAAATCTTAATTAAAATTTATACAGAACTAAATCCTAAAGCCATTTATTTTAAAAATAAATAAATATACGACAAAACTAGAAAAATATTTAAATTCATTAGATGGATACAACAAAAACGTAAATCACCTATTTTTAAATTAGATGTTTCATCTAATATGATTATAAAGATAAAAATCATCCATTTTTTTTTCTGTAAAAAATTATCTGTACATCTCACACAATTACAGAACTCCATATATATATATATATATATATATATATATATATATATATATATATATATACCGGGTGTATACTTGGTTTATGCAATATAGGAAAAACAATGTTATTTTTTTAACATCGTAATTCCTGCCTCCCCGTTAGTTTTAGAGAAAAATTATAAGAGACAAAAATTATTTAGAATTAAAAACTATATTATTTACGCTTAAAATAATTGTGATATTAGTCTCAGTAATTAATTATTAATTAAATAAATATTATCAGTTTTCAGCAATATCACACAGCCATGGACAAAACGCGAATGTATTTTGTTCACAAATGTCAGTGTATTGTCATTTACATGCAAAATACATTCGCGTTTCGTCCATGGCTGTCTGATATTGCCGAAAACTGTTAATATTTATTTAATTAATAATTAATTACTGAGACGCAATATCGCAAATATTTTAAGCGTAAATAATGTAGTTTTTAATTGTAAACAATTTTTGTTTCTTATATTTTTTCTCTATAACTAACGGGGAAGCAGGAATTGCGATGTTAAAAAAATAACATTGTTTTTCCTATATTGCATAAACCAAGTATACACCCGGTATATATATATATATATATATATATATATATATATATAATATAAGTAAGAAATAATGGTTGTAAAGAACAAATATGAGAGTGTTACATGGATAAATTCATACTTAAATATGAGAGTATATCAGTATCCCAGGTCGAGGTGATATAAGTTTTTTCATTTTCAGTTTAATATATATTTCATGCTTATATTTGATATACTCATATATATATATATATATATATATATATATATAAAAATTACAGATTTTCATTAATCCTAATACATATCCTACATATTAAGCCATATATCAGTGTCAAACGATAAATCTGTAATAAGCATTATCTTTTCAATTTTATAGATAATAAATTTTGAAACTAAAGATTGACTTTTCCAACCCCCGAGTATGTAGAAAAAGAGAAGTGCCACGATCCGTCGTCACTAGAGAAAACAACAAAACTCCTCGTTTTTCTGCAATTCTTTTTGCAATCTTGCTCGATCGGCCGCGGCACGAGACGCGCCACAAAACGTGTGCAGGCAATAAATTGTACGAAATGAATTCATCTGGGTGCAATCCAAAATACTTTTTCATCCCATTCCAAACTTCGAACGGTGCCATGCATCTTTATGCTTTCTGCAGAAGTGTTGCATTGTAATTTCATAGTTGAAATGTGAAGATGCGATATTTGCTAGCGCGCTATCATTACCTGCCATAAAATTTATATATATGTTTCCTTGTGCCAACATGCTACCTTATCCCATACTATTATAGCTCGTAAAATTCCGAATTTTTATTTTATACAAATATCGATATTTCTGCATTTACTTTCAAACAAAAAAGCATGTAGTATGCTATAAAAAAAATTACATAAAAACTTAACCTAGTTATAAATTTGCACGTCAAAATAATTTATAATAGTGCAATAAATTGAAACAAAAAATCATTACGTTGTGCTAGTGATTCTGAACAAAACTACTTATATACTATCCCATACAAATATATCACATATCGTGAGGGACTATATATTATTTATATACTATTCTACAACTGTTAATAAAGTTAAGGTTACTTAGTTTGTATTTTAATATAAAATATTTATTTATTTTATATTTAAAATTATATGTTTTATAACAAATATTAATGATGATATAAAGGGGATGAACAGTGGAGGAGATGAACTAGATTACACCAGATTACCCTGCAAAACCTGTCATTTAGTCATCAATCACTGAGGATGCATGTCGTCTACGGTGTCTAACGAAACGTATTTATTTTTTGAAAATACATCAATTACGAGATTTTTATTAGAAATGAAACAATTATTTAATATAAAACATTTATTTATTATATTTATTTCATTTATTTTATTTCTTTTATTTATTTTATTTCTATTATTAATTTTATTTATTTTATATTTAAAATTATATGTTTTATAACAATATTAATGATAAAGTAGAGGAGATGAACAGTGGAGGAAAGCAGTGGAGGGGATAAACTATATTACACCAAATTATCCTGCAGAACCTGTCATTCAGTCATCAACCACTGAGGATGGATGTCTGCAACGAAGATAAGATTGGCATTGCAGCCCAGAAATTTCTGTAAGTATATTATCTTTTTGTTTTTTTGACATAGTTGAATACATCTTTTAAAAATAAAAATCCCGTGTTTCGTAACTTTCTACAAAAAAAAAATTATTTTCAGGAAATGAGGGTTAGTTATTATAGATTATTTTGTAATACAACACGTATATTAATTTTACTGTTAAATTTAAACTACCTTTTCAACCCTGAATATTTTCTGTGACAAAATCATATTTTCAGATAATATTAGGAATACCCTCCTAATAATAAAACTATAAAAAAATTAAAATTTTCATGAGATGAAGGTTAGTTATAGTAGATTATTTTATAATGCAATATGTATATTAACTATACTGTTAAATTTAAACTACCTTTTCAACCCTAAATATTATCTGTGACAAAATCATATTTTTAGATAATATTAGGAATACCCTCCTAATAATAAAACTATAAAAAAATTAAAATTTTCATGAGATGAAGGTTAGTTATAGTAGATTATTTTATAATGCAATATGTATATTAACTATACTGTTAAATTTAAACTACCTTTTCAGCCCTTAATATTATCTGTGACAAAATCATATTTTCAGGGTATGTTAAGTACACCCCCCCCCCCTAATAATAAAATATACGAAGTGCATTTCCAGACTTTTAGACCAGCCTGTATACACAAGAGTATTATTATTCCGCATCACAATTGAATTAAGTGTTTATGATGACGTCTGTCAAACAAAATTATCTATGCTCAATACTATATAAAGAATTTATTATTATTACCATCGTTAAATAAGGAGCCTGCGTCACTTTAGAGGTGTGTAGTCAAACAATAAACATACCTTTTTTTTATTAGATTATTTTTTTAAATTTATTACGATATTCAAATATTAATTTAGCAATTATAATCATAGTAAAAAGTCTTTCAGAACTCATTATACTATAATAAAAAAAGCATTAGGATGAAGTTTTCTATAATTTTTAATTAAAAAATCGACGTTTTTATATACTCTACGTATATCATGAACAGGAAAAAATATAATAAACAAACAAAACTTACAAACAAGTTACTAGGTAACAAAATACGAGTAATTAGATTATAAAATTTTATAAATTATTAATTAAAGGAAGGCAAATAATTACAAGAGCCAATAATATTAACAGTACATTGATAAAAGAAGCAACAGAAAACAAAGAAAAAGATAACATCAATCAACTTGCTGATTTAAATAAAATTTGGTTTCCTTTAATTAATAATTTATAAATTTTATAATCTAGTTACTTGTATTTTGTTACCTACTAACTTGTCTCTGTTTTTTTTTGTTTATTATTAACGTTATTTTTTTATTTTTTCCTGATAATGATACACGTAGAGTATATTTTTCTTCAATAAAATAAAATAATACACTAATTGTTTTATTTTTATTCCTTAAAAACTGCAGAATTTTATTTTTTCAAAGTAATTTTTATTTATTTAATAACAGCATAGATTTACAGATGGCTGATTAGTTTCAGCAACTTATATAAAAAATCATAATTCTATATTTAAATATAGAGAATACAATTTCCCTTTATTACACAAATTTATCATAATTTTAAAAATATCATTTTTATTACTTCTATGAAAACCACACCAAGATAAATTTAATGAAAATACTGATTTTACACAATTTGCGTCAGAGCGATGCGATAAAATATAAATTAACAAACAATTTAGAATTTCTAATTTAGCATTCACAAAAGTAATCAAAAATTTAATTATTTTCATGTTTTAAAATTCATCTTTTAAGATCTAAATAATTAAAATACAATGAAAATATTTAAATATTCCTTAAGATTACTAAAATATTATAAAACTAAATAACATATCTTTTTTTTAAATAGAATTAATGTTAAATTTAACAAGAGATGTGTAGGTAGAAAAAGGTTAAGAACTACTAAACTGGACCAAGTAAAATAGATACAGTTCATTTCGTTTTATCTCTTCCAAAAAGATTACTTTATTTAAAATTCGCAAGCTATTTTTAGCTTTATATCCTTTTCAACTTCAGCAAATTAAATATTACAATCATATTTTTACATAAATTAAGAGAGAAAAAACATTTCTGCTTAATATCTCAATTCAACCCTTTGAAAACATCGCCAGAACAAACACGCAAAAAAACAAAAATTAAAACGAATTCAAATTCCCTCTAAATATTTTTTTTCAGATACTTTCTGTGTATTTCCACCCTCTAACTGTAGCAATGTGACAACATCGAATTTCACCTCCCCCACGAACCGCAAAACCATAATGCAACAAACCACTTTAAAGCCTCATTAAACCCTTTTCTCGTCGATAGGACACAAAAACCAACCGCCAGAGTTACCACATTACAATATAGGTTTTTTGTTTTTGTTTGTTTATTTGTGTCCTACCCGCATCTAATATAACAACATTCAATGTTTACCTATTCCTTTGTTTCATTACGATAGTAGGAATAACAATTTGAGGGCAGCGAACACATAGCTATGTGGTGAAAAGTTCAATATACAATGCGTGATAAGTGGACGGTAATCAAGAGATATCTGATACAGAAATCCATATACAATAATTAAGATATAAATAGATTTAGTATTTATTGTTCGTTGATAAATTATTCAAGTGTGTATAATTGAGTTATTATATTTCAAAATAAAATAATTCTATTCGTTCAATATGAGTGATTAAAACCTCATTTCCTTGTGACATATATTTTAAATCAAAAATAATCAAATTCTGTTTTTGGAAAATTTTCCATAATGACAATAAGAATAATAAAACTTGTACCCTAACTTGTAACTAGGCACTCTAATTGTAAGAAGAAAGAAAGAGTCGATATAAAACAAAATAGAGTAAAATTACTGACAATGAGGATTGTTTACATAAAATGTTGAACTTAATAATTAATTACACGACTAGATTGTCAACTGTTTTTGAAGCGCTTCATTGATTAAATAAATTAAATAAATTAAATTAAATAAATAAAATAAAATAAAAAAATAAATAAATAAATAAATTATGTTGTTAGACTGATATTTAACAGCCGGCCCTAAATGGCGAGCTATAATTGAAATTTCAGTAAAAATATAACTGTTTCCGCTAATAAGAGTTAACTATAGTTTCGATTCTAAATTCAACATTTTTAACGTGCAAAATAAAATACTAAAAAAAAGTGTTTTGCATGAACAAATATGTCCAAATGATAAAAATAAAAGATCATGTATAAGAGACATCATAAATGTAGATGAAGCAAAAATTGCTTGTCTTAATAAGAATGTTTGCCGGAAACTAATTTCTGCATAATGAAAAGAGTTTGTGCTACATCCTTACGAATGCATAGCATGATTATGTATGTATAAAAAATTTCAGTGATTTACATTGCATGAATTTTTAATCTGAAATGTATTTCCTACTAAATTTTAAAATTTCTTTAAAATTTGCTTGATAATTAATTGTAAATTGTATAGAGTACTAAACAATCTTTCAGAACTCAAAATAAAATAAAAAACAATATTTATTTATGCCGACATTTTGCTATAATATATGATATAAAATATGATATGAAAAAAGAAAAATAAATTGCATAATTTTTGCATGTTTCTGAGGTGATTTGGAAGTGTTCAAAACTATAGTGGACCAAACCCTAAAATGAAAAATATTGAGATATTGATGCATACAGATGTCTAAAATTATATTTTATTTAGATGAACATCAAACCAAGTTCTAACTTTAATTTTCAACGTACATATAGATGACAATGACTGCATATTGCACTTACAGTAATCAAATAAATCTATTAAACTTTACTTCTCATTATCTCAAATTTAAAAAATGTACTTGGTTCACTATAGCTCTGAACACCCCGTTTATAGTATATTCTCCAAAGTTTCATTAAACCACAACTTAAAAATTTGATACGAGAAACATGTTTTCCATTACCAGTCCAAGTAAAAAAAAAACCCACCTCATCTTTACTTTACAACCCATCAGCTATAAAACCTGGAGGGATAATAAACGACATGACATTAAAAGCAAAATTAAAACAAGCACCAACATATTTCCGTTGCTTGGTCCCTCATCCCCATCTCTCTATCCTACCCCTATTCCAAGCAACGTTCTCATGTTTCAGTTAAAACGCAGAGTAACTTGCTCGCAACTGCCTCCGAGCAAGTAAGGCAAGTAGGAAACAAAAAAAAAACAACTGCCGCCAATCGACGAATCGACGCACCCTTGCTTGGCCAATTAACCGCTTTGTAACTGTCCGCGTTCCCATTTTCCTCCGAGTCCACTTTGAGCGCCATCGATCGCTTGGCGGACGCCCCACGTTAAGCGCCGCGCCGTTCAGGTGTTCCAAACGCAATGGACGAATACATTAGATCAGCGTTTCCCAACCTAACATTCGTTGTCTTATTCTCCGATTAGTTATTCTGTTAATTGGTGGAGTAAAGACCAACATTTCCAATTTTATTTATACTTAGAATAAATAAAAAATCATTTGTGATTGGCTAAAAAAATGTATCCTCAGAATAAATGACAATATTTTATTGGCTAATTTTTAAATTAATTCAAGAATAAATTTATTCCGACATTTGGAAATACCTGAATTTATTTCCAAATCTCTGTTTATTATTACCAATAAATTCATTCATTCATTGTATTTGTTTTATAGTCTCCTTTGCAGAACATCTAATTATAAGACAGTTACGTATTACATTCAGATATATTTCGAATTTATAACAAAACCATGTTATGACTTTAAGAAGCCCTACTTGAATTTACCTACAAAGATCCTTGGAAATTTACTGACGCTTACAATAGTAGAGTAGGGTGGTAGAATACGTACTTTTCGATTATTAGTATAATATAAACATTTTGGAATAGTAAAAGACGGGGTCTAAAGATTCGTCTTTCACTATTTAAATATGTTTATAACGAGATAGTGCGTACTCCACTATCGTACTCTACTACTAATTCTACTAATGTAATCCAGACTTAAGTGTTGTATATTTTACAATAGATCCTATTTTTTTGGGCAATAATTAATTAATATAGCTACTAAAAAAATATTAATAAATAATTAATTATTTTTGTATTTTAAAATTTCCGTAATCTTCCAAATTTTCAGTAACATTTCGTAGGTCTTTCCTAAATATATCTATTATATGATCTTAGGAATATCGCGAATTACACAAACAGCAGTTACTGAATTCGGATTATATAATATATTACATAACATAACTACTATAATATGTACACGAGAATTTTTGAAGTTTAACTAATTTTTATAAAAATTTTATAGGTTGACAATTTCTAATCCGAATTTAAATTCAAAATGTTTTGGATTTTGGATGTTTCAAAGTTTTGTATTACAAGTTTGAGAAAGTTGAAAATACATCCAAAAAAAAAATAAGATCTTTTAGTAAAATTATTTGTATTTAACATACAATAATTTTGAAAAGGGCTTATAAGAAACGTGTGTTGTGTTTTAATAAATTTATAACATCACGTTGTTAATTAAAATTAAAATAATATTTGTAATCTATGTATGTGACTAAAAATATTATTATAATTTAGTTCAAGTTGTATCCATTGTAATTATTTATATAAAATTGGACGATTTTCTTGTGATATTAAATTATAAGCTGAAGATGATTTTAATTCCGTAAAATCAAAACGTACTATTATAAAGTTTATAATAAATGAATTAACAACATAATGTTATAAATTTATTAAAACAAACACACGTTCCTCATAAGCCATTTTCAAAATTATTGAAGTACAAGGAACAAGAAAGAAGATTTCATATTTAACATATACTAATTCCTTCAAAAAGAAAAGAAGATATATTTTATATAATGAAATTTCCATCATTACCAAAATTTCTTGGTGAAAAAAATCTATTACATTTTGGAGTATTTCAAATTTCCTATTTGAAGTATCTACAAGTTACAATAAATGTACTTCCTTGACGAGAGAAATATTAGCGATCCATGAAGCATCGGTTAAGAAACACTGCATTAGACTAGAAACTCCAGATTCTAGCGTTTTAGTGTTCGAGGGGGGTGCCTAAGTTCACACGCAAACAAAACGAGTAATATATGTATGTGTGTATGTGTATTCATGTAGGTTATATATATAGGTATACACTAAAGGTGTATTGATGTATATGTCTACCCCATATTCGATGCTGTAGGGTCAATTAAATGCGTTCAAGCTTTGCTACGATCACGATAATGTTTGCTATACACGTTCGGTATGTATTATAAACGGACACTAAAAACATAGTACGGAATATGGATTTTGCAACACCCCATACATTCATCGCTTGTTTAATATATGAATATGATTATCGTCGATGGAAATTTTTTACTTTCATGTCCATTGAGTGTATAATGTTAAATTACAATGAATAATTTTCTCATTAATAAATAAAAGCAAAAGTAAAAATTCCACATCGTTTGTTTCAATTTTCTCAATTTTATTTTTCATTCTCTTTCAAAAACGATAAGCAAAATTTTAATTTTCAGTAGACTCTCGATTATCCAAAGTCGCATTTACCGGTTCGCGAATAACCGAAGTAGGTATATGTACTTAATAATTTGATTTGGAGCAAATGGTTAACTACACAATTTTTTTGAAACTGGTCAGTTGACAAGCCTGTAGCTATACAGTATGTTTTGTTTTTCTGACCAAAAATAAAGATTTCTGTAAGATATACTATATTTGTGTCAATTTTATCTCAAATTTAATTAATCTTAAATTTATTAATAAACTTTGAATAAACCATTTATGAAATATATAAACGTATCAAAGACCGTTTTATAACTTTCACTGACCTTAAAAACTTTTTCCGTCAAGAATCCTTAGAAATTCCTCCTACCTCCTAATTCCTTCCTAACACATTCAAACCTGAAATTATGTAATATAATTTTTTTCTAAACTCTAAATTTTGTTATGCATATTAAATTATTTGTATTGTAAAACTTTCGTGGGCTCTAAGCACTACGTCTATCAATGGCAGATAAAAACCTTGTGGAGTCCTCAGACATAAAAAAATTGATATATTTTAATGAAAACTCTTTGATGCACTTTTAAATAATCTATTAAGAAACACAAAAGAAAGAGTATTCTATTAAACACAGATAAATAAAAGTATTTATTTGAACGTCCTCATCTTTATTAATTTTACGTCTTTCTGCTAGAGAAAATATTAAAAGATTAAAATTGTTAGGACCATTTTATTGCAGTGAAATTTGACAATTTCCTAATTTCGACGCCCTGATGCTGAGAGCCTAGTGTCCTGTCTAATGAATAAAACAACGCTACACATTTCAAACTTTTTTTAATAAATAAAATATTTTTAATAAAATTTTAATTAAAAATAAGTAGCTAGATAGTAATAGTTTTTAATTAATTAATATTTTTAATTAAGATCTATGTATTACACATTATGTACATTCACCATTTCAGTAACCAGCATTATATTATATCAATTACAAATAATAAAATAATTTAAAATACTAATTACAAAAAAATGGTAAAATATTAATTAAAATTTTAAATAAAACTTTTTTTTCTGCAATTTTTTTGGAAATAAATATTCATTTGAGAATTGATACATTATATACGTATATTCTATCATTTAATTGTGTCTATTCGACTTCAATTAACAAATTAAATTTCAATTCGAAAAGTTCAAATAAAACTTAGGAAAACATTTAGATGAATAAATATCCGTTGAATTACCTAAATATTTAGAAAATAAATCGTAAGTTTTATACAATCTGACATTACTTTATTGCTGCTTCAAAATAGTTCGTTCTAAATCATTTTTAAATTCACCAACATCTGAACAGATTATCAAAATATTAATATTTTACTAAGTAAAACTAAATAACCGGATAACATTTAACAAAGACCTACCAACTCTGAATTGTAACATATTTTTGTTCATTATTTACTATTCATTACTAATTCAAGCTTTCCAATTTATTTCCCGAAAATATAATATTCGATTCAATTAACTGATTATGTAGTTAATTAGATTAATTTTATATAAAACGTATTTATTTATTTGAAATGCGGCACCACGTCAGTTATAAATTAGATCTTGAACTGATGATATTAAATTGCATAGTAAACTATAAAATTAGAACAAAATCAAGAATAATAATTTTTTAACAGTTTCATTTATACTCCAAATTAATAGAAATATTTTTTTGTTACTACGGCTACTAGATTACTATTACCGTCTTAAAAACGAAGCAGTAATAACTATCATTAGAGTTTATCTGCATCGATATACATTATGTTTTTTCAGCCCGTAAATTTTATAATACAAGTACCTTGACGTACAATAAATTACATTACTTAAAGAGTGTAAATTTAGTATTTACATGCTTCATAAATAACAGTACAATTTAGAAAAATACTCGGACGAAAAAAAAAAGTGAAAACTGTAAATTTTTATGAAAACGATATTACCCAAGCAATTTAAATTTAAATGGATTAATTTTCAAGTTAGAATTACCATAAAAAGCTCAACCAAAAGTACGAGAACGTATATATAAGATTCATTTTACGACAACGTAAGATGGTTCCTCGGAGAAATTAAAAGTTACATCATGCTAATTTATAAATGTTAACACACAATTAACTAGACTTTAAGAAAAATATTACTATTATAAAATAATACAAGGCGTAAGTATCTACCAAATCAGAAATTAATAGCAAATCGTTGCAGAAAGCAATTAAAAATTTGTAATTAATTTCCAAACTTTTTTATACATGCGGCAAATCATTTTTCGTGAATCATTAACGCATTAGACGAGAAATAATTTTGAGAATTTTATTTTTCTGTATTCTTGAAATTAAAAATATCAGCTGTGTGTTATGTAGTAGGGCAATGCACAGGTGTTGTATAAAAATATATAGCAGGCCGATAAAACAAAATAAGAACATATGCAATTTATTTTAGGGATTCACAATGTAAATACCAGCGCACTCCTTTTCAATTTGAGTGTACTAGAATTTATTTGCCGACTGAGTTGTTAATGAAAATTTGACAAATGACCATTAAACGTTAATTAAATAGTGGGTAAAATGTAAATAGTCTCACAGGTGCTGTACAACAGGTATTATGAATAATACAAATTAGTCAACTGAAACACTCACCGTCGTATCTTGTTCGCCAACATGATGCAAAAGGACGTTTTCTTCACAGACTACGATGCAGTTTCACAACAAAATTTTCAAAATGTTTACTGTACAAAATCTTCACTTTAATTGTCAATATTGCACTAATATTTAACCTAAGTACAACATATAATCCCACGCCCCCAATTCATACACAAACAAATGACACATTCGCAATAATCAACAATACATAAAAATTAAATACAATAATTCACCTTTTAGATGGTATGGTAACAAAATAGAAATTCTCCTACGTAAATATTATAACCAAACGAATCAAATAAAAATACATACTTTATATACCAAATTCACTCAAATGTCATTTATTCCAAACATTGACACGTACATACATACAAATATCAAAACATTCAATTCACTTACATGCTACATCAAAGAAGAATACACAACTTAAACAATTATTGTCTATTAACAATGTTATCATATAAATATTTTAATCACAGTTACAGAAAGAACCTCACAATCGCCATACTTAACGTGAAAACATGCGCATGCGTTTACTGCTAGTTTCTTTAAGATCCAGCGGCTTGTTTAAATGAAAATAAAATGTACATTATTATTATTAATTGTTGAAATACTATTCACAATTATTAAATATAACAATTAATTCGCATAAAAATTAATTTTTAATAATAATAAAAAATGAGAATAATTATTACTTATATTCCAAATAATTTCGAAATGTTTTAATAATCGTAAATAATAACAATGCATTTTCATTTTTAAATTATTTAATTTTATTATAATTTAATTTATAAATAAATGTAAATCAAATTATTATTTTCTATTATTTTTATTACATATCTTGTTTTTCTGTTAACAGATGACACTAGAAGTTCTGGCGTTTTGAAACGTTCAGACGCCGTGCTTTTGTAAAAGTTAATTGTATTATTTGTAAAATAAATATAATTCTTCACAATGAAATTAGTACGGTAAGGAAATTATTTATAAAAATATTTACTATATATTTCATACACAATACTTTATATTGTGTAATGTACTTGTTATTAAAATTCTAACCTCATTCTGTATTTTGTATTTAGATTTTTAATGAAGTTAAGTCATGAAACAGTAACAATGGAATTAAAAAATGGAACACAAGTTCATGGTACAATAACAGGTGTAGATGTTGCCATGAATACTCATTTAAAAGCAGTAAAAATTACTGTCAAAAATCGAGATCCGGTGCAACTAGATACATTGACTATCCGTGGAAACAATATTCGTTATTACATTTTGCCTGACAGTTTACCATTAGAAACATTATTGATAGATGATACACCAAAGGCAAAAGCCAAAAAGAAGGAATCTGCAAGAGGTGCAGCTCGTGGCAGGGGCAGAGGCCGAGGACGTGGTGGTCCCCGAGGAAGAGGTCGTGGTAGAGCTCGTAGATAATTTCAAAATAATTATGTCATTTTTCACTACGTTTGTAATAATTTAAGACTTTTGTATTAAAAATATATAAAAAATAAACATATTCGTAATTCTAGTATAAAATTTTATCACAAACTATATCCAACAAACATACAATACACGCCATAAATTAGAAATGCACCGAAAGAAAGTGCTGCAGCAACCGCAAACGTTTGCCTATTTTTTCCATGCAGCTGTGAAAGATGTTCTTCATTTGTCGCTAGCAGTTTTCTAACTTCCTGTAATTCTTTTTCAATATTACGTTTCTGTTCAACAGGTAAGTCTCTAAACTTCAGTCTTCTTTCTAAATCTGCTACTTTGTCGTAACATATTCGAATGTTTTCTTCAGCTTTCTGAATCTACAATCGATTGTAACTATTAGATCATTAAAAACAAAATAATTAAATTAACTTACCTGTTCTATTATTGAACATTTATTCATTGTAATGTAACAAAAACTAAAATTAATCCAATTATCAGAAGTTATGTTTTAATCAAGTTTTATTGAAATAAATCGTATAAACAAAAGAAGGTCATGCTGGCATATAACATATTCAATGTAGACATCTATCGATAATTTACAGAAGCATTTCCAGCGGCAAAAATAAATTTTAAACTTATTTTGAAAAAGCATTATATATTATTTAAGCGTACCTTACAATTTACTCGACTTTTTATATGAAAAACGGTGCGGTGCGTCTCAATGATGTCGAATTTATTCCGAAAGTTTTTAAAATCTTAGTATTAAAAATGTTGTCAACTTACCAGTCTTGACAAAAAAAAACCATAGAATCTAATAAAACACCAGT
Organism: Clivina fossor; assembly: GCA_963966155.1. NCBI lineage: Eukaryota > Metazoa > Arthropoda > Insecta > Coleoptera > Carabidae > Clivina > Clivina fossor. The sequence continues at coordinate 15,090,950 of OZ014560.1, forward strand.
TTAGATAGCATTATTTTATTTGTAATGAAATATCACATAATTATGTAGTTACATAACTGCTAAATTATAATAAATTTCTTAAGAATGCAAGGAAACATGATAAAATGAAACAAATATTGCTAAAATTAAAAGTCAACTTAATGTATTATTTGTACCAAATAAAAAATAATATATTTTTTACATTTACTTGAATGTTGGTCGATAATAGAAAGAGGGAGTATATGTTCTATATATAAAAATGTTTTTTTCTTTCTTCCTAATATTACATTTTATGAATACTGATGGATAAAATAAAATGAAATATACCAAATATATATATAATTTTTGTCTTACAAAAAATCTACGTATTGTACATAGAATGTTTGCTTGCAGGTTTTTATCAAAAAATAATTAATCTTAAAAATAGTCCATAATCAGTAAAAATAATCCATTTGTTCTGCTTTATTAGAAACAGAAATTATAAATTAAATTTAAAACACCATTGCTTCTTATACTTACTGAAAATTGAACTTAAAAACGACATCGAAAATTTCTTTATATACATTTCAGCAAACTCTCGCCTAAATTCGAAAATAATTATTAAGTATTTCAAAATTAATTTTCTACTATTTTCAAGTGCGATCTTACCTTAAAACGCACATTGCTGACTTCATATGTAGATAAATTGAAATCTGGAAAAAATAAACAGTTTGAAAACCTTTAAATTTGAAGAGGATTAAATTACGAATGTACCTGCACAGTGCTTGCGGCAGCGATGAAATTATTGGTCCGTAACCTTGTGAATTATCATACAGCTCAAACAACGGTGCAGCTACTAGCTTGTAGTTTTTAGGAACCGCAAAAAGAGCTGCAGACAGAAATCGTAATATTAATCACACGATCAGAAAAACACGATTCGTTATGAATATGCACAAATACATACATCGATCATACAAGACATATTTTTTTTTTAAAAATAATTTATAGTGTACATTACAAGAATGAGTTATTCGACAATTGTCCAAGTTTTTAAATGTAAATTACGATGGAAAATGTAAATTATTAGTACGAATATGAACGTACAAAACGCACCACCAGTAAAAAAACACTGTTATTTTTTAATATGAGAAAATAAACAAAATATCTTATTTGAATTACAAATTTAAATACAGTATAAACTTGAATTATCTAAAGATGTCTCTTGAATGTTACGTATAAATTAAAAATATTTACAAGTCATAGGTATAGTTGAATATGATACATATTTAGTTATAACATTTTCTTATAACAAACTAATTTTATAAAAATATGATTCCTACAATAAAATTATAAGAACGCCGGTATTTTATTAAACTAATAACTAAGCAATAACACATTTTACAAAATTTTATATTCGCTATTGAATTCAACAGCAAAGCGTGTACAATAACAAAATGAATACAATTAAAAAGGAAAGCATATTCAAGAGAAATCTTCAGATAAATCAACTGTACATTTGTGGACATGTAAAAAACATGGTGCTTCCATCGTTATAATAAAGAATGATACAAAAAAAGAACAAACTAAAAAATAGAAAAGAAATAAATAACAATCTTCGCTACTTGGTTACAAGAACAATACCCTTTTCTTGCAGTTGAACGAGAAACAGTCTTTTATGCTCCTTTGGTCGCGTGATGTGCGGCGGTATGTATGGATATTGCGGGGGTTCAAAATTCGGACGCCACCAGTTTCCGATAATGTCTTCGATCAGCCATTCCTGTTTGACACCGTCCTGTCTTCCCAGCGTCTGCAACAACTCAGGTTGAAGAGCCCTACCTGGCACACACTAACTTTTTTTTTTAAGCAGTACAATTTCCAAAACACAACCATTTTAGTTTCGCAATTCCCATTTTATTTCTTTTCTTTAGCTCGCGTCAAAATGATACAGACCATGATTGACAGTTTACAGCCCATAGAAACATTATTATTACAGTTATATATTTATTAATAAACAATTATAAAAACAATCAAATTTGCCTGAATCATCACATTATAGTTCTTTAACAATCAAGGACATAAATAAGATAGAATGAAGAATAGAGACTAACAACAATGTTAGGTTATAGTACTTTTGTTTTTGTTTAAATCGCCATTAATTTATTTTGATGAACTAATTAAATCATTAGTTAATTTTTCTTCATTCAAAAATTAACTAATGATTTAATTAGTTCATCAAAATAAATTAATGGCGATTTAAGCAAAAACAAAAATACTGAAACCAATATATAATAAGCCATGTGTAATTAAGAATTATATAACAATAAGGTTATTTTAATTTATAAGCAAAATTTTGATAAACCCATTACGATATATATAATTTTTTTATTAAAGTGTCTATTTTGTTATAAATAGTGACATATTAAAATACCCTAAATATATTCTATGTCTGTTTTACTTGGAAATAAGTTTGTTCCTACCAACCAACGGAACTATGTCTGGATTCCACAGCAAAAATAACATCTTGGTCGCAATCGAAAAATACAATAGTGTTACGATGAGTGGCAATAAATTTTGCCTAGCTTATTCACAAGCATTCCGATTGCTAAACAGCAAAGAAGTTCCAATTGGCAACAAGCAAAATACTATTGTTTGCGTTTCTTGTATTTTTTTGTTCGATTTCGATTACGAATAAGATTTTTATTTTGCTATAAAATCCAGCTACTGGTTTACAATTGTACGAATCATGCGCAATATAATAAATTACAAGCTAATTTCACATTACGCATGCCTCAGATAACTGTGAACATATTCCGAATTGATTTGATAATAGATTGGAACAAACTTATAGTAATAAAATTAAGCATTTTTGAATGAATTGATATACCTACTAGCTTTTTCATGTTTATTGAAAAATATATAATAATACATAATTACTAATATATTTTAATACTAAATTATTGCAGTGTACTACAGTCATTAGAAAAACAAAATCATTTTAATATGTCGTGATTTTTAACATAAAATTCATGCAATTAGTCCTCTTATATAATAAATATTTAACAAATTATTACAGAAATGACAAATATAACATTTCTACTATTTCCAATAAAACATTTTCCTCTCTGGTTTCTAAATATTTTTGAAACAATATTGATTTTTAGTAATTAATAAAAATATATTTATTATTAGTATTTCTTAATTGTTAAAAATAAGGAAAATGCTACGTTTTACATGTGTATATTTTTTAATAAGGTTAATTTAAAATTATCTACAGTATAAATTTTTAAATTAGAGCAATTGATACATGATCTAACACTAAATGTACAAGAGCCGGTACAAAAATTGTCAAAATGATATCTATTATAATTATAAATTTATTGTTTTATTCTGTAGGTATTTCCGATTTACATGCATAAAAATATTTATTAAAATACAACTTATACATATCGCGGATAATATTAAAAACTTATATTTTTCGGAAATCGGTTTTTCCAAATAATTTTTATTTGTAAACAAGATCGAAGTGAATAAATTAATGTTGTACAAAACACTTCGATTCATTAAAAAATAAGAAAACCGTTAAGAAGCGTGCAAATTAAATAGAGAAAAGTATTTTTATTTTAAATAAAAACGGTCATTTAATTTGCAAACTTCTCATCAAACTATAATTTAAAAATTAACAAAACAATAAAGTACATTTATTGTATGCATTATATTCTGCCAAAAAATTATAATCATATAAGTCCCAAATTTAAAAAAATCGTTATCCTCCACAAAAATTAGAAAATAAATGCATAATTTTGTTTTATTTAAAATACATAAGCAAATTAATAAAATTGTATAAACTTTCAATATTAGACGTTTCCATTTAATCTTGATTCTTTTTAAATACATATTATTTCTACATACGCGTAATTTACAAAATTAAACATTATTCTTACAAATTTCATTACAAAATTTGAAAATTCTTTTCTTCCATTACATAATTTATCACTTTTTCATAATTCGTACATTACATATTACATATATTTTCAAACTCATGTATCTACGAATTTTTACATGATTATGTACACAAAGATTTAATTTTAAATTGTTAGCAACAAATACATTAATATTTCTATAAATGTCTTTGCAATAAAATTTGCGATTACAATATAACATTTAAACCGATATAAAATAAACGATTTATGTTAATTGTTAATAAGCTAAGTACATAGTTAATTAAAATGCTCTTCAAACATATCTTTTTTCAATAACTTTATATTTTATATTATTAACTATAATCTTATACAATAAAATACAAATTTTACATGTATAATTTTTTTTTTCTAATTTTTACATTTCAATATTCAAATATATTCCTTAGATGAATAAATATTTCGAAATATTAAAATGAGTTATGTGAGTTATAATTTAAATCTTACAAATAAGTATTATCACAGTGTAACGAAAAAAAATCTACTCTGATTTACCGGAAAGACAAAGATATCTAAGTGAAACCGCGAAAATATATAATTTTCAACTTACCTCTGTTAGAAGTCGCTTCAGGCCATCAACTTCATCTTCACCCGGCATTAATTCGCCCCCTGGCAATTTGAAAAACGTTGTACCTAACTGAAGCAAAAGAACATGAGGCAGCCCATGCTCATGTACCAAAAGTACACCCTCAACACTACGACGCATACCAATTCTTTCAAATTCATCGCGCATACGTTGAAATCTAGCTGGTACGCTTGGATCTTTTTCAAACAATGGTTCTTTTGTACCAAATGTATAATTGGTTAATGGATATCTATAACGAAATTCCCTTAAAAGTATTCGAATATAAAATATGTATAAATCACTTACAAATTAATTATTCTATTTATTGTCATTGCTTGATTCGGTGGAAACTGTTGCTTTTGATCATAATTAGCACTTCCTTGACTATTTCTTCGTGGCCATCCAGAGCCCGCCATGTTTGATGCTTTTACTTGCGATGAATTCATAGCCATGATTATTTTATACTTTAGTACTTATTTACAGTATATTTGTGCAATATTTAATATATACAGTAATTAACTCGTCACACAATTTGCTTATAAATATATATCGTACGAAATTACGTTTTTAAACCGGCACAATGGATCACCAAAGTACACACGCTACGCTTGCAAAGAACCACAAACGACGCTAATATGACCAATGACGCTAATGTCAATATGACATGCACATGCGCGATACTGCGCGATACGAAATTTAAAAATGCGAACTAAGCACTAAGCGAACTACACTACTACAAAAAAAATCCCATATTTTATAATGGTACATATTAAATAACATTTAATAATTTTTTAAAAATATACAATATATATTTGAAATTTATTCGTCGTCATAAACATAAATATAAGGATGCTTTTCAATTAAACATATATCTTTTTCTAACTGAAGTAAATCTTTTTCCATTTTTGTTTTTCTTAAAACTTTTGGAATAGTATCTGTTATAATCGGTAAAAGTTGATACTGTTTTTGCATTTCTTCCCAATTTTGTTTTAAACCCTATAAAAATAACAATATCTCTTACCTCTGCTTAACATTAATAATTTAATAATTACATTTAACAAATCATTTCTTTCTTGCCGTGTAACATAACGACAATTAGGAAGTGTCTGTAATTTCCCTACGTCTTTATTTATTTGTTCAATTCGTTTTTGAAAATCTACTCGTCTTAATAAATAGCCAGGCGGTTTTCCAAATGTTTTTGAAAAAATATACTTAGGTTCAGTACCGGAATTTTCTACTAATCTCGACTTTCCTTTTCTTGTATCTATAATCTTCTGTTTTATAGGCACAGGTTTCTTTTTAATAATATCCAGAGCATTGCGCTTTATAAAATCTATTTTCTTATGAGGTGGTAATTTCTGCGTTTTATAAGGAGAATCTCCAGTAAATTTATAATGACTAACAGTACGCATATCTTTAACTATACTTTCATCTTTCCTTGAATGTTTTTTTAAAAAGTTCTTCGGATCAGGAGGAGGTATTTTTGCTAGACCCATAGTTCCATGATCTCTTTTGCCTTCATTTAGATTTTTAGTAGCATCTAGATAATTATTATACCTGTAATAACATTATTTTATTATATATAACAAATTGCTTTATTAGTATTTATAAATACTTAGGTGGTTTCTTGCGAATTATTTTTCTAGTTTTCAAAACATCGTAAATAACTTCATCGTGTTCTGTTATGTGTACCACCGACATTATAAATAATATACAAAATTTAAAATAAAATCAGAAAAATTTCTATTTAAAAAAAAATGTGTGACAGGGCAATACATAGATAGACGTATTATTGACAAAAATATTAGAAAACACGGCAACCAAATATGGTTACATAGCAACACCTTATTTGAAACACGCAGATTTAAACAACTTTCAAGTTTGTAAACTTTATGAATATAAGAAATTTTAAATCAAATTTTTATTCTACTTATATTAATTCTCAATGTTTTGAATTTGTATTATTGTTATGTTTATCTATAAAAAAATTAATAAAAGTCGAACGAAAATAAATAGTAACATATTGGTACTTATAATCAAAACCATAAAACAGGATTATATTATTATAAATTTCATTAGTAAAATTTAGTCCCACAGGAACATATGGTGACAAAAATGACATATGGTGAGATAGGTAAACAATATAACAAAATAAAACTTTTTCTATTATCATTTGCATACGCATACACTTGTTTTGTGTACATTAGATACACTAATCAAAAGCAATTTGATTTCAAGTGAATATATAAACAATTCGAATAAAGATAAGGGTTCACATATAAGTAGTCCAATCAGAGTGGTTTGAAATTTTTACCGAAATGGACAGAGATGAGTGCGGTAAACAAAAGAAAAATATGAATCTGCCTGCAACTAAGAATAAAGTTCAAAAGGTCAGAATACGAAGATGCAAAGCAAATGCTAGAGAACGCCATCGAATGCACGGATTAAATGCGGCTTTGGATCGATTAAGAAGGTAAATAAATAGCTACTTCATAATTTAATTAATAAATAAACATATAATAAAAAAAATATTATTTAAAGTATATATTTTTATGTTTGTGAATCAGAATATGAATCTTAATATGGAATATCATTTTATTTTTTTACTAAAAAGTTATCTAAATATAATTTTTAAATATTAATTTGAGAGTTATTCAATTGATTTTATAAATTAGAACGTATTGCATTTCCTAAAGTCAGTTTTTGTTTAAAAGTTACTTAATTATAACTACTCATAAAATGTTAAAAAGCAGTAGAGAACAAATTACGGAGTATATATATTTTAATTTTTTTCTTGTAAAAAAAATCTTTATGCTTTTTTAGTCTGCAACTATTATGCATTTTTTTTTATAAAATAGTCAAATAACTTTGTGTACAAGAAAAAATTGTTTACTAATGATAAATGGCTTATTCTTTAATTTTTTTTAGATGTGTTCCAATACAGCACACAACATCTGACATTCATGCAGTTTCTCAAAAATTATCTAAAATAGAAACGTTGCGTTTAGCACGAAATTATATATTAGCCTTAAGTCAAACCTTAGCCGAAGGCCAACCAATGGAATCGGATCGATTTTTACGTGGATTAACACGCGGATTAAGTCAATCTACATCCAATCTACTAGCACTTAATTTGGGTGTAAATATATCTCCAATAACAACAAAACAATACATTTGTTCTGACTGGCCAGATTTTACTAATAATATATATACGGATTGGAATAGAAATTATAAATCAACTTTGTATAACAGCGACAGTGATTCTTTGTCAGTTAACGACAATAAAAATTGTATGTATTTTTGGGAGAATAATCATTTAGTTAATGAAAATTCTTATAAGTGTTGTGATGATAATTACATGACAAGATATTCTCAATTGCAAAATTTAGATTTTCGGGGTTTGCACTCTACTGATTGGTAAATTTAATTCTTTAATGTAAATATTATGTGATATGTATTTTCTAGTCAACTTTAATAAAATATTTACATAATGAATGTTTATTTTTTTATCTTTCTTTACTTCTAATATTTATTGTAACACCAAAAAACTGTATCTTATTTACAAATTTAATTTTGCTCTAATTTAAATTATTATTTTGAAATAAAACAAAACACAAATAATAAATATTATTTTAATTAAAATAAGTATAAATATAAAAAAATTAAAAATTCTGTATTAACGGTAAATCACATAAAACACAAAACAATTCAGTTTTATCTTCATTCTCGCCATCAACTGGTAGATCACATACGAAACATTCCCATTTTGGAATTCCCGAAATTGGTACAAGACTAATGCTACATTGATGACTTGGATGGCTATCTAAACAAGTTTTACTTAATAACTGTATGAAAGAGTTAAAGAAATTGATTGTATTATTAAAAATCTGAAAATAATTATAAACAAATGTTTTCTAAAAAGGATATTTTCCCCACAAACTGTACAGTTTGGAATTTCTATCCTAGGCAATTCATCAATTCTTCTAGAAACTAAATCCAATTCATTTCTAGATTTATTTCCTAAATATTTTTCAAAATTTGTATCATTCCTAAATGATGTTAAAGCATCGTAAGTAAAATAAATACTTTTAAATTGAAAAGTATTAAGAGATTTTTGGCAATCATATAAGTCTAATAATTTTTTAACTCTTTTAATACGATATTTGAATAAAGCAATTTGTTGTATTTGTTCATAACTTGGTAAAGAACACTTTAATTTTTTACATTTCATTTTCTTCTGGATAAATGTTTCACATATCATTGAAATCCACATAATTATTTGCATTTCATATAAAGGAATTTCATCATAATTTGTGTCATTTGTTACCCATGAACAGGGTATTGTATTACTTTTTGCTGATTGACATCTAAGAATAATTAAACATAAAATTTATTTTGAATATATTTCACAAGCATTATAAAATCATCAAAAAATTCCTACCTGATAATTTCTAGGCATTCCCAAGCATTGTATAATCTACGTGATTTGAATAATCTTAAATAACTTCTAGCATCAAAATTGACATCCATACAAAATACAATTTGTATTTGATGTTTTAAAACTAAATGATCGGTCATTTTACAAGGAAACAATACCAATCCCCATATTATATTATCTGGTGATTTTATTAAACCGTGACAACCATGAAAATCCCATTTTATATCAGTTACAACTGAAGAAATTTCAAAATCTATTTTATTATCATTTATTTTGATCTCCAATATTTTGATTATTCCTGTTATGGTAGTAATCATAAAACGCCGATGTGAAATTTCTTTAACACCTTTAATTTATAAAATAATTAACAAAATATATAAGTACATATTTCTTGTAACAATTTAAAGATATCTAATTAATATAAATATTACCTGAAATATTAATGTTTCCTAAATTCAAATGTTTCAAACAATGTACGTTATTTTCTTGATTTAAAAGTGCAACAATTAAATTTGGACCTTTCACGATAATAACGCAAGGATTATTTTCAAAATTAAAGCTATTTATATAACTGACACGAATGTCTTTATACGTCCAAATATTGAAAACTTGATTATGTTCAATATTGTCTTCGTTAGAATAAGATATATATTTTACTATTCCATCAATATCACCCGCAATAATAAAAGCTAAAATAATTTTCATTAGTTTTTACAATCTTAGAAATAAAATGAATTAATTACGATTAAAAAATAATACATAAAAATAAAAACCGAAATACCTCTATCTTTTGAAGAGCAATAATGTAAAGTGGTAATTCTTTTTAAATTAAGATCAACTGAAAAAATCTTCTCTGCTTCCAATTCAATTTCAAATTTCTTAATTACATTTATTTTCCAAATTGCTATATTTCCATTAACATATCCTACAATTATATACATGTATACCGCATCATTTATTTCATAATCTCTACCCCAAGTTACACCTACAAAACTATCATTTACCTAATTTTATTTTTAATATTTATTTAGTTGTACTTACAAGTAGCGATTATTTCATGTATTCGCTTCGCATGCAATTCGTAACGTTTATCATAATTTTCGGGAATATTTTCTAGATTCCATAATGGTTTTACATAATTATGAATTAAGCATTTAGTTAAATTTATTAATAGTACCATTTTATTACGTCTGTGAATGTAAATTTCTACATTTCCTGTATTAGAAACTACAGCCAAAAATGAATTATATTGAACTTTATCAAATAAGGGAGACCAAGCTACATTAATTGGTCTAACTTGTACCGGATTCACATTATTGACTCTAGGTGTAATATTGTAATTTAGAATTGCATGATACAAATTTAAACGCTCTAAATGTAGCAGTGCTTCGTCAATATTAATTCCTAATAATCAAACAATAATAATTGGAAATTTCTTTGAAAAATCGTGAGAATAAAAATAAGTACCTGTTTCATTTGCTACATGATAGTCACTCAAATTTAATTCACATGTACTAAATGAAAATATATTATCCGTGTTAGACATAGATGGATGTAATTTCAATATAAAAACATTTGTATCCGTTAATATGAATATTTTTTCATCTTTAGACCATTCTCCCATAAAATTTGACGTGAGTTGATTTCCCAAATACATGTTGTTTAAAATACGTAATTCCATATTTAATTTATATTTATACAAGTTTTGTTCGCTTATAATTATTTTATATACAATTAATTTGCATATGAAAGTTCTTGCAAAAGTTGTTTACTGTGTAAACTAAACATAACCTAAAATTTGGAAACACATGTCAACACAATTGTCAAAGATAACAATTGTCAAAAATAACAATCCCCCTCCTGCAATAAGTTTACCATATTTCCATAGAAATAGCAAATATAAAATTTTATTTTTTTCTAAAATGTTCAAATTATTAATGTTAATAATATGTTAGTTTTTCTTTTAATTATTAAAGCGTTTGTTTTTCCACCTAGGAAACTATTGACATACTATTTAATATTTGAAAAAAAAATAGAGGCTTTGAAATATGTCAGGAAAAAAGGTCTAGAGCTATTAAAATGTGTCGCAAAACAAATTAAAGGTTGTAAGGAATTCGATCGCGTATTAGATAATGTAATAAGAAAATTTTACTTATATATATTTACAATTAATTACTCAACAAACATAAAATAAATACAGGTTAAAATTATATCTGGTGGAGATGGTTGTTGTTGCTGTGAATTTAATGTAGCTCAAGAGCATTTAAATTTAGGAGGTGGATTACACGGTGGTATGTCAGCAACTTTAGTTGATGTAATTTCTAGTTACGGTTTAGCGACACTTGGAAAACCAATCGGTGTATCTGTTGACATACATGTTAGGTACATAACACAATTATTTAAATAATTATAGGTTTTATTAAAGAATATATGAATGAACTTTTTTTATTAATTAGACTGGTAAAATTTCATAAATAATAAGTAATAGACGGAATTCAGTCAGTTAAAATTTTTTATTATTTTCTGTGCCAACGTTTCGGTAATCACTATTGTCTTTTTCAGGGCTAGCAGAATATATTTAGTTGATGTTACATGTGTGGAATTAGTGTTTAATATTGTGTAAATGTGTAACGCAATTGGCGAAACATTGGCATAGAAGATAATAAAAATATTTAACTTATTGAATTCCGTCTATTTCTTATTATTTTTTTATTATAGTTTTATACAGATCGGATAATTTTAATTTTAGTTATTTGAAATCGGCAATATGCAATGATCCAATTGTTGTAAATGCAAGAACAATAAGAACCGGTCGAAGTCTAGCATTTTTACACGTTGATATTTGTAACAAAAAAACAGGTGAGCTTCTTGTTACTGGAACTCATACAAAATACGTTGGAAATAAAAAAGCGTCTTCACATGGCAATTTGTTTGAAACTCAGAATTAAATGCATAAATTTGTAATGATAAATATTTTTTTATATTATTTTATAAATATATCTTTTGAAAATTTACAATAAAGAAATTATAAAAAAAGGACAAATTTTTAACGATTAAAATCTTTTATTGATGAGTCAAAAAAAAATAACAATATTTATAAACCTAATGTTCTACGAACTATCCTTTGTGCTATTCTATTAAATTCTTCTCTATCTTCACGCCACATTTTCGCTGCATCTACATTTGCTCCACTTTCATCATTCGGTTCTAAAACACAAAAATTTTATTACTGAAATTTTAAAACGTATATGTACAGAGTGTATAACGAAAAGTTGAAATAAATTTACCGTATAACTCCCGCTTTTTCCCCTATATTTAAAAAAATTCCGTATGTAAATATACAAGTTTAACGATAAAAGAAGTTACAGAAGTGTTAAATCGAAGTTATTTATTGCATTTTTTTATATTTATTTAACAAAATTACAGCATGGAACATGAACTATCGCAATCATCAAATTATAATTACATCTTCTTTTTCTTTATTTCTTCTGAAATTGTATGAAGATCTTCCATTATCGATCGCTTCTTTCGTTCTAAATCCTTAAATATTACAAATTTTTAAAAATTCACGCACAACGAAAAAATTCCCAGCATAATTCCCGCTTTTTTTTACGCGAAACAAATTTCCCGTATAATTCCCGCTTTTCCCGTTTTTCACGCCCGTTATACACCCTGATGTAGCAAAGTTTGATATGCAAAAATTCATTATTAAACAGTATCTTTTATTTTGAGAATAGTAATAAAATAAATGAGCGTAGAAACTATTTAATTTGAAATTTGGACGATTAGTTTCGGAAAAACATTTTCAAGTCCACGTATAGACATAGTATTAATATTTATAGAATATCATAGATATTATTTATTAAAATTATGTAATTAAGATATAAAATTGTTATTATAAATCTAATATTCTAATTTGAAATTAGACGTGGAGTTGAAGACGATAATATAGAAATTAATATTATTATATTATTATTCTCAAAATTACTTCTTAATTATCAAAATTAAATTGTAATGAAAAAATTACCTGCAAGCATGCTCACAACGGATAATAAAATTTTTTCGACACTTTGTACTGGCGACCAGCGTTCCGCACTAGACTCGTACCCCATTGGATCATCTCCAGGTGCGTGTAATATGGAAATGCATACGCGACCGTCAGCATAAACTAAAATATTTAAAATTTCATTATGTATAACTTGATTTAAAACACTAACACTTTACGTTTATAAAAAAACTATTAATACAAAAACAGAATAACTTAAATAGGACACTGTATCATACTATTTGGATGGAACATTTCACAAGTAAATTGCATCTTCGGTGGACTTAACGGATAATCTGGAGGAAATATTAATTTTGCTGGAAATACACCACCTTCAAAGCAAGTTCCTTCTGGTCCTCTAAAATAAATTTTTTTTTTTTTAAATAAAATAATTATGTTTTGATAAATAAAAACATACGTTATTAAAGCTTCCCATTCGAAAAAATTTTCTTCATTTATTGGCCCCGCAATAATACCTTCTGGGGGATTTAATGTTAATTCTAAAGCAATAATAATTAGTAAACAATTTATATGATGTGTCAAATATTTACTTACGTTTATATTCTGCCATAAGACGTCGTAAAGCTGATCCAGCCATTTTTCTTTATAATCTCATTAAAATTACGGTTTTTTTATTTAAAAATTTAACGTCTCTTTATTTGTTATCAAATAATAATTAGAACAAGCTACATATGTCAATATCATCAAAATGCTTTGACATGATGAATTGAATGACAGTAGAAAAATGTTATACAGCGCCATCTATATAATATAAATAATATTATAATAAAATTATATACATATACATTAGTAATAATATTAATATTTTTTTTACATATTAATTTTATTTTATTTAAAAAATGTCTGGTTTTTAAAAAAATATATTATTTATTAATTTTAAAATAAGCGCGTTTAATATCTGCTTCTGCAAGAACGGAAACCAAACACATCAACCGCACATCAACTTATTTCCGTTTTAAAAAGTGTACCGCGTGTTATATCTGATAAACACGTGCATAATCGTATTAAGTGTATTAGTGATTAATTCTTTAATTTAGTTAAAAGATATGTGTATCTAATATATATAAAATTGCGGAATATACATAAGTTAAATTTTAACAATGTTGGTGTTATTTGAAACACCTGCCGGTTATGCTATATTTAAGGTTAGTTCTAAAAACATGTGAATTGATGTAAAGTTATAAATTGTTTTTAATTTATATTTTTGTTTCTCTAGTTACTAGATGAAAAGAAACTTACTCAAGCAGATAATCTCTACACAGATTTTGAAACACCAGAAGGAGCAAGCAGAGTGTAAGTTTCGATTATTTCCTTAAGTGTATTGTTTTGTTATCAAGTTGATATTTATTTACAGAATAAAATTGAAACATTTTGAAAAGTTTATTGATACAACAGAAGCATTAGCAGCTACTACAGCAGCTGTAGAAGGGAAATTGTCAAAATGCTTGAAAAAGACGCTGAAAAAATTTGTTGACAAAGATGTGCAAGATCAACTTTTAGTTGCTGATGCAAAATTAGGTTCTGCAATTAAAGACAAATTGAATCTACAATGTGTGTCAAATTCGTCCGTACAAGAACTTATGCGATGCATTCGTTCACAAATGGACAGTTTATTATCGGGACTTCCAAAAAAGGAACTAACTGCAATGGCTCTAGGTTTGGCTCATTCCCTATCACGATACAAGTTGAAGTTTTCGCCCGATAAAGTTGATACCATGATCATTCAAGCGGTTTGTTTACTCGATGATTTAGATAAAGAATTAAATAATTATATGATGCGATGCAGAGAATGGTACGGTTGGCATTTTCCTGAATTGGGCAAAATTATCACCGACAATATTGCATTTGTAAGAACATTGAAAGTTATTGGAACTCGTGATCATGCATCTACTGCTGATTTATCTGATGTTCTACCCGAAGAAGTGGAAGAAAAAGTCAAAGAAGCCGCTGAAATATCAATGGGTACTGAAATTTCCGATGACGATATATTAAACATCCATCAATTATGCGATCAAGTTATTGAAATTTCCAGTTATCGTACACAACTTTATGAATATTTGAAAGCTCGTATGATGGCCATGGCACCGAATCTAACCGTTCTAGTCGGCGAACTGGTCGGGGCACGATTAATTTCTCACGCTGGTTCCTTAATTAATTTAGCAAAACATCCCGCTTCCACTGTGCAAATCTTGGGCGCAGAAAAGGCTCTTTTCCGTGCGCTGAAAACGAAAAAAGATACGCCAAAATACGGTTTGATTTATCACACTCAACTGGTCGGACAAGCTAGTACGAAAAATAAGGGTAAAATGTCTCGTATGTTGGCTGCTAAAGCATCTTTAGCGACGAGAGTTGACGCGCTGGGCGAAGATACTACGTTCGATTTGGGGGCGGAACACAAAGCTAAACTAGAAGCACGTTTACGGATTCTTGAGGAGGGCAATTTGAGAAGAATTAGTGGAACCGGTAAAGCTAAAGCCAAGTTTGAAAAATATCACAGTACTAGGTAAGATTTAAATTTCATTATTATATTAATATAGTCAGAAATAAAATTGATAATGATGTCGGTCTGTTCGATGAAAGCCTAAGGCTGTATTTCTTTCGACGGCACGGAGCACTCTGCACGCTACACCGCGCAGGTTGCACTTGGCACGCTAACCCGCGTAAAAGTTACCAATGGAACACTCATTTGTCGCTTATTGCCTATGGATGTTTTAAGCAAGGGGTACGGCGACAAGAAAAACTGTAAATTTCCTAGCGTATTTTAATGCATTTGTATAAATAATAAATTTTATTATTTTCAGTTTTAAAAGTGTTGTTGATGTACAATAAATATGTACTTTAAGTATTTTTATTACTTTAAATACTATCGTGAAGTTATGCATATATATACAAAAATATCTATTTTTTATTAGAAAAATATTAATAATTATAAATAGTACAAAATACATTAAAATAAAATATAAAATTAATATTAGAAATTTTTTAAAATTTATTTCGAATTGTTGCTAATTGTTTTCTTATTGCTAATCTCATAATTGTCAGAAAACTCCATTTCGACGTCGGTGCGTTTCGAACTACCCCTGTTCACGAGTAGGTGCATTTGAAATAGCTCGGTGCTGTTTAGTAAGTGCACGGTGCACAAAATTTTCCCAATGAAACACTTGACAGTTGCGGTGAGGCGTGTCAAAGTGCAACTTGTAGCGTGCAGAGTGCACGGTGCCGTCCAAAGAAATGCAGCCTAAAAGAAAATACTAGCAGAGTAAAAAGAAAGAGATTATTAATTTAGCACTATTTTTAATAAAATAAAAATAAATTGTATACTAATACAAATATACAAATTCTAATTTACTTTCGTTTTCAACTTATATTAGTTCAGAGTGAAAAGATTTTGATTGTTGACAAAAGTTTTAGTTATCGAAGAGATTTAATATCAAAACTATTTTAAATAATTTATTTCATTTACAGTGAAGTTAAGCATTATCCAGCGGCTGCAGATTCAACACTTCAGTCTGGAAAAAGAAAATGGTCTGAAGTAGATGAACAGAAATCAGAGGTAAAAGAAGAAATAAAGGAAGAAACAACTTCTCCTAAAAAGAAAAAGAAGAAGCTTGCTACAGAACAAGGTGAATCTTCAGGAGTTGTAAAATCAGAAGAAACTGGCGAAAGTTCAAATTCTGGTGAACCATCTAGTTCGAAGAAGAAAAAGAAAGCATCTAAAGATAAAGATCAATCTACTACTGAAGTTGAAGTAGAAGTAAAACAAGAAGAAGTTCTAAATTCGGAGAAAACTAAAAAGAAAAAGAAGAAAAAGAATAAGAATAAGCAAGATCAGGAACAAGAATAATTATATTCTTTTAATTTGATGTATAATTTGTATTACATACAACATAAAGTATGTATTAATATATAGTATATAATTTTTTTTAATACTTATGTATGAGTTTATAATTGAATTATATAAACTTATTGGTATTAATGTATTATTTATTTACACAAACATTTTGGTAGTTTTTAATAAAAATATTTCGGACCGTTCCTCAGTTAAAAAAATCAATTATTTTAATAGTTCAGCAAGTAACTAAGAGATGGCGTATGTATCAGCAAAATGATATTTCTGTTCAAAAAATAATTGACAGTATATGTGAATTTAGGTTATAATTTATTTTGATCTGACTTTTTAACTAAATAAAACATTTTATAAATTGTTGAATAATTTTTAATTATACATTTAATCATTATTTGAGTCATATAATAAAATATGGCCGCTTGTATTGCTGAAAATTGTACAAATTCAATTTCAAATGGACTGCCAGTTATAATTGAGTTTGGGTGAGTAATAATACTTCAAATTAAACAAATATATTGGATAATTATTCATTATTACTAATAACTGCATAATGATTTCACAGCGGTGGTGCAGAACTTTTATTTGACAAGAAAAAAATTAATAAGATCGAGTTACCTTTAACCAACAAATCAGAATGTAAGTACGTTTTATTATTTTTTACATATTTCTGTAAAAAAATTGGTATTTATAGGGAGTATTCGTGATTTATTATTTTGGATTAAAGATAATTTATTAAAAGAACGTCCTGAATTATTTTTACAAGAAGATTCAGTGTAAGTACCGCGTGATTTATTTGTTCCTAATGTTTTATTTACATAATTTTAAAATGATTTTGTTGTTTATAGCCGACCAGGTATATTAGTTCTTGTTAATGATGCCGATTGGGAGCTAATGGTATATTGTTTTTATATAATAAATTGTATAAAAACGTTTTTAAATAACCATTTTTAATTTTCAGGATACAGTCAACTATATAATTAAGCCTAATGATAGAATAGTTTTTATTTCTACCTTGCATGGCGGATAAGTTCAATTAATGACTAATTTAAATAAATTTTGTATTATTTTACATATATGATCAATACTTGTTAATTGTTATATTTTTTTAATTGAAAATAAACTTGTAATATTGAAAATGATATATTTTTTTATTAATAAATCATTTTGGTAAATATTTATTGTCAAGTTTGTAATTTAAATGTTTATTTTGTGAAACAAATGGTGTTATTGTAGGTTATAAAAATTTTACGAGAACATTTCTGTGCGGTATTGTTAGGTAAGTAACTATGAGATAAAAGTAGACACAGAAACAGTTTAAGCAACGTGGTATCAAATTGGTTCAATGAAGTTTTTGCGGTCGATATAATTGTCAAAAGAATTTGTGATAAGCGCAAAGAGCAACAGTGCATATCATATATGCCAAAGGAGACCAAATAATTACAATTTGAGGAATGTTACAATGTTGCCATGTTAGAAAAGTTTAAAATATATTTTTTTATTATTTGAATGCTGTTAAATAATAATTGTATAATATTTATCATTTTAAAGCAAATTTCTGTTTAAATTTTTAAGATTATAAACTGCGTTGTCAAAAATAAAATATTATATTTACAACGAAATAAAATATTAATTTTCATACACTGTTAAAATTATATTTCTTTATTTAAAATATATCAAAATAAAATCAATTTATCAAATAAATCGAAACAATATATACATACTACTAATAGAAATTTGTTTGTGTAATAATTTCATTGTAAATAAGATTTTTTTTGTTATGATTAATTGTTTTATGTTTATTTCTTTAAAATTAATTCAAATTTTTCATATAAATGCAATAAAAATTTAAAAATGGAAATATCTAATTATATTTATAATAAATAATAATTATGCAAACGAATATTAGATTAAATTTTTTGATTTGTCGATAAATTAGTTAGTCGATAATTAGTTGTGTATGTGTAGTGCCTGTGATTTCAAATTATTTGATAAATTAATTTATTTTTGATGTATTTAAGGTAAGAAAATGTAATTTTAAGAATGAATATAAATAAAATATTTCTTTTTGCTGTAATTACTCTTAAAACTTATAAATGCAGAAATGCATATTGTTTTTAAGCGACAGTTTTTAAATTATAACCTTAAAAATCTTATTTTAATGTTAATCTTTGTATATACTCATTTTAATATAAATAAATATATCAGTTCAAATAATAGTTATTTATATATTAGAGTCGTAATACAGGTGTTTACAATTTGAAGTATGATTATTAATAGAAATTTTTATGAAAATGATTATGCATTTACCGGTGTTATTTTATTTAAAAGGAAATGATTGATTAGGAATGTCATATACCCTACTTGATGATATGTGATGATTTAAATTTTGCCGAGGTTGAAATCACTTGTACAATCTGGTGTACACATTAATTAAAATTCCTTAAAATCTTACTAAAAATCCATTAAAATCATTGTAAAATCTATTAAAAATATTCTTAAAAATCTGATAAAATCTAAAATTCTTGAAATTTCGTATAAAATCCGTAAAATTAACGAAGAATGACTACAATCTCAACAATTATACATGAAATTTGTAAAATCTGGTGTACAAAATATGAAAAAGTAGTTTTCCCCCTCGAATTTTATAAATATAAAGCTCAAGAGCCATATAGTATTTTTAACACTTTAACGCGATAAATTAATTGTTAATGTTGGTTTATCAGACCGGTTAAATATATATTATAGGTCGATTGTATATAAAAAATAATTACATGTGTACACCATACATTTTTTACAATAAAAAGCCAGCTTTTATATAATTTGGCAAACAGTGTTTGGTGGCAGTGTGACATAGCGCGCATGGGTGTGTTGTTGGTTGTGGCCGTGTCAGGCGGTCGGGGGCTTTCGTAATTGCTTTTGTTGTAATGACTCCGACAAGTTGGTTGGCGTTCCGCCAGGTGTTATTATAACGATAATCCACTCTTCCGCCAAATAGCTCTACCATGTGGAGGAGCTGTTGCCAAATCATATCTGCAAAACGTTACAATCGGAGCGCGCACAAAATTCTCTCGCATTTAGATTTCTGATTAAGATTTTCTCTAATAGTTGCAAGCGTTAAAAGTTTGAAATTTTAACGTTTTGTCAGTTGCAGCCCTTACACATGCTTGCTCTTTTTATTTTCAATGGCGTCCATTTTGTGCTCGCCTCGGTGTTTTAGTATAATATTTTTCGGATTAAAATCTAACTGTTGCTTACTTTACTATGGCCGCTATTTTTATTGCAAACTGCAGTCCTGCAGGCTAAAACTAATGAAGTTTCTGTTGTACCAGTATATGGAATGTTTTTATATAATGGAGCTATGAAGAAAAAAAAAAAATGATGTCATATATGTAATTGTTATTTTTATTATGGTAAACATAAAATATTTATAAAGATTAAATTTTTGTTTTAATATATTGGTTTGTTTATATATTATTAAATTTCTGGCGCAAATAATAATTAAAAAAAGATTCAATATATTTTTATAGATACTGCACAATCTATGTAGAGAAATTAAATTAATGAGCCGATTCTGTTTCCATTTGTAAGATTTGTAGTGTCACAGGATATTTTGTCTGTTTCTATCAAAAGAACAATTTTATTTATTAGAAAAAACAAAACATTCTATACCACTACAGGTTTTACAGATCAATTTATAAATCTTGCAAGTTTTGTAGTGTCACAATCAAAAACTTGTCAGTTGTAACATTGATTAAAGGAGTATATATACTTCTTTAATCGATAGTTGTAACTAAAAACCGTAAATTGTGTATTATATATTATTTAAAAAACATAAATGTTTCAATGTTAATAAAAACACATTTTTTATCAGATTATTTATTTGATTTACTTAGTTTTAAATTTATTTTATACAAATAAGAAATAACACTTTTTTATCAGTCTCAATTGTTTTTCAAAAACTGGAAAATATTATTTGGCATATTCTACAAAATTATGCTTTATAATAAATATTTAGACATGAAGAGAAAGAGACGTATTTCAAATATATATTTCTAAAGAGTTTCAATTAGAAATCAGAACATCTTTTTCCTACACTTGTTCGCCACAAAATCTTTTAGTACTGTATCGAAACTAATATGTTTATGTTTTATAGCTAGACAAATAATATAGCACCTCACTGCAAAAAGTAAGGGTCTAATTCTTAGACAATTTGTTAGAAAGAACAATAGAATATTATTGAACTTAGGCATTTTTCAATAAAATAAACAACATATGTCTAAAAAAATGGTGCTCTCCTCATCAATTTTAAGCTACAAACGCCTCAAATTTGTCATAAAAATTGTGCTTAAAAAATATCTTTTGTCGAGGGCCCTAAGTACTTGCTTAGTTAGCTTATACCTTAATCCATCACTGATCACAGCGACAGATACTACTTTATTTCTATAATATGGTGTAATAAGGTTTTTATTTATAAATAAAATTAAATTTAATGTCCTAAACGTAACAGCAAATAAATAAAAATGTCATTATTATAAATAAATAATGTATTATTATGGTGGTGACATCAATATCTTTGAAATGTCGATAGGAAATCGAAAAAAAAGCGTTCTCGTCACCTCAATTCGACATGTTATATTAAACAGAGCAATCGTGTATACTCTGTGCTCTCAATTCGACCACGAGAATATAAATTTTTACTTAACCTGTTGATTTTATATACAGGTGAACGGGCACACCACGGGCTACGCAATCTACAGGTAATATCAAACACCATTCCGCTTATCAACTATTCAATTTTCAATCAATCAATAACGATTAAATAAAAATATCCTGATCTTCTTTTTATTTAGCACCTGATGCGTACCGTCAAAACAGATCGGACTTTTTTATTGTAATTATGTCATTTTTTCGTAGACTGTTTGTTTTTTGTTAGTGCTAGTTAAAGGTTCATTCAGACTATTCCACTTTTTTTGAAATTAGATTTATGTTTTAGCAAAGTTAATGGTTCTGAATCAAAACATTTGCTAATTTATGAAAACAATGCGCAAATGCACGATTTTGGTTATTGCTGTAAAAATTTTAGATTAATTTTAGAAAATTGAAAATTTTTATTGTGTTTTACACAAGGTAAGTAGATAATACAGTTCAAAACTAATAGCAATTCGACTAAAACATAAAACTAATTTCGAACTAAACAGGGAAGTGTAAATGAGAATAACGTATTTTACGATTATGAAATCTGTGATATTATAAAAGTATGTAAGTCCTGTTTTGTATTGATAAGCTTTGAAATATATAATGAAAAAAATCATAACTTTGCGCCAAAGCATCGCAAGTCCTTGAAATTAAGCGGAATTTATGTAGAAATGTTATAATTTTTACGCTCGCTTGGTAAATTGAATCAATTTTTTTCTATACTATATAGTACATGTTGTCAATGTTCGACAATTTTTAAAGTCAAAACATGTTTTTTTCTGCGGGGTGTGGTGGGGAGCGGAATGGTTCAAATGATACATATCTTGCATCACTTTAAAGATGAGACTTCAAAGTTTTTTCGACGCAAAATTTCATTCAATTTTGTTCAAAATTGGCCGAGTTATACCTATTTGAAAATCGGTAATTTTTCTGATTTTTCAAGTGGCGCGTTTTTTTTTTAACTAGTATATTTATATCTTTTTAACGTAGCAGCGATATATAGTCTATAAATTGAGTCCAATATATTGAAATTATTATTTTAATATACAAGTAATTAAGAGATTATTACTTATGTGGGAACCTTAGAACTATATTATGCACAATTTAAATAAAAATCTTACGATAAAGAAAACAAATAATAACAAAAACTCCGTTAGAAATAAATAAAGAATATTTTACAATTGTGACTGTTTTCCGTACACGAATATTAAAAGTAAGCATGTATATTTCAGTTGCATTGAAATATAAAAGTGAATTATTATGTGTAAGAAAATCGTGCCGAGCTTATTCTAGTAATTTTTTTGTTGTCTCAACATGTTCAGCTAGACGTAAACTTACAACGTTTTAATACAAAAGTTTCAGTCTCAACGGCATTTTGTTATTTCAAAATGGACAAGTTTAGTTCCACTTGTTTTGTTTTGTATTTTTTTTCCTTTTGTTCGCCATTAAAAGAAATGAACTGGATATATTTTTTGAATTTTTAATTTTATAACAAATTATTATTAGCATGGGGATTTTATAAAATATGTGTGCAGCATTATAATTCTCTGTGTTAAAAACTTAATTAAGTATACAGAGGCTAAAGTTTCATTTGTCACAAAAAAAGAATGGAAAATACGAAATATAACTTACCGTTTTTACGATGTACGTTCACTTATATTTTTCTATTTTTATGTTATAAATGAAATAAATACACAGTGTGTAAATTAAGATGCCTTACTTGTCTTGAAATTAGTGTTATGTTTACTATTGATTTTGAACTACACTAATCTACTGGTTTGCAAGAACGCAATAAAAATTCGTTCAAAGACATTAATAATATCAATTTTTGGTTGCAATAAAATCTACAATAACTGATAAAAATAAAATCGTCCATTTACATTATTTTTTTTTCCTGTATTAGTATCAGAATTACTAGCTTTGCGGTGAAATATAACATTAATTTTGTGATAAGTAGGCTACTCTGAATAAGCCTTTAATCTGAATAGTTACCTACGGCTGATATTATAATAAACATTTTAACTAATATCAAATTTAAATTGGCAAACTAGTATAGTTTTATTGACAGCAATTACAATTGTACCATTGGAAATTTGATATGTTGACAAAGAAGTATAGTTTTATTATTAATAAAAATAATTATGCGATTAAAAGTTTAAAATCGATGTTTATTTGTTGATTTATAGGCGATAGTTTAAATAAAGTACTAAAGAAACAGTTTTATTTTAATAACAATTTATTTATTTTTTTTTAAATAATTAGTGATAAGATACATTATTAATCAGCCAAAAATAGGCGTGTCAAATAAAATATAATATTTCTAATAATTATTTTATAATAATTGAAGTGAAACATTCAAAAAACCGAGCTTGTCATATAATCATGAAGTTGAATTTCTATTTCGAATATTTCAACAAAAAAAAAAGAAAATCAAATTTGTTTAAAACTGTAGCTAAATACGTCGTAGTGGTAGTGTATGCGCATTGTATTATATTTGCAAATTGTTGGCAGACGAGCAAATTGTAGATAAAATAACGGGAAAATGAGTCGGAGCTATGATTACAGCTGTTGCAAGAGAGAATTTGCAATAACTGGCTGTAGTGTTCAGGGGACAGTCGCTTGTACTGTCGCTATTTGGCTGGGTACAACTTCGGGGCTTTTGTACTTTTGTTGTGGTGCATATAACACTCGATTCTAAAATGGTCGTCTACAATACGATTTTAGTCGGACATTTCTGCTATTTGCCCATTTGGCTTACGCGATGTTCAACTTTTCAATGTTTCTACGGATCATTGTGTTGTTTAAAAGTATCATGAAGATTAAAGGAATATCCATTTTATTTAATGAGTTTATTAGAAGTGTAATTTAAACGAATGAAAAATTCCACGCTCAGTTTTAACTGCATAGTAAAATCAAAGCGAAATTGCATAGTTTGCAGATACAGTCCGATTATCGTAAGTTTCCGTTGCACGTCATCTAAAAAAGTAACTAAATCTATGACATCATCACTGAGTACGTTTATATGCACACATAATAAATAACACGTTGACTGCCACTGTAATTTTCAGAATTTTGGCCACAAAAGCCAATTTAATTAATCATATTATATTATCATATATCATATTATATTATTATTATTTTCTGTTCATTTATCAATAAATTTTATGTTTGTTTAAGCCACCCTGGATTTTATAATTCTTTTCCCAGAAGTCATCTATCTATAGTTACGTTTATATACTACGAGATAACTCGTAGCTGCACGAATATGGCAAATTAAACAAGTACGAGATAACTCGTAGTCGGTGCCCTAGCCAAGTACGCAAACTACGAGTTATCTCGTAGTTGGCAGTCAACGTGTTAAAATATTATGAAAGTTGCATAAAATAATGTAATTTTGTTTTATTTTTTAAAAATTTTAAAATGTTTATAATGCATGTTAAATTAAATAAATACCAAATTAGACTTGAAAAGACGGATCTTTTGTAGTTATTTCAAAAGAAAACTTCTGCCCTGTTCATCTGAAACAAAAATCAAAAGGCACCCCTTGAAGTATGATATATTATCTGGTTTTAAATATTTTAAATATTTTAAATATTTATTCTTGATAAAATGGCGACTTTTGGAAA
Organism: Clivina fossor; assembly: GCA_963966155.1. Lineage (NCBI taxonomy): Eukaryota > Metazoa > Arthropoda > Insecta > Coleoptera > Carabidae > Clivina > Clivina fossor. The sequence goes on from OZ014560.1 coordinate 15,116,122, forward strand.
AAAAGTTTAGAGGGGGGGTATATTAGTCGATTCAAAATTTAACAAGGAGTACGTAGGTAGAAAAATGTTAAGAACCACTGTTCTATCCTATAATATTAGTAGATGGCATTATGCCAAAGATAGTGCCAGCAAATACTCATTTTAAAATTGTAAAATTTCCACGATAGTTCTAACATTTTAGGCCATGGTCCCTATATATTTGCATATAATAAAAGCGGAGTGTATGAGAGGTGAATGCATGTATGTGTAACAGCCAGTCCAATCTTGGTGATATAATGCACCAATTAATTTTAGTGCATGTGTTATCAGCTTGGAGGGACACTATGATCTTTATTATTGAACGATGGTGCCCTGCCATAGCCTGGTTTGTGTGTTGGCGAATTATATTTCATCCAACGAACAAAGATTTTACGCCAGATTTATTATTATTAAATATTGTAATATGTTTTGAAGGTAGTAGACCCGTCGATTGTTTTCATAATGGATATTGATTAGATTATAAAGATATTTTGATGAATTAATTATGAAAATTTTTCATAAAATATTTATAAACAAATAGGTTTTTTTTCTCTGTTATGAAGACTATTTTTTCATTTAAATATTAAAATTATTTAAAATAATAAATTACAATGTAACATAGTAAATTTTTTTTCAGAACGCATTGTTTTAAAATAAAAACTGTTTTAGGATTAGATTCTGTTTAATTATTTTATAAAAATGAGATTTCGACGAGACTGAACGCTCGTCTTCATCAGCTCGAAATTTATCAATGACTTTAAAGTAAAAAAACAGTACGTAGCAACAAGTTACTAGGTAGCACATAAGTAACTAGATCAGAAGAATTATAGATTATTATTATTATTTTATTATTATTAAGTTGGATAGACAGATAGAACTGTTTCTACAAATTTGGTTAGTTTTTGGTTATATTTGTTCTTTTGTAATATCTATCTGGGAACGCATTACATAATATCCAAAATAAAATAATTAAAACAATAGTATACTTTACTGAATAATATGATGTTATATATTTACATAGTAAAAAATACAGTGTTGCATTTCCATATTTATAATTTCAAAACACAATTATTTGAACAAAATACAGTTTACTTGAATATAAATTATAATATATAGTAAATAAACTAATAGAGTTACACTAATTTATGTGACATTTTGTAAAAATTAAAATATTATTATTATAAAACAAAATAAATTTTTAATATGTATATAGGTATATGTATATATATAATACATGCGTGTTTTTGTCGTAAATATAAAAATAAAGATAAATATGTGGAGTGAATTTACAGGTTGAGTTAATGTTATGGGGATATCATTTATATACAGAAAAAATAAAATAAAATTGAAATATAAATTAGTTGAATTTCAATAATAATAATTGCAATATTTACATAAATAACAAGAATATACATAGATGAAAATGTGAAATTTTGAACCAAGTTTAAAAAGTGATAGATATCAATTGTTTTTCTTATCTACAAGTAGGAGTGACTGTGAAAACAAAAATCTCGATTGAAAATAAGGTAAATAATAATGGTACATTTTAAAGGTAGTAACGATTTTTTTTGTGTTTAATTAGAAAAATTTTAAAAATGATTTTTAAGATTTAAATATGACAAAATATTAAAAAATATTATATAGTTTTTGTGTAAAATATAATTATTGTGCTATGTTTTATAATAAGCTGCCACAAGCTTTATAAAATACTAATTCTATAAAGACATTTAAACAAAAATTAAAGCAATGTCTAATAGAAAATTGTTTATATTCTGTAAATGAATATTTAAATTGTAAATTTTGTAATTATTTAATTATGTCAACAGAATAAATAACATATTATTATTAATTATATTCAATATAAATAACAGATTTTTATATCTATATGTATTTTGTAAAACATGCGCAACTAAATTTTATTATTTTTTTCAGAATTATATATGTGTCGTGTTTGATGTCATATAGTATATTTTCGGATTAATTTTATTAACACTAAAAATTGAAATGGAACACTCTGTATAAAAAAGCATGATGTCAATATAGATACAGGTGACATTTTATTTTGTTTTGTGATTTTAATTTCTGTCATGTCTGATAAATCACGATGTTTATATGATTTAAATAATCAATAACCGTGTATGATGGTTGCTCTCTTTGGAATAGGGAAAACGAGACAAATAGCAATAATATATAGATATTATATATTAATCACAATTGTGCTATGAATCTCTCTATCGGTTTTGCAATATTTACATGTATAATCTATACATATATGTATTTATTTTTATTTCCGGAAAATTAATGGAACGCTTGTATGAATCTGTTTTCTGATTAAAATTTGATATATTTTGAATTTTATTTTATTAATCCTTCGTTTGGTATAGGTGAGGATATGAAACATGTTAAATAAAACAATAAAATATATTTTTTTAGTACATCTATTTAAAATATTATTGACAAGATTTTTTTTAAATAAAAATTGTAACAAAATTTTTGTAGGTACATAAAATTTATTCGTAGTTTTGTTGCATAGGCCAATGTTAAGCTATCTGTGTAATAATTAAGTATTAGCCGACATAAATAATTACAAACTACTTATTTCTATGACTATAACAAAATGTGGCACTTCTATACTTGTCATTGGTTATTAAATATAAAATTTGATTAGAAGAGAACACAAATATTGTTTTTGAAATATCTGATAAGTACTGTTGTTAGAACACCTATGATTTATAATAATATCAGAAAAACCGAGCTGCGCTCATTTAAGAGGGAGTAAATTTTTAAATAGTTAATAATTACTCATTTAATAATATAGAAAGGATATTACGACCCATGACATTTATGTTTATTGTTTTTCTCACATTATTCGTTTGATTTGGTTTAGAATTTAAATAACTGTGTTATTATTAACACCAAAAATGACACTTTATAAAAATTAAATTTTATCATATAATATAGCGAAACGTCTGAGACGGGGATAAATCGATCACGGCATACCAACCAAAAAATTCTATAAATTCAATAGATATCGGTCGTGAAAGCCTGAAGATTACTAAATTTCATTATATTACCATGAAAATTTTAGTGATATTAGTAATATACGACAGCAATATGTTAAAATATTTATTGTGTCAAAAACGAATTTCAAAATAGCTAATAATAATAATAATAATAATAATAATATTTATTTGTCTATAACGGCAAAGTACATTGTATACATGTAACAATATTAAATAATAATACTAGATACAACATTTTATGTGCAGTGTTCAGCAATATCGTAGCAACATTCTTGAATAAAATTGCTTTCCCACACCCAAAAACATAGATTTACCACATTTTATCAAAACTGTTAAAGCCGTTTTCAAGATGACATTTACAAACAAATAAATACACACAAATAAATATATAATTTTTCAAATAAAAAAGCTTTAGGTTTAAGTTTTGTTGAATATTTTTTTTATTAAAATTTGATGTTTTGGTATACTAAAATTAAATAGAATTTAAAGCTTTTTAATTTTTTTTATTTTAATATAATGAGTTCTGAAAGCTTTTTTCCTGTGTTACCTATATATTTTTTTGGTTGTTTAATAGTATAGAATATATTTAGGAATTATGAATGTGGATGAAGCGAAAGTTGCTTGTTTGGATAGGAATGTTTGGAGGCGACTGATTTCGGGATGATGAAAAGAGTTTGTGCCACACCCTTTTAGGTACATGGCGTGATTGTGTATGTATATATGTATGTATATTTAGGTAAAAAAAATAATAAAATTGATTTTGGTGAAATTGACAAAATTTTTAATTTTTCGACAAAGATTCAGAAGTGAAATTAGCGACTGATGTATGTTTTATATCGACTATACATTAATGCAATTTACGAGACATTCTAGCTTTTTTTTTTAGTAAGTGAAATTATTCTTTTGATAGAAAGGATACAAGATACGCACAGAATTGTAACATAAAATACATATACAACATTGAGGTAAATTTGGTTCTATCTTTTTTTTATAAATCCAAAGATCTCGAAATTATTTTACGATGGACATAGAATACAAGCAAATCCCCAATTTTCTAAACATTGTCTATGGTAATAATGTCCGCATGTAATTTTCTCCAAAACAGATTCGTCGATTTCATTGAGACAAATCTCGCACTGTTGCGTATTCCACACTCGTTCTTTACTTTCAATAATCAATCGTGTCCAATTTGTGGTACCCGATTTTTGGGGATCATAGGTCACATATTGTTCATGTGGTTCAACAATCACCCATGTCGAACTGAACTGACTGCCATCAGCTTTGATGCCATGCACACGATAACGACAATCCACGTAACCTACCGTCACACGAGATGTCGCCTTGCCGTGGCATAAGGGACACATTAGTTCGTCTAATAATAAATCGAATATTCCGTAGCCTCTTTGGCAAATAACTGGATAGTTTTTACAACTGCATGTTATTTCAATGTTTGTACCTATTGATAATAAAAAAAAATATATATACTTACAATAATCAAAGTTTAGCATAATGATTTAGATTGATTTTAAAATTACATCTAAAATTTAATAGAGTTTTGTTTGTAAAATATTGAATTTCAAATTGAAGTTTTACTGGATTCGATATACTAAATTATTAATAAATAATTTATTTTATAACGCAAAAATCTTGTTTTATTTTGAAAATTTGCAAAAAACTTTATTAATATCGAAATAATATTGATATGTATAGAAATTTAAATTGCTTAGTTATTTCTGTTAAATATTTTATGAAAAACCGGTAATTTTGACTCGAATACCACTAATAGTTGCATACATAAATTCGAGCAATTGATAAACGAGCAATTACTATTCGAGAAATTTATATTTCGAGCAATTGTATTCGAGGAATTTTTTGGATTAGGAAATTTATATATTGTTTATTAAAAATACCTATCTGATGTCTATAATTAGTAAATTTGGAAAATTATGAAGTATCGGCTTCGACAAAAAAAATTAAGAAAATTTTTTGAGAAAAGCGAAATTTGGCTAATTTTATGATATTATGAACTACTTTCATTACAATAACCTTAAATTTAAAGAAAAGAAATGCATTATGAAAAATGCAAAGTTTCATCTGAAAAAATATTGCGAGATTCAAGAATTTCCATTTTAACGAATCGTTTTTTTTTTAATGAAAATGTTTATGAATACTTGCATGAAACTTCTAAATATGTAACTGTCATAACTTGCACTTGCATATTGCTTAGTGTGAGATAGGAAATTGCTTTCGCAATTTTATGAAGCAAATTGCTCTTGTATTGCAATCTTCCTCAGTGTAAAACGGGCATTTACGCAATGTTTGCCACTCTTGATAAAAGTAATTCGAAAAATTTCGAGAATACATTTTATTTATTTAGTTTTAGCTACATATAAGCATAAAGTTATATTATTTCATCTAAATTGAAAATAAATATAAAATAATTTTATACAAATGAACGGTCCCGCGAAAAAAATAAATATGCAAAAGTTATTATTTTGATGAGTTAGATAGTTGTAGGTGAGTTGTTTTACTATCGTAATTCTTGAAGAATTATTAAATAAAATAATAGAAAAACTAACGTACCGGTTGAGCACTGTCGTCCTGCCGGTCCTGTTTCGGAAAACTTAACAGATTTCCGTCCAGCATTATTAGAAACATCAGCAAATTCTACAAACATGACATTACCACCACCTTTACATCTTAGTATCAAATGTATCATACACTCTTGTACTATATCAAATTCATCCATTGTTTGGTGATCTTTACCTTGTTTGCCATTATAAATCAGTCTCTGTTGATCAATCGGAAATCCTAATATAATCAGAATTTGTTTTTTAAGATCTTCAACTGTATCTGTTTTAGATACCTCAATCGTAATTGATTTTCCACTTAGTGTTTTTAAAAATATCGGATATGTTGTACCATCAGAAGTTTTATTGTGATATTTTAAGTGTTCTGCAGGAATATTTAGTGACCAGTTTACGCCTAATGGTGCATAATAATCAATACTTTTGTCATTTTTAGTTTGAATACCATTAATACATAAATTAGATAAATTGATTCCCATTCGTTGTTGATCTGGTTTAAAAAGTTGCATGATTATTCTCTTCTTAAACAATTCGACTTTATCCGTGGTACGAGTATTGATGTTAAAAAATTTTGGTTCTTCAAAGCCTGTTGCTATTACGTTTAATGTTTTTATAGACATTTTTGGATCAGTTTCAATGCTATAATAATAATAAAAAATATCATATTATATTTATGTAAACATAAATTATAATAAATAGTGCAATTCTATACAGACTTGTGATATAAAATATTTTGTCTTTGTTATCGAATGAAAATTTTTATTTTTTTTTTAATTATAAATCTATTCAAAATTCTACCAAAAACATTTTATCATAGTTAAATAAAATCGATTTATCATTCCATTAAAATCTTAACACTTTGCTAAAAACTGTTTTAAATACGTTTATCTACAACTGCTTTGTTATATAGTCACTATACATATAAAATCAGATAAATAATATTAGTCTTTATAGCCCAAGGGAAATAAAATACTAGTCTTTATTAACCAAGGTTAATAAAATATTAGTCATTATTAACCAAGGGAAATAAAGAAACGATCTTTATTAACTTGATTTCCGTACGAACGTTCGTTGCTAGGCAACATCAACAAACTAAATATCTCTACGCCAGATGGCAGCAGTTATCAGTCAAAGTAATAAAATGACAGTTGTAGTTAGTTAGTTAGTTAGTTGTTGTTAACATCGTAGATTTGAATAAGTAAGTACAATATTAAAAATATATAAGCAGTTGTAGATAAAGTATAGTATTTGACTTGCAAATAATGCCTACAATGTATACTCGGATGTTTTATTCCCCTCGCCGTAGCTCGTGAACTAAACAACATCCTCGTACATTATAGGTGCCATTATTTGCTCGTTAAATAATTTACTATTTTAACATTGTTCTTTTTAAACATCAGTGCTAAAATTTAAAATTCTTTTATAAAATCAAGCATTAAGGTTGTTATAAGTTTCAAATAGTTACAAATTTATTCTAAATTTTATAATTTAAAACCAAGTCAAGTCTACTTATACTATATTTAATAATTTACTTTAAATTAACATAGCAAAAAATCTTTTAGAATTCATTATATGAAATTAGTATTAGTATTAGAATTTATTAATTACTGACGTTTCGACGTACTCAACGTCCATTTTCATTAGGAAAACTGATACAAATGACAGTTACAATTAATAACAGAACATAGAAACAAGTTACTTGGTTACAAATAAGTAACTTTATCATAAAATTTTATAATTAATGAAAGCCAAATTAATTAAATGAATTAATTTTTCTTGGTGAAGACGGACGTTCGGTTTGTCGAAACGTCGATTATTAATAAATGTTAATATAGAACTTACACCTAGAGCCGTTTTATTTTACTTTAAATTATTTATTTATTTTTAAAGCAAATATTTTTGAAAGATATAGTAATTACAAATTATACAATTATAACTTATAATTAATAACTATAATTATTCAGTTCTATTAATCTGTATTTATATGTGTTTATCTGTGTTTATCTTATCACTAAATTATTTTTTGCTTTTATTTATATTGTCTACAGTGTGTAAAGTGATGTGGTTTCCTATAGGGGAAAAAATTTTAATATGAGTTTTAAAAGAAAAACTTATTCTTTATAAAAAAATTTGCTTCTATCAAAACCCCTTTATAGTCAAAGAAAAATCCAGTAATCACTTAAGATAAGATCAAAAACTTGATATTATGTCGAGTTGTTGATTTTAAATATGACTAAGTCCGAATATTACATCAGTATCGTGTTACCCATGAAAAAAAAAAAAATATAAATATATTTTTTTTTTAATTATATTTTGGCAAATTGATAATAATAATAATAGTTAAAAAGTAAGTCTCTTGTATGACAAATATTTTTAACATTTTTCACACGATCCTGATTGAACATTCGGACTTTGTCATATTTAAAATCAACAACTCGAAATAATATCAAGTTTCTGATCTTATCTTAAGTGATTACTGGGTTTTTCTTTGACTATAAGGGGTTTCGATACAAGCAAATTTTTTTATAAAGAATAAGTTTTTTTCCTAAAACTTATATTAAAATTTTTTTTCTCTATAGGAAACCTCATCACTTTACACACTGTATATGAAGTATAGAATTATTTATATTATCATTCCATTTTAATAGTAGGTATAAAGTAAAATTCTTAAATGTTTGTTAATGGTTAAATTTTATAAATTAAGATTGAAATTATTATGAATGCAAGGTTAGTGTGAGGTAATTATCTTAACCTAACCGAACGTAACCTTAACTTTGTTTACTAAAGATTTTGACATTGGAAACAAATTTTTATAATATTTAAAAGAACAAATGTTGTGATAATTTTAGCTAGTAAAAATAATAAAAATATTTGAACACAAATGTTTATTATAATTATTATATTTTGCAATATAAATGTGTTTTGACTTACCTCATACAAGTCACAAATAATATTCAATCACGTAAAAATGTAACGTTTTATCACAAAGTATTGTAGACGAATAAAAGGAAACAGATGACTGATAAATTCAGTGAAATTTTTTTATCGATTTAAAATAGGTTTGTTTCTATTTCGTCACTATAATTATGACTCACGTTATCTTAAAAAAATTTTATTACAAATATTTTAGTTTCAATATAAAATATAATAACATTTATATTTATATGTTAACTAAAACTTCAATAATGTCGTACTTTTGAACTTGTGAATAAATTTTGACTATGTATGAATTTAAATTATTTAATATAAGGTGAAACCGTCAAACATTGACACATCTTTAGTTATTAATTTTTTTAAATTTTATTAAGATTTATAATTTTTTTTTTCTTAGCAGAAAAATTAGCTTCATATATTAGTTTCTAAAATGTAAAGTAATAAATTTTGACTATGTATGAATTTAAATTATTTAATATAAGGTAAAACCGTCAAACATTGACACATCTTTAGTTATTAATTTTTTTAAATTTTATTAAGATTTATAATTTTTTTTTTCTTAGCAGAAAAATTAGCTTCATATATTAGTTTCTAAAATGTAAAGTAATTTATTGATTATCATAAACGGTATTGAAAATATTTAATATATATGTATATACCATAATTAGTCAATGTTACCCTACATGTGGGTAACATTGACATGCCTTGTTTTTTCTTGCTTTATGCATTGAAATGGCAATGTTACAATATAGGAATTTAATTTTGACATAGAACTTTCTTTTTATAATTTGACAATTTTAAATTTATTTAAAAAAATTGGTCAAAAGTGCATTTTTATGAAACCAATTATTTCTTTAGTGATAAATAATTCTTCTATTCTTATTATAAGTAAATACTAGGTAGTAAATAAAGAAATAATAACATAAGAGTGAACTTTATTGTAATTTTAAGAAAATTTATAATATACATGCAATTAATTAACAATTAAAGAATTTTACTCCGCATCGAAAAAATTTGTTTGAAAAAAATACATGTCACGACGAATTCGTGGTTGAGGCAGCACGCGTACTATATCTGTAGCAAGAACGTAACTTTTGTCTGTAATGTCCGGAAAAGTAAAATGACCTCCTCGCTTTCTTAAAAAAAAAAACGAATTGTGCATGAAATGGTACGCGAATTGCAGGTAAAAACCTCTTAGAATGGAAGTTTCAAACACGAATTGTCACCATATAAAAAACAACACGTTGGTATCCATACGCCATAAGCCCTAAGCTTCGAGCTTCGAGCATATCGAGCGATGGATGGTGATATTATCTACAGTAGTCATATACATTAAAATACATATACAACATTGAGGTAAATTTGGTTCTATCTTTTTTTTTATAAATCCAAAGTTATCGAAATTATTTTACGATGGACATAGAATACAAGCAAATCCCCAATTTTCTAAACATTGTCTATGGTAATAATGTCCGCATGTAATTTTCTCCAAAACAGATTCGTCGATTTCATTAAGACAAATCTCGCACTGTTGCGTATTCCAGACGCGTTCTTTACTTTCAATAATCAATCGCGTCCAATTTATGGTACCCGATTTTTGGGGATCATAGGTCACATATTGTTCATGTGGTTCAACAATCACCCATGTCGAACTGAACTGGGTGCCATCAGCTTTGATGCCATGTATACGATAACGACAATCCACGTAACCTACCGTCACACGAGATGTCGCCTTGCCGTGGCATAAGGGACACATTAGTTCGTCTAATAATAAGTCAAATATTCCGTACCCTCTTTGGCAAATAACTGGATAGTTTTTACAACTGCATGTTATTTCAATGTTTGTACCTATTGATATTAAAAAAAATATTATATTTACAATTATCAAAGTTTGGCATATAATGTAGATTGATTTTAAAATTACATCTAAAATTTAATAGAGTTTTGTTTGTAAAATATTGAATTTCAAATTGAAGTTTTACTGGATTCGATATACTAAATTATTAATAAATAATTTATTTTATAACGCAAAAATCTTGTTTTATTTTGAAAATTTGCAAAAAACTTTATTAATATCGAAATAATATTGATATGTATAGAAATTTAAATTGCTTAGTTATTTCTGTTAAATATTTTATGAAAAACCGGTAATTTTGACTCGAATACCAGTAATAGTTGCATATATAAATTCGAGCAATTGATAAACGAGCAATTACTATTCGAGAAATTTATATTGTATTCGAGGAATTTACCGGTTACCTTTAGCTATATTATTTTTAATGAAATTTTGTGGTTTAGGAAATTTATATATTGTTTATTAAAAATACTTATCTGATGTCTATAATTAGTAAATTTGGAAAATTATGAAGTATAGGCTTCGACAAAAAAAATTAAGAAAATTTTTTGAGAAAGACGAAATTTGGCTAATTTTATGATATTATGAACTACTTTCATTACAATAACCTTAAATTTAAAGAAAAGAAATGCATTATGAAAAACGCAAAGTTTCATCTGAAAAAATATTGCGAGATTCAAGAATTTCCATTTTAACGAATCGTTTTTTTTTTAATGAAAATGTATATGAATACTTGCATGAAACTTCTAAATATGTAACTGTCATAACTTGCACTTGCATATTGCTTAGTGTAAGATAGAAAATTGCTTTCGCAATTTTATGAAGCAAATTGCTCTTGTATTGCAATCTTCCTCAGTGTAAAACGGGCATTTACGCAATGTTTGCCACTCTTGATAAAAGTAATTCGAAAAATTTCGAGAATACATTTTATTTATTTAGTTTTAGCTACATACAAGCATAAAGTTATATTATTTCATCTAAATTGAAAATAAATATAAAATAATTTTATACAAATGAACGGTCCCGCGAAAAAAATAAATATGCAAAAGTTATTATTTTGATGAGTTAGATAGTTGTAGGTGAGTTGTTTTACTATCGTAATTCTTGAAGAATTATTAAATAAAATAATAGAAAAACTAACGTACCGGTTGAGCACTGTCGTCCTGCCGGTGCTGTTTCGGAAAACTTAACAGATTTCCGTCCAGCATTATTAGAAACATCAGTAAATTGTACAAACATGACATTAGCACCACCTCTAAATCTTAGTACAATATGTACAGTAGACTCTTTTACTATATCTAATTCATCCATTGTTTGGTGATCTTTACCTTGTTTGCCATTATAAAGCAGTCTCTGTTGATCAATCGGAGTTCCTACTATAATCAGAATTTGTTTTTTAAGATCTTCAACTCTATCTGTTTTAGATACCTGAATCGCAAATACTTTTCCACGTGGTGATTTTATAAATATCTGATATGTTGTACCATCAGAAGTTTTATTGAGATATTTTAAGTGTTCTGCAGGAATATTTAGTGACCAGTTTACGCCTAATGGTGCATAATAATCAATAGTTTCGTCATTTTCAGTTTCAATACCATTAATACATAAATTAGATAAATTGATTCCCATTCGTTGTTGATCTGGTTTAAAAAGTTGCATGATTATTCTCTTCTTAAACAATTCGACTTTATCCGTGGTACGAGTATTGATGTTAAAAAATTTTGGTTTTGCATAGCCTGTTGCTATTACGTTTAATGTTTTTATAGACATTTTTGGATCAGTTTCAATGCTATAATAATAATAAAAAATATCATATTATATTTATGTAAACATAAAATATAATAAATAGTGCAATTCTATACAGACTTGTAGTGATATAAAATATTTTGTTTTTGTTATCGAATGAAAATTTTCATTTTTTTTTAATTATAAATCTATTCAAAATTCTACCAAAAACATTTTATCATAGTTAAATAAAATCGATTTATCATTCCATTAAAATCTTAACACTTTGCTAAAAACTGTTTTAAATACGTTTATCTACAACTGCTTTGTTATATAGTCACTATACATATAAAATCAGATAAATAATATTAGTCTTTATAGCCCAAGGGAAATAAAATACTAGTCTTTATTAACCAAGGTTAATAAAATATTAGTCATTATTAACCAAGGGAAATAAAGAAACGATCTTTATTAACTTGATTTCCGTACGCACGCTTCGTTGCTAGGCAACATCAACAAACTAAATATCTCTACGCCAGATGGCAGCAGTTATCAGTCAAAGTAATAAAATGACAGTTGTAGTTAGTTAGTTAGTTAGTTGTTGTTAACATCATAGATTTGAATAAGTAAGTACAATATTAAAAATATATAAGCAGTTGTAGATAAAGTATAGTATTTGATTTGCAAATAATGCCTACAATGTACTCGGATGTTTTATTCCCCTTGCCGTAGCTCGTGGACTAAACAACATCCTCGTACATTATAGGTGCCATTATTTGCTCGTTAAATAATTTACTATTTTAACATTGTTCTTTTTAAACATCAGTGCTAAAATTTAAAATTCTTTTATAAAATCAAGCATTAAGGTTGTTATAAGTTATTTCAAATAGTTACAAATTTATTCTAAATTTTATAATTTAAAACCAAGTCAAGTCTACTTATACTATATTTAATAATTTACTTTAAATTAACATAGCAAAAAATCTTTTAGAATTCATTATATAAAATTAGTATTAGTATTAGTATTTATTAATTACTGACGTTTCGACGTACTCAACGTCCATTTTCATTAGGAAAACTGATACAAATGACAGTTACAATTAATAACAGAACATAGAAACAAGTTACTTGGTTACAAATAAGTAACTTTATCATAAAATTTTATAATTAATGAAAGCCAAATTAATTAAATGAATTAATTTTTCTTGGTGAAGACGGACATTCGGTTTGTCGAAACGTCGATTATTAATAAATGTTAATATAGAACTTACACCTAGAGCCGTTTTATTTTACTTTAAATTATTTATTTATTTTTAAAGCAAATATTTTTGAAAGATACAGTAATTACAAATTATACAATTATAACTTATAATTAATAACTATAATTATTCAGTTCTATTAATCTGTATTTATAACCGATTTCACTACGGAAAATTTTCATGTTTGTTTATCTTATCACTAAATTATTTTTTGCTTTTATTTATATTGTCTACAGTGTGTAAAGTGATGTGGTTTCCTATAGGGGAAAAAATTTTAATATGAGTTTTAAAAGAAAAACTTATTCTTTATAAAAAATTTTGCTTCTATCAAAACCCCTTTATAGTCAAAGAAAAATCCAGTAATCACTTAAGATAAGATCAAAAACTTGATATTATGTCGAGTTGTTGATTTTAAATATGACTAAGTCCGAATATTACATCAGTATCGTGTTACCCATGAAAAAAAAAAAAATAAATATATTTTTTTTTTAATTATATTTTGGCAAATTGATAATAATAATAATAATAATAGTTAAAAAGTAAGTCTATTGTATGACAAATATTTTTAACATTTTTCACACGATACTGATTGAACATTCGGACTTTGTCATATTTAAAATCAACAACTCGAAATAATATCAAGTTTCTGATCTTATCTTAAGTGATTACTGGGTTTTTCTTTGACTATAAGGGGTTTCGATACAAGCAAATTTTTTTATAAAGAATAAGTTTTTTTCCTAAAACTTATATTAAATTTTTTTTTCCCTATAGGAAACCTCATCACTTTACACACTGTATATGAAGTATAGAATTATTTATATTATCATTCCATTTAATAGTAGGTATAAAGTAAAATTCTTAAATGTTTGTTAATGGTTAAATTTTATAAATTAAGATTGAAATTATTATGAATGCAAAGTTAGTGTGAGGTAATTATCTTAACCTAATCGAACGTAACCTTAACTTTGTTTACTAAAGATTTTGACATTGGAAACAAATTTTTATAATATTTAAAAGAACAAATGTTGTGATAATTTTAGCTAGTAAAAATAATAAAAATATTTGAACACAAATGTTTATTATAATTATTATATTTTGCAATATAAATGTGTTTTGACTTACCTCATACAAGTCACAAATAATATTCAATCACGTAAAAATGTAACGTTTTATCACAAAGTATTGTAGACGAATAAAAGGAAACAGATGACTGATAAATTCAGTGAAATTTTTTTATCGATTTAAAATAGGTTTGTTTCTATTTCGTCACTATAATTATGACTCACGTTATCTTAAAAATTTTTTATTACAAATATTTTAGTTTCAATATAAAATATAATAACATTTATATTTATATGTTAACTAAAACTTCAATAATGTCGTACTTTTGAACTTGAATAAATTTTGACTATGTATGAATTTAAATTATTTAATATAAGGTAAAACCGTCAAACATTGACACATCTTTAGTTATTAATTTTTTTAAATTTTATTAAGATTTATAATTTTTTTTTCTTAGCAGAAAAATTAGCTTCATATATTAGTTTCTAAAATATAAAGTAATTTATTGATTATCATAAACGGTATTGAAAATATTTAATATATATGTATATACCATAATTAGTCAATGTTACCCTACATGTGGGTAACATTGACATGCCTTGTTTTTTCTAGCTTTATGCATTGAAATGGCAATGTTACAATATAGGAATTTAATTTTGACATAGAACTTTCTTTTTATAATTTGACAATTTTAAATTTATTTAAAAAAATTGGTCAAATGTGCATTTTTATGAAACCAATTATTTCTTTAGTGATAAATAATTCTTCTATTCTTATTATAAGTAAATACTAGGTAGTAAATAAAGAAATAATAACATAAGAGTGAACTTTATTGTAATTTTAAGAAAATTTATAATATACATGCAATTAATTAACAATTAAAGAATTTTACTCCGCATCGAAAAAATTTGTTTGAAAAAAATACATGTCACGACGAATTCGTGGTTGAGGCAGCACGCGTACTATATATGTAGCAAGAACGTAACTTTTGTCTGTAATGTCCGGAAAAGTAAAATGACCTCCTCGCTTTCTTAAAAAAAAAAAAACGAATTGTGCATGAAATGGTACGCGAATTGCAGGTAAAAACCTCTTAGAATGGAAGTTTCAAACACGAATTGTCACCATATAAAAAACAACACGTTGGTATCCATACGCCATAAGCCCTAAGCTTCGAGCTTCGAGCATATCGAGCGATGGATGGTGATATTATCTACAGTAGTCATATACATTAAAATACATATACAACATTGAGGTAAATTTGGTTCTATCTTTTTTTTTATAAATCCAAAGTTATCGAAATTATTTTACGATGGACATAGAATACAAGCAAATCCCCAATTTTCTAAACATTGTCTATGGTAATAATGTCCGCATGTAATTTTCTCCAAAACAGATTCGTCGATTTCATTGAGACAAATCTCGCACTGTTGCGTATTCCATTCGCGTTCTTTACTTTCAATAATCAATCGCGTCCAATTTATGGTACCCGATTTTTGGGGATCATAGGTCACATATTGTTCATGTGGTTCAACAATCACCCATGTCGAACTGAACTGGGTGCCATCATCTTTGATGCCATGCATACGATAACGACAATCCACGTAACCTACCGTCACACGAGATGTCGCCTTGCCGTGGCATAAGGGACACATTAGTTCGTCTAATAATAAGTCGTATATTCCGTATCCTCTTTGGCAAATAACTGGATAATTTTTACAACTGCATGTTATTTCAATGTTTGTACCTATTGATAATAAAAAAAATATATATATATATTTACAATAATCAAAGTTTAGCATATGATTTAGATTAATTTTAAAATTACATCTAAAATTTAACAGAGTTTTGTTTGTAAAATATTGAATTTCAAATTGAAGTTTTACTGGATTCGATATACTAAATTATTAATAAATAATTTATTTTATAACGCAAAAATCTTGTTTTATTTTGAAAATTTTGAAAAAAACTTTATTAATATCGAAATAATATTGATATGTATAGTTATTTCTGTTAAATATTTTATGGAAAACCGGTAATTTTGACTCGAATACCAGTAATAGTTGCATATATAAATTCGAGCAATTGATAAACGAGCAATTACTATTCGAGAAATTTATATTTCGAGCAATTGTATTCGAGGAATTTATCGGTTACCTTTAGCTATATTATTTTTAATGAAATTTTGTGGTTTAGGATATTTATATATTGTTTATTAAAAATACCTATCTGATGTCTATAATTAGTAAATTTGGAAAATTATGAAGTATCGGCTTCGACAAAAAAAATTTTTTTGAGAAAGGCGAAATTTGGCTAATTTTATGATATTATGAACTACTTTTATTACAATAACCTTAAATTTAAAGATAAGAAATGCATTATGAAAAACGCAAAGTTTTATCTGAAAAAATATTGCGAGATCCAAGAATTTCCATTCTAACGAATCGTTTTTTTTTTAACGAAAATGTTTATGAAATTTCTAAATATGTAACTGTCATAACTTGCTTTTGCATATTGCTTATGCTTATTGCTTTTATAAAGCAAATTGCTCTTGTATTGCACTTTTGCATCTGCAATCTTGCTCAGTGTAAAACGGGCATTTTCGCAATGTTTACCACTCTTGATAAAAGTAATTTGAAAAATTTCGAGAATACATTTCATTTATTTAGTTTTAGCTACATACAAGCATAAGGTTATATTATTTCATCTAAACTGAAAATAAATATAAAATAATTTGATAGTCTACGATACAAATAAACGGTCTCGCGAAAAAAAAATGTAAAAGCCATCATTTTGATGAGATTGATAGTTCTAGGTGTTAGTAGTTTTACTATTGTAATTCTTGAAGAATTATTAAATAAAATAATAGAGAAACTAACGTACCGGTTGAGCACTGTCGTCCTGCCGGTGCTGTTTCGGAAAACTTAACAGATTTCCGTCCAGCATTATTAGAAACATCAGCAAATTCTACAAACATGACATTAGCACCACCTCTAAATCTTAGTACCATATGTACAGTACAATCTTTTACTATATCTAATTCATCCATTGTATGGTGATCTTCAGCTTGTTTGCCACCATAAATCAGTCTCTGTTGATCAATCGGAGTTCCTTCTATACTCAGAATTTGTTTTTTAAGATCTTCAACTCTATCTGTTTTAGATACCTCAATCTCCAATTCTTTTCCATCTAGTGTTTTTATTTTTATCGGATATGTTGTACCATCAGAAGTTCTATTGAGATATTTTAAGTGTTCTGCAGGAATATTTAGTGACCAGTTTACGCCTAATGGTGCATAATAGTCAATAGTTTTGTCATTTTTAGTTTCAATACCATTAATACATAAATTAGATAAATTGATTCCCATTCGTTGTTGATCTGGTTTAAAAAGTTGCATGATTATTCTCTTCTTAAACAATTCGACTTTATCCGTGGTACGAGTATTGATGTTAAAAAATTTTGGTTCTTCATAGCCTGTTGCTATTACGTTTAATGTTTTTATAGACATTTTTGGATCAGTTTCAATGCTATAATAAAAATAAAAAATATTATATTATATTTATATAAACATAAAATATAATAAATAGTGCAATTCTATACAGACTTGTAGTGATATGAAATATTTTGTCTTTGTTATCGAATGAAAATTTTCATTTTTTTTAAAATTATAAATCTATTCAGAATTTCACCAAAAACATTTTATCATAGTTAAATAAAATCGATTTATCATTCCATTAAAATCTTAACACTTTGCTAAAAACTGTTTTAAATACGTTTTTAACATTGTTCTTTTTAAACATCAGTGCTAAAATTTAAAATTCTTTTATAAAATCAAGCATTAAGGTTGTTATAAGTCATTTTAAATAGTTACAAATTTATTCTAAATTTTATCATTTAAAATCAAGTCAAGTCTATTTATACCAATTTAATAATTTACTTTAAATTAACATAGCAAAAAATCTTTTAGAACTTATTATATAAAATTAAACGGCTTTAGGCTTAAGTTCTGTATTAGTATTTATTAATAACTGACGTTTCGATGTACTCAACGTCTGTTTTCATTAGGAAAACTGATACAAATGACAGTTACAGTAAATAACAGAACATAGAAACAAGTTACTTGGTTACAAATAAGTAACTTGATCATAAAATTTTATAATTAATAGAAGCCAAATTAATTAAATGAATTAATTTTTTCTGGTGAAGACGGACGTTCGGTTCGTCAAAACGTCGATTATTAATAAATGTTAATATAGAACTTAAACTTAGAGCCGTTTTATTTTACTTTAAATTATTTATTTATTTTTAAAGCAAATATTTTTGAAAGATAATAATTACAAATTACAATTATAACTTATAATTAATAACTATAATTATTCAGTTCTCTTAATCTGTATTTATATCCGATTTCACTACGGAAAATTTTCATGTTTGTTTATCTTATCACTAAATTATTTTTTCTTTTCTATATAAAATTATTTAAATTATCATCCCTTTTTAATAGTAGGTATAAAGTAAAATTCTTAAATGCTTGTTAATGGTTAAATTTTATAAATTAAGATTGAAATTATTTTAAATGCAAGGTTAGTGTGAGGAAATTATCTTAACCTAACCGAACGTAACCTTAACTTTGTTTACTAAAGATTTTGACATTGGAAACAAATTTTTATAATATTTAATAGAAAAAAAATGTTGTGGTAATTTTAGCTAGTAAAAATAATAAAAATATTTGAACACAAATGTTTATTATAATTATTATATTTTGCAATATAAATGTGTTTTGACTTACCTCATACAAGTCACAAATAATATTCAATCACGTAAAAATGTAACGTTTTATCACAAAGTATTGTAGACGAATAAAAGGAAACAGATGACTGATAAATTCAGTGAAATTTTTTTACCGAGTTAAAAATAGGTTTGTTTCTATTTCGTCACTATAATTATGACTCACGTTATTTTAAAAAAAAAATTTTATTACAAATATTTTAGTTTCAATATAAAATATAATAACATTTATATTTATATGTTAACTAAAACTTCAATAATGTCGTACTTTTGAACTTGAATAAATTTCGACTATGTATGAATTTAAATTATTTAGTATACATAACACATTCAAATTGTGAAGGTCGTCGATTTGATGACGAATCAACCAATAGACAAACAGAAATGATAATTCTTTACTTCTCCAACTGATTAGGCAAGTGTTAAAAAATGTTAAAAATAGCGACAGAACGCAGACAATATCAATAAACAATTGTTTTTTTTTGTGAATATGTATAAGGACACATGTCCGTATTGAGAAAATAATTATAGTTTTTAATAACATACTAGATTGGATTTTTGGTATTTTTAAATTTAAAATTTAAATTTAAAAGAATATTCTTTAGAAAAATTTACATATATACATACACAATTACGCCATATACTCATTAAGGTGTGGCATAAACAATTTTTATTAGTTTCTGCGAAGAAATTGTAGCCGAACAAGCAACTTTTGCTTCATTCATATTCATGATGCCTTTCATACATGCTCTTTTATTCTTATTACTAGGAAACATTTGCTCTCGCAAAATACTCACAATCATACCTTTTGAACAACACTCACATATACATATTCTTTTAACCAAATGTTTGTTAGACATTCGCTCAAGATAGTCCAATCATCTTAACTGACTCATTTTTGCATATATAAATATTAGTTCATAAATTATGAATGTCTGAGACTCGTTTCATATTACTGTTTAGGATTTTTTTTAAATCTAAATTTACTACAGATCATAGAGGTTTATACCTTCAACAACCGATAAACTGCTAAACTGCTAAAACCACAATCTGAATGTTGCTAATGATCATTAAATTTTATCTTGTGCCGAAGGTATTATCTTCCAAAATACGTATGTAGCTTATTTGTTTGTAATAAAATTTTGTAGTTTTGTAAATTCATTCCCAATTTATTATATTGTTTATATATTTTTTTGCTACATTAGAAGTAGAATAATATATAATATCAATGCAAACATTATTGAGCCTGTAGGCTAGTTGCCAGCATTATATAAATGTAAACATATTGCCTAGTATATATTATATATTCTGTTATGTGTTAAATATTTTGCGAAATATTGGTTTGAAATTGGAAGCTGTGAGCCACTAATGACTAGCCGATAACTTTAATATAACTCAGGGCTGCCTTTTTTCGGTTTGAATGGTGGTGGGGGGGGGGGGGGGTGAGGGACAGAGGGTGAGGCACCGCGACGCACGGTGTATATACAATACAAGCGGCAGCGTCGCCAACGATTCTGAATGTCGTAATATCGTGCAGCAACAACTTTTCCAAGAAGAGAGTTTCTTTTCGCACAGACTTCGTTTATTAGTTTTGAAGAACGTGTACAATGTGTGTGTGTTTGTGTGTGTGTGTGTGTATGTTATAATATATAGTATTGATTTCTTAAACATGATTTAATTTTGTCTGTCTGTGTTTATATTGTTGCCTTTACTTGGAAATCAGAATTTAATGATCAGATTTATCAGAAATATGCATAGCGAATTTGAAAGAAGATCTAGTAGATTTTGATTGTAAATTGGCTTTTTAAGCTATTGTAACGCAAAAGAGATACAGAAAAAAAGATGATTTATACACAGATAGATTGTCACATGTTTTCAAAGTTGCTTATTGATTGGTTTGTTGAGAATATTGTTAACTTATACATGGAAAAATTGTTGTATTTATAATTGATGTGATAAATAAAAGTATGCTGTTTAACAATTTTTTGTTTCAAGGAAATCAAATATATATATATATATACGAGTATATATATATATATATATATATATATATATATATATATATATATATATATATATATATATATATTGTTAAATTGTGTTGCTATGGTTTCTAGTTTTTTGTTGAAAATCAAATGTTGATTTTTTTCATACTTTACATCGAAATTGTGTAAAACATAACATTTGCTTGACTGTTACGTTTGCACGATTAGCAATAAATTTCAGTGAGTTTATGATGTGCAGTCATTATTTTTACAATAAAATTTTTGTGAAGATTTTACTACAAAATTCGGGTAAAAGTTAAATAATTTGCTGTAATTTTCTTGCCACAATAATAATGGACAATTTGTGGTAGTAATCTTCACAATTGTGGTAATTATTTTTTTCCATGTAGTGTGATTTAATTCAGTCGGTTCTAAATCAAATTAATGATTTGAAAAAATAATGAATATAAAAAGACGTCAAAATAAAAAAACTTTAGGTTTTAGTTGAAGATACAAAAATTTCATTTAATTAATAAATTATAAATTTTTTAATCTAGTTGGTTTTATTTTCTTACTTAGTAAGTTGTTTCTATGTTTTGTTTGTTTATGATATACGAGTACGTTTAATATAAAATTGAACAGAATTTGATCCTGAAGCCATTTTGTTTTATGTTCTTTACTTTTATAATATATAAATAATCCTACGCAAAATTTTTAATTGTAAATGTTACCTAATTACTGTTTTTTATGTTTCGTTATCTGTAATTATTTTCCCGATGATGCTATACGTTTAGTATATCGAAACATCGAAATTAAATTAAAAATTACTAAAACCTAAAGCTTTTTTATTTTAATATAATAGGTTCTGAAAGCTTCTTTACTGTGATAAAAAGATGTGTCAAAGATTATAAAATTTTTAATAAAAATTAATAATAAAAAAAAATCTAGTTTAATCTGAATTTAAAATCCCATATAAACATAGTATTCTTGCTGGACTATCGGACATTGTGTATGCTCGTAATATAGAGGGGGTAACAAAAACAAATGTCTCCGGGCGTCTGTTTGTAGTAGACGGGAGAAGGGTAATACATGAGGCATGGATAAGCGGGGAGACGCTATCAAAAAGTTACTGGATTTATTTTTTATGACGCAACGTGACACTTATCGGATATTCCAAGCTGTTTCCGGAACGACAAAATTGTGTTTTCGTTGCTGATGCTCGAGAGATTGTCGAATTTGACGCAATACTTTTTTTTCTTACATCGATTCTGTTTAAATGATTCTTACATCAGGGTTTTCTCTTTTTTTTTGCAATGGTCATTATGTATTGGATGAATTAAAAAGGCGATGTATTACATTTTTTATTTAAAAATAGAGACAAGTTCTTAAAATAGTAAGATATTTTCAGAACTCATTGTATTAAATAAAAACTGTTTTAGTATTAAATTCTGTTAATTATTATATAAAAACGACATATTTATCAATGACTAAAGTAAATAATAGTACGTAGCAACAAGTTACTGGGTACATGGCGTGATTGTGTAATGTATTTATGTATGTAAAAGTATGTTTATTTTTAAATTAATAGTAAAAATATTGGTTTGGAAGTAATAGTTTTTCAGGGTATGTAATATTTATTCATGTTTAATAATACTAAATATATCTGCAAACAGATGAATAATATTTTGCTTTAGGGTCTGTTTTCTTTTTAATAAAAATCGGGCATTTTACATTTCAGAGCTTCTATCATAAATTTGACCATAGAACTAACTAGTCAACATAAACAAATACCATCAAAATATCGTTGTAGATTAGTGGTTTCCTCTATAAATAAATCTATGAATCGGCTGTATATGTTGAACAGTCGGGGGATGGGTGGCATCATTAAACATTCAAATGAGATTGTGTCTTTAATTAACTCGCCAGCCGGGTTTCCCGGCTAGCCTCCGAACTAGATAACAGATAAATTTCCCCGCTAGCGATATATTCAAATCAATACAAGACAAATTAGCCATTTGTTTCCGGGAACGGACACACCGGAGTCACCTAGTGACATCTATGAACGTGGGTGATGTGTGGTGCGTGCATATTACGCGCAACCCTTGAGCGCCTAACACTGTATACACAACACAGAGAGAGAACATCTCATTACGAACAATATACTATGACAGATTTTCATGCTAGAATCACTAGATCAATTAATCGCAAATGAACGTACGACTAAAATGTATATGTGTTTGTGTATCACCTCTATCAGTCAAATGAGGCAGCTCTAATGATAAGTTGTGATACGAATGGAATTGGAACAAAAATTATCATGTTGATTCAATTTATTCGTATTAAAGTATTAATATATCATTCATACTGTCTTAATTATCACAAAATTAGTTTTACGTTTTAGTCGTAATGCTATTGGTTCTGAACTACTAGCTTGTGTAAAACAATAATACTTATTGTTAAAGGACATTAAAGCTTCGTTTACATTAGTAGAGTTAGTTGTAGTAGTATACTAGCATACTTTTTTTTTTAAATCTGTCTACTCTACTAGTTTTAGTAGAGTAACTGTTTATACAAAGCTAGTAGTTCGCTAAAAGACAGTTTTAAATTCGTTCAGATTTCGTTCATTTCATTTTCGTACGTAATAAAATATAAAATTATTTAAATAAAAAAAATTAATATACCACGTTTTTAAAACGGACTACAAAAGTCAAAAATAATTTCTCCTAGAAAAACGTTGCGCATACAATAGATAATAGTAAGGAGTGCACCCGACGTTTTTCTAGGAGAAATTATTTTTGACTTTCTAGTCCGTTTTAAAAACGTGGTATATTATTATTTTTTTTAATTTAAACAATTGTTGAAAAGAAAGAACACTGTTGAATCGCCAATATATAATATCATTCAGTTGGTATGAGATCACACTGTTGGTGTGACATCATACAGTTGGCATGACTGCTAAGTATGGTAACCATATTCCTGTTCTGTCAAAGTGTATATCGAGCACGTTTTCTATTATATATATAATGTAAATAAATACGTTTATTCTTATATTCAATATAAACCACTGTATATGAACTCTGTGTTTTACTGCTAACGCACCTAAAACCAACAACAATTATTAAAATTAAGGTAGAAAGTGGCGAATATTATGTTGCACTGATGTCACTAATGTCACTATTATGTTGGCGTATACGTGCACTAAACTATAGCTAAGCTTACCCTCTAACGACTGAATAAATATATTTTAGTGCGGGAATACTGTGCGAGAGATTTTATTTTGGTTGCAGTTATTGCTAGATAGTTTAAAAGGTTAGTTTTTATTTTTGTTAATAGAACTTTGTTCATTTATATTTATTGTGAGTGAAATAAACTTAAACACATTGTGATATATTTTCGGGTGTTAAAAATGTTCGTAAATGATGCGAATGAAGGGGGACAAGTAAAAGGGCCGAAACGAATCATCTAAGTCTGCGATTAATCCGTGGCAGGTAAGAAATTACACTGGATTAAATCCAGACCCAGATCCTTCTGTATTTTCATCGAAAGAATGCGATGCGCTCTCAACCTACTTTCTTCTACTCCCACATTAGATCAACCATAAATTAGATACATAATATTTATACACTGTAAAAAAAATAAAAAAACTAAGCGAAATTACAGAAAAATAGTAATAAAATTTTACTATAAAAAATCTGTAATTTTATTTTACCATAAATATTCTGTATTTCTACTTCAACATTCTGTAATTTTTATATAACTCATAATAATCACATGAAATAAGTAAAAATGACCTAATAAGTATGTAAAATTGCTTACTTCTTGCAAATTACATCACATACTTAATGTAGAATGTTGGTATAACTACTTAAATTATGTAAAATTACAACTTGCATATTGATGTCTGGAATAATTCATCAAAATAAGAAGACTTAGTACATATTTGTATAATAATATTAATAAAATATTTTAAGTGTAATTAATTAATTTCAAAATGCAATTAGAAATATATGTAATTAATGGCGCAACCAAGGCTAGCAGAATTAACACAATTTTTATACGTCTAGTCATATGTTCAGCAGTCACTTCTAACGCTACAATTATTTACTTCAAAATATTGAGCCATCATTCATTATTTTAAACTATTAATTATTCAATTCATGTAAGATAAAGTGGAAATCTGGCTCCATTATAACGTTCAGAATGTAATTACAATTAAAACGGCATTTCAAATGTGAAACACAGTAGAAAAATAGTAAAATGTTTTGTAATGTTCAGTTATTATTGAAATAAATTTATATCCTGAGAAGTTTTTCATATCTAAATTTAGAGATAGATTGCCTAAATCGCACCTTTTTGATTCTAATACTGTATACATGAAATTTTTGTACAAATTGCCCCTTCCCCAATAAAATTCCAGTTTGAAAACAGTACTATTGCTTCAAGGTAATGACCGTTTTGCTTTTTTCTTGCTTCTCCAAGATGAAATGCTTGCCCCCCCCCCCCAAGATAAAATCCTGGTTGCGCCACTGTATGTAATTATACCAACAATACTATTACAGAACTAAACAAATTTTACCTATTTATGGAAAATTTCTGACAGCAAATTTACTGAAGTTCTGTAAATTTACTAAAAGAGATTTTACTAAAAATAACTGTAATATTACATATATATATATGTCCCGTTGGTAATATATATTATATAATGTTTGTAATAGTTCATAGTGTGCATCATAATGTCTCATGGTTTGTAGGTAAAATTACATAATTTTTTTTAGAGTGTACCAAATATTTAGATTGTTTTGTTATATACATTGAAAAAGGATAAATATAGTGTTTGTTCACATCTGACACTTATTTCTGGTTCAAAATAAAGTTTATTTTTGCATCTATATTATAGTTGATCTGTTACTCCCACTCGCTTTTCTTGGGGAACGGAAGTTGTTACTTAATAACTGTGGGTAACGCCGAGTGTCATCTCGATTATTCTCGTTCGAAGATGAAATTAGCGCTGATAAATTATTGCACGCGGTTTTTTTTTTTTTTTTTTGGTTAGAAAAACTCGTAACGAAGTTGATGAAAAACATACAGGGATTTGGACAGTGGTCGTATTATGGTTGACATTTGTAATATTTGGTGGCAAATTGCTAGTGTCATCATTGAGTTTTTCGATAACTTTTTACTCGCTGAGAATTATAAATTGTTATTAGAAGTCTCAAGAAGCAATAATACTAAATTTGTATCAGGGGAGTAGTTAATATGACTTGCGTAAGTAATATTTAAATGGAAACAGTTATTTGAGATATTTGAGAGCACTTTGGTAATGCTGTATAACATACATACATACATACTCAAAAGGGTGTGGCACAAATTCATTTTACTTTCACATGGACTATCAACAGATACATTATATTCAGACGTCAAGTCAACCTTCTCAAAAACTTTTACTTATCAACATTCAACACAAGATTTATATCCTTATCTACAATATTAATTTTATCAATCATCATTCTCAGTTGCTCTTTAGTTTCAGCCAAAACAACTACGTTATCAGCATACACTAAAGCAGGTACAACACAATCACCTATATGTCTACAATCATCACTACACAAGACTGTCCGAAAAAGAACATCCATATATAAGTAAAAAAATAAAAATAATAAATAAAAACAAATAATGTAGCAATAATTGAATTTAAAACATTTTAGTTTTTTTTTCGGAAAGTTGGCAATATTGTATTTTAGTAATGATATGTAATTTATGTAGGCAGTAAGAGAATCTTTTTTGAAAATTTGGTTAATCACGGATAAATAATGTAGCCATAATAAATTTAAAAAAAATTTAGTACTTTTTTTGGGAAAGTTGGCAACACTGAACTTAAGTAAAATTATATAATTTATGTGGGCACTTATGTGGGTATAATTTGGTTAACCACGGATAAATAACATAATATATTTTTAAAAATATTGTAATTTTTTTCTCGGAAAGTTGGTAACACCGTATTTTACTAAAATTATGTAATTTATGTTAACACTAAGAGAATCTTTTGTGAAAATTTCGTACCAAATGTGATACCTCTTTTCCTTTCAGTCTGAATTTAATATTTTATTTAAAAATGCTAGTACAATATTTCTTGGAATAAATATTTGATACATCTTATTATTGAATATTTTTTAATTACAAAAAATCTTAAAACATTATTAGTTTAATTTTTAAATAATCTTTATCATTACCTAACTTGCATTTGTGTTTAAGAAACACGTAATATTCAAATTAGTGTAATTATCACTGTTGTAAAAATTAGCATTTTTGCGCAATTTGTAATACGGGTATCTTGAATTTTTACAGTAGTTTTTCTTCGACTAAACTTGATCCCATATATTTGGGTTGTCAGTTGTACACGAAGCAATGGTATATTCGCACCAACAAATTAACAATAATTGAATATACAAAATGGTATGGCCACGAACGAAATATATAGTGAACTAGATAAACAGATTCGCCGCGGTGTTTCGCGGTTATGGTGGACGAGTTTGTTCATAAATTTCGCACGATTTCATTTTGTTTTCCGTATTGCTTCGGCTGTTTAATAATAATGACAAAACTACGTCGGTTTGCTGAAAATGAGGGTGGAGATGCTTTTTGTACACGTACTAGGTACAGTTTTGCATTCGCTTTTATTTTGTTTCATTTCGGTTAAAAGAAGAATTGATATTAAAATAAAACTGCTTTAGGTTAAAGTTCTGTATTAATAATTGTTATATTTTTTTTTGTATTATTTATCCTGATGAAGACGGACGTTGAGTTTCGTCGAAACGTCGATTTTAAATAAATATTAATATAGAACTTTAACTTAAAGCAGTTTTATTTTAATTTTTAATATACGAGTTCTGAAGTTATTGGTTAAGAAATGGTATGGTTATTGAATTCGTTGTATTTTTACTATTAATAATAATAATATTTTTATTTCCATTTGAAGAAAATACATATGGTCTGGGATAAATATAAGTAAAAATAAATCATGTTACTCGTAAAAATGTACGTAGATCAATGCAGTACAAGTAACCGATTATCCTCGTAATATTGCCAGATTTTCTAATATTTTTATTTTAATTTTAATTTAGTTTTTTATAATGGGTTCAAAAAAGTTCGTTATCCGAACATATGTTTGTTGTCCGAACACAAAAATCTTTCGTAAAAGTGTTCGTTGTCCGAATTGTATAATAAACTGTATAATAAACTGTATAATAAAGAATACAGTATAATTAATGGATATATAGTTTTATATTGTTTGCAGTCCACTTTTGGAGAAAAAATTATTTTTTTTTAAATTATATTTTGGCTACAATATTTATTAGAATTTAATGAATTTTTTTAAAACATATTCTGCGCTGATTAAAAAATTCGAAGTATGTATAAATATAAATGTTTAATTATTATAAATTTTAATTGCAATATTATGAGATGATAAGATAAATGAGTATTTTGATTTTGAAATATAACTTGTCAGTTTAGTTTGTCAGTTTTTTTTCTTCGTTTTATTCCAATTAAAATGTTATTTAACTATCTCTGCTTTACTTTCATACCTCGTTCGATTTGTGTGAATATTATAAAGAAAATGGAATCTGGGATATAAAAATATATAAATAAATATTGAAACAAACTAGAATTGAATATAGATATGTATTTATAACATATCACCGTAGCTGTATAATAATTGATTGTATGATAAATTATACTGACAATTGTACTATTTATGGTACATTCTCGCTATATGTACTGAATTTAAAAATTCTATTGGTAAATGTTGACACTATAAATTACTGTATTTGCGGCCGTGTCGTTGATATTGGATTGTTAATTGAAAATCAATTTTATTCTTATTGGAACAAAATTGTATTTTTCATTATTGATAATGCAGTACGTAAATATTGTGTTTTTAACTTTTACATATATATCATCACTTTAGCGCAGAACTAATCTAAGACTATAGTTTTGTTTTTATGGAAAAAATATAATAATAGTATATTTGCCTAGATATTTGTGGCCGTGACAAAGTCGAGGGCGAAACACCAAAAGAGCTTTATATTCCGGGTGACATATACGATTTTTTCCTCAAGCGTTTTAAACGAAACATGTTAAGTAACATTATGCCATTGTAGCTCCCAGTATATATATATATATATATATATATATATATATATATATATATATCTCGAAAGCTTGGATAATATTTCAATTGAGTTCTATTTATCAAAAGCCTTAACAGACTGCTTTTAACCCACGATAATATTTTATCTATATATATATATATATATATATATATATATATATAAATAAATTCGATAGCTTGCCTAATTAAACTTAAATGAGTTTTATTTAATATCGTCTTCCAAAATTGACTGCTACACCCACTATTCCAATTACTCACAAATATCTTACCAGTCATTATCTAAACCTTCGTATATATATATATATATATATATATATATATATATATATATATATATATATATATATATGTATATATGCATGTCCAACTACCTATAAACATACTTAATACAAAAATTAATTTAATTAAATACAAGTTTTTTACATTATTTTTATAAGTATATAAATATTGTAAGACTTTGCATTATTTAGATGTATTATTTGCACTGTAAAAAAATTTGGTAATTTTACATAAAAACCCGGGGCAACTGATTTACAACGGTTTATTATGTAAATTTACAGACGCCACAGGAAAAGTTTTACGTAATATTAATATAAAATACGTATATTTTATGTAAGTTTACTTACTTTTTCGGTAGAAAAACATACATAATATGGTGAATTAATTATTTTATTTAAAATTACAAAATTATAGTTATTTTACAGAAAATTTATCGTTTTGCTGAAATAGTACGTTTTTTTTTTTTATGACAATTTTTTTTAAAGTGCAGATAAATTTCAACACTGTATAAAACTCGAGATATAAACTATTTCTTTATAATTTTTATTTTGTTTAATGTAGTATTGAATAAAATTATTAGAGAAATTTAATTCTGAATTATGTAAAGTTTTGTCAAATAAATTTACTTAATTCATTCAAGCACAATGAATACTTTCTCTAATCCGGACTATTTCGGATTAATTCGGATTTATTCAACTACGATTTAAAAAAAAAAAAAAATTCGAAACTAAGTAGAATTTTATCCGTAGTAAAACTGAAATAAATCAATTGATTTTAACATAAATTGGCGAATTGAGCATATACATCTACAAAACTATAGTGACATACCGAGTCGATGTATGACTATTTTTACGAACGATGTCTACCGAAAGCAAATAGCAGAATTGGAAAAGAGGAAGGCTATATGTCGAGGAATTTTTGCGATAACCTACAAAATTCATATTTTCTCTTTGATTTGAAATTATTTGTGAAATTTTCAACGACCTGGAAAAGTTGGAAAATCAAAAATGGCGGAAACCGGGCGATGGCAATATTGTTCTGAAAGATAAAGAAAAATATCATCGCGCACAAATACAAAATAAGACATTTTCATATTCAAAACACGATTTTTTCTTTCTGATTTGCATTTTAAAATTTTCTATTAGATATTTGTGCTTGCGTCGACAAAATGTTATAAAATAAAATCCACATATGAGAATGAACGGATTTTTTTTAAGGTAGACATTATGGTTGATACTGCAAGATGGGTTTTTGGGTGTTTTATGTTGTTATTCTGATCATTACATTTAAATTTAAAGATCTTTATCTTAAATGAGACTTTAACTTGGCGACCTAAATAAATTTAAATAGAGCAATTCTGAACATACATACTATTTAAATTGATGATAGCTGATTTAGCTGATGATAGCGAGTGCTTTAACTGCCGAAATTAATATAAATATTATCCATAATTAATATTAAGATAAAGTAAATTTATAATTATTAATTTAATAATAAAGTTAAGGTCAAAAAATTATTTGTTTAAAATTGCGTGATTTAATTAAAAGATTTAACTTATTTAACGACTTTAATTTTGACATTTTTTTTAAAGAAAAACTTTATAAGTTAAAAAAAAGGTATTAAATTACTATTTCATATTAATAAAGTTTAAATAAGAATGACATAACGTGACATTAAAATTCATAGAACATTATTATGTGTGACTTGTGTTAGTGGTAGAACATAGAACATACAATATTTTGTTTACTTTATCCATGTTCGTTTCTGTCTTGGTAACTTCTTCGCTGACATATACGAACACGCTTAACGTATTTACATTAGAAAATTGACACTTTGACACGGGAATATCAGCAAACCTTTTTAGTTGACCGAATACACGGTAACATTGTTTCTGCAAGGAATACATTAAACTGAACAGTTTTTTCTATAAACACTTTTCAATAAACTTTTGTTTTTTCAATTTTGTTAAGAAGAATTTAAAGTAACCATCACACAGTAAAAAATCTGTTGGATTTAGTGTTAAAAGATAGCTTTATTCTAAATGAAATATTTCTGTAAAAAAGTTATTATTTTTGTGTGTAAATTATACTTTACATTAGTATCAAAAAATGTTAGTAATATTAACATGTCTGTTTTTTTTTAACATTTTATCTTAGTGTAATTTTTACACTATTTGTTGTGTTTAGGATAGTTAAATATTTTTTACTGTATATGAATTATTACGTTTATCAATTATTACTTATTAAAGCAATGCTTTTTGCACTAAAAATTTCACAAATATTTAAATATTCACTTAATCGTAGTGAAAAATTTTAATAGAAAAAAGTAAGTAACAGTTCAACTATTTTCAACGATTTGTATGAAATTAGTTAATATTTAGTTTCAATTATGTTTATACTAAAAAAATACTATTGCTCGTATTCTCACCTCACTTTTTCGTGAAAAAGTGCTTTTATCATTACTTTCAAAGTAACTTTTTGCTTCTGTTTTTCATCAAATGTATATAGTTTTTCTATATTTAATCATTTTTGGTATATTTGGTATTATAAAATTTAAATTAACTATTATAAAGTGCTTAATAAATAATTTCAAGTAAACGTCAAAAGTACTTTTGGCAAAAATCACTTTTATAAATGAGGTGACAATACGGGCCTATATTTTTAAACTAATTAGTAAATAATTATATACAAATCTTTTAAAATAGTTATACTGTTATTTATTTATTTTTTTATTTCTGTTAGAAAATCATAAGTTTACCGTTGAAAAATACGTGTACTTTTGAGTTAAAAGTAAAAAGTTTGGATCTAATGTTAAACAATGTTAAACAAACAAGTTCTGCTTTAAGCTGACAAAATGTTATTCTAAGGCCCAGTTGCACAAAGTTCTGTTAAACGCTTTGTAAATTAACCAAATCATTTACTTGCCAACTAACCAATTAATGAGAAAACAGTTGACAATCTAGTTGCCTAGTTAATTTGTGGATTTAGTTAATAATTCTTTGTACAACCGAGCCTAAGTTACTTAACCACCCTTCGGTAAGTGTACATCCATTGGGTGCAATAATACAGATATAATACGTTGTAATAAAATTCTCGGTTATATTACTTTTGAAAAATTCATAAATAATTTAGCATAATGACTCTAATAAAAACCTAAATGAAGCAAATAAAACGAGAAAGCACTTTCGGAATCCATCACGAACAAACGGGGGAAGGGCAAATTCACCGAGTAAGTATAACGGCTTTTAACGTTATTAATCATAGTTCCACACACTTTAAATCCTCGTCATCACTTTAACATCTGCTCGTAAATCCACAACTACTTCATATGCAAATATCAATTGAACGCGCGTTCGGGTACATCTTCAATACAAACCAAATTTTCCCTACATCATGCTATATCGCATATAGTAAGTATCCTGCTGCGGAAATCTTCAACAATATGGCTACCAGTTTGGTGAATTGACACTAAAACGCAACGGAGCATTTAAAAAGTGTCCCGGCTATAGAAGGAGAACACGCAATAAGTCAGGAACCCAATATATATACAGAATGTTCTTAAAAAAGTCGTATTTTTTTTTCAATCTACGTTAATGATAAATTTGCTTTTTTTAGAGGGTTGGATCTAGATATTACTCATCGCAGATAAGACTGCATGGCTTTTAATATTTATTTAAATTAAATGCAATTTTTATTGCGGATAATAAAAATGGTAGCTGCAGTAAACTATTATAAATATATATTTTTTTTTTAATTTTTGTTAAATATTTACGTTTTCAAATAAGTATTCGCTACTCGCAAAACTGACTGTTTAAATTATTACTAACAACTTTTAATGAATCAAATTTAGTAAATTCATTATTCAACAGTTTGTGATTAATTAGAAATTTGCATTTGATATATTTGACGAGTTAGCGCTGTAGTTATATGATACAGGATTATTTTCATATTGTTAATTGGAAATGTTATCTACGTTAAACTGGAAAGTGTATAAAGGAGTACATTATTTCACGAATAGTATGTTTTACCATAGAAGGCAATTGTCGCAATCGCACTCACAAAAAAATTTGTGGACATTATATGGACTATAAGATATTATTCTAAAATTTACAACAATATTGTAATAAAACAAAAATCGTTGCTTTTTTTACAATATTTAATTTATTAATATCAACTGCTTATTATTATTTTTACTGCATTTGTTGTACACAAACAAATTTCTTGCAATGTTGATGTAATTTTTAAAATAAAATATCTATAAAATTCTGCTTTTTCTTGTATTTATATGTATTAATTTTTTCGGAGCATTCTGTATGTGTGTATAGGGGAGTGTGAAATATATGGGAAGGGGGGGAGGAAGGGGTAGGGATATAGAAGGGATCGTAAAACTTTAAAGCAAAAAACGGACGTCGTGAAAGAAGTGTAACGATTTGGAAAGCCATCCACAGCTGCAAACTACGACCGTTTACCAGCCCAAAAGAAAAACATACATTCCACGGATGGATATAGGATACTAGGATCCTGTTTATACATATATTTGAATCGCTTTACCAGGGTTTTAGCTCCGTATAAATAGGTCTTTAGAAAAGAATACTATTGCCTATATTTACCATCCAACCACTCTCCCAATACGACTATATCCATATATATATATATATATATATATATATATATATATATATATATATATATATATATATATATATATATATTCTTCAAGCGTATCAAAATATTAATATTACATTGCCATATTGTCTATGTAGTAGGAGGTTATTATGTTACTAGTACAATAATGTAAACGTTATTATAAAGTAGTTATTACTATATATTACACTGGTGTAATGTCGGCAGTCATATTAGAAATGATGTAATAGCAATTGCAGTGTTATTTTTGTATGAATTTGAATTTAATTACTGAAAATTTGCGAAGAAATGCGATTTCTTGTAATCGGAAATCGCCAGATTTGTTACAAATTGCATATTTGAACATGATTAAAGAAATATAAATTATAATCAATCACGTAACAAATATTATGTTCTTAGCATGTATTATCTAGTAACTTGTTTCTATGTTCTGTTTATTTACTGTATTATCATTTGTTTAATTTTTCCTGATGATGTCAAAAAGTCGATTATTAATAAAAATTAATACAGAACTATATTTTAAAGTCGTTTTATTTTAATATAATGAATTTTGAAAGAGTTGTTACTATGTTTCTAATATTTTAGAAATATTTTTGAAAATTATATATACATTGAAAAAAGTACTTTAGATTTTTATGATAATTTTTGTTAATGCTCTTCAGATTTTAAAATATTTATGAAATGCTTTTGGGAACTTTGTTTGAAACAAGAAAATTATTTCTAAAGTGTTTAGTAGTTTATATATAAACAGTATATATTAGTATATATGATAAATAATTAATAACATATATTTTCAATGTCGCGATTTTTGATAATATCTAGATGAATAACGTAGTTTTGAAGCTGATGATTCACAAAATATTGTATTATATTTCAAAATGAAATATAAAACTTTCGTTTGAATAAAAAATAAATAAATGAATGAGATATAAAAACTTATAAATTGAAAAATATAATATAAAGAAAAGAAATAAAAAAAAAGAACATAAGTGTCATCTCCGAATAGAACAGATGGTAGGTCGTTAAATTCTTTCAAGCAGATTGAGAACTAGCAAGTTTCAATTTTTGTAAGAAAGTAAATTTAATTGAACACGACAACATTTTATCACCTTGTCCTAGATTCGTGACTTCTTAAATATATTATACCTCAAAATCGAAAACAATGCATGTGTAAAAAAGTCAATATCTGTTCTATTACTCTTCTATTTTAAACACATCTCACTTGTAAATAATTTATTATGTCCATTACACGGACTTGCTTGCAAAAAAGATAGAATAAGTTATAGAACATAATTGTTTTAACTCTACAATATATATATATATATATATATATATATATATATATATATATATATATATATATATATATATATATATATATAAATTAAACGGCTTTAAATTATAGTTCTGTATTAATAATATAGAACTATAACATAGAGCCGTTTTATTTTTATATAATAAATTTTGAAAGATTTTTTACTAAATATATAGCATCCAAAAGCATTTCACAAATAATTTAAAATTTGAGGAGCATTAACAAAAACTATCATAAAAATCTAAAGTAGTTTTTTTAAATGTATATATAATTTTTTAAAATATTTCTAAAATATTAGAAACAGTAAAAATTCTATCAAAACTCATTATTTTAAAATAATATTTTACTTTATTGCTATGGAAAAAATTATAGTAGTTTCTATTTTAAATAAATTTAGTATTATTTATTTTATATTTTAAAAGAAGAGCTTATTTTATATATCGAATTTTTAAATCGCTTGTATTACATAAGTTTAGTAGTGTTAAATTTTGACTATATTAAAACAGCAATTAACACTAAACTACTAAAGCAACTGACATAAAATGAATT
Organism: Clivina fossor; assembly: GCA_963966155.1. NCBI lineage: Eukaryota > Metazoa > Arthropoda > Insecta > Coleoptera > Carabidae > Clivina > Clivina fossor. Next base: position 15,152,312 of record OZ014560.1, read on the forward strand.
ATCAAGCATTCATAACCATTAAAACAGCAAGTAAAATTAGTGTAAGAATAAGCATAAATACCAGCTGGGTAAAATGAATTAAATTAATATTATAGTAAAATTTACAATATCATTTACAATTTTAATTAATCCAAAATTCTGAAAAAATTATAAATTTTAGGTCCAGTTGCTAAAAGAATTGTTAATTTAATCAATTTGTTAACTGGACAACTATATTGCCCACTGTCTTTGACAAGTTAACAAATTGGTCAATTTATAAAGCATTTAATGAAGCTTTGCGCAACTAGGCTTTAATTTATAAAGATCTTTTTCTACATAGGCAATATGGTACAGTAATATTATGATATCAGAAAAATAAATTATTTCTTGCTAATATCTTGTGTATTAATTCTATAATTCTATTTAGTTAAGTGAATTATTTTAAATGCCTAATTCAATGCTTTAAAATAAATTAATACAGAATTTTAATCTTTTCTTGAATTAATTAATGTCCAACTTTGATTGAAATGTTACTCAAAAAATTAACATTTAATTAGCAAAATAAGTAAACAAAAACACAGTAATATAATAAATTTTTAATGTAATAATTGTTTATAACGAAAACATACAGTTTATATGTTTATGATTTGGTAAATTTTTATTTGTACATACATACATACACAATCACGCTATGTACCCAAAAGGGTGTGGCACAAACTCTTTTTATCATCCCGAAATCAGTCGCCTCCAAACATTTCTATCCAAACAAGCAACTTTTGCTTCATCCACATTCATAATTCTTCTCATACATGCTCTTTTATTCTTACTACTTGGAAACTTTCGCTCACTTATAATAATTCATAAAGAAAATAGTTTTTACACGGGATATTATAATTTAATTTGTCGCATTATTCAGCAGTTCAGGAATAGTCAAGAAATAATGTAATTACGAATTTAATAGAAAATAGGGTATTAAACTGCTACTAGGAAAGTATTAAGTATATCTCTGGTAATACTTGTAAATCTTTCTAATTAAAACGGATAATTTCTTACCCGGAATACATAATATTTAGCACCTGTAATATACATTGCATACATATCAGTAACATTAATAATCTACCACTCATATTATATTACTTACCACTTTTATTAGCAATGTTAATTAAATCATTCTAACCCTTTATAATCTTTTGTCGGGGCGTTCTACTGCGCCCACCTCTTTCCAACCCCGCAAATACGCTGCTTGACGTCTGTTTAGTATTCTGTTTGTGTTCGATGTTGTAGTAGTTGTAACATTGTGTGTGTGTGTGTGTGTGTGACTCCGGGGGCGCTCCAGATCCGATCCGGGTGGCTTTGCAGGAAGTGCTGCGTGTTGATTTTAAACAAATTTGCGCGTCGCTACTGTTTGACGGCGTAGAAGAAAAAGGTCCAGAGGCTTTTAAACTATTGCACTTCCACGGTCTGGACAATGATTAATTTTGTTTTAATTATGTTGAAATTATTAAGAAATCAATATTTGTTTGTTTAATTTTGCATTGTGTTGCGATTAATATAATATGGCAAGTTTTTGATGTACAGATAATTATATAGATTATTTATGTTTGAATATTAAAAATCAAATAAAATGAAATTGATAATTAATTAATAATTTACATTTATTAATAATTTTATTTGAAATGATTTAGTAAATTCTGTGTAGTAGCATAAATGTTTTATATTTTATATATTATTAATATATATATATATATATATATATATATATATATATATATATATATATATTTAATTTTAATATAGAATATTTACAATGTGACTAAAGCTAGGAAAACTTATTATTTAAATTAATAATTGAATAATTTTATAGAAAATATATGATGAAGTATGGTTAACATCCATTGGCTATCGGTTGATATTGAAATAAACCAGTTGAAGTGGTAAAATTGTCGGTATTTTTTATTTATTCGATTTGAATGGACGAGCAAGTTTGATAAAGGAAAAAGAACCTTTTTTTATTCTTTTCGTTTTTGGTTCGACTGTCGGCAGAGAAAGGCAAGAAGAATGACTCTTTTTTGGTTGTTTCATTGGAATTTTAAAAACGTCTGCAATGGAGGACGAGTTACTGTAGTTGTTTTATTACAACCGGCGCCACATTACTAATGTCCATTGAACGACACGGTATTGAACTTACCCTATTGTATTTTTCCGCTTGTTACAATCGGTACCAGATATTTTTTGAGCGAAAATGTATTAGATATTTAGAGAAAAAATTGACATTGGGAAGTTATTCACTTGATTTTTCTATTCTTTGTGTTGAATTGAAGTTTATTATCAAATGATTTTGTAGAAGGATTGCTACGTTATACTTTATAAAATTTTACAATTGAAAAAAGATATTTTTTATAGGGAAAATGTATTAGATATTCACGTTTGTCAGTTACTCACGTGCTTTTTGTTGAATAGAAGTTTCTTACCAAATGAATTAAATGTTAAAACAAATATATTATGAATGCTATATTAAAACCTGCCAAACTTTGAATAGAATTTCAGAATTTGCTATTAAACAATTTATTTTATTTAATTAAACGTTTATTGAAATCGGAGTTAATATACGGTTTTAGAAACATTAAGGCTCGGTTGCATAAAACATTGTTAATTTAATCAATAAGTTAACTAGGCAACTAGATTATCAATTGTAAACTTAGAAAGCTTTGTGCAATTGGGCCTCAGTCTCACTAGATTATGCTACTTATTTTGAAATTAGTGTTATGTTTTAGCGTAGAGCTACTGAACTAAACTATTTACTAATGGAAATAACAACGGAAATGCATTATTTTAGTTTTTGGTGTTAGTACAATTAAAAATTGAAATTAATGTTTTTTTCACATTGTTTTCTTATGTTTTCACTTTCACAAGGTAGTAGACAGGATTGTGTGGGAAACTCTGTATTATAATTATTGTTAACTTGCAGGCACTGCAAAACATTTAATTTTATAATCTGTTTTAAGTGACAAATAACAATCACAATCATATTGCATTAAACATAAAACTAAAACCGAGATAAGAAAATAATCTAAGTGAAGGCTTTACTGTCATAATTGTATTCTATGTATAGATAACAAATATGTGTAATAGTATTTTTATTTGTATATATGTAAATATATTTCTATATAAAAATTTATATTACTTTAGAAGAATAAGATGGAAATTATGAAAATATCGTGGATATGAAACAGCTCAAATAGATGATTGAAATGGAGCCAATTTCGTCAAACTTTTATATTAGCTATAATAAAATAAACGGGGGAATATTTGATTCGAACGAGCAAATCAGAAAATAAAACACCTTAAAACAAAGAAGTAACCTTTGGATCGTATTCCTCGCGCATAATATATCAAAGATGCGTAATATTCTTTCGACGGTGGAAATTTACATTCCGACCGGCTGTTCCAGGAACAATAACCAGACGTATAACAATATTCTATCAACGGATGAAGCGAAAGAAGACGCAAGGCCGGAACGACAACATTTGGCACGCAAACAGACGTGAAAACGTGTCGAAATAACTGAGAAAGAGGATAACCGCAACTATTTTGCAAAACTTGTTGCGTGGGAAATTATTACTCGCGCAAAATCGAAGGGATTTTTGAAATGCTTGCTATTCGAGAGGAAACGAAAATCAGGAAATAATGTGCTACGACGCAAAGGTTTAGATAATATACAGGATAGTAAAAAATATTTTATTACTCATTATATTAAAATAAAAAAGCTTTAGGTTTCAGTGTAAATTTTAATTAAAATTTGTTGTTTCGTATATTATTATAAGGAAAAAAATGTATATACAAAAGACGTAAATAATAAACAAACAAAACATAGAAGCAAGTTACTGGGAAACGTAATACAAGTAAGTACATTACAAATTTTTTATTATATTTTATTAATTAAAGGACGTCAAATTGGAATCTTCTATTTTCCACACATGAAATTACAACGCATGTCATGTTGAGTGTAAAAAATATTATTGTTCTTTAATTTATATATATATATATATATATATATATATATATATATAAAATATTTATTTCTAAATATTTAATGTTAATTGCTTTTTTTGTTAAACGAATATGTATTTTGTATGTTTTATTTAATATATGTCAGTTTTTGCTGTTGACTACTGTATATTGTTAAAATATTAGTCAAATAGATAGAACGTTAAATGAAAGATTGTTTTAATTATTTATTATGGTTTTTGAATGATTTTTCAATAATTTGAACCTTGGGAATTTTGATCAATAATCAAGTTATTGGACCGTTTATTTCTAGTACATCTTAACATTAATATATAACATTATTATTTTATCCCATTTCACATATTGTGCAAAAATTTTATATATTGGTAATGAGGGTAGTAAACATAATTTGCAGTTACTACAAAATAAAGCCATGAGAGTAATGCTGCGTTATAATAGATACACAGAGAAAAACGTTGCTTTGATATTAATAAATTTAATTTCAATAACATATATTTTTTTATTTTAAATAAATTTATTTAGAGTAAATATACAAGCTTTTATTGTAAAATAATTATTTGTTTGTAATACATAAATACCTTTAAATCAAATAGATATTTATTGGCCACTACTGAAAAAAACATTTATTTAAATGAAAATGATTTTCCTTACTCCAAAGAATGTCTTTTCTCCGTGTATGAATTTATTAACAATATGTTAATAATACTAAAATAATTAAATACTAAATTTTTCTTAAAAACAAGTAAAATAAGAAATTTTGCAATATTGTTGTTGTTGTATGTTTGCAAAGATTTTTATGTTTAAAATGCAACATGGTTTGCTTTCGAAGTATTTAAGTGGCAATATGAAATTAATAATAGTGTGCATAATTATGATGTTAGAAATATAGATAATTTTTATATTACTAAAATGAGTAAAAGTAATACTACTAATAATATATTTCACAATGGATTATTACTTTAATATAATAAATTACTGAAATATATTAAAGATTCAAAAATTTTTAAAATTTTTAAGTCTGAAATTAAAAAAAAAATACTTTAATAAAGTTAATGCTACTTAATAATTAAGTTAATAATTTGATAAATAGTGTCACCAATATTGTAAATTTTATGCTACATTTGTAAATATCCTGTAATTTTTATAATTTTGTAAATATGTATGTACAATGTAATTAATTAGCCAAAAGCTAAATAAAGTTTGATTCTATTCTATTTTTGTGTACGTGTATATATATCTCGTGCTCTATTTGATAGAAAGATATGAGGAATAAAGAATCGAATTTAATGGCAATGTTCAAACCTATTTCGGAAAAATATACACGTCTATAAGATCAACGGGAATTGCTTCGAATTTTATTTATTTTTTCCCTCTTCTTAGTTTGGTATGGGGAATATTGTCATTCCAGATAGGTAGACGACGGGTATTCTAGTGTATATTTTCATTGTATGTTATATGTACTTGAAGCATCCTACCTAGAGACGATATAATGTGTATCGCGCGCACCGTGGATAACTTTAAAATTGCATGAACATGCGATATATTGCATACGCTCTTTGTTTCTCTTATATGTATCGAGTATGTAGATACATATAGTTTGGGGTCATGAAATGCATAAATAATGGTTATTTGAATAGTTTTGTATCTATTGGACCATATAAAACTTATGATTTTCTTTCTATACGATTCTTATGCAATTATTGGTGTTGAGAAAGTATTGTCATTTTTATATAAGATTTTTTCGTTGAAATTTATATTTTTCTTTAAGCGCATCATAATATTAATATTACGTTACCATATTGCCTATTATGTTACTAGTAAAATAATGACATTATTATACAATAGTTAGTTACTATATACACTACTCGCGGTAACATTAAATATAACTACAACGTCAAGTGTATTTAATCTGTCATCTTCGGCCAAATTTTCTATTATGTTTAATTTTACAAAAAAAATACGATAATTTTTTACTAGATTATAATAAAATTAATCAAGTTTAAATGATTAGATATTAAATTCTAAATGTGTCTAAATAAAATAAAAGATTACTAGATAACATTATCAAGATAAATTCAATAAAATAAAATAAACGACAAGCAATAGTATTAAAAAAAGCTATATACGTATTTCGAAAGCTAACCTTTCATCATCAATAGCAAAAAATAAAGCTGAAGTCCTAATCAGTGATCTAATGTTACACAAATACTCAATGTGCCCAGTGGCCAAAGATCACTGACGTGTCAGCAAGTACGATTCAATTTATGTTAAGTTATGTTATAAATAATAAAATGTATTTAAATTTTCGATGATAAACTGCCGCCTTCGTTAGAAAATTATTAAAAATTAATTATAAATTAGAAAATTTATTGCTGGTTTGTTTAGTAGATATTTTAAAACTAAAAATATTTTGAAATATTAAAATAAAACGGCGTTAGGATATAATTCTGTATTAATTTTTATTAATAATCGACGAACTTCACGTACGTTATCATCAGGAAAAATTACACAAATTGCAAGACCCATCAATATTAACAGTAGAATGATGAGAGAAACAATAGAAATTTATTAAAAAAAAGATAACATCAATCAATGTGAAGGCACTGATATAAATAAAATTTGGCTTCTTTTAATCTAATCTAATCTAGTTGCTTATTTTGTTACCTAGTAACTCGTTTCTATATTCTGTTTATTTACTGTAATGTCATTCGGGTAATTTTTTCTTGATGATATTGTGTGTAGAGTATGTCGAAACGTCGATTATTAATAAAAATTAATACAAAATTATATCCTAAAGTCGTTTTAGTTTTTTGAAAGATTTTGAAAGATTTTTAATTTTGAAATATATTACAAAAATTTGACTTACCAGATTTTTTTTAAACTTTTTATAACAAAAATACACTTTTTTTACATTTACAAATAAATTTATCATTTGATAAATAGTTTATTAGCCATTTTATTGTGATACAAATGCAGACTGTAAATCGCAAAACAATATATGTAGTTAAATTAAAATATGGTTACATAACAAAATTTCGCGTGCATTTTGAAATTACATTATGATATATGCTACCGCTGCTAAACGTACATTAACATAATGAAATTAAATGTGACTTCGATTATAAATAATTTAATTATAATTAATTTTAAATATTTGGTATTAATAAATTAATTAATAATTAATGTAATGGATGACTAGACATTTCAATTTGTTTTTTTTTTTCTCATCTTGATAATTTGTTGACATGTGGCGGCTGAGCTGCTTTGTTCATTTGTTGTTGAATAATTTATGAGTTGAAATGCATTTCAAGCGATGATGTCCATACACAGTCCTTGATTATAAATGTTACAAGAATTGCGTTTGGACAATCAGAGCCTAAAATTGCTTGATGAGCAAGTTCTACTTCTGTTGTTGTTTTCTTCGCTGATGAAGATTATTTTTTCGGAATGCATCTGGAAATAATTGAAATAAAATAGAACAATAAGTATAATGAAGTATAGCATTTTTGGAATAATTATTTATTCCAAATGTTAGACCGAAAAGTATAAGTTTCTATTGCTTGATCGTAGAAATAGTAATTATATATGGTTTGTCTGAAACTCATAAACGCATTTAATAAAAAATAAAAAAGTTTTTGGTTGTTTCGTTTTATATTAAAATTCGACATTTTGATATACTAAAGTATTTTTACCAAATTTGACATTTTCAACATAGACATCGTAGCGTATGTTAACAGAAACGTGTTTATAAACAATATAATAAAACAAAATATTGGCTCATGCCACAAGCTCGGTTTTTGCGCTTTATAGTTTATTTGTTTAGTGCTGTTTCTATGACAGTTACGTTGTTTTCAAACAGGTATTAGTTAAAAACCGAACTTGTGGTAGCAGCCATGTTATTATTGATCTGATGTTATTACGTATATGTACGTGGAGTACATCTAAACGTTGATTATTAATAAAAATTAATACTATATCCAAAAGCCATTTTATTTTAAAAATACTTTTTTAAATTAACTATTAAATGACAATTAAACCTTACTATATTTATTAATTATATTTTTCGTTACTGTGCAATTAATATCTGAATAATTCAGCTTTGATTTAAACGAATCCTGCTCGAAATCTTTTTCGGAACAAAGGGCACTAGGATTGTGGCAGTCAAGCGTCCTTTTCAAATAACGCGAACAGATTATGAGTCTGGCAGTTAGTCCGTGTTTGGATTTAGGAATTCAGGATTTCAGGACTTGAAATTCCGTGTACAGCGTACACCCAGTACAGTCGCTAGGACCGTATGGCACCCATTTTAAACCCTAATGCCGTTGGTGCAGCGTCCGCCTCCTAGCACTTCCTGTTTCTCGTCGTCGTCGTCGTCGCTGGATTACAACTTGAGTTAATTAATTTTAAAAACCGGCCGGCTTAAAAGCGCTAATTCAATTTGGAATGATTTATTCAATGTCGATAATAAGATGGATAACTATAGGATTTCATATTTGTATATTGGCACGAGAAGGGCAATTAACACTATGTTAATTGTGTAATTTAGCGAGAAAGTTATATATGTTGATTCAATCAAATTATACGCTACATTAGTTTCTTATGTGTGCGTCTAATAGATGGCGTTACTGTCGATTTACTTTTACTGATGTAACTGCCCTGATTGGTTTAAAGTTTCGTGTGGAAATTTTGCAAGTTTGTGATTTTGCATTTGACTGCTATAGTTGGTGTAATTTATAGAGTTTATATCATAAGTATATGGATTTCATTTTCTTAAAAATGTCAAAATGACATGAAAATTTTGAAAATATTTTTTATATAGCATTTCCTCAGTAAAATTTATTTATCTATCGATTAGTGGTTATGTTTATCTATAGTTTAGTGTGCGCCAACATAATATTTGATAATAATATTCTAAGTTGAAATTTATTCCAAAAATTTCACAAGTTACTCAATCATTGAATCGGCTATTAGGCTATGCAGTTAATCATAGACACGTGTTTCGCTCTTTCGGAGGTCTTCAGTATGATGACATGTAACTTGTGAAATTTTTGGGATAAATCTCAATTTAGAATATTATTATATTAATTTCACAAATATCTTACATTTTTTTTTGTTCAGTCATTATTAATATTTGCTACTTTCTTCTTATTTCTTAATTTATATATTATTTTGAAATTTAAACATTTTTTTAGGAATTAATGACGAAATAGGTCAGTTTATTTGAAATTATAATTGTTACTTTAAATTTTCGACGATATATATTGTTTAAATTTTAATTTATCAAATTATATTACGTTCTGATTTTAATTGTATTTTTAAATTTTTACAAGAATTTCTTTCTAAAGTGGACGACAATTTAAAATAACAAATAAAATTTTAAATAACCGGATTCATTTTGTTATTAATTTCTAAAACATATCATTTACGAGTCAAAATACATCTTTTAATCGAAATTTAAATATTTGAAACATTTGTTATAAATATATTTGTTATATTTATATTAAAATCAAATTTTTATTTAAAATATGAAATTACAGTCTATAAAGCTATTTACTCTAAATAATTTTCAATACAAATAAATAAAAAACATATATTATCTTGCATTTTTATTGTACAGTTATTTATAGTTTAATATTAAAAATAATAAAATACTAATGAGATTTTTTTTAAACATCATATGAAATTTGTTCTAGAACTGATGTATTTTGTACATAAAATTAGAAGAAATGATTTTCTTTCGAGAAATTCTAAAATATTTGAAAAACATAAATTGTAAAATTCGAATACAAATATACTTAATATTTGAAGATGACTATTCAAAACAATTGTATCCGAATTCCGAAATTAAGGAACGTTAATCATCTAGGCGTATCTATTTGAGTGGTCGTAACAACTAAATTAGGAACCCATCGAAACAGGGTTTGCGTCAGATAACCAGTTGGGTGGGGGAAGGGGGGGTCATAAATTTATAAAACACTTTTCGAATCGAATTCGTTCTGATGGCCGCTTATATTATAATATCGTTACATCTTCTACTACGATTTGTCTTTTACGATCGCACCGCATTTTCTCCGTGGCAAATCGGGCACGAATTTAATCCGAATTTTACGTTCCGCGACCGGGAGGGGTTGGGGGGGGGGGAGCTGGGCATCCATCAAGCATTCCTACTGCCATTTGGCGTTCGTTCATTAATCACACAGAGAAAAAGCCGGGCGAGCATGGACGGTTTTTCCGTTGATTTCGTTTCTCTCCGGTTTTGCTGCTTTTAAGTGAATCGCGTAAACATGCAAATAACAACCGAAAAACACACTATGAAACAGATGACAGTCGCTCCGGTTCCTGTTAGTGACTCATTTCGGTTGCTAGGCGACCCCGTTGAGTTATGGAGTGGAAAAACAAGTGCCGAATGGATGGATATGTTCAACGCAACTTACTACTTCTTTCTTAGTTCGTTTGTTATTTTTTTTTCTGGTACGAGATTGCTTGAAATGTGGACCATGGATATGTCAACAATTTTGTTATAAATGTAGATGAATATTTTGTTTTGTTTCTAATAATAAACGATTTAAAAGTTTAATAATATTGAAAAATTAAATCAAAGGATTAATTATTTTGTTATCGCTTTATACAGAAAAAAAGTTGGATGATTTTTATCTAAAAAATAAACATAGTTAGATATTTTTACTTCTTTATTATATATTTTTCAAATATTTATTCAAATTTTATTTAAAATAACAATTTTTATTCAACTAATTTATATGTAGATGAAATAACTAACGTTATTGTCGTGTAGCCCAACTCGTAGAAATGTAATATTTTATTTGCATACGTACATTTGTACACTTTGACATTTAAGAGTAATGTACTGTTTTATATATTCTACAAAAATAACTATAATAATAATTTAAAACTACAAATTAAAATATTATTAGCAACAAAGTTTTATTAAAAAAACAAAAAAAAAACATAAAAAGTTAATTGACGGAAAATGCAGAGAAACTACTCGACTTTGCTATTACACTCGCACACCACTGGTAAACATTAAATTTTTCTTAAATAAATAATAATAATATAATAATAATAAAATATCAATTGCACTATTATATATTACTCAAAAGCAACACTTTCTATCAGTAGTGCACATTACTTCACACAGCTGTCATTTGACATTTGCATTATAAACATATTTTTTAAAATTTTTGAGAACCAAGATGAAATCGTAGAAAGATGAAACTTGCCTATTCTCAAAAAGTGAATGAATCAATTAAAATGACACCACTCCCATCAAAATCGGTTCAGGGGTTTAGGAGGAAATTCTGGATACAAACATTTGACAATTATAATTATAGATAAATAGATAGATAAAAATCAAATAAAATATAGTCATCTAATTTAATTTGAATTACTTAAATCATTTTTATTGTGTGTGAAAGTTACAAAATTCTGAACTATAGTGTATAAATAAAATTAAACATGGCGGTCTTTAAAATTGCAAGTAGGATAATTTTATTCTGAAAATGTGCATAAATAATAAATTTTATCTATTATTTTTTCCAAATTCTTGAAAAATTTATGGTACGAAATGTGATAAATTATTCTATCTGATTGGACATCTTCAAATGTTTTAGTGATAATGGTAGAATGATAATTTACTGTAATAAATTATATTGTTTTAAAATTTTCTATACAAAAATGATATGTTTCGGTACGACTAAAGAAATGGAATGTACTAAAAGTATGTTTTTAGTACTTGATACATAAATAAGTTTATCAGTGTTCTAGGAGCCTAGTTTTTTATATTAATAGTTTGAAGATACTTTAACAAAAATAATATTGAAACTTTTATAATTAACCTAGAAAAATTCCTTCATAACTCATATTAAAATAAAAATCTGTGGTTAAAATTCTACCTTTTAAAGCAGGTAGAATTGTTTCTACTAGATTTTCAGAACATAAACCATTCAGATGAATCAGCTATCGTACAACGGTTCATGACGTATAATTTAAAGATACTAAAATAATTGCAGGACTCAATAATATTATCAGTAGATTGATAAAAGAAGCAGTAGAAATTTACAAAGAAATAAGTAATAATGTGAACGCAGTGATTTAAATAAAATCTGGCTTCCTTTAATTAATAATTTATGAATTTTGTAATCTAGTTACTTGTAGTTTATTAATTAGTAAGTTGTTTTTATTTTTTGTTTGTTTATTATTTATGTCATTTGTATATATTTTTCCTGATGATGATATACGTATAATATGTCGAAACGTCGAATTTTCATATAAAAATAAACAGAACTTAAACCAAAAGCTTTTTCATTTTAAGATATTGTTATATGATTTTTATTTTTAAAATTATTTATCAAATAATATATTGTAAATATATAATATATAAATAATCCTACGTAAAATTTTTAATTAAAACCAAGAACAAATATAAAAAGAACAATATAAAAATAAACAGAACTTAAACCAAAAGCTTTTTCATTTTAAGATATTGTTATATGATTTTTATTTTTAAAATTATTTATCAAATAATATATTGTAAATATATAATATATAAATAATCCTACGTAAAATTTTTAATTAAAACCAAGAACAAATAGAGACAGATCCCGAATATAACATTTCAAACTTTTGCAGTCGACAAACAATGATATATCTGGACTTTGACATCACCACCCACGATTTTGAACGCCAACACATTCTAGCGACGTGAGTGAGTGGTCGGATGTCTAATGGCGTACGATGAACTATCCTATTATCCTACGGAAAAAGACGTAGGACAGAGGAAAAAGTACTCCTATGCAGGAGAAGTAGCGTTAGTACGTTAGGCAGTTGTAATAACAATAGTCGTAGAGCGTGGCGTGTTTGTTAAGCACTCCACACGCATGCAGAGACATCTAGCTGTTGAACGGTAAAGGGGGTGGGGGTTGGGGTTGGGGGGTCTGGGCCGATTTGCAGGATTTTGTTTCGCCTGCTCCCACGACGATCGTCTTATGTCATCATGGCCTACTAAGCTCCCTCTAGCCTTGCCTATACTGTTCGAGTAGATAAACACCGGCTTTTGTTTTTACCTTTTATGGCTTGTGTATTTTCATAAGTCTATTGTGTGTTCTCGTTTTTCTGGTGTTTAGTTTATGTAGATGAGGATTTTGGAAAAGGTTAATTGTTACCGTAAGTATATTAGCAATTAGTTTTTAAAGCGTAATTTTTCTTATCTTTAATGATAAACATGAAAATTTTGCGGTTTATTTGCTAAATGATTGTGCTGATAAAATGAAATCCTTTTTTTTTGTTTGTTTAGAAATATAATTACAAAATATTTTTGGATATTTTTTGTGGAAGTTATGTAAGATAACAGATGTAATAATTATATTGAAATTTTAGAGATAAAAACGAATGTTTGCTAGTTGGTAAGATAAAAAGAGTATGCATGTCAAGTATCATGAATGTGAATTAAGCGAAAGTTACTTGTTTTGGATATACATAGGAATGTTTGACGGATAATAATTTTAGCTTAAATGGAAAAGTTTGTGCCACACCTTTTTTATGGGTACACGGCGTGATTGTATATGTATTAAAGAAATTTATTTTTCACTAGTTTTTTTTATATCTATACTTCTAAGGATTTCAAATTTTAATATATATTGAGTTATTACTTTTGGTGTAAAAAATACATTGTGGAATTTGTACCGTATATTTCTTTTTAATAAAAATTAATAATAATAAGTTTATTTATTTAGCATATGCTAATAATGGTATTACGGAATTAATGCTAATTATTATTGTTGAATACAAAAAGAATATACAATAAATAAATTTACAAGATTTCTTTCAACTTTCGTTTGAACGATATCAATGAATCAGCATTTTTTATATCTGTTGATAAGTTACTATACATTTTTAAATCACTAACAAATATAGACTGACTTATCGAAGCCTTATTAGTTTTTGATATATATATATATATATATATATATATATATATATATATATATATATATATAATTGGTGAGCTTGACGAGTACAATAATTTTATGTCTCGTACATGTATTTTATATTGATTGCTAAATATGTTGACAATTTATTTTAACACTTTGTGAATAAAATTAAGTACATTGTAGTTGACAAATTTTTTAATATTTAACCATTCTTATATATGATTAATTCTTGTCAGTCTACCACACTTCAAAATTACTCTAATAGCACAACTTTGAAGTATTTGAAGTTTATCAATATCATTATTTTTACACATAAAAAAAAGTAAAGCAGTAAGTAAAATAACCATTATTAAATAGTGAAAATCTTTCAGAACTCATTATATAAAATAAAAAGGCTTTAGATTTAAATTTTGTATTAATATTTATTAGTAATCGACGTTTTCACAAACTCAAGATTCTTTTTCATCAGAAAAACTGCTACGAATTATATTTACAGTAAGTAACAGAACATAGAAACAAGTCAATTGGTAAAAAATAAGTAACTAGATCTTATTTTTTTATATAAATTTTTAATTAATAGAAGCCAAATTTTATTTAAAAGACTATTAAACGATTTTGTAATAAAATACAAAAATATACTTCAAATTATATATTAATATCAGGAAGATTGAGCTTTGCAGTTAAAAAGGTGTTTAAGTTTTGTAAGGTCGTATAAATTTTATGATCTAGTTATATATTTTGTTACCTAGTAACTTGTTTCTATGTTCTGTTATTTACTGTAAATGTCATTTTTATCAGTTTTTCTGATGAAGACGGATGTTGAGCTCATCGAAACGTCAATTATTAATACAGAACTAAAACTTAAAGCCGTTTTATTTTAATATAGTGAGTTCTGAAAGATTTTTTTACTATGTTAACTATATAAGAATTGTTTGTTTAATAGTATTGAATATAAATGCAACATTAATGGTGAAGAACAAGAAACAAACCATCTATCTTCTAATCCAATGAAACTCCATCAAAAACATTAAAATATATTTAAAGAAAAAACACTCTCAAATCGATTGTTTTCATTTGATACGCCCGCAAATGGCCTCTATATAGCTTTTGAAATCATACAACCAGTAGTAGTACTAGCACCACTCGACAAAATAAAAGCCAGCCAGCCAAATATTGTAGCCGTCTTCAATTCCGTTTTATTATCAACAACAATAACTGAAACACTCCGTGGCGACGATGCTTGAAAAACACGAAAGGGGTACTTAAAGTTCTTCCTTCCTACATTTAACCAGAAACCGATGGTGGCCGGAGGAGGATAGGAGAATGAAAGGAGAAAATAGCTTTTGTATTTGCCTTGTGTTATTCCTGTCGTCTTGTATTGGTTCGCGAAGACAAAAGACATACAGCGAATAGAGAGTATAGCATCGCAGCCCACTTGACGTTGCCACGAAGCGATAAAGATGATTTTATTTCGATTTAATTGTTTCTTTAAACGCACTAATGATTTTATGAAATCTTGTTGTTTTTAAGCGACCGGGCTTAATGATGATGGAGGATCGCTAAGTTTTTCATCGTCGCGAGAAACTTTTATTTGTATCGTAGTGGTTGCTTATTCCACCAAGACTAAGGTTTATTTAACTTATTAAAAAATTTGTGGTACTTAAATAAATGTATTTCTATTATCTTCTATTACTATTATCTTACTTATATAATTTAAGTTTTATTATGAAGATAACATATACACAAAGAAAACTTAAATACGCTGTTAAAGAAATTCTGCAATTTTACATATAAACCCGGGGGCAACTGATTTACAACAGCTTAATATGTAAATTTACATATCTTACAGGAAAATTTTTACATTATATAAATATAAAATACTTATATTTTATGTAAGTATACTTGCTTTTTCGGTAAAAAAATAGAGAGGTAGAACTGTTTTTACTAGATTAACAGAACATAAGTAGTCAATACGTCTAAAACCACCCAGATAAATCTGCTATTGCTCAACATGCGTTAGAGTATTTTCATGATGTGAAATTCGAAGATACTGTAATTATTGCAAGACCAATCAATATTAACAGCAGATTGATAAGAGAAGCAATAGAAATTTATGAAGAAAAATGTATCACTTTAAATAAAATTTGGTTTCTATTTATTAAAAAATTTACAAAATTTTTATGATTTAGTTACTTATTTTGTTACCTAGTAATTTGTTTCTATGTTCTGTTATTTACTGTAAATGTTATTTGTATTAGTTTTCCTGATGAAGACGGACGTTGAGTTCGTTGAAACGTCAATTATTAATAAATATTAATACAGAACTATAATGAGTTCTGAAAGAATTTTTACTATGTTAAGGTATTATTTGTTAATTCTTTTTGAAATACAGTATATATTACATGTTTAAAATGAAACCCACATATTTACAGTTAAAAATATCTTTATAATAGAAATATGATTTTCCATTGATGTTAAATTTCTATTTATATTTATAATTTTAAAAGCTTCTTTAATGAAAAAACAAAGTATTTTTAAAGTCAATTTTGATTAAATTGTAGGTTTTTTTTTACAAAACAAATTAACTCCTACATTTTTTTATTCGTTTGTACACTTTATGAAATGGAAGTAATACTATTTTGCTTCTATAGACTGCACGTTACAAGCGTTCAAAAATATTCTAGTTTTACTGTATTATTGATACATCATTTATATTTCTACATAAATACTAAAATTTAATGAATATCACGTAAAAAACTAAACACGGAATAATATAAGTGCCTCTAATAAAACATTTAACACAACATCTCTAAGCAATACGAGTCATATAGAAACTGTGTTTGAATTGAAAATTATCATTTTATTATGTAACTTGGAGGCAAGGGTATATACATATATTTGTATATAAACAATATATAGATTTCGACGGTACTTCAAGCTGAGCTAATGACCATATTCATGGCAAGTTAAGGGTTAGTTTAGACCCTTTTCGAAATGCGAGCAAGGACACACCGCGGACACAAAACATTTGGGTTATATACGTTGTGACACCCACATAATTGCCGTGGACGTGTTTTGATGGACAAACGAGATACGTCAAGCTATTCTTTTGTCACTGTTGTGGCTGTGTTGAAATTGTTTTTTTTTTTTTTGGGCCGCTACGGTGTGAAAATGAAAAATTACTTTTAATTTCGTTCCGTGATTTTTAATTAAATTGGAATAAATCATCAGTAAATAAGCAGTTAGCGACGTTGTTGCTTTCTAAAATTTTTGCAAAAATTAGTGTTGCCTTTGTTCTTTCAAACAAAGACAGAACATTTATTTTACTATAACATAGTGAAAAAATCTTTCAAAACTCATTACATTAAAATAAAAAGGCTTTAGGATTTAGTGCTGTATTAATTTCAATTAAAACAAATGACATATATAATAAATAAACAGAACATAGAAACAAGTTATAAATTTTTAATTAAAGAACGTCAAAATTTACTTAAATCAGTGCCTTTGCATTGATTGATGTTACCTTTATAAATTTCTATTGTTTCTATTATTAATCTACTATTAATATTGTTGGATCTTGCAATTATTATAGTATCTTCGAATTTTACATCATGAAGATACTGTAATAATTACAAAACCCAAAATAATTAAATGTAGATTGACAAGAGAAGCAATAAAAATTTATAAAGAAAAAGATAACATTAAACATTGATATAATTTAAATAAAATTTGGCTTCTTTTAATTAATAATTTATAAATTTTATTACTTATTTTGTTACCTAGTAACTTGTTTCTAAGTTCTGTTTATTTCCAGTAAATAGCATTTTTATAATTTTTCCTGATGATGATATATGCAGAGTATGTCGAAACATCGATTTTTAATTAATTAATAATCGACGTTTTAACAAACTCAACATACTTCTTCATCAGGAAAAAAGATACAAATGACATTTACAGTAAATAATAGAATATAGAAATAAATTCCAAGGTAACAAATAAGTATCTAGATCATAATTTTTTTATAAATTTTTAATTAATGGAACCCAAATTTATTTTAAATCAGTGCTATTACACTGATTGATGTTATCTTTTTCTTTATAAATTTCTATTGCTTCTTTTATTAATCTACTGTTAATATTAATTGGCCTTGCAATTATTACAGTATCTACAAATTTTACATAATGAAGATTTTCTAACATTCTAACGCATGTTGTTTTTACTATATTATTAAAGTTAATTGCAATAACAATAAGCTAATATTAATATTGATATTATTTCTAAAATAAACAACAAGAAATTTATAATAAAGTCATCAAAAATTCTAGTTTATTAATCAAACATTTGTCCACTCAAACATTAAATATCCGTTCGGTACATAACGTAATAATTTACATACACATAAAATGATAAACGATAACTGAATTTACAATACTATAGCTCTAAATATATATATCTAAGCTTGTGGATCGAACAATTACCCTTTAAAATTGAGGCCTATAGTAAAATCGTCGTCTATCTAAACGATCCCTAGTAAGCGAGGTCGTTGCAGTGAGATATGGGAGTGCCTGCAAAATTATGCTCTATACAGGATGTCTCCAGAATCAAGGACTATACTTTTGAAAAAGCATTGTTCTTTTGTTTATGAAAAAAATGCTTTTATTTTTCGATTTAAAATAAATTTTTACTTCTACGTCTTATCAATTATGAATGGTATTTCTATTTTTGATATATCCTTTTATATCTAATATTATAAAATTCAAATAAACTAATTAAAATTGCTTATGTAATAAGTTATTTTAAGTAAACGTCAAAAGTATTTTTAACATAAATCACTTTTAAAAATGAGGTATGTATACATGAATACAAGCCAATATTTTTACTTGAACTTTTTGAATTTAATTGAATACATATCATACCATAGTAAAATATCTTTTAGAACTTATTATACGTATTAATTTAAAACGGCATTAGGCTATATTTTCGACAAAATTAACGGCCGTCTTCATCAGGAAAAATGACAAATAACATTTACAGTAAATAACAGAACATAAAAACAAGTTAGTAAGTTACAAAATAAGTAACTAAATCATAATATGTATATATTTTTAATTAAAGGGAGCCAAATTTTATTTAAGTCAGTGCCTTCACAGTGACTGATGTTATTATTATTTTTCGTTATAAATTTATGATCTAGTTACTAAGCAATAGATTTACTAAGCAAAAGATCTAGTTGGTTATTTTGTTACCTTGTAATTTGTTTCAATGTTCTGTTTATTTACTGTAAATATCATTTGAATCATTTTTCCTGAAGAAGACGTACGTTGAATACGTTGATTATTAATAAATAATAATACAGATAACCTAAATCCGTTTTATTTTAATGTAATGAGTTCTGAAAGAGTTTTTACTATGTTAATAAAAATTATGTATTTTTCCTAAATACAAAATATATATACAACAAGCCATGTAAATTTAATTCCTTACTTGGGGAAACATTCTGTATACATGCAGTTACCACAAACATACATAAATGTTCGACTATATTTACCGGCCGAATATTTAGTAGTCGCCCGATAATTTTGCGTTCCTACGTTATCGGCATGCCAGCGCGGTGAATTAGTGTCATTGTATGCGTAGAACGTTTGGTTTTTCATAAAAAAAAGCTCACGAATCGATCGGTGATTACTATTCTGGTTTCCGCAATAGTCTGGAATTAAACGAGTTTTTTTTTTGTTGATATTTGGTCAATTTTTTATGCGTCAAAGATAGCCGCACAATAGACGATTGTGTTTTTATATTTTAATTGCTTAAATAAAAATTGAATTTAGTTTGTTTCAGATTGTTTTTAAACGAGAATATCGCGTAATTGTGGTCAAATTTATTAGATTATTTTTGTCGAATTTGTTAATGTTTGTTGTGGTTATATTTGGTTGCAAATTTTTTGTTGTAGTAAAAATAGATAAGTATAGATAAAGTTTTAATTGCTAAATAAAAGTTGAATTTTATTTGTTTTAGATTGTTTTTGATTGTAACTGTACGTACAAAACAGACTATATATTCGTAAATAAATAAATTTTTATATGTAATAGCTGGATTTGATTTCTGATATTTTTCCGGTAAAATTGGTTTTTAAAATGCATTTTTAAAATTTTTTTTTTATTATTATTTGTATTTAGCATTGGATTAAATTTTATTTTACTTTTTTATTATATTGCGTGAGTTGAAGCTTCGTGTTTACATATTTATTGATAAAAATAAAATTGTATTTTGATGTCATCTAATGGTTTATTTAACATGTTAGTTTTTACATTTATAATTGTTACCTAAATATTAATGTAGTAAAATTGAAATCGCATTACTCGAAATAGAAAGCTTTTTTTGTGTTTTGCAAAGATTGTTTGATTTCGGCTTCACCTCGGCCACAAATATTTTAGCTCAACACAATAATAATCGTTTTCTACTTCTCGTAAAATAATATACTATTATTAATTTTTAATATATTTTTTTATTTTTCCAGGTTTAATTTTGGCTGGTACCGAAGTTATTTGAAGAGGTGAGTAAATAAGTACCATTATTTATTATTTGAATAATGTATTAATAATATATTTTAAATTTAGTTAACTAATTTACAATTTATAATTATTTTTAAAACTTTATATTTATTTTTGAATAATTGTATTTTATTTTTAAAACTTGATATAAAACAAAATTATAATCAAAAAGTTTCGTGATTTATAATTTATTTTCTCTGATGAAAGTTAAATGGAAAATCTATATAAACATATTTATACAAATTTCTACGAAATATACATCATATAGTTTTGTTTGTGTGAGAAACTTTTTATTAATTAATTTTATAAATAAACATTAAATACTGAAAAATGTATTTTAATATAAATTTTGCAAAATTCAGTGAAAATTATATATTTTACTTACTTTTAACAACAATAGTAATTGGCATTATGTAGGAGACTTATTGTAGAACTTAGAAAATCTGAAAAAAAAAAATTATTAGTTTTGAATCAATTATAATTTCTCTTTATAAATAGTTCATTGTACAAGCACAGAAGAATAGTAATTTTTTTGCGAGTTTTACACTCTACTTTTTCTATAACCTTTCAATGCGAAATTCTAGCAGATATTTCAAATGCAATACTTTTTCTGCGATTTTTTTTATTTAAATAATTTTTGTGTGTCAAGCGAAAGTCGACTTTAGTTGACTAATTTTATTTAGCAGTTTGCAGTTTCATTATATATTGTAGTTAGTAATTAATGACAGTATGCTGCACAGTCGCGAAACTGCACACTACGCGTTGTCATAGCAACTTGTTACGTCACATAAAACAATAAAACTGCAATGAAAAAATCTGTACTAAAATGTGTAGTACAGATTTTTTGATATACCATATATACTAGCCAATAACAGATTCATAAGTGACAAATTTCAGTATAGTCGTAGGAAAAAGAATATATATTTGAATTTATTTTAAAATAATGAAGTATTAAATTTACTTAAAAATACAAATTTTTAAAGTTCAATAAAATTGGCAGTATTTTTACTACATATTTGTGGCAATATTTTTTAAGAATACAATTATTAAAATGTAAATGAAAATAATAAAATTAGTCGGCTTGACAAACTTTGTTTTGATTGTCAAAATATTAACAAATGTATTTTTTCGTAAAGTGAAAAATATGTGTTTATTAAAATATTAACATATTTTTCATTAATAGAAAATTAAATATAATTGGCAAAGGTATTTTTTAAAATAAGTTAGTTTTTGAGGTAATAAACTCGATTTAAATCTTGTCCATTTCTGTATAAAATAAATTTTGCTTTAAAAAGAACTAATTTGTCTAATCCTGAATTTGTTGTATTTTATTTGCCTGTAAAAATAATCGTATCAATCATGTTCGTCTACACTTAAATGACTGATAAATCAATAATATCGCCTGATTTAACTTATAGCTTACAGTGCGATCAAAGTTTGCTGTGTATTGGCTGTTTTTGTTTTTTTTTGTTTTGTTGTGTTTTTTTTTTTGGTGGGATATTGCAAACTCTTAAATCCTAGCAGAAATCAAACGGGAATCAGAAATCAAACTAACGTAGTGTTTCTGTGGTAAAAGTACATGAAAAATCGCTTACATCAGATTTCTGATTTTACGTTTCAGAAGTTTTCACTCGCGAAGAGACTTTTTTTGTACGGGAGAAAATTTGAGTAATTTTCGGATAGAAAATGGATAATATTGTGTTAATGTAAATTTAAATTGACGACATGTAAATTTTATCGGATACGAAATAGATTAGTTTATGAGAGTGAAATTAAAAAAAAAATGTTGTTGCTAAAGTTGGTGTTAGTCAGTTTTGGTTCGGTCATCTTCAGCGAATATCTAATGAACGTTTGGCTAAAAAAATATATATGAATGATTTTGAAGGTATACGTTTTCGTGGACATCCGATGACTAGTTGGAGTGGTATGATTGCAAGTGTTTTGCGTGAATGAAAGATTCAAAGTAGTAGGAATAGAAAAGCATGTATGAGAAATACCATGAATGTGGATGATGCTACAGTTGCTTGTCTGGATAGGAATGTTTAGAGGAAACTGATTTCGGGATAGTGAAAAGAGTTTGTGCCACTCTCACATGGCGTGATTGTGTATGTTACTAGGTAACAAAATAAATTTTTAATTATCTATTTTTTTTTTTTGATAAAGACGTACGTTGAGTATGTTGAGTATATTGATAATTAATAAATATTAATACAGAACTAGAACCTTAAGCCGTTTTATTTTAATATAATGAGTTCTGAAAGATTTTCTGTTAGTAATTTTTTCCACTAATTACTTTATATTCCAGTGTAAGATTACGAGAAATTATATGTAATAAAATATTTAACCTATTCTAATTAAGTTTTAAATTATTGCAGTCTTAAAATATGTAACAATTTTTGTTGGTATTTAAAAGAAGAAAAAAGATAATATTATGCTGATTATAGAACAGGATGAAGGATCATAAAAAATGTTTTTTTTATATTTCATATAACATACTAAAGAATTGAGACTAACATAACATAAAGCTGATAAAACATTAACGACAATGTACCTTGCATTTCAGCAGGAAAGCGGTAAAAACAATGAAAACTATGAGAAGGAAAAATCTAGCAATTTTCAGAAGATTTTCTTATGTGACCGTAAATTTTATTAAAAATATATTTTTGAGTACATATCATAAAATGCACACGTGATCAGCGACGTGTCTTCTTTTGTTTATGATCTATATTTTCGTTTCCGTCCGAGTAAAATTCTTTCATATTTACGCAAAAATATTTCTCGTAAATTTTACTTTGCTTCTCTGTTTTTGATTGTTCCCAACTCATTAAGAGGACTGCAGTAGAACGATAAAGAAAATGGAAGATAAAGTAGTTAGAAATTGAAATTCTTCTTTTGATCTGTTTTTGTCTAATTGAAATATTTAATTACTAAACTTTAGAGGTAATTATACCTCGACAAAATTTAATAATTATTATTTTTCTACCGCTGTTAAGAAAACTGTATTTCATTATTTTTGTGCGTAAAGCATTTAGTTATAGAAAAACCGAAAAGAAAAGCATTAAGAAAACATATCATAGCGTGTAATTATTAAAAGAGCGCATTGACAATAATTGTGTTTTGGTGTTTGTGTAAGTTAATTCTGATTGCAAATAATCGTAGAAAAAATATTGTATGTGTTTTTCACTCATAGGTTTGTCAAAAAAGTACTACTTGTTGTATAAATTACTATTTAGTGATTTTTATGTTTTATAGTCATTGCAAATTTGGGAACTTGGGTAATCGTTTAATGTAAAAACTAAAAGAATTATTATTTCGTTTATGTGACGATTTTTACTAAGGTGTTTTAAGGTTTATCGACTCCTTTTGAGGTGTACTATCATCCACTAAAAGAAAACCGTAAACACTCTGTGTTCATGAGCTGTATTTTTATTTACATAGATATTTTTTTTACGGAAAAAATTAAGCTACTGTATAAATAAATTAGAATTGGAAATCTCATTTGTAGTAATTCGATAAAATTAATTTCACAGTTGAGAAAAGAATGTTATTTTGTGACTTTGATAAATTCCAGTTTTGTGATGGGGTTGGGGACGTAATTCAATTGACAAGAGGTGGCCTTTTGTAACCAAAGAATCTGGATAATGTCATCCAGTGAGAATAAAATTTCTTTGGCATTTACTTTCTTTCAGATTTCTAACACAAAGTAACAAACTAGGTTATTCGAATAAATACGTATTATAAAATTGTTGCGAACAACATATTGAATTAATACGTTTTAATAAATGCAATATTTTATTGAAACTATACTTTAATAATATCATTGTTTGAAATTGTGGATCTATGCAGGGTGATTTATGACGTCGGGGAAAAACTACACCGAACGATTCCTATGCGTAATCTAAATGAAAAACTTCAAATAAACATATGTCCAAAAATGCTTTCTAACGGAACTGTAGCCGTTAGAAGTTTATTACATGTAACATTAATCGCGTTAGCCTTATTTATTATATCAAGAAAAAAAAAGCTAGTCATAAACTTCTGAATAATTTTAAAATTACTGATTGATTTTCTAACATTTTGTTTAAGCACTAGTAAACCAATTTACGAGTTTATAAATTTTTGTACACACATAAATAAATATTTAATAAACAATTTACAATAATTAAAAATCGAAGACAAATTTTGTCGGGACGCAGTAAGTCATAACTAGTAAATTGGTTTACTAGTGTTTAAACAAAATGTTGGAAAATTAACCAGTAATTTTACAATTATTCTGAAGTTTATGACTTTTTTCCCCTGATATAATAAATAAGGCTAAAGCGATTGATGTTACATGTAATAAACTTCTAACGGCTACAGTTCTGTTAGAAAGCATTTTCGGACATATGTTTATTTGTAGTTTTTTTATTTAGATTACTCATAGGAATCATCCGGTGTAGTTTTTCCCCAACGTCATAAATCACCCTGTATAGAATCTAAACAAAAATGTGTTGAATTAATTACTACAGTTGAGCACACTAAATCAGAATCTAAACTAGTGTATTTATAATTTATTTTCCGTAAGAACTAAAATGAATAGAATTAATATAGTTAATATCATCTAAGAAATTTACCACAAATGCTTGTAATTCTTTACTTAGAACCACTTAGAATAATCTGTAGTTTTTAATAAAAATTATAACTAAAATGAAAAGCAGGGAAGTACCATAGTTCTAAAGCGTTTTAAATCAAATCTTCGCTGACGTCTGCTTCACCTTTCCGTTAACGAGTAGCATAAATTTAACGCCATTATCGTTAAGTAAAAACCTCCAAACGTAACCCGTATCCTTAAAAACCTCTTGAAGGGTTTGCTGGCAGCACGAGGAAAAGAATTAAAGGGGTGCTCCGGTCTTTTAATGAAAGGAAGAATGGATTGTATCAGTTCATTGATTCCTTTATCTTATTCGTTCGGCTAACAATCTTTTTCTCTCTCTCTATATTCTCATTAGATAATAAAGAATCGTTTGGCAGTTTTCGGCAAATAATTCTTTAGGATCGTTTACAATAGAAATGCACTTTTGACAGCATCGACGAATACGTATTTTTGATGTTGATATCGTTAATTTAGGTTTGAAAAGAATTAGAATGAAAAAGAATTACGTATAATTATTTATTAGTAGTTATTTTAAGAGTATTCTACTAATTAATTTTTGTTGATTTTTGGTATGATATAATATAGTAAAAAATCTTTCAGAATTCATTACATTAAAATAAAACGGCTTTAGGTTGTAGTTAGTGTATTAATATTTATTAATAATTGACATTTTGAAGTAGGTACTTAACATACATTTTCATCAGGAAGAATGATACAAATGACATTTGCAGTAAATAAACAGAACATAGAAACAAGTTACTGAGTAACAAAATAAGTAACTAGACTATAACATTTATAGATTTTTAATTAAACGAAGCCAAATTTGCAATTATTACAGTATCTTCGAATTTTACATCATGGTACATGACATTTGTATATCATAGGTTATAAACTTTACATTGAAAATTACAATAAGTTGCTTGTACGTATACTCTAATGGTATAAAAATATCGTATTTTTTTTAAAAAATATATATAAATAAAGATAGTTAGTAAATTTTTAAATTAATTTAATTTTAAATTAATAAATAAAACACTCGGTTATGTTTCAAAATAATTTTATTAAAGAAAAAAAAATGAACGTATGCAATATTGAAACTCGCGAAAAGAGTGTGTCAAATTGTGATATCAAAATGATGAAATTACTTTTTGTATAGTAATTCTGCAGTAAAATCTCATTATTCATCGTTTACAGGGTGCATTTAGCTGTAATTTAATATATAACAACATAAGATTCCGGCATTTTTTCCGTATGAAAACTCAATTTCAATTTTAAACAAGCGAGAGTTGCTTACTAACTTGTTTCTATGTTCTGTTTATTTACTGTAAATGTTATTTGTATAATTTTTCCTGACGATGATGTACGTTGAGTACGTCGAAACATCGATTATTAATAAATATTAACAGAACTACAAGCTAAAGCCGTTTTATTTTAAATGTTATGATAATTTTTAAATAAAAAAAAGTTGACAGTTTTGTATTTATATCAGTTATTATTGAAAGTGTGACATGGTTATAGGAACGTACTTACATGTGTTAGAATGTAATAATTTGAAATTAAACAATAAAAACATGATTAAAACCGAGAGCTTTTAAAATAGTGTGACACGGTGATGATCAGAGGCTATAATTTTGTAACGTGATGTTTTGTGCTTTTTCTCATCACCATAAAAACTGTTTTTGTTATAACGGTCACATTAAATGCTGTTCTCGTAACTTTTACATCGCAGTGTGCCGTGACAACGTGATAACGCACTCGATTTTCTATTTTTTTTTACTTTCTTCTTTTTTTTTGATTTGTTATGTTCACACTTTGACATTTTACTAGTTTTTTATTCATTATGTTTCTCATAAAATATGTTTCCTTGATTTGAAATTGTTTTTTTTATTTATCACTCTGCGTACAGCTTGATATAATTTTATGAAATGTTAAACTTTGATATTTTTCATGAAAATTATACATTCATTAATTAATAACGTAAATAATTAAGTTATAATAATATATTTGTATATGTATTAATATTATTATATATTAACTGATTTGTTATTTTTGTATATATATATGTGTATATATATATATATATATATATATATATATATATATATATATATACAAAAATAACAAATCAGTTAATATATAATAATATTAATTTTAACTGTTGGGCAATAACGTCATTATTATTTTTATTATAAATATAATTCCCGCCAGATGACGGAATGTTATATATTATTTTGTTACTTATCTTAAGAATAAATAAAAATTGGATATTTTTGTCTTCAGTTAAATGAAGAGAGATGTATCAGAATAGAATGCTATAAAATTTGAACAACATATATAGTTACTAAAATTTATTTGTGTTTAGCATTTATATTTTCTTGAAATGGTACGACGTTGATTATAATATTTACATTTTATGAAATATAACATAGATAAATATATATCTGGAAACGAATATGAAAAATCTACATGTTGAAATTGTATTTCATTTGAATAACTAAACAGGGTAAAAATAAAGTTGTTGAAATTTCTGTGTCTTATCTTTCTTACAGATGTAAAATGTTCGTAATTACAGAGTGCGATGTTTTTCCTTGAAGTAAAACTTTTAATGTTTTTAATGAAGAATTTTGTTTACATCATTAAATTAAAAATGAAAAATGTGAAAAATTTGTACTTGAAGACGTTTTAGATAATAAATCAAGATTAAGGTGTAATCTTTTATAAAGGATTTCAAAACGCGCTCAAATGCTAAACATTTTTAATAGCTTACGAGCGGTTAAATATTATTAATTTTACTTATTTAAGCTTTATTTAGCATTGCTTTGATTTGTAAAAAGTAAATTTTGCAAGCCGTAAGAAAAAATTATTTAGAATAATTTATTTTACAAAGAATAATGCTTAACATTGTAAAAAATTTATGTAATTTTACATGTTTTGCAAATATAAATCTACATAAAAAATGTTTTATTACTTTAATTATTACTGTAAAGCTTTTATTTTTTAGTGTTATATAAAGTTTTAACTGTAATTATAATTGAATTTTGTTTATTCAGTTTCAAAAAAAAAACAATCTTTATAAAAATATTTTATTATAAATGTCTGGAAATAAAATTGAACCGCTAGACAAAGAAAGTAAAATAAAAATTTGGTCAACACCTATAGCTATAACTTGAAACGATTTTCATTACTTTTATATATCCTTCTAACAATTGACGATCGAAACAAAATCAGCAGTTTAGGTTTTTTTGCACGTATTGGCCGCGCTTAAACAAATAAACAACCACCAAAGCAAATACACATCGCAATAAAATTCCAGTGAAGGACAATTTTAAAATCAATATGCTGTCCAATGTAACGAAGTTCTAATGTTCAAATCAGAAATTTTCTTTTATAAGAAGATATTGTTTTTAATGTAAAATATAATACATATATATATATATATATATATATATATATATATATATATACAATCATGCCATGTACCCAAAAGGGTGTGGCACAAACCTTTCCCACTATCTCAAAATTAGTTTTCTCCGAACATTCCTATCCAGACAAGCAACTTTAGCTTCATTCACATTCATGATATTTTTTATGCAGGCTCTGCTCTTACTTGGAAACTTTTATTTACGTTAGCCACTCTCTCAACTATATCACTCCATCTACTCATCGGACATCCACACAAACGTATACTTTCAAAATCATTCACATATATTCTGTTAATCAAACGTTCATTAGACATTCGCTCAAGACGACCAAACCATCTTAACTGACTAACACAAACTTTTACAACAATATTATTTTCAATTTCACATTCATCATACACTAATCTATTTCGTATCAGATTTCTTCTAGTTACACCACATTCGCCACGTAAAAATCTCATTTCTACAGCAGTCATTTCTCTTTTATGTTTTTGCAGCCAAACCCAACATTCATTACCATACATCAACATGGGCACTATAACAACATTGTATATACTTAAACGGGCTTCTTTAGAAACATTTACGTTTCTAGCAAAAATACCCAAAGCATTTAAAACCTTATAATTAAAATAATATTTTTAAGTATTCTATTTGTAAAGAGATATTTTAATATGCAAAACTTTTAAATAATTTTGCATATAATTTAAACATTACAACATAATGCATATTACGGTATTTTATAAGTAAGAAGTTCTCTTATTTGTTTTAAAAATATTAAAATTAAAACAATATATTTTACATAAATTTTATGATAATAAATATTTTTATTTTAATCGTTTGACATTTTGTGCAACAAAACTAATAAATTTTAATATGATTTAAAAATAACTTTCGTATATTTAAAATTATTAATTTATATTTATTTGATTTTGAGTTAGAATATGTATAAAATAAATGGATTTATTTGAACAAAACTTTTAATTAAATTGTTATTAAACATAATATACAAAAATATTTATTTATATGTAACATTAAAAATGATATGTTGTAGATAACAGTATAATTTGCATTGAATAAAAATAAATTGAAATATAATTTAATTAATATAACAGAAATTTTTGTAATAATGTACTCTTGATAAATTACTGATAACGTCAAACGGAATATTTTATTAATTTTTGTTATTCGGTTTTTTTGAATATATTTATTGTCTATAAAACAAAATATAATTATGGGAAAAATTTATTATTATTTTGTACAGTATTTTAATATTAATACATGATGCAAATTAATACAATATGCAAAATCGTACTGACTATTCATCGATTTCTTTTTATTATAATTTGACAATTGCACTATATCTTATGTTGACTTTACACGACACATTTTTCTACACAATTTTTTGTACAAAATTATTTATAGAAAATATACAAAATTAATACATTTTATACGATATAGAATAAAATATACACAGGCATGCGCAATGATATATTACATTTTGACAATTTATTTTATTTATTATAAGATTTTTTTTAAAAAAACTGTACACATAACAACGAATTGATGATAATACATAATTCAGTTTCGTTTCGAAAGTACATGTAAAATAGGACGTGTTCTAATTCATACATTTTTCTATATTAGACAGTCACGGACAAACGTTTATAAAATATTCGGTATATATTTTTATGTAGAATCAAATATTATATAGTTTTAAATTCTACATCAACGAAGCGTAAATATAAAATGACTTTTAAGCTAAACTGCGCGGAACAAAAATACGAACACTGTGACTATTGATTATGGCCGGATAATTACCAGAAGACGGGAAATTTGAAATTTCCTAAATCCGGTACTGGTTGCCATTCAGTGGTGTATTCGTGCGGAATTGGCGATATTCCTTCTAGTTTTCCATTGTCGTATTGTTTCGTAGACAGGTATGTTCAGTCCGAACAATTTTATTCAAAAGAGATGGAAATTGTATAGAGATGTATACAAAAAAAAAAAAATACACTACCACGATATTTTTACGAAATCCAATTTCTCTTATATGTCTCATTTTATTTTTAATACTTTTTTTTTTATTTTTTTTTTCTATTTTTGTTTCAATTAATTCGAAGTTTTGTCGCATTGCTCTGTGGTATTTACTATTTTTTTGCATTTATTTTTATTTTATTGTAGAGTATTGTACAGAATTGACGAAATGTAAGTAATAAAAATTTTTTAAAATCTGTTCGCTTTAGAAATATTGGTCAATTAAAAAACAAAATAAACTGTCATATTTTTTGTAAGAATATGAATAGTACTAATATTTTAAGATATTTTTAAATTTATTTTTGTTTTATCAGTAATGAACAAATATTTTAGCACAGTCAATAAATACCGATCTACGGTAGTTAAATTATAGAATAGTTTGTTATTTGGTATTTAACTAGTTATTCTATATACATATTATCTTGTTATTCTGTAAAATAACGTAGTTATATAGAAAATAAAGTATGAAATAAATTTTATATTTTTATATTGTTTGTTTATTTAAAGGTTTAAATAATTTATTTAAAATTTCTTTAAAATAAAAATTTGATTTCAACTAATTTGTATGTAGAAGAAAGAAGTAATTTTATACAAAAAAATATTATTTGAATCATTTGAATTGAATATTTCCTAACAAATTTGAAAACAAAATTCGGTATTTTAATTTATTTTTAATAACTAATATTTAGAATAAAATGGATTTAGGGTCTAGTTCTGTATTAATATTTATGACTAAATCGACGTTTCGACGAACATAATGTGCGTCTTCATCTTCTATCTTTTTTACTGATGAAGACACATTGAGTTCGTCGAAACGTCGATTTGTTAATAAATATTAATATTAATACAGAGCTAGAACTTAAAGCCGTTTTATTCTAATATAATGAGTTTTAAAAGATTTTTTACTATGTTAACTAATATTTAGTTATAAGCATTTATTTATTTAATTAATATCCAAAAGGCATAATTACCTATTGAAAGGATAAAATATATAAACATTTACAAAATATATTTTATTTTTTCCTATTTTTAAAGCAATAACAATATATTTATTGCGCTATCAGAAAATAGACTTTGGCTTTGGAGATAATATTATGTAAAAAAAAAGCAAACTGTTACAGCATTTTCACATGCAACCATCATTTTCGATAGAATACTGTTGGAATCGGATATTAGAATATTGATTTATGTTAGATTGTAACGTTAAAGATTGCTTTCAAATCTCGAACGGATGTGTTTATGCACAACCACGGATTGAACTTTCAAATCATCCTGTATACACAATAAATTTAAATTTAACCCTAGGTACATAACTAAACGAAAACGAATATTTCATATGTATTCTTTTTAAATTTTCACTCATTTTTTATCGGAAAATTTTGCTCCGACGTGAAAAATAATCTTTTAGTTTTATTTATCTCTTATATTTAAAAGAAATCTTTTGAAAAATCGTATTTCTATCAAATGAGACTTTTTTACACACAAAAAAAAGCATGAATTTCTTTCAATAAAGCATACACTAAAAATAATTTCTATTAAAAAGTATTTTCAAGTTTTTATTACACTATCAAGTTGATCTGAAAAACTTAATCTATAAAAACTTTGATAGTTTTTACACAGCATTAAACGCATTATCAAGTAGTTTTTAAAATCTTTGAAAAGTAATTAATTCTTGTGTTGGTTTTGAACTTATGATTGAAAAATTGTTTTTATACAAAAATAATATCTTTGAGGTTAAATTAGGTTAACTGTTTTTACATTGAAATTATGAAAAATTTTACTAACAAGAGAATATTTGTTTGATGCTGCAATAATTCGAAAATTAAAATTACGTTATAATTTTTTCTTCCAGTTTTCTGCAATTTTGTATCTAGATAAACTCCAGTTCTGTATATAATTATAATATTTTGTTACTAATAAATAAGTATACTATTAATTTTTATTAGCTATTTTTTAGTAACTTGTTTCTATGTTCTGTTTATTTACTGTAAATGTCATTTGTATCGTTTTTCCTGCCTGATAAAGACGTATGTTGAGTTTGTCGAAAAGACGATTATTAATAAATATTAATACAGAACTACAACCTAAAGCCATTTTATTTTTTATCAATATTTATCATTTTACCAATTTGTCATATTTTCAGGGAATTATGCACAATTACTTATTAATTATACAGTGTTTACGGTTTTCTCTGTATTCTTTTAGAGGGCGATAGTACACCTCAAAAGGAGTCTGTAAACCTTAAAACGCCTTAGTAAAAGTCGTCTCATAAGCGAAATGATAATTCTTTTAGTTTTTACATTAAACGATAAATCTGTTTTAAACTCTAGTAATCTACTACTTAATCAGTATTGTTGAATTGTTATTACGTTTGTTATTTGACAGGTAAAGTTGTTATCAGTAATTCACTTTTATTATTACCTTTGTTTGGCAAACAACCAGGTGCAAGCAGCAGCGGTGAAATTTCATCAACAAGGTTTGGGCCTTGCACAGTTTGTGGAGACTTTGTATACAACAACATGGTGATAACTTCGAACATCTTTTCTAGTGGACAATGCTGACTAAATAGTAGATTACTAGAGTTTAAAACAAATTAAACGCTTAATGTAAAAACTATATGAATTATTATCATGCTTATGAAACGACTTTTACTGAGGCATTTTAAGGTTTATCAACTCCATTTGAGTTGTACTATCGTCTCCTAAAAGGATACAGAGAAGATTGTAAATACCATGTGTATGTAATTAAAACTAAATCGATAAAATAACTGTAGAGTCAAACGCCGATATTGCTTTGTGCAACAAAAAATGTGAAATAAATATTTAGCTACATACAAGAGACTATTTCGGAAACTATCACATTAAACTAGATACGGTACAGTATAAATACAAATATTTAAATATAATAAATCTTCCGTCAGCAACGAGTCTAAAATTAGTGCGTAATTTTGTTATTTCCTTATCGAAACTTACTCCCAAATACATCCAAGTGCTTCGACATGATCAATGCGGGTTAAAACGAACGGGAAACGACATTAAATTTCGGGGGCTAAATGGCCGATATTGAAAAAGGTATCGACATCAATCAATCAATCAATGTCACCGTGACGATTTAGTGCCCGGGGAAAGTTTCAAAGACCGGACCAAATGTTGCCACGGATACTTTGTTGCTTGTTCCGAAGATACGTACGCTCGCGTGCGCGCGTCCCTAAGTCCTTTTCTCGAGTTGAGGTATGTCCTTAGATATCAGTCAATGTTGCGGAGATATTTCGGGGTTGTACGATCCGATCCCGAGGGATGTTATTGAGGTGTATTATTTTCATTAAGTTGTACTGGTGATGAGGGTTTCTAGTTTGTAGTATCTTGAAAAATATTTGTTCATATGTATCACATATTTTATTGATCTTGATGATTTAATTAATTGAATTAATTAATGCTGATATTTTGTGTATTTTTTAAATAAATTTAATGAAATGTTCTGTGATAAGATTTCAAAATTTAAACATGTAACTAATTTAATTTGTTTACTGGAAATTTGGAATTTTAATTGTTTTTACACTTATAACTTATATTGTACAGGAAAAAATGTTTTACTTGTGAATAACACTGTAAAAAATGAGAAATACTTTACAGAATTTTGCTGTAAACAGAAATACCATTATTATTCTATTCTCATTAATAATTATTCCCAAGTATCGATTGAACTTCGAAAAACTCAATTTTCAGAAAAACTGTACTTTTAATAACTTTTATCGTTAAAGCGACGATAATATAGTATTATTAGATATTTCTAGTTTGTCGTGTAGTTATTTATTCTTGCTTATTAAAGTGCCTTACAGTTTTTGATTATTTATATATATATATATATATATATATATATATATATATATATATATATTTCGTAAGCAAATGAAATATCCACTGTAACTAAATCCACAAATCATCTAAAATTTAGTCATCTAATTCAAATTCTAAACCAACTGACCAAAGAAATGTCGATTATTAATAAATATTAATACAGAACTATAACCTAAAACCGTTTTATTTTAATACTAAAAAAAAAATATTTTTATATAGGAGTAACTAGAATATAAATTGTATGTCATATATGTATAAAACACGAACTGGGAAACAGGAGAAAGGAAAAGAAAAATATTTTGATTCAATTACAGTAAACTGGCGTTTTGTTTTTATCAAGTTGAATAGTTGACTGTTTATAAATGGTAATTTGAGCACAATTTCTTAGTAAGTTTTCATCGTTTTTTCTTTTTTTCGTTCTTTTTCCTGCTTCATATTCTCAACAAGAACGAGGCAGAACACGAAAAT
The DNA here is from genome assembly GCA_963966155.1 of Clivina fossor. Lineage (NCBI taxonomy): Eukaryota > Metazoa > Arthropoda > Insecta > Coleoptera > Carabidae > Clivina > Clivina fossor. The sequence goes on from OZ014560.1 coordinate 15,187,229, forward strand.
GAAGGGTATATGAGAAGAATAAGATGGGATAGAACAGGGAATATATATATATATATATATATATATATATATATATATATATATATATATATATATAATATACGTTTCCTTGGGAAACGCGAGATTATAGAACTTCTCAAAAGCGAGACTTCACTCTCTCATGAATAAAAAACATATTTTCATTTCGTTGGAAGGCAGAATTCTTGTGCAAGGGCTAATTCGTCCATTAGCCCTGCTAGGGTTTAGTTTGCCATGGCAGAGTAGAATAGTGTTTCCGTATTACTGCTAGAGCAATGGTAGTTCATGATAGTAGTATAGAGTGTTCTATTTTTACTGTTTCTTTCAGATAAATTTAAATTATTTGAAACGAAAAAAAAATTATTTTAGATATTTAAAAAATAAGTAATCGAAATAAAATTTTGCTGATGGTAGTTGAAATAAATCTGTAAAATAATATTTATTACGAAAGAATATTAAGTAGTCTTATTAACATAGTAAAAAAATCTTTTAGCACTCAATATTTTAAAATAAAACGGCTTTAGGTTGTAGTTTACGTACTCAGTGTACATCTTCATCAGGAGAAATGATACAAATGACATTTACAGTAACTTGTTTCTATGTTTTGTTTATTTACTGTAACGTCGATTATTAATAAATATTAATACAGAACTACAACCTAAAGTCGTTTAATTTTAAAAACTATTTTACTTGAAAAAGCTAGCAAGGAAAATAGTACACTCTGTATACATTGTTTTGAAGCAATGCATTCTGCAGTACGGTTGAAATTCAACAATGCTATATGCGAGAGCAGCGATATAGACGTGCCGTTGTCATAGCGACAAACGGGGTTGCAAGTAAATTCCGTCTGCGTACGGACGAATGACGCCACTACCAACACACACACTCACACACACAGAGAGAGAGAGAGAGAGAGAGAGAGAGAGAGCGACGTTGGCGTCGCGGCGCTCGAATACGTCCCCTGGCACATGATGTCTATTAGCCACCATGCTTATTATTGCACTGATTCTCTTGGGCTATTTACTATCTGTATTATTACAATTGGATTGCCACCCGTATGCTATTACGTTTTTTTGCCGGCGTATTTTCTTTATTTAAATTAAATTTATAATATTGTAGCAAAGTAAGCTAGCCAGGACCCGTCTGTTTACCACAAATGAATAACCTTGACCGCGCGACGCCTACCAGAAAGTTCTATATGTTTACGAATCGGGCCAGCTATGGAATATTCTACAGGCAACCAGAGTTGCTTTCTCGAAAACACGATGGCCATATAAAAACACAGCGAATGCTAAAGTCAAGACAGTTCTCACGCAAACCTTAAGCTTGAAACAAGTTCACTTCGAGTGCAACAGTTATATAAATAGTGAAATAAATATTTAGTGTTAGTTTGATTACTAGTGTTTAAGTTTATAACCATTTAGTTTATAGTTATATTCATACTTTTATATTCTTATATTTACATTCTATATTTAATCGTTTTAAATAATAAATATCTAGTTAATAAGTGCATATTTTGTTTTATTTAATTATCTCGTAAAAAGACGAACGAAACGCATTACAATTGGTGTCCGGTGTGAAGTGCGAGATAATTTTAGAAATAAATAATAACGTAGAATTAAAAACGCGTAAAATATTGTGAAAATGGCTACAAAACAAGTTAGTTTGAATGAGTTGAAAATTCAACAACTGAAACAAGAACTCGAAGAACGTGAATTAAGCGCAACAGGGGCTAAAACCGTGTTACAAGAACGACTTAGAAAAGCCATACAAGATGCTGGTCAGAATCCTGAAACATATCTATTTGAAATACCAGCGGATATAAGCGCACTGATGAGAAAAATGGAAGAAAATTTAACAAAAAAATATGAAGAAAATTCTAGAAAAATAGAAGAAAATTCTAGAAAAACAGAAGAAAACTTAACAGAGAAATTAACAGAGAAATTTGAAGAAAATTCTAGAAAAACAGAAGAGAATTCTAGAAAAATGGAAGAAAAAATAACAGAGAAATTAACAGAGAAATTGGAAGAAAATTCTAGAAAAACAGAAGAAAATTTAACAGAGAAATTTGAAGAGAATTCTAAAAAAATGGAAGAAACTTCTAAAAATACAGTAGAACAATTAAAAACAGAAGTAAATCGTAACATAGAAGTTATTAAAAATAATATCTCTGAATTAGAAGATAAAGTTAAAAATAACATCTCTGAATTAGAAGATAAAGTTAAAAATAATATCTCTGAAATGGAAAATAAAATCAGAACCGAAATGGAAAATAAAATCAGAACCGAGATGCAAAACCAGATTGAAGCAATTTCGAGTGCTACATCCGGCAACGGGATTATGATGAAACAAGAAGCTGGTCAACCAAGTCCTGTCCCGAAACTACCAACTTACGATGGGAAATCGTCATGGGAAGAATACTTGACATTGTTCGAGACGACAGCAATAGTCCACGGCTGGTCTGATTCAAGAAAGGCACAAGTATTGAGTTTGTCTCTACGTGAGGATGCACTACGTGTATTACAAAGTGTGCCGTTGAGAGACCGTACGGACTTTAGCCAACTAGTCGAGCAATTAGAGCTACGATACGGACATAAGCATGTAAAAGGGTTGTACCTAACACAGTTAGACAGTCGTGTCCAAAAGGCGAACGAAACATTGCAAGAATTCGAAGCCGACATTGTTCGCCTGATACGAATGTCTTATCCAACGGCTCCCGATGACATCTATGAAAACCTGGCAATTAATAAGTTCTTGAATGGAGTTCGCGACCCAGAGCTACAACAAGCCGTTAAGCTAGCCCATCCTCAGACGGTTAATGAGGCATTAACGCAAGCTCTCGAATTTGAGGCCATCAAGGCATCAACACGGAGCCACGCTCGAGTTCGTGCAGTGAACAGCCATGAAGAGGAGGAACACCAAAATGGCTCGATTGAGCAAATCGTACAACAAGTACTGCAAGCACTGAAAAATCAGAGGAGACAACCTCGCTGTTGGAACTGTGGCGAAATGGGGCATATTAGACGCCGGTGCGGAAAGCCCCAACAGCCACAGGAAAACTAAAACGGGTTGATGGGAAGGGGCAATCTTCAACCCGCCGTATACAAGCCCCACGTAATGCACGAGTGGCCATAATTAAAAACTGTTTAAAGAGCGTGTTCATCGATGGTGTTGTTAATGGCAAGAATGTTCTTCTTCTATTAGACACGGGAGCCACGAAGACCATCGTGAAGACAGGAATGATCAAAACCAAAAACAAGCTGTTACCGACCAACTGGAGACTACGCACAGCGACTGGAGACTTGGCCAATGTGTGCGGCGAGTTGGATGCCCACTTTACCATCGGTGGCACCAGCTTTTTACATCGAGTGCTGGTTGCGGATATAGAAGAAGAAATCATTCTTGGAATGGATGTGATGACAACGCACGGTTTTGAATTAAATCTGAAGCTAGGAATCGTGAAGATTCATGATGAAGAAGTTGTTCTACATCAGCGAGAAGACACGATGGCACAAGCAGTTTTGCTGAACGACATTGAGCTACCACCACGCAGCGAAGTATTTGTGGAAGCAAAACTAGACCGTCCGATTCCGGAAAAACAAATCATTATGTTGGAACCAAGATACGGTGACAAGGGTCCGGACAAAGGAGTGCTGATTGCAAAAACTATAGTTAGAAATACGAAGAGCATTCCAGTACGGCTGATGAATATCAACAATTATTCCGTAACATTACGTAATGGAACGTCGATTGGTTGCTGTTCGTCACCGTCATCTATCGTCCGACAAATTAATAGCTCGGCAACCACGTTAACTAAATTTCCGGAACATCTGAACAAAACGGTCATGAGTGCTTGTCAAGATTTAACAAAAGAAGAACAACACAAAGTTAAAGATCTGTTGTGTCGTTACCAAGATATATTCAAAACCGAGGGTGGTCGTACTGGTCGAACCAACATTGTTCATCATCGAATCGACACTGGTAATGCGAGACCTATACGCCAAACTGCGCGAAGACTACCACTGGCAAAACGTGAGGAGGCCGAACAAATCATCCAAGACATGGAAAAGGATGATGTGATAGAAACCTCAAACAGTCCATGGGCGTCGCCAGTGGTTCTGGTGAAAAAGAAGGATGGGTCAACACGATTTTGTGTTGATTATCGCCTGTTGAACAATGTAACAAAGAAAGATAGCTACCCGCTGCCAAGAATAGATGACACCTTGGACACGCTGGCCGGATCAAGAATATTCTCGACTCTGGACCTGAAAAACGGTTACTGGCAAGTTGCCATGGATCAGGGAGATCGTGAGAAAACAGCGTTTAGTGTCGGATCGGGACTGTGGCAGTTCAAAGTAATGCCGTTCGGACTCTGTAATGCTCCGGCAACCTTTGAGAGGCTGATGGAAAATGTCCTGAATGGACTATCCTGGAAAACGTGTCTAGTATATCTAGACGACATAATTGTGATTGGAAAGTCCTTCGAGGATCATGTGAAGAATTTGGAAGAAGTGTTCCAACGGCTGCGACATGCCAATTTAAAGCTGAGTCCCAAGAAATGCTACCTTTTCCAGAAAGAAGTACACTACCTCGGCCACGTTGTTTCCGGAAAAGGAGTAGCTGTTGATCCGGAAAAGACACAAGCTGTCAAAGAATGGCCAGTACCGCTAGATAAACACGAACTCAGAAGTTTCCTTGGTTTGTGTTCCTATTATCGACGGTATGTCCTAGGATTTGCCAACATAGCCAAACCACTTACACGTCTAACCGAAGATGGCCGTAAATACAATTGGGATGAAGACTGTCAGAATGCCTTTGATACCCTGAAACAGGCCCTAGTGGGTGCACCAGTCTTGAGCTACCCTCTTCAGGAAGGCAAATTCATATTGGATACGGATGCGAGCAACGTAGGCATTGGCGGAGTCCTGTCGCAGATTCAGGAAGGACAGGAAAAGGTCATCGGCTATTACAGTAAAGGACTGTCAAAGCCCGAACGCAATTACTGCGTAACTCGGCGAGAATTACTGGCAGTAGTGAAATCCATCGAGCATTTCTACAAATACTTGTACGGCCGCAAATTCTTGCTGCGGACCGATCATGCTGCCCTCAAATGGTTGCTGCGATTCAAGAACCCAGAAGGACAAGTGGCACGATGGATTGAACGATTACAAGAATATGACTTCGACATTGAACATCGCGCTGGCAAAAATCACTGTAATGCCGATGCCTTGTCAAGAAGACCATGCTTGCCGGATTGTAAAAGTTGCTCCCGAATTGAGGAAAAAGCGACCACTCTCCTTAGGACGACCGCCGTTGATGACGACTGGCAAATAGGGAATATTAGCCACGAACAAGATATGGACACTGATTTAAAGCACTTAAAACGGTGGAAAACGATAGATCAACGGCCAACTTGGGAAGAAGTGGCACCACATAGTCGCACCCTTAAATCGTATTGGTCGCAATGGAACTCGATCGTACTTAGGAATGGGCTCCTAATGAGGACTCTGGAAAATGAAGAGGGATCCCAGGAGAAATTGCAGCTACTGGTTCCGAGAAACAAGGTTTCGGATGTACTACGACAACTCCACGACGGGACCTCTGGCGGGCATTTAGGAGTCAAGAAAACGATCGAGAAAGTGCGGGAACGATTCTATTGGGTCGGATGCCACGAAGATGTGAAAATGTGGTGCAGAAAATGTGTAACATGCGCTACAAGTAATGGCCCGCATAGAAAACGTAAGGTGCCAATGCGACAATATAACGTTGGCAGTCCATTCGAGCGAATAGCCATTGATATAGCTGGTCCTTTCCCGATGAGTGAGCAAGGAAACAAATTTATCCTGGTAGCCATGGACTACTTCAGTAAATGGGTAGAGGCGTATGCACTACCAAACCAAGAAGCTACCACAGTTGCCGAAGTTCTAGTGAAAGAGCTCTTTAGTCGATTCGGCATACCGATGGAATTACATTCCGATCAGGGGCGAAACTTTGAATCCAACATCTTCCAGGAAGTTTGTCGGTTACTAGGAATACGGAAGACCAGAACGACTGCCTTACATCCGCAGTCTGATGGCATGGTAGAAAGGATGAACCGCACAATGGGTAAATACCTATCAAAAGTCGTCTCCGACCATCAAAAAGACTGGGACCAATACATTCATCTGTTTCTATTGGCCTATCGTTCATCCGTGCACGAAACCACTGGACAAACCCCTGCAAAAATTGTTTTTGGACATGAGCTACGCCTGCCTTGTGATTTAAAATTCGGCTGTAAACCTGGAGAGGACCTGGCCGGAGAAGACTATGTCGACAACCTACGAAAGAAGATGGATGAAATACATCAACAGGTTCGTTCCAACATACAGATCGCAAGCGATCGGATGAAGGACGGCTACGACATTAATGCTAATATGGGAGGTTATAAGCCAGGAGACTTAGTCTGGCTCTACAACCCGCAACGTCGTCGGGGACTGTCTCCTAAACTGCAACGCTGGTGGGAAGGGCCGTATCAAATCATAAAAAGGATTAACGATGTCATATACCGGATCCGCAAGACGCCCAATGGAAAACCAAGGGTCATCCACTATAATCGTCTAGCCCCGTTCGCTGGGCAAAACGAGGAAGATCCTAATATCGAAGAAGGCCACGTCCACCAGTTACGGAGCGAAGAGGTGGACTTCGAGCAATTTATGTCCTCTTACGCTGCAGGTCGCAAGGCCCGTCATGGCGTCACCCGAGAAGTTCAACAGGACCTGTTCACCGTACCCGAGGACTATGCACTTGCACATTGCGTCGCTCAGGACCTGCAAATGTCCAGAGGCATTGCTACCGTTTTCCGCAAGAAGTTTGGTGGGATCACCGAGCTACGGGAACAGCTGCCTGCTGTTGGAGCCGCATTACATCTGCAAAGGGAACACCGCAACATCTACTACCTGGTTACAAAGGAACTGTCTCGAGAGAAGCCCAGTTACCAATCAATGTGGAACACACTGCAGACGTTACGCGAGCTACTCCTACGGGACAATATCCTAAAATTGGCGATCCCCAGAGTAGGCTGTGGCCTTGACGGTTTAGATTGGCGAATTATTAGAAATATGCTGGAAACTCTTTTCCAGCATACCGGCATTGACATTCTTGTTTGTAGCTTCAATCCTCTGGAAAACAAGAAAGCCGAAAAGACCGTGGAATGCTACTTTTATCATACCTCCCACTGCGCTCGCGGGACCACGTGTCGATTTCGCCATGGCCCCTCACCAATAATTTATGAGTGTCCCGGGACGGAACACTCTAGGGAGGGGGCAATGTAGCAAAGTAAGCTAGCCAGGACCCGTCTGTTTACCACAAATGAATAACCTTGACCGCGCGACGCCTACCAGAAAGTTCTATATGTTTACGAATCGGGCCAGCTATGGAATATTCTACAGGCAACCAGAGTTGCTTTCTCGAAAACACGATGGCCATATAAAAACACAGCGAATGCTAAAGTCAAGACAGTTCTCACGCAAACCTTAAGCTTGAAACAAGTTCACTTCGAGTGCAACAGTTATATAAATAGTGAAATAAATATTTAGTGTTAGTTTGATTACTAGTGTTTAAGTTTATAACCATTTAGTTTATAGTTATATTCATACTTTTATATTCTTATATTTACATTCTATATTTAATCGTTTTAAATAATAAATATCTAGTTAATAAGTGCATATTTTGTTTTATTTAATTATCTCGTAAAAAGACGAACGAAACGCATTACAATATATTATATTTGGTTATTTGGAGTTTTAGAATTATTTTTCTAGTTGTGTTATTTTAAATGTGTGTATGATTATTGGTATAAATGTAAGAAAGAGTTAATAAATTTCTTTTTTTATAAATTAGTGATAATTAAGTAAAAACTATGAGATGTGTTATGAATATGGTTGAAGCTAGAGTTGCTTGTCTGGATAAAAATGTCTGGAGAAAACTTATTTCGAGATTGTGGAAAGAGTTTGTGCCATACCCTTTTGGGTACATGGCATGATTATGTATATATGTATATAAGGAAACAAAAAGAGAAAAAAATATAAGTTGAACTAGGTAACCAAATTTTAGATGATATGTGCTGAACAATGTTAGAACTATGTATTTGTTAAAATTAAAGTGACTTAGGCCCGGTTGTACAAAGCATTGTTAATTTAATCATCGAGTTTACTGTTTTCGAACTGCTTCATTTGCAAGTTAACTCAAAATTTAAAGATGGAATTGTTAGAGATTTGGAAGAATAGAATAAAGTAGCAAAGAAATTTTGGGAAGAATTGAGTCTTTGCACTTTTTTGGTTAGAGGAAGACATGACTGTACTACGTATACATACATACACAATCACGCTATGTACCCAACAAGGTGTGGCATACATTCTTCTCACTAAATTATTTTCCGCTAAATATTTCTATTCAGACAAGTAACTCTCGCTTTATCCACATTTGTGAGAATTATCTAAATAAAATGCATTTCGTACATTGTCGATTTATGATAGTTATCTGCGTTTGTTTTCATAGATCAAGAATTATGTTAGACGACAATTTGTTTGCAACAAACATACTTAAAACAAAGTATTAGGTTCCAGTTCATATAACATTCCTTATCTTAATTCTGTATAAACTAACTCGCATTATACGAAATTATCCTCAAATTACGTTGAATAAATATCTACGTAGGTACGAACGTATTATCTTTCCCTCTACTTGTTTACATGTTTGTTTTAAACCTGGTACTCTTTAGACAGTGCAGTTCTCTATATCTAGTTTCTCTATTATGGAACTACGGAACTAACGATATTGTTTTTAGGATTTTTAGATGCTATTATTAGTGAATTTATTAGAATAACTATCGTGAAATAAAATTGGATAATGCTACTTTACAAAAAAAGTAACAATATTTCAGCGAATTTAGTACACGTTTAGTTGGCGAAGTTATTTAAGAGAGAATGATAACTATAATAGTCTTGAAAAGTTGATATCTTTTTATATAATTATTATTTTTAAATAAAGTTTTTCAATAACATTTGAAATACTAAATTTTGCTATCAATGTATATAAAAATTATCTAAAACAAACTTGTTCAAATCTAGTGACTCCATAATCAAACATGAGAGAGAAAGAGAGAGACAGAGAGAGAGCAAGTACATTGAACGCAAGAGAAGTCAGTGGCAGCCCGTACCGCATCCTCCGCAAACATGATGTAGTGACTTTACCTAATTTCGATGGCATTAAGTTGCGCATTTCGCGGGACGGCAACGGGTCGAGTACTAGCAGGCGTTCCGACGCCAGCGCCATGTACTTACGGATCGCCCCCCCCCCCCGCAAACTTCGGGGTCGCAATGTTAATTGATTGATGTTTGTTTTCGTGAAGCACTTCGTTAGAAATGTTTAACAAATGTACGTCTTACTCGTTGCGCGTTCCTCTACTTAAACAATGGCATCGTCGTGCAAACTGGAAATTAAAATATTTGAGACGCCGTTCAGCTGTTGTCTTTTGTTCCGGGGAGCGAGTAATGGACGATGGATTTTGAAGGAAACTTATTGTTTTAGATGCTAAATATTGTGCAAAGTGTTTGCCGTTTTAGAATTTTAATAACAGAGAGATGGAAACTGAAATATGAGTTTGGAAATTTTGGGATTGACCAAGTGAATTCATTACTTTTATGAAGAAATTTGGTATTTTATCAAGGAGAGATTAAGATATATTACATAATTTTACAGGATAATATAATTAGTTTATAAGTATAGATACCGGGTATTTATTTTAACTATTGCAGTTGTGGGAGGGGGGTCAATTTCGAAATCTTAAATTGGAACCGACATTCTTTTGTTACAGATTCAGATTTCTCATAAAAATTAAGTTAGTTTTATCTGAAACATCTTCATCAGGACGGACGTTGTGTTCGTCGAAATGTCGATTATTAATAAATATTAATACAGAACTTAAACCTAAAGCCGTTTTATTTTAAAATATTATAGGTTATATGTACTTAATTTTTGTTGTAGAATATTTTTTTCGATGTATTAGTTAGTCCACTATTGTTACTTTTTTATTTATCAATATTAAATATTTAATATATTTTTTGTATTTTTTTTATAATTGGGTGTCTGCCTGTTGGAAAATAAACGTATTATTATTATTATTAGTATTATTATTATTATATGATAGATACTTGCGGTTGGCAAGCAAAAGTTTCTTTCTGTTCTATTTTAAAGACGTCGAATCTTATCTGTTGTTACGCGATCATTACATTAGGCGAGAAGAAATAAGTTTTCGGGAAAAGAAAAACTTTTAAAAGCATGAGATTAACTGAGTAACATAATTATTAAAAAGTTTCGCGAGAGTTATATCAATGTTGCTACCACAATTCCTACTTTCTCATATTACTGCGAAATACTTTTTTTTTTTGCTTTGGATATAAGTATATGTTTGTGCTAACTAACGCTAACTTTCCTGCAAATATTTTAACAGTTATTTTAATTTATCTTTTTTTTTGTTTTTGTTTTGTTTTTGTTTTTGAACCGAAATCATATTTAAAATGAACGTATTAAAGTTTGTTACAGTGTTACGTATATCTACGTTGTTATTTTGTTAGATTTCTCTCACTATGAATTTGTTAGAAAGTTTACAACTTTTGAATCAGAAGATAATTTTGTGATGTGTATTATTAAACAACAGTGTCCTAATTATAATTTAACTATATACTGGTACGATGAATGGTACTTAGATTTTGGAAATTATATTTTAGATTTTATATTTATTAATGCATGAAACAATTATATTAAAATTAAGATTTATATCATTGTAGTGCCGTAAAAATATAATTGATATTTAAATTAATTCTTTGTAATTTATTTCGGTGATTGGTTATCGTAAAGGCCTCAACACACTGGTTTGCGTATGACCCCATAATACTATTAAAACTGTTCTGTAACATTGGTTTTAAACATAGGACATTTTGAAGTTATAATTAAATTTTATTCATACTTCTCTACTTAACTCGAAATTAGCTACTACTAGCTTGTGAAAACATAATAAAAATTTGGTAAAAGACATTAATTAATAAATTTATTTATCATATAATTTATTTATTTAGGTTAAATATATTATATACAATACTAATAAAATTTTAAATACATTAAAAAATCTTTCAGAACTCATTATATTAAAATGAAACGGCTTTAGGTTGTAGTTATTAATAATCGATGTTTTGATATACTTAACGTACATCTTCATCAGGAACAATGAAGATGTACGTTGTACGTCGAAACGTCAATTAATAATGAATATTAATACAGAATTACAACCTAGAACCGTTTTATCTTAAATACAGTATTTATATAATATATTAAATCTAAAAATAATAAATCTAATTTAGAATTATATAAAAAGAAATATTTTTAGATAAATTTATGTAATATATTTTATAAGTCTATGTTTGTATCATTTGCGCCATTTAATTGGGATGTTACCGGTTTCGTGTAATTAAATAAATAAATACATAAATAAATAAAATATACAGTAATTATTTGTAATTATTGTAAATACAGTACGATAAACGCATTATTTTATATAAGCAGCCGAATATATTTATATGTTTTTTTCAATATTAATATATTGTTTTTTTTAAATCTTTATTGAATATTAGTTATGTATCTCAGGTAGTGTAACTAAACTGGAACACACAATCATAACCGCGTTTTCGATAAGAAAAAAACAAAAAATGGATCCAGCAAGCGTATAGAATAAATATTTCATATCGCTTTAGATTTAGGTGGTCGAGCAGAAGTTGGTCGTGGGCGTATTATCTTTGACAGACACAAGCCGATGGGAAGACGAGGTTGGTGGTTGTAACTTTTGCGTTTTCAAAACCAATACTTCGAGGCTCGTGATTTCTAACCGCAATCCGGTGGTTTCTGTTTGTCGGACGTGTACGCTTATGCTTCAACAATGTGCACCCGGAATATATATATAGAGGGAGAGGGAGAGAGAGGAAGCACTGGTGATGGAAATCGAAAACGAGATTTTAATAGAATCGTGAAAATTTGGGAACTTGTGTTTCTTGTATTTTAGATGGATGTGATACTATGATATTTTGTTTTTATTTTTATTGTATGCTCTAAATTCTGGAACAACATATAACCGGATAAACTCATAATTTGTACTATAACTTGTAAAATTATTTTTATTTATTATTTATCGTTGTTTATTTTATTTTGATATTAAAATTTATTATTGTTATATTAATCTTCAAGATTTCATGGTCGTATCCATTGGATTTATAGAATTTTCTGGGACGGTATTCAGTGGTTTATCTATCCCCGTCGCAGATGTTTCACTATACATCGTAGATGGCATTCTCAGTGCTTGGTGACTGAATGACAATTTTTTCACCGCAATCTGGTATATGTACATGTACACTCACCATTTTCTACAGGTGTCGTTACGCCATTGGCCGATTCTGGCTGGCATAGATAATCCACTCTTTCCAATCAGTGCAAAACAAACAAATAAAATTGTTGTTTATGTTACAAGTACATTACTCGTATATCATATAATCATACAGTAATTGAATATAAAACTGATGGTTTAACACGAATAAATAATTTAGAAACGTTGAAATAAATAGTCCTAAAATTTTGGTTAATTAATCTAAAAAATATTATTTTTATTTCATATTTTCTTTTCTTTGTGTTTATAAAATCGAGAGTAAAAGTACCAAAACAAATATTTTATTTAATTAATATTAAAGCTAATGAAAATTGTATTCTATTTATACTTTTCAACTTTAACCTAATTTCAAATAATTCAACATTCTACTTGATATTATATTTATCAAGCTATTCATGATATTACTAATACAAAGTAATACCTTTATACTAGATATGAGAGTCTATTGCAAACATGATCTAAGGGCTGACAGAAGGTGTTAAGTTCTCTGTGTAATCCTTTTCCCCTGGAGCTAGTTTTCAGGAAACGATTCCTGTATTGGAATGCTGGTAGACCGACATTATATGTATGTGTGAGTGTGTGATCAATCAATTTTCAAAGCTAATGAAATGACATGATACGCAGCTTTGATGCATTATTACAAAATTTCGTCAAACTGATATATTAACATACCTTTTGTCAATTAGCCACAGTGTGAACTGCATTCTAGTGGTTGACGATATTCCAATCAATTTTTGTAAGCTGGTTATTTTGTTTTATTTGTAAATATTGATTAAATAATGGAAATATTAATGAGGAAAAGTGTAAGAGTTTATTAAAACTATACTGCTCAGAAAATATCTTTAATCGATCACCGGTTTGGAATATTTAATATATATATGATCGAACTGGGCGACTACAAGAAAACAAAATGAATACATGTGTATCTATTTTGTTTACTCTACACTTGGGCTATCCCATATTAATAATGGAAATATTGTTTTTAAACAAGGTTAAAATTTTGAATAATTTACTGTTTATTTTCATTTATAAAAGCTTGTTCAGATTACTTTACTTAACACAAAATTTTATTGAGCTGAGTAGATACGATTTAGAGTATTTTACGTGATCGAATGTTTACAAGTGGAAAAAATAAAAGAGCATGCTTTAGAGGTATCAAGTGTAAGTTACTGTCCGGGTAGGAACTTATTTTTTTATAAACTGAAAGAGTTTGTGACACCATTATGGCGTGATTGTGTATGCATGTTTTACTTAACAGTTAATGTATTTGAAATATATGATGATTTATTGCTGTAGTTCTAATACAAAAAACTTTTTGTATTATAGTAATTTTTAAATATCATTAACTTTAAGTCGAAGTTGTAGGAAATAATTTATAATAAATATATTAAAAACTTTTTAAAGATTGCTTCTCTAAATGAGCAATATATTTGTTTTTAAAGAGAAACAGAAAAAAAAACAATAAGTCAGTTTCTTGTTGGTATTTTGATTTTGACTGGAGGCAAGCGAATAAAAAATTAATTAAATTTCAACTTTATTTGCAAGTTTATTTTGCTTGAATCCATCTAATTTCTACTTCTCCAGTAAATTAAATACATTTGCGAAATCGGTCCATCGTAAATGAATTAATTGTTTTTACCGTTTTGTAAATTCACTTTGGTTAAGAAACAATGAACACGCTTTGCCTTCAATACAGAGATACTAAAGGAGAAATAAAAAAAAGAGAAGAAAAACACAATCACACACACACACACAAACAAAGGGAAAATAAATAAAAGAAAAACAAAATCAAAACTGCTAGCCGTGCGGCGATTCGCGACCGCCAACTTAATTGATTCCGTATTTACACTTCCGGTTCATTCGGGAATTGATATTGTAGTAGAAATTCCCGGTTGGGCCACATCTCGCATTTCATTCAATCAGTGGCGTACGAATTACTACTTTTTAATTGCTTTTGTTTTTGGGGAAAATGTTTTTTTTACAATTTTTTTTTGTTTCCTTTACTCCAATTGATTTTACTACAAATAAAATAGATTAAGTTTTTCATTAATTTTTAAAGTTTATATTATTTATATTTTTAAATTTAAAGAAAATACATTTTATTAATTCTAATTAGATGGATGAATTTGAGAAGATATGTTTATTTAACTAGATAATTATCTTAATTCTAATTTAACTATTTTTATATTGGTATTAAAGTAAAAAATTTGATATAATTGTTTTGTGTTAAAAATCCACGGTAAACAAGTGTGTCATTACCGTAAATAAATAAATAATTTTGATTGACATTTTTAGTGAAAATATTAGTTATTTCTTCATTGTGTATTTTGTTTATTAAAGTACAAAATTAAGTAATTAAGTAATAAAATTGAATTACAGCTATTCCAAATCAAGTTCAAAAAGTGATAGATATCAATTATTTTTATTATTTATGTATTAGTAGGACAGAAATATTATATTATGTTACGAGAAGTAGAAAGCAATGATTATTGTGTTGAGCTCAGATATTTATGGCCGAGGCAAAACAATCTGGACGAAATATAAAAAGAACTTTCTATTCCGAGTCAGATATATACGATTTTATTTTTAAGCGTTCTAAGCGAAACGAAATTAAAAATAAATAAAAATACATGCCAACTAACCTTAACTTTACTAACAGTTGTGGAATAGTATGTATATGCATATGTTATTTTATTTATATTTATTACATGATTTGTGGAGACTTTATCTTTCTTTGGGCGAATATACAAAGTCTGACCATCTTAAGCGGTATACTTTACATTTCTTGCACTTTTTCACACATTTTCAATAATCACATTCAAATTCATCCGAAAATAAACAATGCAATTGCCAATTAACTTAGCTTGTAATAATTTTTAATATGTCAGATTAAATACACTTGACTTTGTAGTTATGTTTGGTGCTGTTACCACTAATGTATATAGTACCTGACTGCTTTATAATAATTTCATTATTGTAATACTAGTAACATAATGACATAAGCAATATTAATATTATGATACGCTTGAAGAAAAAGGTTGTTGTTGACCTAAATGAAAAAAATTAATTTCTAGAATTAAAAGTAATATAAATAATGGTTCGTTTTAAAGCTAGTAGTAAAAAAATAATTAAATTATATGTACAAAATAAAATAAATAACATAGCATTTTTATGAATGTTTTTTCATGTTTTAATTTTTCTTATAATTATTCAGTTCTTCGATATTACTTTAATTTTATTCACGGTAGTGCAGTGAGAAAAACAGATGAACGAAAAGTTTTAATTAATTTTTTGCATCTAACGTCTAACTTTACCCAACCTTGGTGCGCATAAATTTAATTTGATATTACCCCCCCCCCCATTATCGCCACCAATGTTGTCTGTATGTACTCTGGGTATTCAGTATTCCCAACGCAAAGTAATACGATATCATCTAACCGTTAATAAAAACAAACGCAGGCGATCGTTTGCGATTCTTATTTGTTTATCCAATGCCCATTCAACCAACCAGCCAACGGGTTGGTTCGATTTCGCAAAAACAAAAGCCGATTGATCAACAATCGCCAATCGCGAGTGCGTTTATTTGAATACGAAATGTTTGATGATGGTGCTGGTGTCTGTACACAGGTGTGTATATTGCCTGGAACAACGTAGAAACTATATACAGGAGAGATATTTTTTTTGCATTTTTTTTTTCTTCCAGCAAAATGTGGGACGCAACGCGGCGTGCTTCTGTTCAATTTATTTTGCAAATTAGGAAAATCAATCTGACGTCTAGGTGGAGTGGGGGTAGGTGTCAGAACGATGTGACAGGGTTTTAAGTTGTATTGAATTATTAGTTGAAGCAGCTGAGAGAAAAAAAAAAGGGGAATGGAAGAAAGAGTTTGTTTATTTGGACTAAATATAAATTGGTCTAAAAGTACGTTTTAGACAGTGATTTTTAAATAAAATAGGAGGTATGTATATTACTTCAACAAACTGAAAAAATATTAGTTTAAAACCAATATATTTACTATTAATTCAAACGGAATTGATTTGTGGAATTGGGTTTTTATGATACAAATAAATATTGAATTTATAGAATTTTTTGGGTTAGTGTGCCGTGGTTGATCTATCCTCGTCGCAGACGTTTCGCTATACATCGTAGATAGTATCCTCAGTGCTTGGTGACAGATATCGTCACTCTATTGACTGATTGTAGCAGTGAAATGCCAATGAAACTGACATTCAGGCACCAAAGAATGCCATTTACGAAATATAAGCGAAACGTCTGCGACGAGGATAGATCGAACACGGCATACTAGCTCAGAAAATTTTATAAATTCAATGGATACCGGCTGTGAAAGCCTGAAGATTACGGAAAATAAATATTTTCAGGCCTGGTTTTATAAACGATAAGTAAATTTATTATTTTAGGAATAAACGTGTTTATTTTCCCAATAAATTTACTTTGTTTTATATGAAATTGGGCATTAAAAGAT
The DNA here is from genome assembly GCA_963966155.1 of Clivina fossor. Classification (NCBI taxonomy): domain Eukaryota; kingdom Metazoa; phylum Arthropoda; class Insecta; order Coleoptera; family Carabidae; genus Clivina; species Clivina fossor. The sequence goes on from OZ014560.1 coordinate 15,204,197, forward strand.
GGAATTAATAATTTATTAAGGTAAATAACATTTATATTTACTAAATTGTAAATATTAATATTGTTAAATTTACTAAGTTTAATCATAAAAATTAGAAATTATAAATAATATTATTATAATTATATAGGTCATTAATTTTGAAACACACAGATATTAAATAATTTTTCACATAGGTATTTATTTTCATTAATTTGTGTTATTCTTATTACCTATTTATGATTTATATATATATATATATATATATATATATATATATATATATATATATGTAGTAATTTAATTAATTTAGTTGTTCGAACTTGTTCGCAGCTATTACAATCGGCTAGTCAGGTAGAATTTGGTAAATTTTTGTTCAGTTACGAACATTTATCGTTTCGGGATGGTGCGCTGTTCAATGCTCGCTTGTAAGCATCTAGTTTGTAATTAATATATGTAATTTTTTTAATTGAACGCGTGTGTAATATTTGCAAGATACATTTGCAACTTTTAATGTGTTTATGTTTATTTGTGCGTGATTGTAAAGTGATTTAAAGCAGCATATCAGCAAGAATATTGCAGGATCTAATTGCACCGTAGATTTTCAGATATGTATTTCTTGGTATGATAATATTGATTATTGATAATAGTGATTTTACATTTTTGTATTTTGGTTTCAAATATTATTCAAATGCATATATATAAGGCTTATAATAATATATTTTTCTTTTGAAAAGTATTTTGGCAGTAAAAATATAACAAACAAAAACGAACAAGTTTTTAAATAATATAAATCATCAATTGCTGAATGTTGAAAAACTGCCATATTTTATCATATATAGTATATATACAAAACTACTAGCAGATACAGTTATTTATAATTTTTTACGTTAAAAACAACTAAATATTCTTTAAGTGTAAATCTCCCAATATTTATTTATTTTAATTGTCTCTTTGTGATAGAACAGAGTAAATATATTTTCTTATTAAATTTGCTTTTGAAGCAGCTACTTTTTAATATATTTTGGTGTGTATGAAATCGGATCTAAATATTTTAGGCTCAATATTTCCAAATATTGAAATAAATTTAATCTTTGAATATATATATAATTATTTTTTCTGGTACAATTATCTAATATTTAAAAATGCACTGTAAAAGCCAACTATATTTATCAGCGGTATAGTTTCTAGGATTTTATACTATAGTTTATCCATCAATTGTAAAAGCAACTCTAAATCTTACAAAAAATTTTCTATATAATATCATGTTTAGTACAATTTGTATTTCGCCTAAAACATATCATCCTCTATTCGCGAATTGTCCTAAATTATAGACTAAGTGGGGGACGAAAGGCGTAGTCCCCAGTAGTGATTTGTACCAGGCAGTATGCAAAGCAAGTTTTTCTGTCGCTGTGCGTACATATTTCGTTGGGAGCAAAAATTTATTCATTTTATGCGCGCGGTAAATTTTACCAGCCACTGCAGTCAGACAGCACGAAATTTGTGTCAGCCGCGTTAAGTGACGCTTCATAATCAACAGATTGATGATTGGGTGGGCTGGCACGAACCCGACATTGAGGTTGTTTTCTATCAGCGGTACCAGGCTTGTTGTTTGTTGTTTGTAACGAAATTTTACAGTGGGTAATTTGTTTCCGGTCGTTCTCTATTCCGATATTTTTCATTTATTTTTCGGTAATTACTTTATCAGAATTCTGTCACCTATTTGAATAAGAATGAGGTGGTTTTTTAAATTTTCGGTTTTTAAACGTTTATTTGGTTATTAATAATTACTTTTTTTTTAAGAAAATATTTAGATTAATTTAGAATGTTATATTTACATAAAATGATAGTTGATTGCATGAGTTAATAATTACTAATGATTGGTGAAATAAATTTTGCAAATGCATACGTACAGTCTTTATCAATTATTATATAAATGTTTTTGTAATAATGAAGTTTGTTTCATTAATAATAGTATAGTTTTGATGCATAATAATTATCACGCGTTTTTTAAACAATATTTATTATGAAAATAATATTTTTAAATGATTATTCTGGAGTGTAGTCACCATATGACGAATAAGAATATGATTTTTATAACCTGAAAATAAAATAATGTTTTTTATTAAAAAAAGTAAATAAAACAGCAATTTTTATTAATAAATAATCCGCCTACAAAAACGCCTGATAATTATGCATTTTTTTGCAACAATATAATAGAAATTTTTTTTTGATGTGAAGTGATAAATATTTTAAAATACTCTTAATTTTACAAGTTTTCAATGAACATCACGGTATCTTAGCAACGCTGTTAATTTACGAATTATCTATTTTACAAACGCATTTTAAAAAGTTGTGATTTATTATTACAAATATTATTTAACAGAAGTAGTAAAATTTTTAATAATTTTTCAACAATTCCTGGTTTGTTGATAGTTGCATTGCATTTTTTGTAGTACGCAACTATAAACTATAAATTATATAAAATTATTTGGATGACTTTTTATAATACTTTTTTTTTGTAATAATAATTAAAAAATTTTTGTTTATTTTCTAAGTCAATAACAGTAAATAAAAAAAGATTACTATATAAACAATGACACTTTATAATTTTTATTTCTTATTTATTTTAAAAATCTATAATATATAAATTTGAACATATGTAGTTTTATTTAAAGATAATAATAATGTTATATTGACTAGTATTTGCAATTATAATTTCCATTTTCATTTCCAACTAGAACTTCCAACTAATATCTAGTAGTTTCTAACCGAATTAAACTTAAGTCTAAATAATAAACGAAACAAAACCCGGACAAATAACTTCATCTGGCAAGTGTGATAATTCCATAATTAGAAGAGGACATTAGAAGCGACAGTTGTCGGGTTGGAAAATACGCGCATTTCCAGCAAAAGGTTATCACTTCCTAATTCATAACGATTTCGGGTAGGAACCATGGTCGCGCGCCCGTCTTGATGCGTTTTATATTCAAATGAAACGCTATGTTGCGCTACCATCTTGCTACGTATGGGTTGTCTGTATGCGGGAGCAGTTACCCGTTTGCTCCATTAAATCTTCCCGGATTTAGGCAATATTTTATTTACACGAAAACGCGTTCAAATATCCTTTCTGCGTTGCGTTGCGTAACGTCTTCGAGAAAAAATATCGTCACACTTTCTTTACTGCAAGGCTTATGCCCCGGAAAAAATCCTACGCATTTGCAAATGTTCGTGTATTACGAGTTTTTAGCATAAAGACGAAATTGTAATTTTTGTCAATTTATTAGATTTGAAAAAAAGGAGATTACAAAATATATTTGAAGTACAATTTTGCCGAGGGGGAATTCACTTTCTCAAATGATGTACACCAGATTTTAAAGTATTTTATTAAGATTTTAAAGAATTTTAATTAATTTTTACACCAGATTGTACAAGTGGTTTTTGTTTTTGAATTTTATTTATATTCGAGTAATGGAGTCTTTGCATATTTTTTAAAAAAAATTTAATCAAAAAAATTGTAAATATATGTTTCAAAACAAAATTATTTATAATAAATAAGAAAATAAAATGTGAAGTTGAGTGTTACGTGAGCATTGAAGGAAAATTTATTTTGTAAAATATTTAATAATGGAAAAATGGATTTATCTAGCAGAACTAGAAGTAAATAATTATATATTAAAAATATAAAATAATTAATAATATATTGTCTCTTTTTTCTGAAATAATAATAGAAATTATTATTGCTTAATGAACATGTTATGATAGCTATATTTCACGAGGACGCGTTTATAACACGAGCCGTAGGCGAGAGCTATAAATTATTTTAGTGAGTTATAGTCATAATATTTGACTATATTTAACACTAGTTGCCTAGTTAACTCATAAATTAACAATAGTTAAGTTTTTTAAAGCAATAGTTTAATCATTTAGCTAACCACTGATTAACTTAATAAGGTTTTTTGCAAATGGTCCTAAGACATGCAAACAACAAAATAATTGGACTATAAAACTTTACTTCTTGCAAATAAACCGAAAAATTTTCTTCTATCTTCTGACTGTGATCACAGTTTACAAGCTTTTCTAACTGAGTGTAAGTAATAAATTTCCGAAATGAAAGTCGTATAAAACGTAATTTTATTAGCTAAGTTTGAATGCTAATTACTATGCATTACTGCAGCCAAATTTGCGGGCTTCATTAATGAATTAAGGATCTTTTATAATTATTTGTATAATTAAGTATAAAGTCCTCCGTTGTTAGATTAACAGTAATATATGACGCAAAATTACAAATTACAACAATGTGGTAAATGTATTTAAATGTTTGCGCATGTCCAATATATGTTACGTCTATTTATACTAACTAATGTTGGTATATTGTTGACAAGTTTAAATTATTATGACATTATTACCAAATAAATTGGCAGACATTGTATCATAATTGTACCGTTTGTAAATTCTCGAAGGATAACAACATAAAACTGGCAAAAATAATTTGTTATTAAATATTTTTTTTTATGTTATAAGATTGTTAATAAACAAATTTATATAATTTCAGAAATTATATTTCATTGAAATATTGATATATGAAATCATTAATTTTGTGCTCACAAACATCAAATTATATATTTCCAAGTAACAAAATACGTAATATCAGTAAACAGGAATATATTTTCATTTCATGAAGACCTAAATTAACTCAAAAACAAAATTATGTAGGAAAACAGAAATCATAAACAACCTCAAATGACGAAAATTGAATGGTACCGTTGATTGTAATGTTTGTTTTTTACTTTTTCACTCGGTTATACGAAGACGCGAACGAAACGAACGGGGCCTCGTTGTCTTACCGGTTCGCACCGAAACGGCAAACGGGAGCGGAAACGACATTCAATTAGTTCTCTTTATGAAGTCGAACAAATTACAATGATTTCTTCATCAAGTTAAATAAATTGCAATAAAAAGGAACGGAAGCACTTGGACCTCTTTCTGTGCACGTGCCCTCAATTTTGTTAATTGCTTTCTTTTTTTCCTGTTACGGTCCTGATTGACACTTTATATTCAATGTAATTAATAAAGCCGATGAAATGCAGGCACGTATATACTCTGATTCGAATCGAAATAAAATCAAAAACATGGAAACATTTATAATTGCACTTTTTACACGTTTTGTGATGCGTTTTTGTTTTGGTTGTTTGCTTTGTGTTGTTGTTTTTGTTTTTTAATTGTTTTTATTTGTTTGCGTTTAATTTGTTTGTAAATAAATTTTTGTAATCGAGATTTATTAAATTTTTTTTTTTTTCGTAATTAGATGAATTAAAATTTAAAAATGTTACGATGAAAAATGGGAATATTTTATAGTTGAATAATTTTAAATATATTTGATACTATATGCTGTTTTAAAATTGTATTAAATTGTAAGCGTAATATATTTCAAATGTTTGATTAAAAGAATATATCATAATCTTAATGTAGCCCATAGTGTAGAAATATAATAAATATATTTTCATTACAGAACTAACCACAGTTTCTATTACAATTTAATTCCGATTTATGACATAATGTGAAAATGTTTTCCATATATAGGTACACTAACAAAATAACATATTAAAATTTAAACCACTCTAACTCAAAATTTGGAAAAATAAAGTAATATGCACATCAATTCAGCCACGTTGCTAACAAAATTAATCAACACTATTGGTAAACACAAAATAAAAACATTACTAAAAAATAACAGTTGCTACATTTGTTTGGTTGTAGTTGCTAGCAACGTTACTAAAACTAATTAAGTTGAATTAAGTTGATTGACAATATACGTCTACGTGAACGTCCGATAAGTAGATGAGTTTAGTAAAAATAAAAGAGTATGTGTGAAAGGTATTATGTATGTAGATGAAGTAAAAGTTGCTTTCCGGGATGAAACTAATTTCTGTTCGAATAGCAAGAGTTTGTGCCATATCCTTATGGATACATGGCGTCTATATTTATTTATGATTTAAAAAAAATGTACAGTATTCATACATATTTATAATGGAATAGGTTCAATAATTTTAACTTATACATTTGGTAAGAAATTGGTTAGATCAGTTGGTTAAAATATCCGTTCGATTTGCAACTGGTTCTAGATTTGAATCCCAGTGGAGTTGAATTTACTTTCTGTTATAAAAATATAAGAGATTTAACAAACTAACATATTTATTTACATTTTAAAAGTAATATAATCTGTCACTAACGCCCGTAGCAACATTGTAACAAAAATATTATATCATCGCGTACAAACATACGAAGTAGTTGAAAATTCTTGTTGAACTAGTTAAACAATAATAAACCGTTTTAATGCTCATCGTGTTTCCAACAATAATTTTCATCTTTATCTTCGTCTATACATACACACAGTCATAATTACTCGACTGCACATAGACAATATTCTCTCTCGCTCACTTCATATTACTTCATTCATATTCATAGTCTTTAAGCATGCAAATTTCAGCAGAAATGTCACAGATATTCGTACAGCCTCGTAAACAAGGGCGGCTACGACATAAACAACCGACAACATCAACAATTGAACATCGCTTTTCCTGATTGTTATTCGGTTATCAGCATTTGCTCGCAAATATTTTCGAACTAACCGCAAATAATGATTCACTACGATTATATTGGTTCTGTACATTGTGATTTATAAAGTGTTTGTCAAATTTCACGAGTTGGTACTATATATATTAAAATATTTATTATTAACATAGTAACAAATCTTTCAGAATTTATTATATTAATATAAAAAGGCTTTACGATTTAGTTTTGTATTAATTTTAATTAAAAATTGACGTTTCGATATCATTTGTATCATTTTTTTCTGATGATGATATATACTTCGAGTAAGTCGAAACATCGATTTTTAATTAAAATTAATACAGAACTAATGTCGATATTCTGGTTATTAAATTTAGCTTAAATCTTTAAATTTAAAGAAATTTAAGTAAATTTCAATTCTGGTCACAACTTTAGTTTAAATCTTTAGTTTAAAGTCTTTTAAATTTAACTGGATATGTGAGGTGCTTTAACATTTAAATTTGAGGTTTTCTAAAAACTTTTTATTTTAATATTTATCATTATTTATCTTGTTTTTAATTCTAGAAATAATTTTTTTACACCTAATTGATAGTTGGTTCACATATCGATTAATATTGATGGTATCGATAGAAGAATTCTATATACTTGAACAAGAAACATTCTGTAACACTACAGGTTTTATAGATGTGATCTGAATAGATTCATAAGTCACTAATAAATTTTTCTCTTTTACTAGTAAGTAACCCAAATAAATAGTTGATGTAAGTTTTTGTACTTGATTTCAAATTTTATTGCTTTGGGAACTTCAAATCATTTTTATTACTTCATAGAAAATTAATTACTTCATGTTATTAATAATAGTATAAACAATGACCAATATAGAAATCAACTATTAATTTTTTCATAAAAATGTTAATTAAAATTATTCATTTAGTTTTAAAAATAATAGTTTCAAAGCATTTCTGTTAAAACCAGCTTACAAAAATATGATTGATCAAAAGGTGTTAAGTAATAATTCAAAAACTTACTGGTGTGAGTAGTGAATGGCATTATTTATTAAGAAATATTTATATAGTGAATGTATTATTTAACAGGAACAGAAATAAATCTATTTTTATTTACACAGTTCGTACACAGTTGGCTGTGAAATAAGCTAAACAACTAACATAACAACTATAATAATTGAAAGTCGCTTCTTTGATTGTCACTTGGTTTACGAGAATTTGGTTGAAAGATCATTTGGATTCGTATAGAAGAATTGATGCCGGAACAGGAAGTTGTTGCAAATGGCGAGGAGAAAGAGGGAGAAATGTTGAAGATTTTTTGCTCACATTACCGATTGCGAATAAAGAAATTGTGAAACGGTTTAATTTGTTTAGGTTAGGTTTGCTTGCCCGCATCTTTTCTTGCTTCGAATAATCTTTGTTTCCAAGCGGATTTTCGAAGATGTATGCGTTGACTGAGAGAAACGGAATTTCGGTTAATGGGTTTTAATAGAAAAAGAGAAATACTGTGTACAAAATTTGGCAATTGGCGTTTGTTTTTTTTTAATTTAAATTGTTTGTTATAAAGTTAAGTAATATTTCAATTTTTGTTACTCCTATTTTTTTTTTTCAAACCCCGGCAGGGCCAATGCATTTTTCTTTAATTTAAAAAAAATTGTCTAATGTTTAATTAGATAAATAAATATAAAATTAATGGTGTTTAATGCAAAAATAAAAAATAGAAACATACATATTTATATTTTATAAATTGATATTTGGATTTTGAACATTTTATATAAATATGTGGATGTATACATTACATTAAATAAATATCATTTTCTGTTCATTTCAAATAATGTATATTTTGTTGAGGTATATTGTCTATAGCTCAGGGTAAGAAAAAACAAGAAAATAAATATCCACTATAGTTTCTATTGAATTTAAGTTTCAATTTTATTTGAATAAAAACTTTGGTTTTAAGTGGCATTGATACTTGATTAAAAATGAATTTGAATCGTATCTAAAATGATTAAACAATGTTATAATAAATACAACGTATAACAAATACAGTAATAAAATTACACAAATAGGTACTTATAATATAGTCAATAGGAAAACTGATACAATTTGATTAAATAATGAGTAGTTTATTACCAATGGAAAATCAATTTGATGCCTATCTAGTTACAACAAAATTAATGTTCTCATTGCATATTGCATGCTGTGATTAGATTTCATTTTGAAATTGTTGAAATTACCAGAAATATTTATCGGCATATTATACAGTTACTTAATTGATTTCATGTTTTTAATAATCGTTCGTTTGACTAAAAGCTTATTAAAAACTATTTTAGTTCAAAGCTAATATTTACCAAATTACTTACAACATAAATGTACAATTTTTATTTTAATAAATTTATATTATGTTTTCACAAGCTACGAGGTAATAATGTTTAGAATCAGTAACATACTATTAAAACATAATACTAAGTTCGCAATCTAAATGAGGTTTAAGTATTTTTATTCAACTTTAATAACCAGGACATGTAACCGAAAAAGAATATTGGTTACCGGTTAACCAGTATCGAGAACTATATTTTAATATCGGTTTTCATTCTATAACCAGTTATTATGTGTTCTAAACCGATTTTAATCAGTTAATTTTGTAAATAAATTTACAACGTTCAACTCTATAGTGGATTTATTATGTATATAGTAAATGATAAATATTTTAAAATAAAAAGACTTTAGATTAAGTTAAATTTTAATTACAAATCGACGTTTTGTTGTACTCTACGTACATTAGCATCATCAGGAAAAATTATACAAATGACATTTACAGTAAATAAACAGAACATAGAAACAAGTTACTAGGTAACTTGGTTTTTTATTAAACTAAGTTAAATTTTATGTAAAACAGTGTTTTTATACTGATTGATGATATATATTTTTTTTAATTTATACAGGTTTTCATCTTAAAGTCCTTTTATTTTAATATAATGAGTTCTGAAAGATTTTTTACTATATAAATATTTTATTAATATTAAATGAAAAACATTTTAATTTATAGTAAATAGATTATAAAATGTACTTTTTTTAATTTAGAGATAAAAATTCAATTCGGTTTATCTGCTTTAAAATTGTTTAATATGAATGTATGTAGACGTAATTTTTGGTAACTAATATGGTGATATTCTGACCAGCGATGGAAGGTATCAGCGTGTTTTGTTTCTTTCTGTCGAATGAAAAATTACATTTACTAGAAAAAGACAAAATATTATGTTACGCTACATCGTTGTTCAGAATACCAGTAAAAATTTGAAATTTTTACTTTTACCAAAAAAATATACCGTTATATAAAATAATTTCGTATTTCGGTTTTGTGTCCAAAAAACCGGTATAATTATTTTCGGTTAAACGTTACTAGTTTTTAAGAAATTTAAAATATCGGTTAAGGTAACAATTAACCTTTTCAAAATATTGGTTAACCGGTTTTTTTTAACCAGCTTCATGTCTTGTTGAAAACATATACCTACAAAATGAAATCGCGTACGAGAGTCTACATCCAATCTCGGCGAAGCACCTAATATCCCAACAAAGAAACCAGTTTTTTGGTGAGTGAAAAAAAAATGATAGTGCGAAACCGTGAAGATGTAGCTATGCGGGTCGTAGCTTGAACCACCCACACACACACACTATCGGAAATAGACGTCCGGTTTCAATAAAAAACCAAATTGATAGACGAACAAAGACAGACCGCCAAACATGCCCATGAACTAAACAAAGATATGCGGTTTAAGATTTACGAGCTTGTCAACACATACCGATCGACCTGCCATTAAAATCCGGGGCACAGGGTGTGTTTTTATCCTTCTTCCGGTGGTTGGTCCATTGGATCGGGTTCCAGGGTTTCCGGTCTATGGAAGCGATTGACTAATTTTTTTTAATCGTCCGCCATTATGGAAGCCAACCTGCCGAATCTCTGATCCAATTGATTAATGTTCATTAGATGGTTTGGAATCGAGACAGGCTTTGGCTTAAACTTGATTTTCTACCGAAGCCATTTACTTTTCAATTTTTCCTTTCTTTTCGAAACTATAATTGTTTATGTTTTGTTACACTAATTGATTTTTAATGATTATTTTAGGAAAAACTAGTTGGCTATTTTTTTTCTTCTTATTTTGAGAAGTATAATTGTGTTCTGTAATAAGTATTTTCGATTCTAGTGTTTACGATTCACTGATTTGTGGCTAGAATTGTAAAATAAAATTATTAGATATAAAAAAAAAGTTTTATTTAAACATATATCAGTGTTCTATTATTTGAAATATTTATGTGTCAAAATTGTTATTATTTTCATTTCAAATATTTTAGATAAAGTGACTATTCTGTTCGAATGGTTATTTTGTTTACTTATTTCTAACAGTGAATGTACTAACCATACAATAAATATAAACTAATAGTATTTGGAACAGTGAAATGCGAAACATTATTTATTCTCGAGTATGCAAACTGTGAAATATTGATCAATATCATGAGCAATTAGTAGAATAAACCGCAATGATTAAGTATAACTATTTGATTTGCTAAACTAACAAGGGTTGTTTTTTTTCTGTGTTCCGTTCAGAATTGTGTTTGTTTTATTAAATATTTGTGTTTCGTGGCATTTAATTCAATGACGTACTTACATATAAATGGAGTACTTTTTATGCAGATGTCAAGTAAATATTCAATAATATGGGCCCCTATACTCACCTCACTTTAAAAATAATTTTTGTCAAAATTACTTTTGATTTTTATTTAAAATTATTTATTAAGCAATTTTAATTAGTTTTATTTGAATTTTATAATATTAGATATAATAAAATATATCAAAAATAGAAATACTATTCATATTTGATAAGAGGTAGAAGTACAATTTTTTTTTTGAAGTGAAAAATAAAAGCACTTTTTCATAAACAGAAGAGGGGGGAATATGGGCCATAGTATTTATTTATATATTTGTATAGTGTAATTTTTAAAGTACATATTTTAATTAACAATATCTAGAATTTTGAAATACTTAAAATGTTTTTTTTTTCAAACAATTTGGAACATTAACTGATCATTTTGTTTTATATTATGGATGATTTTTAAAAATTAACAATTTCTGGTAACTTTCTTTACAATATATGTATATATATTTATTTACGAAGGATTTAAAATTATTTATAGGGATTATAACACTATTTTTCTAACACTATATAATACTTAATTGTTTATTTTGAAATATAATTCTCATTGGAATATATTTACTAACACAAAAAAATTGCTATTTCAAACAAGTATGGTACGACAAAAGTTGTAAAATTTACGATAAAATTGGTATTTCAAATAACACGTGTAGCATAACAAAAATGATATTTCAAACTATAAAAATGAAACATTTCACAGGAAAGTCAGTATGTCGAACGATAAATATAGTAGGACAAATTAATAAATTATAAATTTTTAAATTTGATTAAAAAATGTGAAACACTTGAATATTTTAGACTTATCGCTAGGTAGATTGTGTTAAAAGGTTAATCTTTATTTGTTTTGAGATTAATACCTCTGAAGATCTCGGAGCACATAAATTGCACACCACTGTCATAAAACCTAAATTTGAATAACGAAATTGCACACCGGTCAACCGTCGGTTTATTAGGGTGTTGACCTTTTACGCAGGTAGTTTTTACAGTGAGCTCGTTTATTCTATAGCATATCTTTACGTCGGTCATCCCGCCACTGTTGGCTTAGGTTAGGTTAGGTTATAGGTTTTAGGAAAATTTGCGTGAAAAGATTCGCAGGCGTTTGTGGTACGTTCTAGAGACGAACTATTTTCGATTCTACCTGATTTTAGTTTGAAATCTTAATCCCTTAATCTCTTTGCAATTTCGCTATGCAAAATTTCGGTAAGAGATTAAAACCCAATACCCGTGTGCAATTTATATGTACCCGTAGATCTTGGTTACGGTTATTGCTATAGATAGATAGGGTTAATAGGTTAGTCTTTGTTTTTTTGCTATTAAATCGTCGTTCATTTGTTGTCTTCGGGAAAAAATATTTGGTTTGCATTTGCGTTTTTTGCAGAAAAAACATTTGCCGTGAATTTTACCAATTTCATTGTGAATAATACTAATCTATCGTGCGAAAAAAAAACACCCATTTCCATTGTACAATAAAATTATCTTGTAATCAATGAATCAGCCTGATTCATATTTGAACATTAATGATAATTATTATTTTAAAATTGCAATCAAATAAAAATAACTGTAATTATCGATACGAATTTTAACGTGCCAGTTAATAACTCCACCACCTCATCCTATCCGAACAATGTGTCAACAATTTAACAATATGGCGCCTGGCCGTAAAACCGCTTCGGATCGTTTATTTAAATTGCAGCAACAGACAGGAGCACCCGCCAACCAAAACAGCACTCATGTAAATATGTGTGCGGTGCCCATCGGTGTTTTGGGCGTCCTCCATACCCACTTATCCGTCGATACACTCATTGCGCCCCAAATCCACCCTCGGCCCGGTTGCTCTGTGTGTATGTGTGGTAACGCGTGTTTAATTCGATGTCAGTTGGTCGCACCCCGCGGTTACCATGAAAATAAATGCCTAACGCGCGCACACACACACACAGCTAAAATCACGCATTCAATATCCAGTCGATTCATTGATGCTGCAAACTGCAATAGTTTGTGCATTTTGTAGAGATTTGAATGTAGAGTTTGTCTGGGCACTGTGTTTTAGTTATTTTTCAGCTTAAAGTAGTGAAGAACAATGTATTTATTGTAGTATTTTACATAAAACACAAAAGTGAAGTATTTTGTTTTTTGAAAAAATATTTAAGTTTCTAAAACCTAGTTAGTGATTAAATATGTGTAAATAATATAGTATGGGTCAATAGTTTAACGACATCTCTAAAGGATGGTTAGGGGTACAAGTATATATACTAGATTACGAAGCAGAAACTGTCATTCAGTTACCCAGCACTGAGGATGTCATTTATGATGAGGATAGGTCGACCACGGTATACCAGCTCAGAAAATTCTATAATTTTAATGAATACCAGCCGTGAAAGCATATAGATTACTAGTATGGCTAATAATAAAAAAGATAATAGATATTTGGAAAATATTGTCGCGTTATGAAAGAATTAAAAAAATTATATTTTCACAATAAATAAAAAAAAAATTTAAAGCAAATATTTGTGTTTAAAATCCATAAATATGATAAAAATATAAAATTTTTTATTTTACATAAAAAGTCTTTATTACCGTGATTTTCGAATTATGAGTAAATGACGGAACTAAAAACCAAGTTTACATTAGTAGAGTTAGTAGTTGAGTATACTAGTATATTTTTTCCTCATATCAAGCTATTCTACTAGTTTTGGTAGAGTAAACATTTACACAAAGCTAGTAGTTTGGTAGGGAAGAGTTCAGTTTAAAAATCGTTCAGTTTGAACAATATAACAATAAAAAAATGTTGTCATATGTTTTGCACCTGACAACTCTACTGTAATACTGTTTACACTGCTAGTGTTGGTAGAGTAGAGTAAATATGGTGGTGGGAAATTGACGAGTATTTTACATGTGCTATTCACTATACTCTACCCGTTACTATATTTAGTACTGGTTTTTCACTATCCCAAAGTGTTTACATTGTGCTTTACTACTAACTACCACTGTAAACTAGGTTTCATTTTCAATACATTTGTAAAATTGTTTGAACATTAATCTTACGAGTATTTTTACTGAACTGTTCCTACTGATCCTACAAAACTCTAAATAGTGACCCTACTTCCTTAATCTCTTCCAGTATGCATTCGCATGGCAAAGAGACGATGCATTCCCGCTTTTGTCATTTAATAAAATAAAATTATTCGGTCCATAAATGGCGGACAACTAAAAGAAAACTAACAAGATTTGGAATCGTGACGTACATGTTTAAATAGGAAAATGTGTGTTTTGCTTCCACGCTCGCGACTACAAATGTAATTTTAGCGAAAAGGGCGCCGCGCTGAACCACACTACTATATGCGTGCTTGCTTGGAATGCTGCAAGAATTTTTATTGTTGTTGTTGGTTGGGTGCTGTGGCCATGTTCTTTTGTTGCTGCTGTTGTTCAGTTGTTTTTTTTACTAGTAGTAGAAATAGTGAATTGTTTGAGTAGGCTGTTTGAATTCTAATGTAATTAAATTGAATGTAGTTTCAATTTGCTTGCCTTTTACGACCAGTGTTGATTTTCTTGCAAATTATAGTTTTCTTTCTTCTTGTTTTTTCCTTTGTTTGTTTTTTTTTTCGGTTTAGTATTAGAAGTTAGGTCAAGTTTTTTGTTTTACTGCTTAAGTTTTAGAGGTCAATTCTATCTATTCAGTTCAGTACAAACATTTCTACATAAATTTGTTATGTGAGTATTCACATTGAATGAATATGATAATATGAATACTCTAATAAAAAATGCATATATTTAAAATATATTTATGTCATTTTAATTATTTTTTTTAAATGATGATATACGTTTAGTATATCGAATTTTACGTAGTTTTTGTTATAGTACAATGCGAATTATATAAATTTCTAGAAATTTTATTCTCTCAATGAAAAATGGCTTCAGTAGAATTTAAAAATAACAAAAGTATTTGTCATTAATATACAAAAATGTAATATACTCCAGTTTTAAAAGAATAGTAATGAAAAAAGCGAATTCAAAAATAAAATTCAAATCATACAGCAGAAAAATGCTGACACGAGTACCGAAAAAAAAAACAAAAAATTAGCACGTGCGTAATATTTCATCGCATTTTTGTTCACAAAATTATCTTTAGTAGTTCACTTTGGTAATATGGGTGGCAGGGTAACGCAAAAATATTTCAAGCTTATAGCCATCCATTTACACATGACAGATTTTGAATTGGCTCATTTTTCCCGCGCCTTGTCGTTGTATATTTTCCATGCAAAAGCGTTTTTATTCTTTTCACATAAATCAGAGATCAGTTTTTCTTTTGTTTTCGTCATACACACGTTTTTCAATACTGAAACTGTGTCCGCTCAGTTTTTTCATGGGTATTACAACTTTATAGGATTATTAAAAATTCATTGTGTGCATTTTTTTGTTTTTCAAATATTTATTATAAAGAAACAATGGTTTTAATAGTACTATTATTGTTAGAAGTATTTCAAATATCAGAATAGTATTTAGAATAGTAGTTAGTAGCAAATAGTAATATATTATAAAGAAAATAATTACAAAATACGATTCAAGACAAATTACATTACGATATGCAAAAGAATTAGAACATTTATACATTTTCCATCTATTTAAGAAAACTGGAGCATAAAATTTATAAATTTTTAATTAAAGGAAGCCAAATTTTATTTAAATCATTTCTTTCACAGTGATTTATGTTGAAATTTATAAATTTTATGATGTAGTTACTTATTTTATTACCTATTAATTTATTTCAATTATTTTTCCTGATAAAGACGGACGTTGAGTTCGTCAAAACGTCGATTATTAATAAATATTAATACAGAACTATAACTTAAAGCCGTTTTATTTTAATATACTGAGTATTTTAAATATCAGAATAGTATTTTTGGTATGTATAGTAATTTAGTTAGTATAGCAAATAGTAATATATTATAAAGAAAATAAATACAAAATACGATTCAAGACAAATTACATTACAATATGTAAAAGAATCAAAACATTTATACATTACCATCTTTTTAAGAAAACTGTAGCATAAAATCGTTCTCTAGATATATTTTCCTGCAGATCTATAAATTTTGCAGCAATGTTGACGTAGGAAAAATGATGTCGTTTTAACAATGGCGTATCGGACAAGTACGATATTGTCCGAAACGATGTACCATGTACAATATTATATATAAATACAGTTTAACAATAGCTGGACGATAAACGTTTGTATCTATATAAATATATGTGTGTATGCGTACCTTTGTAAAAATGCCGGAGACGTTCGGACATAAACTCGAAATAAACAGACGCTCCACGCCGAGGCGTCGTGACGCCTCCGTCTTTGGGGGTGTGCATCTTTGCTTTAGCAGGATACACGAGATAAAATTTGCAGCAACGTCATTGGTTTGCCTGCAACAATACAACGATAAGTTTTTATTATTATTAAACGTAATGGTTGATGTTTTTTTTTTTCAGGATTGTGCTGTTATTTGGTGTTTTTCTTTATGTCGGCTGTTCTTGTTTGTTTTGTTTGTTTTGTTTACAGGGGGAGGGGGAATATAAAAATGCGTTATCAAGGAGTAAGCAGAAAGGTATCAAATAAACGTAAAAAAAAGTTACTTTGTATAACGTAATAAAAACGAGATGTAATTATATATAATTTTGTAATGATGGGTAATTTGTGTAGGTGAAGGTTATTTTAATTAGCTTAAATGGTTCTAAGGACGCTGGGATAACTGCGACACAGAATTTTTGATTTGTTTTGAACGACGTTTTTTAATATTTTACTTATTATATATTAAGTTTATTAATCTGTTGTTATATCGTATTTCCAATTTAATTTAAATTTTTTAATTTTTAATTTCACTAAAATATTGTGACACAAATATATCTTTACAGTGATAAAGTATTTTAGTTATATTTTCCATAAATATTATATATTATAATTACGTTTCTTCATTGGAACTAAAAGAAAATAAAACTGGTAGTAAATTGTTGAAATAACATTTCTTTTTAAGGTTATTCAGTAGAAGAAAAAATATTTGTAAAGTAAATTTATTTATTAATATAGTAAAAAATAAAATAAAATTGCTTTAGGTTATAGTTCTGTATTAATATTTATTAATAATCGACGTTTCGACGAATTCAATGTCCTTTTTCGTCAAGTAAAAGATACAAATGATATTTATAGTAAATAAACAGAACATAGAAATAAGTTACTAGGTAACAAAATAACTAACTAGATCATAAAATTTACAAATTTTTAATTTTAGGAAACTAAATTTTATTTAAATCAGTGTCTTCACAGTGATTTATGATAAAATTTATAAATTTTACGATGTAGTTACTTATTTTATTATCTGGTATTTACTATAAAGTATCATTTGATGACGACAAACCTTGAGTTCGTCGAAACGTCGATTATTAATAAATATTAATACAGAATTATAAACTGAAGCCGTTTTATTTTAAATTTATTTATTGTTTATAAAACCGAGTCTAAACGAAATAATTTTGATGTAATTAAATATTTTCAAACAAAAATATTTCAAGAATGTGCTTAAATCATTAGAAACCTAATTTTAATTAGTCCACAAACAATTTCGTTGGGAAATCACTGACAATTAACATTCAGCAATAAAAGACAAATTAAGTGCGAACCCTTTAAGTACATCCCATCTAATATTGTACAGACTATAGAGTCGAAATTTAGACAATCATCACAAACATTTTGCGTCCTTATTTCAACTCACAATCGGTTGGATGGCAGTAATGCAGTCAGCAGTCAAGAGAAGCCCTAGTCTTGATTATTTAGGAAAATAGTTAAGTCTATAGAAGATAATTTGCTCAGCTAATTGTGTCGCTAAATATGAACGCTACTGTTTGAGATGATACTGCTATTAATCCTGGTGAAATTCGGTTAGAGGAACGTGTGTTAAGTTGCTGTTTGTTTACTTAGCGATTTTCATTTGTTAAGTGGATTATCGTGCGGGTATAATTTACTGAAATATATATTGTTATATGTTATATATCATAGATGGTTTCTTAAATACAGAAAAATCTTAGTAGTACGGTTAATTTGTGCCAAAAAAGATATGATACTTTTGCGGTAAATAAATGAAACATAAAATAAAACGACTTTAGGTTTAAGTTTTGTATTAATATTTATTAATTAGTAGTTGGAGTGGTATGTTTGAAAGTGCTTTGCGTGAGTGAAAGTTTTCAAGTAGTAGGAACAGAAGAGCATGTATGATGAATATGGATGAAGCTAAAGTTACTTAATTTATCGATGAATGCCTCCATTTTTTATATTGGAAAATTTAGAATGTAAATTTTGAAAAATAGAATAACCAATATATACTTGTTATATTTTTTATATTTTTATTGTATATTTATTTATAGTTGGCGATTAATTTCGGCTAAAAGCCATTTTCAATGCCTCCTGAAATAATACAAATTATGTTTACATTTAATTGTTGTTTTATAAATATAAAATAAAAATATAACAAGTATATATTGGTTATTCTATTTTTCTAAATTTACATTCTAAAGTTACTTGTCTGAATAGGGATGTTTGGAGAAGGCTGGTTTCGGGATAGTGGAAAGAGTATGTGCCACATTTTTTGGGTACATGGCGTTATTGTGTATGTATGTATGTAATTATCGATGTTTTGATGAAGTCAACGCCCGCCTTTATGAAGAAAACTTATACAAATGACATTTGCTTCTGTTTTCCTGATGAAGACACACGTTAAGTTTGTCGAAACGTCGATTATTAATAAATATTAATACAGACCTTAAACCTAAAGCCGTTCTATTTTATATAATGAGTTCTGAAAGATTTTTTACTATAATTTTAATATAAAATAAAACAGAACATACATACATACATACACAATCACGCCATGTACCCAAAAGGGTGTGGCACAAACTCTTTTCATCATCCCGAAATCAATCGCCTCCAAACATTCCTATCCAAACAAGCAATTTTCGCTTTATTCACATTAATAATTCCTCTCATACATGCTCTTTTATTTTTACTTCATCTTTTTAACCAAACGTTCATTACACATTCGCTCAACATGTCTGAACCATCTTAACTGACTAACACCAACTTTTGCTACAAAATTTTTTTCAATTTCACACTCATCATACATACACTAATCTATTTCGTAAACAGAATTTTAACTTAAATATTTCAATTGCATTAATTATTAAATAATATTTGTCTGTTTACATAATGCAGTTGAATTTTATAAATTTTATTAATAGAATTTTTTTTTTTTGGATGGAGCAAAGCGGAAGCAAGTTATTCAACGCGTATTCTTTACCTGATGTGTGCGAGTAAAATTTGTTTGGACAGGTGTAGTTGATGTACGTTTCTAAAGTGCAGCACCCGTTAGAAAACTTGTGATATCTCAATTTTTTTTGACATTTTGTACCGCTATGCATATATAAATTTTCCGTTGCCGTGTGCACACACCGCTCATACCACGACAAAAATGTTGAAGAAAACCGTAATAAAACATGAATGATATCGTGTTGAATACAACATGCATACATATCTTATTTTTCATCATGTAAACGTGAACATTAATTAAATATTACGTTTGTGAATTACTTATTTTATTCTTTCTTTTAAAATAGTAACGTTTTAGTTACAGTTGAGGGAAATAAAAAATAATTATATATATATATATATATATATATATATTTTTATAGTCGAACTGTATTAGACTATAATAGTCTTATCAAGTGTGGATTGATTATTCAAAAACATCCTTATTTCTTTATTGTACAATTGTCTAAAAAAATTGATGTCGTAATTTTGAGATTTGTTTCCAGTATTAAAATTTCTCAGCACTGCTCTCGTTATCCATATTAAAAATTAAATATCTTGTACATAAACATTCTAATGTAATTTAATTAATCTAAATTAAAATTATTAATGCAACTATTATTACTAAAACTCATAAACATAAACTTTCGTATTTCACTAAAAGAAAATTAAATTAATTCCATAGAATCACAGTGTCTAATTAAACCATCGACATTGGTAGTATGTGCTCTCATTGCGAATGAATTCCTAAATTTCATTATTCACCAATTTCAATGTTTGCAAAATTAGATGAAATTCGTTTATATTTTAGTTGGGTAAACGGTTTCGTAGGTGCTTTATTAAGTTTAATTATACAACGAATGAAAACGGATGTTCCATTTTGGAATAATTCGCCATTAGTTAACCGTTTTATATGCGATTTGTATTAGACGAAATTCGGTTCAGCATATTTATGACAATTACTTAATTATTTGAGATAGATTATAGCAGAATTGCACGGTAAGTTTAGTTTTGTAAGTAAAAACTATGGACCATTATAGCAAATACTATATTCAAATATAGAATATGAAAGTATGTGAAAAAATTTATCATAAATGTAGATATAGCAAAAGTTGTTTGTCTGGATAGTTATGTCTGGACGTAGATTTACAGATTGTATCTCTCGGATGACAAACGGGTAAATTTGCTAAATTTGTTGTACTCTTTAAGTGAAGTTAAAATGGTTTTAAAATAATGAATACCGTAATGAAGCATGGGCATTATACTAGTGTGTGTGTATATAAAATTAATACCATTATATATGCTTTACAAAGATACTTTTTTTACTTATAATATTAATTCAGAGTATGTTTCTATTCTCTTTGATATCAACAAAACATTTATTTAATTTACATTATTAATTAATTAAGTTAAGAGAAAGATTTATTTTTTCTTTTGTAATACAATGCAAAAAATAGAAACAGATGCGCAAAACAAATTATATACTATTTACAAACATAATTAATTAATTAATTATAATTGTTGCAAAACATATTAGCTGGTATTATAAGCTCCGTTTTAAAATCTGTTTTATAGTTTATTAATAAATGCGAAACATTCTGTTATTATATAATCACTTTAACTTTACAGACATTGAAATATAGTACGCTGCAAATATTTCGTAAATGAAAATATGTATATAGGGTGTAACAGAATAACTATTCCTAATTTTCAGAAATGATAGAGTTTACTTAGAGAAACATTTTTTATTAATAAACTAGTGTCCGGAAATTTTTCGGTGTCAAGATACACTAGATATCGTTAAAAACAAATTTAATTATTACATCAAAGAGTAGTTAAGTTAAGGAACTTTTTATTAGAAATAATAGTTCATTAAACTTTATTAAAAATTGTTCGAATTTACGACCACCATTTTCGATACACAAGTTGTAACGATGTACAATCGACTGCCAAAAAAAAAAAAAAAAATTCCGGACACTAGTTTATTAACCCAGATATGCCTGAAATTTATTTAAACATATATCGTATTTTTTATTTGATAAATTAAATCATTTTAAAGAGAAAATAGTTACTATGTACAATTTTTTTAATTTTTTTTTCATTTAGTGCAAAATTTTAGTGTACCTACATATAGGACGTTAGGCAAATCACCTATCTTTAGACTAAAATCAAAAGTGCTTTTAAATTATATTTATTTTGAAAATACATTTTATATAATATGCGTATTAATTTGTTTAACAAAGAAACAATAGGTTTAAACTGTATGATAATTAACAAAGCATTTTACATGCAGTCCAACATTGCACTTTGTACAACGAGTTGTTGTCTTTGTGTGACATGATCGACATTTAGTTTGTTTGTCCTGCGGTATGACAAAGTGATCTATTCGATCGTATCGTACAGCGAAATTTTCTCTTGCGGAAGGACGTCCCGTTGCGAACGGAGTGGTGGTTTTTTTATTACATTCTAGAAGTGATATGGCAATTGCACGTCGAAAGGACAAGTGATCTAATTTTCCTTGATTTAGTTTGTGCAATTGCCAGGCGTTATGCACGGCCATGTCAATACAATGTGAGACTAGAGGAAAATACCATTTTTTTCCTCGAATTGATGTTCTATAAAGCGCTATATTTTCATCAGAGCGGTCTACTCCACCCATATTCTTATTGTATAATTTTATCAAATTTGGCTGAGTTACAGTAATAGACTTTTTATCCCTTCTGGAATAACGCGTTATATTGTGTGTGGGGGCAACACCCACAGAATTCGAACATACTGCCACAATACTATTGTCATTCCATTGTAGGACCAATATGTTATCTTCAGAGGACTTATATTCATATGTACCTCTAACTGTTTTTTTCATTTCAGGCACGCTTTTGAAGGGTATATTTGGAATTCTATTTCGCCGAATTGTTCCTGTACCTCTTATATTTTTTTTAGATAAAATTCGCAATAAATCGTAGGACGAAAAAAAGTTATCAAAATAAAGATGAAATTGTTCACTATCCCACTTTGATCTAAGTCTATCTACATATGTGAGAATCACGTTGGCACCTACACCAAGTTCTTTATTCTTTTCATCAATGAATGTTGAAGCTCCTTGATAGGGCTGCACCCAATTTATATAGCCGAGTCTTGTGCAACCAACCCATAATTTGTAACCAAACCTTATTGGTTTTCCGTGGATATATTGTTTACAACCATGTCTGCCGTAATAAGGGACCATCGCTTCATCCACGCTATGCGATTCTTCTGTTGGTGCAAATTCCATAAATTTGTTATTCAGGTGCTGGAAGAAAGACCTGACTTTGGCAAACTTATCTATTTTGTCAATATTGTCATTGTCAACTAAATGAAAATTTGACATTATATATTCAAATCTATCGCGGGAAATCGCATCTGATACTAATTTATTATGACTGTCTTTTTCTCTTTCCCAGAACATTCGACGTCTCGGAACTTGAATATAACCACTCAAAACTAAAACTCCAAAAAATGATTTTAGTTCAGAAAGGGTTATATTATGCGGTTTGTTTTTCTTTAGACAATAGTTGTTTGTTTCTCGTAAAATAATAGCGTATATATCATCATTCATTATTGAATTGAACAAATTTATAGGTGATATATCATCCAGTATTTCATTAGGCTTATTCCATTCCGATTCAACATATTCAAGATCGCTTTCTTTCCATTCTACCGTTTTAGTCCGTTTGCAAAAGTCGTTTTTCCATTCTTGACAAAGTTGAGCTAATGGTATATCTTCTGCGTCTTCAAATAATTTATCATCGTCATTACTAGTTTTTAGTGTTAATTCAGCAGGAGCTCGTAACTGTGAAGATGATAAATTATCAGGAGTAACAGTATTTTCGTCTCCAGAATCTTCATCTGTGATATCTCCGCATGCATTTTCTGGAGGAAGCATAACAAAGTTTGCCGAATTATATTGAAGTTCTTCATCATCTTCAATCATAGCCAGTGCCTCTTCCATTGAAAAGCCCCTAAAATATTTATTTGTTGCTATATTTTATATACACATAACAATATGTTATATTCCTAACGGCCTATATGTAGGACGGTAATGTTTTCTTGTACATTTTATATGTGAAATTGAATTCTAACCACAATTGCATGTTTGTATATTCATATATATACTACAACACTTGAATCTAACAAATATTTAACTCAAATTACAATAATTAAGTATTGAAAAACTTACCTTGCAAAACATATGCCGTATTCCGCCATTGCGACCGCTATTTAAAATCTTATATTTCAATTGAACAAAGCGTAGCTGTCAAATTTGACATGAAAATAGTAACATATATTAGTGAATAATGTATCAGATAGATGGCAGCACATTAAAATAAATTTTAGATAAATGGGGGCAATTTAAATGATCGTCCTATATATAGGACTATAGGCATATCTGGGTTAATAAAAAATGTTTCTTTATGTGCCCTCTATCATTTCTGAAAATTAGAAATAGTTATTCTGTTACACTCTGTATATGTATGTTTGTTCGGTTTTAAAATGCCACTTGGAAGTGTGTTATAAAGTTGAAATTTAGCACAGCGTTGTGTAATACTACCAGAATGATGGAAAAAATTCGAAGTGAGGATAAGTCCGAGTGAGCTGCAAGCAAAAGCTCTGAATGAAAAACTTTATTTGTTTATAATTTAACATTCACTGAACAGATGTTGATGGAGTTTTATTAATAACTGAGGCGTTTTTCAAGGAAAGTTTTACTATAAGACAATGCAACGTGAGTCGCAGGCGAACGCTGTAAACGATTAAAATTGACTAAAAACTGCAAAATGGGTTTAAAGTAGTGAATCCAGTTGCGAAGCTCGGGTATATGTTAATTATGACAAATAAATTCTAGCAAGATTAGGCTTTACAATGCAGAATATTTAATATTTTATTTGTAATTTAAATCATTATTTTTCTAAATTAGATATATTCATACGCAAACACGGTGTGGTGTGAAAGTCAAGCAATTTTCGCTTCATCCATATACATAATACCTCTCATTTTGACCATATTAACAAAATCTAGGTACTTACACGACTACCAAATTGGTGTGTGTTAATTTTTTATCATTATTTTTTGGTTAGTTTCTTTAATTACGTCTGGTATTAATAAATTTAAAGAAAACCGAAAAACATACCATATAAAACATAATAAATAAACCACATATGAATATAAATAAATAAATTTTAAAGTTAAAATAGTATTACTGCAAAATAATATTTAATTTTATTTTTTTCACTGTTAAACTTCGAATACGAACCATATATAATAATAATATAATGATAATAATAAATATTTGTATATAGGTATAACGTATAATTTATTTTCATAAGCTTAAAATTAAATTTGTATCTGTTAAGAAGAGCGCGTTTATACGTTTAAAAACTTGACAAATGACTGCTCAAATTGACGACACCCGTAACTTGATGATATTATAATATTAACCCGTTTTCGTAATTGCTATATTTTGGCGGTATGCTATAGTCAAACTTAAATTGAATTTAGCCGTTTCTCGGGCGGGCTGCTACTTTTTCCCGGCTGGGTGTGCTGTCGCACAACGCCGACGCACCGTGTTTAAATTAAACGGTGTACGCCTTCGGGGAGTTTGAGACGATGGGTTGGGGTGTCGTTATATCCATCGACGTGGCACCCAACTGGGCTAGGAGCTCCGGCGTTACGACGTTGATTGACGGCGAAGAAATTAATTCGGTGGATCAGCGATTCGCTGTAAAATTAGCAGCCCGAGAACTGAACCAAGATATAGAGGTAACAATATTGGCGGGCCCGTATTGCTTGGTCTTTTCCAAGTGTTTTAGATAAACCAGTGCTTGCTAATAAGTACATATTTTGATTTGCAGAAAAATTGTGACACAACTTGCAAAAATCGAATGTTTAGGAGAATAGAAGAACGAATTTAGCTTTAGACACAGTCAAAAATCTGTCAAATTTTATGTTAAAAAAAAAATAACACTATTTCTCTTATATAATGACATCAGATCAATTATAAATATAGATTCGTAATGCCTAAATAAGGATGAATGTAGTGTTTAATATAGTAAAAAATCTTTCAGAAATTACATTAAAATATTTAGGATTAAGTTCTGTATAAATTTTAATTAAAAATCGAAGTTTCGATATACTCTACATACATCATCAAAAAAAAATTACAAATGACATATATAATAAATAAAGAAAACATAGAAATAAGTTATTAGGTAACAAAATAAATAACTAAATTATAAAATTTATAAATTATATACGTAAAAATAAAACTTCTCTCTCTTATTAATATAGCAAAACATCGTGTTGTGTTCTTCATCTATATTACGAATTTTTAACATTTTATTTTAGTGTAATTTTTACATTATTTTTGGTGTATTCCAAAAAGGGATATCCGATTGTGTTAAATATTTTTTAAATGTAAAAATACAGAAAAAATTTTGATTGATTTTTTTTCTAATATATTCGATATTTTATCTGAAAAAATAGTTATTTTTTCAATTTTTTTGATCATATTAGATGAAATACCTAATTTAAAAGTAATTTTTTTTTTTATTTATTTAAAATAATTTAATTATATATTTTTTCTAGTTTGTTATATACTTATCTATTCTTGTTCGATGATTTATTCTGCAATTTTCGATTATTTTTCTAAACTTTATTTGAAATAATTATTTGTGTACGTGTTAGATGAAATAACTAATGTTATTGTAAATAAAAATACCATCTTATTAAATAAATAAATTATCTAAAATTAATACCGAATTTTAACTAAAATATAACTAAATTTTAACCAAAAGTTTTTAAATTTAATATATAAAGTTTTGAAATAATTTTTACTAAACTATTTTATTTATTTTTGTACATAAGACTAAAATTCAAAATAAAATATTAATTTTTTAAATTGAAATATCAATAATGGCTCGTATTCTCATCTTACATTTAAAAGTGATTTATGACAAATGTGCTTTTGACTATTATTTAAAATTACTAAAGATTTTGAAATAGTTTATTTAAATATTATAATAACAGACATAATTAAAGATATTAAAAATAGAAAAACTATCCATTAATGTTAAAAGCTAGAAGCAAAAATTTGTTGTGAAATATATAATAAAAAAGACTTTGTTTCTTACAGAATAGTGAAATGAAAAACGGGCCAATAGTTTTATCACTACATTTATACATAAAATGAATATTAACCAATCAATTGTTTTTTAATGATATATATTTATTAATTTTCAACTGTGTAAATTATGTTGAATATTAATTTCCGGACCACAATCTTGAAGGGGAAAAGTTTTGAGAGCACTTTCCAGTATATATATATACAGTATAGTTTAGT
Organism: Clivina fossor; assembly: GCA_963966155.1. Lineage (NCBI taxonomy): Eukaryota > Metazoa > Arthropoda > Insecta > Coleoptera > Carabidae > Clivina > Clivina fossor. The sequence continues at coordinate 15,231,182 of OZ014560.1, forward strand.
CCGTGTCATTTTCGGTAGCTCGTTTCGTCTACTCGTTGTAAAGACGTTACGGTTAGTTTAGGGTTTAGCCGACAGAGAGACGCTTCCATTTCTTTCCTCTCTCATCCCCTCTATGGAAACAGGGGAAACGGAAACGTTCGCAATGTGGGGGGAGGGGATATTGGTGGATGGATCACGGGAGCGAAAGTTTGATACATTGTGGATAGCGAGATACGGGCAGGAAACAGATTGCTTGGTTTTGTTATACGCTCAAGTGGGATTTGCTTGAAATTAATTTTAAAAATGTTTTAATTGCTCTCTACTCGATCTGTACCGCTGTATAGCTAATGATAAATGGAAGATTTTTAATAAATTATTTACAGTAGCGTGGAGTACTTCATTTGTTTGCTAAATTACGTTTATAGAATCAATGTTGATATTTGTCGAAAAAGTTTTTATTTATGTTTAGAAAATGGAAAATATTTATTCATCATTATTAAATTTACAGCAAAGTTATTTTACTTGCATTAAATTTAAAAGTTTTTATAAATAATATAAGATTGAATTAAGTTGCGATAGCCCAGTTGAGTTATTATGAAGAAAAGTATAAGGGTTTATTTAAAACCCTTACACATTTTTTTATATATGTATATGGTTTTTTTAAGATCCAAATTAAGAATTCTTGGCCTCGGCTTTCGCGCGGCCACAAATATCTGAGTTCAACGCATTAATTATCACTTTCTACTTCTCGTAATATAATATATTATTTGTTTATTTTTTTTAAATTTCTTTGTTTAATTAAATTGAAATCAATATTAAATTTATTTTGAATATATGAGCAATATTATATTATATTGAATTATTTAGTAAATATATAATAATTATCATTTAACTGAATAAAATCATTGTTATTTATCGTTTAATTGGTACTCGTTATAAATATGCAATTTACAATTGATTGAACTAATATACAACAATAAAATATCTATATCTATTGTTATGTCAATGAAGTAACTAGCGAAATATCTAGGAGCAGAATGATGGTAAAATTTGATTGCTAATATATTATCGCTTTTGTTGAATTTATTTCAAATGTGTATTTTATTTATATATTCTTTAGTGCTAAAATTGATGTTGTATTAATTTTTATTTACACTTCTCTATTTATCTCAAAATTAATGTTATTTTGTAATAAGTAGGGTAGTCTGAATGAGGCTTTAGTTTCCAATCAATACATTTGTAATATTGAAACATAAAAATACGTTTCTTTTTAATAGATTGTAATATTCTTGTCGTTCAATCAATATTCATGAGGAAAATATTTGCTGTCTTAATTCTTTGTGTGTGCAAGATAAGTTCAATGATCTGTTTTCTTACTAGAATTTATTTTCAATTCTGTTTGCTTCGGATAAATGTTGAATAATGTCGACAGATATTTGGATAAAAAAGTATGCGGGATTTGTTTTCTGAGAATTTTAGTTTGTTTCTATTAGCTATGAAACTATTTTGCAACAGAGCATGTGCGATGTTGTAAATTGCGAGCTAATTTCATGTTGTGTATTCTTCGGAGAGATGTAAATTAATTCCAAACTATTTGTTACTGATTAGTTTAATTGAATTTATAAGTAAATAAAAGAAATTAAATTTTATATAATAGCAATACATATTTGAAATGTGATACATGATAATAGGTTGTAAGTGTAATTTTTGATTAAATGCGTAAGCCTAGTTTACATTAGTATAATTCTATATCAGTATTATAAGAACACATATGTCAAAAAGTTCTCCAACATATACAATATGTAATAATTATTATAATATTGAACATACCACTGACTTATTCCATAATTCTTTGAATATCATATTACAATCAATTTATCATACACAATTACGCTATGTATCAGTAAGGGCGTGGCCAAACATTCCTATCCAGATAAGTAACTTTCCCTTCATTTACATTGATTATAGATTAAATTATTGTTTTAGAAATTGAATATTTTGAAAACAGTATTCTTTGTAAAATGAATAAAATTCTATTTCAACTAGTTTTTATATAAAGCAAACCTTGTTAATCTGAAAGTGTCTATCGGAAACAATAATAATAAAAATGATCTAACCGAATGAGGTACAATATAATAATTTATCGTTAATTACTAATTAATGTTAAACGTTTTAAATCAATACGACGAAACGTTGTGAGACAATAAAGTACTCCGACGAATGGAAAGTTAAATTACGTTTTATTTACATAGTAAATTTGCATCTCCTTTGTATAATTAATGGAAAATTTTCGCGTAACGAGCAGCTAAGAGAAGCCAAGCTAAGTCACACTAAGTCAAGTCAAGTTAAGTCAAGAAAGTTACAAGAGTCAAATGAAAACTTTACGTCATACGACTTCAAAAGGTGGTAGCTAAAATGATGGCAGAAATCGTATGCTCTTCTACACAATAATGAGAACGTAAGAAAATATTTTTAGGTATTCTTTTGAATCTGTTTGCATCCGTCACAAACATATAATTTATGCGTTTTTACTTTGTAAGGGAAGGGAGGTTGGATATGAAAAGCGTTAAAAATCGTACGTTTTTATATGGTATCATGTCTCACATTTTAGTCTTTTTTTCTCGTTATTATCATTTGTAGATTCAAAGATTTTTACAATACAAAGAAGTGCTTCTTCTGACTCTTAATTTGGTTGGTAATAATTATAAGGCTTTGTTCTAAAAAGTATTGTTAAAGACTTTGTAAGTTAACCAATTCGTTAACTTACCAAGTGACCAATCAATGGGTAGTTGACAATCTAGGATTAACTAACAAAGCGCTTAACAATGTTTCATGCAACCGGATTTTATGTTTCTAAATTAATATAGTAAAAAATCTTTCAGAACTCATTTTATTGAAATAAAACTGCTTTAGGTTAAAGTTCTGTATCAATATTTTTAAAATTGACGTTTTGCCGAAACTCAACGTCCGACTTTATCAGGATAAATGATATAAATGACATGACAGTAAATAACAGAATATAGAAACAAGTTATTAAGTAACAAATAAGTACCTAGATTATTCAATTTATGGATTTTTAAGTAATGGAAGCCAAATATTATTTAACTCTGTGCCTTCACAGTGATTGATGTTATCCTTTATTTTTATAAATTTCTATTGCTTCTCTTATCAATCTGCTGCTAATATTGATAAGGAAAGCAATAGAAATTTATAAAGAAAAGGATAACATCAATCACTGTGATGGTACTGAGTTAAATAATATTTGGTTTCCATTAATTAAAAATCTATAAATTGTATGATCTTATTCACTAGTCACCTAGTAACTTGTTTCTATGTTCTATTATTTACTCTATTGCCATTTATATCATTTATTCTGATGAAGACGAACGTTTAGTCGATGTTAAATAAATATTAATACAGAACTTTACCCTAAAGCAGTTTTGTTTCTAAATTATTTATAATGTAATTATATTCCTTATTATGTATTAAAAATTTCTATTTTACACATTATACAGTTTTTAGAAAATAAAATAACGTTCTCGTACAGAATGTTTTTTATTTGTAAGTTAAATTCCACAGACGATATTACCTAACTTAACTACATAATATATTTATATACGTAAAAGTTACGGTATTTATTATATTATATATGAAGAAGAAGAAACTATTTAAGCTATGTTCCATTATTAATTGAGTATTCCTTTTACAATCTAAGATTGTGAAAGTTCTCTTAATTTTCGTATGATATACGTTTGGAAAACTAATACACAAAAGCATAACTCATCTAAAACTATTTTCAAATTATTTCCATATTCACATATTTAATAATCTAATGTAATATAACAAAGAAGAAGTTTTAAACTGCAAAAGGTTAAATATATACATTTCAAATTATATGTGTAATTAGTAAATTTTAATTTTTTTTTCTCTACTGCATACATAGCATCAATTAAGAAGAAAATATATGGTAGCAAAGAATCTTTCAAAACTCATTATATAAAATAAAAAGCTTTAGGATTAAGTTCTGTACAATTTTAAATTAAAATATAATATTTCCGATATGCTTCACATATATCATCATCAGAAAAATGTACAAATGACATAAATAATAAACAAACAAAATATGGAAACAAGTTATTAGATAACAAAATACAAATAACTAGACTAGAAAATTTATACATTATTAATTAAGAAATGCCAAATTTTATTGAAATCAGTGCTTTCACACAGAGCAATAAAAATTTATAAAGAAAAAGATAAAATCAATCATTTAAAATATATGGTGTTGGGCATATTATTATTAAAAAAAAATCTGTATCCAAAGGTTGTCAAGTTTCATTAAAAAGTAAGACATACATACATAATCACGCCATATACTCATAAGGTTGTGGCACAAACTATATATATATATGTAAGGATTTTTATAATAAAACAGGATAATACACTTTATTATTTATTTTATTCATCGGCTTGCGTTCACATTACAGATCTTATCCTACTCTACTGCCATCTAGTGTTCCCTCTCTCACTTCACTCTAGTCACTTTCTGGCGCGCATTTCAAAAATCTGTCAGATGTATTTTCGATGCTTACAGCTTCGGCTATTCTGACCGGATCGTCGTCCTCGACATCAGAATTGGTGTTCATAACATCATTTTCTTCACGCGGCCATAGTTTCATATTTTCAGCTGAACAGATACTTGTATAAAAACGTTGAGTATATTGAAATCCAGGTATATCTTCAACTACATATCTGTCGCGTTCTAAGACTTTAGTAACAATATATGGCCCCTTAAATTTTGGTGCAAAGACAGTACTACCCCTTGATAATATTTGTGGTCTTTTTATAACTACGTAATCGCCAACATGATAACTAACAGCAGGTTTCCGCTTTTGATCAAAAACATTTTTATTATAGTTTTGTGATTGTTTCATTTTATCCATAGCAGTCTGTCTCAACATCTCAAAATTCACAGGTTCACAATCATTTACCTGATTGACTAAATATTTTATGTCTTGATCTATTAAGTAATTCAAATCAATCCCTAATAATAACTTACTAGGAGAGGCACCAACAGATTTCTGAACGGTATTGTTAATACTAAGCTGAATTAGTTCTAAAGATTCATTCCAATTTTCCGAAGTCGCGCATTTCGCTAAAGCATTCTTGGTAACTCGAACGTACCGTTCTACCTGACCGTTAGCTCGCGGTGTACTTACGGCTATTTTTACGTGTTTAATTTTTCGTTGCGTACAAAAATCTTCGAATTTAGCTGAGGTGAAGGCCGTGTCTCGATCGCTAATAATAATATTTGGATTTCCGAAAGTCGAAAAGATTTCAGTTAACGACTTTATCACACTGTTACTATCGGTTTGCTTTGCAGTTCGTAAAAATACAAATTTCGAAAACGAGTCTATTATAATTAATATAAATTTGGAACCGGATTTTGTTTTTTCCAATGGCCCTATATGATCGATGTGTAAAATTTTAAATGGTCGATCACCGTGATCTGGTATGTTCATATAACCATCTTTTTTCAATTTATTGTTATATTGAATGCAGATCAAACAATTTTTTATGTATTGTTTAACGTATTTATTCATACCTCTGAACCAATAATAATCGCGAATTGCTGCCAACGTTTTCTCATGGCCTACATGCGTGTTATTATCATGGTATTCGTTTACTATATTCCTGCGCATATTTCGCGGAACTACTAGTAGATTTCGCGAAACTTTACGAAACAGTAAACCGTTTAAAATGTCATAATCGTTTCTTTCAGGTAATTTGTCTGCGTTAACTTTATTAATAATATTTTGAATATCGGGATCATTACCTTGTTCTCTTTTAAGTGATTCAAGCAAATCATATTGAATTAATTGAACCGGATACCGACTAAGAGCATCTACATGTTTCATCAATTCGGACTTTCTATGTTCTAACGTATAACTAAATTCTTGGAGAACTAATGACCAACGATTAATACGCGGACATATTTCTCGCTTTGAAAGTGTCTGTTTTAATGCATTACAGTCAGTGATGATTGTAAAATCAATACCTAGCAAATATGTACGAAATTTATGAAGTGCTTTTACTATTGCCAGAGTTTCGAGTTCGAAACTATGATATTTGGCTTCGTCTTCCGATGTTTTCGCGCTGAAATAATATACTGGATGGTATTTATCAGTTTCATCCGTTTGCATTAAAATCGCTCCGAAACCTTTACTACTCGCGTCTGTAAATAATTGCGTTTTAGCGATTGGATTATAAATAGAAAGAATCGGTTTAGTACTTAACTTCAGCTTTAACAATTCGAAACAATCTCGTTCTATCTTTCCGAATTTAAATCCCGTACTTTTACGTAACAAATCGCTAAGAGGTTTTGCAACTCTTGCGTAATCTTTAATAAATCTACGAAAATACCCGCTCAATCCTAGAAAGCTATGTACATCATGTATCGTCTTTGGCTCTGGATATTTAATTACAGATTTGATTTTACCTATATTTGGTTGTATACAATTAAAACTAATATCATAACCTAAATATTCTATACGTGTCACACCAAATTGACATTTATCAAGTCTTAATTTTAAACAATTACTTTTGCAAGTATCAAGGACACGTTCCAAGATTTCAAAATTTTCTTTTACGCTTTTTGTTGCTATCATTATATCATCAATATAAATTTGAATATCGTTGTTTCTTATAAATTCTGAAAATACGTTATTTATGTATCTTTGGAATGTTCCTGGACCATTGCTCAAACCATATGGCATATATAAATATTCAAACTGACCAAAAGGTGTCACAAAAGATGTAAATTTTACAGAGTTTTCTGCTATGCGTATATGATTAAAACCATTTTTTAAATCTAATAAAGTAAAAAACTTTTTATCTCTTAGTTTATCTATAAAGTCGTCTATTAATGGTAATGGAAATTGATCTTTTACCGTAATAGCATTTAAAGCTCGGTAGTCCACACACATTCTAACTTCACCATTTTTCTTTCTTGTTAACACAATTGGACTGCAGTATTCTGACTTGCTTGGACGAATGATACCTCGTTCCTGGAGATCATCGACGATTTCTTGCACTTGCTTCAACTCGTTCTGTGCCAAACGTCTCGGTCGATGAACGATCGGTGTCTCGCTCCTCAGTCGAATTTTCATCTCCACGTCCTCGTTGTCTAGAACAGGTTTAATTAATAAATTTTGTTGGTACTGGCTTACCATATGTTCCAGTTGATGTTTCTGCGCCATACTGAAGTTCGGGTTTACATTATAGTCTGGGCTGGTTTGCTGTACTTCGATTTGCAGAATCTCGTTTACTTCCGATGGTGTTTCGGATTTGACCTTAGAAATATTCATTCCACTTGGACCGAATGTAACACTTGCATCATTAAAGAATGGTTCACCCAAAATAATGTCTTGTGATATTGCGTAATTGGGTATAACGATAAAGTTGATGTCGTATTTATCGTTTCCTATTTTTATTTGTGTTCGTACTTTTCCCTTGCTTTGAACGTCGGTCATTCCAAAACCGGTGTAAATTTGATTACTTTCTTCGTATTTTAATCGACAATCTTCAGCAATCTCTTCTCGCATCACATTCGTAATGCTTCCGCTGTCTACGAGTGCATTATAAGTATTACCGCTTAACTTTATTTGGATATTAGACATATGTTTTGATATTGGTTGAGTTAAATTTATACTTGCGTTTCTCTTCGGACAATCTTTTACTTGATGACCAATGTCGCCGCATTTGAAGCAATTGTTGCCACGTTTAGCTTCCGGACATGTTGACGCGTAATGCCCCGTTTTTTTGCAGTTAAAACACTGTATGTTTGGTTTATTGGTATTTTTCGGACGGTTGTTTCCACTCTGGAACTGTTTATTTTCACGTCTATTTAAGTGATAAGTACTTGTACTTTGAGGTAATTCATCAGCGTACGATTTCATATTTTCGAGCAGTTCTTCAGGTGTTTGAAGTTTTTGCCCTTTTAATTGAATTCTTAATACCAAATTATCAATCCCACGAATAATGTGTAAGATAGCATCTTCACTAGTCACGTTTAGTTTATTTAACATTTTCATTTTGTCGTAATAATAGTCTTCGATTCGTTCTCCCTGCTTCCACTTTCTAGCTTGCATGTTGTCAAAAAGTGTTAAACGATCGGTATTTGATTTAAAAGTTGCTTTTAATTTAATTTTCAATTCTTGCCATGGAAGCTGTGCTAAGTTTGCTTGTGAATCGTACCACTCTCTGGCTCTCTTCGTTAGCTTGTTTGTTGCAATTAACAGTACAGTAGTGTCTTCCAATCGATGATTTAGTTGAATGATGTCTACCCTCGACAACCAATTATCTATATCCTCATCATGACTTCCACTAAATGCTGGAATTTGCGTAGAAATTTCTGACAATGGCATTCTTTGTCCACGTTGTTCATTAATGTTTATGTGTGCTAATGCTGCGGTTATAGCACTTGATATTATATTTTGCATTGCTTCTGGTGTTATAAGTATTGCTTGCTCACTGCTAGCGTTATTACTTGTATCTTCGTTCGGCATTTTTTTCTTGTGCTGTCCGATTACCACAACTTTTGTAACTGGATAACACGTGCTTTTTCACCGAATATTCGTTACACAATTCTAAGTTTTCCGGCTGAAAACTTGCCACTATATATCGATTTCGCAAGGCTCTGACCCTTCAGAAACCCGGTAAATCTCACTTCTGATTTTTCTCTGTAAGGATTTTTATAATAAAACAGGATAATACACTTTATTATTTATTTTATTCATCGGCTTGCGTTCACATTACAGATCTTATCCTACTCTACTGCCATCTAGTGTTCCCTCTCTCACTTCACTCTAGTCACTTTCTGGCGCGCATTTCAAAAATCTGTCAGATGTATTTTCGATGCTTACATATATATATATATATATTTTACAATTTAAACATAGACTTCATCCAAGCATTTTAATTATTGTCGTATAAAATAAGCGTAGCAAATTAACTTTGAATACGGCTCGGATCATAATATTAATTTTATTTTTATTTCCTGCAATATTGCTTGTGTGCGTAATTGCCAACTTTCTTGGCGAACGGAGTTACCAAACTCTGTTGGGAAATTCGCCTTGTAAATGAGTGCTTGGCTCGGTTTCGATGGAGAACCTATAAATGCCTTCAAAATATATTCTCTTCGAGTTGCGTTGTCGATGAAGTGTTTTCCTAGTTTCCTAGCTACCAAAGCAGACACGTATTTAGATTATTTTGTTTTGATAGTTAATAAACTTTTCAACACACACACTCACAAAACAAAATTTTCATATATTATCCGGTCTATATTATGTAGTGGAAATTAGATACATACTTTGCTTATAAATATGCATGCAATTATTATTTTATTCAGCGAAGAATATTAGCGTAAATGCAATGTGTCGTGCATACTATTACAAATTTGTTGATTATTAATTTCTGATTCTGATAATTTTAGCAAAATTTATTCAAAGTATATATACATGAGTATATTATAATTATACAAAATTCCATTTTAGAGCAATATAATTACGAAACTTGTTTTATTTCATTTTAATAAAACAATTTATTATTGCTCCAAAGAAATTGACAAGTTTGTTAAAATTTCAGAATTTAATTTTGCTTATTTTTTCGATGCTTGCTGTATGAAAGATAAAATAGAACTTACGATTAACATAATGAAAAAAGTCTTTGTATTAATATAAAATTAATAATCGACATTTCGACGTTCTGTATGTACATCATCATCAGGAAAAAAGATACAAATGGCATATGCAGTAAATACACAGAAGATGAAAACAAGTTACTAGGTAACAAAATAAGTAACTAGATTATACAATTTATAAATTTTTAATTAAAGAAGCCAAACTTTTTATAAATCATTGCCTTTACACTGATTGATATTATCCTTTTCTTTATTAATTTCTATTTACAAATTTCTACTTAAAAAAAGTCATATATAGTATTTTTATGAAAAATTAGGAAAACTAAGGATTTTTGCGCGCCATTCAAATTTTATTTTTCATTTAAAGAAATTTTTTATTTTACAAAAATTATTATAAGTTTTTTAATGACTATATTAGTCACAAGTTCTAAGTTTCAAATTGTAATATAAATTTTGTTCTACTATAATTTTTACGTATTTTTAATCTTTTACCATGTGGTTTATATGGAAATAAAAATATTATCATTGTTATTTTTTTTTGTATTGAGATTGTAATAGTTGTATAATTTGGCTTTTATTCTGCCAAAGTATATTATTAATATAATATTTACGAATCTGTTATTATTCTAATAGTAATACGAATAGTAGATAAAATTTATAACAGAACATCAATCGGAAACCTATTATAGTTATGTAAATTATATAATATTTGCATTTAATTAATTATACATATTATAATATTACGAAGTAAATTAAACTAAATTATCTTAAATATGTTGTATAATAATTTATTGGAAATTATCAATTTGTATTAAATATTTATAGAAAAAAACTGAATTTGTTATGCGAACAATTCCAATTTTATGATCGATTTTGAATAAGGAAACTATTGCTACAATGTATTTATATAAAATTTTATAATACTCTAAGGTACAAATTTTTAAATTTCATACTAAAATATAACCAAAAATATCGATTCTTATGATGGAACATTTTTATGAGATATAAGATTGAATTTATGAATTTGTATAAATTTATCTAAATTTTCTTTGTTTTTGCATTTTTCCAATGAGTAGATAAAGTGGTAGGATTGCGTGAGCGAAAGTTTCGCAGAAGTAGGAATGGAAGAGCATGTATGAGAGGTATCATAAATGTGGATGAAATTAGAGTTGCTTGTCTGGATGGAAATGTTTGGAGAGAATTAATTTCGAGAGAGTGTACCTTTTGGGTATATGGCGTGATTGTATATATGTATATTTTCAAGTACAATTTATGTTATAATATAAATATAAATTTACTTAAAATTTTGAGTGTGTAGGTTTTGTAAATTATTAACAAAAATACGAAGTCTAACTTATTAAAATAGTGACACATATGATAAATGTGGGACTTTGTAAGAAGATTAGATTTTTGTAAAAACCTACACTTTATTTCTAATACGTAAACCATGTTTTTACGTTTAAATTAAATACTATTTTTTTTATAGTAAGTATGTATTTTTCAGTTGAAATAATATTAAGGCAGAAATCTGTACTTATATTGTACTGTATCTTATATTTTCCAGACATGCTTTTAAAAATTATTATCTTATTTATTTTTATATACATTTTGTTTAGTTTTTATAAATGGAAACATTTTATATTACAAGTTAATTCTTGGTACTATAGTTTTGTAGGAGTATTATTTATGATTTATTTTGTAATATATTTTTCTTCAAGCATATCAAAGTATTCGTATTATGCTACTGTGTTCTCTATGTAGAAGAAGTTATTATGTTACTAGTATGTTATTTTGTTAGTAACATAATGTTAATTACTATATCAAGTCTGGTAACAGCCAGACAGAACATTGAAACAAGTTACTAATTACTTTAAATGTTATTTCTATTTTTTTTCTGATGAAAACGCACGTTCAGTTTGCCGAAACGTTGATTTATTAATAAGTTATTACAGAACTAAAACCTAAAGCCATTTTATTCTATAATAAATTTACTTGACTCATCATGTAGTAGTGATGAAGAAGACGTATGATATATTTAAAATATTTAAAATATTTAAAATAAAAGAAAAACAATAATTAAAATTTATTTAGAAGATCTTGTAGCTAACTATACGGAAAATAGTTTTTTTAAAATAATATTTTAAAAAAATAATTCAATTTTCTGTAGACTTTATATCATCTCTCGCCATAATTCTTGCTCTGTTGCATAAATCTAATATGAACACCAGATTACTTTCGCCAAATTCTCGAGCAGTACTCGCAACGACCATGATGTCTCATGCTCTAAAAGCCAGCTACCTGAGTATATTACCAATCGAAAACATTATTAATATTGTAATAAGAATAATAAACAACTACTCGGGCATCAGTCAATAGTAGTTGTTTTTAATTCTTATTACCAATTTTACAGTAGAGAAAATACATATTATATTTTAAATTGAAAGTTTGAATTACATGTTTTATTCTTTGAAATCAAACTTACAATAATTTTCGAAGAAATGCTCAAATCTGGTAATTACTTTACTTTTAATATAAATTTAGATAACTCTCTACATCAATTTTAGAAACCGATTATAAATTATTTTCAATCTAAGTGTTACTCAATTTATAATTGACACTCACTGACCTGTATTTAAGTATTGGCCAACTAAAGCGGTAGTTTACCCCGAAACTATCTCGTACGTAGCAACTAGTTGCACTTCAATAGCCTTTCAGCAAATTCCAAATAACGCTAGCTCGCGTTTGAAGTATCGTAACTATTGCAATTTCTCGTTCATGTCTCTTCACTGCTTAATTAGAAAACACATGCTTCATTAATTCACTGGACGACACATCGATATAACATTTGATATCATGAGAGATAAGATATACCCTTATCTCTTCATCCCTTACTCTTGATACTGGAATGTTTTTGAGTTAATGATATTCTTGGGTGGATGGTACTTTTCTTAGTGTAAATATGAGTGAAGTTTTTGCTTCTGTCCGGAAAGACGCAGTAGCGGAAAAGGATCATTAGAAAATTTTGCGAAAGGGATTTTCGAGAGATAAAAGTTAATATGGGCATGAGGCATGAAGGTTTACGCCATGTTTGCTGAGAGGATTAGCGATTCTAGTGGAAGCTATATTAAAGATATGATTGTCCGCACTTTGAGTAATAGAACTCGATGTATGAATTGCTAGTGCGTTCATTTTTTTTTGTGCAAGTGCTGAATCTGGTAAAATATTTTTACATTTTACTTTATTTTTCGATATTATTAAAATTAATAAAGTAATATATAGTGCTTCAAATTTAATAAATTATGTAGAGAAAATTGTTTAGCAAAGATTAAAAGCCGGTTGCACAAAGCATTGTTAACTTAACCAATGATTTTTCTTGTTAAATGCTTTCGAATCGCTGCATTGATTGGCCAGTTGGCAAGTTACAAAGCTTTGAACAATGTTTTATGCAACCAGGTAATAGTTATAAATGTATTTATATATTTTTTTTAATTGTGACTGATTATTTCAAATTTTTTAACCTTGGTAATAATAAATATAAGTTAACTACTAACTTGGGAATAAATTTAGTTTAAGGTATTTATTTCATCAATGTTAACAGAATAGAATTCTTCTTAAAATAATTAATCGGAAATTAAAAATAGTGTTTTATAGTTTTAGCATTATTTTTATATATATATATATATATATATATATATATATATATATATTATTTCTATGCAGGTAACACATTCTTACTTATATAAGTAAATTTTGTTTCTGTTTATAAACGGAGAAGTTTCAATATAGTAACGAAATTCCAGTTGATGAACTAGGTGATGAAATTAAATCACAGATTGGGCAAAATTTTGTTCAATTTATGTATAGTTAATTTTGAAATTTGAGTGTAACATATATATATATATATATATATATATATATATATATATATATATATATTTCGTAGAGTACAAACTGCATCATATAAATTCTTTATTTTGTTTCAGATTGCTGATAAATTACCAAAGTTACGAAATATTGATAAATCTATGGAGGCTCACCAATTGATGTAAGTATTTCTTATTTATATATTATTATATAACTTTGCGTATATCAAATATTTTATTGCCATGCGATTTTACAAAATTATTCTCTTTTAACATGTATAGTTCTCAAATTATAGAATGTTACTTTCTTAATTCAAATCACATGATATATTTTTTATTGCATTTTTAGACATTAACTGCTATTAAACCTTTTTAAATAATAATAAAAAAAAACCAAATAGATCCCAGTTACAATGAACACGTTGTATAATTTTTAAGGTTTTTGAAGAAAACATTTTTGCGTAAATTTACAGTTTCAAAATCTTTCTACAATGATTAATATACACCCACATATTTATTAGTCGATTTCTTGTTTGCTTCATATCACAAAACTTTACTTTTGAGAAAATTATGTTTAAAGTTTCTGAACTGAATTGTTTATAGTAAGGATATGGAACTAATTAGAATTTATATTACCGAAACTATTAAAATTATAACATCCACGATTTTTAAAATAGAAAACAAACAAATAATGCCAAAATTAGCAATAACTCAATTTGATCAAAAATGGTGTATGGAGCAAACAAGAAATCTGCTGACGATATTTTCTTATTAACTTGAAAAATCTGGTAATATATTATCTGTTTTAGAGTATGCCTTAATTGCTTAAGAGTTTCTAATAAATTCTAATTTTCCAAGATTTTTTTAAAGCTTGTAATAAATAAATTAAAAAATATGGCTACATTAATTTTAATATAATAAAGAGAAAAGAAGTTATAGTGATATAAATTAAATGGTAACTATATCAATAGAACAAAAAAATATATATAATTTTTTTTGTGTATGTGCTAAGTAAGCAATTTGTTTTATGTGCCTTGACACATTTACGCATCTAATAACAATAATCACATTTGTACTACGAGTAGAACGCAAAATGTTTTTTTCGCACGAAAGAATAATTTTGTATGAGAGTTCATGTGAATTTATGAATGAACAAAAATAACAGAAAAAAAAAGAAATAGGAAGAAACCGCCAGGAACACATGCGACTATTTTTTATCTCTAAATTATTTGTTTCTTGTTTGTATAAGTTAATTTATTTGTTAATAAAAATACTCGTTGGTTTTATTCTTACTTATAATAATAATAATAAAATTTTCTACGATGATAAGTTTTACTAAAACAGCTAAAATGGAATTATAATACGAATTAAACTTTTACAAACTTTATTTAAGTTTATTTGTTAATTTTGCTCACATACGTAGTTCCGATGATAATACATATATATATATATATATATATATATATATATATATATATATGAGGTGTATAGATGCAAAACTCACTATTCGACAAAAAGTGAAAAATGAGATTTTGCGCGATTTGGACGTAGAATTTTACAAGGAATACGATAATCAGGTTAGTTAGAAAAAAACACTCAGTATTTAATATGAGAAACACTTTTTAAAGTTTAGTTTTGGATGCAAAACTCACTACTTGCGTTGATAGTTTAGATGCAAAAGTAACTGTTTGCTTTCCACCAATAAAAATTTTATTGGTGGAAAGCAAACAGTTACTTTGTATGATTTAATGATGTAGAAAACCAATGATTCACGATTTTAAATAAGTATTGCCATGTAGTAACAAGATTTTATCATCAAAATACAATTACACTTAGCTATAACAGTTTTTTGCAAATATCTCAGAACTTAAAATTTGCAAATATATATTAAAATCATTATATTAAAATAAAAAAACTTTAGGATTAAGTTTTATATATATATATATATATATATATATATATATATATATATATTATTTAAAAATAGACATTTTGATATACTTTACGTATATCATTATCCGGTAAAATGTTTTGTATATTGTATATATTGTATTTTGTATATAATAACTGCAATATTTTCCTATATGTTTTAACTGATTATTTATTTGCTATTGTTCTGAACATATATTTGTAATTTATTATGAATCTCTTTGTAATTTGTATATCGCTCCTTAATTGGGACATATGTCCTGTTAAATGATTATAGATAAATATATACGTAATAACTGCAATATTTTTCTCTATGTTTTAACTAATTATTTATTTGATATTGTTCTGTACATATATTTGTAATTTATTATGAATCTCTTTGTAATTTTTATATCACTCCTTAATTGGGACATATGTCCTGTTGAATGATTATAAATTTTAATTACAAATTTTAATTTTTTAATTTTATTATAATGTATTTTGTATTGAATTGTATTTTATCTGTTTGCTATGTAACTGGATTTATTTCTATTTGGCAATAAAGTATTATTATTATTATTATTATAAATAAATACGTAACGTCGATTTTTAAATAGAATGTATACAGAACTTAATCCTAAAGCTTTTTTTATTTTAATTGATAATTAGTTTGTTTCATATAATATAACTGTAGGTATTATTTAGGGCCATTTAAGTTTGTTTCAAGCTACTATCCTATAAGTTTGGGAATTAGTTTAAAACTGTCCGAGGCATGCGCAATGTGAATTTACTTTGTAATTTATCATACTGCGCATGTTTTACATAGTTTCGAACTAGTTCAGAATTTAGTTGGAATAAATCTGTCGTTAAACGTTTGTAAGATAACTGTCGCGTTATCTTTAAAACTGGCGAATAAATAAGACTCTTTATAGGAGTTGACAATTTAGTAGTTAATCCATTAATTAGGTTAACAATTAAAATAAAATAGCTTTAGATTGAAGTTTAGACGTACTTAATACACGTTTTCACCAGGAAAAATAATACAAATGACATTTTCAGTAAATAAACAGAACATAGAAACAAGTTACTAGATAACAAAATAAGTAACTAGATCATAAAATATATAAATTTTTAATTAAAGGAAGCCATATATAAAAAATTATAAATTTTATGGTATGAGTTACTTATTTTGTTACCTAGTAACTTGTTGCTATGTTCTGTTTATTTATTGTAAATGGTCATTTGTATCATTTTTTCTGTTGAAGATGTATTTTACGTACATCAACATCAAACCATTGGTTATTAATAAATATTGATACAGATCTTGAACGTAAAGCCGTTTTATTTTACTATAATGAGTTCTGAATTTCTTTTACTTTGTTAACAATGTTTTATGTACTGATTTAAAGGTAATAAAAGAAGACTAGAATTTTTTTTAAATGTATGACAATTTATAACTGCATTACTGAAATGAAATAGTTTGAAATAATTATTTATCTATTACAGACATTTTGATAGAACTATCTATTAAAATTTAATTAATATAAAGTATATATTTAATTAACTGAACATAATTAAAATAATAAAGACACGTTTTATTTGTGTCGGACTCTTGTAATAAGTTCACTGAAACTTACATTTAATTTGTTATATTAAAACAACACAACTGAACTAACTGTCTTTATGTCTGAAGATAGAGTTGCATGCACGTAATAATTAGATTCATAAAATATTTACAAAGTATATATCTTGAACAACAAGATTTCTCATCACAGATAACTTAGTTTTTTCTTCTTTCATTTATCATTTATTCTACTACTTAATTTCTATTTAATGACCTATTTCGATTTTGTCTTGTTCGGCGCAACATATGTTTTCTATTTCTTTCTGTATTGTAGGCAGGGATGAAATAACGTTTCAATTCATTTCGTTATTATATTACGGTATTTATTATTTACCTTATAAATAACATTAAAAAGAATGAATTGTTGTGTTATGTAACGTTACCTTTATAATATTAATTTTTATTTGTAACTGAAATTATTTGTAAAGTGTAAATTAAAGAAAAATATTACCAAGTTAATTTTTATGTTGAAATACAAACATAATTATATTTTGATCTCAAAAGAAAATTGATAAAATAATATTTAATACAGTTTTTGATAAAAGAGTATAAATTCATAATGTAAGCCTATTAGATTATTACCATATTTTTCATTAGTAAGATAAACTTATATAAAACAAATTATATATACAGTGTGTAAAGTGATGAGGTTTCTTATAGGGAAAAATTTTTAATATGAGTTTTAGCAGAAAAACTTATTCTTTATAAAAAAATTTGCTTCTATCAAAACCCCTAATAGTCAAAGAAAAATCTAATAATCACTTAAGATACGATCAAAAACTTGATATCATGTCGACTTGTTGATTTTAAATATGACTAACAATAAGTCCGAATGTTACATCAGTATCGTGTGAAAAATGTCAAAAATATTTGTCATACAAGAGACTTACTTTTTAATTATTATTATTATTATTATTATTAATTTGCCAAAATATTATTATTATTATTAACAAGTAATCCATGGGTAACACGATACTGATGTAACATTCGGACTTATTGTTAGTCATATTTAAAATCAATAACTCGACATAATATCAAGTTTTTGATCTTATCTTAAGTGATTACTGGATTTTTCTTTGACTATAAGTGGTTTTGATAGAAGCAAATTTTTTTATAAAGAATAAGTTTTTCTTCTAAAACTCATTAAAAAATTTTTCCTTATAGGAAACCTCATCACTTTACACACTATTTATATACAAACTTTTTGTTGTGCATATATTTTTGAACTGTCGTATGCAGCTCAGTATATCATTGTAGTTTTAAAATCACATGGTTATTTTTGTGTTATTTTTACACCGAGTTCGGTTTGCTTTTCCGGTTTGGTTCTAGTTCCGGTTCCGGAATACGATATGAAAATATCATAAAAACAAACACAAAAAAGATTGAACTGAAAATGCAAAAATAAAAATTCAGACATTTAATTTTTTTGTTCGTCGCCTTTTTACTTGGCGAGCATCTTTTTAACAACGTCAATTAACAGACACGAGTTAAGTGAACACAAATTTTGTATTGAATTTTCTCTATTGTAAGCAATTGCAAATCGGTTATATTTATTCACTCGAATGAATCGAATATTTACGTTTATCTGCACACGTTTATAGTTAAATGGCAGTTTAATTAATAATATTGTTTGTGATTCTGTTCAATTGTGAATGAAAAAAAAAAACTTACTTCAATAAACAAAAGACGCGATTTATTTTTCATGAAATACAAATACAAATAAACGATGTGAATTTGAATAAATATTTGAACCATTATGAATACGTTGAACATAGTAAAGGAAGAAAATGGTTTCTTCTCTGTTCTGAATGTTTCGTTGCAAAGAAAAAATCACTCATTTAATATTGCATAATCACTATATATTATTATTTCTTTATGTTTTAATTTTTAAAATTTTATTTCATAATAAAATTATACAAATTAGTTTATAAAAACAAAAATATTATGTTTATTATTTTTATTATACAAATTATTGAAACCACTATATAATATTCTGGTAGTATAGTTTAAAATATGTATAACGTTGTAGTTGTATTTTTTCTCCGTGCAGAAATAAATTTGTTTTCTCAATTTTAATATTAAGCTAATACTTCAGCCATTAAGTAAAAAAAAACTGAAATAGATTTTGTTTAAATACCGACCAGTAACTAATCATTAAGCACCTACAGTAATCATTTCGCACGTAGTATAAACAAATAGAAAGTACAAAACGAAAACAATGTTTTTTTTTAAAACCTAATACATTTGATACAAAATAAATCAGGAATTAAAAGCAACAAATCCAATAATTTCAAACACAACATCCATTCTCATTTCCTTTAAATAGTAAATCCTAAAAAAAAAGAGTTAAACCTCTCTCTTCCCGACTCTCCATCGTGTACAGCCGTACACTATCCAAAAAGATAAGGCGTCCATTCCTAGCCATATAGTGAGTGTAGTATTCACAGGATGTCCAAAGCATTCACGTTGTCCTCTCCGGCCTGTTCACGTGTTTCCCTTGTGCCAGCGCCGACGACATCCGATCGATATACACCAGATTGCGTTAGTTGCCGGTGCACCCCCTCACCGTTCCTCCCGCCTTGCCTCTCTCGGGGGGCGACACAGAGTTGTGCCGTCGCCCGGAACTGGTGTCAGGAAGGCATGGGGCGTCGCGGCCGCCTCTGGCTCTTTACCCCCGGTCTCGCAACACGGATGTGTTGGCAACTGCCTTCGCGAATTTTCACTCGGTGACGATGCTCCTTCTGATCGTACTGCGGGGATATGAGAACCTAGAGAGAGAATGGGTATTTGTTTTCAGTGTAGGGGGGGGGATGGTTATAGTGTAATGAGAATTCGAAAGAAGGGTTAGATGAGTTTGGATGGAATCAAATATGAAATCAAGTGGACTGAATTCGATTGGAAATTTAATGAAGATTATTGAAATAAATGTGATATCCGTATTTAATGTCATGTGTTACTTGAATGAAATGAAGTTTATGTACAAAAATAAGAAGAAATGATATGAATTAGTGATGCAACGAATAACGATTTTTCAAAAAACCGATGGAGAATATACGATTGAATTTAAAAGCCGGATAACGGATTATTCAGCCGGATAATAAATTTATTAAAAAAAATTATAAATGTTTTTTCAAGATAAAAGAAACAAATTATTGCCGATATAGGACCTTTATTTTTGTTATTAAAATTTAATTATGTATTATTTAAGTTTTTCATTTTAATTTAGCAGTGTTCTGATATGATTAATTTATTTTATGTATTTTTTGGAATATATAATTATATTTTACTTTATTTTATTTTTCAATTTATTATAGGTTTTAAGACTTTTGTTTACTGGTCAGATATCAGAAGCTATTTTGTTAATTTAAAGTAAATATGTATAGTTTAGACTAGACGGTACAAGACATTCGAACACGGTATATTTATATATTTCATATTAATGTAAAAAATTTATGTATTAAATTTTAGACCGCTGAAGATGGGTCGGATTCTGACCCGAAACGTCCAATAAATTATGTTTAAATATAATCATAATTAAGAAAATATTGTTTTATTGATCCTTCTGCTCGTCAAAATATATATTTTAAATAATATTTTAATTGTAATAAATGATCAATTTATATGTTATTATTTATTTATATAATTACTATTACGCCTAGATAGTATTTGTTGCCTACGCCACTGACCGGAAAAATATTTTCGTCAACCGGAAAGGAGCAATTGTGACGCTACTGTGTGTACGGATGTTCAAATTGGAAGGATTTTGGTTTTGACATTTGCGACATATTTTTTTCCCGTTCTTTTTTCCTTTTTTTCCTCCCTTCTTCGTGGTATTTTGCGCTTGAGAATTTTTTTTATTTTTATTTTTATAGAAACGTCGAGAAATAATCGTAAATCTGCTTAACTTAACTTGAAGTCTTTAAGATAAAAGTTGCGCGCGGAATAATGAGACTGATAAGTATAAATGAATTTGCGGCAAATTGAATTTGCGCAAAATAATTATAATTTGATACGAAAAAAGTTTAAAAGAAAGCACAAGTTACTTTGTATTTTTAATGTAATTTGTTTACTAATTTATAAAACTTACTTAATGTGATTAAAATTTTTGAAACTAGAAGATTTGATGTGACAAATATTATATTTTTTATTATAATAAACTGCTTTAGGTTGTAGTTCGGTATTAATATTTACAAATGACATTTATAGTTACTAAGTAACAAAATAAGTAGATCATAAAATTTTATTTAAATCAGTGCCTTAAGGGGAAGTTCTCCTCCTCTAAATGACTAAAAAGTAAAAGTACGCAAACATAAAAGGAAACATAGAAGGAAACGGAAAAATGTTATTTTGGTCTTTATTTTCAAAAATTTTGGTTTCATAAAAAACAAAATGGCGCGTGATTCACTGTTTTCGTATCAGCGCGGAATCGGTAAACTGCATGAATTGCAGCGTCTTTGGATTTATCTGTAACAAAAAATGAACAACAATGCCAAAAGTAAACTAAATTTACTGGAGTATAGACCTATAAAATTGACAAATTGTTTGTTTTAACTATTTTTTGTAAGGCCCTGAAGTGTAGATAAAAGGCCTAAAAGTAGACCTCAAAGTTTGAGATCGTACCACATCGTCAAATTTTAAGTTATTTCTACGTTCTTAGATCTATAGTCCAGTAAATTTAGTTTAGTTTTTGGCATTCTTATTCATTTTTTGTTACAGATAAATCCAGAGACGCTCCAATTCACGCAGTTTACCGATTCCGCGCTGACATGGCCGACGAAAACAGTGAATCACGGGCGCCATTTTGTTTTTTATGAAACGACAATTTTTTAAAATAAAAACCGTTTCTTTCTATGTTTGTTCATTTGCGAATAAAAAATTTCCAAACTTTGCGTACTTTTTAGTCATTCAGATAAGAACCTCTCCTTAATACTGATTGATGTTATCTTTTTCTTTATAAATTTCGATTGCTTCTTTTATCAATCCACTGTTAATATTGATGGGTCTTGTAATTTTTACATTATTTTCGAATTTTACATCATGTAGATTGTTTTAACGCATACTGTGCAATAACATATTTATCTGGCATATTTCCTAATGATGATATGCGTAGAGTATGTCGAAATGTCGATTTTTAATTAAAATTAATACAGAACTAAATCCTAAAGCTTTTTTATTTTAAATTATTTAATGATTTTTGTATAAGCGGCTATAGTAGAAAATATTTCGAATTTAATTTCTATTTAAAGTGTCAATCTGAACCTTTGTAGATACTTTCTCTTGCATAACTGATCAAAACAAAGAATAGAAAAATTAAAATACAATTTAGCGTTTGCAAATTAGATTGAATGATTTTTTTTTTTGAAGTATAGTCAGCATAATACCCAGCGCAATGTTGCGTAACGTTAAACAGGTAGCGAGTAAACTGGGAGAAGTTTATCCTTTGTCAGTTTTCATCCGGCATGCTCGTGTAAGACTGAAATCTACTCAAGCATGTGACAAGTCACTTGCTAACATAGGATCTGAATCTAATATTACATTCCTCCCTTCCTTAACTCGATTCGCGTCACCGTCATAAACAGGACGAGATTGGCACCTCGGTTGTTTGTTCCACTTTTAAACGTTTACTGCCATATTTTCTGCGATAATTTTACTATTTAGGTCTGGGTTTTGTAAACGCTGGTTAAATTTAGTTTAGAAAGTATATAAATGTAGTTACCTCTGTAGATTTTCGTATTAAAAAGAGGGAATAGTGGTATTAAAAATAATTACTGTTATTAATAATAGTTTGAAGGTTTTTTTTTTAGCAAGAGAATAAAATTTACTTCTTAAACATATTTTTTTTTTGAAGCGTATCGTAATAATAATATTACGTTACCATATGGTTACCATATTGTCTATGTAGAAAAAGTTCATTTTGTTACTAGTGCAATAATGACATTATTATACAGCAGTTAGTTTCTATATACACCACTTGTGGCAGTACCAAATATAACTACAACTTTAAGTGCATTTAATCTGGCAGCTTCGGTGGACATATTGAAAACACTATTACGTCAAGTTAAGTTAATTGACAATTGCATTGTTTAATTTCGTTTGAATTTGAATTTTCTTATTGAAAATATTTGAAAAAGTGCAAGAAATGCAATGTGCACCGTCCAAGGTGGTTCGAAATTATATATTCGACTAATGAAACACGATCAAGTGTATTTAATTTGATATCTCTGATTAAATTAAACTTAATATGATATCTCTGATTATATTACAAATTATTAAGTCAAGTTAATTATAGGTGTCAATTGCATTGTTAATTTTCGCTTGAATTTGAATTTGACTACAGAAAATGTATGAAGAAGTGCAAGAAATGCCTAGTATATCGAATGTATATCGAATCCAGTTTAGTCGAAAACTAAATTATTTTAAGTTACTTATGGATAATTCATTTAGAAGAACAACATTAAATTGTAAGTTACAAATCGATGTTCAAAATAACATCTACTTTAAGTTACGTCAATTATTATTAGCATTAGTCCACATATTGTAATAATATAGTTTTTTTTAATACATTTTGTTAATTAATTTTATTACATTATTTAAATAAAATTATACTTTAAATTAAAACTTTAACAATCAACCATGTTTGTTGTAATTTATATTTCTCCTAAGACTTGCCTAAATCGTTTTTAAAATTTATTACACTATACTCTACTAATTTTGGTAGAGTAACTATTTATACAAAGCTAGTATTTTAGTAAAGGAGAGTTTAGTTTAAAGATTATTCAGGTTCTATCCATTTTATTTTTGTACATATAAAATAAAATATTATTTAATAACTCTCTCTCAACGACTTCATTTTATAAATTTTTAAAAAATGACATACGTTTTGCTGCTCTACCATTACTCTACTCTATTGCAATAAATCTGTTTACACTGGTAGAGTATATCAGAAGAATAGAGTAAGTGTTGCGATTTGTGTTATCTTTAGTACTTGTCCTTCACTATCCCAATGTGTTTTTCAAGAATTTATTAATTAAGTAGTTGAAATTTAATAATTTTTTTGGTCTATTTGATCTTTTTGCAGTCAACTAGAACAAAATACAACTTAATGACTGTAAGTATTTAACAAATAATAATTAAAATGCAAAATTTCATTTAACATACATTAACATTGTAAAATTGTTCAGATTTTAATTGTATCATTTCCAGTCATAGTTTTTATGAGCAATGAACAAATATACAAAACTCATCTGGTGCATATATAATTTTATAGACGGTATAACTTTATATCTTTGTATTATATTATAAAATATATGCACGTTGTGAATATAGCTTCATTTCATATCTGTTTAGTTGTCACCAATTCCCTGAAATCCATAAACATTTCGGTATCCTTTTCAAAACCGGTATTAATTCGACTGTTTTTGTTCACGATAAAATTTTATTATTGACTGCTGCATTTTGATCCTTTTGTAATATTGTATTTACACAATGGAAATATATGTGTTTTTGTAAAAATTTTGTTACTTTTCCATGTGTTGCAAAAGTAATCGGTCGATGTCGAATTATTATATCTGCCTATTTTGTAATTTTGAATTTAATTGCAAACTCTAAATTTCGTTTTACACAAACAACATAGTTATTACTGAGTATTCGTTTTCTGAACGAGATTAACTACATTGTTATAAAAAAAATTTCTATAAGAAAACTTAAAAATAGGTTTTGGTATAACATAGTAAAAAAAATCTTTCAATGGAAATATGTGTGTGTGTTGTTGCTAAAGTTTGTGTTAATTAGTTAAGATGGTTTGGTCATCTTGAGCGAATGTCTAATGAATGTTTGGTTAAAAGAATATATCTATGTGAATGATTTTGAAGGTATACGTTCTGGCTGAATGTCCAATGAATAGATGGAGTGATATGATTGAGATAGTTGCTTTTGTGAACGAATGTTTCTAAGTAGTAGAAATAGAAGAGCATGTATGAGAGATAACATGAATGTAAATGAAACTATTTTCGGGATAGGTATATATGTTTTCATTTATAAATTTTAGATTTGGTGCAATGCATTGTTTTGACGTTACTTGAAAATTTTCAGTACAGTGCGTTGCTTAGCAACATTTTTCATGCAATTTACGGTGACATTACAACATATTACTGTAAAATGTATAAATTTTATGTTTAGTAGGATATGTTAAAAAGTAGTTTTTCATAGCGGTTATAAAAATATATATTTAATATTTATTTTTATAAAACATTATTTTACAAATCAGAAGATTAATATGTAATTTTATTATAATCTGAACATTTGTTTATTATTTTTTGCAAAACATAGATTGCAAACCTGTTTAAAGGTAACGTATATATTACAACTGTTCGAACACATATAAAAACATGTAAATTATTTTATTATAAGCTTCTTATTGAATATTATAATATTTATAAATATTTATATTTAAAACAGAAAAAGTAATTAATAACTTTTTATTTAAAATTTCTGAAACAAAACACTTTTGTAAAACTAATATTAAATTTGAACTTTTAATGTTACAAAGAAAAATAATGTTACATGTACATATATGTACAAAAAAAATACAAAAAAATATTTATTTCAACAGCATTATTTTATACGAATGTCCTTCTTGTTGTACCCAAAAGAGGAGTAAACGTGTATTAAAATAAAATGTAAAATGGCGTCATAAATATGCATGAAATTTTAATCTACCTCTCTCTTGATTTGTTTGTCAAATATCGACTTTCCGTTGTCTAAAAAACACTCTTCACAATTTTGCTATTAGTCTTTCGAATTAAATACTGCAATTTTGTACAGTGTCCCATGGAAAGTTGCTAAAATTAATCAGCTGTCATTTTTAAATGTATGCAATTTTAAATAAAACAAGAATTGCGGTGATAAAAGATCGAAAGTATTTTGTGCGAGCGAAATTTTCCAAGTAGTAGGAATAAAAGAGTTAGATAAAATGTAGTTTTATTTTTAAACTAAATATTAGCTAATTTTATACAAAGTTTTGAAAATAGTTATATTGTTATTTACGATTATTTTTTTTCTATTAGAATTTTTATTTCCTTTAGAAAAACATGAGTTTACAGTTGAAAAATACGTTTACTTGTGTTAAAAGTAAGAACCTCGGATCTAAAGCTAAATTTTTCTCAGTTTAACAATAACTCATTTATTATAAATGTTAGTGTTAAAACTGCATATTATTATAACGAATTAGTATGCACGAAAGAAAACTTTATTTTTTCGAAAAAAGCGAACAAATTTTAATAATCATACCCGACTAACACAGCTCAGTTTTTTCCGAATAAGATAATTACATATTCATGAAAGTTTTACTCTTTCTTCATATGATTTATGAACATCTTGCGTCTTAGTTCTCTTTTCTAGCAAGTCGAGAATTTTTAATTATAGTCAATTGCAAAAACTATGGACTTAATTTGCATTATTAATAGTTTCTGCTCGTGTTGTTCAGCTGAAAGATTTTTGTATTCGACTAATTGTAGATAGTAACTGACTTGAAGTATTCATATTTTAATCGTTTTTGACCCGTTTATTCGGGGCTGATTTTTTTTCCTAAGCGATTTCGTTTTTTCGATGAAATTCTTCGATAAAAAGTTTATTTTGGAGTTTAATTACAGCGATGTCAGCGCCGGGACATTATAATTTATTTTCTGTATAATTAAAATTACAGTAGAACCCCGATTATCCGTGCGCGCATTATCCGGGCGGCGGATTCTTCGTGCGGCATTTTTAAAATGTCGTCCGTGCGCGGATTATCCGTGGCTGACGGCCAGAGGTTGGCGCATGAACGCTGAATGCACCGTGCAGGCGTTCGCCTTGGGGAATACCCGAGTTCGGCTCGAGAAATCCTCCGTTTATGTGTTTACGTATTATTTTCGCCAACTGCCGACCGACTCGTTAGTTAAACGTAAACAGACATTCGTTTGTCACATGTATTTGTCTGAATAAATTATTAAAAAAAATAAAAATGAGGTCTTTGGATTATCCGTGTTTTCAATTATCCGGCGAAGGCTTGGTCCCGGCTGGCCCGGATAATCGAGGTTCTACTGTATTTTAAAAATTATTATGTCAGCATGTTTGAAATTTGTTTTAATAGGATTTTGTTTTTTCAAAAACATATTTTTTAACATTGAAGCAAATTAATAATATATTGTATATGTTAGAAAATAAATAAAAATAGTTTTTTAACAATATTTACAGAACTATAATTAATAGTTTTTTGTTTTATTCTAATATGAATTCTGAAAGATTTTTCAATTCGCTATATATTATTTTAATAGTAGTAAAAAAAAATTATAAAAGAGTTTGTCAAATACTTTGTATCATTAAAAAGATTAAGGTTCTTTCAGACTGTTGTACATATCACGCAAATAGTGATATGGTAGAACTAGTGATTTTGTATAATTTGTATTGTGTTTTTACAAGCTAGTGATAGTGCAGTTCAGAATTAGGGCAAAATATTGTAATTACTCAACGATCGTTTCAACCTGATGATGGCCGAAAGGTTGAAACAATCCTTGAGTAATTACAATATTTTAGTAAAACTAACCAATTGTTTTTTTTTTTAAATAAATAATAACCTTTTTGTTATTTTTATTTTTTATTAATAACATAGAAATATTTGTATTATTATTTTATTTAGCACAAAGCATTGTTAAATGCTTTTTAAGTTAACTCAGTCGTTAATTTGACAACTGAGCAATTAATGACGCGTTTTGAAGATAGTTGACAATCTGCTTAGAAAACACATTGATTAAATTAACAATGCATTATACAATCGGGTTTAAATATTTTATTACCACAGTCGTATATAATATAATATTTTTATTTTATAAAAGAAAATGCAAATTTTTATATTAATTTTTTTCCTCTGAAACAAATTATGTATATTCAGACATTTTTTGCTCATAATTTTTAAACTGTGTTAATTAAAATAAGCTGTATATCAAACAAAGCTAAATTAAATATGCAAATATACACACCCCAGTTACAATACAATACAATATAAGCATATTTCGAGAAAAAAAACAAACACATCAAAATAAAAATTAATAACTGGCAACCAAAATACGGGTATTATTATC
The DNA here is from genome assembly GCA_963966155.1 of Clivina fossor. Taxonomy (NCBI): domain Eukaryota; kingdom Metazoa; phylum Arthropoda; class Insecta; order Coleoptera; family Carabidae; genus Clivina; species Clivina fossor. The sequence continues at coordinate 15,259,373 of OZ014560.1, forward strand.
ATCTCTGTATTCAATATTAAACAATAAATTAGCTGCATTATCAACGGACAACTGAATACAAGCTATACTGTGTTCGCCGCGCGCGGTAAAGCGGCGAATTCATTAAAGGTTTGTACACAAATTAAATTGTATTATATCGGCGAACTCTTTTCATCCGAGCGGTAGCTATATCTCTATATAAATTTATATGTGTATGGGATTCCGTTATGTCAAACCACCCCTCCCATGGCTTTCCGGAATGACATTATTATAGGAAAATATTGTCATCGTCGTCGCCTCCTTGCCGCTCGGTTATCATCAAGCCCGAACACGCGGCTGAACGCGTGAGGAAATATATTAGTATGTGTTGTATACGAGATTAATTACAGATTTATCCGCACGAATTTCTAAATATAATTAAACGCATCTAAATGAATGGAAATTCAATATTATGTAACTTGTGAATGTTGAGCGGTAGCGAACGGAAGAGTTAAATGCAATATCGGGGTATGTAGGAGGTATAGGGTTTTGTTTTAATCGTAAGTTGAATTTTATGTGTTAGCGGTTTTCGGATTAATGCTGATGTTTTATGTATAGCGCGCCGCCGCGCCGGTTCAATCAATGTACTGGGATTTATATCTGGTTGATGGAAGAAATGAAATATGTATTTTAATTTACTCAGAAATACATGTGTTTTTATACTTTGGATGTATGTATATGTTATTGGAAATGTTGTTCTTTTTGTTTTAAATTTAATTACTTTTGATTTTGCTGATACATTATAGAAGAAATGTAAAATGAGGAAAAATGTATGTTAATATATTTAAAAAAAAATTAATCTATAGGTAATAGGTAGTTAATTTCTAACTAATCACAAAACCGCATTTCAAATATCTGAATTATCGCTGTCGAGTGATATTGTATTAAAAATGTTTAATATTATATGTATTGTTTTTTGTTTAAATTATTTGTTGTGACTAGCGAAGTGACTAACTATCTTTAATAATTAATTTAAAAGTAATACGTAGGTAATTAATATATATACATATATATATATATATATATATATGTTAATTACCTACGTATTACTTTTAAATTAATATGTATTTGTTAATTTTTTACTTTAACAAGAAATCGAAGTAGCAATAAAAAACATCGACTTCGACTCCACGACTCTAACTCCGATTTCACTACTCTGATTCCACACTCCTGGTTTTAACCAGTTACTACTTTTTGAAACTTAAATTGAACAGTCATAAAATAGATAAAATGCTATTGATATAATATTGTAAATTGTCAAATGAAAATTATTTTAAAATATCATTTGCTTTACACAGAATAATGATTCTTTTCTATTAGATTGTTCAACACTTTCAGATATTTTACAGATCTCGTTTAATAACGTGATCGTTGAATAATTTGCTATTATTACTACTTTGACTGCAAGGAAAAGTAGTAAAGCGTTTGGTACGGTGTCTGTAACATTTTCAAAAAAAAAAAAAAATTGTATAGAAATCCTTCATATAGCCTGTAGATGACGAATCTGAACTTAGTTTATGAGGGTGTATGTGTGTGCGTCGTCAGCTCGCTCGCTCACTCGGTCGTCAGACAAAATTTTGTGATCGCAACTCCTCCTAGACGGTTCAACCGATTTTAATGAAATTTTCAGGATAAATTTGTCTAGTGCCCAAGATGGTCAAGTGGTTTTAGTTTTTTCCAGTGATGCCAACTTTCCGAGAAAAAAATTACTAAAGTTTTTAAAAATTCATATTGGCTACGTTATTTATCCGATTTTGATCAAATTTACAGAATAGATTTCCCTAATGCTCCCATTAGTTATATAATTTTATTAATATCCAGTGTTGCCAACTTCCCGAGAAAAAAATTACTAAAGTTTTAAAATTTTTATTATGGCCATGTTATTCAACCGATTTTACTCAAATTTTCACAAAAGATTCTCCTAGTATTCATATAATTTATGTAATTTTAACAAAATACAGTGTTGCCAACTTTCCGAGAAAAAAATTAGTAAAATTTTTAAAAATTTATTTTGACCATTTTATTTAACCGATTTTAATCAAATATTTATAAAAGTTTTTTCTAGTGCCTAAATAAATTATGCAATTTTAACAAAATACAGTGTTGCCAACTTATCGAGAAAAAAAATCACAAAATTTCAAAAAAATTCATTGTGGCTACATTATTTATTCGATTTTGATCAAATTTTCAGAAAAGTATCTCCTATTGCCCACATAAATTATAATATTATTAAAATACAGTGTTGCCAACTTTCCGAAAAATGTCAAAGTAGTCTATATATGGGTTTACCCATATACTTCTAATCTTGTTTTTTGTAGAATATTTATTGTAGTTATTGAAATTTGTAAGATGTAATCACAAACTCATACGATGCAAATAGCCTAAATCAACAAAATGCAAAGTAAACAAAATCGACTCCCGCAAAACCAAATCCATACTGCTCACACAAACACTTAATTTATACGCGCGAATATCTACTACGTTCGACTAGAGATGTATAGTGAATTAACTAGACTTTATTCGTTTCCGTATGGACTCTCCCCCCTTCCCCTCTACCTTATTCGGGGTTCCGGTTCGTTTGCTTGTTCGCTTCGGCCTTTTGCTTGCCGTACTTACCATTTATACAAATGTATTCTAATTGCATTCGTCTCTATCCTACTAGCCCATCAGCTAGTTGAATTCCAAAACCGTTTCTACACGTTGGTCATTTAAATTAACTTAAAGCAATATGGGTCGAGCTGCTGTACTATTACATTTTCCTATTGCCAACCATCTACCGACCAAAAAACGAACTAATCGAGAGATGCCAAATAAAATTATCTTCTAGCTGTTTTAATGATCGAAGCAATTGAAGTTTTATATCGACGTAATAAAGGAATTTATTTAATTAATATTTAATTATATATATATATATATATATATATATATATATATATATCAGGTGGTAAGGCTTACATGTGTATATAAACGGTTAACATGGAAAAACAGGTTTTTCGTATGCATTGCTCTGCAAATTATTTTAGAATAAATTGTTATAAATAAATGTTGTAGAGCATAAAATTCTGCAATTTAAATTAATAAGCAACATGCTTTCATAACTGAAGAAATAAGATTTTAAAATTAACAAAATTATAATTTAATATTACTAGCCATGAACTTCTGTCTAACTTCTATCTATATCTACTGAAACTGTTTCCAATTCAGATTTATTTGTTTTTTTTTTTTGTTTTAACTTCATGACTAGTACTATTAAGTTGTAAATTTGTAAATTTTCAAATTTAATTTGTACTGTTTTAAAGGATGCGAAATAAATCTTGTTTGAACCAATATTTCTAAAATAATTTTGGGAACAATGCGCATGAAAGCCCCTCTGTACACATTATTAAATTAAAATAAAAAAAATTTCAAAAATTTAATTACGCCAATTTTTGTGCTTGTAAATGAACTAAATTGGCAATAGACAAATTTTGCTGTGTAATTTTCGGTATACGGCAAAATTTAATATAAAATCAACTTTCTCTTTAAAATATCGACAAAAGTTATTAGCAAAAGTAGTTTATTATTATAAATAATAAGGAGTTTTTGCAAGTCTCCGCTAAAATTACGATTTTATCGTTAACGAATCATTTAATGTAAAATGTGCAAAGTTTTATTTTATTTAGAGATTAAATAGGATTTTAAAAATATTGTGTCATCATGTAAAAAGTTGTTTATTTTGATAAAAATATAAATATTTTTTAATGTAAATATTTGTTTTTCAAATCAATAAATCAGATAAGAATATTTTTTTTATTTTATATTAAAGTCTTTATCTATATTCTTTTGTTTATTCTAACTTGATATTGGTTAAAAACTTATGTCAGTTGTGTATTCCAAAAAGTTATATATGTACATTTGCCAATAATAAATCTCAAATAAATTTCTTCATCATAAGACAGTCATGTCAAAACAAAACAAATTTCAAATAAGTGACAAATACCTAGTGAACATCTAACTAATATAACACACAAATTGTCCACATTTTATATATATATATATATATATATATATATATATATATATATATATATATACATTTTAACATCGTACTAGAGTACAATTATTGCGAATGCTAGTTCCCGAATTGTTCCTGTTTTTCGTGTAATCAATCAACGTGTCCAACATTAGGGAATGAATGCAGCCGACACTTGCGAAAAGCAACTGAAAACGAACCGATTTAAAACTTTAAATGGGCACTTCACTAATCAAATTCATTATCAGGATTTTAGACGTAACATCGCCATTAAATAATTAGCTTGAGTCTCGCTTTCTGTTTTCAATTGTTTAACCGTTTCCCAAACCTTTTACGTTCTGACCCTTTTCAATCGCAAATTGAATGTTTCATGTTCTCGCGATTAAAGTTTTGTTGCGTTATTAATTTTTTGTTCAGTGGGACTTTTTTACAACTATTTATATTGTAATAATTAATAAATATTGATTTTAGACAGTTACGTATTTTGGTGGAGTCGCGAGTATGAACTTCTTCTATAAGTTTATTTTTACAATTTTTTTTACGTCGTTGTGACAGAGGAACTATTTACAAGTTTTACTCTAATAATTAACAATATCAATGTTTAATAATTACGTATTTTGGTGGAGTCGCTATGTAGTTATTTTTCAGATATTAATAAAATTATTTCAATAAAAATTGTTTATAATTGGAGTCAAATTATTTTTTACAATTTTTTTCTTTCACGTTTTGATAGTGGGACTCTTTACAAGTTTTATTGTAATAGATAATAAAGGCTTTTTTACAGTTTTAGTTTAATAATTAATAATATTGAATTTAGAGAATTATATATTTTAGTGGAATCGCTTATAAGCTTGTATTTTTCACAATTCTTTTCTTTCACGTCGTGATATTGGGATTTTTTACAAGTTTTATTGCAATAGATAATAAAGGTTTTCTTACAAGTTTCAGTGTAATAATTAATATTATCGATTTAAGACAGTTACGTATTTTGGTGAAATTGCTGATTCAAAACTTTTTTCAATTATTTTTTACGAAATACTTTTTATAGATTTCAATAAAAATTGTTTATTTTAAATTAATTTATTTAAAGTAATTACACAGCATTTCTTATTATGTAAAAAAAATATTTTTATGATTAAAACAATGTTTGGTTTAACTTTTTGTCTAAAAATAAATATTTATTTAAAATATAAAAGCGTTAGGTTAAAGTTTTGTTTTATATTTAAAATTCTCGTTTCAATATACTAAACGTATATCATTATCAGGAAAAAAATATACACAAATGACATAAATAATAATAATAATAATATAATAGGTTCTAAAAGATTTTTTTACAATGTTAAATATTTATTTGCCATTATTAAACAAATATATTTGAATGATAATATTTTTGTTTTATGTAAAAGAACCTTTTTTTTGTGTCATTATTTAGATGAAATACTGCACTTTTTTTCAAGTTGTGCTATAAACTCCATTCTCATGAATATCAGTCAGAATATGCTCGTTGGATAATTTACTATAATTTGAAAAATTTCAAGTTTAATTATGAATAAAAATGATATTTAAATAACATTCATAAAATATGTAAAATTAATAAAAATTAATTGACATACACCATTTGATTAATTTAGTAATTACTTTATAGTTTATTCAGGTTATAAAATCCAATGTGTCTCAACTTTATTCTTTAATAATAGTATTATTAAATAAACTGTATTTAACCCCGATAGCTTGTATGTTTGGCAAATAGCATGTAAATGGATTTTAATATTTCATCGCGATGAAAATTTTGCCGGCACACGGTGCTATAAAAGGCGTACATGTTGGGCGCCTAATTCAATATTATGACAGGTGTAAGGTTATTATATTTCGAGGTTAAATCGGCCGACCTTTTCCGCGGTTGCCCGGAAATGACAAGGGTTTACTAACGAAATATAACGTTGTTAGAGGAATACTTACTCGCGAATTTGCATTCATCTAATTCATATATGAATTTACGCGGTAAAGATGTTGAAGTAGACACGTGAAATAGTAATTCTTTTAAATTAGAAATTATGTATAATAAATCTTGGATTTTTTTTTTATAAATGTGTGTTTATTATTAATGAAATTTATAAACAGTACTGTATCTACAGGATGTAACAGAATAACTATTCCTAATTTTCAGAAATGATAGAGTGCACTTAGAGAAACATTTTTTATTAATAAACTAGTGTCTGAAAATTTCTCGGTGTCAAGATACACTAGATATTGTTAAAAACAATCTTAATCAAAACATCAAAGAGTAGTTATGTTAAGGTACATTTTATTAGAAATAATAGCGCATTAAACTTTATAAAAATTGTTCGAAGTTACGACCACCATTTTCGATACACAAGTTGTAACGATATACAATCGACTGCCGAAAAAAAAAATTTCCGGACACTAGCTTATTAATAAAAAATGTTTCTTTATGTGCCCTCTATCATTTCTGAAAATTAGGAATAGTTATTCTGTTACACCCTGTATATGTTAACATAAAAATACAATAATTTAATATTTTTTTATGTTATTTGTAATAAATATTCAAATAAATCAAATGTGGAAATTAATTTCTTGGATTAAATAAAATATAAGTAATGGCACATTTTAATGCTAGTAGTGAAAAAAAAGTCAGCGCAGTAGCCGAGCGTGTTTTAACGTCAGGTATTACTGAATATATTACTTTGAACGATAGTTTTAATCCGCTAGCCAACGTTTCTATTCGTCATAAAATAAGAAAATGCTACAAGATCAGCCATTAATTAAACAGAATCGAACACAGCAGGTTTATTAACTGGTTTGTCTTAAAAAAAGAACATCAGTAGTTTAGAATACTGTTCGAAACTCGTACGGAACATGAACGCACGACTTGTAGTTTCGAAAAAGTGTCTAAATGAACGATCACGATATAAGTATTGCGATACTTGAGATCGAGGCCTGATTTGGGCTGTAGTGTCATTGGAGAGGGAGAGAGAGAAAAAGGTATTCTTTTAATATTTTACTGTACATTTTTCAAGTTACAGCCGAAATGTAAAAGGCGCCGCGCGATATTGATTCGTTTCACATAAAAATTTATATATGCAGAAATTATTAAAAGCACGAAATACCTTTGTGATGTATCCCATGTGGAAAAACATACTGGATTTTTTTCGAATCCTACTGGAATATAAATTAAATTTAAAGAAATATTTACCGATACATATTATACGGATGTGTATACGGATTTCGTCAAGGATTTTTCAAATGTAGACGAATTTATTTTGTATATAATTTTTTTCTTGTTCTTATTATTGAAGGTTTGGTATGAATAAAATTTGAATTTTAGGCGATGTATTTATTTTAGAATTTTATTTTATATTAAAAATTGATGATATTATTAAATACTTATGTTTATATTTTTACGAAATATTTTTATATATTAAATTTAAGCTAACTTATAGATATCTGTTCATGTCTTTGAAAACTGGTAATTTTAAAAATAAATTATATTAAAATAAAACAGCTACAGGATTAAGTTCTGTGATTAATTTTAATTTAAAATCGACGTTTCGACGTACACTACAAACAACATCATTAGGAAAACTTATACAGATGACATATACGATAAATAAACAGAACATAGAAACAAGTTACTAGGTAACAAAATATATAACTAGATTATACAATTTATAAATTATTAATTAAAATAAATTATATTTTGCAAGTGACAATGTATTATTTTTCCATTGGGCACGCCACTGAGATATAAGAACCTATAACTATAACATAATGAAAATTATTTGTATTTTCTAAAGCACTGATAAATTTCCTAGTATAATATTAATATTAAAATATATATACTAAGTGTATTTCAAGAATTAGTGCAATATATCAAATTGTACTCGTATTTACAGTATAATCACTAATACGGTTAATATGATATATTCCACAGCCTTCTTTTTTTTTATATTCCTGTTAAACACCAATAGAGGTATATATCAGTATTGGAAGCATCAGTACCGTAATAATTTATAATTATTCTCTGATACCATTGGCATCGGTTTCAACGCAACGGCAATGCAGCGTAGGGTATGGATCGTACATCAAAGTCGGACTCTGCCGTTGTACATCTAACGGGTAATACGTTGTGATTTATTCCAGTCGGCATAAATTAACGTTACAGGGCACATACGCATGCACATATGTTATATATATATATATATATATATATATATATATTATATATATAACGTAACGTAACGTAACGCATGGTAGTAATGTGTAACATATACCTGCTGTGAAACTAGTTAGGTGTACCTACCTGTCACCTCTTTGTGAAGGCAACGGATATTTATGCATGCTCACGGAAAATATTTTCGAAGGAATATTTATGGGGAAGAAAGGTTTGTTAGTTCCTATAACGATGTTGCCGTTAGAAGTTTGAGTTTTAACATATTGGTGAAGTTTCTTACATGATACGCTAGATTTCAGAAATAAAATAATTGCTTGAAATATCGTTCGTATTTTAAGGAATAACAAAATTTATATTTTTCTACAAAACTAACCGTATATAGAAAGTATCGAATATTATTTTGGTGCACGTTAAACTGTAGCTAAGCGTACGCCTTAACGGCTGAATAAATAGATTTTACTGCGAAAATGTTGTATGAGAAGTATTTTCATCATTTTCATATTATTTGACATCTTTCAAGAAAAAAAAACGTTTTTTTTTCAAAGCTCCCTAATATTTACTCCATTATGTTATAAATATGTGTAAAATGATACAGAAAAAATGCTTTAATATTTTTGGATGTTTGTGATGGATATTGGATCTCAATAAAAAAAAAAGTATTATAAATTACAATTCTTTACTGAAATGAGAACAAAAATCTAAAAAATTATACTCATAGATCCGTATTGCAAGCTTAATTGTTTTTAACTAACACCAGTTTTAAGACAACGTAACTGTCATAAATACACAACTAAAACATCTAGAAACTGAACTTGTAATACTAGTCATTGTAATGGTCAATCAGGTGTGAAGAAGTTGAAATTGAAAAAATGAAAATCAAACTTAGGTAACTTTGGCCAAAAAACGTATCGTCATCTTAGTGCAGAACTTATCTAGTATTGCAATTCTGGTCATTACATTTTTTAAAGATCTTTAGCTAAAATGAGACACTAACCTAGAGAAATTTAAATAAAGCGATTCTGAACATTTATCTTAGAGCGTAACCATCAGTTAGAGGATTTTATTTCTATATTGGCAATGTACAAATTTAATTTCTTACTTTTAAAAATCATCTAAATGAAAAAATTGCAAATATTTCTATATTATTAATATTATCTATTCTTCATGCAAATATTTTTCACACTAATTCTGTTAACTTAACGAGTCTAACCTCAAAATTAACTATTAAAGCATCTTCGATGACCATTTATATTTAAAAAAAAATTAAGCTAAAGTTTTACACTTAAAGTATTTAAGTAGTGATCAGAATTAAAATTTTCTTAAAGTTTTAGGCTAAATTTAATTATCAGAATAGTGGCAGTTCGTTTTAGAGTTTTGAAATATATCGGTTTAAAGATTTCTTCTTGTTATTGTTTTTATACAGAATATTTATATATAAGCACGTATAAGTCGGAATTAAATAGTGGTAGAGGCTAGAGCTTAGATATGCAATAAAAATATACAACAGACAATTCTTAGACATTATGAAACTTAGATTTTATTACTTCTTTTCTTATTTGCAAGCTTCAGAATAATATAGTAAGTTATTTGTATCTTTCGAGTGAATCGGATGAATCTATGCTAGTATAAATGATAAATACGTAATATTCTATTGACGATGCATAATCTCAATATAGCATACGTAACAGTTTATTAGTGTATGTATGCAAGGATATTGTAATAGATTCACCGTAACGTTAACGTAAATCCTGTATAAATAGATCTTAGTAAATCAGTCAAGTTGATTATATTAGGAATGTAATTTGAAGTGTTTACTTCCCCATTGCTATGCAAGTATCTGAATACGGTACTAGATATATTGCATTCACACATTGTAAATTCAAACCAAAGAATTCATATATTGATTTCTTGTATAGTTATTTAGGTTATTGGCTATTAAATGAAATATTATACTGATTTATGTGACAATTTTTTTTTAAATATTTTTTTTAAATAATGGTTCTATTCTATTAATAAATAGAATTCTTCTATTTATAAAAAAATGATAAAATTTTCTGTAACGTCACAGGGCTTACAGATGTAAACAGAATAAACCAATTAATTTTATTTGCATTGAGCGAATGTCTAATGAACGTTTGGTTAAAAGAATATATGTGAATAATTTTGAAGGTCTACGTTTGCGTGGACGTCCGATGAGTAGATGGAGTGATATGATATGATATGAGCAAAAGTTTCCAAGTAGTATAAATAAAACATTCAATTTACTAGAAAAAGACAAATTCTTTCGATAACTCTACAGCTCTGCTTAGATTTTCATCATTAGTGTCATAATTACAAAAGTCCCATAAAAGAATAGTAGAAAATTACAAACTAAAAACAATTTTTATTTTATTTCACTATTTTTTATGTAAATAATAATAGTATATTTTTATTTCTACAATGTCAACTGAATAACAGGAATAAATCATTATACAAAAAGAATAATACAAAATACAAAAATAAAAAATAATGGCATTGGCAAATAAATACAATAATAATACAAAATGTAATATTAAAAATAATTAATTATTAAGGTATATAATATCCCTTTATGGTATTAGTGAAAAATAAGCGGAAAAAAGTGACATGGTTTTTCAAAGGTATATAATATCCCTTTATGGAATTAGTTATTTTCTCTGGCAGTATACAAATACATGTACCAAAATATCCGAATTAGAAGATCGCATTGAAAACAATTAAAAATGTTCCTCAATCATAGGTTTAATAATATAAAATTTTACATTTATATTTTGATGTTTGTGTACGTTATTTTCAATTGCAGACAGTTGTAGAAAAAATAATTTTATTGAACTTATGCATAAAGTGTTTTTTTTCACTCATGGGATTGCAATCGTCTACGGCTTGTGCAGCCGAACTTTCTCTTCGTGAAAAACAATGCATTTGTTGCATAAATTACATACTATTAAAAATTGTAGGCTTATTAATAACTTTTATTAATTATTACAGCCGGTTTCATAATAAACACTAACTAAAGTCAACTTTAAATCGACAAAAAAACATTGTTTTATTGGCAAAAATAAATAATTTTGTTATTCGATGTTTGAAATTTGACAAAGAAGCATCGTTTTATTGATAGCAATAATATTTATGCTAGCAGAATTTAATAATAATATTTTTTTAAATTAAAAACAGGAAAAGCAACAGAAAATTAATAACAGTTGGTTTATTGTTCTTTTTCTACATTAAATATTTACCTAATATTTCAGATTTTTTAGGCGGTATTAATAAGTTTAAAGCAGTATCGTCCAACGACTTTTTTTTTTCATAATGTCCGTAGCCCGTTAATCCAATAGCTATAGCTAAAATGCACGTTCTGTATTATCCAGGTCATGAGTGGTATGTCACATATGCGGATAATTGACGAATTAAATATAATACCTGTTTTAGTAATGTCAACAATCAATATTGTAAATGCTTAATATGGGTATTAATGTTATATGTGCAAGGGGGTGCTCGCTTGGATCAAATTAATATATATGTATCGGCATAGTTATTGATTTTATTTAACTGTATTTGTTTTCAAGTGTTGTTACTGGAAAAAAAATTACTATTGTTTGCTTATAAAAAAAAATTAATAAGGATCTATAATAATAATAGCAAAATATTAAGTTATAATTTCAATATTTAATTTGATAATGAAATTTATAATAATTGATTAATTAGAATGTGAAACATATTTCACCATTTTTTTTTTTTTTTGAAATTTCGCAAAAAGTATAAATACTCACTATCAGTGGCAAAAAATCAGCATCATTAAATAAATCTTTTCGGTTGTCGTAATCGTAACGCGTCGCGACGCATTTTTACCGGTTCGCGCAGGATAATACCCGGTTGATTGCTAATCCAGCAAACACGTCATCGTTCAGCGACATCCTAATACGGACGCGCACATAATTGATGATCCACTCACGACCATTTATCATCCACCCCGTATACATACATGTGTGCTTGCTCTTTTTTTTTCATTTTTTTTATACTTCAGCTATATGTGTGTGTATGAGTGTGTGTTGGTAGTTTGGTAATGTAAGTGCTTCCTTCAGTAATTCGAACGGGTAATTGTCAGATTTTTAGCTAATCTAACGAGGAAGCTTTCAAACCATTACTGCTCGGTTTTTAGGGGTTTTGATTTTATGTGATAAGGATTGTATATATATATATATATATATATATATATATAAAAGGTTTAGTAATCAAAAATTTTGATATTTCTTATATATTTTTGGTAATATACTAATTACTATACTCTATTTTTTAACTAGGAGAAGTAAATGTAAAAGTCAGTTTTATACTATAAAAAACAACCAGAAAAATCACTAGAAATATTTTACCGCAACTTTAATTTGCAAAGACTGTGATCTCCACATTTGATTTATTTACTTAGAAAATATCATAAAAAGCACACGAAACTAAAGAAAACGTAACAATACGAAATCTAACAATAACGTATTGACAGTATTGATATCTTATCAGCTTATTGACAGTTGATGACAAGATAAAAATATGTAAAATTTTTAAATTACTTCTCTTAGTTGAAAAACAGACTATAGAACAGTATATTTATAATATCACAATAAGAGCTATATTAAAAAAATATATATATTGGTTGTAATCACAACATGAAACGTATTATTATGATATATTAAGATTATCATGGAATTATCCTGGTTATTATAAAGTTATACTATCGTCATATCAATATTAAAGTCAGCTTGGTTCTATACTAAAATTTAAAATTTTGAAATTACAATTAATTGTTTATTGGATGAAAAATGTGCATTTTTCATAATGCAAATATTTTTCTTTTTTTTTAATTTAATGACAATAGTTCTTAATATTACGAAATTAACCAAGTTTTCCATTGTCAATTATTATTTTACATCGATAGGGAAACTACTTCCTCAAATTTTGTACACCATTGGCTGAATTTCATAGCATCTTCGAAATGGCGTTCATTCGAAAATGACATCATTTATAGCAATTACGTCTGATGTGATTGGTTGTACAGCCATAAATGACGTTATTTTTGAATGAACACCATTTCGAAGATGCTATGGAATCCGGGCACACAGATTGTACAAATTTTAAGTATGATTGTAGAGATTTTTGTTGACTTTGTGGATTTTACACAAAATTTCTATAGGTATTTACTCGAGATTTTACATATTTTTTTTAAATCTTTAATTAGTTTTACCTTAAGGATGTAAAAAATAATAATACTTTCGATATAAAGTTCTACAAATTACATATTTTGATTCTACTAGTTTTAGCTGTTACGTCCTTCTCGAGAGTGTGTAAGCGAGTGGTTTTACCATGATTCTGAAGGGATTTTAATTAATTTATACACCAAATTGTATAAGTGGTTTCAAGTTGATGCAAAATATTGTAATTCTTGAACCATAAAGATACATCAACAATTTATTAGTCAAAATTTTCATAACGTATCAATCATTTAAGATCAAAATTTAAAAAATCTTGCAGTCTTCCCTAGTTAGTTTCAACCTTGTTTTATCGTTTTGCGTGTGCATTAAGGACATTGAAAGGTTTTCGGCAGACGTTTCGTGCAGAGCCAGGAGGTTCTTTAAAAAGTTTTGTGTGTTCTTTACAATCCCGTCGTTGTAGTAGTGAAGTTTTCCGTGTTATCGATTCCTTAACTTCAACAATACTTTCTGTATGTAAACGGAAGGGGGGAAGGAGAGGGACCCTGATTTGGAAATAGGAATCGCACAGCGCAGCAACGCATTGCTGCTTTGTTCGGATGTATTGGCTCGTTCAAGTATTTGTTTTAATGGAAAATATGGAAATGAATTTGGTTAATTTTGTTTCCATCTTTTTCTCCTACCTCGATTTGAATTGGATTTTATGTAAATATTAAAATTTTTTTTGCATATATATATTCATAGTATTGTTGAAAGGAAAAATGGGGAATTTTTTATTTGTATTCATATTGATGTAAGGTCTAAATTTGGAAAACTATATTAATTTTTAAATGTATGTATATCGCAGGAATATTCAATAGTATATTGTATTTGAATGATATTTAAAGATTTTAGTCGAACTCAATGCAGCAGAAAAGATTAGTACGTATTTTTTGATGTTTAAAAAAATGAAATAAAAAGAAATTTAATTAATATATTATTGTATACTTTGTACAACTTTATAATACTGAAACAAGTATTTAAAATAATCGACTATTGTGCTATTGGTTTTTAATCTGTACAAGACCGGATGATGACTGTTAAATAGGCGAAACCTTGGTCGTCAATTTCATAAAATAAATACGAGTGGAAATCACGACTTCATTTTATTTAATCCTATTTAATTTATCATATATATTTCCACAGTGTGTTTCAAATTTACGGAAGTAAAAAAAAAGAAAGAGCTTCTAAAATATTGGGAGTAATAATTTTCACAAAAATAAAATTATGGATTATTCAATATTTATGCGACATGTGTTTTAATATTAATTTTAACTGTTATATAGTTGTTTATCTTAAGTTTCATATAGGACACACTACTTATCACAAAATTAGTGTTATATTTTATTGCAGAGTTGGTAGTTAGTAGAATAAATAAAGTAAATGCACAACTTTAGTTGTTATCAATTGTTGTTGGTTTTATTGCAGCAAAAAATTGTGATTATTAATTGTCTTTAAATAAATTTTTATTGTGTTTTTGCAAGCTAGTAGATAAGTGCAGTTCAGAACTAAATAGTATTATGACGAAAATTTAATACTAATTTCGAAATGAGTAGGGACGTGTGAATAAAGACAATTAAACCATTTATTTTGAAACTGATAAAAGTTCACTTTTTTCCTGTCTTAAGTTGTAAAAAGTTTGACATTTCAGTTTACATATCACAAAACATACCTCTTTTGATAAAAAAAAATATATTTCTAGATCATATATATACAGAAACTACAGAAAAATATTTATAGAAAAAATTAAAAATTTAAATATTTAACTTCCAATAAACTTGAATTATTTGCTGAAGTTAAAAATCTAGAAATACACAAGGATTCTTGTAAATAAAATAATTATTTACTGTCTTTTCTTTATAAAAATGGCAAATAGACGATGTTTTCAGCATCACAAAATTTTAATTTTAATGATAAATTACATTTTATTAATAATGGTTTATTTTTATCTTATTAAACCATTATCTAATTTTTGCAATAGCTTTTTATTATATCAACTTTTTCTTTGTATAACGAAAAAATCCAACAAAATAAAGTTAATCAAAAGTGGCAAAATCGTAGACGAGCTAAAATAAATGAAATTTTCTCTAGTTAGGTTAGGTTACGTAAGCGCGGTAAACCTTTCCACAACAGCGTTCCTACCATCACTCACCAGAAATGAATTTTGTTTCGTATTGATTTGTCATCCGGTGAAATGTTTCGCAAAAAAAAACTGTTTTTTTTTGTATTTACGATGTCGAGTCTATTTTCGTTCATGTTTTACGTTTTCTGATGCCTTTAATAAATTTGTTGTTTATTATCGATTTCAAATTTGTTCGGTTTTTATCGAATGTGTGTGTATGTGCGTGTGATTATTTTTCTTTCTTTGTTGAAATATAATAATATTCGTAATATATGTGCAGTTTGATGATTGAGGTTTTTTTTGAACAAAAATGTTTTATTCATTATGGAAATGACGTTTCTGTGATTTTATATTTTTTTGGTGAACGTATAATCAAAATAAAATGGATCTATTTTTAAAATTTTAGATTGGACGAACGGTACAAATCATTGAATCGTTTTTGACAGATATTTTTGTATGTTTTGAATATTGAAATATTATTTTTTAAATAAAACCGAATGCAATTACAAGAAGACAATATTATTTTACAGAATAAATATAAATTGAAATTTTTAATGAATGAAAACATGTATTTTTATTCTCTTTTAATATCATTATAAAGTAAGTAAAAATCAATTTTTTAAATACTTTTTACTGTAATAGAAGTTCAAGATATATTATAAGTTTTTTGGAAGTTAAAAATAGTTATATTATGTCATCGTATCATTATTTTCGTTGTACAATATTATTGATTTATTTTATTTTGTAACCGCGGGTCAAAATTATTCTGCGATACTTTTATATTATAATTTAATAAATTAATAAGAATAATATAATATAATTTATATATATTTATTTGTTTAAAAGTGGGGTTATAATTTGAAAAAGCTAAATATTTTTATAATTGTTTAAAAAGTATATTTTATAGAAAAGTATAAAAATATATAGATTTTTGTAGCTTTGCTTCTTTTGTGACAATAATTTAAAATTAAAGCACAGTCATTTTGGTACGTAGTGATTACTAGTTAAGAAACAGCTAAATAATTTTATATTCTGGAAAATATGTACCATATGTTTTAAGATTTGCTTAATGAATGTTTGATAGTGTTTTATTTCTCTATAAAATATTTAAAAATTATTATTCTTACCTATTAGATTGTCATTTATGAGGATACTTTAAAATTGGTTTGCAAGGAATCTGTAAATAAAATAGTAATTAATATCAGAATATTATAAGTATATTAAAATACAATAAATTTTTAGATGGAATAGTATGATTGAGAGTGTTTTGCGTGAGCGATTGTTTCCAAGTAGTAGGAATAGAAAAGTATGTAAGAGAGGTATTATGAATATAGATGAAGCTAAAATTACTTATCTAGATAGGAATGTTTGGAGGAAACTAATTTCGGAATAGTGGGAAGAGTTTGTGCCACACTGTTTTGAGTACATGGCATGATTGTGTATGTATGTAAATATTTTAAAAAACAAGAAATTTATTATGCACTAAAATAAATCTTTAAATAGTTTTTCTAAATATTTTAATTTTAATCTAAGAAAATACATGATTTTTATAATTTTATAATAAACGTTTATGTTTGCTGTATTCATCTAATGCATTTAAATATATATTTTTTTTGTTACATTTTTTTTTTATTTGATTTGAAATAACAATTTGATTTTAACTAATTTATATATAGCTGAAATAATTAATATTATTAAAAATATCATCTAATTAAATAAACAAATTGTTAAAACTTTGTCATCTAATACGAATTATATGAAATTTTTCTGTGTAATAATAATAGGAGTAATATTTTTTCTTTTAATATTTAATTTGGATTCGGCAACTCAGGCCATCAACCCCGTGTATCAGACACAAGTCTTAAAACGCTCAGTCATGCCGACCGGCTAATAATAGTAATAATAATAATAATAATTTACAAATTATTAGGAATATATTTCTTAATTAAATTAATTTGTGAAAACAATTAATTCTGTACATTATAAAAATTTTATAGTTTGTCATATTTTAGAATCTTTAGAAATTTAATTATTATAATGATTGACTAAAATTTAATAATTTCTGTTAATAAATTATTTAAACTTGCTCAATAATTGTTTAAATATCATTTATTTATTTAAAATTTTATTATGTAAATTTCCGAACATCGCTTGCGATTAAGTAATTATTAACTTCAAAAGAAAAATGAAAAAAAACTATAATTATTATTTAGTTTTAGACTGGAATAGAAATCTGCTGATTATAAAACCGATTGTGTTATAACAATTCGTATTTAGAAAAAGCATTTTGTTACTTTTTTATCGACGCACAGTTTCTCATATTGCTCGATTAAAAAGGAATTAATTAGTTTACTGAATTTTTAAACGGCTAGATAATAATGTAACAATTTTCAAAAGCAACACTAAAAGAAAAAAAAAACAAAAGTTGTTTTTATATCGTTTTTTTTTGTCTATGAAAACTCTTTTGAAAACTGAGTATTTACATAATGTTATTAGTAAATAGAACCGATTTCTATCTTTGTAATATTAGGTTTTATCTTCGCATAAAACTAAAAATAAAATGAAATTGTTCATATGAAAGAGTATTTTTACATTTTTTGTGGGCAGAAATAAAAATGTTAATTTGTTATTAAATATATTAAGATGTAATTAATTTATATGCAAGATTTAGATAGTTTTCTATAAGGAAAATTAGGATATATTACGAAAAATTATTAAAATAAAAATTAATAAACAAATTGTTAAAGAATTTTTCATTGCAAACTTGGAAGTACATTACAGTAAATTATGAAGAAACTTGTAACATAATTGTGCTTTTATTCTAAACTTATTACTAAACTTATGTTATTTTTTTCTATTAATTTGAAGTTTATATTATGAATGTTTTGTTTTATTTATACTGTTATGTTTACAGGTATTTATTCGCTAACAATATTTTGCAATCAGAAATTGTATATTCGACCAAAAAAAGTTAATTTTTATAAATCACGTAACAAATATAAATAATATATACAACTGTTAATAACTGGTTAAGGTTACTCAGCATGTATTTTTATTTATTTTTAGTTTGGTTTCGTTTACAACGCTTGAAAAAAAAATCGTATTTGTCTGACTTGGAACAGAAAACTCTTTTTGTGTTTCGTTCAGATTGTTTGGCCTCGACTTTGATTCGGCAACAAATATCTGGACTCAACACAATAATCATCGCTTTCTACATTATCAACATTGATATTATTAAATGAGCATGTTACTATTTTACTGAAATAAAATATGTTTGTAAAACCATAAGAAAGAAAAATTCAAATAACATTTTCCGACAACCAAATTCAAAACTATTCAATTTTGCAGTGGATAAAAATAAGAGTATCTTTTTCTTTGTACAATATATTATGCCCGAGACTTCAGAATGCATTCCAGTTTTCTTTCTCTCTGTACACGGACACAAAGTCTTGCGAAAGATCAAGTACAAGTGAGTCCAAGGGTCATTTTGCTTGCGATCCATTCCTGACAGGGGGAAAATATTTTCAATAAGGCCCTCTTCTGCTTGTGTACGACGGAACGATGACTTAATACGCATGCCAGCGATTCTTTGTAAATACTCCACTAATAATTTAGCCCATATTGCTTCAGATCTTTATATGTGGGCGCAGCAAGAATAGAGTTTTGCTATAAAGGTTGCCAACAAGACTATAAGAAGTTTATGACTTTTTCTCATGGCTGCATAAAGTTATTTTGAAGTTGTCTCGTATTTTTTAAATATTAGAATTAATTATTTTTGAGATTTTTATTGTAAGTTCAAATCATTTTTGAAAATTTTGTTGAACATTCATAAATATACAATTACGCCATATACCCAAAAGACACACACTTTTTCCACTATCCCGAAATTAGTATTCTTCAAACATTTATATCCAGACAAGCAACTCTAGCTTCAGCTACATTCATGATATCTCTCATACATGCTCTTCTATCCCTATTAGTTGGAAACTTTCATTCACGCAAAACACTGTCAATTATACCATTCCATTTATTCCTCGGACGCCATTTATATAAATTATTTTAATCAAACGTTCATTAAACATCTGTTCAAGATGACCGAATCATCTTAACTGACTAAAACCAAACAATCATTTTTCTTTTATGTTTTTGCAACCAAACCCAACATTTACTATCATACATTAACGTAGGCACTAAAACAACAACTGTAAAAAAAAGGATGTGACATAAGCTCTTTCCACTATTTCGAAATTAATTTTCCTATTCAGACAAGCAATTCTGGCTTCAGCCACATTCATGAAACTTCTCAGACATGCTCTTCTATTCCTACTACTTGAAAACTTTCAAAACACACTCAATCATACCACTCCATCTACTAATCGGACGTTCACCCAAAATATATACCTTTAAAATCATTCACATATATTCTTTAAAACAAACGTTTATTTGACATTCTCTCAAAAGCTGGAAAAATAAAGTTTTGAAAATAGAACTGATTAGAAATATTAATGCAAACGTTTTTAGAATGCATTATTTCGTATAATTTAGTTTTTTTTTTCTTCTATTTGCAAATAATATAACTTGTACATCTATTGTAAAGCAAAGAAACTATATAATTATAGTAAAGTTTAAATCATTCATGCAAAGAAATATATAATCAAAAATACAAAACTATTACTGTTTAAATTTTATATATAATATTTAAAATAAATAATAAAAAATGCAAACGTTAACAAACCAATTCTACAAACAAATGAAAGTACAAGTACTTTAGAAAAGTTTGTCATACAAGTCTATTTACATAAACAAAAACACATTTCTAGAAAATATCGTTTATTATTTGTTTGTTTTTCGTCAAACAAAGTACATATGTAATATTTGTGATACGTGATGCAGTATGATTCCCATGAGAAACTAGAGAGTTTGTTAAATTAAGTTGTGACACGTGTAAAATGTGTATAACAGGAAAATTATCTAGTTCCGCGCTGCTGATACTAATTTAATATTATATAACTAAGAATTTCTAAATAATATTATAACTTACTTATTATTTACAATCTTAATTATGTTATTTGTAATTTATTGAATTTTTTTTATCTTGGTTGAATCCAATAAAATAATTTTCTTTGATATCTGTTACTATTAATACTTGATCTGAATTTCAGTGATCTAATATTTTTATAAAAAAATATTTATACTTTTATTAATAATTTGAAATGATATATTATTTATTAATAAATATTACTTAAATTACAAAACAAGTTCAAAAAGTGACAGATATCAATTATAGTTAGATAGAAAAGGAATTATTGAATTAGGTGGTGAAAATTAATTTTCCGGAGATAAATAATGGTTAGTTTTAAAGCCGTATTATGACATCAAAACAATCATTAACAATTTTAATAACTTATATATTTAAAATATAATTTCTGTAAATAAAATGCGAAACGAATGAATGCTTTGTAAAACATTTTAATTTATACAAATTTTTTGTTTGTTGTATCGTACAGAAAAACGTGCGTTGTATGCAAAATTCAACATGGTAATTAAAAAATATTCTAACCTCCAAACATTTTTAGTAATAAAAACAGAGATTCTACTGTCCGGTATACAATACAATCTTTCACCGAATATCCACAGACAAATTCGAATGCTAATCGGGTAGGAATTGAAAGTCAAGTCACAAAAAAGTTAAGTAATGAATACAAATAAATGAAAACCGACTTGACAAAATAATCCGTAAACAAAAACAAGAGCATAATATTCCCCCGTATCAGATGTTAGAACTGAAAGAAAAAAAAAACAATATGGAAACGAAACAAAGAGGATTATTTTGCTGAAAAGCGCAACCGTATTAAAAACAAGAATAGGTTATATTTAATTAAAACAACCTTTAACTTACGAAATTTAATTCTGTTGATTTTTCGACAAACTTAACGAAAAGGACATTCATAAATTTTTCGATATCGATTGCGAAGTTTAAAAACAATATTACATTATTTGAATTAAATTTAAATCTAATTATAATGCAAGTAAAAATATAATCATGTCATTGAAAATTCTTGAAAACAAAGGCTAGTTTTATTACCTAATTTCTTTGTGAAAACAATATTTTATCTAATTTATTTCTACTTCTGTCTTTAATCAAATATGTCAACATAATTTTTGCTAATAAATATTTTTTTATTATAAAATTGAAATATATTACTTAAGCCCAGTATTTCTAAATGCTGGATTAAATTTCTCTTTGGAATGTTACCATTTATTCTGAGGGTACATTTTTAGGCAATCACAAATGATTTTTTATTTATTTTAAGAATAAAAAAATTAGAAATACTGGTAAAAAATCATTATACAAAAAAGCTTTTGGTTTAGGTTCTGCATAATTTTAAATTAAAAATTGACGATTTGATATACTCTACGTATATTATTATCATCAGAAAAAATATACGTTAAGTGATTAAAGGTGACCGCAGTTTTGGCCGATTTGGTCTCGTTATCAAAGATACAAATCTTCAATTACATTTAAATAAAGTTGTTGTTGTCAATAAAATAAAGCTTTTTTGTCTACTTAAAGTCGACTTTAGTTAGAAGTGTTTATTTATTTATTTTATCTTGTAATAAATAATATACTATTATTTTAATCGGATTACGAAGCAAATTTGAATTTGAAAAGTTAGAAATTGTCTCAAATAATAATTTTTTAATCAATATTTGATATTACAATTTTATCAAAACACATTATTTTTAATTGGCCGGGTAAACAAAACCCAACTTATTTTTTGTTTTGTTTGCGCAAAGCAACAAATAATTTCTAACAAAATAACAACGCTAATAATTTCGTTACGACGTAAACGTAAACAACCCCTGCAAGTGACACTCGCCGCGTGACACCAACATAATAACTAAATGCATCCCTTTCCCAGCCTCTCTTCATCAACAAAATATTTATTTGCCATAACCAACCCCCGGCAACTAGGCTGCCCACCATTCCACCCATTCATTTAAACCACGCGATGGTGTACGGTATCAAGTTTCACGCGCAGATTTCTGTTCGACTTGCGGGGGGTGGAGCACCCTTCCGTGCAAATTGACTTTTTGCCGAAGACAAAGACGGTTGTGTGGTTGGGTGTCTGCTACTGCGAGCTGGAAAAATTATTGCGGAATAAATTAAGATGGGGGAGCTTAGGTTTCCAATGGGTTGTTCTGGTTAAAGGAATGGAAATAGGAGTCAGTGATGGTATCTTGTTTGGAAATGGACTGATAAATGCGATGAAAATGCCCGGATTCTAGTCCGGAATATTCCGGTTAGATTTCGATTGGTTTGAAGGTTAATTTAGGTTTGTCGGTTGTCTATATTGGTCTGTGTGTTAATTTTGTGGACTATTTTGGTAACAAAAATGAACACACACAACTTCTCTCATTTCATTTAAAATTACAGAGAAAGAATATTACTTTAAAATCAACGTTTCTACTTTTAATTTACAATGTATGTTTACATTTGAATTAATAGTAAAAAGTTGGATTTAAAGTAATATTTTTTTTAGTGTATTGAAAAATGTTTATTATTTTTATATATCATCAAGAAACATATATTTTTGCAATATCGTAGTAAATATTTTTATTTTATATTTATAATACGTATATGAAATTTATATTAACATTTTAAGTTTCCAATATTATATTTATGTTTGTTTATTAATGTTAATAAATATATGTATATTGTAGATAGGATATATATGTATATGTATATATATAAATTAAAAATTTATTATTGTTATAATCTAGTTACATATTTTATTACCTAGTAACTTATTTTTGTTCTGTTTATTTACTGTATATGTCATTTGTATTATTTTCCTGATGACGATGTACGTAGAGTACGTCGAAACTTTAATTATTAATAAAATTAATAAAATAAATAAAATAAAAAATTAATACAGAACTAAATCCTAAAGCTGTTTTATTTTAATATAATGAGTTCTGAAAGAGTTTTTACTATGTTATTTGTATATATTTTGTCCGGATGATGATGTTCATGTAGTATATCGAAAAGTCTAATCTTAAAATATAATTAAACAGAATTTAAACCTGACGATTTTTTTACTAGGTTAAATAAATATTTTGTTCAGCCATCTCTATCGTACCTTATCCATTGCAGATAACTATTAAAACAAAACCTCGATAATCAGAAAAGAGATAGAAAAAAAATTGGTAGCGAGAAGCGAGTGAAAGCTTTCACCGCGCGTCGCGACGCATCGCATCGGGGCGATAAAGAGCGCAACATCGGGCACCTAATGGACCGGTCCGTCGTCGCTTCCATGCTCCGGTATTAAATATCTTCTACTTTGGCTCTCGGCTGGATATGTGTGTGTGTGTGTGTGTTGGCTTTCCTCGCTCGGCGACGCCACAACGACGACGGCGACGTCGACCGCGCGCGTCTCACCATCATCGTTCATCATCTTTCTTGTCATATCGACGGGCCGAAAGTGGCCGTCTTTTTATCAACGTCCCATCCGTGAACATACACGAAGAGACGGGGTGGGCTATAGGACTAACAGGAGTGTATTAGCTAAACGAATTCAGAAATTTCCTTTTATTGTATTTTATTGAAATGAGATATTTTAAAGCTAGTTTTTTTGTATTATTATTGTCAGCGTTAGATACCACCGAATATAATACTAGATTTGGTGGTTCGAATTCGCTGGCCAGCGTTTCTGTTTGTCATAAAATAAAAGATGCTACAAGGTCAGGCATTAATTAAATAGAATCGGATACAGTAGTTGATCAACTGCTTGTCTTCAAATATCAGTAGTTTAGATTACTGGCAGGAACTCGTCACTGCTCTATGCGAACGCACGATTTGTAGTTTCGAAAGTTGTCTAAATGAATGATTACAAAACAAGTACATCGTATTTGCGGTCAAGGCTCTTCTAGGGCTGTCATACCAAATATGATAATGATACATTTTTAGTGTATAATTTATAACATAGTAATTTTTTTTACAAAACTATTAAAATAAAAAAGCATGTTGAAGATTGCAAAAGATATTATTCCTCTTCAGTCTTGTGTTTTTAAAAAAATATATGTAAAATTAAGTTAAAATGGATGGTTATTGTGAAATTATTAGAAATATAAACATCAGATCAAACGATATTAAAATAAAAAATCTTTAGGTTAAAATTTTGTTTTAATTTTAAAATAAAACAGAACTTAAACCTAAAGCTTTTTTATTTTAATATAATGAGTTCTGAAAGATTTTTTTAATATGTCAAACCATATTAATCATTTATTCAAATATTGTTATCAAATTGCGCAAATAAATAAGCAATTTTTCTAATTTTTCTTCTACAAAATTTAGGTTAAAGTTTTGTTTTAATTTTAAAATAAAACAGAACTTAAACCTAAAGCTTTTTTATTTTAATATAATGAGTTCTGAAAGATTTTTTTAATATGTCAAACCATATTAATCATTTATTCAAATATTGTTATTAAATTGCGCAAATAAATAAGCAATTTTTCTAATTTTTCTTTTACAAAACTTCCCATTACGATCCTGCATTTTACTAACACCCGTATCCATTTAATGGACTCGGCCTGTCAATACTTCATCTCATGTGTGTATGTGTGCAGCGGCACTTACGAGGATGAACTGTGTTTAGGGTCTGAGATCCGTGAGATCCTCACGATCCGGGCTCTAAACACACAGACTACACCAGGCCCCTACACAACACTATACCTTTCCGGTACATGGAAATTAAAATCGAAGCACTTTGGGTGGCATCAGCGCCTTAAAAATAACAAAAGTATCATCGAACTTTTTGGTATCCGTTACCGAGAAGGCCTGTCTGTTTTTCTGATTTTGATTCGATGTGATGGTAAAGCTATTGGAGAATCGGCTCGAATTTTAGTAAATCGGGCATCGTGTGAAATTTCAACCGTGCGTTAAGATTTCTTTCGATAGTGTCACTTTTGTAAGATATTCGAAAATGATATAGTTTTTGACATCATTTATATTGAATGTGATTTTGTTTTGTTTTGTAAAAGAAATCTAATATTTTTAATATTTAAATCTTTCAGAACTCTTTATATTAAAATAAAAACCTTTTAGGATCTATATATATTTTAGTTAAAAAATGACATTTCGATATACTCTACGTATATCATCAGAAGAGTATGTGGAAACATTGATTTTTAAATAAAATATGTACAAAACTTAATCCTAAGGTTTTTTTTATTTTAAAATTTTTTATTAATTACGTATATATATATTTTACGAGTATATTTTTTTTTGTTTATTTATATTTATTTATAAATTTTTCTTCTATATTTAATAATATTCTTATTTTTCTTTATGTGGATAAAATATGAATAAATATAATTATTAAATTTTTTAAAATTGGATTTTGTAATATTAGCTCAAATATTTGTCTCACAAAGTTATCATATGAAAACTAACATACTTTTTGTTTTAAAAATAAATAAAAATAGGAAAAAAAATGAATCAAAATTTTTAATATTGAAAAATATTCATCACTGAAATATATACAACTGACTGGCAGTCGAGCAAAACTTAACATTTGATTAATTCTTAAAATTTACTTAGTTTTTGTTGTTTTCTTATAAGAGTTTTATATATGCATATTTGGAAAAGAAAATTATATTTTACATTTCAAAGTGATATTACCTTCAACTTAGTTTTAAAATTGTTTTTGACATTAGGCTTTATTCAGATTATTTAGTTATTTATTCTGTATTTTCGCATGCGCAAACATTCCCTATACTTATATTTGTGCTTGTGCTTATAATTAAACTAAAACGGTGGTTTGAATGAGGTTTTATTTTAATTAATTTTTATACATATATACGGATTGTTTTAAATTCAAAAATATTAGATATAACAAAAAATATAATTGAAAAAGTGCATTAATTTTAATTTAATTTGTAATTTAAATTCATATTTATTTATTACATATAAGATAACAAAAAACTATTTTATATAATAGTAGAAAGCGCAACCTACCAATGGGTCTATTCGATTCACATCTGTAAAATCTGTAGTGCTATAGAATATTTTGTCTATGTCTAGTAAATAAAATTCTTCACCAAGCACTGAGGATGCCATCTACGATATATAGCAAACCGTCAGCGATGAGGATAGATCAACCAAGGCAACTAGCCCAGAAAATTTTATAAATTCAAAATTTTTCTATTATCAGAAAATAACAAAATATCCTATAACGCTATAGGTTTTACAGATGTTGAACTGAATAAATCCGTACGTTGTTTAAAAGAATATTCAGCGCATAAGCATAGTTTATAGTTTGAACTTTATCTAGAAGTCAATATAAACTAAACGACGAGGAGTATGTATATATAAATCAGTGTACAATATATAAAGGAGGAAAAAGTTATACTCGGGAGAGAGATCGCATCGACAATGGGTAAAAGCATAAGGTAACATATGAAGGTACTCGTTGCTTTTTACTGACCAGATACATTTTTCATAATTTATATAGCTCATTTTTAATACTCCCACGAGGGACTACGTACGTACAACACGTGAATCTATCGGCTGAAACTTGTTTACCGGCCAAAAAGTACTGCAAAACATGTAGGTTAGATACGAGAATATATACAGGGACTTGTTTATTTGGCCTTTCTCAATTTCTACGTTTATTATTATCAGTAATGAATAACAACAATAGATAGGTTTTTTTATAGTAGAAAAAGCAATTCTAGTATATTTGTGTATTTATTTGTTTGTAAATTTTAATTTGAAAACGGCTCGAAGTATAAGTACATGTAGTAGATTACACAGTTAGCAATATAATATAAAGATGATACAAGCTCAATTTACTGTTTTTAAAAAAAATAATTTAAATTTATTTTAATTAGAATTAAAGTAAGACGATCCATTTGTGTTTCTGTTTTTCTTTTTTTCAATGTTTAATAATGGAGTCATTCTGAATACTACTTTTTATCCAAAATATTTTTACGCTCCGGAAGCTGGTCTATATGTAGATAACTTATTTATTTTAAATTTTCAACTTGAATTATAATTTTTGTTAATTACTAATATTAAATTTTTATGTAATATATATGTTGATTCTTATATATCGGTGTCAGTCATAAATAAATTAGCTTACAGTGCAGATATGTATGTGTTATTCTTTATATTTCTTTAGTGACAAATGCGAGTAAAACAAGAATATTACAATTTTTATCAGAAATTGAAAATCATATAAAGAAATTATTATAACTTTTACATAACAACATTCTGTCAATTAGACTCATGTACAAAAAATTCGAACAACTTAATAATTGTAAA
The DNA here is from genome assembly GCA_963966155.1 of Clivina fossor. NCBI lineage: Eukaryota > Metazoa > Arthropoda > Insecta > Coleoptera > Carabidae > Clivina > Clivina fossor. Next base: position 15,287,300 of record OZ014560.1, read on the forward strand.
ATAATCAATTATTTTAAGTTTAAAACAATGTATTGAGGAAGATATAAGAACTTAAAGAGATAACATTAGATATTAAAATAATATTTATTTGTTAACAATTCATATTTTTCTAATTTGTTATGAAAATTATTTTTGTTTTTTGAATAAGTTGTCTTTATTTAAATACAATATTATTTTTTATTTCTAAATGAATAAACAATTATTTTTTTATGTGGTTACCGAAAATATAACAAGAAAAACTGTGTCAGAAATCAGATTTATAAAGAAGAAGAAAAATGAAAATCTCGTGGAACATTAACGACTTAATATTATGTATTAATACAGATGTTTGGTAAGAGAGAAAAATGAAATAAAAGAATATTTCTGATATTTCTGAGATAACCAGTCTCCGGAAAATTAAAGCTGTATCGTACGTAAACATATCTGTATCTGCAACGGGAATGTAATTTTAAAAATATCATTTTGCTTTTGTTTCATTCTTTGATTTTTTAATAAGTTTACTTGGAGGATATTACATACATATTTTATTTTATTATTTATACTCTCATATTCCGCTTATTTCACCTAAGAAAATCTGATGAAAATATCACTGAATCAATAAATTATTCACATTTATTATCTTTTTCTTTATCTTTAACTTTTATATCATTTATTATCTGTTTATAAACATTTATTTTATTACAAACTTTAGTATATTTATTACTGAAAGCGGCAAATTAAAATTTGAAATTAAATATAAAAATATGAATTGAAAGTCAATTAAATTAAAACCAATATTGTATACCAATATTAAAAATAATTGTTTTTTATTAAGGCTCGGTTGCACAAAGCATTGTTAACTTAACCAATGTATTAATTGGTAACTAAATTGTCAACTGTTCTCGAACTGCCTTATTGATTACAAAGCGTTTAACAATCCTTTAAAATATGTGAACCATTTTTAAAAATTATGTGTAAGTAAATGGGATCAAATTTGACGACTGACATGAGAAAAATCATATTTTTTTTTCGTAAAATACAAGTTGCATGTTGTACCTAATTAAAATATCAGATTATAAGAAAAATAAATACTTTTATTGAACTCAATATTTTACTTTTAAATTACGTACTCATATATACGAATTCAGAATTTACTGTTTTATTTACAATAATATAATTCGAAATAATATCCCAAGTTAGTCCATAAATAAATATATTACTGGAGTTTACCTTTATATTTGTTCATCGCGTACATATATGAAACTGAAATTTTTATATTAACTCGAGAAATATCGAGTGAATAAAAATGGCTCAACTCAATATTTCAAAAGCAATATGAAACTATAAATCGCTCAATAATAAGACGAAACAAAACTAAAAACAAAATAATAATATAAAGTTGTTACGCGTCAGTTCGCTTATATTACGTAATAAAATAAATAATAAAATTTTGCTGCACTTCTTTAAACTCCGGGCGATCTATTGAAAATACACTTTTTCGAAAACTTGGCAGCGAAATTTACGAAGTCGTTTCACAGGCGCGCATTTCGACAAAGTTTTTTTCGACAATATTTTTGGGACTAGAAATTCTCCGTTTGTCGTATGAACATCATCATACTATTCCTCAAATAAAATAGACAGTTCTAAAAATATTCTTTATAAATTGAATCACGTAACTTTTTGCACGAAACTGATTTCCTTTCAATTCGTATTTTTTCGCCGTGAAACGCTTTTTTTGAAGATCTGTTTATTTTGAACAAGCTTCAAAATGGAAATTATTTTCCTATTCGTTTATATACACTATTTTTTTTCTTTTTGCTTTTATGGAAAATGGAAAAACGAGAAAAATATGCTAGTGAGAGTTTTATTGGAAGGAGAGTATGTGTTTTTTTATTCGAAAAACTTGAATTTAAGAAAACAGTATTTTGAAAGTTTAAAGATGGACATTTTTTTATTTATTCAATTTTGTTTAACTTACAATTATTAAATTTGAAAAAGATAAATGGTATCTGATAATGTAAAATATTAAACTAGAAATGTATATTCTTTATTTTATTTTGTTTTTTTAAACATTTTTTATGAAAACTGTTAGATTCAATTCTAAGGAATTCTATCTCAATAGTGAACTAAGTATTTGTTGTTTTTTTCTTAATTAATTCAATTAACTTTTTGTACTCATTTTCAAATTATTATTAATATTTTTAAATTACTATTTTATTTGGAAAATTATTTAGCGTTAAAATATTTGTTGTAAAAATTAATTTCATTGCAAAATTGTTTTAGTACATCGTTACTCATGTTACGCAATTTTTAATTATTATAACATTTTTTTCTAGGAAATAACATTACATTTCATTTATGACGTGCCATGGAATAAATTTATTTCAGTCAATATTCACTCGCAATTTGCAATGAATTCATGTTACTAATGTTGACAATGACAACAACAAAATACAAAATTGTTAATTTATTACTCAGAAATTATGCTACTCGTACAATTCTATTCGCATCTTTTGATTTTACTAAATATTTAGTTTTTTTCTATTAATAGAAGAATTTCCATTAGCTGGAAGAATAATTTCTCATAATGTTACGAGTCTTACCATAAACTGATAAACATATTTTAAAACAATATATATATATATATATATATATATATATATATATATATATATATATAATTACAAAGATATATTTATTTGAAATAAGTAAATAATTCTTCACAATAATATTTCATATTTAATAGATATAAAATAGTTTAAAGATCACCTGCATCAAAATTATGAGTATTGATTAAAAAGATCGATACCAGATTATATTCTGGTATTCTTCAAGAAACATAACCTCAATTCCATATCGGAGTTACGTCTTACTGGAAAACAATACAAACCACATCTTAAACTATATGTCATATTCAAAGAAGCATTATAACAATCAGAACTATCTACATTAAATATGATCTCCTTCATCATCAATTCGTGCGCGTCCATTTAACTCCTTTAGCACGGAAGATATTCGCTTAGAATGTCGGTATGTTGGTAATACCGTTCCGAACCATCACTATTTTCCCATTCCATCCTTCAGCCTCAAAATCCAACCGAAACCGATCCGGTATTCATTGTCGTACATAGTCTAACCGATATCCGAATTTGAAGGACGGTTTATTGGCGGATGTTTCCACCACGAAATAGACTCTTTGGATTTACAAACCATGCACCGGACCTACCTTGATTTTCAGTGGGTGGTATGTGTTATAGTGTTAAACGGGCCGATTAAAACCGGGAATCGTGTCTCTGAATTAGTGCAGATCAGGTAACTGCGTCTAATTAGCCGTTGGTGACGGCGACGCTTGATCAATGGCCAGTCGAGGGGATTCGCACGCTATTTATCTGCGGTTGAACTGGAGATATCCCACTGTGGATTTGGCGCTGGCCGAGTAATTTGCGTTTCGCAATGTGTATTGGGTGTGTTTGTGTGTGTGTGCTTGTGTATGTATATGAAATGGGTTAGATTGTCATTTGTTGGAATTTTAATTTGCAGCTTGGTTACATTCTTTGTTTTGCTAAATGATGCTGATATTTGTTTTCCAGTGCCGCTGCTGGCGTGAGGATGTGGATAAATTATCCCGAGGTTTTATGAAAAATTATGGTTTATTTACCAGTATGAATTAAAAATGAAATTGTTTAGATTACGTAAGGGTTTTATTATGCTTTTCTGCTTTTTAATCTCGTTTCTGTGTTTGTGAAATATTATTCTAAAATAATATACTCATCTGATTTGGTTATTAAAAATACTCGCATAATTTTTAATATATTTTTTACTGTTGTTAAATAATGCATTCATTACGTTTCTTGATAATTAATGTAATTCATCATTCAAATTAGTAATTTTTTATATTAAAACTGCACATTTTTTGCCAAATTCAAATTTATTTCTCTGCAAAATGCAAAATTGCATTTGAAATATCTGATCATGTTTTCTTTGGCCGAATATACAATTTTTTACAAATTTAGCTGTGCACATTGCATTTCTTGCACTTCTTCACATATTTTCAATAATCAAATTCAAATTTAAACGAAAATAAACAATGCAATTTTCAATTAACTTAACCTGACGTAATAATTTTTAATATGGCCGTCGAAGATGTCAGATTAAATACACTTGACGTTGTAGTCATGTTTGGTACTGCCACCAGTGTAGTATATAATAACTAATCAGTATAATAATGTACATTATTGTACTAGTAATATAATAACTTTCTTCTACATAAGCAATATAGTAACGTAATATTAATATTTTAATACGCTTGAAGAATAATGAAGTTATCGCTTTTGCTATAATATAAGGTAATATTCTAACTCGTATAAATTATTTTATCAATTTTTACTTATACTGCTAGTGTTGTTTATCATTAATTTACAATTAATTTTAATTAATTACAGTCTTTATAACATATACATTTAGTATATAGTTTGTTGAATTATTTAATCTAATTTAGTAAACTAATTAAACCCTAATAAATCAAATTTGATTTCGAATTTTATTCCATTTATAAATTATTGTTTAAATATAATTAAATTTGTAAAATTTTAACAAAATTTACAAATATTAATAAAGTTTGTATTAACAATGAGAAATAATACATTATTTTTGTTGTGTATTTTGTGTACTCATATTTTAGTTTTTTAATAAACTCAATAAAAATGTATACCTAGATGTGGAAATTTGATTACACTATGATATACGATATGTTGATTTCATGTAAAAAAATTAATTTGATTTTTGTAAATATCACTGTTTAATTATTTTTACAGCTAATTCTACATGACGAACAAATGTGCATGTGGTGGCTGAAGTAAATGTAAAATGCAAATGTGTGACAGATTAATTAAATTTCTGTGTGTGTGTGGTGCATAACATGATACCTACAACACGTCTTTGTTCGTATATGTGTATTATTCATTTTGTTTTTTGGTTATTTATAATTAAATTATTATTTGGGCAGTTTTTTGTTTTTTTATAAGTTAATTATCTGTGCATTTGCATTTATTAAAACTTTTGGAATATTGAAGATATTGTTTAAGCTAACTGGAAAACAATACTTTTGTAATTGTTTTTTTTTTATTCTTATTAAGTAATACATTCCTTATTTGTGACAAGTTAATATTAAGTTATTAGTATCACTGGATAGAGCACACAATTTTCAATAATTTGATATAAATTTTAAAATTAAAAAAGTTTTAGGATTAAGTTCTGTATATATTTTATTTAAATGTCGACGTTTCGATATATCCTACGTATTTCTTTATCAGAAAAAATAATACAAATGACATAAATAATAAACAAGCAAAACATGGAAACAAGTTACTAGGTGACAAAGTAATTAGATTAAATAAAATATATGCAGAACTTAATCCTAAAGCTTTTTTATTTTAATGTATGAGTTCTGAAATATTTTTTACTTTCATACAAATTTTGTTAAAATATTCTAAAAACTGTTGAAGTCATTGCTGTTTTATTTTTATATCTATTAAATATGAAATATTATTGTTTATAAAAGAATTGTTTATTTATTCCAAATAAATATATCTTTGTAAAGGTATAAAAACTATCTAAGATTGAAAAAAATAAATTAAAATAGGTTTTAGTTTTACAAAAAGAGTGTAGGTAGAGCGTTTAATACAATAATCTGAAATATGAACAACTGGAATAACATATTTTAAAAACTAAAACAGCTTCAGATTTAAATTCCGTATTAATATTTATTAATATCAAACGAACTCAATGTCTGTCTTCATCAGAAAAACTGATATTGTATTTTTTATTAGTTGATTATTATTAATGAGTTCTGAAAGATTTTTTACTACATATTATAAATATTTATATTTTAAGATTTATCAAAAGCTGAATCTGACTGGACATAACTGCAATCATACCATCTTATAATATACATAACTTTTTCACAGAACTTTTTATTTACAATAAATCTAAAAATGACTCTTTTTTTTATTGAAAAAGATAAATACGAGATAGTCGCGGCGGCAACTTGAATTGGCTCGTTTTGACTGAAAATCATATAAGTTAGGTTATTTTTCCCTGATAAAATACGAGGGAAGTAAGTCTTTAGCAATATTGCTATCACACACACCCTATGGTTATTTTATTGCCGTTAATAAAGTTTATTGACACGCCGCGCCGATAGCAAACTTTAATGAGATATTCATTTCGCTATTTTATTACAACGAAATGACAGTTGACAATAACATTTTTATCGTCGAAATATATTTATCGCTGTAAAATACAAAAATCTCGATAGCGCGAATATATTTTTCGGGCATTAAAATTTGTTTTCTATATCTCATTTAGTATTTTTTACGTATTTTCCAATATACAAAATATTGTTTTAAATTTAATCTGTTAGTCGGTAATAATATTTATATATATTTTATTATTATTTTTTTTTATAACAATTTAACTGATTGTTGTACAGTCGACTGCATTTTAATTAACTTTTTATAATAAAATCTTTTTTGTATTTTGTTTGTTTACGCAACCGGTTAAAAAAAAACATTAAAATGAAATTTTTGGTTTGTAAAATTGAATATAAATTTATTTAATACATAATGTTATTATTTATTTCAGTTTTTATACAGTGTAGGGTAAAAATAGGAAAATAATAATAAGTTACAGTATAACTATGCTAACTATTTACTATTTACATTGCAAACATAGTGGTCTCTGTTCTCACCTCATTTATAAAAGTGATTTTTGGCAAAAACAGTTTTGACGTTTACTTAAAATTATTTATTTAAATTTTATAATAGTAAATATAATAAAAATTATCAAAAATAATTAAAAAAAAACTATTTATATTTTATGAAGACAAAAGCAAAAGCAAAATTAATGATTCAAGCACTTTTTCTCAAAAAAGTAAAGTGAGTTTGCGGGCCAGTGTTTTTGTGGAATAAATGTAATTGTAAAATTATTAATAATTTTCGATACAAATGTAATTTTATTTTTTAACTAGATAGTAAATAATTTTATATAAAGCTTTTTTTAATTTACTGTTATTTGTTTTTATTAAATTTTTTATTTCCATTAGAAAAACGTAAGTTTATAGTTTAAAAACTCGTTTACTATTAAGTTAAAGGTGAAAACCTTGGAACTAAAGCAATTTGTTTTAGTGTACTTTCAATTTTTGAACAATTTATAATAAGAAGGCGTGAAGAGTGAAAGCGTAGATAACGCGCGTAGCTTACGCCCCGTGACAACGTAGCTTTAGTTTCAAAAATATAAGCTTTCAAAATGTGACATATTTTTATTGAATTTATGTTTCCGATATTGTTCTTTGCTCAGTGCGAGGGAAGTTGTTGTTCTATGTCAAAAAAATATAGTAAATACAAATCTCATTTTCCATTTCAGATACTAAAGAATAAATAATTATATTTATAAGGTTTTAAAAAAATTTATATATTATTTTGTTTACGTTGATATCTAAATTATAAAAATTCATCTCGGACAGTTATAAAAGCAATTTCTTTCGTACAATTTTCTCGCGCAATCCATCTGATTATCAGTATATTTAAAGAATTAAAGAAATAAAAACTTGCAACGAAAAAAAAAAAGAGAAACTCAGCGATAAAAAGCCATCGTGTTATGAACGGTAAACATAAAATTATCCGTCTCTGAGGATCAGCGTTTGCTTGCGGCCATCGCCGCGGCAGGATTAAGCTCGCGGAAAGCACGCGCGCGGACTCAGTGCTTCAGTATTATTGCTTCGTCGAGTGTGATCAGTTTTGACGGTTTTGCTTTATCTAATAAGCTCCCGAGGATAAGTCACTCGCACACTGGGTTATTGTTCGGCCATTATCTGGTACCATGATGGGTTAAGAATCGGAGGGTGGGGGGAGGGGGCTGCTTTACGAGTCCCGCAACATAAAGCTGCCCAGCCAGCGTTCGAGAGACGAAGTTTTGTGCCAAGAAAAGAATGATTTGTTGCGCTGTCTAGAATTACAACAATGCATTCTTCAACTTATTGTATCTACTATATTTTATATGTATTTGTGTTCCTAGTTCAAGTTTTGATTTGTGTGTGTGTGTCTTGTTTCTAAGAAAGTCGTAGAAAGAAATACGCTTACTAGCGTGAAACTGAATTTTTTATTGAAATTTTATTTTTTAGTGTCAGTTCTTTTTATGTTGGTCACTATCTATGTTTTTCATTAAGAGTTTTATAATTTTCAATATTTTTTGTAATATTACGCATTATGGATGAAAAACGTAACGTAACGATACCCGATAACGTTATAACTTTTTAATACAATAACATAATAATATTTAAATATATATTGTATAACGTTATAATAACCGATAGTGTTTTTTAACGTTATTCTCTATGAGTATTTTTTGAGAGAAAGATATATTTTGTTTATATTTCAAACATAAAAATTAATTTGATAATATTTTTATTTAATTTACTTTTTACCGATAATTTCAAAGTTATAAATAAACATTATTTTATACTGTTATTTACCTAACGTTACGTAACGTAACAATTCATTTTTTAAATGTCATTTATAAATAAATAACGTTATACAATAACATAACGATTTGAAACGTTATTTCATCCTTGATATGCATATATACATACATAATTATTCAATTACATACATTTCTAGCAAACATACAATTTAAAATTTATTTTAGCTATCTGGAATGTGTAATGAACGTTTTGTTACAAGAATATATTATGAATAATACTGAATGTGGACGTCTGCGTGGACATTCGATGAGTGAATGGATTAGCATGATTGAGAATGTTTTTCCAAGTGATAAAAATGAAAAATCGTTTGTGAGAAGTATCATAAATGAAGCAACTAGAAAAAGAGTTTATGCCACACTTTTATAGTACATGACGTAATTGTGTATGTACGTAAAACTTATTTTTTTGTTATTAAAATATAAACAAAAATTTAAATGAACTAATCTATTTTTTACGTGAAAAATAATTTTGGCAAAATAATTTCAGCGATTACTTTTTTCCTGTAATTGCAAATCAAACTTTAAGTTTAAGTTTGGAAAACTATGTGGACGTCTATTTCATTTTCGAGCGCAAGAGAAGATGCTTTAACTTCAAATATTTGAACGCAAATTTTCGATAATTTCTTCTGCAACTGACTGAACAATATTTCTTCAGCTGAATAACGAACGTCGAATTTTTTTTTCGAAAAAAAGGAGAAAGTTCAAGAAAAATCGTTAATTGCATTTTAAAGCGACGAACCGTTTTCGGAACTAACGAATCCTTAATGTAAATTTTATAATCCATTAAGAATACACCAATTAGTAAAGTACCACCCCAAATAAATTCAACCAGAAAGCATCTTAATTTTCATTAAAAATTATGACGGAAAGACTATCAAAAAAAAATATATATTTTTAGCGCCGAATATATTCGACAAACCGGCTATGTAACATGCGCCACTAATTACGGTAAATTACGACTCGTCTGACAATTACGCTGACATTTTACTTTGTACGGCTACTTTCTTTTATTTTATGGTCATGTAAAAAAAACACACAAAATGAAGCTTATTTGCAAATTAAAACAATTATGTTTACATTCGTTTATTTTTATTTATGCGAATAAATAAAATTTAATTGTGTTTTGTTTACTGCCAATTTTATGTTATTCAACAACAAAAAAATACCGAATTTATACGAAATTAATATTTTTATTTTTTGTATTTATTGTAAATTAAAAAAATAATATAATTATAAATATATTGGAACAAATTTATTATTTATTTTATTACTAACTTTAAAACGTATTATTATGTATCATGTTTTAAATTCGAGAAATTAATTTGGTAATAGTTTTTTTTTAATTTACACTTTACATATAATTTTAAAGTTACAAATAGACATTATTTTTATACCATTATTTACGTAATTATGTAACATAATTCATTTTTTAAATGTTACGTTATGTAACGAAAACAAATACTAATTAACGTTATACAATAACTTAACGATTGGAAACGTTTTTGTCATCCCTGCTACTAATATTATTGATTAATATTTATTAGTAATAATACGACTAACACTTCGTTACGGAATTGGAGTGAGTGTGTAGTAAATTAAACATTTTACATAAACTTTTATAAGTAAAATCAGCTTTTTCAGAATTACAATATTGTTGTGTGTGATATTCAGACATACATTTATTTATAATATATATATGACTGTTCGTCGAAAAGACGAGGGGACGTGAAATAGAAGACATGACGATACCCAAAGGGAATGTCAAGTAAATAAATCAATAAATAAGCAAATATATACTACATTAAAGTGAATCTGAAAATCAGATGAAGTTGTCAACTTTCCTGCTAGCGCCTGCCGCCGCGCCGTCTTTCTGGGTGTCTGTAACTTTGACACTCACTCAAAAACTTACAGCCGAGAATTCAATAGCGTTACGTCGTGCTTTTACTCTTATGAAATTTTTATCATATACTTACTTAAACATTACCGTCTAACTGTAAATTGATTTTTTAATATCAACTCAAACTTAACTTTTATCGTCTATTTTAAATAATTGATTTGATATATTTCAATTTTATATTTTACTTATACATACGAGTATATTTTTCAAAGAATTATAAACGTTACATTAATAACAATAATGTTGTATAGTTTATATCATATCTGTTGTAAATATTATAAAAAAAAATAAAAAAAATTATTATAAAAATAATGAAGCAGCAAACATAACTACAACGTCAAATTTATTTAATCTGACATCTTCAGCGGTCATATTACGTCAAGTTAAATTAAGTTAATTGACAATTGTATTGTTTTTTGTTTGAATTTTAATTTGAATATTGAAACTTTGTAAGAAATACAATGAGCACAGTCAGATTTGTCAGAAACTGCATATTCGACTAAAAAACATGGTCAAGTGTGTTTAATTTGACAACTACGACGGCTATATTGAAAATTATTAAGTCAAATTTATTGTGTTGTCATGTAGAAGCTAGTACATATTATATTATAGTTAATTTAACTAATAAATTATTAACAATAAAGTAAGTGACGCTCTAAATTATTAATTAATTAAATACTTTGCATGTAGATTAGAGTTTTCTAGTTACACGTACTTTTAATAATATTAGCAACATTGAAAAGCGCAATTAATTTATATATTAAATTTTTTTAATTATTTATTAGACAATAGTAATTATCAATGTTGAGAAAATATTTTTCATAGGCAAGAAATGCATAGCATCGAGGAAAATAAAAGTGCAAGGCTATAATAGTTTTCTGAATTGTGATTTATTTATTTTTTTATACTATAAATTAAATCTAATATTAAAATAATAACCACTTAACTTGTTTAAAATTTTTACTAGTCTTAACTTTCTCGATATTTGACAAGTGCATCACATTTATTTCCTCTCTATTACATTACAAAATGTCCCTCAAATACGACAAACTTTTTAACCTATTTTACTTCGTCACGGTAACACGGACAAACTGGCTAAACTGGCAAACTGGTTGTACGCAATGATGTTTATTATGACGGATGAGCGAAGGGCCCTCGCGCCCCCCTCTTGAAAACAAAAAAGAAAATAACACGGGAACAGAATAAAACTGAGCGCGGCGAGTAGCTGGTAACTGGCGCTAAACTCCCCGAGGAAAATTTCAACAACGCAACTTGCCAGGTGGAAGCTGGGTTACTTCTTCTCGGTGGGACGGTTTAGATTTTCACGCGTCATGCTCCTGTTTTTCCCCCGGGCAATGGCTGCTTAAGGACCCGAATATATAGGGTCTGACGAGGCAGCGAGGAGAGTATGTTGCTTCAACGGGGGGGGGGGGGTTGCACCGTCAAATAAAATATCGTTTCCAATATGATTTTTATTACGGATTTATTTTCGAAGGAGAGACTTTTTTTTATTAAAAATTTCTTTTTTTCGACGAGTTTGTTTGGTCGGTGTTATTTGGTTTACACTTTAAGAAAATATTGTGTTCTGATATGTTTGATTCGTTTTTTTTTTTGACTTGTATATTTGTCGCAAATATAAGGGTTGGATCAAAATAAAAATTAAATTTGTTTCTGCTTGAAGTATTTGATAAACTAACAATCAGTTTCATAATAAACACTTTAACTAAAGTCAACATTAAGCTTTCAAAAAACTTTGTTTTTCTTGACAATAATAAATAATTTTACCATTGGAAGTGTGAAAAGTTGACAAAGAAGCATAGTTTTATTGACAATAATAATTATTATTATTTTAATACGCTTAAAGAATAATAAATTTACTTTACAAGTAATCCTTATTTTCCTGCTAAATAACCATAAAAACAAAATGTTATTATTATCACTAATATAACTATTTTATAATACCATTAGATTAAATTTATTCTCTCTTTTTAATACATTTACTTCTAAAGTTTATGAAACTGATCATATATCTAAAACATTTTTCTACTAGATAAAATGATGCCATCGTACGAAAGCTTCACGAATTTTTTATTTATTTTTATATGATTGTCATATCGAACAAAGTTAAAGTAGGCGGGCTATAAAATATGAAAAAATATTTACATTTTATTGCAGCAATATTTTAGCGTACCGACGTGCGTTTGGTAAGATAAAATTTTGTAAAATATTTTCTAGGGATTTTCGTGTTAGGTGTCAGGGCAGCTAACTTACACTCACACATACACATACACATTCACACCTTGCTGGGTATGATAATGCATATTAGCAAAATATTGGAATGCATCATTTGTCAGACAAGGTGCCTCTGATGACATTGGCGTCATTGCCGTATGAGCATACACACGGCAACATGTTAAATTTGACTCATATTTCACGCGATAGTGTGATAACGTGACAATGCTGGTAGTCAATCATGATTATTTTTCCAACGTCAAACTGTTTTTCACGTTCCCATGCTTATTTTCATTGGCAACTAGCTGTCTAGCTTAGATTAGGCTTGATATAACGAGTGACAATCTTTCGTACATAGATATTATGGGTTTTATGAATTTATTTATGAGCTAATATATCACCTTATATTGGCAATATATTGAGGTATATTTACATGATGCTGTCACACCGATTAATTTTGTCATTAACATAGTAAAAAAACCTTTAAGAACTTCAGGTTAAAGTTTATTAAAATTTGACTTTTCGATTTATTAACCATGAATTATCATCATATTTACTAAATGTAAACGTTGAATTTTAATAAAAATAATACAGAATTTTATAACCTTTTATTTTAATATAGTAAAAAATCTGTCAGAGCTCATTATATTAAAATAAAATGGAAATTTTTTTCCAATTGGAGACTGGTAATTATAGGTGTATGTGTGGAGATTAATGGTAGAATACAAAATCTTCTAGACTAATAATAATAATAAATAAATATACCATTTAGTTTTTCATTTTCCTTGAAACTATTATTCCGTCTTCCATTCAACAAACTCATTTTTCTTTAAAAATTTCATCCGTTTAATTTGTTTTCATCAAGTATTAAACTTAACTGTTATCACTTCAGACTTTAGTAGAACCTCAGTCTTATGAAAACCATATCAATAACCACTAGTGCAGCGTAAAATAACCGCAAACACGAGAAAGAAAGAAAGACAAAAAAAACCGACACACAAAACCTTCCCGTCATCACATAGAACAATCCACTCTTATATGATTTGATCCCATTTTGCGAGAAACTGTATCCAACGCTAGCCAACAGCATCTATCCGGAGTTACGAGGGGCCGGAGCAAAATTGCAAAATGTAATTGGTCAAGTGAATTATTATCCGTGATGATACTGGCGCGTCTGTTTGAAGCTGTTCGGTCCGTCTGGTTTCGATGTCGGTTCATTTCGACGGAAGCATTTCCGAGGGTAAATTATATCGACGCCTCTAGCACACATACACACACACGGTGAATTGTGAATTGGGTTTTTAGTTCCAAGTTCTATTTTGTACTTTATATCCGCGCACTGCCGCCGACTAGATTAGATTTGTACCGAGTGCTATTTTGTTATTTGATTTAGTAGTGAATGTAGAAAGTGTTGAGTAATATGTGGTTAAATAAAATGCAACGTTTTATAGAACATTGAATTTTTTACGCGCTTTCTAGTTTATTTTGTTCTGAAAATACTACTAACAATGTATAGTTGAAAGTAGAGCGAGATATATTCAAATAGAACATTTCGGTTGATAATACAAAAATCTTGTCTACGATTCATTTTCAGTGTACATAAATATGATCATATTTCTGTATATAAAGATTGAACTAAATCTAATGCTTCCGTTTTTGTTATGTGTAATTGTTATAATTACATTTGTAAGAATTGTGACATTTTTAATTGTACTTTAAATATTATAAACTATTTGTTGATTTGTTTTGTAATAATTTTACAATACATTTCGACTGTAAATTGCCTCGTAATTGAATCTCACTCACTGACTCACTGCTGAGTAATGAATAACGTAGAATGTTATGAATAATAATGAATACATTCACAATCACGCTATGTACTTAAAAAAAAGTGGCACAAACTCTTTACACTATTCCGAAATTAATTAATTATCAAGAAATGTATGTACCTATAATGAATATATTATTATTTAACGTATAACATACCATGTCGAAAATAAAATTTTTCATTGAACTGACTTTTTCTTGGATATACAAAATTTCTGCGGTATTTTGTAAAATTGTACTTACTTGTCTGGATAGAAATGTTTGGCGGAAACTAATTTCTGCATAAATAAAAAGAGTTTGTGCCACACCATATGGGTACATGGGTGTATGCAGTATATATTTTTAATATATATATATATATATATATATATATATATATGTATTCTTTTACAATAATCTGATAAAACGTTGAATGAAATAAAAATAAAATTAAACAAAATATTTATCGAGGATCAAAAACCTCTTGGTATTTAATTTGAAAATATTTACAAAACTTTGACTTTGTACTTGGACATTAGTACCAAAATCCACATATACATTACAAATTTCCTTTACTTATTAATTAAAATGTAAACAGCATCCTCAAACTGAGTTCTACATTAGTAACGCACAGAAATCAAATTGTAACACAGCAAACTACATCGGGGGTGGGAGGGGGTGGTTAGGTCACACAAAACAGATTTAATCACAATATGTTTGATGTCCTTTTGAACCGCAATGCATACTGCACAGTCGTTCAACAGGACTATCGAAACCGCACCACTATTCGGCCAGAACCCAGAACGGGACAGTGACAACGAAGCGGGACAGGGTAGGTGGGAGCTTAAAGCTCAGGCGTCGGTATGGTCCTTAGTATCAAACTGTCGTCCTTAATCCATTTGATTCGTTCGCAGCACAAAGGGTTCGTTTCCTAAATGAATAGGACAGCGAAGCCGAGCTAGCGCGATTCTGTAATTCGATCGTTATTGTTCGAGTTGGCTATGAAAACAATAGCATATCGCTTTTCGAAAGCCATTAACGGACGCGCTGCAATAATGGGCAGTGGCGCCATCAACTGTCATCGGAGCGAATTCGAACTGACGATATGATTTTCGAAAAAAAAAAAAGAAGCGGGTCCTTATATTTCGAGCATTTGAAAGTTGAGAGTTCGATTTGCCACTTAACACGTATAACAACAAACTTTAATGGAACTGTATTGTACGACTATTTTATTTTCTTTTTTTTTTATCTCTTTATTGTGTTATTCGAAACAAACAAACAAACAAAAATGGAAAAGAAAAATGATTTTGTTGCATCAATCAAATGTGAAAGCAAATATTTGATATATTTATCATTATTTGTGAAATAGAGCTTTTATTGATAAGATATAGTAATTTTTTATTATTAAATTTTTATCGATTGAAGCATTTCTATTTATTTTTATATAAGAATGTTAACTGGTACTACAACTTTAACTAATACTGGTTTTAAGGATGTAACTGTCATAAGAGCAGAACTAAACAAATGAACTAAAACACCCAAAAACCGAGATTTGTACCAGCCATTCTGTTTTGGGATATAATCAAATTTATTTAGTTGCATTTTTGATATACTTTTTTACATTTTGCAGAAATGTTTGTTTGTTTTTGATAATTAGATATTTATTAACATATTAAAAAAAAATCTTTCAAAACTTATTATATTAAAATAAAAAAGCTTTAGGTTTAAGTTCTGATTATTTTTATATTAAAATCACGCAATGTAAATCGCACATGTGTGACACAAACTCATTTCACTATCCCGAAATCAGTTTCTTTCAAACATCCCTATCCAGACAAGCAATTTTAACTTTATCCACATTCATAATACCTCTCATACATGCTCTTCTATTCCTACTACTTGGAAACTTTCGCTCATACAAAACATTCTCAATCATATCAATCCAACTCCTCATTGGATGTCCACGTAAACGTGTACCTTCAAAATCATTTATACAAATTACATTTATCGTAAATAAACAGAACATAGAAACAAGTTAATATGTAACAAAATAAGTAATAACCAAATCATGAAATTTATAAATTTTGTATCAAAGGAAAATTTTTTTTATTTAAATTAGTGCATTTACAATGATAGATGTTATCTTTTTCTTTATCAATTTCTATTGCTTCTCTTATCAATAATTTTCTGTAAAAATAATATAACTTTGTAGTTTTAAGTAAAATAATTAATTTATCATATTATATATGTTTTTTACACTTACATAAAATATACGTATTTTATATTTATATAATGTAAAATTGTGATGTCTCTAAATTTACTTATTAAACTAATGTAAATCAGTTGCCCTCAGGTTTTTATGTAAAATTACCGAATTTTATTTACAGTGCATATAAAATACATTTTAAAAATATTTACCAATAAATAAATAATATATTAAATAGAGTAAATAATTTACTTTATTTACAAAATTAAAGATGATTAAAAGGAAATTTCGATAAAATAAATAACACCCATTTTTTTCTTTTTCTGTATTTTTTGTTTGTTTCACGTTTCCACCGCTTGGCGTCAGTGTAATCGCCGACACCAGTGTCGAGTCAAGTCGAAGATGAGCATTTTCTGGTTTAATTAATTGGATAATAAAATTTTACTGCCTTAATGTAAACATTGTTTGAGAATTTGATAGAATTAGAAGACGTGCACGGCGCGCTTTTAATATTTTACGAGAATTTTTCTTCAGCTCATTTCCAGGCACACAGACTCTGTATACGGTGTGTAGCAAAGAGAGAAAGGTGTAAAATTTGTAAAGTTTTTTTGTTTAACGCCTTCAGACAATTTTGTTTTATAACGAGATGGATACTTGCGAAAGTAAACAACTTTTGGACCAAAATTACTTAATACACTGTTCGATACATAATTTACTTCTACTTCTTCTACTAAATTTAATTTTTTTATATTGCAATTTTTCCTAGAACTTATTTAAAAATAAATATATAAACATTGGTTTGTTGTTTACTTCCAGTGAGTTAATATTATTGAAATTAATTAAATGGAAACGAACTTTTATTTCAAATTTTCTATATTCATGAATTTATTCTCAAAAAAAATCTAGAGAAAATTTCATTAGTGGAGAAAACACTAAAATTTAATTAATATTAACTAAAAATTAAATTATCAATCATTTTTGGATAAACAGAAATTAATGGGTATATTTGGTTTAAATATTTTGTCTTTCTTTGTTAATAGAAGAATTTCAAACTAAAACGACTTTAGGTTTTAGTTCTGTATTAATATTTATTAATAATCGACGTTTCGACGAATTCAACAAGTTATTAGGTAACAAAATAAGTAACTATGAAATTATAAATTTTTAATCAAGGGAAGCCAAATTTTATAAATTTAGTTAGTGTTAATGTATGATGAGTGTGAAATTGAAAAAAAATGTTGTTACAAAAGTTGGTGTTACTCAGTTAAGATAGTTCGGTCATCTTGAATGAATGTTTAGTTAAAAAAATATATGTGAATAATTTTGAAGGTACACGTTTGCGTGAACGGCCGATAAGTAGATGGAGTGATACGATTGAGTGAACATAAGCGAAAGTTTGCAAGTAGTATTAATAAAAGAGCATGTATGCGAGGTATCATGAATGTGGATGAAGCTAGAGTTGCTTGTTTGGATAGGAATATTTGAAATAATTTATTTTGGAAAGAGTATGTGCCACACCCTTTTGAATACATAGCGTGATTATGTATGTATGTATTTTTTTAAAGACCAGGAAAATTTGTTTTATTAATTAGCTCTATATGATAAAAAAAAGTTAAAGCATTCGATTTTGAACATATTTAATACAAAAACTAATTTTATAGTTAGTTAAAATTAAATTTTGTGAAAATTATTAATATATATATTGTTTATTTTGTTTCAGAAATTTTAAACTACATGTACGCTTCAAATCAGGACCGCTACTAAACAGGTTGGAATTTTATAAAATTTATATTTCCCGTCAAAATTTCAGTTAATAAATACTTCATATTTATGAAATTATGTACATATAAATATTACGCTGGCTACCATATTTAGTTTTCTTATTTTATTTTTGAGATATTATTAGTTTTCTCATTTGCAGTAACTATAATTCATTTTACTTTTAACGTTCTACACGCTGTGTGTTCTAGTTTGCTAAATATTGCAAGTTGTCTCGTAATCTTCTTGCGGTTTAACTTGTGATTCACACAAAATACTTACGTAATATAAGACTATTATACGGTGGAAGCTTTATGCTGTCATTAACTTTCTTAATGTGTTACGAAATTTCTTATTATTATGTTTTTGATGACGAACGTAAAGAATTTCCATATTTCACTTGATGATTTTCGAAAAGAATTAGTTTTTGGATTGGTGAAGTTTTTGATAGCTGAATTACTCAGAGACATTAACATGGTTATGTGCAAAAATATCCATGGATATACTTGTTATTTAAATCATGAATAAAATAATATAAAAACAGTTTGTGGATAAAATTTTGTTAATTATTTTTATTAAAAGTTGTTTCGAAGGAAGCTAAACGTTCGTCATCATCAGGTCAGAAATTTATCAATGACATTAAGTAACTACATCACAGGAATTATAGTTTTTTAATTAACGGAAATTAGTCAGTTAAGATGGTACGGCTATCTTGAGTAATGTTTAATGAACGTTTTGATTAAAAGAATATATGTAAGTGATATTGAAAATATAACTGTATTTCACTCCTTTCAGTCCTATTTGTTAAAAAAGAAAATAATACTTATGTACTTGTATAATTTCGTAATATTTGTACAATTCTTTGTACTTGTAAGTAAATTATCAAATATTTTTGAGTAATATAAAGCAATAAAAATTTTATCCTATTAGAAAATAAATTAAATGTTTGTAAAATTTTAGCAAATGGTAAAAATCTAATTTCAGCTAGATATAAATCTGTGTGCAATCTAAATAGATATAATTATAAAATGCTTATTAATTCATAGTTTAAACCAGCTATACAATTTAGTAACACGATACTAATTGTATAACAGAAAGAAATGAAAAAAAAAGTAGAAAGTTAATTCAGTCCTAATTGTCACAACATTTCGTGTAACAAAGCCGTGATTATTTCTGTGTGTGTGCCGATAATAATTGGTTATTACATATTGCATTCGACCAACGAAATCTACCAATTACTATTTATGAAATAAAACAAAAAGTAATGAATAAACCAGTCGCGTGTAATGAATATTTTCGATACAAAAACAAAACAAAATTCTATCTACGTGCCAATGTTGGTGTGTGTGTACGAACAAATTGACAAACGAAGAGCGAGATAGAAACAAATGCCAGCCGAACGCTTCAGACCATATAATGTAAATGAATAAAAGCAATTTCGTCGAAAACAAATGAACGCGCACATGTCGAAATTGTTGTGTTGTATATTTTAGGTTAAGTATATCTGGGCGATCGGAAAACTCACACGATGGTGGCTGTCGATGTAATAATACGAAAATATTCAACGCAAATGCATATTGGGGTGTATAAATGCACTTGGTTTTTGCATCCGAGTAGAAAAACCAACCCGATATTTACCGCTTTTTAAGTTTTCAGTCGGTATAGAAAGGATTTTTATGTTTATTTTGGTTCGGTCGGATAAAAACAGCTTGCTAGTTTGGTGAGAGCGTTTGCATTTGGTTATAAAAGGCTTAAATGAAATTAAAAATTAATGCAATTGTATACATAACGTGTGCAGTGCACGCCTGTACTTGAGACTAGCGCAATTTATATTTTGCTTCTCGTATTATTGGATTATGTTTTTAGGTTTGTAAACAGGGCCGGCGCCAAGCTGTCCGCAGGGCCTGCGCGGCAGGCGGGCGCAAGCTCGAAGGGGCGCCAAAAAGAGAAGATTAATTTATTAATTTTGTGAAAAAAATTAAAATTTAAATATATATATATATATATATATATATATATATATATATATTTAAATATAAATTTTTGAAAACACAGTATACATTTTTAGAATATTCAGTAATTTTTGAAATCTATAACACACTACACAAATCTTAATGTATAACATATGTGGCACACTTGACACGGCGTTTCTGGGGTTTCGAACAGGCAAAAGATAAGACAAATTAGCTTGAAGAACAATATCTCAGCTTTTTTTAGAATTTTGGCGCTAAGCTATTTAGTTAGGCAAACAGTGCATTCTATACTTAACTCTTGTTGTGTTCAGTTGTGGCTTGTGTATTGTTTTGTTAATATTGTGTATTGCAAGTTTTGTGATTATCCATCTACAATTTTAAAAAAACATATTACAAATTTTACTTTAAAACCCTTATCGGAAACTCGATAGGAAAGCAGAATTGATGCTTTACGTCCAACTTGGGTATCAAATTGGTGAAGTATACGATGCATTATTTTAAATAACAACCAACGACGAATTCGATAGAGTAACAAAATATGAATCTCAAACTTTTTGTACAAAATTGAAAGATTTGTGGCATGATATTTTAAATAAAATAGAAAAAGTTAGTTCAATTTTGCAACGATCTTTTGAAAATACAGCTTTTGTTTTAACAACCATTAAAAATTTAAAAGAAAATATCGCTGAATATCGGACTGATGACTTTTTTGAATCTTTATTTCAAAATGCAAAAGATTTGGCTGAAGAAATTGACGGAAAATTAACTTTTAAATCAATTTCAGAAATTCGCCCAAAAAAGAAAAGCAAGCAATTTGTATATGATGAGTTACCTGATTCACCGGAAAATAAATTTCGAATAATGTTTGTTTATACCATTTTAGACGTAATTCAAATGTCTTTACAAGAAAGATTTGAATTATTACAACGTCATAATACTTATTTCGAATTTATATGTAATATGAGTCAACTAACAACAATGGATAGAGAAACAATTTTGCAACATTGTTGTGATTTGGAGACTTAAACATTCTTAAGTTTTTACATACTAATAAACTTCCATTTCCTAATTTAAGTATTTCTCTGAGAATATTATTAACAATTCCAATTAGTGTGGCTAGTGGAGAACGTTCTTTCTCAAAATTAAAATTAATAAAAAATTACTTAAGATCATCTATTTCGCAGGAGATATTAAATAATTTATCCCTTATTGCTATAGAAAAAGACATTTGTTCAAAATTAAATATAACTGATTTAGTTTCAAAGTTTATTTATACTAAAAATCGAAAAATTAAGTAAGTAGTAGTAATAAATTATATTACTTGCTAATTTTTTATTATTTTGAATATAAATATTAATTTATAATTATACAGGGTGTAACAGAATAACTATTCCTAATTTTCAGAAATGATAGAGTGCACTTAAAAAAACATTTTTTATTAATAAACTAGTGTCCGAAAATTTCCTGGTGTCCAAGATACACTAAATATCGTTAAAAACAATTTTAATTATTACAACGTCAAAGAGTAGTTAAGTTAAGGAACATTTTATTAGAAATAATAGTGCATTAAACTTTATAAAAATTGTTCGAAGTTACGACCACCATTTTCGATACACAAGTTGTAACGATGTACAGGGTGGGCAAATTTGGACGTTTTCATGAGGAAACTCGGAAACTATAAGAGATATGGAAAAATTGATCGCGCATTCTCTATCGCTTTTTTTGAGAGAAACTCAATTATGAAAACAAAAATTAGTTATCGTCTTTTGTTTTCGAGTTATGGCGAAAAGTTCGCGTTTTCCGTATTTTAATAAATGGCGATATCTCGATGGTTTTTTAAATTAGATGAAAATAATTTTCACATTCTTAAGGCACTTTTTTGAGTAGAATGAAATGGTCTTAACGGATATTATAAATATCCGTTAATTCTCGGATTAAAACATAAAGTTGTGTTTTTTTACAATCGACTGCCAAAAAAAAAAAAAAATTCTGGACACTAGTTTATTAATAAAAAATGTTTATTTATGTGCCCTCTATCATTTCTGAAAATTAGGAATAGTTATTCTGTTACACCCTGTATATTATAAACATATAATGTTACTTTTTCCATTATCTATATATGATATTATATTTTATAAAGGGCGCATTTACTGCACTGGCAGGCGGGCGCAAGATGTCCTAGCGCCGGCCCTGTTTGTAAATTTATAAAACTAACTACTGGTAATACTGTCTTGGTATTTAACAAATATATTTTTAACGTTTCAACAGTATAATTGTAAAGAATGTAGATTTTATTTTGTACAGGATGTGGAAACATTTCTAGAATTGATTATACATAATTTTGTTTTTATATTTCTTTTAAAAGTATTATCATAATGATTCAGTTCATCGAAAAATTGATTTATTAATAAATTATTACAGAACTAGAACCTAAAGCACTTTTATTTTAATATGTAATTTATGAATTTTTATATTTGCTTTTATTTTTGTTTTTCCATCAAATTTGTATACTTTATTGGATATTTTAAAATATACGAGCATCAATTTTAATGGAAAAGATTACGAGCGTACAATTACGAATGTCAATCAAATGATTATAAAATGAATTACCTGTAAACTCCGATGAATATATATATATATATATATATATATATATATATATATATATATATATACATAAAACACAATACACTAATCTCTAATTAAACAAAACCCGGGAAGGGGTGGTGGTCTGTGCTTCCTTGAAATTTATTACAAATTTATTGAAACACTTAAATTGAAATCTCATCAAAGCGAGATCTGTTCGGCTGATAAGTCGAAATGAGAAATATCGTGACGTAAGTAGCACAAAAGACGGTTACTGCTGGTTTTGCTAAAGCTGAAATCTCCTTCGTGAACCGCTTGCGATAAAATAAGAACCGTGTGGCGAAAACGAAATAAAAAAAATCCTCAGCAGGCAAGCAAATTTAAATCTTTACCTTCTCCGATACAGAACAGATTACATTCGGAGCTGTTCCGTTAGTCTTATCGTATTTAATACTTGTCATAAAACCTGTTACCGTTACGGTAAACGGTAAAGTAACTCAACGATAAGTTGATAGCGTTGAAAGGGGACGCAGGCCAATTGCAACAGTCACGACAAATTTATTTAATTTTTGGATTTTCATCTATTAATTATTATAATCACATTGAACACTTTTGAGAAAAATCTCAACATTTGAATATTATTAATTATTATCTGAATATGATTTTTTAATTGATTATTTATATGCTAATTATTTTTAATATTAAATGGTAAAGTATTAATTATTTTACAGTATTGTATATTTATTTTTTTATGCGTAAAATAGTGATTTATTTTAATAATGAAAAAAAAAGTAGAGAGCGTTATAAAGTGTCATTATTTCACTCTAACATTATTGAAATAACATTATTTAAATTTGTAAAACTTAATTTTAACTTCAGACATTCATTGAAAAAATATTATATGAAACTCATGTATATAATGTTTTTTTTATCTCACTACTTTTAATTAACAATTTAAAAGTTTTATAATCTAGTTACTTGTATTTTGCTACCTAATAACTTGTTTCTATGTTCTGTTTATTTATCTGTATATGTCATTTGTATCATTTTTCCTAATAATGACATAGGTTTTAATTAAAATTAATACAGAACAAAATTCTAAAGCCTTTTTATTTTAGTATAATGAGTTCTGAAAGATTTTTTACTATGTCAAAAAAATATATTATAATTTTATATTTTATATAACCATAATTTGAAATATTAATTATTTTTTTTATAATTTCAAACACGTATACTATTTTAGTCTTTAGTTAAATTTTAATTAATTTTTCGTTCAAAATATTCTTCTGTTCTTTCTCTACAACTTAAAACAAAGCACAAACTATTGGCGCAATTAACCATCGTCTATCGTATCCCGTGGAAAGCCGGAAAGAATCGAAACGAAAGGACAATACCGAGAACAGAAAAACTAGGATAGAGCCGATCACTTAAGATGAATCCATGGCGTGACTGTCTTTCATAAAATATTTCGTTCAATCACGACACACTCACCGGAGGGACCATCTCGAAATGAGTGAGTCCGTCTCTGGTCACTAACCACTAAATCCCTCGTGGCTTTTCTCGTTTCGATTTTGTTTTGTCCCGTGATTTTCTTTTGTCTCTCGTGTTAGTAGTTAGTATCCTGTAGGCGAGATTTTTGGCTACATAGCGACAATAAACGTTAATTAATATGTTTCATTTTTTTTTTGCTTTTGCTGTCGTATTTTTCGTATATTAATTTTCAACGATGGAAAAATAATGACATTTATGTTTCTATGCTTTTACTTTATTAATTTTTTTGTTATTGTAAACATCTTTTGATATTCAGGTAAATATTGTTATATATACATACGCATGTACCCATGGACCCCAAAGGGTGTGTTACTGACTCTTTCCATTATCCCGAAATCAGTTTTCTCCAAACATCCTTATCCAGACAAACAACTTTAGCTTCATTCACATTCATAATATCTCTCATATATGCTCTTCTATTTCTACTACTTGGAAACATTCACTCACGCAAAACACTCTTAATCATACTCTTTCATACTCTATAGATTTTCGTATTAAAAAGAGAGTAAAAAATAAAATAGCTTTAGGTTTAAGTTCTGTATTAATATTTAATAATAATTGTCGTTTCGACGAACTCAACGTCTGTCTTCATTAGGAAAACTGATACAAATGACATTTACAGTAAATATCAGAACATAGAAACAAGTTACTAGGTAACATAATAATTAACTAGATCATAAAAATTTATGAAATTTTTAATTAATGGAAGCCAAATTTTATTTAAATCAGTGACTTTACCATGATATATTGTTTTTTATAATCTAGTTACTTATTTGTTACCTAGTAACTTGTTTCTGTGTTTTGTTTATTTACTGTAAATATTATTTGTATCAGTTTTTCTGATGAAAACGGACATTGAGTTCGTCGAAACGTCGATTATTAATAAATATTAATTCAGAACTTAAACCTAAAGCCGTTTTATTTTATATAATGAGTTTTGAAAGATTTTTTTTTACTATGTTAAGATTTAATAAATTTAATGTACTAATATTTAAAAATAGTTATTATTATTAATAATAATCTGGTAATAAATTTGTCATTCGATTTCTTGTTTGTTCCATACGTCATTTTTGGTCAAATTGAGTTATTGCTCATTTTAGCAATTTATGTTTGTTTTCTATCTATTTTAACAATCGTTATAATTTTTCTAGTTCCAGAAATATAAATTCTAATTGGTTCCAAATCCTTACTATAAACAATTCAGTTCAGAAACTTTAAACATCATTTTCTCGAAGAAAAGGTTTTGTGACATAGAACAAACAAGAAATCGACTAACGAAATCATGAATAACATTTATTGTCAAAGTTATTTAGCAGGAGAATAAAATTTACTTGTGAAGTTAATATATTTAGCGTTTATGAAAAAATATGATAGACTTAATTAAAAATATGAATACAAAAATATATAATGACAGAAAAACAAGTATGGAGTCAATTATTATTTTTATTTTACATCTGCAATGTTTTACGAATATTTTTATGTTCAAGTAAAAACATTTTTGTAATAAATTGTTAATTATTGTTCTTTTAATTACATAAATGAACTATATTTTTCTTTCTTTTCTAATTATTTTCGTGAAAAAAAGAAGAAATTAAGACATTTCCATTTGCGAATAAAAACAAAGCAGCCAGTAGCAAAAAAAGAAGGCTAGAGAAGAAGCTGTAGCTGAAATTGAAATTAACGTTACTATTACAATTTTATTTTAATTACCGGCGAATTTAATTGCTAAACTGGAAAGTAGTTTTCTACATTTTAAATTAGTTTGAATAAATTATCGATTTTATTGGGTGTCGACAACGAGGTAGGGAAAAACAGCAAGGCCTTGTGTATATCGAAGAAAGGGAGGCAAAATGTTTGAAAATTTGAAATTCATCCAATGCCACCACCACCTTTGGATATTCAAATTTCTCGGCACGAAATGCACGGTACAGTTCCGGAGGAAAAATATGCGACATGACATTTAAATGAAGTTGACAAATAAACTGGCGCCGAGAAATACTATTTACGAAATTTTTTACATTTGTTTCCTCGCATTACCTTCACGTTAAATTCAACCACTTTTCCAACTTTTTACGGCATTATTTTCTTTTTTTGCTTTTATTATTTTTAAATTGAATTCTATACTTTTATGAATGTTATATTAGCTATATCATTATATATTTTCTAATGTATTTTAAATTACATTTATTTGTAAGCTTGTAGTTCTGTATACATATTTATTAATAATCGACGTTTCGACGTATTCAACGTACATCTTTATCAGAAAAAATGATACAAATGACATTTACAGTAAATAAACAGAACATAGAAACAAGTTACTAGGTAACAAAATAAGTAACTAAATCGTGAAATTTATAAATTTTTCATAAAAAGCACTTCGTTCAAGTAAAAACATTTTTTGCTTTTATTTAAATTTCTTTTTAATTTTTATTATTGAATGTAATTACTTTATTTATTATTTTTTTACATTCAATCTCTATAAATCAAAACAAAGGTAAATAGTACTTTTAAAAATAACAAATAATTTCAATTAAGTATATTATATGACAGTGTTACATAATATTATTCATATTTAAACACTCATTTTTGGTATACCAGTCAATATGTGATTCTTTCTCCTATTTACATTAACTAAAAGATTTATAGAATTATATATTTAAAAAAATCATTATTTTATAAAACTTAAATGCCTAATAAATTTATCTATTTATTTTCATCTAATATAGTTTAATTTGTAATATCTATCAAGTTAATGAGAATGCTGATAATTTAAGTCTAAATATCACTATTTCTAATTTAAGTACTATTTGCAATATTGTAGATATATTAAAATAGATTTAACTGTATTGCAAATTAGGGCAATCAAATTTTACGGATGTACAAAATTTATAAATTCTAAAATTAAAGATTTTTAATTTCATGGTTAATGAGTTTGAATATTTGTTTGAAAAAGTTACAAAATTAGAATTAATTTTTATTATTTATCTTATTAGTTTAGTTTTGATATATTATTGGTAAGTCTGAAATTTAGAAATAACAATTGCAGAATTATTAT
Source organism: Clivina fossor (assembly GCA_963966155.1). NCBI lineage: Eukaryota > Metazoa > Arthropoda > Insecta > Coleoptera > Carabidae > Clivina > Clivina fossor. The sequence continues at coordinate 15,314,881 of OZ014560.1, forward strand.
TATAATAGTAATAACTTTATTAATTATTTTGTAATATAAAGTTAAATATTTTAATTTTTTTAAGTGTTTTACTATTACATATTTCCTGAATTAAATTCATAAAAAGTATTTTTTTGTTTCAATTTGTTTTATATAACTATCGTTTGTTTGTAAATTATTTACATTTTCATTAATAAATATTAACTAGAAATAAATACTTTTACATAAAAGTATGTTTGTCTATAAAGAAACAATAAACTTACAAAACAGATTAATCAAAAAAAAAAAAATTGACGACAAAAACACAAAGCAGAAAATTTACTTAAAACAAAAATAAATCTGTAAAAACAGTATTGTCGTTTCCTGCACATAATTTTATTTGTTAATTTTTAAACAAATCATTAATCAAAAGAGTAATTTATCATGTAGACACATCACACGCAGCCAGCGGTATTAACAATTTTTTGTTGTCTTGTAGAAATCATCGTTAAAGTAACACATTGAAAATGAAATGAAAACATCATGCAGAGATTAGGAAATAATAACCATGATTTTGAATAGATAAAAGAGAATACGTACCTTTGTAACAAGAACGCCCGCTGGGCCTCTCCGTGACATCTCTTGCGACTATTTTTGTTTTAATTTCCGCGATAATTCGACCTAATCACCGTAAAAGTCGCGAGCAAGTCACTAAATTTTAAAAGGCTGTAAGTAGGTACAAAGTGATGGTTCTAGCACAGATTGAGAGAACTCGGTTTCCTACGTTTTTAAAAATAAGTAGTGAGTGTGAATGTGTGTGTGTGTGTGGTGTATTGAGGGTGGTATGCACGAGACAGTGTGTGTTTGTTCGTCAGCGAATGTGTGCTTGGTGTTATTCGTTGCGCGTACAACGGGTGGACTGCTGTCAGGCGCAGCACTCCCAGAAGCCGATAGTCTGTCGGGTAGGTAGCGCGCATGCGTAGTGCGCGCGCATCTAGCGCAGATGGCACTAGTGCGTCCGGACACCACCCGCACATATACACACACGCGTGCCTGGCTGTTTGCTGCACTCTGTCTGTCTTTTTATGCCATTTATATCCGCTTAATTCACGCATCTTTGTTCTGCCAGTCAATATGTTGTTCTTCCTGTTACTGTGTGTCGTCGTCTGCCTTTACACATACCGACGTTTTACACTACCACCGCACCGGTATCATCAGCCGTAATCCGGAAGATAGTCCCCATTTCGTCATATACTTTGACTTTTCCCGCTATTACTCTCTGCCAATTTTTTTCGCATCTTTTTATATATTATTCGTCCTACCGACGAAATGGGAACAAAGACGTTTCTAATTTCCTAATAAAATTTGATGAGCAAACTTTGTTCAAGCAGGTGAATAATGATTATTTTTTAGAATAACTTTTACAAAAATGTTTTTGAAAATAATGTACAATATTTTTATTGCAATTTTAGTTGGATTTAATTTGCTTACGCACTGCAGGCAGATGATTAGCACGACAATATTAAATTTTTATTTCTTCAAACGTATCAAAATTGAACTATTGCACACTTTAACGCGTCAATTTTTGCATTTTATTGCGTTGTGTCACACAAGCATTGATGAATTATAAATTTTAATTTAAAAGTCTATACTGCAATCCTAAATGCAAATATACAAAAACTAAATAATATATTTAATTTAAACCGCCTTAGGTTACAGGTCTATATTGATATTTATTAATAATCGACGTTTTGACGAACTCAATGTACATCTCTATAATACAGAACTATAACCGAAAGCAATTTTATTTTAATATAATGAGTTTTTATAAACAAAATTTATTATGTTAAATAATAAGAGTATATGTTACACTGTCAAAAATGTAATACATATTACTTTCAACTATAATAATTGACGTAATATTATATTTTTTCTGTAAAAATACATTTATAGAATACGTAAATTTACAAAAAAAATTTACAGTGTAGATTAACATGGGAGTATAAACAAATTAAAGTTTAAGTAAGATTTTTAAAACTATATATTAATTTTTAACTAGAGAGAGAGAGAGAGAGAGAGAGAGGATGAAAACGTGTATAATGGTAAATGACGATGAAATGATGATGATGATGACGCAAAGTGAGTCACGTTGGTGAACTAATTAATTTTCTTCTCAGTGTTATTCTTTTGGACGATGGACATAAATTTAAATGGAAACTGAGCACTTAACGGTTGCCGGCTTTTTTTGGGGAAAAATGATACCGAAGAGTTTTTTTTTTTTTGTTATTCAAAGTTCTTTTTGTGTGTGTCGAGAGGGGTCGACGCAAACCTTATTCGGTGGCGGCAGGGCTGTCTCTACTTCCTGTAATGCTATACTTTTGCCCAGTGAAAAGTTTTTAAAAATCGTTACGCATTTTAGCGTTTCTCAAAAAGACGTATTAACGGTGGCATAATGACGAAAATATCTTTGCAGCAAATTACTTTGTTACATAGTTTGAAAGTTTTTAATCCTCTGTTGAAAATTTAAGATTTATGATACTGTACGGACCGTGTATATGTACTCAATAAAAATTGATCAGGATATACGAGATTATAACCTCGTTATTTATGTTTTTAACGCTATTTATGAGCAGAAAAATATACAAAAAAAATGCTTGACACGATTTTATTTTATATAGAATTTAAGAACTTTTTTTATATAAATAACTCTTGTAATTTTTAATGTTTCAGTTGTAACGTATTAAAGTAGTTACGAAATCTTTTGATATTCTTGGTTATACAAAAGCAGAATATATTTAAAATTCTTTCATAACTTATTATATTAAAATAAACCGGCATTAGATTGTAGTTCTGTATTAATATTTATTATTAACATACGTCTTCATCAGGAAAAATGTACAAATGGCATTTATAGTAAATAAACAGAACTTGGAAATGAACACGGTGTTCTTTTACACTCTTCAACATATGTTGCAATTTCATGTGAGAAAATAGGATACTTTAATGTTCCTTTTTGATAAAATTCTGCTTATTTTTTCGGGTACATTTTACACAAAAGGCGTAAATTATGTTTTCATTATCTAGTTACTTTTTTTTGTTACCTAGTTACTTGTTTCTCTGTTCTGTTTATTTACTGTAAATGTCATTTGTATCTTTTTTCCTGATGAAAACGTACGCTGAGTTTGCTAAAACGTCGATTATTAATAATATAAATACAGAACTACAACCTATAACCGTTTTATTTCAGAACATATTATTTATTAAATATATGAATTACTATATTTTTACAATTGTTCTAAAGGAAGCAAAATTTACTTGTAATTAATTGCAAATACATTTATTAGTTGTCACGTGGCAAATTTTCCTGCAAATTAGTGAACGAAAAACAACACAATATAATTACATAATCAAATAGAAAATATGAAACAAATAATGGAATTGAATCTTACGCAACACGTGGTAATCTATCTAAGATTGACTCTCTTGTATAACGTAACCAAAAGGGGATCAATATAATACAAGACAAAGAAAAAAAAATGAAATATCTTCAGTTGGAAAAAAGAGAACAATGACTCCACGGATAACTAGATCCTGCGTTCGAGAAACAACTCTACTTTAATCATATCTCGTGACGTATTTCGATTTGGATAATATAAACGCATTGATCAGTATGGTTTGACCACAGATGACGGATTTTTATTCACGAAATGTTTCTCGATCGCTTCTCCAGTTTCGGCATCGGCTCTTGGATTTAGAAATGATTCCCCGATTTTGGGTTCCCCATCTTGTTGAACGGTTTGCTTTTTGGTTGCGTCTAGTTTTCGGTCGTTGCATGATTCTCCACCCTCCACCTCGACAGCTTACGGATGGCTGGTAGAAAGACGAATCTCATATGAAATATTGCGTAACATGCGGACAGGCGGCTAGAGGTGCTGGCCGAACATTGTATTTGGAAAATGTAGCTTGATCTAGACACAAATGTAAGATACAACTGCATTAAGTTGTAGTTTTGTATTAATATTTATTAATAATTGACGTTTCGACGAACTGTACGTACGTCTTCATTAGGAAACGGATATTAACTAGTGATTTAATTAGTTCATCAAAATAAATGAATGGCGATTTAAGTAAAAACAAAATACTATAACCTAAGATATAAATGATATTTTTAGTAAATAAACAGAACATAGAAACAAGTTTCTAAGTAACAAAATAAGTAACTAGATCATATTATAAAATTTCTAGATTTTTATTTTTTTTTATAAATTTTATTTAAATCTCTTCATAGTGAGTGATATTATCTTTTTCTTTATAAATTTCTATTGCTTCTCTTATCAATTTGCTGTTAATGGGTCTTGCAATTATTATATATGATGTATTATTATGATGTAAAATTTTGGCAATAGAAATTTATAAAGAAAAGGATAACATTAATTTCTGTGAAGACACTGATTTGAATAAATTTGCCTTCCTGTAATTTATAAATTTTATAATCTAGTTACCTATTTTGATATCTAGTAACTTATCTTTATGCTTTGTTTATTTATTGTATATATCATTTATATAATTTTTCTTGATGATGACGTACGTAGAGTACGTTATTTAAAATTGGTAAAGAACTGAATACTAAAGCATCTTATCTTAAATATTTCACATTTTTTCCTTTCTATTTGAAATAAATTTTGTTTTGAATATGATGAATTCTAGAAAATATAACAACTTTGCATCAAACTGGTAATACCTATCTATGAAAAATTATAAAATAATTTAATAACATTTAACTGTTTCATAAATTTTAAGTAATAATACATTTATGCGCGTAATAATGATTATTAAACTGGTGTAAATCAATTGCCCCAGGTTTTTATGTAAAATTACCGAATTTTTTTTACAATGTACACATAATTAAAATCGGAATGCTCTGAATAAAAATAGCATTTGCAAATACGTGGTCGGGAGGCATGTCTTGTGCTATTCCGCGTGACACTTGATTGTATGTGGTTCGTTGTACATAAACACAAGCGAGTTTTGCGAGATAGAACGAAACATTCTCAGTTGCTTTCGTTCCGTGTATTCGTCTGTCTGTCTGTCTGTATCTCTGTTTCGTCAACCAGTCATCCATTTGCCGCCAGCAGCGAATATACAATTTTTTTTTTTACACCGTTACTCAATTGTTATTTAAACATGTTTATTTATTTATTTTTCAATTATGTGTCGTACCCTGAGGTATTATACACTTGTTTTTTTGTTTTAATATTTACACGGATAAATTGTTTTATTTTATTTTTTATTATTCAGCGTTTATTACTTTTTATTCAAACACAAATTTGTTATATTGAGTAAATAAAAGAGGAACACATTTTTTTTAATTAGATGTGTTTTTCCGAAAATGTTTCTGTTCTAGAAATATTATTGTTTAAATTTTTTAATTAAAATTTTATACTTTTTCTTTACAAATTTTCTACAAATCGTAATATTATGAAATTAAATTTGAAATGTCTTATTATGTTGAAAAAACTATAGTAAGTTTTTATAAATTGACAATTGCATTGTTTATTTTCGTTTAAATAATAGTGAAATAATAAGATAGGTATAGTAAAAATCTTTCAGAACTCATTACCTATATTAAAATATAAAAGTTTTAGGATTAAGTTCTATGTAATTTTAAATTTAAAATTGACGTTTCAATATACACTACGTATATCATCATCAGGAAAAAATATACAAACGATATAAATAACAAACAACGCCAATGCAAGATTTTAGTTTTATCAATAAATTGTTGTTCTTCTTATTACAGCCAAAATTGAGATTATTAAAGACTTTAACAAATTTTTATTGTGTTTTTACAACTAGTTTAGAACTAATAGCATTACAACTAAAATATAAAATTAATTTAAAGATAAGTATTTGCTATATGTATAAATCCTAACTTTATAATACTTTTGTAAAACTCTCAAATAAACGTAATAAAATAAAGTACTAAAATATTTTATGTATATAAAATTTTTTAATACCAACTCACTGGTGTATATAAAATTTATTATTCATAAATTATAATATTCTTCCATATTTTGTATAAAAAAGTTTTAAAAAAATCGTGTTTTTTTCATACACTGTATATTAAATTTTCATAAAATATTTATAATTTTTTACATTAGTTGCATTATCGTTTGTAAGTTAATTATAACTATAGAAACAAAATCAGAAGCATATGGGTAAACTCATATATAGACCACTTTGACATTATCACATGAATACTAGGAAATAATAGCAATATTTTTTTCGAAAAGTTGGCAATACTGTGCAATTAGTAAAGTTATACAATTTGTCTTGGCACTAGAAGAATTTTTGTGAAAATTGTAATTTTGAAAATTTTTAGTATTTTTATTCTCAGAAATACACTAAAATTATATAATTTGTATGGGCACCAATAGAATCTTTTGTAAAAATTTGATTAATCTTAGATAAATAGTAAAGCTAGAATTAAATTTTCTAAATTATAGTAGTTTTTTCTCGAAAATTTGGCGACACTGTATATTAGTAAAATTATGTAATTTAGATGAGAACTAGAAAAATCTTTTGTGAAAATTTGATAAAAAAATCGGATAAATAATATAGTCATAATGAATCTTTAATAATTTTTCTTTTAGAAAGTTGAAAAAAGTAAAACTACTTGATTATTTTGGACACTAAATAAACCAATTCTGAAAATTTCATTAAAATCGGTTGAACCGTCTATGAGGAGCTGCGATCACAAAATTTACACCCTCATAAACTAAATTTGGATTCGTTATCTAGAAACTATATGAAGGATTTCTATATTAATATATATATATATATATATATATATATATATATATGTACAGGATGTTCATTCGTCAAGTTGATATAGGACAATAACATATGGGAAATCGATAATATGCAGAATACTTCTTTCTGAAGTAAAATTCGGAGAAATACTTGAATACTTTTCGATAGGGCATAAAAAGTTATATAATTTGGTTTTAGTTTTAATTTACTAGCTTGTGCCGTTTGGGCGTTAGAATTTTTTGTTGATTTTCTGGTTTTTATTTTTTTTTTTTTCAAAAACTATGAGGTGTAGGAAAATAAGCGTGGTATGGAAAAATGCGGTTATCATTAGTCATATTTCATGAATATTATCTTAAAATCATGATAGATAACAGCATTTTAATACTGCCTTATTGTAAAAAGCAAAATTATCGAAATCCATCATAAAACGCACTCAAATCTTGGAAGAACAAATTTGCAATCTAAATCTCAACTGCTCTTGCCCAATCTATAACATAATATTTATCTTTTTTTTGGCATTGCAGTGAGTACATCTGCGTGCCAGTAGAAAATAAGACGAATATCGAAGCAGAAAAAGAAGAAGAAAAGAAAAGAGAACGGAAGATATCTCGCATTTTACAGCTGGGAAAATCGTAAATGTAAAAGCAGGCACTTACATCGGGTAAAGTAAAGTCCGGAAGTGGATAGTTAAACCGCTGAAATCAGCTTTCCTTGCCGGGTTATTATAGCTATTTTCGGTCGTGATGGCGGAACGCGGGCACAGCTCGCGTCTGTCACACTACTAGTCGAAGATCAAATTGTTGCAGTCGAGACTATTATAAAAGACTAAATGACTAAACGGCCACAACGCAAAATAATACTTGTACTAAATTTTCTTAACTGATGCAGCACCCGATATATGAATGCTAGCTCGGCTCGTAAGACTGAACGTTGGACCGGTTACATGTGTTTCATTACGGTGCTTTGATGCTGTTTTATGAAAATAGAACGGTTTTATTTTTTTTAATCCCGGTTTAAATGGGTTTTCGGTTTGGTAATTTGCAGTGACATGTCTGAGTTTATTGCGGTTTTATTATGGATTAGAAACTATATGGTTAAACTCGGTTTTTGAGACAATGATGTCATTCGAAATCAGCGCATTGAAATGTTGTATCTTAAGCCTAGTTCACATTAGTAGAGTTAGTAGTAGAGTATACTAGCATAATCTACTCTGCTAATTTTACTAGAGTAACTGTTTACATAAAGCTAGTATTTTGGTAGAGGAGAGTTTAATTCAAAGTTTTCTTCAACTTCCGTCCATTTCATTTTCGTACGTATTCAAATAAAATATTATTTAACGATGACAATTATTTGACAATGGGGAAGTTTAGCGTATTTTTTTATTTTTTTATTTGGTTGGACTTGGCTTAAAAAGTGATGTTTAATTCATCATTTTTCTCGAAGATGTCCAGATTTCCTAAATAATGCAAAAACATGTTGTGATGACGTAAGTAATGTCATCGCAAAACTTATGTCTAATCTGAATCAGACGCACATGTATTGTCATGGTTACCGATACAAGCTATTGGCTGGGCGTAACCGAATCAAGAAAAATCAACATTTACTACAACATACGTTTTCAAAATTATATCTCACCAACTCTTCTGCGCTTGCGCACAATAGGCTTGTGACGTCAGTAATGTCCTTACAAAAATTGTTAATAACAAATAAATGAAACAATTATCAAAAATTTTAATGACAGTTTCTGTTATTATTTTATATATATATTTGAAAAAAAATAATTTTACACGCAACTTCAATCACGCTAAACTTCCCCATTTCAACAACTTTACTACTCTACAACAATAAATTTGTTTACACTGGTAATAAGAGAAATTACTAATTATTTACATGATTTTTTTATGAAAACTAATAATACATGAATTGAGCAATTAAAATAGTTTTTTTTTTACAAATGATTTCTAAATAAATCTGAAATGAGAAGCTAACTAACCTTTGATGAAAATATCTCCATCTGCTAGAACAATTATTTATCTAAACAGAAGAAACTCGGTACATTTTGCGTATTAAAATCGTTGTGTATATAAATGCACATTAATTAGCAATGGGAAGTTTGATTATAAAGTGCAAGAGGAGTTACACCACAGTACTACACCGCTAGGCGGCACTGACATCGCGAGCACAGAATTTCCACTTCTCGTAAGCGTTTGTTTACTGTTTACCTACTACCTCGAAAATCTTCACAATGTATGTTCTTATTGCGAAGTTAAATTCGCATTTATTTGAACCGCTTCGGCGACAGACTTTGATGTTTTTCAAAAACAAGGAACTTTAAAGCATTTGAAAAATACTACAAATCCATCAAAGCAACATTAAGAGATTTTTTGGTTTTTGTTACTGTTATTCCAGTAGAGTTTAGTAAATTGTTTATTATAATAATTATAAATTTGTTCTGACAAATGAGCAAGTTACTGAAATCTACTGGAATAATAGTAATAGAAATCAGATCAGTTTGTCATGTTACTTTCGTGGATTTGTAGCTCAATGTGTCTCGAAGTTTCTGAAACTAATTAACTGTCATTTTTAAATATATTTAGTTATTATAAAATTCAAAATTGCATTGAAAAAAACAAAAAACTTTAGTTTTTAACTGGTATAAATAAAATTTAATGAAATGCTTTTCTATATCAGTTTATTTTGTTAATAAAAAATATAATATATAATTAATATACGTATATATAATTAAAACTTAGCATTAGTTTATTAAATTATTAGCATATTTTTCATTAATGAAAAAAATTAATATACGAACATTTTGTTATATTTAATTTATATCCATTAAAAGTACAGACTGCTTTCTTTGATTGATGCATATAGCTGTCTAAAATTACATTTTAGTTAGATGATCAACAAACCAAATCCCAACTTTAATTTTCAACGTATATAGATAGCAATAGTTACCTATTGCACAGTAATCAAATGGTTTTAGTAAACTTTACTTTTAATGATCTCAAATTGGTTCATTACAGCTCTGAACACACACCCCATCTTTACGCAATAAAATTTTCAGTAAAGTTCAAATAAATTAAAATTTTTCTGAATATGTCTATAGCAAGAACACGGTGGAATCTAAATGCTGCGTGGCACCATAATGAACCCAACCATTGTTATTATAGATGGCGGTGTGTCTTCTGTTTTTGTTCGTTGGATTAAACCAGTGATTCCCAAAGTGGTCCAGGTGGACCCCCAGGGGTCCACGGAAGACTCGACGGGGGTCTACGATGGCGAGAAAAAAAAATGGGGGTTCACTGGTTGTAAGTGGGGGTCCACGAAAATTTATCTGGTTTCGATCGTAAAGAACTAAAATGTTGGCTTGGCTGTACCTATCAATGTAGGGCCTACATTGTAGGCAGATAATACACTAGGTACTAAAAAAAATTCCAAATTTTTCGGTGATTTTTGACAGGCTTTATTTCGGTGCAAAATGGTCGTATTGAGACTTTAAAAAAAGCATTTTGAAGCTTTATGATTCAAATTTTCAGATTTTTGCTAAAATATTTTAGGAGTTACGGTTCTCATGCAATACTAACAGATAGCGCAAAAAAATAATATTGCAAATTTTTTGCTTGTTTTTTTTTTGTCCACGGGTGTGAAAATTTTTTTTCAGTTAGGCCGGCATATGGATCTGATAGCCTGTTTATTTAGTATTAATTTCCTTTTTTTTAAACCTCCGTTAATTTTTTTGAGTAGTGTATTTTAAGAAAGTCAGCGACTGTTAACTTGTAAAAACTTGCATATTCGATATTTTGAGTACAACGCGTATCGAGACTTGCAAAGCGCCGCCCGCTAGCCAGCCAGCAACGCTAGTTAAGACGTGCATAGGGACGAAATACGACTTGTACTGTGCTTGCAATCTTGCATGAACTTGTTTGATTCTTCACCAATATAAATACGAATGCCAAGAACAAACGTTACTCATTTGCTTTACTCATTTGCTGTGCTCATTTGTTTCGGGAATTTTGAAAAGAAACGTGTGAGTGAATCGATGTCAGTGTTTGCCAGTGCCGGAAAAAGTAAGTATACCTGCCTATTTGTTATACATACTTTTATTTTATATTGTAGTAATATTATATTATTTGTTATGTTTGCGTGTAGTAGGTACGTAATAAAAATTAAATACTGAACAGGGCCATTATTCGATACTTCTATAAAAGAACAGAAAGCCGAGAAAGATTGAACTTTTAGTACTTTTTATTATAAAATTATTTATTTACCCGACTGTGGTGATTCACTAAAAGAGAGTTATTATAATTGACCTGCATGTTTGTACATATTTCAGTGCCCTCGTAGTTGCTAATGCTAAATGACTAAAAATATTTTCATAAAATGTACCACTCGTATAGTAATGTATCAACGTAATAAATAAAACATTAAAATCGCGGTGTTTTGACGTCAAAATATTCTTTAAAAGTATTTTCTCTCGAATTTACAGAAATGTATCAAAATATAATTAATCAAAAAATGTTTTGCATTACATTAAAATAGATTCAATCTTAGCGGCTTATTGCTTTTAATAATTAAAATCAGTTTTGCCGCCGGCATTTTGGTTTTTTCATTGCAATAATTAACTAATTATTCCCATTCAATTCTGTTCAAATAGCCATATCCTGTTAAAATCACCTTATGATTACTAAAACAAACTTTTTTTTTTCTTTACACGTAGGTAACTGATACGAAACATGGCTGAATCTAAGAAGAAATGTCGACAATACAGTGTTCAATATTTGAAATTTGGTTTTGTTCCATCAACGGCCGACAAACGATTGCCCATATGACTTTTGTGCAACAAAGTTTTGAGCAATGACTCGATGAAACCATCGAAGCTCGAAGATCATCTAAGAAGGTGTCATCCTGATAAAATAGGCAAAGATTTAAAATATTTTCAAACATTGAAGGAAAAATATGAAAGAAGACCCACCGTGCAAAGTATGTTCGCTTCAACGTCTCAAAGTAACGATGATGGCTTGCGGGCATCCTACAATATCTCATTGCTTATCGCGAAATCTGGAAAACCGCACACCATCGGTGAACAGTTAATTTTACCCGCTGTTGAAGAGGTTTTAAAAACTGTTCTGCACAAACCTCCATTTGACGTACTTAAAAAAATTTCTTTGAGTAACAACACTGTACAAAGGCGTATTGATGAAATGAGCTCTGATGTTGAAAGCTTCTTGTGCAATTATCTGCAAACAACTCATTTTTCTATTCAATTGGATGAATCAACATTACCTGGCAATGAAGCCTTATTATTGGCATATGTTCGATTTGTTATGGACGAAGAAATCCATGAAGAGCTACTATTCGCGAAAACTTTGAAGACGGACACAAAAGGAGAATCAATATTTAATGTCCTGAGCGATTTTCTTAAGGAAAAATCGATTCCATTTACAAACATTACTTCGGTGGCAGCAGATGGAGCTCCTGCCATGTTCGGGCGATATCGTGGGTTTATAAGCCATCTTCAAAGAATTATACCAGGAGTAACTGCAATTCACTGTGTCATACACCGACAACACCTGGTAGCGAAAAATTTGAGTGATAGATTGCACCAATCGCTTCAATTTGTGATTAAAGCAGTTAACAAAATAAGAAGCAACGCGTTAAATACCCGTTTATTTGCACAATTGTGCGACGAAAATGATGAAGACTTCCAACGATTACTCTTACATACTGAAGTACGCTGGTTGTCGAAAGGTGCATGTTTTACAAGATTTTACTCACTTTTTGAATCAGTTTTAGAGTTTTTGGAAAGTAAAGATCCAGATTTAAAAGAAAATCTGATCAAATTGAAAGCAGACATCGCGTATTTGACAGATTTGTACAAAAAATTTAATGACATTAACTTGCAGTTGCAAGGGGACAGCCTAAATTTAATAAAAACAAAGGGTGTAATTTCGGCTTTTCTTGGAAAATTGAAATTTATGAAGCAAAATATTAGTCGGCGCGAATTCGCACAGTTTCCAAACTTGTCACAGGCAGAATGTCTTGATGAGGATATTCAGACATACGTTCAACATTTAAATGCCTTGCATGATGACTTCAAAAATAGATTTGAAGATATTCTGACGATGGAAATACCACCATGGATCATAAATCCATTTGATGAAACGGAAGTGGCGAATGTGGTATTGCAAGAGGAGCTACTCGAGCTTACCACCAATGAGGAGCTGAAGGTGAAATTTAAAAAAGGCTATCAAACATTTTGGCTGCAAGCAGAAATTGCCGAAAAATATCCTGGACTGTGGGAAATTGCGAGAAAACTTTTGATAGCGTTTCCCTCGTCATACCTTGTCGAAAAAAGTTTTAGTGTGGTGACAAACCTATTAACAAAAAAAAGGAGCAGATTGAATATCACAGAACGGGGAGATTTGCGGTTATTCCTGACAAAACTGAAGCCAAATATTGATAACTTGCTATCAATTCATCAAGTGCATCCCTCCCATTAAAAATGACTATTTTTTTTAATTGTTGAAGTTACGTTATTAATGTTTAATTTTAAGTCTATTAAGTCTAATCATATTATTTTAATAAAAAATTTTAATGAATAATGAAAATATACTATTCTTCTTTTTATTTTTACCACTCCGAATTTAGAGTTGGAACTCAGCCGCGACGCATATATCCATCGTTAGATCTAATCTTCACATTTTTTGACGAGTTTTGGGAATATGGTAGAAATGTAGCAGCAGGGGGTCCACCGAAACCAGTAAATTTTTGAAAGTGGTCTACGGGGAAAAAAAGTTTGGGAACCTCTGGATTAAACGAAGTGTTTTAAGCTAAATTAACTCATGGTTACGTTACGTTAGGTTACGTTCAGAGATGGCATAGAGACGGGGGTGTATACACAATGCTAGAGGATAGAACAGTAGAATAGGATGGGATGTTTGTTGTCAAAGTCTATTTAAAATAGTGATGCACAATGTTTAAACCCTCCAGCTGTTTTTGTCGCTACAGTAGTTGCTAGAGAGAAAGAGAATTTGTTTATAAATATTTGTTTTGTATTTGCACATTTTCAGGTTTACGATAAACTAATTTTAAACGAACATAATATTTCAATAATGCATTATTGGAGAGTTATTACAACCCATACGTTATTTATTTACCGTATTCAAATTTACAGTATTGATTAATAGCGTAATTTTATTGTCTACAATAATGGTATAGTGCGACAACTTTCTATTATTTTTTTAGTTTTATTTAATTGAGCAGTAATTTACATTATAATAATTTAAACCATATGTATATATATATATATATATATATATATATATATATATATATATATATATATATATATGTAATAAATAAGCAAAACATAAAATAATATTCTAATGTCTGGATTTTTTCCCCAATAATTTCACAAGTTACTCAATCATTGAATCAGCTATTAGGCTATGCAGCTATGATTGGTCAGTTAATTATGGACACGTATGTCGGTCTTTAAAAGCTCATCAGTATGGTGATTTGATCAATGACCGAAGACACTGATGCAGCTATAAACATCTAGCCGGCTTTTATGCCAAGTAAAAAAATAAAAAGATGAAAATAATATAATAATAAAAATAATATTGAATAAAAGTTTGGTTTATAAGTGTATAGTGAATGATTGAGTAACTTGTGAAATTTTTAGGAAAAAAATTAGAATATTTTATATTAAGTTCACTATGTACATATGAACTTTTGTTCAATGTTATTAAGCAAAACATAGATAATTTTATTAAAATCATTCTCAAAATTATTTTATATAATTTAATATTATATATATTTTTAGAGAAATTAAATTTATAACATCTATTTTACTTATTGACGTAAATTATGAAATGTTCAAATACATATAACAAAATTTAATATGTAAAGAAATAAAACAATTTATTTTAATTAGAAAATGAATATACATATATTTGTTTTATTGAAGATACTTATGAAAATGTATTAAAACATACATAAAACTAAATGTACATGAAATAATATATGAAATTACCGACATTCACATTAAAATACATAAATAAATAGAGCAGGTATTTGAATAAATGTTACATGAAGTTATGATATGATGCTGGAAGCTTGCTTTGCAATCTTAGAATATTTCAACTCTCTCTCGGTGTGTGAGTGTATTTGTATGTGGAAAGTACGAAAACAAATTGCATAAGGCTTCTTCTTTGTATTATATTATAAAGTTGCAACACCGTTTGCTTCCGCCAAGGAAAGAAGCGAGGCACCATGGTTCACAAAGTAAATGGAAAAATGTTTATTTTTGGTTTCATGCAACGCGAAGTTTTTATTTCTTCGCTTCGTAAGTTTTATTTTTTTGAATGACGTGTGACATACAAAAATTTTTATAAATCAACTGTCAGACAATGGTGCTTTTGTTAAATGTTTGCTATCGAAAAATTTGTTATTGTGATTTGCTTTTGCTTACTACATTTATTGTTTTTTAAAACAAATATCGTAAGATTGGCAATAAACAAATAAACTAAACCACTCCAAAAACTGAGCAGTATCCTTATTATAATTTATGAAAAAACGACGCGAAAAACCGATTTTAATTTTATCAATTGTTGTTGATTTTATTAATTATTTTTTTTAACAAATTTTTATTGTGTTTTCACATGCTAGTAGAACCAATAGTGTTACAACTAAAATATGAAATAAATTTGAGATTAGTAGAGAAATGTAAATGAGACTTAATAAATTTTATATTATTTTAACTATTACTATTTATTTAGGATTTCAAAACTGGAAATTAAATATAAAAATTTAACAATATTTTTAAGCATTGTTTTCAATATGAATAATAGTTTTGTTTTCAACAAAAAAATAATTCAAAATTTAACTTTTCCATTTATATTTGTATATAAATATTGTAAAAAACATAACAATACATTTTTAGATAAAATGACACTGAAATGTGTCAACTGAACAGCGAAATATACAAACAAATAAAAAATGATTTATAATTTATTTTCATATACAGAATTTTGTTTTAAATTACATTTCTTTTCTATTATAAAAATGCATTAAATATTGTATTTTTATAAACTATAAAAAAAAGGTTTATTTTACACAAATATATTAATTTATATGTTAAATAATAAATCCATTACACATGCGTTTGTTGATAATTACTTACGCCAACATTTTATAAGTTTATTATTCAACAGTTTGACTGATCATAAAATTGTATTTAATGTATCTGATGAGTTGTAACTGTTGCTATGGTAAACAATTTTTATACTATAATTATTTTGTAATGTCATTTACATTTAACCAAAAATGTAAAAGTAGGAATAAATTGTGGTAGAAATAAGTTTTTGTTTAAAAAATTGTTCATGCTTTGAAATAAACTCATTACTTTGTTATTCAAGCAATTCTATTGTCGATTGTTTTTAAAACACAATACAAATATAAATTTGCAGGAAAAATAAATTTAAAATCAAATACATATAGACAAGTGTGTTAGCAGTAACAGCCATCTCAATCTGGATGGATCATAACCGAACACAATCTGTATGAAATACTAGTTTAGTTGTATTGGTTAGGAAATTTCTGGACGTCGTAAGCTAGATCTTACCAAGCATAAAAATTGAGATATATCTTTTTTGGTGTCAGCGGCCCATGTTGCGTTTGGTTTGCGCTATACACTGGGGCTGGGTTGGTTTAGGCTAGACTAGTGTTCTATGCAAGCACACAAGTTTATCACAAGAGGGTTTGTGCCATTGCCGTCGCACGACCGATGTGTTTCTACTAGGAATCGATACGGGATACGGATACCGATGATATTGCTCAAGGAATGCTCAGCTATACGCTGATTTTATACGCTTGCTCCACGAATGCTATTTTTTTTAGTTAGCTTAGGGTTAGTAGAAAATTAGGCCAAGTGACAAATTTAGATATTTTGAAACTAGAAGTTAAAATGTATTAGAGAAAAAAAAGTGATATAGTGGTTCTAAGCGAACAAAAGCTTCTGAAAATATGTGAAATAAAATCAAAATTGTTAAGTCGAGTCGATTTAAACCAATCAGAAACGATTGCACAGTTTATGGAAAAAGTCTGCGCACTGATAGTGTGATTTGATAGATCGTTATTTGTGTGATTTTACTTTGTAATATCGTTTTTCAGTTAGTTTTCTTTTTATTACTATTTATTGTTATTTAATTTTTAATTATTTGTTATTACTATTCATGAAATATTTTGTTATCTCGAACTATAACCTAAGTGTAATTAGTAGATAAAATTTATATATCTGAGTATATTCCTACTTATTACTATATCTACACTATCTTGGACACGCCCACTCATAGACTTTGTTCGTTTAAAAGCACTGTACCTTCAGTAGTTCAAACAGAAACTGAAATTGAGTTTCAGATTTTGGAGTCCGTTTTTTTCAAAACTTAAAAAAAATGTCACTTGGTTTAGTGTCATACTCCTTAGCGGTGTGCAGAAGTCTTATTTTCGTTTTAAAGTTGCGTACATAAAAGTTAAGATAAAATATTGTACTATCCGTGTAAATAATCGGCGGAGCTACGTACGTTTTTTGCGCAGTTAAACCGCCAAAACCAACTGTAACAATATTGTCGTGGAGTAACTAATAATTTTCAATTTTCCCTTCTTTCCCTTCGCCGGCCAATCGGTCCGATATCGCGTCGCGTGGGTTCGGTTTTGTCGTTTGGCTACGGACGGGGGTGGGGGTGTGCCAGGGCACGACATGGGTATTCCTTACCAGTAATCATGCGTCATCAATCATGCAAATTGCTCAAGAATGTTCTTATGTCAATATCGATGCATGTAAGTTATTGCTTTTTTCGGATAGATTATTTAATAAGCCGTATGATGTGATATACTTACGTCTCTCTCTCTCTCTCTCTCTTTCTTTTTTTCTCTACTTTCCTTATTCCGATTTTTGATCTAAATGAACGACAGATGTTTTATTAATGCGCAATTGATTAGAAAAAGTTAGATTTTCTTTGTTTTAATAGTTTATTTAAAAAATTCAACTATGTTAAAATAAAAGAAGCTTTAGATTGAAATTCTGTTTATATTTTTTCATGATGTGTATACCTTCAATATACATTTAGTATATTGTAACGTTTATGTTAATTTAAAAAATAAGCAGTTTTACTGTGTTAATCAACTATGTATTTTTAAATATTATTTTATTTGTAATATTGACATGTTGGCTGCAAAATATAATAAAATATCTGCTTATAGTAGGCGAAGTTTAATGCGTTTGTATAATAAGTTCTGAAAGATTTATTACTATGTTATGATTTATTAACTCTGAGATATTTTTATACTATAATAATTATTTAAATTTATTATGTATGTAGATTAAATAACTAATGTTTTTAGAAATATCAACTAATTAAATAAACAAATTATCAAAAATTTGCTTATCTAATGCGAATTAACTGAAATTACTATTTTTATGTATATTACAGTATAAAAGCTAATATAAACTTGCATAGAAAAAAAAAACAAAAAATTGAAAGAAAATAATATATGCAAGTGCATATGTTATATCCACCCGGAAATGCCGTATGTATGTATTTTAGTTAGACTACTATCACGGGCACGAACTTGAGTTTCTGAGAGCAACCGTCTAGTGCAATTGTTAACCGAATGTAAACAAAGAAAATCTTTGCCTTGCAAATCGGCTCCCTTCAGAATAACCCAGGAGATGTCGTGCGACATATCCCCGAGAAAGCCAGACGGCAAAGGGCATTCGGGACTCAGACCGTACACACATACACACATACACACAGACACAGAGAGATCTCGTTTGCCGTCTTCTTCTGCTTGTCATTTGAGATAAGACTTTTTTACACCTCGCCCGCTAGCTCGCTTGTCGGTTACAAAGACTCTATCTGCATATACTGTGCATGCATGACGCTCTTTCCCAAATATAACTTGATATTGCAAATTTCATTCGTATGAGAACACAACTATATACGCGGATAGCGATATGTCCCGGGACTTGAATCAGATGCCAGGAATCGGTTTAAATTTGTCGCGGCAAGAACAGAAAAATTTCGAATTGTTACTGTTACGACTTTCTATCACGCGTCAACAAAATCTTATCAGAAATGGTTTTTCTTCAAATTTTATTAGGTTTTCTATCATAAATTATCTGTACATACATACCTAAAAAGGTGTGGCATAAACTCTTTCCATTCAATAAGAAAGAGTTGTCTTGATAAATCAGTAAATGAAATTAACTAATATAAATATAATCTATATCACGCAAACATACATTCAACAAATATTAATTGAATCCCTTATAAACTTCGATGTTTCATAACTCACAACCATGAATTAAGAAATAAATAACTTGACCAATCAAAACTCTTAAAAAATTTAACTACATATAATTGTTAAATTATCTGTGTAGTTGATTATATTCCGAAATTTGTTTGTCGGATAATAAAATATTTTGTATTTAGGCAAGGGCGGATCCAGCAACAAATGTTAGGGGGGGGGTAATAAAAAATTTCACAAATATTTTATATTCATTTATTTATTATAATAAACTTGTAAAAATATAAACAATTTAATTTTATATTGTTGTCTTTGGACGAAATAGAAATCGACTATAATATAACAAATTAATAATTTAAAAGATAGAGATATGCATATTATAAAACAAAATATAACGCATAACACATGCTCAAATACTCTGCTGCTTCGAGTATAATTAATTGAAAAATATATAAAAAAACAATAAAAGTAAATATACCTTTTTATAATATAAGACCAAATATTAATAAACTTATTCTAAAAACTCTTGTTACAAAACTAGCAAAATAATCAAAATTTATAACAATAAATCTAATTTTCGATTTTTATCTTTGGCAAAAGAATCAATTATCGTCTCAATATTTATATTTGCATCTCTATGCACATGTAGAAGAGCCAATCCTTGCAAACGCTCCTGGCCCATTGTCGTCCTTAACCATGTTTTTAATCGTTTTAATGCCGAAAAACTTCGTTCACCGGAAGCGACACTTACAGGTAGAGTACACAGTATTTGCAAAATGATTTTTATAGTTGGATACATTTCTTTATCGCATTCATTATGGGCTTGAAGAGCACTATCGGGTATATTTTTTCCATTTTCACTAGCTTTTTTCCATTTTAAGAGCCAAAAATCGATTTCGGATGTCAGAATCATTTTTTGAACATTAATGTCGAAATCTGATTCTATATCAATACCCTTAATATATGCCATGATATTAATAATGGCGGATTTAATTTCTTCTTTCGTCTTTTTCAATAAATTAATAGGAACCGCTATATTTAGGTCAAAAATAAGTGATGGATCTCTAAAATCTATCACCTTTTTATAGAAAAAAATTATTACTCCAGCAAGATAATCTAATTGGTCAATTTTCCACAGAGAGGTGGGTGGAGTGACCAGACTTAAAGAGTATCAAAGAACAAGCGAAAATAAATAAACATTTCCCAAAGCAATAAAACTTTAGGCTGTTGTGACAAAATGCATATTTTTGAATACTTATAATTGAATCTGAAGCAGTCTCCTGTTTGCGACTACTATTTAAATAATATAACTTTTCTGAAGATTCCCAGCAATAGTTAACTATACTCAATAGAGAAATACATAATTGCGCAAAACAGAGGAAATTGTTTCCAGATGTGTTACTTTTATTGGTGACACAATAGCAGATACCTAACTGACAAACAAGCTAGCAAAAAAGGTCTGGCGTCTGGCAAATTTATGGCAGGGTTCTAGGGTTCTACAGCCGAATGAATGTCGGCAAAGAAATAACAAAATAATGTTAAATTTTACGATATTTTTACATAACGATTCAAAATAATTCTATTATGACAATTTGACAATACGTGAAGCATTATTATAAAATTCAAAAAAAAAACATTATAGATACATTTAGATTTCAAAACATATTTATATATTTTTTAATTTAATTAGCTTTTTATATACATATTTTAATAATCTTAGAATTCTTAGGGGGGGTAGTTACACCCTTTACCCCCCCTATAGATCCGCCAGTGTATTTAGGGATACTTTGTTTTAAAGTAACCACAAAAATTTAATATAAAATCTAAAAAATTATAATAGTAATATAGTAAGCCAGTTACTTGTATTTTGTTACCTAATAACTTGTTTCTATGTTTTGTTTATTTATTATTTATGTCATTTGGATATTTTTTCATGATGATAATATGCGTTCAATATATCGAAACGTTGATTTTTGATTAAAATTATACAAAACAAAAATCTAAAACATTTTTTTTTATTAGAATACTAATTTATGTAACAACTGCAAAAATAGTACTTTTTTCACTAACGAGAAATTTCATTCCATGAAAAAAAAAATAGTTTTATACAATATTTTTTTACGACTATCTATATAATTAGAATTAACTTGTAATTTTGTCAATACGTCTAAACCATCCAGATAAATTTGCTATTGCACAACATGCGTTAGAAAATTTTCCTGACTTAAAATTTGAAGATACTGTTATTTGAAGGTACTGAAGATAAGAAAAGCAAGAGAAATTTATAAAGAAAAAGATAACATCAATCAACGTGAAGGCAGTGATTTAAATTTAATTTGGCTTACTTTAATTAAAAATTTATAAGTTTCATGATCTAATTACTTATTTAGAAACTTGTCTCCATGCTCTGTTTATTTACTATAAATGTTATTTGTATCATTTTTCCTGTTGTAGATGCAGGTTGAGTAGGTTGAAACGTCGATTATTAATAAATATTAATACAGAACTAGAACCTAAAGCCGTTTTATTTTAATATAATGAGTTCTGAAAGATTTTTTTACCATTTTATATGATTTATATTAATTATTTCTAATGTTTTTTCCAATTTCAAGCAAAATATATACGAAAAAATAATCTAATGTAATTGTAATTGAAACATTAACTTACTTTAAATATAACGAGAAAAAAACTCACATATTTAAAAAAAATGAAAATACTATGACACTATTTACACGGTTTATCTTTATGTTCAACTATACCAAAGTCTTTTTGTATAAAATTACGAAAAAAGAAAAAAAAAAACAAAACACACACAATAAAAACAAAATAAATAAAGAAAAAACAAAATAGAAAATCTATGGCAATGAATACCCAGCTCAACTACGCCTGGTATACATACACACACATATTGTAAATGCACAAATGCCAAACGGGTTGCCTAACATCGAGTCGTTGTTTAGCTAGCTTTTACCGTGCGCGCGGAAAAGTTGTGTTTAGAGCGCAACGTTTTCATGCTAATGTAATATTTATCGAAGCTACGCTTGTTATCAAACAACTATTTATTTTATACGATGTAATGTATTATAAATATGTTTTGCATAAATATTTTAACTCTAACTCTGGTTTACAAATATTTTCGTTTTATTTTCTTTTAACAGCAACCAGCATCAACAAGGTATTTTATTAAAGAAAAGTTATGCAAAGTTTTCATTTAATTTTTAATGTAGTTAGTAACGATAATTTAGTTTATATTGTGGTATTAATTTTTACAATTATTACAATTCAAATATAATAATTATTAATAATATTATATTATGTTACTAAAAGTAGAAAGCGATGATTATTGTGTTGAGCTCAGATCTACTCAAAAAAAAGAACTGTCTATTCCGAGTGATATATACGATTTTTTCTCCAAGCGTTCTAAACGAAACTAAACTGAAAACAAATAATAATAAATACCAAGTAACCTTAAACAGTTACTAACAGTTTTAGAATAATATGTATTTTTATATATTATTTATATTTATTATACGTGATTTGTGAGAATTAATCTGTCTGGTCGAATATACAATTTCTAACAAATTTGGCGGTGCACATTCCATTTCTTGCACTTCTTCACACATTTTTAATAATCAAATTTAAATTCAAGCAAAAATAAACAATGCAATTGTCAATTAACTTAACTTGAATTAATAATTTTTAATGTAGCCGTCTGAGATGTTAAATTAAATGCACTTGACCGTGTTTTTTTGGTCGAATATACAGTTTCTGATATATCTGGCGTTGCACATTTTATTTCTTGCACTTTTTCAAACATTTTCAATAATCAAATTAAAATTCAAGCGAAAATAAACAATACAATTGTCAATTAACTTAATTGACATAATAATTTATCAATATGGTCGTTAAAGATGTCAGATTAAATACAGTTGACGTTGTAGTTATGTTTGGTGCTGCTATCATTGGTGTATATAGTAACTGTATAATAATGTCATTATTGTACTAGTAACATAGTGACCTCTTTCTACCTAGGCATATTAATATTATGATACGCTTGAAGAAAAAAATTATTTTTTGCTAAAACATGCATGCATGCATTTGTTTACAAATTACATAATTTTTTAAAACAGGTAAATGGCTAGCGTTAGTATTTTAGTAATTGTAGGAAACAAGAAATTGTTTTCATCTTAAAAACTATGTACAGTTAAAATTTTTTAATAAATAGTTTCTATTTGCTTGATTTGAAATAATGCAATATGAAATAAGTATCAAATACTGTTACAACTTTTAAATGAGGTTATAATAAATATGAGTTATTGTTTTCAGTAAAAAATAATTAATTATATTTAATTCTAATATAATTTTTGACATTTAAAAAAATCTATAGCTAGATTAAAAATCGAAATAAAATTATAAATTATTACATTTATTACAATGATTTTATGCAAAATAGTGTATTTACAAAATATTATTTATTGTCATTATTAATTATGTACATATTTAACGCATAAATTAATTTATTACAACAGATTTTGATTTATTTGTATTTTTGATTAAATTAATAACAAGTTAAATTGGTAAAATCTACATTAAATAAAACATGGAATAATATTGCTGTTTGATTTATTCGCGAATAAAATTAAAATTATATATCTTTTGGTTCTTAAGACAATCATGTAATCGAAACCTTTAGATTTCTATGAGTTCTATATATATATATATATATATATATATATATATATATATATATATATATATATATATATATATATATACAGTAGAACCCCGATTATCCGTGCGCGTATTATCCGGGCGGCGGATTCTTCGTGCGGCTTTTTTAAAATGTCATCCGTGCGCGGATTATCCGTGGCTGACCGTGGCTGCACCGTTCAGACGTTCGCCTCGAAGAATACCCGAGTTCGGCTCGAGAAATCCTCCGTTTATGTGTTTACTTATTATTTTCGCCAACTGCCGACCGACTCGTTAGTTAAACGTAAACAGACATTCGTTTGACACATGTATTTGTCTGAATAAATTATTAAAAAAAATAAAAATGAGGTCTTTGGATTATCCGTGTTTTCGATTATCCGGCGAAGGCTCGATCCCGGCTGGCCCGGATAATCGAGGTTCTACTGTATATATATATATATATATATATATAAAAAAAAAATTGAATGTCTCTAGTATAATTTTATGATATGGATTTATAAATTATCATTTAAAATAAACGGCTTTTAAGATTTAGTTCTGTATTAATTGCAAGACCCAACCATATTAACAGTAGATTGATAAGAAAAGCAATAGAAATTTATAAAGAAAAAGATAACATTAATCAGTGTGAAAGCACTAATTTAAATGAAATTTGGCTTCCTTTAAACTAGTAACTTTTTTTGTTACTACTACTAACTTGTTTCTATGTTCTGTTTTATTTACTGTAAAGTCATTTGTGTATTTTTTCTGTTGATGATGTATGTAGAGTACGTCGAAACATCGATTATTAATAAATATTAATACAGAACTACAACCTAAAGCCGTTTTTTTTTAATGTAATGAGTTTTAAAAGAATTTTTTACTATGTTAAATTTTATATCCAAAAGCAAAATACTGTATGAAACATATTAATATTTAATGCAATAAATATCACAAAATAGGTAAATAACTATAAACCCGCACCCATAATTTCCTCGTCATTCTATAAATCTTTGCGAGGTTGACATAAAGACTCTTTCTAAAACAAGTAAATTGTTGTTTCCGATATTTTCTCACCGGTTCGAAAGAAAATTTGCGCCCTGGCGTAAAGTTGTGAATCACTGGCCCGACAAACTCTCTCTCTCTCTATCTTCCTCTTTATCTCCTTCTCACTCTTGTTTCTTGCGGTATTGGGGGCCAATTTCCCACTTGTCCAAGGCCATGCTACGCCCCTGGGAGCCACCGATAAAACAGTGGTGGTGTGTGTGTCTGGTGACCAGCCCGACAACTCCCTGCCGTAGCTCCTATATCGCGACCACTATCGGCTAACTTTAAGTTTTGCTCCAGCCATCACTAAGTTCAGTTGCAAGAAATGGGACCCTGGCGCCACTTGTCGTACGACAAGAAGAAATCTTAGGATATATTCACATTGGAGAGATGTGCTTATGATATTGGTGATTATAATGATTTTTTGAGGGGGGAAAACTAACTTCTTCAAATTTTATACACCAAATTGTAGAAATTTTTGAGATTGCAATAATTTTGAATTGATTTTAACGGATTTTATACGAAATTTATAAGATTGTAAAGACTTTAGTCGATATTATACATGATTTTTAAAAAATCTTTAATTGAATTTATCATTATTTTAAAGGAAAATCCTTTAAAATTATGATAAAATAAGATTTTTAGAAGATTTTTATTAGTTTGTACATCAGATTGTGATTTTGAAAAATATAGTATATGCTAATTTACGTTTTAAGTCATATTTTTATGTATAATTTATAAAAATTATTTTATCACAAGCAATTTGTTTATGTGAATGCTAGTTAGCTGAAGTATTCTGGTTTTCAAAATATTCAGTTTTAAATATTTTTAAATTATATTTCAAAAAATATATTTTTTTTGAAATTGTTATTCAAATAGCAGTATTTTAATTGGCCATTTTTAAATTTTATTGTAAATTGGGCATTACAATAGTAACTCTCTATCTACATTAGTTACCGTATTTCCCGGAATATAACGCGATATTTTTTGACTAATTATTTACCGTTAAAAATTGAGTCGCACTAAATTCGAGATCTAGATAATTGACTTCTTTCTTCTTTCACTTAGGTATTTTGTTACTTACTTAATATTAATTAAATTCGGATTATTTTTTTTCTCTAAATATCTTTATGGAAAATTTCGGTGTCGCGTTAAATTTGGGGTCGCGTTATATTCGGGCAAATACGGTAGTTTGTAAAAAGAATAATTTCAATGTACGATTTTAGTTTTATCAGTTGTTATTGGTTTTATTACAGCCAGAAATTAAGATTATTAAGATCTTTTAACAAATTTTTGTTGTGTTTTCATAAGCTAACAGTTAGTGCAACAACATTACGACTAAAACATAAAGCTAATTCCGAGATAAGTAGGAAATTGCCAATGGAACTTAACAATCACAAAATTTCGGAATACAGAGTCATCGCCTGGAAGTTACTCGTATATGAAGAATTTTTATATATATTTTTATTAGCATTATAAAATACACGATTTGTATAAGTCCAAAACCATAACTAAATTTGCAAAACGAACAAATTTTATAAAGTTCCGAGTGGTTTGTGAATGTAGTAAAATTGTGAATGAGTCCTAGCTAACCTCATCCTTTCAGCCCCATCTAGCGATGCTAATTATATTCAACGAATGCAAATGGTGTCCTCCGTGAACTACAAGTAAAATCTAACCTAACAACGCGAGTACTTATGCTGTTTTCTTAAACCGCATTACGTTAATACATATATACTATATATATATTTACATTGTTCGCATAAAGTACACGGCAGCAAAACCTGAAAATTTCTATTGCTAAAACTTGTCTTCGCAGTTAAACTCGATTGTAATTTATCTGATACATTTTAACGAGATTGTCCGGATACTAGTAACCATTCAAGCGGGGATTCTTGCCTTTCTTCTTGGTAAATAACGTTAGACAATCTTTATACTGTACTGTTGTCTACAAAGTTTTCAACTTTTTTTGTCTTTCTTAATTATGATAACGAGAATACTGCAATTCCGCAATCAGCTCAATGTTTTTGAAATGCTCATTAGACGGACATAAACAAAATTAGATTATAAATTGTATGTGTTTGTTTTATGCGACAATAATTTAATAATAGCAGTATAATTTATGTATTATCACAATTATGCTATTATCGCATTTTTATATTTATTATGATAATATATTTCTGAAATTACTATAACTACTCATCTATTTTTACCATTTTCTCTAAAAGAAGAAGTGGTATATATTAATTGACATTGTCGAAATTTAATAAAAACTAGTGGTCGCTCAGTGGTCGAAATTCGACCGAAATTTCTAAAAATTTTAAGTTTGAACATTATTGAGATTTTTTTGTCAAAGAATATACCTCTATTATCATTGCATATAATTTCTTTAAATTTTGTTCTATTACGTCAGCTGCGAGCGTGTACAAATACGTAATTATGCATTAATTTTCGAGTTATTTGAAAAATGCGAACGATAGGAATAATGAGGTTTTTTTTTTTATTGCTATACTGGCCAGGTTTTGCCAAGTCTACACAGTTAATTTGCCTATTTTTTTCAAATTATATAAAATTTAAATAAAAAATTAATACAAAAAAATGAAAAAGGAACAAAATAACAAATAATCTTAGATTAATTCCTTGCCGCCCTTAAGCTATAGGCAACACACATAACGTAACTGCATTGCACAAACTTTATTGAACATCCATATGCAGGAATGTTTATTTGATTTCGATTAAATTTTTCTCTATAATTTTATTGACATAGCTTTTATATTTTCGCATTGTTGCTTACTTTTGAAGAAATGTAATTTAAATTAAAATTTTGTTTACACTGTTTATCAATATTAAATCAAATTTTCAGAAAAAATTCTCCAAGTATCTACAAAAAAGTTAATAATTTTATTTTTGCATATATTTTGTTGTCAAATTTTCAAAGAAATAATTATAAAAATATTGAAAATTATATAAACTTATTCGAGTGCCTAGTGTCATCTTAGGGCAACTGCATAGAGTATACAATTTTAGCTTTTTGCTACTAGATGGTTCTACTGGTTTTAATTGTAACGATTTTTTTACTATGTTAATAAATTAAAAACAAAAACAATTGCTAGCTCCAAAACATTTATTATATTTTACATTTTAAATAAAATAAATACATTTTAGTAAATATAACAATAATTTCTAATATTGTGCATAAATATTTATAAATGTATTCTTCTCAGATACATTTTTATGAAATTTATTTTTGTGTTTTTGCAATGACGAATTACAATTAAAATGTTTTAAACAATATTCACAATTAAAAATTTTCTTTTCGCTATGCGTTAAAATATGTCTATTTAAATCACTTCTAGAAATAAATGCTTTTCCACAGTGGCTACACAAACAATCTTTAATACCTAAATGTACTTTAATATGTCTATTTAAGTGTGTTTTTGTAATATAATGATTACCACATTCTTTACACGAATACGGTCGATTATTTGTATGCAATTTTTGATGATTAATCATATGTACATGTTGTGAAAAATCTTTTTTGCAAATATTACAAACGTACGGTCGAATTTTTTTATGAATACGCATATGTACGTTTAAATTATTCGATTTTGAAAAGTTTTTGGTGCATATTTGACAAGAATATGGTTTATTTCCATTATGACTACGAAGATGTACTGCTAATTGTCCTTTGCTAGTAAATGTTTTATTACATTCCAGACATTTTACTAAATTATTACCGGTATGAATACGTAAATGGCATGTGAGCGAAGAAGATTTAGTATAAACTTTTCCACATTCCTCACACTGAAATTTATTTGAGCATTTGTTATCATTTATTTTTGTTTCGGTGTAATTAAGTTCAGTTGTTTGACAATTTTCTGTTTGAAATGAATCAATATCAATCTGTAACATATACAAAAATAATATTTAATTATTGTAAATTTTTATATGTATATTAATAATTTGTTACAACCGAAATTGATTCATCGTCGTCCTGTATTTTTTCCGATTGTGTATTTAACATATTTCGAAACTTTGCATCATTTTCTCGACATTGTTTTTTGAATTTGTTTATAATCAACAGCAAATCTAAACAAGATTTACATATCATAGATGGTAATAAATCGCCTTCATATATCTAAAACATTTTTAATTTATAATTTTGTACTTATATGGTTGTATTTTGTAGTTAACCTCAATAGATGTACAAAATATCAAAATATCTTTTATAGATTGCTCATTAATTTTTTGTGTAAAAAGAGAAAACATAGATAATTCGGAATTAGTGCAAACTCTGCAAATTAAATTTTCAATTTTCATTGTTTTTGTGTATGATCATATGATTTTGACATACACACTCTCTTTCAGACTTGTCTTGCGTAATGATGGCTAGTTGTCAAAATTCCAGGCTTGTGATTGGTTGAAAGGAAAGCCAGGTTTACACTATAGTTAAAAATCTAATTACTACTTAGCAAAATAACTTCTAATTTTAAGATTGTAATTTATATTGAACATTAATTTTTAGTAAACTAGAATAATTGTGAATATTATCTAGATAAAACTTATTTATTTTTTATCATTTATCATATTTCGTTTTTCATGTATCAATTTTTTTTGTGAATCTGTCTGTGGTCATGATCACAAAATGGGTTTTAAAATGGATATTAAACTTGACCAAGAACACTGGATGAATACATGCGCAAAACCCCCGAAACTCGTGGTACCGAATGACGTAAGTGAAACCTTTGATCAAGGACACCCGATCGTGACGAAACGGGTTATTGGGGCTCCGGACCAAAATTCATACGACGTGCAATTTATCACATGGTGCACTTTTGTATAGTGTGTATAGTACGCTACGATAGAAAGAAACGTCATTATTCATTAACAAGCTACTAAACAAGCAGACGTATAGTTTTGTTCGAGTGTACAAATTTCAAATGTGAGTGATACAGTCATCAATTTAACTTATATAAATCATTCTAATTTATTACTTGTAAGGTCAGTAATGTATTTTTATGATGAATTATTATGAAAATATTATGATTTGTATTTTGTATGGTTATGTTGACCGACTATTACATCATAATATTGGATAATTTTTTTTGACGTTTCATACTTTTTTTGTGTTATTCTGACATTATTATAATTATAACTAATTTAATATTTTATTATCTTTTTTTAGAAACATTATGTCGGGCAATCAAATTTTTGACTATGAGGAGGAAACAAAAAGCGACAGATTAGCTAGAAAATCTAAAGAAATGCCAGTTTTCCCAATTGGTAAGGCGATTTAATTAATCTGTAATTAAATCTGCAAATAATCGCATGTCTGATATACTCATGTAATTAATTTTTTTCTATTGAAATGATCATATAAAACAAGTCACGTGTTTTAATAGTTCAATTAGTATATTTTTCCATTCTGAAGTTAAAATAATCAATACTAATATTGACATAATATAATAAATGACTTTTCTCTATTTTATTTTTTATGTTTTATGTAATAATTATATTTTATAAAATACTATAATAATTTTAGTAAATAATTGTAAATTTCTTCAAAACTGTTATGTAATTACGAAGAAAAAATTTGCGTTATTTCCGATAACAAATATCTTACTAAGCAAATAATTCGGTTTATTTAATATTAATATATTTGATTTAGATTCTAGTTGATAAAATACTTTATAGAATGATATTGGAATATATTACAATGTTGTCAATATTGCGTTTATCAATAAACTCTTTTAGAATTATAATATTGTTAAAATATCATTTTTTTGTATTTTATGAAAATATTAAATATTCGAAAATTTGTGGTTCTTGTTTCACAAAAACATATAAAAATATAATTATATTTTTAAACGAAATGTTCCTAGCAAATATTTTATTTTTATTAATGATACATTTTCTATTCTAATACGATTTTTATTTAGCGTTGTTATTGCAATATTGAATTAAACACAAGAAATGATTTACAAGCTCGACTTTTGTGTCTTTTAATTTACTTATTAAGTTAAGACCGAATTTAAAACAGATATTTTACGGCCGATTTCATAATAAGCGACAAAAAAATTGTTTTATGGACAGCAAAAATAATTCTGCCATTGAAAGTTTGAAAAGTCAACAAAAGAATCATCGTTATTGATAGCAGTAATAAATATACCTTTAAAAGTATAAAATCGTTGTATATTTGTCGATGTAAAGTATAATTTAATTAAAGTATTTATTATGAAATCGATCGTCAGATCTGCTAAAGAAAAATATATCTCAAAATTTGTTGATTGTGAAATAAAGCGACTGTTTGTCATTCATATGTCTTTCAAATATGTAAAATATTTGACTATTTAATGTTACAGTTTATAGAATTGAAAGAAGATAATAAATTATTTGTTTTTTTCTTCTAGGCATTGCTGGTTTAGCGATTGCATGTGCAATCGGCGCCTACAAATACAAAAATCGTGGTCAAATGAGTACCAGTGTATTTTTAATGCAACTTCGAGTCGCTGCACAGGGCACAGTAGTTGCCTGTTTAACGGGCGGTTTAGCGTATACGATGGCGAAACAATACATATTTAATGATAAACCAGAAGAATAAGATTTTCAAAATTTGTGATGTCTAGCGAAACATTAGCAGTTACCCATTCAGTACATAAATTAGTATAATCACTTTTTCTGAAATTTGTTACACTTTGGCAAATAATTTTTGCATTAATATATTCCCAGAATATGTTACTGAGTCTGTGAAAACTGCTAAATAACAATTCATTCATAAGATTGGAATATAATTTACAAATGAGACGCTCAGGGATTTCTAGTAAATTATATTTTTAAATTAGGTATAAATTATAGATTAATTGGATTATTGAAAACTGACGTTTCATTTGTTTTTTGGTTACCGACTTTAATGTGTTATACTCAAATTTATATTTTCTATTAAACAAACTGTTAAATCTATTTTTTTCTGGTATATAACAGTAAATATATTTTATTTAAACTTCACAATACTCAATCTTTATTAAATAAAGATTATGTTTACTTAAAAGAAAACAAAAGTAGAATTAAATGCCAGAAGAAAGTAGAAAATATATTTTTAGCGTTTTAAATGATATTTATTTTTGTAATTTATTGTATAATGTGGCTGAGCCAAAACTTAAAAAGAGATCTTTAATAATATATTCATATTAAGTGTATGATCCTGTAACTAAATGTACAATCATTATTACTTCAATCAGAAATAAATAAAAGTATTACATTTAAAACAAATGTTATTTATATTTAATTATATTGTAATAATACATTTTCTTTTATTTGATGTTTTATTTTTCCTACTAGTGCTGCCATATGTTAGAAAGTAGGATAACTTCATATGAACATTTGTTGCTAGTGCCCTCATATGGTTATAGTACGAACTAATTTTTGCTTGGAAGTTATAAATTATTACTGAATTAATTCCGCAATATTGAACATATTTTATATAGGTATAAATTATAAATATTTATTTATAAAGCAATGACATTACCATTTATTTTGATGTAGCAGCATTATCTTTTATTATAATAAAGTTATATGTAGGTATGAAATTGCACAGTCATTTGTTTATTGAATTTTATACTTCGTTGGGTGGAATATAGCGTTACATAATGTATCTATTGGCGAAATGACAAAAACATATTCAGCTTTCTGATTGATTCGAACATTATCAATTTTTGGTTGTAACAATGAAATATATCGAATCGTATTATCAAATGTTACAGCACGACTATTTTGTGCATGATTTGATCACATTTTTAAATGTTTATTGACTAAAATATGACTAATTATTTTTCACAAACATATATTTATTGATATTACTTGCCTGAGGTAATTGAATATTACTATTAAAAAATAATAGGAATTTAATTAGGAATTACAACATATTTTTTTATAAAAAAAATATCGAAAAAAAATACGATTTTAAGTATTCTGAAATTTATATTATAACTTATTCGATTAATTATGTATAGTTTATTTAATTTTGAAATAAATTTATATTATTAAATTTAGTGGTGGAACTATTAGTATTTTTAATTTTACTAAACAAAATAATAATTACGAACAAACGGGAAGCTTTATTTAAACTTTATTTCAAAATATTTGGAATAACTAATCGATCACGGCATACTAAACAAGAAGAAAATTTTATTACAATAATGACCAATCTTATAATAAACACTTTAATTAACTTTTAATTTACGTAATAATTATTTTTCTTAATAAAACTACTTATCTTGTTTATCGATTTTTCAAATTAGCGATGGCATAATTATTATTTCTCTTAATAAAACGATGTTTTTGTTTGTCAAGTTAAAGTTGAATTTAGTTAAAGTTTAAAGTAAGTTTAACTTTCAATTTAACAATAAAATTTTACTTTCCATATATCATATTCATCCAATTCATATTTTTCATTCGGAATAAATATAATAAATTTACTTGTCAAAATGCGATATACCAGGCTCTTAGAAAACCAATATTTAATATTAACTTTTAAACGATATTAATATATATATATATATATATATATATATATATATATATATATATATATATATATAATTCTCAAAAATTCACTCTCTTGAAGAGATACAATAAACTCTTCCATATCACATACACGTACTACATAGCAGATGATATATATGAGATTTGTTTCAATTCGAAACTGAACGTAGAGAATTCTCTCGTAATAAAATCGGACTGTTTCATATGTGGTACAAGGATCTACGAAGGAAATTTATAGGTACGTTTAAATATCTCAACAGGCTCAATACTTGTAGAGACAAAACATGTTATAAAACAATGTTTCTTGCTGTCGGGAGCTATAAATATTTGCTAAAGTTGAATAATACGGGCGTTATTTTAAATTGTTATTAATTTTTGTTCTTGATTTCTAAAACAATGGATATTGTTCAATATTAACAAGCAAGAACAAAAAATACATAATTTTTTTGTTTTATTAATAAATACACATACTATCAGACAAGACAATTGGTGCTATTTTATTTAATTTAAGAAAGAGATTAGACATGATTCGTATAAAATTAACTACATTATAACAATTTTTTTTTAATTACATACCAACCGGCATCCGTATATATTATTATTTGTTTATTAAATTTTAATCATAATTAATTTTATAAGATTAAGAATTAGTTGCGATAAACATTGTTAACTTAATCAACAACTAGATTGTCAACTGCATTCATTGGTTGATAAGCTAATAGGAGAATTATGAAGGGTTTAAAAATGTTAATGACGCTCTAATCTAGTTGCCTAGTTAACTCGCTAATTAAGTTTACAACGTTTTGTGCAACGGATTCTAAACGTTAATTATTACATAAAACTTTCTAGCTGATTAAACTACACTATTATATTTTCAATTGTTTTTGGAACGCTTGCATGATTGATCAATTAACTAATTAAAATGCTGTTATTTGACAACATGTTTGATATCGCTTTATGCAACTGGTTCTAAATTTATAATATATATATTTATTTTAATCAAATTTTTTAGAACATATTTTTTAATACTTACAAAATTTACATAATTGTCTTTGTGCACAATGTTACTAACTTTTAGATGAAAGAAGTATTATATTTATTCAATTTTAATAAAAAATTTGAGACAGATTTTTTTAATTTTTAATTTATAAGTACTAATAATATTTCTATGTTTTTCCTTTAACAACACTTTCATTTTAAAATCAACTTTTCTCTTAGTAAACTTTGAAATTCAATCAAAAAACTTTGCAATTACTACTACATCCAAGCTATCTATTTCATATTACTTTCATCAGTGGCGTAGCCAGAAACTTGTCATGAGAGGGGGTTACTAAAGAAATGATATAATATTAATCAATATAGATAATACTATAATTTGCATAAAAAATAAAAAGCAATAGAAATTATTTTTATAAAAATGAAAGTAAAATAACATTCAAGTACATTTAAGCAAAATAACATTTCACAGACGTAGTTGAAGTCGTTTTGGGTTTTTTGATAATTCATCCAGTACTGAGTGATTTCGCTTTACTGATTCGATGATTTAAAGAAACTGCACGTAGTTTAATTTTATATATCAACGTAGTTTAATTATATAGCTGATTTTAGTTTTTGGTCGTTCAGGTTCTTGGGGAGGGTTTTAACCCCCTGTAACCCCCCCCCCCCCTTAAATACGCCACTGACTTTCATTCTTAAATAATTAACTACAACAACCGCTGTTTGACAGCGTTTTTCTTGAAGCTGTTTAAAAATTTATTCCAATTTCAAAATAACTTTTCGGTAACAACTAAAGCAAACAAAAGACAGTCGTACACAGACACACCTTAACTGTGCGATTTTCTTTTGTTTGCGAGTGTAAATGCGTGTACAGCGTGTAAGTGATTGACGTGACATCTGCCCCCCCGTAAAACGAAACCGGAGGTTATTACGTTACACCAGTTCCGGGGATGTTTTTCTTTTGCCACTGTACGGCCCATTGCTTTATTCTTTATTATATACGCCATCAGGCATACTTGAATTAATGGCGTATAAGGATTGCGCTGTGGATTCTGGAAGGATATGAGGTCCTGCTTCATATTGGCTGCAGTTTTGAATACGAGATGTGTTCAAAGGATAAATCTAGGACAAGAATGATGACAGTGTCGTGTTGGAAAAGTTACATCAATCATAAGATATCCAGGATTGAATATATTTTCGTTATGCCTGGATGAGATTTTTCGTAAAATACTTTTATTTCGAAATATTAAAGTAAAGTTATATGAGTTAGATCAGAGAATGTATACAAAAGTTTTATTTTGATTTATGACAAAATTGTACAATTTGAAGATAAAATTTACTTTATTATATAATGTTTATCCTGATAATAATAATAATAATAGATGTATTTTTATTCACCGATTAGTTATTCTAGGAATTATCTTATTTTATTAACATTAACTTATTCTGAATTTCTTCTTGGGTTAATTTCTGTCATACTTACTTAAAAAATTACGCTATTGAATACAGAATTAAATTTTATTTATTTCAAAATATTTTTATTATTTTTAATTTATAATTATTAATTTATAATTGAAATAAGATAAAAATATGTTTATCTTTTTAATGTAGATATGAATAATTAATACAAATTAAACAAATTTATATATATTGACTACACAATACATTTACAATTTGTTCAATATAGAACATTCAATAAATTTTTATTACAAAATAGAAAATAACATATAAGAGAATATTCTTAATTTTAGAATTTATTCTTCTATTCTTTCACGGTTGCCATTTGTAATAAATGAAATAAGTTTAAAAAAATTAAAAAATACAAACTTTAAGTAAAAACATAAAAATAAATTTTTGGAAACATTTTTGTAAAAAAGATCAAACAACTCTTATTTTCAATTTAATTCAATTAAAGATTGCATATTTATATTAAAAGAATATTTAGTAGCTACAGTTTCAAAATTTAAAAAAAATATAACTACAATAAATTCTGTTTACATCTTGTAAGATTTTTTAGCATTACGAAATATTTTGTTCTTTTCTAGTAAATGGAATTCTTTTTTTAATGGCAGAAGACAAAATATCTGATATCGCTACATATCTTATGAGATGGGAACAGCATATATTTTGGTTTTTACGCTATACCATTTAATAAATAATAGTAGTATTATTTATTAAATGGCTATACTCAGCATTAACATGCGATTTTTAGCAATACTTGGTGTCTTAAGACGATATTATTAAAAGTTTTTCAAGAAAGTGAATTTTTAATAAACTACTTATAGTACAATAGAAACTATTTGAATATATTAAGATCATGTTTTATATAATAAATAAACCCTAACCTATATTTCATAGAGAAATCAAATTGAAAAGTTATTAATTTTCTTTCCGAACTCACGTCAGTATTGTACCGTAGTGTAAGTTTTCGTCTATAGGGACAAGTTATTTATATCAGATTTTCACTTCGGCGAACGGAACCCGCAACCTTACTACAACTTGCTAGGATTTCTAAATAAATCGACAACCAACCAACTCAGAATTCAAATTACCTGTTTTTGCCGTCGATCGGCCACTACGGCACCGATAAACTTTACATTGAATAAAATTCTCGAATCTTGTTAAAAACTTACTTTCAAAACGTTGTCAAAATGAATTTAGACATTGTAAACATGTTGTAAAGACTAATTGTTTTTCTTTTAATTTTTAGTTGGAATCATATTTTATTGCTTCTAACAAATGGGAAATTAATATAAATATTTTGTGAATCGTTAGCAGTTTTTTATTTTTTTTTATTGTAAACTAAATCAAATATAACATTTAAATTTATGTTATTTCGTAAAAATATTTCTTATACTATTCATATATTTATTTTTATAATAAGAATAGATTTTTCGTATTAGTATATAGTAGAAGCTAAACTTGTTAGATATGATGTAATAGAAAAAAAAGTAATCAATTATTTTTAAAATAGAAATACGTGCACAGTTTGTGTAGTAAAAAGAGACAGAGTATAATTTTGTCAGAAATATATTTTCTCACAGCTAATAATTTTGATTTCTACTATATTTTGAATTTTATAATCAATA
The DNA here is from genome assembly GCA_963966155.1 of Clivina fossor. Taxonomy (NCBI): domain Eukaryota; kingdom Metazoa; phylum Arthropoda; class Insecta; order Coleoptera; family Carabidae; genus Clivina; species Clivina fossor. Next base: position 15,352,329 of record OZ014560.1, read on the forward strand.
TATATTATATATATATATATATATATATATATATATATATATATATATATATATACGAGGTTTAGATTAATGACTGGTATATATATATATATATATATATATATATATATATACCTATATATCAAGTAAATATGAAATTCTATTAAAATGAAAAAGCTTTAAGTTTTAGTTTTTTATAATTTTTAATTAAATTTCGACGTTTCGATATATTGCACATACCTCATCATCAAGAAAATAATAAATTAAACAAAAACATATGGTAGAAACAAGTAACTAAATTATTATTATTATAATTTTTTTTTTTGTTGAAGCTTAAATAGAATGGATTTGTAAGCAATACTTCTTAATCAATCTTCATGAATTTAGAAAAATTTACAAAATATGTTCAAAAGTTTATAAAAAATATTTGATTTATTCAATTTCTTATATAGATTTACAGTTATTATAATTATATTTAGTTCAATATTTCTCAATTGACAACTAAATTATATCTATATTATAGAAAATTGTCTTTTAAAATAACTCTACGTAATGTATAAGTAAAAATAAAACTTATTTTATAGTTCTATGTCGAATTTCAAACTTATATGTATTTTATAAAAGTATTTTTGTATGGAAATATAAGTTTAAAATGTTTTATATTTATATATGAATTGTATTAACAATTGACAATAAAATAAATGCATCAAATGTTTTAGCGTTCATGTATTCATAATGTTTGTAAAGAAAGTGACGCCAAGACGTAATATCTCTCACACAAACGTCTTTATACATCTATTTTATAGAATACGTAATACATAAAAGTCATGTGAGTTATTATATAGTCAAGGTATGTATATTTTATTTTATTGTTGAGGAATAGTAGAGTAGGTAAAATTGTGGTGTATTATTATTTGTAATATATTTTTTAATAACACTACTATATTATTTAAGATATTTTAATAAAATATTATTAAGAATATTGTTGTCAAATTTCATAAAAAAATTACAAAACAATGTTTTAAATATTATGCCCAGATTAGTTCGAAAACATTTAATTATTCGGTGCATTAATTTTTGTTGTTCGATTAACTTTTAATAGAATTTTAACCCGTCATATCTGTGTTTATTTGAAAATTAATTTTGAACACATAGAACGTGTATAAAACGTGATGGTAACTGTATAATGAGATAAATTATTTCGAATATAATAAATTTTGTACAATAACTAGTTTATAAGCCGCGTTCCGGACATTTTTCATTAAAAAGATTCATTTTGAACGCGAAAGTTTGGTGTCTCTAAATGAATGTTATAAATCTTTTTTGTTTTGACAGTTTGAAAATCACCGTTTGTTTTATTAATGCAATTTTTTATGTAAATTTCTTTTATAGTAACTGTCAGATTCTTATTTTTAGTTATATTATTTTATTTTTTTTTTAATTGCCAGTATTAATATGTATTTTGTTGTTATACTGTTCATAACTTTCAATAAAAGATTTATCATGAGCTCATATAAATGTACTCAGTGATAATGTTAGTTACTTTTTTAGTTGACATACAACAGAACTTACGATAATCGAATTTCTTCTATATATTTATAATTTTAATATCATGTTTGTTTTTTATTTATATAAATAAAAATATATTTCAGGAAAAGGCTTTATTTCCGTAATCTGATAAAGCAATCGATTATTGGTTATTTTTTTTTCAGTTTGTTTTTTCTGTATTTTTTGTTTCATATTTCACATCCTTATCAAATTATTTACAGTTTCTAAACTGTCGTTTTGCGCAGTTTTTTCTGAAAAGAAATATTGACATAAAACTGATTCAGCTATTTTCTGAATAGAATCTATTTTTATATAAAAATTTAAATGCATATTAAATCTACGTTTTTTATTATGTTGAATAGAAGATTAGATTTTAATTTTTAAATATAATAAAATATTTAAAAGCAAACACTGTTTATATTGTGATGGTAGTTATTTTACTTTATTATTATAAAAATATTACATGAATTTTAACTTTTTGCGCTTATGCAATTTTTTTTTCGCACTTATGCAATGTTTTTTTCTGCGCTTATGCAATAAAGTTGTTAGTTATAACTTGTTTAGCAAATTTTGATAAATATTTTTTTCGAAATTTATCTCTGTCGCGAAATATTCGTAAAACACATAAAAGTGACATGAGTAAAACACTATTTCCGTTTGGCAGATCTTTACCAAAAGTTCTTCAAAGCTTAAACATAAAATTTCAGCCGAATTTGCTCTACACGTGTCCACAGAGAGACAGATGAACATCACGCTAAAAACAGTTGATTTGTGTTACTAATGAGTCTAATTTGTGCTAATCTTTAAAAATCTCGATATGTCAAATTTGGTGTGATTACAATACTTTTCTTATCATATATGATATGACGGTCGGTAAAAAGAATGTAATTAACAGCAAATATATTTTGAAGCTTTGATGAAAGCAAATCAATAAATCCGCATTTGTTATATTGATTGCATTTGATGAGTTGCTGAGCTTATAATGATAGATTAACTGATAAACATAGCTGCATATTAAATGCGCTTATGCATAATTTAATCAAACAGATAATTGTCAAAAACATTTGTTGGATATTAATAACCAAACAGGCAGTTTCAGCCCAGAGGCAGCTGGTTTGAATAATATTTCAGTTTAATGTTATAGATATTGGAATTTAAATAATAGGAGTAATGTATTATTCAACGAGCATGAATATAACTATACTTTTTATATGACTATACAATAAGAAATTTTTTTGATCTAACATTGTCAATAATATTTCAAAATAATTGTAATGTGATAATCGCACTGGATTATAGAAACAAACTTGGAACAAAATATTTCCAATATTATTTTGTGATTGGTCATAAACTGTTGAAAAATAAATTTATAATATATATATATATATATATATATATATATATATATATATATAATTACGCCATGTATCCATAAGGGTGTGGCACAAATTCTTTCCATTTTGCATTTTGTTGTGGCCCAAAATTATAGCGGTCTTTTGATTGCACAAAATGTGCAAGTACGTCTCTATTTTACTAGATGTTTGGACATTTTTATTTTCATATTATTCGTGAATTTGCATACAAAAAAGTTTTTAAGAATGCTAATGCTCGTGTTCCAAAACGCTTGAAAATGTAATTTCTTTTAAATGGAAATTATGTAAATGATTGTATTATTTCTTACTGTTATGTTTTTAAATTAAGATACTTTTCTTGCCGACAAATATAAAGAACGTTCAAAAAGTGATATTTTTGAATATTTACATTAAACATTGTTAACTGTTTTTAAAATGATTAATAGTTACTAATTGAAAACGTTGTTGAAAATGCTTTAAAAAAAATAAGCTAATGCAATTTTTAACATAATCAGTTATGGATAGGGAGGTATTACTTTTGGACAGATCGTTGTGCATATTAAATTTTATACAATTGGCATTCATATCAATGTTGCTAAGAAAATAATGTTTATGAGTGCATTGAAATTATCTCATTATACTGCAAATGGATTCAACAAAATTAAACTGTTTTAAGACGCATTTAAAATAACGTATCAACAACAATAATTCTAATAAATGTATACGTACATATATAATGTGATAAAAATTGCACATATAAATTTACTAGCACTTACAAACAAAATATTGCAGAATTCTGGAAATTTAATAATAGTGCCATTATGTTTTGGCGTAAAGCCATTTTTGGTTTCTGAAACTACATTTACAAGTGTAGTTAAAATTTTAATTATTTTAGAAGGAACATTTATTTTAGATACATAAAATTTAATCACAATTAGTGGGTTAATAGTAATTTGAAATAAGTATGTAATTGTTATATTTAAGTATCTGGATTGTAAATTATAATAAATAATATAATAATTACTGAAAGATTTGGCTGAAAAAAATTATTAACTACTAGAAAAGTAACTTAATTACTGTCCAATTTTGGTAGCTGTTAATAATTAATTTTTAATTTTATTAATATTGCACTTAAATCTCATTTCCTCAAAATTAAATCAGATTGTACAATTTTTTTGTTAACAGTTTCGCAGACATTGCAAATATATCTATATCGAAGCTCTTAAAAAATATTCCATTTGTTAATCTAAGTGCGCCATCGATAAGAGCTGTAGAATAATTAGTTACAAATAACATTTATCTACTTCTTAACTAACATTTAATACATGAAAGTTAATTTTACATAACACATCTGATATATCAGTTAAATTTTGCACAATTTTATATAGAAGCAATATCTCTTCTTACGTTCATTCATTTACAAGATTGTAATAAGAAACATGATGTTTATAATTTGGATATATAGTCCGTAAGAATCGTTTTTTGAATTTTTTCTACCATATCACAATATTTAAAAGTTTTTGGTGGCCAGATAATATAAATATAAGTATGCTCAAGGCCTGATCGAAGGATCTTCTTATATAATTTTAATATAGTATTTACATCTGCACTAACATAATTGATGAAACTAAACACTAATTTCGAGATGAGAAAAGTAGTCCGAATGAAGCCTTTACATTTCAATAAAAAAATTTGAAACAACATTGTATTTTTGCTTATTTTGTAATTTAATCTAAAAAATAATTATATCTAAATGTTGCATATAACACATAATTATAAAATCTTGTAAAACATTGATGCTAAAATTACATGCGCAATTATGAAGCAAGCTTATAGAATGAATTTGATATAAGAAAATTTTCCAGTCACAGCGAGACAATTTGCAATAACAAACAGAGATTGTTGACGTCTTTGTGTTTAGAAATCCAAGGCAAGAATATGTCATGGCAATCTACTACACCCCCTGTATATACACTACTACTATCACATAGTATAAACACAAGTTAGTCTATTTGAGTGAACAAAGGAAATGAAAACAGCGACTCTTCGAGGAGGCAGTCAACGCCAGAACAACGTACAGAATCATTGAGCATTGAGCACTATAGCATAGGCCTAGATTACATTAGTAGAGTTAGTAGTAGAATACGATGGTAGAGTAGTAGAGACGGTAATTATTCATAAAAATCTGGAGCAACTGATTTACACCGGTTTAATACGTAAACGTACAGACGTCATAAAAAAAATTTTTACATTACTTATATAAATATAAAATACGTATATTTTATGTAAGTTTACTTACTTTTTCGGTAAAAAAAAACATATATAATATGGTAATTTAATTATGTTTCTTATAACTACAAAATTATTTATCGTTTTGCTGAAATAATATGTAATTTTTTACTATGGTTTTTTTATGTAAAATGAAAGCTCTGTGAAGAGTTTTAGTTACGCTGTAGTTTATAAACGTGTAGTCCTATTCGAGTGAATAAAGAAAATGACATCGACCTTTTGAGGAGACAGTCAATTCAAGAACAACATGGTAGAGTAGAGTGTGTCTGAGTGTGAGCAGTAGGTACTCTGCGGGTCGAATTGCAAGCGAGCAAGTGTAGTGGTCCTACTGCCACGATACACCTGTCCCATCCCGATCCAGATTCGAACCGATCCTACCTCAACCTGACGAGAGGATACAACGATAACAACCGAGTAATATACGTGGGATGCGCCGTGCGATAGGATGCACTCACATTGATGGTCAGCTTCGGATTAATGCTGCAATTTCGTAAGACTCGTAGCTTTATACACGATACTTTGTATTGTAAGCGAAATTTTTCTTTTAATAGAAAAAAAAAATATAGCTGATTAAGATTTTTAAAAACAGATTAGTGTTTGAAGAGTGTGAAATTGGAAAAAAATTGTTGCAAAAGTTGGTGTTAGTTAGTTATAAGATGGTTCAGTTATCTTGAGCGAATGTCTAGTAAACGTTTGGTTAAAAGAACATATAGGTGTATGATATTGAAGGTATATGTCTGCGTAGTCGTCCGATGAGTAGATGATATGATTAAAAGCATTTTGCGTGAGTTACCGTATTTAAAAGTTTTTCTTAGCATACAATTTTATCTGCTACCGCGTTCGTAATTGCTTACATATAAAATTTTTCCATCACTTGTATTTAATTTTAAAAATCAATCAATCAATCAAGTAGTTATTATTGAATTCAAAATAACGTACATTTTAATATAAACATATAAAAATATTGACAAGCTTTAGGATTAAGTTCTGCATGTATTTATGTAAAAATAGACGTTTTGATATACTCGACGTATATCTTCATCAGGAAAAAATATAATATAATATTATTTTAATATAATACGTTCTGAAAGATTTTTACTACCTTGTAAACCTATAATTTATTGCATCTGTTATTTAATTAAATTTTATGATTTTTTTAAGCTACTAATTTAATAGCATTTTAAAAATATATTTTTTTATTAGAATAAAAATTTAAAATTATATGAAACTTTTAAAAAAAATATCAATAATAAATTTCTTAAATAACAATGAAGAAAATTTGTAGGATTTATATTATTATGCCTAATAATAAAAGCATATATATTAAAAAAAAATCAAAATATTTTATTTTAAACTAGTATCAATTACAATAAAACGGTTCTAGGATTTAGTTCTATATTAGTTTTTATTAATAATCGTCGTTTCGACAGACTGTACGTACATCATCGTCATCAGGAAAAATGATACAAATGATATATACAGAACTAAATCCTAAAGTTGTTTAATTTTAATATAATGAGTTCTGAAAGATTTTTACTATGTTACTACTAATTATCTAATATCTAGATAAATTTTTGTTTTGATATCTATTATCTCATCTAGATAATAAAAAAAATACTGTGTTTTTATCTTTATCTAGATAAATTTTTTTGTTTATCTGTTCCAACATTGAAAAAGAGCATTGTATTTCTACACTGTCAAAAAAATTCGGTTATTTTATATAAAAATCTTGGGCAACTGATTTACAACAGTTTAATATGTAAATTTACAGTTGTCACAAGAAAATTTTTACATTATATAAATATAGAATATGTATGTAAGCATATATAATATGGTAAATTAATTATTATTTTACTTAAAATTACAAAATTATATTATTTTTATCGAAAATTTATATAAACCATCGTTTTGCTGAAATAATATGTAATTTTCTACTATGGTTTTTATGTACAGTGTAGTTCTTGTTCATAACCTATTTTATTTCTGCAGTATTTATTTGATTTCTCCGATGGCTAATAACGCTGAACTATATAGAGTATAGGGGGGTGTAATTGTGTATGATGCTTTGTGTAGCTCTTGCCGGGGTGACGATCGAATCGGCGGATGCTGTGTTGGGTCTGTCGAGGGGGGCTACACCAGCCACGTTCGGAGCGTGCGTCGCGCACCACCGGTGAGTCCGTGGCGGTGCGACGGCGGCGCTGCGCTGCGGGTCACTACCCGGAATCGACGCCAGCGCGCCAGTGCCGCGAGACTCGCTAACGCGTACGTATCCAAACTTACACATACCTACACATTACCACACACAGACGTAGTCATGAAAGCATCCGATTCATAGTCAATTCGATCTACACAACGCTTGTTGCTTCTTACCTATCTGACTGCTTGCCTACACTAGATACTATTATAGTTATTCCGCGCGCACAACACTCTCCCGTCACTGTGTTGTTTATAATTATTAATGTTGTTTATTATTATTGTGATACTAATGATAAATCAAATCGTATGTGCTAATTTTATATATTATTACTTCTTCAATTCAATTCATTTGCATTGTAAGTATTATTTATCATATTTATGGACAAAATCATATAATAATTTCTAAAAATGTTTTTGTTTGTTGGCTCTTTGTGATATTAATGATAAATCAAATCAAATCTGCTAATTTTATATAAATACATAATTTTTTCCTTCAATTCAATTTTTTTTGACATTGTAAGTATTATTTATCATTAAAATAAAAATGTTTTAGGTTTAAGTTCTGATTTATTTTATATTAAAATTTGACGTTACAATATACTAAATGTATATCATCATCAGGAAAAAATATGTACAAATGACATAAATAATTAACAAATAAAACATAGAAACACGTTACTAGGTAACAAAATACAAATAACCATTATAAATTACAAAATTTTATAAGGAAACCAGATTATATAAATCTTATAATCTAGTTACTTATATTTTGTTACCTAGTAACTTGTTTCTATGTTTTGTTTGTATATTATTTATGTCATTTGTATATATTTTTTCCTGATAATGATATGCTTAGTATATCGAAACGTCGAATTTTAATATAAAATTTAACAAATCTTAAACTTAAAGTTTTTTATTATATTATTTATCATATTTATATATAGAATCATATAACAATTCCTCCAAGTGTATCTTGATTTCTGTTTGTGATAGACAGTTTACAAAAAATAATAATTATTAGAAAAAATTTAATAACTGCCATATTTTTTTAAAAATAATTTTCTAATTTATTTATTGTATTAGTAATATGGAATGATATTCCATTTCTTATGTGTTTTTTTTTTTGTCTTTGTAATAGTAGATAAAGCAATCATAAGTCATTAATAACAATTCGAATTATTATACAGTAACTGTCAGATTTTTTGAAAATAATATTTACGTATCTACATAATGTTAGGTTGTTAACAAAAATAGAGCGAATTTTGCTTTCAATTAAGATTTGTAGTTTATATTTATGTATGGGATGTTACGATGAACAAATGATTCTTTTTTGTTTGTGACAGCTGGCAATCAGTCATGCATGACTGATTAACAATTATAATATGACATTAGCTACCAATTTAATATTATTTTTTAATAAAAATACAGTAAATAATTTAAATATTTTGCAATAAAAAGTCCTTGATTATTATTTCACTAAACAGTAATTACATAATTAAATAGTATTTCTTACTTAATTTTTTACAAATTTAGTTCAATGGTAATTTGCTTCATTTGCAATTTAAAGTGTGTCATTTACAATTACGTTGACTCTAAAACTTAAATAAAAATATTGAACCGCATTTGTAGCTTATTTTTAAAAGCTTTTTTTAAGTAAAAGTTCTTTTTGATATATATTTTAAATTGTTTATTTTATTTATCATTTGCTATCAAATTTTGTATAAATTTGAAAATGTTAATATTACAACAATATCAAATATAATAAAAGTAAAAAAAAAAATTGAAATAAGTAGTAAAAAATCTTTTAGAAATGAAATTTGGTTTGCTTTAATTAAAAATTTATAAATTTTATAATCTAGTTACTTATTTTGTTACCTGGTAACTTGTTTCTATGTTTTGTTTATTTACTGTATATGTCATTTGTATCTTTTTTCCTGATGAAGATGTATGTTGAGTACGTCTAAATGTCGATTATTAATAAAAATTAACACAGAACTACAACCTAAAGTAGTTTTTCTTAAATTTGAAATTTTGTCGAAAGAGCTTTAACTGAAAGTGCTTCTAAAAAGAACAAAGATTGATTTATCAGATAAAATAATTATATGTGTTTTTTTTTTAATGTGAATTATTTGGAATCTAGTGAAAGTTGTAAATTATTTGTTTAACAATTGCCACCATTAAAGAAACAAAAGAATAATAATGAAATTGTATTATTTTAAATTTTGAATACATTTATTTATTGTGTAAATACAAAAATTGTATTGGTAAATTTAAGAATATACTAAGGCAACATCAAATAAAATATATGGTTGTTTATAATTGCGATATTAAATATAAATAAATCGTTTCATTTGTTTTGTACGATTCGCTTCAATTCATTTACATAGTTAAGATATTATTCATTATATTTATAAATTAATGGGACACTGGGATGTGATATTTCTATCTTTGTCGGTTTTATGTGTACCTATAGCTCGTGTAGTTTGTCTTGCTTTATGCGAAGGGCCACTCAATTCAGACGCAACATCATACGGAATCCAAAATGTCAATGCGGAATGTCCTATATTATCTGACAAATACCTGTTTGATTATTTTGCACATTTTATGACCTGTTTTACATATATAGTACATGAAGTACAGCTACCTTTGCGGGATCAGTGAATACATATGAAGTAGTATTTTTTGTACGAATGGCAATTCCATGAATGTAAAAAAGACACTTATATACACGGAGAGAAATGTATTGCTAAAACTGTATTGCTAAAAAAAATTTATTTACCCTAGCAAAAATATATCTACCATAATTATATCATATTCATAATAATAATATACGGTATTGTTGTGATACATATACAGTTTTAGTTACGGCAGTATATTTGTGATAAATATATTGTATGTTAAATAGATATAAACACCATAGCTGTATTTAATAAATACTTTTTAATAGTAATAAATATATATTACTTTACTTTTAAATATACACTATTGCAGCCACTACAATATTATTGTGCCACTACAATATTTGTTACTAACTAGTACAATACTATGTTGCAAATTCTGCAAATGAATTTGCTACAGTTATTAGTTATATTTTTGTCATGAGTACCAAGCCACTACCCTCGAATCTCGATACAAAGGTTTAGCTCAGTTCTCACGATCAGTTTAGTTGCGTTGTCTAGTCGTTACGGTTGTGCCAATGTTTATTAATTTAATGCGATGGCAGACGATTTCGTAAGGAATATATTAGAAGAATGGAATTTTGAAGAATTAATTTCTATATTTGCAGGTATGTACATTCTTTATGTTTGTTATTAAATTTGTGAATACGTTTAAAAAGTATAATTTTTTGCTATTGTATACTAATTTTTAATGCATAGTATATTATTGTTTATGTACACTTATGCATGTATTTTTGTATTTTTTTAAATTTTTATTTAGATGAGGAGATAAACATTCAATTAAATCATAATTCATTTAAATCATGCAGAAATTTCAAAATTAATAAAAGAAACAGGGCTCAGACTGATATTTTCCGAAATATATGAAAACTATATTAAAGATTCAACTGCAATGGAAATTGAAATAAATCGCACTCAGGTAAATTTAAAAAAATTTATTTTTTTTCAAATATATACTTATATATATTATGCTTATATAGGAAAACAACGATAGTTCTTCAACCATATCATTAGAGAGCGGAGACTTTTTTACGATGCCGCCGCACCGCCACCCTGTGTGCTGCACCTCCAATGCCAGTTGTACTTTTAATACTCATTCTTTGCGGAGAGAGTTAATTTTAGGTATGGAGAAGACTACATATATATATATATATATATATATATATATATATATATATATATATATATTTATATATTTATATATTTATATATATTTATATATTAAATATTTATATTTCTAGAAAATACATCAAATGATGACGAACCGTCAAGTTCACGAAAACGAAAAAGTTTATTTCCAAATGTAAGGAACAAAATTTGTTATTTTTTTTTTTATTAAAAATATATTATTTTAGGGCTTAGAATCGTTTCTAAATACTACAAGGGAAGAATGTTTTCAAGACCACTATTGCGATTATGAAGTTGTGCAGATACTAATAAATATCATACAATATTATTAGAAAATACATAAAACATTTCGCAAGTATTAATGACAGTATTGCCGTCATTGCAAAAAATTATTAATTTATGTGAATAATACGTATTTGTTAACAAAAATTTGTCAAAATATTGATAATAATGTCATTATTTAAAATGTATAAATATATTAATGCATAAAATTATAGTTTGGAATTTTAATGTTAAATTTTAATATAATATATTTTTTTTATTGTATTGTATCTTGTATTGTATCACTTTATATATTTTGATATACTATTAATGCATAAAATTATAGTTTGGAATTTTAATGTTAAATTTTAATATAATATATTTTTTTTATTGTATTGTATCTTGTATTGTATCACTTTATATATTTTGATATACTTTTATACACTTTTTCAAGAAAATATATTATTATGTTATATAAGTGGTATTTTTATTTTTCAAATATATATATATATATATATATATATATATATATATATATATATATATATATATATATATATATATATATATATATTAGCTACTAGTACAATATTGTTCATTTGTAGTAAATATCTTAAATTGCTATGTTAACAAAAGTATATGTTAACTATAAATATGCATTTATTGATTATTATTATACAGATTAATAATAGTAACGCAATTTTTGTTGCCGTGAGATAGAAATGTATTGCTATCCCAACAATATTATATATTAAAATTTTAGACATATAGATTTTGTTATGGTAAATAAAGCGTTTGGCTGTCACATATAGTACTAAATTTTATTGTTACTGGTATTATATTTCTAATACTGGTAACAACACATTTCTCTCCGTGTAGAATGTGTTTTATGTTTTATTTATTTAGATCGAAATTTATTTGTTTTTAATGCACTTTTTTGATGTTGGATATAATATTTTTTATCATGTCCACATATTATGTATAATTACTTAAAATTAAAAAACAAAACTAAAGTTGATGTCAATCAATTGACATTTTATAATAAATACTTTAAATAAACCCGATAAAAAGCAACGATTTTAAATTCTACTGATAAAATTATTATTGATATCAATAAAACTCTGCTTTTTTCTAAATTTTTCAAATTTTTAATGACAAAATTATTCGCTGCTATCAATTAAACAATGCTTTTTTATCACATTGTTCACAACATATATGAATAGTGAAATAAAATATTTTTATTCATGATTTTCGCGAAACAGTTATTAAAAATTTATTTATGTTTTTAGATGTCCACACACGTTTTTAAGAAAAGAATATTCTGTGTTACGTTTGCTGTTTATTAAACAATTTTTTTATATTAAGAATATATATTTTTTTCACACATTTTGAATAATATTTATTTAATATAGTCAATATGTCATTCAAATTATGAAAACTATTTTTTTATTGAATTTAAAATATTTTTTATATAGGTAACAAAGACATATGTGAGCAGCTTTAAATTTAAAATTGATTCTCTACTACTATAAATATTTTTATTATAAAAGATATAAATAGAAAAAAATTCTAATGAACTGAGCTGATCTTTAATGTAAATTCCGTGAAATGAAATATTATTTATTCATCGTTAATGTACATTTACATATTTTATATTTTAATGTTACAAACAATATCATATTAAACTTTATATTACCTACCCCAAATAAATATTAACTTAATGAATAGACATAAATGTAATATTGACATTAATATATTCTTCTTTTTACTATGAAAGTAAAATGTGAACACAAAAGAAATTAAAAGATAATAATTTTAATTTTAGTTAAACGTATTTTTTGTAATTTTATTTAAGATATGCAACAATTTTAAACGAAAAAAGTTTAATGGTTTTTGAGTTTTATTTTTTAAAAAGTTTGTATGAAAGTTTAAAATGTTAGTTAAGTAGTTTTTAAAAGTTTTCTTTCAAAATTTATTTTATTGTTTTAGTAACTATATTTATATTTTTTAATTTATTTTAATAATACTGGGATGAGACAACATAATAATATTTTATTTTTAGAGCTTTAAAATGTTTTTTTAATGTATTGAAAGTACGAAATAGATTAGTGTATAATGAGGATAAAATAAAATAAATATATATATATATATATATATATATATATAGTAAAAAATCTTTCAGAACTCATTCTATTAAAGTAAAAAGGCTTTAAGATTTAGTTTTGTAAGTATAAATTTTATTTAAAAATCGACGTTTTGACGTACTCTACATACATCATCATGAAGAAAAATTATACAAATGATATATACAATAAATAAACAGAATATAGAAACAAGTTACTAGTTACTTATTTTGTTACCTAGTAACTTATTGAGAAATACTGGTATAAAATGTAGAGAAACCTTATTCATTGATAAACAATAATGTTTTTTTAATATACTTAGAAATCAAGGACGCTATTATTATAAATAAATAATAAAATATATGTTTTTTTCAATATTTCAATTTCAGTATTTACTCTAATTTTCGGTTAATTAGGTAAATTGAACGCAAAATATTCAACCGGTATAGTCATTAATATTAATGTAGAATTAATTAATGGAAACAAACATGGCCATTTAAAATTACTAATTCTGTTTTTATAGTTATCTGTTATTTTGAACTAGTTTTATTGTTTTAGATTGCCAAATTATTCCAGATAAAAATTAAAATGTTTTCGCTAATATAAATATTTAACTTATACTACTTTAAAATAAACAAGTTCTTTTCCTCTGAAAATTAAATTGATGAAATGGAAAATTTAAATGAAATTTATTGTTTGATTTAAATAAACAAAATAGTAGACTTTTTTTTTATAAAATAATTTTTAATGTTTAATCCAGCCAAACAACAAATTTTTTTTTTTATATTTTTAAAATTACACTCAACTAGAACAAAAAATTTCAATTCAATGGACCTGTCCACTAATTTTTTTATTAGCAATTTAGAATCTACTTAAAATTAAAAAACAAAACTAAAGTTGATATCAATCACTTTGACATTTTATAATAAACACTTTAACTATAGCCGACCAAAAAGCAACGATTTTAAATTCTACTGACAAAATTATTATTGATATGAATAAAACTTTGCTTTTTGCTAAATTTTTCAAATTTTTAATGACAAAATCATTTGCTGCTATCAATGCTTTTTCGTTGAGTTAAAGTTGACTTTAATTAAAATATTTATTATGAAACCAGGCGTGAGTTTTATATTCGTTTACCATATGCAATTAAATCGCTAAGTATTTGCACAATATAAAACAAAAATTAAAAATTTGCTTGTCGGAATGGCTCCATTCGAATTTTATTATTTTAAGATTTATTTATATTGTCTTATTATTAAGGTTCGTCTGACATATGTAAATGATATCTTTATTGTAACATTAAATAATAATAAATAAATACTATAAAAAATAAAATAAAACGGTTTTAGGTTGTAGTTCTGAATTAATATTTATTAATAATCGACGTTTCGACGTACTCAACGTACATATTTATCAGGAAAAATGATACAAATGATATAAACAGTAAATAAACAGAACATAAAAACAAAATAAGTAACTAGATCATAAAATTTATACAGCCAAATCTACTTACAATTAGTAATATTTTATGATCTGTTCTCTGCTGTGAATATATACTTTATCTGTTCTAAAAGTTTAATATTTCAGAAATCTTTTTTGTACTTCTTCTAATTCATGTATTAAATGATTATAGACAGGAAACCAAACCAGAGATCCATATTCTAATTTACATCGGACATAGCTGTAATACAACATATTTACGACGTCAACATCATTGAAATCTTTGGAATTTCTAATTATAAAACCTAACGCGATTGTGGCAGACTTTATTATATTATTTATGTGATTCAAAAATGTGAATTTTATATGCAGATTATTTATGGTAGAAATTAGTTTAAATGTTAAAATGTATTGTTTTTCATACTTTACTTCTAATAATAATCTTTCAAGGAATAATTTTGCGCTAGCATTACTACTTGCTGAATAGATCTCATATTTTGTTTTATGTCTTCGACGAAACGTAATTCCTTTCACCAGGACACATCTTCAAGCCTTCAACGCTGGCTAATTTTCATCTCGTTGCAATTTCTTCCACACCATCGTTCTTAAGTACCATCTTATTTCACTTCATTCAAATCACTGCTCTAACGAACGTAACATTCTCTCGGTTTTCCTAACATCGTAACAACGCTAAAGAAATGTTGAATAACGTTGTCAAATTGAAACTGTATTATTCCGTTGCTTGACTAACTGATCCAAACGCAAAACGTTAGTTTTATTTCAGCGTTAATAGCGGAGTCAATAAACCGATGGATTAGGTCGTAACGCGTGAAGCGTAGGGGAGCGAGTGAATTGCCGGATACTTTAAACCGGAAACACGATGGGTTTATTGGACCGCATTTTGTTATGCCTTTGGGGATAAAGTACGAAAGAAATGTGGTGGAAATTGGTCGATTGTCACGGGATGGGCGCGCTCGTTAAAATATTATGCGGGGTTATTTGGTTCTTGGTAATTTTATTACGGTTTTTTTTCTATACTTTTAAACGATCAATGGGGTGGTTGCATATTTTTAATTAAATATATATATATATATATATATATATATATATTAAAATAACTGGCTAAATATATGTTTCAAAGCAAAATTATTTATAATAAATAAGGAAATAAATTTTATAGTTTTAATTTGCTCATCATAACGTCACCTTGACTTCAGCACCACAATGTTGCTAATAACTATTATTTGTAAAATTAAAAAAATGTCACAATGTTAGGGGCATTAATTAAACAGAATCGGACACAAATTGATCAACTCTTTGTCTTTAAAAAACATTGGGAGTTTAGATTATTTTTTAGAACTCGTCGCTGCTTTACGTGAACGTACGACTTGCAGTTTTGAAAAAAGTGTCTGAATGAAAGATCACTAAAAAAGTATTTCGGTACTTAAGGTCTGGGCTCGATTTGGGCTGCGGGACCATTGGAGAGAGAAAGAGAGAGAGACAGTAAGTTATGTAAATAGTATTTTGAAAATTAGTATAAAACAATATTTCACAACCAAAAAACAAAAATTGTAGCAACGCTGGTTTCGTCTTATTTACAATAAATAAAATTATTTTTCAAATTAGTTTTTCACACAATGAATGCATTGACAAACTGCTGTCATGTATAGTCACTATTGAAAAATTGTCAAACTATTTATCATGACAGCATTGCAAAACTTTAGTCTCTCTTTAGCGAGTAGAGCTCGATATTTTTATTATTATTATTATTTATTGTATGCGTTTTTTGATAGTTATCAATTATTCAGTATTCAGACCGATTTTGTAAGTTTATTACTCAACAAAATTTTATTTTAAGTATATCTGACGAGTTATTGCTAGTCATTCATGTCACAGTAAAAAGCGAGATTTTCCATTGCATAATTGTAGATTCTTGGATTAAACATGTCAGACATGAAGATTTGGTTAAAACTATACTAGAAAGAATGACAGATAATGCGAGACATGGATTGTAATACATACAACAAAATAGAAAGAGTGGATGAAGATAGAGAATTGTGGTGGCAAGCTTCAAATTAACTTTAAGATTGCAAACAGAAGAAAGAATCTTAAAAAAAAAGTATAATATTCTACTCGAATTTAGTTGGATGAATTACAACACTTGTCTGTGGTTTGTACAATAAACTTCTGTACATATTTAAACTAAATAAAAATGTTGGAGATATTTATAATTGGAAACGAAAACACAAATTTCATCCAAAAATTGAATCTGTTTTTCTTAATTGTCTGTATACTGTTCTACTTTACTTGAAATGTTTGGTTTTTATAAATTTATTGTCTTTTTCAACATAAACTTCATCTAGGAAATTTCACGTAAACAACATTTTTTAGGATAAAATATTTTAGGTTGTTAATTTTGAGATTTAATTAATGTGTCACCATGTTCTCTATTATTTATATTGTATCCTATTTTTCGTAATTTTAGTAACAGAGAAATATGAGGTGGATATTATTTTAGTTAGTGAATTATATTTCATACATTTTTTTAATAATAAATAATAAAAATTTGGAAATACAGTGTTTACTTTACCGACCGTTATATTACATACGATAAAGGAGGTATTTTAATTATACCAAATTAGACATATCGAGATTTTTATAGATAAGCACGAATTAGAATAGTAAAATGAATCAACAGTTTTTAGCGTGACGTTCGTTTGTGGACACGTGTAGAGTAAATTCGGCTGAACGGATTGTTATAAAATTTTATATTTAAGATTTGGAGATGAATATCTTAATTTGATCAATCTTCGATAAAGATTTGCCAATCGGAAGTGGTAATTTACTGATGTTACTTTTATGTGTTTTACGAATATTTTACAGCAGAGATATATTTCGAAAAGATTTATTTAACAAAAGTTGCTAAACAAATTATAACTAACAACTTTTATTTGAAACATTTTTAAATACGGCTATATATTGTTTAAAATTAATTTTTATATTTTTATGATATATAAATAGATGGAATATCTATGTCAAGACAGTTTTGTTTTTAGTTACCATGACTAGAGTAGTTTTTTTATTCTATAAATTTATTTAATACGATGATTGTCGCTTCCGTGGTGGTCACAGCAGATTTTTTTATTATAAAAGTAACAAAATTTGTTAAATGGCTTAAAATAACAATTATAAAATTTTTAATAGATAAATAAATAGATAGATATCTGTAATTATTTAATTCAAATAATATTTAATCAATAGAAAAACATTATTTTTAATACAGATAAATCTTCATGTCACTTTCACACAAAATTCTAAACCCAGTGTCTGTGAATAATGGCCCATTAAGATGATAAAGAGATCGTTCTTATGCCCTTTTTCAGATTATCGTTGTCAGAATATAAAAAATAAGATTTTTGCTCATCTTTTTTGCGTTCTTTTTCGTATAAAAACGAACTGTCAAGTTATTGTTATGGACAATGTTAATTTATATCAATCTATTGTGTGATTCGAATGATAAACAGTTTTAATTAAAAAAAGATTAATTTGATTTTACATTGAAAAGAGATTTCCAAAAATTTATTCGTTAAAACGTGCTTTAAATTCAAATAAATAAACTGCTACTACTTTTCAAAGTCCAAACCAAACCTGTCATCCTAACATAAATCGAGCGCCTCCGCCAAATTGTTCAAAGTGTCAACGTATTAGCGCGCGAACCTTGCTCCGAAATAAATGATTGTTGTTCTGTTATAATATTTTAGCGTTTGGCTTGTTAGGTACCTCGGTTGCGTTCGCCTGGACCCAAAAGTATTGATTAGCTTTTGTACCGAAGCCGAAAGCCAGGAGTTGGTGATAGATTTAAACACGGTACGTCCTTTTTCAGGTACAGTCACGAATTATTATCATCAAAGTGAGCTGGGGATGACAATTTTACATTGTGCGAATGGAATAATAATGATTCTGGTAGATCTCCGGGTAAAAGAATTTACTTTATTAGAACTTTAAGGAGTTGAGGAATTTTCGAAAAGAATACAAGTGTTGAATATTTATTAAGCTGGATTTAGGTTGTTGGTGACAAGGAATTTTTTCATCTTGTCAATCAGGATAATGGACTGTTCCTGTATCAATTTTTTTTATTATTATAAATTAGAAAAAATTTCAATTTTTTCAATAGATGTTTGAGAATGTTGAAGTTGGAATGTTTGTTAACAAAAAAATTTATTAAAATTTGTAAAAAAAAAATTAATATGGTAATACGAGTATTTTTACAAATATTATAAATTTTATGATTTTGAATGATTATACAGGGTGCGTTAAATAACATGATTGACTTTTAATATAGTTATGGTTAAAATAAATGAGAACTTTAATTCAACGCATTTTAGTTTTTGTGATACACTGAGAAAATTTTTAGTTTGATCCGAGGTTTTTACTTTTAACTTAAAAGTGAATGTGTTTTTGAACTTTCTAGCTTGATTTCTTAAGACTTAAAAAGTTTTCCTTTGAGCATCTCATTTTAAAGTATTATTTAAAAATCTGAGAATACATAAAATTTGACAAACAATATCAATAATAAAATAAAAAACTTTAAATTTAAGTTCTGTTCAATTTTTGATTAAAATTTGACGTTTCGATATACTGCGGGTAGATCATCATTAGGAAAAAATATAAAAAATGACATCAATAATAAACAAACAAAACATAGAAACAAAATATAAGTAACTAGATTACAAAATTTATAATTTATTTATTTATACATACGGTGTGTATACGCAATTGGCTATTTATACATACTAAAAAAAAACCTAAATTAACCTACTAACCTAACTTACCCTAAATAGCCAATTACGTAAAAATACTGTATGTATAAATAGCCAATTGCGTATACATACCGTATGTATAAATAGCCATTTTCTTTATTAATTATATGAATCCAGAATTGATTTAAATTAATTTTAGCTTATCTAATCTAACAGAAATAAAACCTAAAGCTTTCTTATTTTAATAAAATGAATTGTAAAAGATTTTTTACAATGTTAAACAATATCAATGTTCACAGTTCTTTTACTATCATTGATATTTTCTTGTCAATTGCATTGGATTATATCAAAATCTTATTAGGTCGTTTTAATTCTCCAAACTTCTTATCTTTCCGTCTCTATTTGTTACTTTAGAAGGGTCTTTACTTACCATATCTTTCTTCTCTGGCTTTCTTGCTAAAGTTTAATTATATCAGAGTCGATTGAATAAATTACCCGAACTGAACTATACACCGATAGAACGACGCCGAAGTTAAAGTGGAGAAATTGAACAAATTGGACTCTTGCTACAGCCGAAACTTTTCCAATATTTTATCGAGCTAAATAGCTGGCTGGTTTCTGCCTGGATTACATAAATGTATTGACAGTAAACAATACGAAAAACAAATGAAGTACTATACGGTTACGAGTAGATTTGACAAATGTACTTTTAAAGTTGAATAGCTTGGGTGTTCGGTGTATGTTTGTGTGAAATTGTATACATATGTATGTTGATGTGACATAAACATATGACCATTTGTTAGCTTTCTACATTGTTTTCATGTGACGCTGACATGAAAAACAATCGCGTATGTCTTTGCTTGTTTCAATTGTTTGACAGTACTTTAAAACTTTATTACACTTGGAAAGTTGGGTTTTGATATGTGTCAACGAGATAGTGTTAATTAAACCTCGTTACAAATGTAATAAAAATATGCATGTATGGAGTGATTCATAAATAATATATTTAGTCCTTTTTGTAATTAAAATAGCATATAACTTCAATTGAAGATGCTCTTGGTAGTCGGTGAAACATTTTTCAATGTATAAACAAATAAAAAAATAATGGAAATACTCGGTTTTAAGTTTCATAATTTTAAGAGTTTTTAATAAAATTATAAAAATTAAAAATAATAGTTATTTTAATCATAATTATTATAAATAAAAAAATATATTATATAAATTATATACTGAGTGTCACATGCAAAGTTGCTGAAACTAATCAGCTGTTGTTTATAAATATTTGCAGTTATTGAAAAAAGAAAATATTGCGTTGAAAATAAATAAGTAATAATTATTTGGCATAAATATAATTTAACAAAATGTTTATAAATTTTATAATCTAGTTACTTGTATTTTGTTACCTATTAACTTGTTTCTATATTTTGCTTATTTATTAATTATATCATTTGTATATTTTTTCTTCATGATACCGTAACCTAACTTAACTTAACCTGCGTGGAGTATATCGAAACGTCAAATTAAAAATTAAGTAGTTTCTTTTTAACTATTCTAACTAGTACAAAATTTTTAAAATTTATGGTATTCTATAAAAGATTTATTATTAACTTTGTCAAATGTACATTTGGATTTGGTCTAATAATATATTTTTATTGTATTTTATTTATTTACATAATAATGATGTTTTAAACAAAGAACTGTTTTATATTAAAATTTAAGTGAAATTTTAATTATGTACACTAAAATAATTTTACAAAAGTTACTTATAGCTTATGTATAAAACTAAAATGAATGCAGAAGAAACTATAATTATCTTAGAAATTAGTATGCACTAGAACATGTATAATAAAATTTTCTCTTCCATACAAGAGAATATACCATGGAAGCATCCGGTTGAATGCAAATTGAATAGAGAAAACCTTGAAATACTCATTAGGTAACTGTACGTTTCATTAATCTCCATCGTAAATTATTTTTGTTATAATTAAGACTGATCTCTAGTTAAGCTTACGTTAGCTTACTTAAACATGAAATAGTCTATATAAATTTGTGCTGCCTATAAAAGTAATGAAGCATAAAACAAGATAAGCCGCATCGTTTTCTACCCACAATTTTGCTTTTTTCCCTTTTTTTTTTGTGAACGAACCAAGAAAGACTAATAAAATCATATTTTGTATATTTGAAAAATGACTCTTTCTTTTAGATTATATTTTTGTTATACATTTTAAAAGAAAGAGATATAAATTTATGTGGAAATTTTATTCAGTTCGTGCACTTAAAAATATTAAAGTTATGTGAGATAAGATGTAAACGACAACATTTTTGAATTACATTATTTTTAATACAAAGTTTCTGATAACAATAACCGATTGATAATAATATAGGAAAAACTATATGCACAAATTTGTTAAAAAATAAACTTTTAAGTAACATATTAAAAATCTTTCAGAATTCGTTATATAAAATAAAACGTCTTTAGGTTTAAGTTCTGTATTAAAATTTATTTATAATCGACGTTTCGACAAACTCAACGTCCGTCAGGAAAACTAATATCAGTTTTACTGATGAAGACCGACGTTGAGTTCATCAAAACGTCGATTATTAATAAATATTAATATAGAACTCAAACTAAAGCCGTTTAATTTTATAAAACGTACTAAGTTTGTAATATTTTAATATTTATTAAATAATAATTAAATATACATAAAAATATTTTGATTATAAATTAATTAATTACATCAAATGATTTAATCCATAAAATAATGGGTATATATTAATTTATTTTTTACAATGTTTATTAAAATTTAATAATTTATATTTTATAAAAACATATTTTATATTATGATTATATGGATTACATTAAAAATATTGAAATGTTGTATTATAATTAATCTGTCTGATGAATATTTATACTAAATATATATATATATATATATTTAATTAAAAATGTACTTACAAAGCAGTTCATGAAGAATATCCAAAATTCGCTTAGTATTGGCACGCAAATTATTAATGCAATATTAATTTAACGCACTTATTATAATATAATAATAATAATATTTATTATTGGACAGAAAATTAATTTCAATTACAGAATAATTTTTACAAAAAATTATAACACAATCTGATAGAATATGAAACTTTTAAAGATGTAGTTCTTCTTTCGATTTTTCTACAAATACTGAACCAACCATTTTATTTTGTATTTTGTAACCACCTATTCCCCACTACTGGGTTATTGGAATAAAATATTAAATTTACATATTATCAATAAATTCAAATTCTTTATCCCGTTCATATGTCGCAATAACTTTGAAAGGTACACCCGGAAATGCAGTCTACAATGAAATTCTTTTTTTGAAATATTTATCAGTTTCTAGATAAATGTAAGTTCCCTAATACTTGTAGGAGTTTAAAAAAAAAAACAAATTTATTAAAGTGCATTTTTCTGTAGTACAGTTGTAGTAAAATTGTAGTTTTCTAATAGCATGTAATGATTATTGTTCATTTGTATAAACGAATGTATAATAATCATTATTATGAGTACAAAATATTTTATTATCAATTTCGAATAATGATTTAGCAAATTCTATTCGTTTTTACATGTTTTTGATTTTTATTTACTTTGAAAGAAAATATAAAAAAAAACTTATTTTTTGTTAACCTTTCAATTTATAATTTTGATGTTTCTTTCTTTTCTAACTTTATTCGTTTACTTTGTACAAAACTATAATGACAAATAGTCTAAAACTATAAAATTGAAGTGTGGAGCGAAGTAAAAAACGTCTCGGACTGTTTTTATCGTGAAAGTTTTTACTGTAAAATTTTCTCATTCATTCGAATAGCTTTGTCAGTGCCTTTTTTGGCGCTAGTATTTTTCCTGGTCGATGTTGTATAGTCACTATTTCACTTTGCTAACACATTTTTCAGATAAGACCGTGTTGTAAAAGTCCAATTTGAACTTTCAAAAGATAGAAAATTTAAAGCTTACCCTTTTGCAACACGCGTTTTACTTTATTGAAGTAATTCTTTCAAAGATTCTTAAGTCAATTATTTTCGTCTTATTTATTTCAGTTCTTACTTTAATTGGATACGATATTTGTCAGTACACTGTTGTACATTGTTTGGAAATAAGAATAAAATTTAAAATCAAGATATTAAAACTAATATAACAAATTTATCTGTGGAATATTTTTAAATGTTTTAAAAAGAGTTGTTAAATGCTTTATCAGATAATCAATTTGCTAAGTTGCCAATTAATCAATTAGTGAGACGATTCGAAGACAGTTGATAATCTAGTTGCCTTGTTAACTTATTGGTTAAGTTAACAATGCTTTGTGCAACCCGGCCATTGTCATTTATTGTGAAGATATATTTTTGGTTAATTACAAATGATTTTTTACTTATTTTAAGAGTAAATAAAAATTGGAAAAGCATATTTTAATTGTAGGTAAATACGTATGTATTTATCATGAAAACTGTGAAAATATCGTTCAACTTTTACAAAGAACCAAACTTGAAAGTTTCTTTTAATCTTTAGCGTAGAATAATTCTTCGTCTGCGTAAATCTAATTAGTGAATTTTTCTTTCCAGAACGCTGCTGCAACACGATATAACTTGATCAGGGTAATTTAAGACTTTTTTGAAAAAGCGACGACCGACGATAAACGGCCGTTTACGCAACGAACCGCTCGGTACCTCCCCCTCAGAGCTCTAAAACACAATGGAGGTGACATCGCAATCGGCTGATAAAGCCGTTTCCACTGAAGATCTCTGTCTCGTTACCAGGGACATCAATCTGGAAGTTGCACGACTAGAAGCCATGCTCAATACACTCGTTGAAAATAAGGTAATAGTTATTAATTTATTAAGGCGCGGTTTTATAAACGCTAAATGTATTTATTCTATAGATTTTTCGTATTAAAAAGAAGGAGCAAATTTAATCTAATAATATTACAAATTAGTTATTATTAATAACAATAATCTGGTAGTTAATTGTCAAAATAATATTTAAAATAAAACGGCTTTAGGTTTAAATTCTATATTAATATTTATTAATAATTGACGTTTTGACAAATTCAGTGTCCGTCTTCATCAGGAAAACTGATACAAATGACATTTACAGTAAATAACAGAACATAGAAACAAGTTACTAGGTAACAAAATAAGTAACTAGATCATAAAAATGTATTTTTATATAAATTTTTTATCAATGGAAGCCACATTTTATTTAAATCAGTGCTTTTATAGTGAATGGTTTAAATAAAATTTGGCTTCCATTAATTAAAAATTTATCTACTTACTTATTTGTTACTTAGTAACTTATTTCTATATTCTATTATTTACTGTAAATGTTATTTGTATCAGTTTTCTTGACGAAGACAGACGTTGAGTTCATCGAAAGGTCGATTATTAATAAATATTAATACAGAACTTAAACCTAAAGCCGTTTTATTTTATATAATGAGTTCTGAAAGATTTTTTACTATGTTAAAATAATATTTGTTTTAAGGTTATTTAATAGAAGATCAAAATTTAACAATATGAAATTTATTTGAACGCGTATTCATTTTATTAGTTTAAAATTATGCATAACTTTTTATAATACACATTCAAGTTAATATTATTGAATTGTTATAAACTTTATTTAACCATTTCAGATTAGAATACTTAGAATATTTGTACAGACAAGTATATAAAGTTTGAAAAACGAATTTTTTTGTGTATAAAATTTAAATTTGTATATTTTTGTATCTTGTTACACATTACGTCAGTTTGAATAAGAGGAATCAATGTTACTATGGCAATAACGAACAAAGGCAGGAGAGGAAAATTTAATATAAAAATCAACGTGAAAATTTCCTTCGAATATAATTTTTTTCATTTTTTTTTTGCAATTTTGTTGGACAGATGAATTGTATGAATTATATTTTAACTGGTATCAATCAATAGATTTGAAAACAATATAATTGGATTCAAATAAAATGAATAAAAATTCATGGGCTGTTTAATGTACGGATCGATCTTATACTTCATTCCGACTATCTTACTTATTTTGAAATTAGTGTTATGTTTTAGTCGTAATATCAGATCAACCATAATATAGATAGAGAACACAACACAATGTTTTGTTATGGAGAAAAGTTTTGTTTATAAACACGTTTGCGTTTACATTCGCTAGTGTTAGGTAATAAAATATATCACTAATCACTAATCACTATTTTCATTCTTTTCTAATTTGTTTAACAGAACAATCCATGTATAGCGAATAGGCGTTACGTATCTATATTTATTTCTACTAGCATGTCAAAACACATTTCAAATTTTGAATTTAAAGAATTTTTTAGGCAGGTATGCCGTGGCTGATATATCCTCGTTGCATACATAACTTAATACATAACTTAATACGTAACATAACTTAATATATATATATATATATATATATATATATATATATATATATATATATATATATATATAACTTAAATATCTTTTTTTTAAATCTGACTAAATATATATTTAAATGCGGATGTTGTATTTTTTGTTTTTGTTTTAAAGGTTGAAGCAATGAAAGCGGATAAAATAAAACCGTGCAACGATCAGGTGGTAACGCGAGTTTACGACAAAAGAATGCAGAGGATTGCGTCATCATCAACGGCCTCTTCATCGAACAAAGATCGCTATCATCGACATAAGCATCATAGTCATCGAGATCACGAACACAAAAGACGAACAACGCATGAAAAACGATATGGTAAGTTTTGCATTTATCTACTTTTTCATTAGCTATTATTTAGGTTATCTAACTTGTCAGCTAGTTCGTTTGCTGGTTAAAATAAAATTTTGTAATCTAATTTTGACGTACTTCCACACGATTGTGTATGTATGTATATTTACAAAAAATGTGTTAAGATATTAAAATGTTTTATAAAATAATTAAGCTTAATATCTTTAAGCAATTCTCTCTGCCATTTTAGTTAATATATAATGAAAAAATCATACACTTTTAAATCATTTTTCATAATCAACATAAAAATATGTACGAACAAAATGTATCATACAAGTACACAAAGAATTCCATGAATATGAAAATTTGACATAATATCATCATTATACCAAGTACCATAATGCAGAATCATTTATTTTTACTACGTATTTTGTATACAAAGAAAAAACTCCACTAAATAATGAAATTCAATATACACATAGCTAGTTGCAGTGGAGATAAATCTAGAGACATTGGCAAACAGATGCCGGCACATTTGTCAATAGTCGTCCCATTTTCAATGCCTCGTCTTTCTTTTATGAAAGCTCTCTTCAAAACTGTATTGAATGCATTCTATACTACATATGTAGTTTATTCTAAATTCTAGATAAAATTGTCGTCAACATCATAGATATTTAGAACAGCATCAAATGTATATGTAAAGAACGATTGAAATTTTTGGAATTTCAATATTTCGAAATGCATCAAATAGATGTATACTATTATTATTTGGTTTGCAATTCATTGAACAAATATATATATATATATATATATATATATATATATATATATAAATGCAAAATGATTTAGAGTTTATTTCTGTTTATTTCAATTATAACACAACTTTCAGTTTACTAAGGGTAAATCTTTTTTTAGGAAAATAAAATTGACAAATAAATTAATAAATGTAACTCAGAAACAAGTGATAGTTACTATTTTAAAACAAAAATTTATAAATAGTTTAGTTAAACTAAAAATAAAACTATGCAAAAGTAATTATTTTACACACTCAAAAATTTATTTTGGAAATTATATTAAAATCTGGTAAATAGTTTTGCGAAAATAGGAGATTAATACATTTTATTTGAAAACTGAAAATATTATGCAAAAATAAAATTATGTAGGTACTCCTAATTTTTTTTAGTAGCAAGAAATTTACTTGATAGTTGGCAACATTGTGCAAAATAAAATTATATGATTATTTTAATAATAATAATAATAATATAATATATACACAGTATATAATCGGCCTAATTCTTTAACAAAGTTGTTAAATTTTAGCAACGTTGCTAACAACTATAACCAATAGAAACAAATATAAGAGTTCTCATTTTAATGTTTTATTTAGTGTCAGCAAATATGATTTGTTAGAGAATCAGGCCGAATATATACATATTTAAACAATTGTTAAAATTTCTGCAAATTATGTTGATTGGGGTCAGTGGCGGATCCACGGGGGTGGATATGGGGGGCCATGCCCCCCTTCCTTGGGTTTAAGAACTTAATACAAAATACATACAAATATATATTCCACACAACAATTATTATAAACCCACCTTGCATACAGCTATGCATATAAGGTGGGATAATAATTTTTTTGTAGGCTTAAAACTTCTTAATAATTATTTACTTTTATCCTAAAAAAAAAGCAAAATGCCCCCCCCCCCCTTGACAGTTTTCTAGATCCGCCTCTGATTGGGGTGCGTTATATTAAATATTTTTTCTAGAAGAATCACAATAAAACGTTCGATAAAACGAGACGAAAGTTTTGGAACTAAAAAATTAAGTTTTTTATGACTTTATTGTCCAACAGTTATACAACCAATTGCAGAAGATATATATATATATATATATATATATATATATATATATATATATATGACATATCAGTTAATGTATAATAATATTAATACATATACAAATATATTATTATGACTAACTTAATTATATAAGCTATTAATTAGTGAATGTAAATTTTCATGAAAAATATCAAAATCAGATAAACAATTGTTAAAATTTCTGCACATTATGTTGATTGGTGCGTTAGAGTAGAATGAAACGAAAGTCTTGCAACTGAAAAATTAAGTTTTTCAAGTAAGCTGGGACAGTCTATCATATTATGCAGTAATTTCTACAATATAACTATACTAGTTTAAAATAACTAGAATTCATTCTAAAAATTTAATTGAAATTGGACAAATATTACAAAATAAAATGATATACAATAGATCATAATATGAATTTTGATAAAAACAATACAGAATTTTAACCTCGCTTTTAAATTTAATGTAATTAATTCTGAAAGTTTTTTTTTTTTGACTTTGTTAAGAAAACAAATGTTAAATATTGTTTTAATAAATTTATATTTTAAAATATAGAATTACATAAACAATATCGAATTACATAAACTAATAATAATTAATTAAAAATAATTAATTAATTATAATTATTCTTTTTATTTTTACATTTGCAAATATGTTTTGGGGATCTATAGAAATGTAGGAAGTTTTTTGATCCTATAGCATTGTTTTTGCCTATATCCAAAATTATGTAATGTCCTGATCCAGTACGACCGAAAATATTTTTACTTTGAGTACTAGCGTGTGGTGAATGTTTTCCCGTTTTAGTAATAAGTTTTTCGGGTTTAATAACTGTGTTAATCTCATCAGCATTTTTAGTATTGGAATTAGTAATATCAACACTTACCGGTTCATTATTTGTTACAGGTTTATTATTATATACAACATTAGCATCCGTTTTTTCCAAGTTTTCAGATTTTATAGGAATATTGTCTTGTGTCGGTTCCGATTTGCTAATCAATTTAATAGTCTCTTTCTCCGGATTAGTAAGATTTTCATTAATTTTTATTGGTTGAACAGAATTAGTATTATCAAATGCAGGGGTAAGAACTGGTATTAATTCAGTAGAAGAATTATTGAGAGTATTATCATTTTTAAAGTTATTGCCGTTTTCCGTTTTGGAAACTACAATATTTTCTGCTGATCCAATAGCAGTGGGAATAGTTTTTGATTTAATATTAGTTTCTACTTCTACAGCAGTATTTTCTCCTGATCCAATAGGATTGGCATTCTTTAAATTTAGTTTTAATGCATCGTTTGATTCAATGACGTCAGTATTGTTTTTTCTAGTTGTAGTAGGAGTATTAGAGTCTATTTCTTCTTCTTCTTCTTCACTAGAATAATTACTGTCATTACAATTTTCTGGGTCATCTTCTGTTCCAGTAAACTCAAGCAAACCCTTTTTAGGTTTATTAGTATTTATATTGTTTTTTCCAAATGCAGTGAGAATATTCGTTTCTTTGAGTGTTTTGGTTTTAGTACGAGGTATATTAAATCCTTCAGGGAAGGAAAAAGAGAAGTCAGAGTCTGGTTTTGATTTAAGCTTATGAACTTTGGCTATTTTTGAAGTTTTACCTATTTTAATTCCAGCCATATGTTTTGCCAATTCTTTGGGATGGTCAAATTCAAATTTACTTTTACCATCTCCAAAAAAGACTGTGAATTTTTTTTTTAATTTATGAAGATTGTTATTAGGTTTTCTCAATTTATTATGAATATGAAAATGTACGTTTTCCATGTTTTTTTGTTTAGTATTCATAAGTGGGTTGAAATTAACGTCATCACTAAGAAAGTCAGTCTGATCGTTACTGTTTTTTCTCGTATTTTTTCCTAAATTATTAAGTATTTTCTTTTTTTTTTCTGTTATAAACTTTATAATTGATTTTGGACGATAAGCATTATTCTTTATATCATATAAAACTTTTATTGCATTTCCTGTGTATTTTTTCAATATTAAGTGAATACCACATTTTCGGAAATAAACAAGAAATTCTACAATTTTATTCCAGATTTCCTCATCTGTACCACACTCGTTCTTCTGTAATTAATATTGTTTTATAATTAGACAAATTTTTACTTTTTGAGCTCTTAACGAGTATTATTTCTTAGCCGTACCCTTAGAGAATACTAGCCATTTTGTGTTGACATTAAATTTAATGAATTTGTTTATTAAATAAAAAACAAATGATAAGAGTTATTACTAATTAAACATAAATATAGTTAAGACGGTTTGGTCATCTTGAGCGAATTTTTAATGAATGTTTGGTTAAAATTATATATATATATGAATTTGAATATGAGTTTGTTCTACACTTTTTTGAATACATGGCGTGATTTTGTATATATGTACAGTTGTAATTCAATTTTTGATTTGTGTATATAGTTTTTATAAACTTACATTTAATATTTTCGACGGTGTTATTAAATCCAGCAAATTTTGTTTTAGTTTCGTCACCCTAGACGGACGAGATTCAACAGAATTAACCTGAAATATTATGATTATTTATTTAAAAAATATTTCAATCAGTAGTAATATTGCAGTGAAGTGGTTAATAATATAAAGAGGTTCAAATCTTAATTATATCTCTGATTTTAATCGATTAATAAATATTTTTTTAAAATTTAATGGTAGAATGTTATTTTCATATAAATATAATACACTTTTTTATTTTTGAGAGTCTGTATAAAAATGTCGATATATAAAATTTAGTTTCGCCATAAAAATAAAACGTGAAAATTTAGTTCTAAAAAAGTAATTTAATAGTAAAATTTTCAATTTAAATCTTATTAAAATGTTATTATTGTTTTTAAAATAAAGTTTATTAACCTTGAAACTAAATAACTTGATTTGATTATAGATTATATTTCAATTACATTAGCTTTCATATATTAATTGAATTGAATTTTTAAAACAAGTAATAGTTTATAATTTTAAATTAGTTGTGAGTTTTTTGTAGTGTATTATATATATTGTATTTCATTTTTTAAGTTACTTTATAATTGTGAAATTGAAATTTTATTTTAAATTAAAAAAATCCACATTTTAATACATTAACATAAATAAATATTTTACACTGAAAATAACATAATGTTATGAATAATTTTTTTTGGAAAGAACATTATTATTTAAAAAAAAAATGTATAATATTCTTGATTAAAAATAAAAATAAAATTGTTTTAAATTTTTTGTGTCAATTTACATACATTTGCACATACATATTTTTTCATAAAAATTCTTTCAATTTTCAGCAAATTAACACATAATTAATCTAATTATTTTTATCTAATTTATCTAATCTTTAATTTTTAAAAAGTGAGTATTTGCCCATATTCTCACCTCACTTTTAAAGTGATTTTGGTCAAAAGTACTTTTACTTAAAATTACTTATTAAGCAATTTTAATTAGTTTATTTGAATTTTATAATATTAGATATAAAAAATTATAAAATAAATAATTAGTAATTGACGGAATTCAGTCTTTTATATTTTTATGAAATACTAATTCAATGTTTCTTCAGAGCTTTACAATGAATACAAATATGTATACATACAAATATACATATAATAATAAATATAACAACAAAATAAAAAACACTTACAGTAGAATATTTTAGTTAATATAAAAGGATAAATTCCGTCAATTACTAATTATTTATTAAATATTAACAGTCGACTATTTTTTCAATTTAATGAAATATTATATCAAACTAGAAATACTATTCATATTTTTTATGAGGTAGAAGTAAAAATTTATTATAAAGCAAAAAATAAAAGCACTTTTTTATAAACAAAAGAAGTGGGAATAGGGGCCATCGATTTTACCAATTTTTAACTTAAAATATTTACCAAGTATACCTAGTTTTATTTACATTTTTACAGATTTTTAAATATTATGAAATTAAATTTAAGATTAATTTTTTTATAATGTTTTTTAATTATAAAATTAATATAATGCAGTTACTTACATTATAAATTGTTGCAATTATTGTAAATAATAACAAATATTTCACATCCATTTTTATTAAAAATGAACAATAATATAAATTACTTTCGTTTATATCTGCGTAGAAATACTGAAAATTAATTATACGAAACAATGAAATAAATTAATTTGTACAATAATCAAATATAATAATTGCATTGAAAAAAGATAACAGTCGAAATTGGTTTTGCAAGTGCAATATACGGTTTCGGATAATATTATATTTTATTATTATTATAATATTATTATTATAATATTATTATTATTATATTATATTATTATTATTGTTATTTTTATATTATATAAAATACAATTCTAATTGACTTTTTTTTTTACAAGAAACACTTGTTGATTATAAATTTTATAATTTTTTAGTTTATTGATTTATCTAAATTTTATTTGAATTAGCAATATAATTTCAATTAATTTATATGTAGATAACTAATGTTATTAGAAATATTATCTAATTAAACAGACAGATTATCTCAAATTTAGTAATTTAATTCGAATTAATTGAAATAATTACTTATGGAAAATATAACGCAAATTTTTCGATTTTGTTTTATCAGTTGTTGAATTTATAATTATAATATAATACTTTATTTACTTATAAGCTACATACAAAATAACGGTAATATAATACAAATATATGTGTACAAAATCGCTATCAAAGTTTGAGACAATCAATGTCTTTTAAGAAATTTTGATTGTGTTTTCATAAGCTGTACTTTAAAATCGCTGGTATTACAACTAAAATATAAAACTAAAACCGTGATAAATATAGTCTGAATGAGGCTTAACAACATTTATTTGTTTCTAACGGAAAACCGAACCCTCAAACTTTACTAGTCGAAAATTATTTGGTTGTAAAACGCGCAAATGAAAATTGATTTTTTATTTGTCTGCCACTGGCTATACGGCTTAAAGAATCTTTTTTTATCTTTATCGTAGCGAAATTTTGCACTGATTTGCATACTAATTCTGAGGTCGATGGTAAAAAGCTTAAAAATTCAATTAATTTTTGATTAGAATAGATTGAAATATCTTACGCCTACCATTTTCATTGCACGCTGTGATAAAATTATTTTGGGCGCTAGCCAAACTGATAAAAATTATATAAATCTTCTGCGTTACGATTTATTTATGTTTTGTTTTTTATTTTGTATCTGTTTTGTTTTTTGTGTAAACGTATGCATATTTAATGTCGCTGAGTTTTGAATATTTTATGTTCTCCAGTAAATATATACTCAAATGAAATGTCACAGGAATAAAGGCGGAGATAATTTAGTGTCATATTTAGAACTATTTAATGTTTCGTAAAATTGCTGTACTTGAAACGTTGCTGAATGGTTTAATAGTTTTAGTTAACTTTAAACTTAAAGTTATTATACATTAAGGTCAAATCAATCAACTGGTTCTAATTTTATGGATATTTTAATTATTGTCATATTAACCTACACTCTAAAACAAACCATGAAACATTATGATTCCCAGTATTAATTAATCAACTGCTGTAATTTTACATAATTGTTTAAAAATACATAATATTAGAACTATTACAAACATGTAATATGATATTACCAACGGGATGGAAAAGTACATATGTACGTAATATAGTTTTTTTATAGTAAATTTACGGAACTTCAGTAAATTTGCTGTTAGGAATTCTCCATAAATAGGTAAAATTTGTTTAATTCTGTAATATTATTTAGATACATTTGGAAATTTTCATAAAAGATGTATTTTACAATTATTACAGATATTAATATGCAAGCTGTAATTTTATATAATTTGAGAAGTTATACCAACAATATGTAATTCTACATTAAGGCAATTTGCAGAAATTAAGCAATTTTTCATATACTTATTAGGTCAGTTTTACTTATTTTACGAGATTATTATGAAATATGTAAAAAAATTCAGAAAATAAAATAAAATTACAGATTTTTTATAGTAAAATTTTACTATTATTTTCCTGTAATGTCGCTATTTTTTTGTACAGTGTAGGCATATTATAAAGAAGAAAAAGATTGTTGATAGATTTGATTTTGATACAAATAATGTATTGAAACATATACGACCACTTGCATAAAATATTGTTTAACGTTTCGTAAGTCAACAATATCATTATTACCCTGCTAAATGATCAATCAATGAAGCGTTTCAAAGACAGTTGACAATCTATTTGTGTTTTATGCAACTGCCTCGTAGTATACATCTAGAAATTATCATCATTCTTTGCGCAAATTTATTTCAACTCTTAATTTTGCAGGTCATAGTCGTTGTCGCGTATCTAGTAATTCACCGGAAAGTCCGCGTAGTCCCCGGACTCATCACACGACCGCGACTACGGTGAGTCAACAGCGCCGGCTACTTGCACGATCCTGCTGCGAGCATGCGATTGCTTCGGCTAGCAACGACGAAGATGACATTGATCCCGATCTAGATGTCGATGCCGTCAATGATACGTTTGATTTTCTCGCCTATACCGATCATCGCACTTATATGACCGTCTGCGATCCGGAATTAAATGCTTGCTCATGCCCAGACAATCATAATGGACAAATCATGTAAGTTGCTTATTTTTATTATCTAGTTTAAATTATTTGAGTCTTTGAATGAAAAAGAAGAGTAACTGATACTCAGAGCTAGGTAAAATACTTTTAAAAAATATTTAAATACGAATAGTGTTTGAAAAGTATTTAAATAAATACATTTTTATAAATACTAAATACAAATATTTTTATTAAAATATATTTACATGTATTACATATAACATTAATTCTTTTAATTATACAAATAATAAATAAACATGTATCATTTTATAAAAGCTACCATATATTTGCATAAAATTCCAGAATTTGTTATTTAATATTCCGTTTTATTTAATAAAAGTTATAAATACTTTATGCTCTAAATACTAATACTAAATATGTATAAAAAATTAGTTCTTAAAGTTCATATTTAAACAAAATTTTATTCATTAGTTTTATAAAGCTTGAGTTTTTAAATAGGGTCCGAATGATAAAACAGTGTCAATAAAACTGTAGTAACTTTACTTTACTATACTTAACTCATTTAATGTATCAGTTAGTTTACGCTTTTTGAAGAAATGATGCAAAAGAAATGTTTTAGACACTTTTAGAGAATTTGTTTCGTATCAAAATACATTAAAAAAAAAAGAAATAGGTATGAGATTACATATCCAAAAACAGTTTTCTATTATTAACAAAAATACAGAAAAAAAATCTTTAAGTAACTTTTCTACTGTTTTAATTGTTTTATTCAAAAAAATATGTGATTTTTAACCTTCTAATAATATTATATGAAATATCTAATGCAAAATTAAATAATTACGTTTGTTATATTAATCTAATGTAATTACATACTATATCTAGTTTTTTTTTTGTATATTTCTTGTTTGTTGATTTATTCAAAGTTTTAGATGATTTTTCTAAACTTTATTTGAAATAACAATTGATTTCAACAAATTTATATGTATATAAAAAACTTATGGAAAATAGCTATTTTTTTCTCTTTATAGTTAAAAGTAATAAATAATATTAGTTTTTACTAATTTTCGTGTGAAGAGAATATTTATTTAAATTTCATTTACAATTTAAACACAATAATTTTTTTATAT
Source organism: Clivina fossor (assembly GCA_963966155.1). Lineage (NCBI taxonomy): Eukaryota > Metazoa > Arthropoda > Insecta > Coleoptera > Carabidae > Clivina > Clivina fossor. The sequence continues at coordinate 15,388,336 of OZ014560.1, forward strand.
AATAAATAATACAAATGTCAATAATAAAAACATATTTTCATTAGTGTTTTTAATCATGAAATTTCACTTTTCGTTTAATGATATAAATGTTAAATTAAATTTGATTAAATTACAGTATACATGAGTACAATTAAGTATCAATTGTATATTTCAAATTAGTTTTTAATATCAACAATATAAAATATATATAAAATTGTTTTTCTTACCTTGAGAAAATGAAATATTTTTAAATGAACATAATGTAATTACCAGAAATATTATTTATTGGTATCAATAGATTGATAATTTACATTTACAGAAATTTATTACTATTATTTTTATGAAAGTTGCATATTTTGTACTAGATATGTAGCATTTAAAGTTGACCGAAATTAACAATTGAATAAATAATAATATTTTAGAATTTATCTGCAAAAATAATTACGAATTTTTAAACTATTCTATGTAATGTAATGACATTGAGTATTATGACATAATTATTGCTTTGCCTTTATAAATTTTATTTGCATTTCGCGATAATATCGAAAAGAAATAAGTTTTGTTAAAAAAAGCAATAATGTCGAGTTAGTAAATATAATCTGATTACAACTTCACTATTGTTCAATTATCTGAAAGGATACAAACAGAACATAAACACGAAGTTAGGTACAGTACTTGTCGCAGTAAAATAAAATTTATTGTATTGAAATCGAATAACGCGGCATTAACAGATACATTTTGCTGCTTCGTATTTCTATTTAATTTGTTTGTCGAATTTCGCATTCAATATTAAGTAAAATATATAGACTATTTTACAGATATTTAGTAATAGTTTTTGATAAAAATAAAAACAGTAGTAGATATTATATATTTGGTTTTATGTTTAGATATTTTTATTTGTAATATTTTTATCTATACGAGTAGTAATTAGCAATTTTTAATAAAAATTTAAAAAGTTTTGGGATATTCTATGTATCAATTTAAATATTTGTATTATAAACTAGCAAATTTATCCCTACTTCACTTGAATAATACAAATAATTTACTATATTATTTTAAAGCCCTATTTAGACACCGTACCCTATTTAACACGAAACTAGCGTTAACACTTGGTGTTAAAACTGAAATTGTGTCAAGTGTTTGGATGGGTCAAATTTGTATGCTTGTGCATAAAGCAGTAAGAATGAGACTTTAGTGGTTCTGAACCAAAGACTAACTAATTAAAAAAAAATGCAAATGCACGATATTAGTTTTATCAGTTGTTGTTGGTTTTATTATAGCTAAAATGTAAGATTATTAATATTTTTTTAACAATTTTTTTTTATGTTTTTACATTCTAGAACTAATTGCATTACGACTAAAACATAAAACTAATTTTGAGATAAGTAGGGAAGTGTGAATGATACTAACGATTTGTGCAATTTGTATTTATTATTTTTCTGCATTATTTGTTTGATTTGGTTTCGCATTCAAACATTTATATAAATAATACTATTTTATAAAAAAGCTTCAGGAAAAAGTATATATTTCAAAAATTGACGTTTTGATATACTTTACGAAGAATAAATCGAAACGTCGATATTTAAACGAAATATATACAGACCATAATCCTAAAGCTTTTTATTTTAATTCAAACTTATATAAACAATACTATTTTTTTTTTTTTAATAAAAAAGCTTTAGAATGAAGTATATATTTCAAAACTTGACATTTTGATATACTTTACGAAGAATATATCGAAACGTCGATATTTAAATAAAATTTATACAGACCGTAATCCTTAAAGCTTTTAATTTTAATATAACTAGTTCTGAAAAATAATTTTTAACTATATTTTTTTTATACTGTTATCTAAAAAAAAATTGAAAATTTCGAAAAACATCAACATAAAACATTTTAAAATATTATACTTATTGTTGCAATTAAATATCACAGAAACAATGACAAAATTTGACATTTAATTTATATAATATTAGTTTTGTTATTTATTATATTATAAATTTGTCATTTTATTTATAAATTTTATTGTAACTTGTATTATAAGTTATGGTCCTAACTATGTGTATTCTAAATTTTTGAGTATTATATTTTATTATTAATTTATAAGTTAGAAGCTATCAAAGAGATAGACACCATTTAATTTTTACAATACTATTGATTTGCTGTTCTATATTTAAATCTATATGTAGACCTGCAATTTTAATGAAATTTTCAATGTTTTTATTTGATTGCGCACAGTTTAATACTCTATCAATTTCACACGTTTCATATTTTTTTCCCTCGGAAAATAACGAACACACAATTTCGGGAACATGTACATTTAAACTCTCGCGGTAATTTTTCTATTCACACGTAATACAATAGAAGCGAGGAAAATCACAAAAACACGACATACGAAAAACGATGGAATATAATGAAACCGATGATGATAAATAAAATAAATAAATTTGTAGAATGAAATTTTTTGTATCTGTATGTGTGTGTTTTGTTGTGTAAGGTATAGGGTAGATAAATGTAACTCGATGGAGGACTCTGCTTGACGCTAATAAGATACGTTGCCTAAAGGGATGTCCGCGACGCAGGTATATTATTATAGGCGAACCTTATATACATTTACCTTACGTTCTGCCTAGGTTCCGTTAGCCGAGATCAGTGGTTTTCAAATTGTATTCCGCGGAATCCTCAGAGTTTTCACGAAATAAAATTGCTTTCTTTGCAATATGCCTAACAATAATCAATTATATCATAGAAAATAATAAAATAATATTTTTAACATTAATTATTTTATTTACATACAAATTAGTTTAATTGAACACTGTTATTTCAAATCAAGTTTAGATAAATAATCGAAAACTGCGGGCTAAATCAACGAACAAGAATAGATAAATATTCAACAAATTAGTAGAAATCTAATTATATTAGATGAATACTCATCTACTCTTGAATTAGATATTTTATCTAATATGATTAAAGGGTTGAAAGTCGTATATGTTTTTAGATAAAACAACCAGAGTTGTGATCTGTCACAACACTGATAACAACTAAAACATTAGAAAAATTATATAAAGATGATTTTCTGTGTAATATTGTCTTTTAAAAGAATTATATACTTTTTTGCCATAAAACAAACATTATTTTCAGTACGTTTTATTAAATATATTTTATAATTTGAGCCATTTATCATTGCATTATCGAACAGATTTTTCTCAGATATAGTTTTTATTTTAATATAATGAGTTCCGAATGATTTTTTTACTACTGCAGTTCACAATGTTTTCTAAATTCAACAACACAGCTATTATAGTTATTATTTGGAAAGGCGTCTGCCGAAAATTAAATGATTGAAAAAGGTTCTTCGAATCATTAAAGTTTACAGACCACTGATCTAGACGGTGTATACCTTTGCTTGACTAATCTGTACGGGAATTAAATTACATTGTATTTTGTACTGCGCGTCCTGGTATGGCGTCCTACTTAGGCCTTGCTTTCGTGTATTATAGTTTAAATTCATTTATGAAACAAAAGAACAACGGGGTTGAAAAGATTCTGCTCTTGTACAAGCTAAATGACCGAATTCATTTGCTAAATTATTTAATAAATATGTTTTAAATTAATTTCTTTGTCATTTTATTTTATTAGTAAACAGATTTAAAACTGTATACGTATACTTTGATTTATAGCAACATTTTTGAAAAGACGAATGTTTCCAAGTAGTAGGAACATTAGAGCATGTTTGGAGGAAACTGATTTCGGGATAGTGGAAAGAGTTTGTGCCACTCTCTTTTCAGTACATGGCTTACATAGGCTCTGTTTGTCCATAATTTTTATTCTTCATGCTCAGATGAATATTTATACAAAGTCCACTCTAAAACATTATCAAAATTCTATTATTATATTACTATTTTTACATACATTACAACTTATATGGCACGGTACACTCAATACAGTACCGTAAAAAAATCTTTTATTTATTTTTAATTGAATAAAATTTATTATGAAACTTAAAATTATAAATACACATATGTGACAAAATTTATAACACAGCGACATTGAATAAATTCTAATTTGATTAGTTTATTTGTTCATCGGCGAATTACAAAGTTTTGTTTATGGAAAATATAAATTTACAAACTTCATGGACAGTTTATGACAAACTACATAGTCGTGTTTAGATTAATTTAATTATAGAATTTCCATAATTTATTTATTTTACCACACATGCCATTATTCCCAATCAACAATAAATTACTCTCTAGAGAATTCATTTGCAATTAAACAAAATTCCATTTTGCATATGTATAAAATTGAAATTAAAAATAGAAACAAAAAATTAATTTTGAATGTTTCATTTCTACTTTGTCGAAAATCTATTTAAAATATGATTGAATTTTTTAATTATTTTTTTGTTTTAGATAATAAGAAAAACAAATTAAAACAAACAAATTAATTAAAATTCTTACTTTGTGCTTCGAACATAATTTCAAATGTCAATAAATTAATTCATATATAAAAATAAATTTATTACTAATTATGCAAGCACATTAAAAACAAATGAAAATTGTTTAAAAACAATTTCAATAATAACTTGTAATGACAATAATAATATTCCTTATATAGGAATATTATTATTTTTTTAAAAAAAATTAGGTTAAGTAATAAATAATATTATAGATATGCTTAAAATAAGAATTTTAAAAAGCACTTTTTTATTTGGTTGTTAAACTTTGCAACCAATTTTTCACCCTCTTTTACTAAACCGATTTCTTTTAAGCTTTTCATACATACTTGTCTTCTATGACAATGCAATATTTAATCAAAATAAGATTAGAATCATATGGGTAAACCAATATATAGATTACTTTAACACGATCTCATAAATATTAAGATATAGAAATAAAAAAATTTATATTTTTTTCCAAAAGTTGACAACACTGTTCAAAAATAAAATTATATAATTTTTGTAGGCACTAAAATAATTGTTTTGTAAAATTTCTATTAAACTTAATTAATATTAATGTTATTTCGAAATGTATTAATTAATAAACTAAAATTAACATAGTAAAAAATCTTTCAGAACTCATATTAAAATAATATGGTTTTAGGTTTAAGTTCTGCATTAATATTTATTTAATCGATGTTTCGACGAACTCAACGTTATTTTTCCTGATTAAGACGGATGTTGAGTTTGTCGAAATATCGATTATTAATAAATATTAATACAGAATATAAACTTAAGCCGTTTTATTTTAACCTACGTAAAATTATTAGCAGTTTAGTAAAACTTTATACTCTAATGGAGATAAGTCGAAAAATTAGTAATTATATAAAAAAAAAAATTTTATTGATAATTTTTTTACTATTTAGTTCAGTTTTAAAATTTAAAAATCCTATTTTTATATAATTTATTTTGTTATTTAATTAACTTGAATATAGATATTGAAGTACATAATAAATATGAAGCTTATATTTAAATGATATTTTTATAAACAACTACAATATCTGTAAAACTACGTAAATATAATTTAATTTTAAATACTCTTTGTTTTATGTTAATAATACAAACAAAAATCTTTAATTGTCATATATACAAACTGCATTTATACAGTGCAAACACTAAAACAGTTAAAAAGTACTGTTTCAACATTGTAATTCTGCAATTAAAATTATATATTTACGCACTTTATGTACATTTTGCGTTTAAACAAACAGGTTTTAATGTAACTAATTTTAAAATAATCAAACAATTAGCATTTGTGTATTTTTAACTGCAATATGGCAATATCTGCATCGGAAAAACCTATTTTTGTTTCCAATCGAACAAGAGAACTATTTTTCCAATTTAAATATTTAAAATTGGTGAAGAAAAAAAAAACACTTTCAGGTGTGATAAATAAATGAAAATTTTGCAACCCTATTTCCGAGTTCTACGTACATATTCCTTTGGGGAATGCATGTTGGTTTATCACCACCCCTTGTATTTTTGCTATAAAAATATTTAATTTATTGCGAAATTTTGTTTGCTTTTATTTTTAATAATATAAACAATTGTTATTTATGTTATTTCAAAGCGGAGTTATTGAAATATTTTATTTAGTTAAAAGTTTAAATTTATACAATTTGTGTAGCTCATTTGTGAAGCTGGTCATCTATATTACTTGTCTCAATTTTATCATTCTGAATTTTTTAAATATTAAATAAATATTAGAGAATATTTTTTAGGATATTATTTAGAAAAAAAGAAAGTTTTTTGTAATGCTACAGTTCTGCTTAGAATTTTACTATAAATACAACAAATATATATTGTACAAAATATCAAAAAATATATGGGAAAATATTATAATAAAAAAGCTTTACGATTAAATTTCGTATAATTTTTATTTAAAAAATTTACATTTTGTTATACTTCACGTATATCATCATCAGATAAAAATATATAAATGACATAAATAATAAACAAACAAAACATAGAAACAATAACTAGTAAAAATAAAATGACTTATGAAGACGTACGTTGAGTTCGTCGAAACGTTAATTATTAACAAATATTAATACAGAACTTTAACCTAAAGCCGTTTTATTTTAATAAAAACAATAAGTTACTAGCTAGCAAAATACAAGTAATTAGATTGTAAAATTTGTAAATTTTTAATTAAAGGAAGCCACACTGATTGGTTATTTTTTTTCTTTGTAAATTTTTATTGATTCTACTGTTAATATTGTTGAGCCTTGTAATTATTTTAGTATTTTCAACTTTTACATCATGATGATTTTCTAATGCATGTTGTGCAGTAGCGGATTTATCTGGATGGTTTAGATGTATTGATCTTTTATGTTCTGACAATCTAGTAGGAACAGTTTTACCTGTTTGTCTAACATAAACTTTACCGCATTCGCACGAAGTTTTATATATACCTGAAGATTAAAGAGTAATAAAAAAAAAACGTATTTTAATCACTAGAAATTTTTTACAATTTTTTAATATTTATGATTAAGTTTTAATCTTCAAAATTTTCGATTCTAATTGTAACTAAATACGTATAAATAAAATTGTTAATTTGTTTTATATTATCTGCCTCTGTCTATATATTAATTTTCAATATAAAAATATAAACTAAATTTGGGAAAGAAAATAATATTGTCAAGATAATAAAAAAACTGTTAATAACGAATAAAAAAAGCAAAATAAAACTTGGCGTATAGAAAGAAATTTATTCATGTATTCATTGTATTGTTTTGAAAATCAATGACACTTAATAATAAAGTTTTCGAGGTGACGGTTGAATTTTTTTTTATGTACTTACCGAAGTGAAATTGACTTAAAACGAAACAAAACTTTCGATATTAAAAACTTTTAGATGAAATTTTGCTTCTGCAACTTCTGTTTGTAATATACGAGGTTAATATCATTTATAAATAATATTCTATTCAAATTTTATGATCTCACTAAAAACGTATAAATGGAAATTTTAAATTGTTTTAGTTTTTTTTTAATAAATAATATTTGAATGTTTGTATAATTAAATTTAATATTTAACTTGCGTTAATAATCCATTTATTTATTAATTTAAATTTCTAGTACTTTTAATTTTCGGATTGTTAATTTGAGCCGTTTGCAGTAGTTTTTCTTTTTTAATAAATAAATCGTCATCGTTTCTTCTTATTTTTGTCTATGTAGTAAAGGGCTTTTATCAAAATAATTATTTTCAGTATCTTTTCTTTTTTTCATCCATTTTAATTTGAAATTCATAAAGTCAAAATAAACGTTAAATTTGTCATTTCTACTCTATTTTTAATTAAAATTAAGATAAATCAAAATAATAAAGTTGTTAATGTATAAAATTAATTTTGTAATCTGGTTCGTTACATCCGCAGAGACTGTAATAATTTACATCATAGCCCTTGAATTATTAACAGACCGGTACATCATTTCTACTATCAAAACTTACTCGAATATTTATGAATTTATTAGAATAATGACAATCTTTTACTTTTTTTTTTCGCTACTAATTTAAAACGTATTATCAATATCTTGTGTCTAATACATGAAATTAATTATCTTACTAGTAAATAAAAAAAAAACAATTGATGTTCGTCAGATTTTGAACTTTATTCGATATTTCTCTCATTTGACAGTTTTAACCTATTTTTATTATTTAATAGTATAAATTATTTTATATTATTAATTGACGTATAAACAATGCACAATGCAGAGTTTTATTTTTTTATAAATTTATTTTCAAAAAATCTGTATCTGTTTTTTGCAGATATTTAAAACCAAGCTCTTATATCGAATTATTTACTATATTATCAGTATAAAAATGGCTAAATAATGTACTCAAATACTAGTAGTTAAAAAATACTATATGAACCACGTTTGAAAAGACTTATAGCTACGCTCTCTTATTCTCTTTGATGCTTTGCATTTCGGGAAGTAATACAGCTTGGTTATAAAAATGTATTCTCAGCATTCGTCTATAGTTATTAGTATTATTACATGCAAAAATCTTATATTGTTTAATGTGTAATAATATTTCATTTCTTTAGTGGATTTTTCATGTTAATGATGTGTATATCAATTTTATGAACAAATATCAAGTATATATAAAATTCGAACTAGAAAATGTGTACTTGTATTTTTTGTCTGTAATATTATTATTATTGATTATCGATAATATAATTTTACTCGAGTAAATAACTGTTTTACATATGTTCAAACAATGAACATATAACCTTGACGAACATGTAATGTTAATATTGTTTGAAATTCTTTTAGAAAATAATTTTTAACTTATTTCTGGTATGCAACATTTCCTGATTAATTATCATATTAAATAATATAATTATTTTTTTTACAACTGTTGAAGAAACTAAATTTTATTTCTTTATTTTTTCTGCGTGAAATATGTGTTTATGTGAAAAAGTATAAGTGATAAAAAAAAACGTGCTGTAGCGTATCAATATTTCACTCTGGCGTTATTGAAATACATATACCGAAATAGTGGAATAATTAAAATATATTGAAAAACAATTAAAACAAGTTTTGCAGTCTTGGCGTTAGAAAAATCAAATTTTAGATTTTTGATAGTTAATTGTAGGCTAATTGTAGGTTAATTAAAGTATTATTAGTATCTTAAATACTAATATTTAAAATATTTTTTTTAATATTTGTATTTAGAGCATGAATTGTTGAAAATACTTCAGAGTATTTAAAATACTCTATAATGTATTTAAAATACTCCAAAATATTTACAATGTTTCAAATTACTATTTTTTAATATCAATATGGCACAGTCGTTTATTTTATGTTGAACAGACACAGAATTTCCTTAACATAGGAAATTATATAAATTTAATGTATAAATGCGTTAATTATAGATTATTTAATATACAAAATTTATTTTCTTCATATTTATAATTAAAGTAGAGTTGCATAGATTTTTTTTTACATGAGTTAACGATATTTATTTAACTTTCTATAAATAATTACAATAATAACCTTAGTATTCATAAAACTTTTTATTAAATAAAACGGATTATTAAATAACAAATTTTGAGATTGTATGCAATGTTTGATAGCTTTTATAAAATGTTACATGTACCTAACAAATTTAATGTTGTATTATTATTGAAATTAAACAGATAAGAATTAATTTTTATTTATATGTACGTATTGTTTGTGTAATTAAAAGAATGAATATTATATAATATAGATATGTTTTAATAAAAGTATTTGTATATATTATTTATAAAAAGTATTTAAATAATTTTTAAGTAGTATTTGTATTTTTAAAAGTATTTTACTCAGCTTTGTACACTTGTATACATTACTGTTATATTCTTATTATATTATTATATGCGAATTCTGCAAAAAATTTTAATATTTTAAATAAAAAATATAATAAAGAAATTCATTATTTTTTGGAAAAAGTATGTGATATATGTAGATAGTAAAAGCTGTCAAATGCAACTATATTCCACACACGCAGAATATAAATAATTATATACGTCATACGCGTTTGATTTATATATCTGCATATGTCAAAAACTTACATTCACTCGCTGATATAATATTATTCATTTGTGACAATATTGACGTGAACAGCAATATTGTAGACTATAAAATTCTATATCTGTATTTCACCAGTACCTAATATTTTTTTCTCGAAATTTTATTATTTGGTAGATGGAAACAATTTCTTTTTAGCAGAAATATCATTTCGAATATTTTAATAGAAATTTATAAATATCTATTTTATTTTTCGATTATGAAATCAGTTCAATTAAATTTTAGAAATGATTTAAGCATGATACGAGTATAAAATATTTCTTTTACTTTAATTATTATTTCATTTCTAACAAGATTTTATTTTGTAAACCTAATGAAAAAACTTTGGTCCATATTCTTACTTCACATGTTTGTAATTAACGTGATTTTATCATTTTATTTCAAAATAAATATTTACTTGTATCTTTTGTTAAATACAAATTGTTTTATTTTTAATATTTTTTGTTATGTTTCATACTAAAAAATTGAGATTTTTTTAACCGCTTAATAAGATTTTTTAGATATACGTCAAACGTAATTTTAATATTTAATAAAAATATTTTTTTAAATTAAGATGAAAATATGACAAAGGGGTTGCATAATCGTAACTGAAAAGAAAAATGATAATTTTTGTTGATTAACAAATTGTAGCTATTTATGTTTGATTTTGAGAATCATAATGTAACTAATGAAACTAGATTTTTTAATGGACCTTTGTATTATACAATAGGGCAATTTAGATACGTTTTTTTCTACTTTTTATACTGCAATGTACAATATTCAGTCTATTTTTTCTACAGTGGAATACACGATTTATATAGAAAATAATTTCTTAGCTAAATATATTTGAAAAGATTTTTGGTATGCATTATAAAGTATATTATCATCATCATCAATGGTGCAATGACGAGCTTTGATCTCAAGTACCAAAATACTTGTTTCGTGATCTTTCATTTAGATACTTTTTCGAAACTGCAAGTCTAAACTACTGATTTATTTAAAGACAAACAGTTGATCAAACTGTTATGTTCGATTCTGTCTCATTAATGCCTGACCTTGTGGTATTTTTTTTTATTTACTACGAACAAAAACGCCGGTCAGCGGATTCGAACTACCGAATTTAGTATTTATAGAATATATTATGTAGAATTTATATTCGGTAATACCTGACGCTTAAACACATTCAAGTGAACTTGATATATTTATATTAAAATATAAAATTCAACAATTATTGCTTGATTGTTGGTTTTGTCTTTAGATTTAAAGACACGTATGATTCAGGGAAAAATAATTAAATTATTTTGTTTTTCACATTTGAATCCTTTTAGTAAATGAACAATAATAAATAAAATCTACGCGCTTATGAATATAAACACACATCAAGTGTCTGTTGGAAAAGATGAATTAAAACAAGTGAATTGAGTTTTAGAAATTTTTGATGGTCGTGTTCGTAGAAAGGATTATAAATAAATCCTACTTTTCTATACTTCTTACAAATGTTCATTGCCAATAAACAAAATGATTGCTTGAAAAGTGCGAAAACATTTTACTCATCAATAATATTTATTTTAATTTTAGAATAATAATATTAATCATGCGTATAAAATACTATTCATACAAGTACGTTAGAACTTGTATTAAACCTTCTAAAGAGCCCTACAAACACATACGTTTGACTATACGGATGGTATATGTTATAAACACAAATAATCGTCTTTTGTCAAAGTAACTGTGCTTGTAAAAGTAGACTATTAAACTTAATTTTCTGAAATTTATACTTTTATTAAACGAAAAAAATTTAAGTTTAAGTTCTGTATTAATAATCGATGTTTCGAAGAACTAAACATTCGTTTTTATCAGGAAAACTGATACAAATGACATTTACAGTAAATAACAGAACATAAAAACAAGTTACTAGGTTACAAATAATAAACTAGATCATAAAATTTTATAAATTTCTATTTAATTATAATTAATTATATCTTTACAAACTTTAATAGTACATGAACATAGTAAAAAAATTGTTGGCGTTAGTGTTAAAAAAATAACACTACATTTGTATAAACGTTTTTGTTTAAAAATATGTTGGTGTTAATTTAATTAAGGATCAGTTCTTCCAATTTTATTTATTCTTAAAATAAATACAAAAATTATTTGTAATTGGCTAAAAATGTATTCTCAGAATAAATAACAACATTTTTTTGGCCAATTTTAAAATTATTCCAACATTTGGAAATACTGGAGTTTAGTGTTTTATTGGTAACACCAGCAAGTGTTTTTTGGACATTTTTTTTTACACTATTTTTGATGTGTTCCAAATAAGACAAAGTGCTATACCTATTTTACAATAAATAACAAAAAAGGAATACAAATCGAAGTTAGAATAATGAAACACCCACTTAGCAAAGTCAAACAGGCCACTATTGAATATTTACTAAACTAACTCTAAAATAATTACAAGCACATTTAGCGTAGTTAAGCGCTTTATCAAGCAACCCCGAATGACACTATTAACATCGTAAACATTTGCTAATTTGCCACTAGATCGAAACCTTGTACAAATAGCGTATTTCAAAGCGAAAATCGAACCATTTTGCACATCTTCTGTTTCAAATTAGTGCGCGGCCAATATAAACCAATTTCTCTACGGGCGAAACACAAACCTACACACATTCTCCTGCACAGTGTTTTGTTTGTTTGCGGGCAGCCAACACGTGTCGTCTCTAAAGTCGTGCGCATGCGCACCAACAATCAGGACAACATCTTTCCGGACAAATACAGGCAGGATAATGGCGAGGAAGCTGTGGCTCTGGTCTCAGGACAATTTAAATCACAGTTCTACATTTATTTCGTAGATAACCTACAATAACTAGACGATACACTGTATGCTGTAATTGAACATTAATTTAAAAATATTGTTTTAGAGCCAGTATTTTCAGTTTCATTTATTCTTTTTTTCATTTATTCTAAGTAAACAAAAACATTTGTGATTGGCTAAAAATGTATTCTCAAAATAAAGATCAACATTTCATTGGCTAATTTAAAAATTATTCCAAGGATATATTTATTCCAACATTTGTTTTCGTTGATCATACTCGTTTTATGTGCTAGGATATTGGTGAAAAGTTCGTATCTTTCTTTTTCTGAAATTTGTATTATTTTGATTCTATTTGGCATTGAACATATTTTTTGACATGTAATCTCTATTCATCTTAAACATATTATTCATTTTTGTAAACTACAATAGTAAACTTTTCGGTTACAATTACGAAAATTCTATTAATAATATTACAACTAAAGTATAACACTAATTTTATGAAATTAGTGATACAAACTTTTTCAAATTGTCACTCGCATAGAATAAATAACTATAGTGTTTGTAGCTAACAGAATTTATTTATTGACCTATCTTTATGAATTGTTTGATGTGTATCAAAAAAATAATTACAACTCCCATTTATGCACCTGACACTTTCGAAAAAATAATGTGTTAAAACTATATTCTGAAATTAGAGTTTTTAGCAGAGTTACATCGACCAATACAGAGTTGTGTCGCACCAGGTAAAACGTACAGATCGAGCAGTAAAAATTTAATTTCAAACTTTAAACGTGTTGTTTTCGGAACCATATTTTTCAACCTTGTCTTGCCGAGATCTGGAAAAATATACATCAGATTTACTTTGCTTTGAGACGTAATTATAGAGAATTAAATTTTCTAAAATGATAATTTTTTAATACGCTTTAAATTTTTTTTTATTTTAGTTTTAGAATATTCTAAGGAAATTTTTATATTATATATCAGAACTACCTGGACGGCGGGACAAGTGACAAGGGGTTTTTGATAGGGGGCTGAGAAATCTACGCGTGATGTAACAATTTGAAAACATTTTTTGACATAAAATTGACATAACATTTCGAAGACGTAATACAAATATATCGTAATAACATATAAAAAAAAATTTAAACTTTGTCTATTTTAAGAAAGCTTAAGGTGGTATTCTCCTTTTTAATGAAAATTGAAATTTTAAAATATTTAATTTGTTTTATTATATCACTGTGTACATTTTGTAAAATAAATAAGATACTCTTGAAATAAAACGGCTTTAGGTTATAATTCTGTATTAATATCTATTAATAATCGATGTAAAGAAAGAAAAAGATAACATCAATCACTGATTTAAATAAAATTTGGCTTCCTTTAATTAAAAACTTATAAATTACCCAGTAACTTGTTTCTATGTTCTGTTTATTTATTATAAATAATCATTTGTATCTTTTTTCCTGATGAAGAACGTACGTTGAGTTCATCGAGATGTCGATTATTAATAAATATTAATACAGAACTATAAATTAAAACCGTTTTATTTTAATATAATGAGTTCTGAAAGATTTTTTACTATGTTAAACATTCTTGCTGTTCACTGTCTAGATATATGACTTTTCTTGTCTACGTTTTATTCTCTTCACCATATTGCTCTCCGGCTCATATTGTCTTGCATCTTGTCGCTCTCTCAATTGGCTAATTAAATTGGTTTCAATATATTGGGAGAGAACGAGAGATAATTATTTGCGATAATGATAAGCGGTTCGGATCTTGATATCAAGTGTATAAGCATGTGGTTCTCGTAACGGTCGTGAAAGTTTCGAAACAGTATGTTATTGTTTAATGTTTCCGGTTGAATTTTGGGGAATTGTATGTAACAGGGGTGCTAAACTTATTTATTACAAGGACGTGTTTTAAGGGTAGGTGTCGTATATAATGGGCCTCTAGGTGGAACTGTACAATTAAAAAAATTTGTTTTGTCTAGAATATAATTTAGTGAATGGTTTAATATTTAAAATGTGCTTGTCTCTGAGGAATACATGTTGTGTACTATTTGTTTTAATGCTAGGTTATATATACAGATGTCAGTTGTTCTATAATATATTTGCGAATTTACAAATTTATTTATTTTTTAAATGAGAATATGCAATGTAAAACAGTGTAATGAGCAATTAATATTATTAAATGCGAGTAGAATACTATGGTAAAAAATATTTCAGAACTCATTATATTAAAATAGAAAGTTTTAGGATTAAGTTCTGTATATATTTTATTTAAAAATCGACGTTTCGATATACTCCACGTATATGCTGATAATATATACTATTTATAATACAGCTCTATTATAAAAATTGTTTACTTAATTTTAGTATATGATTAGTATTATAAAAAATTAATACCCAAATACGAGTATATATATATTTTTTAATAATGTCTGTAGCGTTATTTATTCATCTGTAACATAAATACAAAATAGAAAAATTACAAATGACAAAAATCAATAGACGAGCGATATCTTAGAAAATAAATTTGACACCCCTGTTTGAAGATTGAGAAATTCTATTAGCGTGAGGAATAGTAACATCTGCTTTACTAATACCGGACCGTTTCAGGCTATTTAAATTGCAATTGCTTGAGATGAAGGAATGATTTTAAGACACACTTACGCCGGTAGAAACGTTCGTTGTAATTAGCTACCATTCACGTAATATACCGACTATGTTACGTTTACGAGTATTCTCTTTTATTTTACGTATGACTCTCAACAAATTTACCATATGCACGCAAAAACTTTATTTCAAATATATCAAGAGATACATTAAAATTTCAAAAACTATTAAAACGGATAAATATTTAAAAGTATAAAATACATCAACTAAAATTAGATGAATTTTTATTTTAGTTTTCTGAATATTCTTTTATTAATAATTTTATAAATAAAATAGAAAATTATCACAGTTGATACAGGAATATAATGAATATATTATTTAATACAAATTAAAAGATCTTTTCTGTAGATTAATATAAAATTTGCAATAATGAACAATACAAAATAATAAAAATATAAAATAAGAAAAAATTGGCTTTCTTTAGTTACTTATTTTGTTACCTAGTAACTTATTTCTATGTTTTGTTTATTATTTATGTTATGTGTATATATTTTTTCTATTGATATACGTAGAATATATCAAAACGTCGATTTTTAATTAAAGAACTTAATCCTATAGATTTTTTTATTTTAGTATAATGAGTTTTGAAAGATTTTTACTATGAATATAATTGCTAAATTTATTTTTGAAAAAGTCGATTATTAATAAATATTAAATATTAACACAGACGTATAACCTAAAGCCGTTTTATTTTAATATAATGAGTTCTGAAAGTTCATAACAAATATTTGTAACATTTATATTTTTCGTAATCTCAAATCAGTTACTTTATTAAAACCAGAAATGAGCACATATAATACTTCATATATTATATAATTTTTTTTTATGCGTAACTAACTTCTCTACGTAAAAAATGTCTAATATGTAAAAAAAGAATATTTATGTTTAAATCACATTACATTAATTTGCATTGAGTTATTTAAATTTTTCGGAATTTATAAAATAAACCAATAAATAATATAATAATGTAATAAATACCAGTATATTAATCAAATTTTTACATATTCTTACATACTTTTTACTTTGTTTGACTAATTTATAATGAAGCTTTATAAAATTTGCTGATCTTGAACATTCCGTCATTTTAAGTTTGTGCTCAAGCTTACAAAAACATGTACTCGTAATTTATATTACTTATCACAACAAATTTGGCAAATCAAAAAGCTACCTAGTAGCGTAATAAAGAACTAAAATTATAGTTTTTTACATATTTTACATTTTTCACGTAAATTAAAAAAAACACTATTTTATGCGAAAATGCAAATCCCTCTTAAAAACATTACCATCTTTATTTAGATATATTATTAATATTAAAATATATAAAATTATGATGCTACGAAAAAGTAATTTTAATAATGTATTATAGAAATGAAACTCTGCAATATACATATATAAACTAAAATATAAAATAAATAAGAGAAAACAAATTTTGTAGCTAACTGAAGAAGAAGAAGAAAAAAAACCGAATTTAATGGCGCTACATATATATCGTTGAACGTACCATTGCATGTAAGTTAAACGAGGAGAAAATTCTTATTTAAAAACTTCTCCTATAGAAAATCCGAAAAACGATACACGAATTTCAATTTAAAAAGTTTTCTTCTATCATTGTTAAATGATACTTTATTATTTCATGTAAATCCCTAATGTTCTACTTTAAGGAGAAAAATGATTGTAATTTATTTTCAGAACTGTAGTTAATGTTTTAATAAATAAATTCATACGGTATGGGAACTTTTATTGTTTGTGTTGTGACCTATTTTTTAATAGTTTTTATCGCAAAAATATTGTAATATTTCTTATTGGAATTTATAGAAAAATACAGGATATCCGCACAAATTTTGGACAGTTTTCAAATTGCAACAAAATATTATACTCTTAAAACAAAACGGGTTTAGGATATAGTTCTGTATTAATTTTTATATACAAATTTATAAATTTATTTATTTTGTTACCTAGTAAGTTGTTTCTGTGTTTTATTTATTTACTGTAAAGTCATTTGTGTAACTTTTTTGGATGATAATGTACCTGGATTACATCGAAACGCCGATTATTAATATAAATAAATACAGAACTATATCCTAAAGTAATTAAACTTTTTATATCCGGTTAATGTTTTAAGTAACTGTTAAATGAAATTAGGTTGTAACATTCAACTTTGCTTATTCTATAAATATTAATATCTCATTTAAGTAAAGTTAAATGTTTGTAATAACATTACGAAAAGAATATTTGAAATATTTTGAACTTAGTTTTGAACTTAGAAATGTTTTCGATGATGAAATGATTAACGACCTGGAAGGATGACTTTGAAAAAGTTTTATAATATTTTAATAAGTCGCATGTTTACATATTTATAGAAGTTGTTCAATATTTTAATGTTCTTATTATAAATATATACATATAAATATTTAATACAGGATATTTCACGACAAATATGTTTTTTAAGAAACTAAATTGTTACAAATTATACATTACAGAATAAGTTTTTTTTTACAACAAAACAGTTTTATTTTATAAAATTAACCGAAGTATTAATCGTTTTAACCGGTTAAAAACCGAAAACCAATATGAAAATATAGTTTCCGATACTGGTTAACCGTTAACCAATATTTTTATTGGTTACATGCTCTGGTTATAATAAGGTCTGTTATATATATATATATATATATATATATATATATATATATATATATATATATATAAATGCAACACAACTATCATATTTCTTGTACCATTATTTCTTACTGACAATAAACCAACCAAAAAAATTCATACATTCAAACAGAGAAAAAGAAACCTTGAACTAAATAAAATATTGAAATCAATCACTCTAAGAGTTAGAAAAAAAATCTGTGCTCGATTCCCAATATCGTTCATGACTTATATATCCCGATATTAATCTTTGCCCGCAGAAAACTACCGTACGACGACGACTACGTATCAATAAATATCGACGATTTTGAGAATGTCGTCGAAGAGGATGCGATAATCAGTCATGACGCGTTGCGTCGGGCGCGTCGTAAACGTCGCAAACGACGAAAGAAACGCAGGAAGCGATTGCAGCGCCAACAGTTGGCGATGGCCGCGGCGGCACAAGCTGTTACCGTTAAGGAAAAGGTAAAGGTTATCGACCCGGATGATCTGCCGCAACGGGCACGATGGACAATTGTGGCCACCGCTTGTCTTCTACTCCTGATGTGTTTGCTGCTCGTTGGTGTTACGCTGAGGATGGCGCCCATCATTGACGATATGGGTGAGTTTGAAATACTGTTTTTGTTTGATTTTTTTGGTTTTTCTCTATTTGTTTGTTGTTTGATTGGTTAGTGAATTGGTCGGAGGACAGTTGCGTTAAATGATAAGAGAACTAAGTTATTTCTGCTTGAATTTTGAAAAAAAGTTTATATTTAATTTGTTTATACGTTAAAAGTTTATTTCAGTTAATATAGTAAAAAAATCTTTCAAAACTCATTATTTTAAAATAAAAAAGTTTTGGGATGAAATTCTCTGTATATTTTATTTATTATCATCAGTTCTCACGATGAAGATATACGTTTTATAAGTACATGAAAGTTTATAAATATATTTTTTCACACTTTTCTTTTTGTTAAAAATATTGTATATTTTTTTTAACAGACAAATCTGAGACCAGCATACAAATTAAAAATTGCCAAAACATGTCGTATGTGTAACTTATAGAGTTTTATTTTCAATTGACCTGAAATACTGGTGCTTTTTTAAAATTTTTATCATTCTACTAAGATCGTTAATCTTATCATAATATATTTATTTAATTTTGTTGAATTATTTAGAAATTATTTTGGAAAAATAAAATTATTTTCTAACGAAGATAACATGTACATAGTGTCGAAAATTTAATAAATATGATACATTTTAAATTACAGTACAAGTCGCTTAAAGTGATCGGGACTTGGAGTTTTTAATAACAATAACCGATAGATAATGATATACGAAAAAAAAATGTAAATACGAATCTTTATTGATTGGTAAATATGTAAATATAAACAGTAAATAAATTTTTGTATTTAGTAATTTGTACGTAAATGCAAATGCAACAACTTCAGCTACCGTAAATAAATTATGCAATAAACTGTAAAATTTTCGTAATTATTCTGTATATATGGCAAACATTATGTCATAGTCTTAAAAGTATTTTCATGTTTATGAACATATAATCCTACTAAAATTACTGTAATCCTAGTTAAGACTTCTATTTCAGAAAAAAATATTTTCCTAATTGACAAACAACAAGGAAACTTGTTTTAATCCTTGACTTAGTAAACCGCGGATTAGCAAAGGGTTGAAACGATTTAAAATCCTAGAGATCATTGGCGCAATTGACCTCTGACCGCTTGTTTTTTGCACGTAAGATTTTCTGTTGAGATGCAGGTTTATTAGGAAGCTTCTAGAAGTTTCGATGAAATGTTTCTTTGCTTTTTTTTTCGATCAAGTTTTTGCTCGATTTGGATGTTCTAGTTTTTATTAGTAAAATGTTAGTGTTTAAAATGGAAAATATACGTAGTTAAACTGTGTATATATTGTACAAGCAATTTCTTTGTAAAGTTAATTACTAGATTTCTATTACGAAAGTTTCTACATTGAAACAAAACTTAGAGTTTATGAAATTGTAAACTTATAATTAATTAATAATATTTATTTTATTTAAATAAATAGCATATATATATATATATACTTATATATATTTATTAATATAACTTATTAATATATATTTTTTTAAATTTCATTTTCCTAAATTTTCTCAACATTCATTTCAGTAACATTTTGTACATAATAAACCATACGAACTGACGGTAGATAAATTTAGCTAGCTTATATTTATGTTATAATTTATCTGCTTTAATAATTTAGATTTGAGCAACAATGTTGCACAAGTAAATTTGAATTATTTATAATCTCAATTATTAATACTCACAATTAGTTTAATACACCTATAAAAACTTTAATTATAAATATGCATAACGCCGGAGTGAAATAATGACAAGCTATAACACTTTTTTTTCACGCTTTTTACTTTTTTCACAGTTAACAAACAGACGCACAAAAATAATAAAATAAATGAAAAAAAAATTATTTTAATACCTATGATTTTACTGTTAATTCAAAAGTAAAAATACTTTTGATCTGCAAAATTGGGTTTTTATGATAGAAATAAATTCTTTAATAAAAATAAATAATAGTAAGTTATAGTATAACTATTTAAAAAGTTTTGTATGCAATTATTTACTATTTGGCTTGAAACACAGTGTTGTCTAGAAAAAGTTATTAATAATTTTCAATTCAAATATATATTTTTTCTCCAGGTGAATCGTAAGAATATTTATAAACAGGGTTAGAAATAAATATACTATAACTTACTAATATTGATTTTTTAATAAAATATTTATTTATATCATAAAAAACAATTTTATAGATCAAAAATATGTTTACTTTGAATTAAAAGTAAAAACGTTGGTTTTAAAGTAAATTTTTTCAAGTGTACAGTTTTTCTAAGTGTTGATAAATTTTCCGATATATAGGTCAATTAAAACAAAATTTTAACTTTTACATGCAACAAGTTATGCTTTATTGCCTCTCTTTCACGCTGAATCTATAATATTTAAATATACAAATATATCACTTTCATGTAACAAATGAAAGAATATGAAAACATACAGATACGTGTATTAGTGAATAAAAATATAGGCCCATATTTCCATCTCTTTTGTTTATGAAAAAGTGTTGATATTTTTCACTTTAAAATAAATTTTTACTTAAATAGAATAGTATTTATATTTTTGATATACTTTTTTATATCTAATATTATAAAATTCAAATAAACTAATTAAAATTGCTTAATAAGTAATTTTAAGTATACGTCAAAAGTAATTTTGACAAAAATCACTTTTAAAGAGGTGAGAATACGGGTTATTGTTTTTCTAATAGTTGTGGAAAAATAATATGAAATATCAGTTTTTTAGTGTTTTGATTCATTTGTTTAAGACTGGTCTTGTACTACCTACTAATATTTTTATTTATTTAATAATACAAGACGTAATCATATAAATAGAATTACATATTTAGAATGAGTCACTCACTAATTTTTATCAGGTTTCTGGTAGAGATAAAGTTTAAAATACTTTTCGAAATTAAATACGAACGAAAGAATAATTTATATTTTAAACACACACATTTTTTGTTCGTATTTATTTAAAACTGATTTTATTTCACCAATACTTTAAATTGTCTCATTTATATTTCTACAAATCTTACTCATTCTTTCTAGTTTATATACATCAATTAATTTTGTAAAGTACGTATTTATAGATCGAACGGGAATTATTTATAGATTCATGTATATTATTGTTTTTCTTAAGATTCAAAATATTTTGGTATTTAAGCGAAAGCTAGTTGAGTTTTTATGAATACCACTAAATCTAATTGTAGGTATATAGACATTTTATAATGTCCGTAAAACAACCAAAATATGATCGCTATAAAATTTAAAGTAAACGTTAAGATTTTACGTCAATTACGTTCGAGGAATTTTTATAGTCAATATTTCTATAATTATTAATATATTATTTTAAAATTAAAACTGTTAAAAAACCAAAATTTATTAAACTTATTTGACTCTTTGTCAAATGTCTCAAACGCCTTATTCATTTTTAAAATTTTGCTTTAGATCTACGTTTAATTTTACTCAAAAGTAAACGTGTTTTTGAACTGTAAACATGTTTTTTTTTTAATAGAAACGAAAATTATAATAGACACTATTTTGAAAGATTTGTATAAAATTATTTAAGTTTAAGGAATAAATATAATTGTAAAATTATTAATAATTTTTAGTTCAAATGTAGTTTTATTTTTAAAATAAATATTAACCAATTTTATACCAAGCTTTGCAATAAGTTATACTATTACTTAGTACTATGTTTTTTTATTAAAAAATTTTATTTTCATTACAAAAACATAAGTTTACTGTTTAAAAACACGTTTACTTTTGAGTTAAAAGTAAAAATCTCGGGCCTTTAACAATTTCCTCAGTGTAATCAGTTAAAAGAGTGTTAACTTACAAAGCGTTTAACAATGTTTTATATAACTGTACTATAGATTTATATTTACAGTAAAGTTTTTTTTTTTTGAACTGAAACGTTTTAGTCGTTAAAGCTTATCGCACAAATTATGAAAATTTCAATTACAATAGATTTTATATTGTCAATAAATGGAAATAGATAGCAATAAATTAAACAGGTAATTATGATTGGATATTGTAAATTTCAGTTATATATGTATACTAGATTTTGTGTTTCTTGGATCATTGCCAAAACAGACACACAGTATGCAATATATCAGATGAATATCTATATATGATATATATTCACACGTCCATAATCCTATCTGTGGCAAAAAATATCATTTCAAATTTCAACCAGATTTAATCACATATTCAATTTTGTTTCAGTTGGATTTCATTTTCTAGTTTTACTAATTAATTTTACTTGTAACTTCTCATGAACGCTATATGAATCTGTTATTTATTTTTCGTATAATTTTCATAGTTTTAAATTAATCAATTTCATATTTTATTAAAATTTTGTTATGTCTGGAAAAATTGTATATTTCTTGTTATTATAATTCGATTTAAAATATGTGGAATGCTAAAATGAAATTTTAGATTATGCCACACAAAATTCCTTTGTATAAGTTTCTTATCGGTAATAGTCGCATTTATATTGTTTAGTTTACGTATTTTTAAGCAATTACCAATATGAACAAAATTTTGAATATACTATACCTTAGAATATTTTTCTATTTTGAGAAAAATTAAATATATATATATATATATATATATATATATATATATATAAATAAATAATATTCATATATTGTTAAGGCATATTTAATACGAGTAACAGAAAATATTAAAAAATATATTTATTTATTAATATTATACAGAATTAATATTTTTTTATCAAAATTTTTTTCTCCAGTATATGAGACTTTTCTTAAAATTAATCAGATTATTAATATAAAATATTTCCAGGGTAAATTTGAAAATTTGTATCGTAATTTTTTATATTTTTTTTAATGCAACGAGACGATTTCCAATTAGAATTTTGCATAATCGGCTTAAAAATTCATCTAGAGTTTCTCATTGAATCGTTAAGTAAGGTTTCGTATTGTGAATTTAAAGGATGGATTATAACTCAAAGGCCAAAAAAAAAGAAGATTGATAAAATGTGTGGCTTTTGTTGAAAAGATATAGACTGACATTTAAAAATTAATTTAAAAAAAAATGATTAAATGAGAAAATTAAGTATAAATTTCATTAGGTTGTTTAAAAATTGGTTAAAATAAATGAAAAATAGAAGTTGAAAACCGGTTTATAGTTCAAGAAAAATACTACTTTTATTTTATTTTATCATTTTATTTCAGTTTGGTTTCAACACTTAGCTTTGCTTCTTTTGCAGAAATGTGTCTTTATATTTCTTTTTATGGCGTTATAAACTTATTACTTGCAATAAAATGATATAAAATAAAAATCAATGACAGATATATTTTATCGTTATAAACAGAACAACTTAAAACTAATATTCTATTTTATTTTATGAAAATCAGATATATTTGTCGACAAATTCTTATCTTTAAATTATGAGCTAAATTAATGAACAAGAGTATTCTCACCTCACTTTTAAAAGTGATTTTTGACAAAATTGCTTTTGACGTTTATTTAAAAATTACTTACTAAGCACTTCAAAATAGTTTATTTAAATTTTAACAAAAAAATATCAAAAATAGAAATACTATTAATATATGATAAAAGGTGCAAGCAAAAATATATTTTGAAATACATGATAAAAGCACTTTTTTACAACAAATAAAGGTAAGAATATGGGTTATTTGTTTTTATAAAATTAATTTCAAAGTTAAAATCTTATTGTACATTGCAATATTTTATATTAAATAAATTATTTTCAGAGTTATGATTATGTTATGTTTTCTAGTTACAAGAAACGTTTAGATAAGTTCATAAATAGAAAATTGAATTGGTAAAATAAATCTCGCAAAAATTAAAAAAAAATTGTATATTAAAGAATAAAATTGCTACGAGTCTTACGAGATCCGAACAGAATTGCATCATTACTTGCACATAAAGTTAATTTTTATTATTTAACACAAACAACTCGATGATTAATTTGTGCATAATTTAAAACAAAACAGAACCGCTAATAAATCAACATTCACTTGTTTATAACGACCACGAAATATCTGCGTAATATCGTATAACAAAACAAACACACCAGGCCACAGTAAACTTAATATCTAAATCATGTTTCGTATAATGTAATATCGAGTCAGTTATAACTAAGAAATATAAAGAGGTTATATAGATCAACGTCGGCTATGACTAATAGCAAAGGGATTAACTAGTCTGCGTTAGCGAATAATGTGTAATCTATATGATTTGAGATCATGTTACTTCCTCGCATCGAAGGATGAAATCCATATAGAACTTATCTGCATGGGAATACAGGACGTGGTTTGTAAATCATGCATGATGATAATGTCCTTGAACTGAGGACAAACCAAAATCTATATGCTGTAGCCGATCTGAGATGATGTTGTTCGTACTATCAATTCACTGGGTACTGTTAAATTTATATTATAGTCGATGTTTTTGACAAATTTATGAATGTATACACGTTTGGATTGTCACTGGAGACTTACGGTGGTATTCTGTACAGCGATGTAGCGTAACAGCATGTTTTGTCTTTTTCTAGTAAATGTAATTTGGTAAATGTATGGTAGTGAATGTTGGGTTTGGTTGCAAAAGCATAAACGGAAAATGACTGCTGTGGAAATTAGATTTTTACGTGGGGTATGTGGTGTAAATAGGAGAGATCGAGTACGAAATAGATTAGTGTATGATGAGTGTGAAATTGAAAAAAATGTTGTAGCAAAAGTTGGTGTTAGTCAGTTAAGATGGTTCGGACATGTTGAGCGAATGTCTAATGAACGTTTTGTGTGAGCAAAAGTTTCCAAGTAGTAAGAATAAAAGAGCATGTATGAGAGGAATTATGAATGTGGATGAAGCGAAAGTTGCTTGTTTGGATAGGAATGTTTGGAGGCGACTGATTTCGGGATGATGAAAAGAGTTTGTGCCACACCCTTTTGGGTACATGGCGTGATTGTGTATGTATGTATGTAATTTTACATTTGACAAAAAAAAACACGCTGACTGACAGAAAAACATCACGTGAAATCTCGGTATATCAAATTTGATATGATTGCAATATCTCCCTTATCATTATGTGATATAATTATATGATTATAATTATTAATAATTAAAAAATGATACCTATAATAACAATTTTTCCTGATAATATTTTTATTTATTTCAAACATTTTTCCATATTTACTTAAATTTATATATTTATTAAGAAACTAAACAGACATATTGCCTAATTACATTGTACAAATATTATATAAATATTATTAGAAATATTAGATATATTCACTGGGAGACAACTTATCTGTTATATCTTAAGTTTTAAAAATAAGTTTTTGTCTCAATAAAGCAAATAAATGAAACCAAATTATTGTTACCGTGTAGCAAAAAATATAACACACAATATTGATTTATACACAGTATGTATTGGAGGTAACAAAAGAAAAATTCTCTCAGACGGCTTTGACCGAGCGTGTAGATTTTTTGGTGGAGGTACACCGCGCACCTGTAGCCGTCTTTGGCACGGTTACATCAACTCGCATCAGGCTCAGACTCAAACTCCCAGCCACAGACAGTAAATAGGCTATTTCTCCAATCCTATATTTCATATACTCCGCATATTCTCCGCTCGATCTTCAGGAAGATGATGGGCAAACAAACAAAATGTTGCGGCTTTATATAAATCACGTTACAAACAGTAATATTTTTAAAATTTATATGTTGAAACTATAAAAATGGTTAAATAATAGAAATAAATGTAATAATTGTGAAATAAATAATAGATAAATTACGGTTGAGAAGACAATTTATAGCCTCGGACAATTATTTATTTTATACTCGGTTTTATGGATAAGAGTAAACTCGAGAGTTATCTAACATTGGATTAAATTTAACTCGAGTTAAAGTTTATAAGCATTTTATAAAATATATTTTCAATTTTTAAGTCTGAGTTAGTAAACCCTAAAATAATTTAGTATCATATTTAAGTTGGTAGTGATTTGATATATATATATATATAATTACTCATTTCATTTTTGTATCAAATTCTAATATTGACACAGTGAAGTATAAAATAAGGTGACATTTAAAAAAAAAAAATTACAAAAACACACAAAAGAAAATAAATTTACGAATTTTCAATAAATATTTTAGGTACAGATAATATGTAATTAAAATTTGAAATTAAATTGAAAGGGAAATAAATAAAACTATAATTAATACAAAAAAAAACTATAAATTAAAATTAATTTTATTTTTAGTATATTATTTTTTTGAAAATAGTCTACACAATATTTTTTTAAATAAAAAAAATGTTAAAATATTATTTATTGAAAAATTCTTACAGAAGTATTATGTCGAAGCAATAATTAATTTACATACATTCTAAACCATTTCATTCATCAAACATAGTTCTAACTGCTAATATTTACAAAAAACATATTATAAAATAATAATATAACTGAGAATACTTACATTACTAAAATTCAAAAATATTTTCTGATTGTCTACACTTTTCTCAATAAAATAAAAACAGAAATGTTATTTTATCCCAAGCTTAAATTTTAACTCTACCTTTATAGACAAGTTATAATATTTAACTATGGATTTAATTCAACTCTCTCTTGAATTAATTATTTTAACTCGAGTTAAATTTTAACTCCATCTTTGTAGACGAGTTATTATACCTTTATATTTAACTCGTGATTTATTTCAACTCACTTTTATAAAACACATTTTTAAAATTAATTTTGAGTTAGTCATTTTAACTCGAGCTAAATTCTCCACCTTTGTAACTTCATATTTAACTCGGGATTTAATTCAGCTCACTCTTATGAAACACATTTTTAAATTTAATTTTGATTGAATCATTTAACTACAGGTACATTTAATCAGGTACAAAAAAAAGTTTTTTCAACTTTGGCATATAATTACTAATAAAATTTATTAATAATTTACTGTCTGTAACCTTTCATATAAAAATATAATTTCTATTTCGATTCTTTGGT
The DNA here is from genome assembly GCA_963966155.1 of Clivina fossor. Taxonomy (NCBI): domain Eukaryota; kingdom Metazoa; phylum Arthropoda; class Insecta; order Coleoptera; family Carabidae; genus Clivina; species Clivina fossor. The sequence continues at coordinate 15,416,111 of OZ014560.1, forward strand.
AATTGATAATGACGTTATAATATATAGTAGATAGTTTGCCGAATAAAAATAAATCGTTGAAAAACTTTTAAGATGAATAAAATCGAAGGAGAGAGACAAGATGCGAACTAAATATAAAGTGAATTAACAACGTATTTAAAGAATACACTATAGATAATGGAAGAATACTAGATGGAAAACATTACACTCCAAACCATTACAGATGAAAAGTTTTCCAGCCAAAGAAAATCTTATTGAGAATCGAGCTTGTTTCGTAACACAGAAAAAACCCATTCTGAAGTACAAACGATGTTTTTTTTCTTTTCCATTATATTAAAAGTTCTCCGTTAATAGCTTTACTTTCAATTAGTTTTCATTAAAACTTATATAGAATATAATTATAAAAATTATAATTAACATTGTAATTTAAGACTTGAAATAATGGATTTGTTTATTTTTTTTTTAATTATTATTTAGCTTGTTTGAAATTTGTAAAATGTTTTTGTAGGTTAAACAGAAGTTATGTTTAGTAATTGTACTTGAAAACATGAATTGAAGGACATCAGTACTTGTTTTATAATTAAATTATTTATTTTAATGCATTGGATATTTAATTTGATTGGCAGATTGCAAATTGCGTGTTTTGTTTGGAAATTACTCGTAAAATTGTTATGTTTAAATGAAATTTTAATATACCTATATATTAGTTAAATTTGTATTTACATTTTTGGAATAAAAGTTCTTTAATTACATGATTCATTCTTTTACACAGGTTAGTTTGAAACGTTATTTTAATTAATACTAAATTAGTTAAAATTTATTCTTATATATAACTTTTTTAAATTTTTAAATGAAAATTGATCATATAGTGAATGTATAACTATTACTAGTATATGTACACCTTAACTGAAATAATTAGTAAATGTGAAAAATAAATTTATTTAAAAAAAAAGATATGCATTTGAAGAATATGTTACTAGATTAGAAAGAAAATGTCCATCAGAATTGAAAGAGCCTGGTAGTAGGTCAGGTAAAAAGTTTGGTAGCAATTATTTCAGTCAAGTAGTCCGCATTTACTAATTACTTACACTAGAAGAATTTATTTTTATTAAATAAATTATTAAAAATAATATTTTCTCAGATTTCTAGTAATATATTTGTCATATGAATGCAATAATTCTGTAAAGATCTGTAACGTTACAGCTTGATGCAGAATTACAACATTATTTTACTAAATAACTAATTATTATGAAAATTTTGTGTAATAGATTGTGATAATAATATAATGATACAAGAAAGACTGAATAGTGCAATTAATATTAATATGTAATAATCTATTGTCATAAAAATTTATAAATATAATAAATTTAGATTAATTTTCGAAAACCACAAAATTTAATTAAAATAATAAACGATACATACGTATTATAATATGAAAGTTTAGCTTTATTTTTAGTAGCAAATTATGAAAAAAGCTAAATTTTAATTAATGATCTAAGGTTGTACAAATATTCAACGCATCCATTGATCAAAGAATACTTAATAATTTAAAAAAATTTATAAAGAGATTTAATAAATCTATTTTATATCATCTTAATGTACACATATTATCCAAATATTTTAAACGCGTTCAATCAAAATTAAATTGAAATTGCGTATTTAACACTTTCGCAAAATTTCCATAAAAAAATTCAACGCTGCATCGCATAATAATCGAAATTCTAATAAAAAATTCAATTAAATTTTGTGACGACAAAATTCACATTGCGTATTGTTTACAGTTACTTTATTAATTTTTTCGTTTTTGTTTTTTGGAAAAATTAATTTTGTTGGCACGATTAAATTGTACATTCATGGTAGGTTAGCAGGTAGCATCTTCCTTTAATTAGACCCCAGTAACTGAAATTCTATTCATGCAAAAAGGTAACCGAATCGCAATATTTCTCTCTCGGTTGTACAGAAAATAAGAACGTAATGGAACATTGCTAGCGGGTTATTTTTAGCCTGCGGTTATCATGGAAAGGCATAACCTCTAAAACGAACCTGGCGTAAACAGATGCACGTATGTCCAGAGCGATCGAGAGATCGAGAGGCAGTCGTGAAACAGTTGCCAGTCAGTTTCATAGCCACCTTTTTCTACTCACTCGCGCGGGCAACAAGCTTCATCTGTTTCGACATTTTTCTCCCAATTCGACAGAATTGTGAGTAGAATTAATTTTTGCACGCTTCATAAAGGTTAACTAGATATGGGTAGTGACATTAAAGTATTATCAAAGTGGAAAAAGAATTTTTAATATTTTTGTTTATATATCAAGGTATTTTTGCAGATGAAAAGGAATTTGTAAAGCATTGTGTGTAATTAAAAATTATTTTTTTTTATTATTGGAATTCAATATTTTATCAATATACAATTTGAAGTTAAAAACTGTAAATTCACATTTTTTTGGAGAAAAAAAAATAGCAGCGATTCGTTTATTTAGTTAATATCTGAATTAAAATATTGGATTCATTCACACTTCTTTGCTTGTCTCGAAATTAGTTTTATGTATTAGTCGTAATGCTATTGACTACGAAAACATAATTAAAATGTGTTAAAAAATATAAATTATCTAAAATTTCGACTACAATAAAATCAATAATAACTGATCAAATTAAAATCATGTATTAACATTGTTATTTCATAAGTTAGTAAGTAGTTTGATTCAGAATTATTATAGCTCTGTGCTAAAACATAACACTAATTTTTAGATAAGTAAGGCAGTCTGAATGAGGCTAGATTATTAATTATAAATTATGTTTATATTACAGAAAAAATATTGAAATTTTAATTTAAATTGCAATATAAATTAAGTTAAACAATTTCTGTTCTAACAAAGAATATATGAATTTTTCTGTAATTTAAAAAGTTTATGAGTTTCGCGAAGTAATTTTTTAATTATAAACTTTTTAATAAAACAAAATTTTTATTTTTATATTTAATTAAATTTCTTAGCAGTGTAGTTGCAAACAAAATAAATGAAAATAAAATAATCATATCGAAAAATATTTTAAGTAAAAGAAAGTATAAAATTTTTTATAAAAAATTGATAATCTTTACAAGTATATATGTATACTAAATAATAAATTCTGTTAAAAAACTTGATTTGCAAAGATTAGTTAACAAAATTTATTTATTAACAAAAGTAAGTTATTCAGTTTATTTTTATAGTTTAAGACTTACAAAATTTTTACAAAATTATACAAGATATAAGAATTTATTAATAAACATTTAAATGAAAAGATATCGCTTCCTGTTTAAACGGAAGTGACATTAATTTTCTTGTTTAAAATGGAACGTTTCATATATTTTTAGATGTAATAATTCTAAACATTGTTTTGTATTCAGTTTTGCAAAATATTCTTAAATTTTCTTTGCATTTTTCCAAAAATTAAACTAGATTATATTTAATTAAAATTATCTATAATGATTTTTTTTTTTTGTTAAATTTTATAATCGAAAATATGCATTACATTTATTTCATAATAATTGTATTCGTATATATAAAATAATAATTTTTATTTAATTTAAGTCAAAGATATCTTTAAATATACCGATTTGCGGGATAATAATAATATTGCAGTTAAACTTTATACAAATAACTTTATGAAACTTTTCTCTAGATTAAATAATAGATAAAGAAAATTAAATTTACTTAAATCATATAAAAGATAACACATTCTTATCTAGTTAAAATAAACTAGGTAAATTCCAACATTGGTAGAAATAAATAAGATATATGAACATGATTTGAGATAAAGTTAAAGAAAGTGAGTGCTATTTCTTATTATACGGAAAGCAATATTTTATCCTTTTATTTATTATTTAATAAGTTTATAAAACTAGACTGTACTAAGAATTTTTTTAACTTTTAACTCAAAAGTAAACATGTATTAAACTATAAACTTATGTTCTTCCATTGGAAATAAAAATAAAAATAAAAAATAAAGATACGTAACAGTACAATTAATTTAAAAGCTTTGTATGAAATTAGTTAATATTTTCTTCAAAAATAAAACAAAATTTGAATTAAATTTTTTTAATAATTTTATAATTACATTTATTCCACTATAATTGGTTTTAACTAATATCGGTTTTAAGTCAACATAACTGTCATAAGGGCTGGACTAAACAAATGAACTAAAACAATCAATAACCAAGCTTGTAATATCAACCTAGGTTTTTAAACTAAATAGTACATAATTTTATACAAAGCTTTCAAAATAGTTATACTGTTAGTTTTTCTATTAAATTTTTTATTTCTATTAGAAAAACATAAATTTACAGTTCAAAAACACATTTTACTTTTGAGTTAAAAGTAAAAATCTCAAATCTAAAATAAAATTTTTGTCAATGTACAAAATTTCATAAAACTAATTTAATAAATATTGAGTAAGCATACTTTGTTGAACATTCCGTTTCAAATAACATCAAACTAATCTTCCAAAATCTTTTGAAATCCATCAAAGTGAATAATGTCGGAAATTCAACCATGTCCCTCACCTTTCCAATCACGGAACCCATCACCATGGCCGTCACCGTATCCATCTCGTCCAGCCAGCGACAGTCCATCGCCATCTTCATCCTTTCGTGGCGGTGATCGGGCTCTCCTAATCACCAGGAAACCGTCTGTACCATTCATATATCTTTCGAGTCGACCGTGTCCGTATCACAGTCGTGCCTCCTCGTTAGATGACCTGCGAATTAGTAATGGTAAACGAAAGAGAAGTAACAGTAGCGGTAGCCAACAGAAGTGGCGGTCGCAAAGTGCACATGGATCTCGCAGACGGAAGGGGAGTGTTTATAGCGGTGATTATGGAAGGAAGTATAGTCGAAGATGTTCAACTGCTACTAGGGTAGGTGGAAGTCGGCGTATTCAATTTGGAGAACGTTTTTGAAAGATAGATTGTTTGAAATTAATTTGGTTTTATAGATATTTCAAAATTATTATGTCCCAAGAACGGAGTTCTAAATGCATCATCATACAGTTTTTATTTTCAAAATACTCTCTAATAAACAAAAAACATATTGTGCTAAAAAATTATTTTGTATTACATTTATTTTTTAATATTTAAAATTCTAGAAATTTTTTAATTATTAAAATAAAAATGTTTTATTTTTTAGTTCTGTATAATTATAAAAAATTTGTAATCTAGTTACTTGTTTCTATGTTTTGTTTGTTTATTATTTATGTCATTTGTAATTGTTTTCCTGATTTAATTAAAAATTACACAGAACTAAAAACCTACAAATTTTTTATTTTAATGTAATGAATTCTGATAGATTTTTTACTATGTTAAAATTATTATTGTCTGAAATATGTTCAGTAAAAATAAATACGTTACTATAAAAAATTATGTTTGCTTAGTCAATAAAACTAAATGCAATGAAGGTGTCACAGCTAAACTAAGCTTAAGTTTTAAAGTTTATGCCAAATGATCTGTAAAATTTTGAAATAGTAAGTGTTTACTATTACTAAAACACGCACAAATATATTCATAAACTACTAAAAATTATATTTTTAGAATCTCAAAACATATTTAAAAAATTAATGATCAATATTTTTACAATATAAAAAACGTACATTATTATTAATTCTGTTTATTTTCTATAAATTTATAAAATGAATCAAAATTACAAAGTCAAATGAATAAAAAAATCATTTTTGTTATTTATTTGATTTGATGTATATTATTAACAAAAATAACTCATTAAATATTTCAAATGCATTAGTAATTAACCACAAACTGTTGAGTAATATAAGATTGGTCAAAAGGTGTTGAGTAATAATTCAAATATTTATTGTATGTATAATGAATTATATTAACATAGTAAAAAGCTTTCAGACCTCATTATATTAAAATAAAACGGTTTTAGGTTGTAGTTCTGTGTTAATTGTTATTAATAATCGACGTTCCGACTAAACGTACATCTTTATTTATTCTGATGATTATTAATAAATATTAAAACAGAACGACAAGCTAAAGTCGTTTTATTTTAATAACATTACTTATCAAGAATATAATATTTAACAGAAATAGAAAAAAATACCTTTATAAAATTGTTACGAAGTTACGATAAAAGGAACGTTATACCGGGTGTATACTTGTTTTATGCAATATAGGAAAAACAATGTTATTTTTTTAAAATCGCAATTCCTGCTTCCCCGTTAGTTATAGAGAAAAAATATAAGAAACAAAAATTGTTTACAATTAAAAACTACATTATTTACGCTTAAAATAATTGCGATATTGCGTCTCAGTAATTAATTATTAATTAAATAAATATTAACAGTTTTCGGCAATATCAGACAGCCATGGACGAAACGCGAATGTATTTTGTTTACAAATGACAATACACTGACATTTGTGAACAAAATACATTCGCGTTTTGTCCATGGCTGTCTGATATTGCTGAAAACTGATAATATTTATTTAATTAATAATTAATTACTGAGACGTAATATCACAATTATTTTAAGCGTAAATAATGTAGTTTTTAATTCTAAATAATTTTTGTCTCTTATAATTTTTCTCTAAAATTAACGGGGAGGCAGAAATTACGATGTTAAAAAAATAACATTGTTTTTCCTATATTGCATAAACCAAGTATACACCCGGTATATTAAAAATTTAAATTGACAGTAAAAAATATAAAACTATACTAGAATAGTGCATATGGACCACTTTAATTCTATAGTGTATTGCAATTGTTACTGAAGTATAGCTGAAATTTGCTTTCCAAACAAATTATGTCATCGTTAAATACAAGTACACAAACGTGAATTGAAAATAGCTTTTGATGAACAGTTTTATTACAATTGAACATTTAATTATAATTATTTTATGCTATTTTTTAATGATGTTTTACAAAAAAAATTTAATCGTTATTTATTTTTGATATTATGTTAAAATTTTCTATTAATAAGTTGATAAAAAGCATCGTTTTATTGACAGTATTTATAATTGTGCTAGTAAAATGTAAAATCAAATCTTTTTTATAGGTTTAGTTAAAATGGTTTTTTTAAGAAATCGGCCGTTATTGTCTTTAAATAAATGGATTCTTGCACAGAAAAATTTTATATGCAAAATATGAAATTTTATGCACTTCTTTCATGTTTTATGATTCACTTACATGCATAAACATAAAATTTAAATAAAACCATGATGCACAAACTCACAGCAATACTTTTCTTAACATCAAAAAATATATAAGTAGTTAAAATTATATCTGTTTTTAACTTCAGTCTTTTATTTATATTGGAAGCATTTCTAACAAGATTAGAAGTATATGGATAAACCCATATATAGACTACTTTGACATTTCTCGAAAAGTTGGCAACACTGTATTTTAATAATATTATAATTTATGTGGGCATTAGGAAATACTTTTCTGAAAATTTGATCAAAATCGAATAAATAATGTAGCCACAATGAATTTTTAAAAAATTTTGTGATTTTTTTCTCGATAAGTTGGCAACACTGTATTTTGTTAAAATTGCATAATTTATTTAAGCACTAAACAAAACTTTTATGAAAATTTGATTAAAATCGGTTAAATAAAATGGTCATAATAAATTTTTAAAAATTTTACTATTTTTTTTCTCGGAAAGTTGGCAACACTGTATTTCGTTAAAATTACATAAATTATATGAATACTAGGAGAATCTTTTGTGAAAATTTGAGTAAAATCGGTTGAATAACATGGCCATAATAAAAATTTTAAAACTTTAGTAATTTTTTTCTCGGAAAGTTGGCAACACTGAATATTAATAAAATTATGTAATTAATAGGAGCATTAGTGAAATCTTTTCTGAAAATTTGATCAAAATCGGATAAATAATGTAGCCACAATGAATTTTTAAAAACTTTAGTAATTTTTTTCTCGGAAAGTTGGCATCACTGGAAAAAACCAAAACCACATGACCATCTTGGGTACTAGACAAATTTATCCTGAAAATTTCATTATAATCGGTTGAACCGTCTAGGAGGAGTTGCGATCACAAAATTTTGTCTGACGACCGAGCGAGCGAGCGAGCGAGCTGACGACGCACATCCATACACCCACATAAACTAAGTTCAGATTCGTCATCTAGAGGCTATATGAAGGATTTCTATACAATTTTTTTTTTTTTTTGAAAATGTTACAGACACCGTACCAAACGCTTTACTACTTTTCCTTGCAGTCAAAGTAGTAAAAAGAGTACCCATTTTTTTATAACATCTAAAACAATATTTTAGGAAATATATATTGTTCACATTATACAGATTAAGAAAATATTCCATTTGTAGCTAAATTTTATATCAGTTTTATTAGTAAACAATACTTTATAAAAAATAATTTGTATTTAAAATTATTTTTTTATACATTGTGCTCAAAATGACTCATTCAAACTCTTCTATTTATGTCAAAATTAGTGTTATGTTTTAGTTGCAGTGCTATTAATTTTGAAGAACACTATTTATTAATTTGTAAAATACAATAAAAATTTGTTAAAAGACATTAATAATTTCAATTTTTAGCTGCAATAAAATCATTAACAACTAATAAAACTAAAATCGTGTCTTTACATTGTTTGTTCGTAATTTAGTAAATTTAGTTTAGTTGAGCTTTATACTAAAATATAACACTAATTGTGTGATAAGTAGAATAGTGTAATGAAGCCTTATGTAAATAAAATATTACAGGATTTTTTATTTCTTTTTTTGTTCAGGCAACATTACTCTAAATTTATTTGACTTTTTTTATATTTATTACGAGAAATAACCCATAAAAATTGGCAATTCAGCATTATTGGTCCATGTCTATGAGAAGACTGAGTACAAATAAATAGATTTTATATCAGATAAAACTAATTTTATATTGAACATTAAAATTTAGCAGATTTTCTTGGAAAACATCAGTATTAAACTTGTCATTTAAGATTTACCAACATCGTTTTATCCGTTGTTTAACTAGAACTTTATATTATTTTTAATAGTTAAAAATTGAACAAAATATATTTGAACTCAAACGAAAATGAAGAAAAAATCTATTTATAATTTTTCTACACTTATATAATTACTGTGGTTACTATCGTGAGTTTTTTCTATTTTTATTTTTATATGCAAGTTAAGAAGATATTCGTCAAGGATACGTTGAATATTATTAAAGAATCAAAGATTTATTATACATTTTAAATACAATAATAAAAAAAATCATAAATATATATTATAAAATTTTATAATAGTTATACATAAGAAAAAGAATTATAATATATTATGTTTTTTTTACTGCTTTGTATTACAGTATAAAATTTTAGGAAACTGTTATTTGTTTTTAGTTTTAAAAAAATTATTTCAAAATGACATTAACATTTTTTATTTGTAAAAATTTTAAATATTTTTTTTTGACAAATTTTTTAAAATGAAATTCTGTATTGTCATCTAAGGTATGCAAATTTTGAAGGAAATGGGTTTGATAAAAACGAGTTAAAAATTGATTTGACGACAAACGAATAAACAAATAAAGTTAAATATCAATTTTTTTTTTTAAAAATCAAATCTTTTTATCACGGCAATCTATGTTTTCCAAAAATTTTCTAACGTATCTTTCCTCAAAGAAAGAAGTTCTGCTCAAACAATTCCTAACCTAGATTCAAAGTTAGATTCTAGAACGTAGTCCAACCTTACCGCACAGCTTTGACCGTAGTCGTTCAGCGAGCGGCCGAAGTCGTCGACCTAGTTCATCTCGTAATATCCCAACACCAATTGCCCCGTCATTCTATTCGACATCGTTCGATGATGAAGTCAAAGACACGCACGATGTCGAAGATCTCGGCAAGAAACGTCGACATAAAATTGCCGTTTATCTCGTATTCGCCTCGTTTATATTCATCGCGTTGGCTAGTATTCTCGTCGTCGTGGTAACACTGACGCATCAATCTGAACATGTTGAAGCGAACAAAACACGATCGTACTATACGTTTGCTATTCCGTCCGATTTGGCATTTGATGGGAAACTAAGAAAAAAAGGGTAATTTGGGAAATAGCCTTTTCTTTAGATTTGGATACTAACAGAAAAATTACTAATGATTTAATATCTCTAGTTGAATTGTAGGCTGATATAGTATATTAACTTTTTTTTAACAACATTTATATTTAGTTTGATTTTGAAAACATAGATAGATAGCGATGACAATTAGTGGCTATTTGACTTATTCATAACTTACTGTGTGCTTACATGATATTTCATACAAAATGGTGCGTATAAACAATAAAAAAATTGGTTTTATTATCTACATGTAACTTATTGTATGCAATATCTATGAATAAATAAAATAAAACGTTCTGAAAAACTACGCGTTTGAATCCGGTCTTGACTTCTTGACTGATATTATGTAAAATGGATTTATGGTATACAATTTTATTGTCTTATTTTATCAAATTACATACATACACAATTACGCCATTTAATTTTAGTTATTAATTTAATTAATTATTTAATTTTAGAGATGTACATATAAATTTTATTATTTATTTACTATACATTTTAAGCAGACATAACTTTTAAACAATCTTTGAATAACTATAGCTTTTTGCGATTACAGCATGAAAACATACATATCAAACTAAATTATTTTATTCATAGTTTATAGACGAAGTTAATCCAAGCACAATCAGTGTTAAATTGTAACTAATACTGCAATTCTGTTCGCATCTTATGGACTCGTAGCGATACGAAATATTCTATTCTAATTTTCTATCGAAAGAAGAATTCCATTTACTATAAAAAAAAACAAAATATCTTATAATTTTACGTATTTTATCTTAAATATGAACAGAATTATTAAATATTTCAATCACGCATGATATCCAAATACTCTTCGAGAAACTATAGCATTCTGAGCATGCAGCATGAAAATTAGCATGTCAAAACTAAAATGCCTCGCTTCATAGTTTACAGACGCAGCTAATCCATGCAAAATCAGTGTTTAAAACTGTTAATTAGATCTATTTTGTTGACACGAGTAATACTTTAGCATGTCTTGTTTGCGTTGTATATAAATTATAGTACGCAAGGAGAATGAAGAGCTTATGAACTCGTTGAACCGCGAGTCCAGCGGGTACAATTCATCGTACACGGCCCATATGGTACCGCAGCTCTAAATTTCTCTACCTGGAGTGTGTCACGTCGCCTACGAGACGCCTAGCATCCATCATCTTGGTTCTCCACTTCCGCCATCCCAACGAAGCGGAAACATGGAAGACAGTTGAAATGGTGTTGTGCAAAAGCAAATGGAAGCGATTTCCTCTGTTTTACTTGAAATAACAACGTATTTATTTGTTGTTGTTTTCTAGCTACGCTACGTTTAATACAAACCCGTGTTCTTTCCAATAATGTGTCCGAATCAAAATTGACCCGGTTTGATTTTGTGGCTGATGTAAGGTCTATTCGATTAATAAATATTGAATAAGTTGAAATTGTAATTGATAACAAGTATTAATGGAATCACTATGCAAATTCATAATCATTAAATACGTAATAAAGAAATACAGTTTAATTTTTCAAATTATACATACTTAATACTTTAAAATTTTGATCGCGTTGAAATCTGAAATGATCCATTTTAAAAGAAAGTGTATTATAATTTTAAAATAGTTTAAAAAAATAGATATTTAAAAAAATAATAATATTAAAGGAAAGGTAATTTATTAATTGGTGACAATTTTTAGTATCAGATTTCTAAATATTTATTAAAAATATACATATTTATTTATATTTTTAATATTTGATATTTTATTAGACTTAACATTTCTAAATCAACACAAAGTTCAAGTTCAAAGTTAAACAATAAATTAAATTTTTTTTCAAAGGCTGTGAAGGCTCTTTTCACTTAAAAAAATGCAAGCTAATTATATTATTAGTTTGGGTTAAAATTTGACTAAAAAAAAAATTTGTATTTGCTTCTACACTTTTAATGTTCAAATATTTATATGTAACAATGTAAGAATAATATTTATAAAATGTGTTCATGACTCGAATAAATAGAACATAAAATTTCCAGAGTTATAAATCAAAGTACCAATTTTCCTCTAGAGAAACATTCAAATTAAAATTTATTAACGTTATAAATAAATTTTCTTTGTTAATTATTTTTTAAGACTGACCGGTAGGCAATATAAATTATGAAACAATTATTAAAAATTAATTAATGTAGTAATAAATAAACAATAACCAATATGAGATGACACAGAAGTGAAATCGAAGAGACCTTTTTATTGTGCAATATGCAGTAGCCCAAAATTAAATTGGACAAAATTGCCTTCGTGTTCTCGCTGAAAACTAGTTGAGCCAAAACTGGATGTTATATATACTGGACGTTATATACCAAAGCCAATACAAGCAATAAATGTTTACTGAAATTACTTTTCCGCAGACAAACATTCTCTATGACGTAAATGTAATAAATAAACTATTCAAAACCTGACTCATGTCTTGCGGAAACGATTATTTTGCAAAAGCTCGCTAGATTCAAATTATACATGATAATAATAATGTTGTTGTTTGAATTCTCAACGAAGAAATGCTCTAAATAATATTGTATACATAAATTGCAATTGTTTTTTTTGCAACGAACAAATCAAAACAAAAAAAAAGTTAATAATGGCTATTTTTGGGAATGAACGTGTGTTAATTGTGATACCTAAACCCTCCCATCTCGCACAATTTAAAAGATGAAAATGTAGAGATAAATTTATTAAAATATATATATTAGATATTTCGTCAATCCGTAAATGTTTTCTATTGTCACGTAACGTATGAAAATCATATGGAAAAGATTTTGTTTTGTCTACTAAATATCAACATTTTTGATCGAGTAATACAATTTCTTTGCGAATAGTTTTTTAAAATTAAAAATAATTAACGAATGCTGGACGAGAATTATTGGTATTTTGCTCAGCTTAGAAGTTGTAAGATTTCAAACTCAAAAATGCCTGAATGAAAGATCCAACTGTCTTATTCTAATAGCAGATTAATGTCTGCTAAAAAAACTGTAAAATAAATTATTCAAAATTCTGAACTTTTTATCTCTGTTTCATCTAATGCTTAATTTTTACTTTCCTTTCTTTCTTCTGGGCATTAGACATATAAAGTTATTCTGTTGGAACTGTACAGATATGTTTGAGAAAACAATTGAAAATGCTGATAGTAAACTAATTTTTTAAATATAGTTTGCCATTATCCAAACAGATCTTACTTTTCAAATGATTTTCGTACAAAATCATGTTGCAAATTTTCTGTATATTCGATGATAAGAAATGTTATTTATATATTATGAAAAATATATAAAATTAAGAATTAATAATTTATAAAAAATATATAATTATTAATTTATTACCTGAAGAATCACATGTTGTTAAATAACGTTGATTATTAATAGATATAAATAAATATATATGTAAATATTCAATATATTATATATGTACCAATGTACCTACTGTGTAGATGCAGCAAAAATTATTATTTATTCATGTGAAATGAAAGGAGAAAAAATATGTGTGTTTATAAAAAAAAAATAAATGACTTGTTGTTGATTGTATAGCGTAAAAATTTTTGATTGTATGTGAGTGGAATATTTTTTCAATTTTAATTCCGTTATTTCAATTAATAAATCGATTTTAAAATCATGTTTACTTTAAGATCATTTTCTTATAAACATTTTCGCATTTTGCATTTCAACAGTTATAAAATGCTCTTCGACATATTTATATAAACATTGTTAATAGATTTTTTAATAATATTTATATTAAATTAAATTAAAAAAAAAAAAATTTGTTACAAAATATTTGAAAACTATTTTAGTTTATAAGTTGTATTAAAAATAACTTTAATTGTCCTTCATAAATAAAAATTATTCTCAAATTTTATTGACTCTTCTTTATATTTTTTTAATATTTTTGTGAATTAATGATAAAAATTCAAATAGTATCTGGATAATGATTGTGTTTAAGCTATTTAAAATGTATTATAAACAATATGTCATAAGAAATTGTTAAAAATTATAATATTAGTGGCGGATTAAGGAGGAGGTTGATTCTACGATAGTTTATTGCTTGAAAAGGCTAAATATTTTTCGAGATATTTCTATATTCCTTTTTAAAGTATAATTTGTAGAAAACTATAACAATATTTGACTTTTTAAAACTATGATCACATTTTTGACAATATTTTGATCATTTTGATCCTGAAATAGCGGTTAGGAATTAAGTAAATCATCATTTTATTAGTAAATAATATATATTAAAAAAACTAATTTATTTTTTTTAACTGTATATTTTATTAAATAACAAATATAGGTACATAAATTGCAAGTATAATACTAAATGAAAGATGTACTGAAAACGATAAAATACACAAGCGAAAAAAGAAATTAATAATTTATTTATGTTAATTACGTATTTATTTACAGTCTACTTCGTTAAATACAATAATAGTTATGACTACTACAAGTAATATATGTAATTCTTTATCTGTCTGTCAATGTGACTTGTAATTCGTACGTTTCCAATACATCTTTCATAAAAATATTTCTTCATTTACAGTCACGATTTTTCAAGATATGAGTGAAGCGATTTTTTTCAATAATATTTTTATCAAATAGTTTTCAATAAATACTAACATCAAAAACAGATATAAATATATTCAGGCCATATATTTATAAACTAAAAATGTAGGCATTTAAAATACCCATTTGTTAATAGTGTCTTTAAATGCAAATAGGTTTTGTTTGAAACATATTTTCCTCTTAGTTGAAAAATTTTCATGTAAACTTCGTTTACGGCTGAATAAATTTCGCGTTTAGTATTTCATTTTCGCTTTTATTCATACATATTTATAAGGTTTTAGACAGTTTCAGTATTTGAACACATTTGTTTTAAAATGGATGCCATGGTCCGTGTTAACACGGCGAATGTTTACGAATCAAATGTACATATATTAAAATTAATTTGATAAAATTTTCAATTACAACAGTGTTATTACATTCATTTCAATTGATTTGTTTTTTTTTTTAACAATCATTATTAAACAGTGTTCAAATCTTTTGGTTTGTCTTTTCTCGTATAAGGAATGTTGTTCCTTTTATTGGACAAATTACAATCAGTGGAATGATTGAGTTAATTCAATCGCTGTCATCATCATTGTGGCTTCGATTCAATGGGCGTCTGCTCTCTTCATCAGATCCATAAACAACATCTTCATCGGAATCATTGATCATCGAAAATGCTGGATTATCTTTGGTGATGACGGAATCTGTTCACAAATTATATTTTGTATACAATACATACATATACACTCAAGCCACATACCTATAAGATATTGTGTACAATAAATCAAATATTTATTTTAAAAATTGATGATTAAGTATTATGATAATAATAAAAAATACTAAACATATTTTTAATCAAAAGTAGCCCGATTTAATAGCAACTTAATATCAAAATATTTGTTAAATATTTGTATTTCAAAAATATTTTTAACCTTTTTGTAGCGAAATAATATATATATATATATATATATATATATATATATATATATATATATATATATATATAAATAGATTTACAACTGAATAAAAATAAAAAAATATTGTCAATTATTAAATGTACAAATTCTTTTTTTAACTGTATAGTTAGATCATATATCGTAGTATAATTACAATTTTAATCATAATCTGATAGAAAAATACAATATAAATACAAATAGTAATAAGATTTTTAGTTATAGAACAAAAGTGAGAAATTTCAGACCATGTGAAAGGAAATAGCTTGTACTGTATCGTCACACTCGTCGGTTCTACATATTCTTAATGTTTACCTGTTTCATTTTTATATGCGATTATAACTAAGATTACGATTATGTTATTAAATCCCGTTACAAGAATAAAAGCAAAACTTACCGTATATGGTTCGAGTATTTGGCGAATAAACATACGCCATAGCGTATAAATAAAAATTAAACATGCCATAGAATGACATAAATTGTGCTGAACTATTATAATGTGTGGATAATTGGGCTACGAAATTATCTTCCAGTACGCCGACTCCAAATCTCAGAACGGTAACTGCTAAACTTATTGATAGTATGACTAACATCAACAGTGTCAAAAACTTTAGTCTCATATCTGAAACCAACCAAATAGGTAAGATAAAAATATTTCAGAAATATGTTTCTGAAAGCATTTTTTTGAATATTTACCAAAGAATGGCATCGAACGTAATTCGCTATATGCTCGTAGAATTAATAGCAATAAATATGCTAAATATATTCCACAGAAAGCAAAAAAAAATACTTTAAAGTCCTAAAAAAACAAATTTGTTATCAGTATAACAATTTGCTAAAACATACATATCGTGTAAAGTTGTCAGTTTAAATAATTTTTTTGGAAACTTATTGTAATAAAATATAACACAGATACAAATATGTATATTAAAGATAGAATAAATATTACTTACATAATAATGTTTCGTATCAACAGTGTGATTATAAGTGGGATCTTGTAATTCGTTATACTTTTGCCAAGTTGCTAAAGTAATTGCAGATAGCCACAGCATTCCAACAATAAATAATTTCGGCACGTAAAAAGTCAACAATTTTCGTTCATTCTAAAATTATTTTTAGATAATTTATTTGACTTAATTATATTTAATCTAAAAATCATTTATGTTCAATTTCTAAGAAAATATTATCAAAAATTTATTGATTTAAGATAAAATATTTTAGAAACAGAAGCATAATAAGGAAAAAAAAACATACTTGTCGTAAACCGTGATAAACGCAGAGCCAGAATAATAATAATGCACACAAGAATGTAGCTTGGACCACTGCATCTAACATTCCTGGTATCCAAGAATTAACGAGAAACATCATTGGAAACATCGGATCTATCATCAGGTAAAAATTAATTTAGTCATAAACAATTGTTAGTCAGAGAAACTTACTGTCGTACAACATTAGTAATGGTAAAAGTAGCGACATCCATTTTTGTTCAATTGACCAATCATGGATCATATATTTTCGTAATGTATGTGCGAACCAACACTGTAATTCATAATATTTTGAAATTTAAATTAACAAAAGATTATATGAAGTTTATTATTAAAATATAAAGTAAAGCAAATTTACTTTTAAAATTATATCTATATAAAATAATCATATATCTTTGAAATCTCGAAACATATTTTTTGCAAAACTTAAAATATAATTTATTACAAATTAAAAATTACCGTAACACTGAAGGTTCCAAATAAAAATATGAACCTAAACCAAATTTCTATTTGAGTAAATGCTGGATTGTACGTTTTAAACTGCAACATAAAAAATAATTATTAAATTTACATAAAAAAATCAATCGTCATAAAACATTACATAGAATTTCAATTCTTTGATGGTATACTTTTGATGAAAACTCTCCAATCCATAAAAATGCACAGTTATAATGTAGTGCGTATAATCCAAAAATCCTAAATGAAGTACAATAAACTCCTCACATAATTTCTTTTCACAAATTAAATGTCTGGTCCGATTCCTTACACTATCCTTATGTAAAATAGTTACAGGTTTATGTTCTTCTGTCAGGCCATCAATAGCTACACTGATTTCAAAACTTTTGTCATATTTTTCATCTAAAATATTATGATAATCATTTACGATGTAAATTGTTTTTTGTTGTTTTATTTTACCATCATTGTTTCCCGTTGATAACTTTGCAATCACCCATAATTGTTGATTGTATGTTGTCATTGCAGGAGTTCGCATGGTAAAAGGTCCTGTGGCTAAGCCTTCAGCTTTTTTTGTACTATTGTCAGTTAATAAAGTAGATGCATTTATTTCAGTAGTACTTGTTATTGGAGGCCCTATAATATTATTTTATACAAAACATGAAAACAGTAAAAATTATTGTCGTAATTATAAGTTTTGTGCAAATAAGAAACCTGCATTACAATTACGTAATAAAAGTTGCATAACTAGCATTTCAAAAGGTACTTTTTGGTAAAATATTTTAAACAAAAAATAATGTAAACATTAATAATTTGTTAATAAAAATGTTAATAATATATTAATTTTTATGAGTTTTATAAATTATTATATTAATAAAATGTATCATATGCACCTGCTAATCCGATAAATATTCCTAGTCCGAAACATGCAAAGAATGCTATAAAAACCATAACAAACTCTCGTTTATGCATTGAATACAATCGCATCTGTACGGATCTGTAATAAAAATATTTGAAATCATTTTCTATTTTATTAATAAATTATTAAAATAATCTTTACCTTTCACATCGGTCATGATGATATGCAGGAGCGATATACCGATTAAATTCGCTGAATAAATCGCTGAATTGTGACAGTGCATTCCGAATCTTTAAACTCCAACCAGCTGTTGGCAAATGATACGAATAACCCAATCCTGCTTCGTTTAATTTTACCATTTTTTAATAATTTTTATATTATTATAAACAAGAATAAAAATAGTCGCAAAAAGTAGGAAATGATTACACCATTATTTCAAAAATTTATATATATATAAAAAGTATGTTTCAGCCAAAGAGATTTCATAAATATTTTGCACTATTATGTAGATATAAAATTTTTATAATAGAAAATAAACACAGCCTTTAAAGGACGTAAAAACAACACTCGTCCATCTTTTTTATCAGATAACATCGGAAATATTGATTAAACGACTTCAGCGACACTGAACGTCTTCATCTACAAATTTTTCTATTTTATAGATATAAATAACTTTGTGTTGTTTTATTTTTATTTATATAAAATATTGAATAAAGATAAAGAAATTATTACGAAATATTTTCAGATTTCAATTAAAATTTATGTTTGGAAAATCTAAAATTTGCGCGTTGACATGCAATGCCATCTAGCGCATAACACTAACATGAGAGATGTCGCTGCGCAAGTACATAACCAAGCAAACCACAAGCAACATACTTCGTAGTTATTTCGTGATGTTTTCATGTGCAAAATACTAGAAATATTTTAGTACGTAAACTATCATTAAGTGTCATTTAATAAGTATTTTATGTGAAAATAAATGATTAGTGACTTTATTTGTGTATTTGAGTAGATTAATTAACCAAAATGCTTGCTTTACAAGCTTATATCAGTAGTAGTGATGACGAAAATGAAAATGACAGTACAGTTGTTAGAATTATATCCGAAGTTGAACCAAATGATAAAGAAACAACGGATAGTTCAGTATCTGTTGATATAAATCCAGAATATTCCATACAAAAGCAGTTACAAGTTTGTGCAGCACCTATTGTTGTACCTACGGTTAGTTCTTGCGCCAAAAATAACACAATTTTGTTTGCTGTAAGAGACTTTACTTAATTTTTTTAATTGTTTTAGGGTTCACAAGAATGTCCAAAGCCTGTAGATCCATTTAGCAGTGAAGTATTACACAATCCAAAATACGATGAATTATTTGCGCCAATGGTTGGTCCAGAAAATCCATTTCTAACTCAACAAATGAAAGCACATAAAAATATGCTTTCTGGTTACATAGAACAAGCACATATGAGCGAATTTCAATTTGAAAATCAAAGAAGAACGTTTAATAGTTTCGGTTACGCTTTAGATCCTACAATTGATGGTACAGGTGTGGAAGGCAGCAGTTATATCGGATCAGTTGATACCGCCAAAGACTCGAACGGCAAAACAGTGTTCGAAAATACGAAATTACGTCCGTTAGATAAGAGAAAACGACAGAGAAATAATAATCCGGAAGATGTTGCAGGATTCTTGGGACCATGGGGAGGTTATGTTGACGAGCAACGAGTTATGAAGCCCACTGAAGAGGAAGCTGTTGAACTACAAGAATTATTATCGAAACGACACAAACGCGGCAAACAAATTGAAGAAAAACCAATCGAAGAGAAATCGGTTTTACACAGTACGTATATAATTTTTTAGTTCTTTCATTATTTATACAAATTTCGACTGTATTTTCAATTAAACTGGAAGGAAAATATGAATACACAGTCTTATGTTGCATTTATTGACCAGTATTTATAGCCCCCCTTTTAGAAGCATTTTTAATTCAAAATATTAATTATGTAAAATCAGTGTTTGTGTTTTTCTGTTATCAAATGTAAGTAACTAGTATTTTTTATTTGATATTTTTATTATACAGTGTGGAAATTAAGTAAGGAATAAATTCAGTAATTCCGTTGATATTAATTTTTTGGAAAAAATCTCGAAGGGGTATAGCGATTTTGACTACAGCGAATATTTTTAGTCTATTTTCAGTTTCTTATGTCATTTGTTTTTCATGTTATGACGTCGTCGACTTTTTTTTAAATGTTTTTTTTATTGATTTTGATAGTACTTTTTATTCCGTTTCCAACCGTATAAAATTTTCAATATATTACATTGTTCTTAAAGTTCAAATATTAAAATTAATTAAATTTGCAAAATGAATCTAGTTATCGGTTTATAACTTTGAATTGAGTAGATAATAAATTTCTTGTTCGATTTTTAACCTTTTTTTTATAATCTCAAAATCAAAGCAAATGTGGCGTTGTTAACTTTCCGTCAAACTTAAAGTTTTCAAAAAATTTATATTAACGGAATTACTGAATATATTCCTTACATAATATCCACACTGTATATTACATTTCTAAATTTTTATAAAACTAAATAGAGCTTATGAAAATACATACATACACGGTATAATTATACCGTGTGCCCATTTAAACTGAAATTGGTTTCTGTTAATCATTTATATCCAGACAAGCAACCCTTGATTCATCCACATTTATGATATCTTTCATACATAAAAAATTAAAAATAATAACATACATTAAATAGTGCTACTTTTTCTATGAATACAGACCAATCTTACATCGTTCCGACTATTTGAAGAAATTGATATAAATACATATTATAATAATCATATTTTCCTATCAGTTTAACATATTAATTAGAAAGTAATATTAAAATATACAAATTAAAACAAAGACACCATTATTAACTAAGTAGCGATTTATTACATAATTTAATTTATGTTGTATGCAACATGTTTATTTTTTTCTAGTCAAAGATTCCGTGGACTACCAGGGTCGTTCCTTCTTACATCCGCCACACGATGTCGGTGTCAATTTAAAATCCGATACACCGCCGGATCGTTGCTTTTTACCAAAATCACATATTTTCACTTGGACCGGACACACGAAAGGTATCGCAGCAGTTCGATGGTTTCCCAAATCAGCGCATTTATTATTATCAGCTAGTATGGATTGCCGAATTAAGGTTAGCTAATATTACATTTATTTATAAATTATTAACTCATATAATATTCCAAAAATCATAATTTTGATTACTAGTAATTAGCATATAATATTTGATATAACAAAAAAGCGGTTAATGCTTTCAAGTGACTTAAAGTCAAATAACTTGGCAATTGTAAACCAGTGTTTAATATTAGTAATTATTTTGAAATATGCAATTTCTGTTTCTGTCAGTATTTGATGTATTGATAAATATTTTGATTACGTTTGATATCAAAATTGTATTGACTTTTCAAATAACATGTATCAACTATAAAAACTGATTGAAAATTAAATTTTGTACAGCTCTGGGAAGTTTACAACGAAAGAAGATGCGTCCGAACATACTACGGCCATCGACAAGCAGTTCGTGATATTAATTTCAATAATTGCGGCAAGCAATTTTTATCGGCCGCATACGATCGTTATATCAAGTTATGGGATACGGAAACTGGTCGCGTTATATCCCGTTTTACAAGTAGAAAGATTCCCTATTGCGTTAAATTTAATCCCGATAAAAATAAACAGCATTTATTCGTTGCTGGCACATCAGATAAAAAGATTATTTGCGTAAGTATTAATATTGTTTGATATTGAGTTGGCATGATTGGGAGTGTTTTTCGGAGGTGAATGTTTTTAAATAGCAGGAATAAACTGAGCTTGTATGATTAGATGAAGCGAAAGTTGTTTGGTCTGGCTAGGAATGTTTTTGCGGTAACAAATTTTTGCTTGAATGCTTATGGGATACCTGGCGTAATTGTACATGTGTTTCTTTATATAATTATGATTTTTATAGTGGGATACTCGATCGGGAGATATTGTTCAAGAGTACGATCGTCATCTTGGTGCCGTTAATACTATTACATTCGTAGATGAACATAGACGTTTTGTTACCACGTCCGATGATAAGAGTCTTCGCGTTTGGGAATGGTATGTGTCATGAATTATTTACTATTTTTAAAGGATTTTTATCTTACTTAACAACTTCGTTTATTTGATTGTTTTCAAATTGTTTGCAATGAAATTTTTATTCATTTTTACTGGAATCAATTTTCTTCAAACTTTGCATACTTATTAACGCCCATGACAATATAATACTTCATCAAAATATATATATATATATATATATATATATATATATATATATATATGTATATATATCAACAAAGAATATATTCAAAGTAAAAAACCTTTTAGAATTAGTGTTTTAGGATTAAGCTCTGTTTATTTTAATTATAATACAACGATTCGGTTCACTACGCGTAAATCTTTTGAATCCTAAAACATTTTTTTAGATGTTAATGTCATTTTAAAATGCTTTTAAACACATGCTATAATAACCAAAAATAAATAGAAGTTTAGCAAATAGAAGTTTATATATAGTGATTAGTAGAAAAATAAATTATATATAAAAGAACTTTAAGTTAATAACACGATTTTATGAGTAACTACATTAGAAATTTTTTACTGTTTAGTACAGTTTTAATAAAATCTTGTCACTTACACAATAGTAACAAATAACTATTTTATTTTTTTAAATTAACACGTTCACTGTCTAAACAATATTTGAAAATTACGAACCCTCGTATAAAAGTCGTTTTATTTCTTCATTTATGATTTAAAAGTATCATTCACTATGTTTCAGTATATATTTTTGTATACTATGCATGAGTCACATGTGACTCATTAACAGAGAATCTGTTAATTTAATCTTTTTATTACTGAAAATAACCCGATTTTATAACGCTAGTTAAATTTACTTTCAAAGTAAATGTATAGATTTTCATATGAAAAAGAAGGAATAAATATAATCTAGTGGTATTAAAATAGTTATTATTAATAATAATAATAGTCTGGAAGTAAATTGTTGATATAACATTTGTTTATTTACTTGTGAAGTAAATTTATTTATTGTTTATGAAACTGAAGCGTGTATGTGATGTTTTTTTCGATAAAAAATGAGAAATTATTTTTCAATTTAATGTCGAATAAAATGCTTATGATGTGATTTTAATTTCAGGGATATACCCGTCGATATGAAATACATTGCCGATCCCACAATGCATTCAATGCCTGCCGTAACACCAGCCCCGAATGGCAAATGGTTGGCATGCCAAAGTATGGACAACAAAATCGTAATCTTCTCAGCTTTGAACCGTTTCAAAATGAATCGAAAGAAAACGTTTACCGGTCACATGGTAGCGGGTTATGCGTGCACGTTGGATTTCTCGCCCGATATGAGCTATTTAGTGTCCGGTGATGCTGATGGCAAGGCGTATATTTGGGATTGGAAGACGACAAAATTGTATAAGAAATGGAAAGCGCATGATAATGTTTGTATTAATGTGCTATGGCATCCGCATGAGCCGAGTAAATTGGTTACAGCCGGATGGGATGGACTTATCAAATATTGGGATTAATTACTTATACAGATATTTTCTACTGTGTACATTGTAAATATATTTTACATAGAAAATATAAATGTTTTATTTATGTAATATAATTGTAGTTTTATTAAATAAAATTGTATTTTTCTCAATGTTAGTTTTCTTTATTTTCTATCTCCTATGGTATATGGTATTTTTTACAGTGTAGATTTTCATGTTTGAGCCTATATCGTCGATAGAACGCCAAAACCACGAATGTGCAATTTTGACACGATCGATTATTTCGAGAAAATTAACTTTTAGTGTTTAATTAAACATATAAAATCGATTTATTTATTTTGAAACTGGCGGTTAGGTTATCTGTAAACATTCGTGCCTTTGGTATAATAATATAAGTACAAAAATAAATATTTTGAAGCACAATTTTCAAAATCGACAAATTTTCACATTCGTGACTTTGGCGTTCTACTAACTTATATTAAGCATTTTTGCAGGCAACCAGTTTAACATCAGTGCATTGCGAGAATGTAAAAGCTAAGGGAAAAAATTTCGTTAAAAATTGTATCGATGTAAAACGAGTTGCAGGCTTTCTGTTTTTAATAACTTTATTTCACAATAAACAAAATACATTTCATAAAAAAATTGAGATTTTTTGTGGTATTTCTATCACAATTTTGAAGGTTGACTTAATTAATAAAAGGGTGTCGTAGGGGGTTGATTTTTGAATATGTTGTAGTACGTACCTGGTTTATCTAGCGGTTCGTAAGGGGGATGGCAAATTTTGTTATTTTTGCAAAATTCCCAGCCGTTTTCGAGATATTTCCGATTAAAGATTTTAAAGTTTTGGAGGTTGGCTTAATTAATAAGGGTGTGTCCTAGGGGGTTGATTTTTGGATATGTTGTAGTACGTACCTGGTTTATCAAGGATTTCTAAGGGGACGGCAAATATTGTTATTTTTGCGAAATTCCCAGCCGTTTTCGAGATATTTCCGATGAAAGATTTTAAAGTTTTGGGGGTTGGCTTAATTAATAAGGGTGTGTCCTAGGGGGTTGATTTTTGGATATGTTGTAGTACGTACCTGGTTTATCGTTTTTAATAACTTTATTTCACAATAAACAAAATACATTTCATAAAAAAATTGAGATTTTTTCTCGTATTTCTATCACAATTTTGAGGGTTGACTTAATTAATAAAAGGATGTCGTAGGGGGTTGATTTTTGGATATGTTGTAGTACGTACCTGGTTTATCATTGGGGTTCGTAAGGGGGACGGCAAATTTTGTTATTTTTGCGAAATTCCCAGCCGTTTTCGAGATATTCGCGAATAAAGATTTTTTTTTGCAAACATTAATAATTAATAGCCGAGGGCTCGTAAAAATGTATCAAAATGTATCAATGTATCAAAATGTATTAATGTATCAAAATGTATCAATGTATCAAAATATATCACTTGCTTATTGGCAACCAGTTTAACATCAGTGCATTGCGGAAATGTATAAGCTAAGGGGTATTAACGAAATTGTATCAGGAAAGCGTAAAATGCAAGATTTGTATCAGGAAAGCGTAAAATGCAAGATTTGTATCAAGAAAGCGAGAAATGAAACATTTTAACAAAATTGGATTAAGAAAACAAGAAAAAAATTGAGTTTTTTTTTTATATTTTTATCACAGTTTTGGGGGTTGGCTTAATTAATAAGGGGGTGTCGTAGGGGGTTGATTTTTGGATATGTTGTAGTACGTACTTGGTTTATCATTCATGTTTGTAAGGGGGACGGCAAATTTTGTTATTTTTGCGAAATTCCCAGCCGTTTTCGAGATATTTCCGATTAAAGATTTTAAAGTTTTGGGGGTTGGCTTAATTAATAGGGGTGTGTCCTAGGGGGTTGATTTTTGGATATGTTGTAGTACGTACCTGGTTTATAGTGGGTTCGTAAGGGGACGGCAAATTTTGTTATTTTTGCGAAATTCCCAGCCGTTTTCGAGATATTTCCGATTAAAGATTTTAACTAAATTTAAGGGATGAAATTGGGAAAAACATAAATACAACACAGCATCTGTTTTTAGCGAACTTTATTCAACAATAAGAAAAAATACATTTCACCAAAATTTCAATTTCAATATTTTTATCAGTTTTGTTGGGGGCTTGACTTAATTAATAAGAGGGTGTCCTAGGGGGTTGATTTTTGGATATGTTGTAGTACGTACCTGGTTTATATTTGATTTGTAAGGGGACGGCAAATTTTGTTATTTTTGCGAAATTCCCAGCCGTTTTCGAGATATTCGTGAATAAAGATTTTTTTTGCAAACATTAATAATTAATAGCCGAGAGTTCGTAAAAGTTGCAAATTTTTCATTTCTTGTTTTCTTGACACAATTTTTAATAACAAATTAATTAATAAGGGGGTGTTCTAGGGGGCTGATTTTTGGATATGTTGTAGTACGGCCATAATTGACTAGTCTTTATAAAATGCGGTTTAAAAAAGATTTCTGTTTCGTTTGTATTTTTTTTACTTAATAAATAGGGTAATTAGTAAATAATAATTTAATCAATATTTAATTTTATTTCTTTATATTCATTACATTTGCAATTACAATATTTTCTAGTTAGTATTAATTTATTTGTTTTACTTTTTATAAAAGGCAAACAATACTTAAAGCACCTTTGTGGCAGTAGTAACTAGTAGTTCAAAAATATCACGATAAATAATGAACGATAAATAATACATATATATTTTTTTTAATAAATAGCTTATTATATTTTTATACCTATCTTACTAAATGCTATAAGGCAATATTACAAAGTCTTCTGTCTCCACTGTTAAAACAAGTTAACTCTAGTGTTAGCCTGTGACAATTTTTTTTTATAAATTTACATAATTATAATTTTTTAGTATTATATTTATGTACATTTATTTTTATTTTTATTCTATCAAATATAGACTTAAATATATGAAAAATAAGCATCTTGATTTTGTTTTAAATTAACTAAAAAATAAAAAATAAACAACACTGCACAAGACTTTCACTAAAAAAAACAACATTTAACAAAAAACGATATATTAAATACTTAAAATTAATAAAAATCCTTTTCGATTCGGGAATGACATTCGCACCAGAAAACATATATTAAACCAGCTCCACACATACATTGTTCGTATGCGAACAAACAAAATTTGTGAATACGAATTTTTACTACCCATAGAGCATAGCAAACATTATTCTGTTTCGAGCTGATAAGCAGCATATATCAAAGCACAACTGTGTCCGACTTGCATCATAGAGCCTATCTATTTGTTCTCAAATATTCATGACAAATAATATAAGTTTATTATCGCATGTGTGGACCTGGCCTTATGATTAATTTCAGTCTTTCAATGTTCGTTCAAGGTATCGACAGATGCTGCGAGTTCACGACGATGTACAACGCCTGAAGGTCGAGACAATCTAGCTGAAATTTCGTCACGTAGATACCCTAACACACGCCGTATCTCTGGGCCGTGAACATGATTTGTAGGTATAAGACGTAGTGCTTCTCGAACATCGGCTAACGCACCATCGTATATAGCTGCATCAGCTCGTGCTTTTGCACGTGCATAATATGCTTCATAAGAATCGGAGCGCATGGCAAGAACTTGGTCTGCCAGCTCGATTGCTTCTTCCGTTTCCTGAAAATATACAATTTTTCATATTTAGTTTCTTTCCCTTTTAATTTTCATTTATAGAATAACTTACATTCATTTTACGTTTGCAACGTGATTGATTCAGCAAGAAATTCATTCTCAGTTGATGAAATGTAGTAGTATGTTCTCCAACGGAGTCTTCTATCGGAAACTTTTTTAAAGCATATTGATATCGGTGTGCAGCTTCTTTTAATCGACTTTTACGGTATAGTACATTACCATCTTCCAGCAATTTGTTTAATAAGATAAGCCTTAAAATAAAGAAAATATTATTAAAATTATAAATTTATTGCAATGAACTCTCTAATTATACTATGTATTTAAAAAGTACAACAAATATATTATTAAAATTTAAAATAGTTTTAGAATTCAATTTTTAAATTAGCGAAAACAAAAAACTCTAAAATAACGTACAATTAATAAATGCTATTTAAAGAAGAAAAAGTATTAATTTTCAACAAAAATCTGTTTTATAGATAACTGATATTTAAAATGAAATGATAAAATTTGTCCTAAATAACACGTAACTTAAGTAGTTAGTTAATGACACTTACATAATGTCTGGCTTTCCTGCAGCCATAGCCCAAGTAGCTGGTCCTAGTTTAGCTCCTTTTCGTAAAAAGCATTGCACAACTTGTATATTCCGACATCCAATTGCTCGATCTAATGGCCGCATACCATTGATATCAACATGTTCAATAAGAGCACCCCTATCAAGTAGTAATTGTACGAGCGCAGCTCCTCCTTGAAATGCTGCTAAATCTAATGGAGTTCGACCGGTTTTGTCTGTATGTGCAATACCTGCTCCACGATCTAATAAACATTGAGCAGCTTGTACACGTCCACGCACACACGCCCAACATAATGCAGTAAGTCCATCTCTATCTTGTCTGTCTATAGTAGCTCCCCGGTCCAGTAATAGTTCTATGATACCAACGTGGCCCTCAGATGCAGCTAATGATAATGCTGTTCGACCAGTACCATCACACTGTTCTAGAGGTGCTCGAGCTTGTAAAAGACGTTCTGCTACTGCCCAATGACCTTCACGAGATGCTACCAAAAGTGGAGGTACTTCTCGGCGATTCGGAACAGATGCGTCAGCTCCACGTCCAATCAATGCAGATATAACTGCTGTACAACCATTTGCTGCTGCTACCGTTAATGCTGTTTCACCTGAAAGGTGAAAATATAACGTAAATTGTAAGCAAAATAGTTTATAAATAAAATTATTTTTTTTCATTAGCTTAAACAACGTTATATAAAAATAAACTAACCTGTAAGTGAATCGGGAGTATCAGCGTTAACTTCGGCCATATCAAGTAAGTATTCCACAACTTCTGTATGACCATGTGCAGATGCTGCAACAAGAGCTTGTTGTGCAGCTTCTGCCAAAGATATTTCGGTACTTTCTCGTTCGGTTGTATTTACAGCGACCCAGTCACAAGCTAGTAAGTATCCAACTACGTTTAGTCTTCCATTTCTAGCTGCATGAACCAAAGGGCATCTTCCTCCCGTATCAACATGACCAGGATTTGCTCCAGCTGCGATCAGTTGTCGAACAACGTCGCAATGACCTTTTGCAGATGCTAAAGATAATGCAGTTGAACCTTGACTGTTGGTGAGTTCAACATCTACACCAAACTCAAGAAGAAGGGACACCATTGGAACAACGCCTTCATGAGCAAACATACAGAGTGCGGGAGCATCACCCAAAAAGTCTGTTGTAAAATCAGGAGATGCACCCGATAGAAGTAGTAATCTGGAAACCTTGACGTTTGGACTATATACGTTTCTTAATGAACATAGTGCTGATGAAGTACATGCAGAACTGGAAGCAATCCATGTTGCTTGAAGATCTCTAGATGATACACCTTGTACATTTCTATATACGTGTGCTTTCAAAATATGATGTCCTAATTCCAGAGTTTTATCTGCGTCTAATGGTGCTTGAACTCTCGATAATCGAAAAGCTATTGCAGCATGTCCTGCTCTTAAATCGCAAACAAACTTTGTACTTTCATTTTCATCTCGTCTAATTAACCATTCCCTGAATGAAGGATGAAAGAACATGTATGTGTTGTCTAAACGTTTAACGAGAAATCCTGATAACAACTTAAATCGCTGAAGAAATTCTTCCCAGGGTAAAAATGTATCTACTAATAATGAATTAACGGAATAATAGATTTCTAATAATGTTAGAGGATATAGAGCTGCTAAACAAACACTAAGAATATGGCATACTTTTTCAAATGATCTCACAGTTGGAAAACGAAGATTAAAATGTAATAAAAATATTTGCGCTAAAGATACTGGTAGAACTTTGTACCCTGATGATTTTGCAACTAAATGTCCTCGTTCTAATAGATCTAAAGTTAGTTTTGCAAAAAGGAATGATCCTTGACTTAATAATACAAGATGGTGAGCAAATCTATATTGCGAGTTTCCTTCTGGCTTTCCTGTAATTGTTGTATTAGCTTGAATACTTGGACTATTATTTACTCTAAAATTGATATAATCTAAAAGATCTTTATGTGAATTATCTCCAGATTTATCCAAAGAAATTCTTGAATAAGGCACTCGTTTCACAATTTCAAATAATTGTGTTCGGACTGTTGCGATTACTTTCAACCAAGACGGAAAAGCAGTAGCGTGTTTAGCCAGAAAAGATGCGATTGTATCTCCTGTATCTGGTCTATGATATTCTGCTTCACAAAGAGCATCGACTAAAATAATACAGTTTCTATTTTCTATTTTGCCAAGCCGACGTAGTCCAGCCAAAGGTTCCAAAATACCACGATTAAATGCTAAATCTGGATCGGCTATACATTCTCTTAATGATACAACTCCTTGTAAATGAGGTTCACTTAGAAGTTGCTCTCTATAAGCTACTAATTGTGGTGCTTGACACAATTGAGCAGCTAAGGAATGAACAAAGTCGGGAACTAAACAGGTCGAATTATTATCTGCCTGGCAAAAATGATACGCAACAACATTTGCGGCAAGTGGTTTCAATCGTTCTGGCGCAAGATTCGGCTGAAGATGAGGTTCTGGTGACGAACACAATTCAGATTGCGTATCTTTTCTACGGCCAAAACAGCTAAATTCTACTAGTTGTAAAATTAATGCTGTTTTTCCTGTTCCTGGATTACCAGATAATAAAATGCCTGAACTTGTTGTTTCCAAAATTTCTTCTATATCACGAGTTAACCAACCTCGACCAACAAATAATGGATCACGTTCTTGCAGAGGAACTTCGAAAAATAATGGTTTAAGTGTTAGTTGTGGCGATCGATATTGGGCAAATCGAATTTTTGGATCTACTGGTCCTTTCACTGTGCCTGTTCGAGCTGATCTTCGAACACAATTCTTACGAGCACGGAACATACCTAAATCTTCTACTTGGCCAGCTTGCGTTGCTGTAATTGTAAAAAGAAATAAAATATAAATAAATAATTATAAATAAATAATAGATGTATTTATTATAGAAATGATATTACGTACTTGTAACGGAATGTCTTCTACTAACAGGGCTGGAACTGCAGTTACTTTGACCAGACATACTCATAGACATTAACGAACCAACACTTTCCGAACTTGGATTATTTCGGTGAGGATCTTCGGAGCTGCCAGTTAATGTTGAAACTGGACTGGTATTCGTAGACATCATCGCTGTTGTGTCGTAACTAGCAAGTGAAGAGCATGATTCGTGTGCTCCCGCCGATACTCCAGGTACTCGATTTGTAACTGCTCCTCCAGATCTACTAGGTCTATTTCGTCTTGCTCCATCGCCCAATAGTAGGCCTAGTCGCATATAAAGATCATTTTGAGATGATTTTCTGCCACTATTTGCTGTAGGTTTCACTCCGCCTCCTTCGTCATCTGTAAACAAATAATCATATAAAAAAATCAATTATTCTTATTAATATATAATACGCTGTAATATAGCGAAAATTGTTTTCGATTAATTAATATGTGCTGAATCTAATAACCGAAACATTTATGTAGTTTAAAATTTTAATTTTGCATGGCAATACATAAATCGTCACATTACAGCAGAAATTATTGAAGTAATAGAATATCATGCAATTGCATAAAACAAGAATGTTTGCATGAAAATACGAAAAGCCATGCGAAAATGTGTAAATATTAAATTTTGGTTCCAAAAAATAATTTTATGTTTGCATACACTATTTTCATAAGCAATTAATCGAAAACATTGATGGGCAAATCATGCGAACATCACACAAAATCAGTGCAAAAAATAACAAAAAAAATAAAACAAAAAATTCTTCGTGCGAATTACATCACTAAACTATGTTGCACACAATAGCATATCAATCAAATATTTTAATTTAAAAAAATAATGGGCCGTGCCTGCTAACTGATTTAGGCCGGCCCTGGTTGATGTTCCAGACGCAGACCAGAGAGACCGAATCTTTCCTAATACGACACTGGGCCAACCTCTACTACCTCCATCCGCAGAAGTAGTCATTAAAATAGATGGCGGAGGAGATTTTATAATTTCTGTAGCACTTGCTGGAAATTAAATGTTTTTGCTACTAAACATTTACCTTTATATTATAAAGATAAAAACATGTAAATTGAAATTTTCTACATTTTTCATACAGTAAATACATGATTAATATATATTAAAAATTAACCTACCTGACATAGCTTGCTCATGAGGTCTGTGCTGCCTAGCATTGGCACGTTGTCCGAAAGGACTTCGTAGAGCTTTAGGACTTAAAAAGAATCTTCGGCGACCTGGGGGTGGTGTTGGAGTAGGACAACTTTGTGACATGGCATCTAGTTGAGACTGATAATGCTGATGGGGACCAGTTCCTGATCTAGAGCTGGAATTACTCGATGGTCGTGTTTTCGGAAGTCGTGTCGGCGATGGCCATTCATTGCCTGAGCTTGTCAGGTCTTGACGACTCTAAATCAATTAATACAATTATTTCACAATAACACGAATTATACATATAAATAAGAATAAATAAAAAAGTAAAATTAAATGTACATGCTTTTTCCTTAAAAAATAATTTACCAATTACTATTTGAAAATAATTTTTTTTTATATTATTATCAATTTTTAAATAGCTTCAACGGAAAAGAAAAAAATCAAGTTTAAATTTTTGTTATAAAATATATTTTTACAGTTTTTTTATTATTTTGCTCCTTTATTGTTCAAAGTTTATTCTTCCAAACAAACTGTAAAGAAATATGACTAGATCACAAAAATATTTTTAAATTATTGTTTCTATAAACTGCATTACCAAAATGCAAAAACATTGTCAATAAATTTTATGTCTTTCATTTTAATCAAATTTATTCAAATATTTTTCGCTCTAAATTCATATCAGAAAATTTCTATCGTCGGATTTTTTTTTACGATTTTTAATGTAGGTGTTTTACTGTTAATGATAATATTGTGTTAACGTGAAATGTAATAACACAAATCAATACATCAAAAAATTTCTAATATTTATAGCATGTTATTTGTTCAAAAAATAATATAATGTTATTTTATCGCCGTTCCCTATCAAGTTATATGAAACAGAATTGAGCTGTATTTAAACATTTGATTATAACTTTTTTACATATTACGCAAATAAAGCTTTAAGAAAATAATCTGTAAATCTACTAATAAAAAATATCAATAGATATTAAAAATCAGAAAAAAAAACAAAAATAATTGAATAATTTCCGAAAAATATTATCATCGGTGTTAATGTTAGAGATTTATGAAATACTTTTATAGAAAAATAGACTATTAGTGTCTTATGTGTTTATTCAAAGGTTTCCTTTTAATGTTTTTAAATTGGGATAGAATATTTCTAAGTTCTCCGATTCGTATTGAACAGAACAGAAAAAACTTAAACTTAAACATAAAAAAATAAATAAAAACTAACCTGCATGAATGTCGTAAAATGTCCATTCGTTTTGACTTTGGATCTAGTAGATGCTGAGGGACAACCTGAATCTCCATATAATGTAATTTCAGATCCACGCAATCCCGAACGACTCATTGGACTCATTGGAAGTAGTGTTGAATCTAAAAACAAATGAATTAAATTTTAAGTTAGTGACAAATTAATTTTTTGTTCCGTTTCGTAACTAATTTACTAACCTGCAGCTTGTTTTTGAATTTGTTGATCTTGCTCATGCCGAATATTGCACAATGGACATGATTCATTTGTAAACATACATGTGTAGCATCTTTCGTGACCACATGTATCAATCAAACGTCTCTTTTTACCCTTGTCGAAAGGCATTTCACAGCTTGGACAACATATACTAGTGCCAGTGCTTTCAGCATCTAATAAACGACGAATAGCTGCCAAATCTGTAAAAAGTAAAACAAAAAATGTTATTACTTTCTCACAATTAATTTCATTTATATTGTATATAAAGCGATTCAAATTTAGAATAGTACTTCATTGTTAAATAAATTTTAAAAAATTATTCGATAGTTTAGTAAGGACAGTTTTCTATTTTGACTACAGTGTTGGAATATCAAAGTAAAATTCGTAAATCAATATTATTTTTAACCCATTAAGTGCCATGGTCCCCAAAAAATTAAGTACAATTTCTTTTTATTATTTTTCCAAAAATTGTACTTATTGTAATGAAAACCATATAAAAAATTTAATATTTAATAGTTTAATATATTAGTTTATTCATTTAAAAAGAAAATCGATGTTTTTCTGATTATTTTATATGAAACATCATGATAATGTTTACTATATTCATATAATGTAATTAGATATTTTTTCTAGTTTGTCGTATATTTATTCTATTGATTTACCTAAAGTTTTCGATTATTCATTTAAATTTTATTTGAAATAACAATTTCCATTCGACTAATTTATGTAGATGAAATAACAAATGTTATTAGAAATATCGTCTAATGAAGTAATAAACAAATCATCTAAAATTTTGTAACTTAATTTTAATTAAATGAAATAGTTATTTTATTTTTCTGTTTAGTTAAACTTGTAAAAATACTGTTTAATTTATAACATTAAAATATATTTTGCTGTATTTATTTTTGAAGCTCTTATTTATTTTGCATATAATTTAACGTTTATTACTTTTAATCATATTTTCTAGGATGCAGTAGAGAAATTATAGTAAATATAGTTTTATTTTACATATTAGCGCAAATTTTGTATAATTTACTGTATAATTATTATCATTTTGAATAGAAATAAATATATTAGTAAATAAATAACTATCTATATCTATTCATACAATATTTTTAAATACTCATAATTACTATGAATTATGATAATTTTCGTTGCATAAAAATATTCTTTATATATGTATTTAATAAGTAATTTTAACGTAAACGTAAAAAATTTACAATTTCTCTAGACTTAATTATTCATATTGGTATGTTATTTTATCATTATTTTTATATTTAATTATAAAAGTAATATGTCGCTTTTGAAAATAAAATAATACTTAAAAATGGAGCAACCAGAAGTAACTAACATTTGATGATCATGTAGCGACGCATCAACTAACAAACTTTCATAATATAAATTTAACAAGGAACAGACAGAGAACAGAGAACACGATAAGATTAGAAGCTTGTAATGTCTGATGTCTAGTGCAAGCACGTTGTTGAAAATATATACGAGTTTTGCTTGATCTAACATTACACCTTAAAAACTATACCAAGTAACTCCTCTTACTTTAGATTACAATTTGTTTTAGTTTGCCTTTAATTTACGACTTACTAGAATAGGTACCTAAATACTTACACAATTATTTTTCTACATTTCTAAAAAGCAAAAAAACCTGGCCACATATTTAGTTGTCTAGTTAACTCATTGATTAAATTAACAATGTTTTGTGCAATATTTTTTATTAATTGTTTTAAATATCTTTCATTGTATATTGTTTGTTTTTGATAGATGCAAATTTGTGCGTACCGAAGTTTAATAAGCGAAAAAAAAAATTGTCTATAGTGATACGAAGAACTCCGACATAAAGTGTTAAAGCTGTAATATATAAACAAAATTTTTCCCATAAAGTTTTTTCTTTAGAATAAAATGTACTATATTTGCGATAAAATAAGTAATTTTTGATGATACGACATTTGTCAAATAGTATAAGTAATATATACTGAAAGAAATAAACAGTACCAATCCCATGAACAAAACGAAATAGATGAAAAGATAGAGTAAAAGGTTAAGTTTTCTTGTAAGAAAGGAATCTGTGGGGAATAGAGAAAAATATAGTACACGAACTAGACGGAGTTGAGGCGGTTGCTCACGCTTGACTAACTAGTGACGGGAAATGTAATAAAATTCGCTCACACCATCCAACATCGTGTGGGAATCGAACCACGAATTGATATCGACAACCAAACTAACTGAATCCAATGTGAGTCATTGGAAATATATTTCAAACATGGATTTTATAGGTGTTGACTTTATATCCGGAAATGCAATTCAACGTCAAGATGGCTAACATATCTACGCTGCCGTCAAACATTTTCTTTTTATCAAAGAGAGCTGATTTGGCTGCAGCCAGGGCCCCCTAGATTTTAATTTTACTAAACAAAATAATAGCTTATGAATTTATTAAAACTTCAATAGAAAAACAAGTAAACCAATTATTAATATTATTGTTATTTAAATTCTGGTGTGATCGTGACTTAAACTTTAAAACATTGGAATAAAAATAAGAAAGTGGCTATTTATACATACGGTATGTATACGCAATTGGCTATTTATACATACAGTATTTTTACGTAATTGGTTATTTAGGGTAGGTTAGGTTAGTAGGTTGGTTTAGGTATAATGTATAAATAGCCTCATCCTAAAAATAAAGTAAAAACAAAAATAAATTGTCTGTAGTATATACAACTATATAAAATTAAATGCATTATAAAAAGTATTGTTAATATTGGAAGTTGCCTAATTCATTTAAAAATTGATGACCAGAATATGATTCATTTTTATTAGTAAACAGAAATCATCTTGATGTAAGGGCTCCAAAGAAAATTCAAGTAGAGGCCCTATGAAAAGCTTAATCCGCTACTAGTTTTATGTGTCTAATATTCTATGAATTAATAGATTTAACCAGTAAAAAAAGTGTCTGTGGAAGTAAGAAAACACTGCTTTCCTGATATTTTACAGTAAAATGTGTTTTTTTATTATATTTCTTGAAACTGTTTTAAGTTTTATTGGATAAAGCATTTTAACTAATTTATTTATCAATAACTATTCTTGTAATTTCATTTTTATAATAATAAATATATAAAAAAAAATAAGTAGTGTTTTCTCTATTTTAAATATCACACTTTGCCACTGCACTAAATAAAAGTGTACCCTCAAATACTGGGCTTTGGAACAGTTCACATTTTTAACTGCTCTGCCCCTACCTTGCTTCGGTATTTATACAACTACTCCGGCTTCGCTCCGCGCTCCGATTTAAATTGTAAAAATCTTTAACACTTTTTTTGTGAAAAAAATTATGAAACTTATAAAATAATAAAAAATATAAAAAAAAAAACAATTTTTGCAATAACGAATGTTTCCAAAAACCAACATTTTCCGTCTAAGCTAAAAAAAATACATTAAAGTTATTTTTCAAAATTCTGTTTGTCTTATAAACAATATAAATTTGTATAGTTCCAATAGATCCGAATTTAGTTTAAGTAGCATAAATTCGATAAAAACGATTCCTAAGTTTCTTTTATAATCCTGATATCGAAAAATCATTATAAATAACAAAACTGATACTACATAGAAAGTAAAAAGTATTTCGATAGTGTTTCTTTTCGTGTTACTTGCATAAGTGAAATGACTTTTACTTACTAAAACTTTAATAACAAAGCGGAACGTAGCGTCTAAAATTTCGCGTATAGATTACCGTTCGAATGAAACCTGTATAGGAAAAAACTGTCGCCGTTGACACAGTTCGAGGGCCCCGGTGCGGTGTGCGTTGCAGTCGAAGAACAAGCATCGGCGACAACCGCCAGCCGGGTGCTGCAGCGCAACAACGCACCACGGTTACCCGAGACGGAGCAAAACGCGCGACGCGAGCCTGGTTCGAACGAGTGAACCTGTTACCTGCCAGGGGCATCGACCCGCCATTGTGCCGTGCTGCCTGAACGGGGTCACACACTTGCAAGATGGAAGGCAGGGTACGCACTTGCAAGTTCCCCAAGCACTTCTATGATTATGCGCCGTCTACTCAATTGCAGCATCGAGTGAGTGCACTTCGCACGAGAAGATCGTATTGCACCTGAATGCAATCTATGTGTTTGTGTGTGTGTGTATGGATTGTAATCACATTTGCGCAAATATCATCCGTTTGTTTAACACTGTTCATTCTATAAAGTTGTACGATCGCTACATTATATTTTCTAGATTTGATATACTAATGGTGAAATTCTGAACAGATCTGTAGCGATACATACTATTTTGTCTTTTTCTATTGAATGAAAAACTCCAATTGACTAGAAAAAGATAAAACAGTCTGTAATGTCACAAAAAAATAAAAATTAAAAATAAAAAATAAAAAAGATACTTCACATATTATTTATTTTACATATACAGAGTGGGCCACTGAAAACAGTAAACGCAAGTTTTGGCCGCTTAACATAATTTTTGCGAAAAGCGCTCGAAAACGTCAATTTTAGTATGGACATATCAAAATGGATTAGTACTATTTGCCTAACTTCAACCCTAAGATGAGGATAGATTGCACCCCAAAAATTTTAAATGAAAAGAGGTGTCAAACACGACACAGTTCTAAAGGCCTTCTAATTCGCTTTTTATCAGTCTTTTTATTTTTCAAATCCGATCATAAGTATAAGTCACAAATGTCAAATTGCCATATAACCAAAATTTCAAATCTCGACAGCAGAAAATTAAAGTTTATACTACTAATCTGTTACTCTAATTTACGATGCGATTTTGAACAAACCCTATATCGTTAAAAAGTGTTTTGTCGTTTTTTGTTACACAGGTTTTCTCATTCAATACCATATTTCAGAAAAATCGTATTTTGAGTTTATAAATTAACGAGATTTTTAACTATTTTCAATTGTAGCTATTCCACATTTTGTTTAGTCGGAATTTGGAATGAAACTAAGCAGTTATTATGTAAAAATCAAATGGCAATTTTTTGTAATATAAACGCATCAATATCAAACAACTTTTATTATGTCAGTACACACGATATTACAATCTGTGTCATTTTCAAATACTGACAACAAAATTAACATTATTACAACTGCCATATTTGATGAGTTCCTGTGTATACATACGTATATAAAACAGTATGTTTTCTACAACAGTATATGGACATCTTTTCAATGAAACTGATGTAACAAATGAGTGATGGGTTTGTTTTAATATTCAATACAGCCTGTTTGCCGAAACAAACAAAATGTAAATTTAAGTTCTTCAGTCCTATACATTGTCAAACTGTTTTATTTACGTAAATATATATGGAATTTTATTAACTTACTTAAATGTAAACATTAAAAAAAATGTGTTCTAAAGGCTGGAAAGTTTCTGAAATTAATCAGTAGTCATTTTCAAACACACTTTAGAAAAAATACAGTTTGTTACCGTGAATTTACATGTAATTTTACATAATTTTAGTTTTAAATTAAACATTACTTAATTTAATTATTGCATCTAATATTACTGATAAAATAAATGACAATTTAAAGGAAATTTAAAAAAAAAATAGCAAGTTTTAAAATCTAATAAAAATCGAAAACAACAATAAATTACATATTATATGTAATTTTACATTTTTCTAACAATGTAATTAAAAATTTAAAAATTTACAAATATTATTTTTGAAAAATTAGTAAGTAAAAATAATGGAGAGTTATCACAACCTACACATTATTCAACACCGTAACGTTAAGTGCACGTTTCCATAACAACCATTACTGTAAAGCCAATCAAATTACGCTATTTACCAATACGGTAAATTTCAATATGGTAAATAAATAACATTTAAGTTCTGTTATTAAAAATTATAATTAAAAATAATAACATAATTATATTACAGTCAAAATTTAATTTAAAAATTCAGAGATGTCGCTAAGCGTACTATAGCGCAACGATATATCAGCTAGGCATGAAATTAACATGTCTAGTTTGGAACGGAAAAATATTAAAAACAAGACGAATTCCGTTTTAGAATTTCGCCAAGTAAACACGTATTTTGTGTTGATCGGTTTTTCGTGATTTAACACGCGGTCAGTAGTTTTGGGGTGTGATATTCGAAGTTCATTGTGCTACCTTGTGGTGCATCGCTATTTTGCGGATTTATCGAACTGACGAATAAATATTGTAGTGGAGATTTTTGGTTTTATCATTTTGGGCCGTTTGTGCAACAAATTGGATTTTTGGTTTCTCCATCTACAAGTGCTGGTCTCAGGATTTGTCACACAGCAACCAACTCCAGCCGTGAGTTTAATCAACGTACCGACAACACAACAACAATTAAGATAAGTACTACATCTACTTATTTTGGCAGCATCTTTTGAGTATGCAGTGAGAAGTGATACTTTGCTTCTGAATTCATTGCGTTTTATTTTATTATACTTTTGGCTACGATTTACTTGTATATATTTATTGAGATATTGAAGTTCGGTACAAGTATTGTGCTTTGTGAATTTAGTGAGAACAAATTCAAATCGGTTCGTGTTAAACTCTATATAATCTACTGTTTGGACAAAATACGGCATAGCCTATTGTGGTTACATGAGATTTGTATAAATATGTTACTTGATAATACTTTAGTAGTAACTAAATTGTATTGCGTTTCTATACGATTGAAATTGTTGTTATTTTTAGAGAATTATATCATATAAAGTTCGCGATATTCGCTTTATTTTGTAATAAATTAATGTTGTTACTTGATTTAATTCGGATTGGCCAATTTCGATTCGTGTAAACAAAATACAGTGAATGACAACTTATGCAGCGCAAGTTACATTACTGATTTCTGTAAAATATATATTTATATTGTATCCAACGATTGTTGCGAAATATTTACAGATTGCATTATTGCTGTACGATAATTGTACGAGTATTTATCAAGGTTATTATATTATCTTGTTTTCACTGTTAGTGAAATATAATTGTGTGACTAAGGTTTTGTCAATCTTTGTGAAACACGCACCGAATTGTATTTTTCGTGTATCATATTGTCGAATTATAATTTGAATAATATTTGTTAAATTTATATTAAACTTAAATTTTTGTTTTTGTTTCAATTTATATCAAACCTAATTTTCAATGTCAATGTATATTAAACTTAATTTGTAATTTTAATGCATATCAATTTAATTGTGTTAAACCTTAAATTTAAATCAAATATAATAGTCGAACTTAGAATTTATATTGCGTTCCATGTACCTGAGTACTTACACTTAATTGTTATTAAATATTTTGAGTACAACTATAATTTGTAATTTTGTTTTTATTTAAATTGTAAGAATTTCATGATTTAAATTTTAATACAGCCTTGGTACTTGAACTACAAGAGTTATTTTGTTTTATTTATTAAAATAGTTATTGGGGCTAGTTTCCGTGTGACGACTTTTGAGAGACCAGCACTTTTCGAAGTTCGGTGTTAAAATAATAAACTTCGTGGCGCCCTTTTATGTTTTTCGTTTTGTGAATCGGAATTTCTTAGAGAACCGAATATTATCCTTACCCCGCCCGTCTTCACTGCAGTTAGTCGCGGTTTGGTCGGAAGTCGTTACAAATAATTTTTGTTATTTCGCTTTGAGCACGTAACAATTATTTTTGGCGCCCAACGTGGGGCCTGAGTTATTTTAGACCCCCTTCTTTTTTTTGAAAAAAAAAAAAAAATTTGGAAATTAATTTTTTTTATTTTTGATAAATTTTTTTTTTGGTGTTTTTTTGTTGTTTTTTTTTTTTTTGTTGCTTGTTGTTGGTTGCTTGATTTAGCAATTATGGCTCCGATTTTGAAATTATATGTAGATAGATTAGTTCAGGAGGAGTTAGTGTATGAACTTAAGGTCCGCGGTTTA
The DNA here is from genome assembly GCA_963966155.1 of Clivina fossor. Lineage (NCBI taxonomy): Eukaryota > Metazoa > Arthropoda > Insecta > Coleoptera > Carabidae > Clivina > Clivina fossor. Next base: position 15,457,576 of record OZ014560.1, read on the forward strand.
TATGATAAGAATAAAATAACGGTAATGGAAATGAGAAAAACTTTACGCAGCGCGCTAGCGTTAGAAAAAGATTCCACGTTAACTTGGCCTGCCAACCCGTTTAAGTTTGCGGACGATGCAGCAGCGGCTTTAGAGAAAATTACAGAAATTGTCTCGTTGATTGAATTATTTTCGGGTGGAAATAATTCAAATGACTATAAGAAGATTTTTACAAAAATAAGTCACGCGATAGGGCGATTAAGCAAGAGTAACGTAGAGTCAGATACTGAAAAAGGAGATCAATCCAAATTAATGGTATCATTATATAATTGTCTGTCAGACCTGAACCGTAAAGCAAAACACTTTGAACGCAAAACAGACACTAGTATTTTGGATTTAACTATGATTACGACTCCGACGGCCAATAGTACGGAATACGGAAGCGATGAGGGAAGTAGTTCCGACGAATCAGTTGTTACGCGGTCTTACAGGACTAAATGCGTACCAGTTGCCCAATGGAATTTGAAATTTTCTGGAGATAGATCGGATTTATCGGTTAATGCATTTCTTGAACAGGTAGACGATCTTATGAAACCTCGTGGTATGTCACGCGAGCAATTATTTGATTCGGCAATTGATTTATTCACTGGGAAAGCTCTTACTTGGTATCGCGCTGTTCGTAGATCTGTATCGGATTGGGATTCATTAGTAGTCGCGCTCAGGGAACAGTTTTTGCCGCCTAATTATAATGAGAAATTGTTCGAAGAAATAAAACGGAGAACGCAGGGTCAGGATGAATCTATTGGTATCTATGTGGCTGTAATGTCTAATATGTTTACTCGTCTTACATGTTCGGTACCTGAAACAACGAAGCTTCATATACTATTACGGAATATAGCACCGTTTTATCAGTCTCGGTTAGGGTTAGTCGAAATAAAATCTGTTCAACAATTGTTGCAAGTATGCCGAAAATTAGAAGCTCACAAGTTAACATTAGATAGTTACCATCCACCACCTCGAAGGCATGAGACCATCGAACCAGATTTGGCTTATGTAGGCATTGCTCGTGAAAGTAATATAAATGCTATTGCTAGCTCTTCTCATAGAAATACGATTCAAGAGAATAGTAATAGAAATAGGAAACCGGTTCAATGTTGGAATTGTAATGAATCGGGGCACATTGCAATTAATTGTTCACAACGTCGAAGCAAACATTGTTACAAATGCGGATATAAGAATGTAACAGTTCGAAATTGTCCACACTGCAACCATACTGGTTCGGGAAACGGCAGCGGGAGACAGTAAACGAACGGTTACTTGTCTCAAATTCTAATCAAACCGTTCGTTCAGATAAACTTGTAGCTATTTTAGATTTTGTACTAGCACATGCGGGAAGTGATGAAAGGCCATACTTAGAGATAAATATTTTGGAAAAACGGGTACTAGCATTACTAGACTCTGGAGCATCGCATACTGTCCTAGGCCTAAAAGGAAAGGAATTGGCTTTAATGTTGAATCTAGCTATATACCCTACATCATACGCAGAAATTTCGTTGGCTAATCGGAGCCCCTGCAAGGTAGAAGGTGTTGTAAGTCTTCCTGTAGAGTTGATGGGAAAGAATTGTGTGATAAATGCACTTGTGGTACCAGAGTTACCTCATGGAATAATTTTGGGTATAGATTTTTGGAAAATGATGGGTATAGTGCCCAACATGAGGGAAAATAGTTGGAAATTTGCAAGTAGTTCTGAGTCAGTAATGGAGATTTCGGAAGCTTTATGTGCTCGTAGTGTTTTGCCATCGGAACAAGAAAAGCTATTATCGGATTTTATAGGAAAAACATTTTCGGATTTAGAAGAGTCAAAATTGGGGTGTACTCATTTAGTTGAATTGGAGATAAAAACGAATGCGGAACCAATAAAGCAAAGATACTATCCTGTATCTCCGGTTCTTCAAAAACATATTGATCAGGAATTAGATGACATGTTGAGACAAGGGATTGTCGAACCATCGAGAAGTCCGTGGTCAAGCCCCATAGTTATGGTAAAGAAGAAGGACAACAGTTATCGATTTTGTGTGGATTACCGCAAGCTAAATCAGGTTATGATTAAGGATGCGTATCCTTTACCCTTCGTGTCAGATACGTTAGATAAACTACGGGATGCTCGGTTTCTTAGTAGTTTAGACATCAAATCAGCGTATTGGCAAGTTCCAGTGGCGAATGAGTCGCGGCCTCTAACCGCATTTACTGTTCCTCGACGCGGTTTGTTCCAATTTAAGAGGATGCCTTTTGGTTTGGCTACAGCACCAGCTGTCTGGCAACGACTAATAGACGTAGTATTAGGAGCCGATTTGAAACCACACGTTTTTGTCTATTTGGACGATGTAATTATTGTAACTCAAACATTTGAACAACACCTTAAAATTTTGGAGGAGGTCTTTAAAAGATTAAAAGAGGCGGGTCTTACTCTTAGCAAAGAGAAATGTCACTTTTGTAGGGACGAACTAAAGTATCTTGGCTATGTGATAAATCGTCACGGATTATTGGTTGACGCCGACAAGATTCGAGCAATTTTGGATATTCAAGTTCCTCGTAATGTCAGTGAAGTTCGAAGATTTTTAGGGATGGCGTCGTGGTATAGGCGCTTTATTCCGGATTTTTCAACTAAGGTAGCTCCATTGACATCGTTATTGAAAAAGAATAGAAAATTTTTGTGGACACCAGAATGTACGGACTCATTTTCTTTGATCAAAACTCGATTAGTATCAGCGCCTATATTGAGTTGTCCACACTTTGAGTTTCCTTTTTCAGTTCAGACGGATGCGTCAGATTTTGGATTAGGGGCTGTACTTAGTCAGTCAATTGAGGGTGAAGAAAAGGTCATTTGTTATTTAAGCCGTTCCTTAAGTAAATCCGAGAGAAAGTTTTCAACGACGGAAAAGGAATGTTTGGCGGTATTATGGGCAATTGAAAAACTTAGGCCGTACCTTGAAGGTTCACACTTTACTGTGGTAACCGACCATTCGTCACTTAGATGGCTGCATAATTTAAAGGATCCGACTGGAAGATTAGCCCGATGGTCGATACGGCTGCAACAGTATAACTTTGAAATTGTGCATCGAAGGGGAAAAGACCATAAAGTTCCGGATTGTCTATCTAGAGCCGTTCCAATTGTCGAGGCGATAGTTAAGGAAAATAATGTATCAATTCCAACGGATAAGTGGTACGAGAAGATGGTTAAAGCTGTATCTGATAATCCTCACAAATACCCCTTATGGAGAGTAGAACATTCTAAGTTATTTAAGCAAATAAAACGTCAATATCCGTCCCTAATTGGAGATGAAGAATCTTGGAAGCAGGTTTTATCGAAACCGGATAGGAAAAATATATTGGGTATGTGTCATGATGATCCTACTGCAGGACATCCGGGTATCCACAAAACATTGGATCGGGTGGCTAGGAAGTATTATTGGCCGAAAATGAAACAGGATGTTGTTTCTTATGTCCGACAATGTCAGATTTGTCAAAGAGTGAAACCAGAGCAGAGAGCTCAGGCGGGATTAATGGCTAGTCCTCGAAAGGTTACGAGGCCTTTTGAATTATTAAGCTGTGATTTGATGGGACCTTTGGCTATGACGACGCAAAGGAATAGGTTTATATTGGTTGTGGTAGACATCTTTAGTAAGTTTACATTAACTTTCCCGTTGCGGACAGCAACAGCTGAAGTTGTTTGTAAGATAATGGAGGAACAAGTATTTCTGGTATTTGGAGCTCCAAATAATATTATTTGTGATAATGGAGTACAATTTAGAAGTCGTCGATTTAAAAATTTAACCAAATCGTATAGCGTAAATATATTATTTACTGCTAATTACCACGCTCAGGCAAATCCAACAGAACGTGTAAATCGAGTTATAGGTACTATGCTTAGGTGTTATGCTTCAGATAATCACCGGACATGGGATCAAGTACTACCAAAAATTTCATGTGCTCTTCGTACTCAAGTACACGAAGTGACCAAACTTACTCCATATTTTGTAGTATTCGGAAGAGAGATGTCAGTAGTTGGAAGCACGTCAAAAACTGGGGATGAGTTTTATATTGAAGACGAGATTGACGCAGAAGAACGCCGAGGAGGATTTGAGCAAATTTATAAAGAAGTCAAGAACAGAATCGACAAGGCCGCAATAAAAAGTAAGCAGCATTATGATTTACGTCGAAGAGCGGTGGAATATTCACCACATCAATTAGTTTTGCGGAAGAATTATGTGCAGTCGGATATGGCAAAATACTATTCAAAAAAGCTGGCTCAGAAATATATTGGCCCCTTGGTTATCAAACAAAAGGTTTCGCCCTGGACATATGAACTGATGAATGAAAAAGGGCTAAGTAGGGGAGTTTGGCATAGTAAGGATTTGAAGCCTTATGTGCAAGCCATGGAAGAATAATTTTGGTTCTTATTTTTATAAGTTTTTTTTTTGTTCTTCTTATTATTTAAATTTTTTTTCTGTTTGTATCAAATAGAATTCAGAGAAAAATTTCAGGAAATTTTCCTTTAGTAAGGGGGGAGTTTATTACAGTCAAAATTTAATTTAAAAATTCAGAGATGTCGCTAAGCGTACTATAGCGCAACGATATATCAGCTAGGCATGAAATTAACATGTCTAGTTTGGAACGGAAAAATATTAAAAACAAGACGAATTCCGTTTTAGAATTTCGCCAAGTAAACACGTATTTTGTGTTGATCGGTTTTTCGTGATTTAACACGCGGTCAGTAGTTTTGGGGTGTGATATTCGAAGTTCATTGTGCTACCTTGTGGTGCATCGCTATTTTGCGGATTTATCGAACTGACGAATAAATATTGTAGTGGAGATTTTTGGTTTTATCATTTTGGGCCGTTTGTGCAACAAATTGGATTTTTGGTTTCTCCATCTACAAGTGCTGGTCTCAGGATTTGTCACACAGCAACCAACTCCAGCCGTGAGTTTAATCAACGTACCGACAACACAACAACAATTAAGATAAGTACTACATCTACTTATTTTGGCAGCATCTTTTGAGTATGCAGTGAGAAGTGATACTTTGCTTCTGAATTCATTGCGTTTTATTTTATTATACTTTTGGCTACGATTTACTTGTATATATTTATTGAGATATTGAAGTTCGGTACAAGTATTGTGCTTTGTGAATTTAGTGAGAACAAATTCAAATCGGTTCGTGTTAAACTCTATATAATCTACTGTTTGGACAAAATACGGCATAGCCTATTGTGGTTACATGAGATTTGTATAAATATGTTACTTGATAATACTTTAGTAGTAACTAAATTGTATTGCGTTTCTATACGATTGAAATTGTTGTTATTTTTAGAGAATTATATCATATAAAGTTCGCGATATTCGCTTTATTTTGTAATAAATTAATGTTGTTACTTGATTTAATTCGGATTGGCCAATTTCGATTCGTGTAAACAAAATACAGTGAATGACAACTTATGCAGCGCAAGTTACATTACTGATTTCTGTAAAATATATATTTATATTGTATCCAACGATTGTTGCGAAATATTTACAGATTGCATTATTGCTGTACGATAATTGTACGAGTATTTATCAAGGTTATTATATTATCTTGTTTTCACTGTTAGTGAAATATAATTGTGTGACTAAGGTTTTGTCAATCTTTGTGAAACACGCACCGAATTGTATTTTTCGTGTATCATATTGTCGAATTATAATTTGAATAATATTTGTTAAATTTATATTAAACTTAAATTTTTGTTTTTGTTTCAATTTATATCAAACCTAATTTTCAATGTCAATGTATATTAAACTTAATTTGTAATTTTAATGCATATCAATTTAATTGTGTTAAACCTTAAATTTAAATCAAATATAATAGTCGAACTTAGAATTTATATTGCGTTCCATGTACCTGAGTACTTACACTTAATTGTTATTAAATATTTTGAGTACAACTATAATTTGTAATTTTGTTTTTATTTAAATTGTAAGAATTTCATGATTTAAATTTTAATACAGCCTTGGTACTTGAACTACAAGAGTTATTTTGTTTTATTTATTAAAATAGTTATTGGGGCTAGTTTCCGTGTGACGACTTTTGAGAGACCAGCACTTTTCGAAGTTCGGTGTTAAAATAATAAACTTCGTGGCGCCCTTTTATGTTTTTCGTTTTGTGAATCGGAATTTCTTAGAGAACCGAATATTATCCTTACCCCGCCCGTCTTCACTGCAGTTAGTCGCGGTTTGGTCGGAAGTCGTTACAAATAATTTTTGTTATTTCGCTTTGAGCACGTAACAATTACTTATTATCAAATAAAAGTTCAGTCATTATCAAATTTTGTAACTTCTTCCACTGAAACCTTTTAATAATATGCTATATACAGTTTTATATTATGTCGCAACTATAGCAACAGGTAGCGAAATAAATAAATATGTAATAATAAAAAATGAATGTCTTAATATCGTACAATGAAACATCATTTGAAATATATTTTTTAAAAAAATACGTAACCTGTATCTAATCATTAAGAAAACCGTGGCATAAAGAATATACATATAAAAAAGTCAATTTAATATCAGCCATTAATTTCTATCTTTATTAGTTAAAGGTGATGTAATCTAAATTATGAACAGACATTAGTCAAGTTTATAATGAAATAACTGGTTAGATTAGACGGTTGAGAGTAGAACGTAAAAAGGTTGTACTACAAATCGGAGTTCCCGCGACTAGAAATCTAGTACAACTAAAAATCTACGTCATACCTTCGCCATACATATATGGCAGCCTTTCATTCACTGCAGCAATATGGAAATAATCAATATACATTGCCTTATTGTTAAATAGAAAAATAAAACAATATATTTGTACTTGCAGAAATATGTTTATAAAAATTGAGATGAATTCAATTTTAAAATAGTGATGCGGAGAGTTCGACAGTGCTCAATACTATGCCCAAATACTTTATAATATTTATATGAATAATTATTTATGATTACAGATATTTAAGCGAATGCATATTTCTGATTGAAGATGTTATTACACCAGCAATAATATTTTATTAAAATCTGGTGTGAAGGTAGCACACACCAGAAATCTTTGGAGTCTTAGTCCACTCGTACTCTGTCATTAGTCTATGATTGCCTATTTATTAGTTATATTTTTGCATGTTATTAAAGCATAACTTTGAACTGAACTATGATATTATATTAAGACAGATTCAAATTATATAATAAAGTTATTTAACTGTAAACTATAAATAAATATAATTTAGTTTTGAACTTTAACAAAAAAAAAAGTTTACTATCAATGTTGTGGGCGTCCAGCCCACTACTTAATAAAAGAATTGTAGTGGTTATCAATCTATTGTTATAAATTGAAAATATATAATTGAATATTTAATTTGTAGCCGTGGAAAATTCTTTAACATTTCTAAAATAGTTTGTAATTAAAATAATTTAGAATAACTGCATGTATATTATTCATTATCGTCTTAGAGTGACTACTTTTCATGTTTTCACTTGGAGTCTCCAGTTTTCAACTGATTGTCTTCAGTCTTCAGGTTTTGCTATAATTTCCCCAGATTATACTAATCAGTAAACGACATTCTATTATAGTATATATAATATAGTACAGATTCTAGCATTTTAACTTACGATATAGAATGTATTCGTTAAATTACTGGTTTTTAAAGTGTCATTTTATTTGCATTGTATTTTTTTACATTCAGTCTGTTAATGAAATATGAAATAGTTGTTAAGATTAAATTTTAAATTTCTATTTAGTAATCAATCTTTAGATTAAGTTAGGTTAGGTAATTTATCTCCAAATTTAACTCAAATAAAAGATGATTACCCTTACAGATTGTTAAAAAGGATTACAAACTTTATACATGAAAAATAAAGTCGAAAAGTATATAAATAAATTGTATACTCCAATCATGGAATAATCTAATAATGGTATGATTCTCCCTGAGATAGTAAGTCCAGAATTTTAACACATCTACTAGTGTTAGCTTGGTGGCAATATCCTCGTTGGAACAGAGGCGTACATATGTGGGCGCTTAGTACGCGCGGGCAAAAGAGGCAAGGCCGTACCGTGCCGTGTGAGGAGCCCCTAAAGCCCACCATCAACCAGAGTGCAAGCCCCGATCGAGTTCGGTCGGCGACTGAATGAATGCAACCGCCCACGGTTGAAGCAGCGCCAGCGCGAGCGCGGCAAGACAGAATCGGAACCGGGCGTGTGGGTAGACGAATGACCGGTTCGTCGCCTGCCTGCTGGTCCCCTACACCTTGTTGTGGCTACGCCACTGCTATGAATGAGATTTGCTTGTGTGGTTAGCTGCTGCTATACCCTGTATTATTTTAGATGAGACTTACGTCACAAACAAGACTGTATGAATCAAATCCAATTTTACGGGGGTAAATTACGCCCATCTTAGCTTAGCTTAGCTTAGCCATACCTCTCGCATTGTAAAATATTTAAGCGCAGAAAAATACAGCGACGGTACCTATATATTTTCATAAACATTTAAAATTATCTGTCGTGCTTGGCTTAAAAAAATATCACCCGTCATCGTAGAAAATAAAAGTAATAATAAAACAACTTAAAACTATATTATAAACACAAAGTCAACTTTACAAATATTAAAATAGCGTAACCGTATAGTAATCTATGTAAAATAGTAATGAAATATAAAATTTTTTGATGCGCTTATGTGTGACCTTGTAGGGGTTACTATATATGCCTCCCTCCCATATCATCCCCATCAATAGTGTCAGTCACTTAGGCGGAGCCAAAATTTTGTTGGATTATGTCACGACACTTTCAAATGAAATACAATATATGTTGAGCATGCCTATAACAGAGATAGCACATACAGCTATATGCGTATTCTATTTCTTACATTTTCTTTCCGTATTACAAGCAACAAGAAAAACATTATTGAGAATATCAATTAGTAGAACAGAAATAGATACATTGTCTGTTGTTATCTTTTTCCTACTTACTGAATGATAAAGGACAGAATTTTGCAGACATTACCTACAAAGCAATCGCTATAAGAGCAGCTGTAGGAAAGAAAGAGAACGTATTAAATAAGTTTGTGATTTCTCATACGATCGATTGTGACGTCAGTCTCATCTCCGAGCCTACAACGAATATGAAAAGATTTTGCAGATTAACGTATTGAGGGTTTGGAAGCTAGGATTTTATTACTCAATCGGCAAATCTCGTAAAAATACTAAATTATTAGTAAGTTGAATACGCATATACGTTGTATATTTAGCTCTGCAGGCTTGGAAGATCCATAGCGTCAAGTACTATTTTACTCAATTGATTTAGGATTTGCACTTTCCAATTTTTTAAAGTCTTTTGGTATTTGAGTTTCTCCACCTTCTCTTGGAACATTATTTTCCTTATAGTCTTACATCCTTCAAATAATATTTTCAGTATCCTATTCTGGGATAGTCGTACTATGTGGCACAACTACATAAAATGAGCCAATTAAATGTCATTTATTCTGAAATTGGAAATACTGGCCCTTAATAATATTTATTTAATACCAATTTTTCAAAACCATGCAAGACTGTTGGTGTGATATCAAGTTTATGTCAAAAAAATGTCTACATATCGTCAACTATAGTTGACGATATATATATCTAGTTTCTGATATATAGTTTCTGATATATATATCAGAAACTGTTCTTCAGTATGATACAATTTTCGTAGCCATTTAAAACTAAGTCACATTTTTTGGTTGTTAAATAATTATAAAACGTGTACTTACAACCTTGGAATAAAAGGGTTATTGCGCCAATAATGACTATAATTATATTCTCCTCTTAATTTTCCAGAGGTATTTATAAAGAAATTTAACGCTCTCTTACCTCTTATAATGACATTTAATATTCACTTGAATGTTGATATTGTTTAATTATGGTGAACGAAAATGTACAAAAATTTTAATTATAAAAAAAAATTTGTACAAAAATTGTAAATTATAGTTTAGTATTAGCAGTAGCATATAATATTATAATTTTTAATATATATATCAAACATATATTAAAAAAGTTGCCATTTTACATAAACATCTTAGTAAAAAAATTACATATTATTTCAGCAAAACGATAGTAGTTTACATAAATTTTCTGTAAAAATAATATAATTTTGTAATTTTAAGTAAAATAATGAATTTACCATATTATATATGTTTTTACCGAAAAAGTAAGTTAACTTACATAAAACATAAGTATTTTATATTTATATAATGAAAAAATTTTCCTGTGACGACAATGCAATGTATGAAAATACCAAAAGCAATTCTAAAAAAAAAAGAATTTAATAAAATTTATCTATAAAAATCTTTCTATTTAATTGATTATTGCATACGTTAGAAGATAAATTATGTATCATTTGCACTACATATTTTATTTATAAAAAAATATATATTATACGTACTAATAACCAGTTTCACAAAAACAAAATATAAAATTTTATTATAAATGATCACATATGGCATAGCTATTTAACAAAACATCAACAAAAGCTATATTCCAATGAATTGCAAAGCACATAAAATACAAATCCATTAATTTCAGTTATTCACATCTACAAATTAAAACTAGTAAATATGCCATTCTGCAAAGCGAAAGATCTTTCAAGTTTCTTGCAGATTTCTCGCTGTTTAAAAACCACGTATTCAATTAAGTATTTACATACATGTAGGAACAGTTATTCATTACAAATGCAGCTTTTGAATGAAGATGGTTCCGCAAATGGAAAAAAATGTTACTTCGTTTTGTTAGAATTCGCTGGCTAAACGATGTGTCACATGGATCATATGTCATTTATATATGTAGATATGTGACGACATAAGCATGTAAAACAACTGTAGAGGCGTTTCATTACTAAAGTTATACATATATCACCTACAGATGACGCCACACAGATAACCGAAACACACACATACCTTATATGGATCGGGTTTTTTCTTTCTTTCTACCGAACACGTTACAAAAGTGAATTTGTTTATTATTTGTCGCTGTATTTGGTATACGTAAACGAAAAGTTAATCGTATATTTTTAGATTTTATTTCAGTCTAATTTGTTAAAAATGATTTTTTTATGTAAATTTTTGAATATACCATATGAAACTTATGTTTAATTCATTTTTCAGTTTTATTTATAACTCTCTTACTAAATATTTTCGTTAAGATTATTAATTTTTAGTTAAAAACTCTTGTGTAGAATTTAAAAAAAACTTGTATGTAGATATTTGTTAGATATTAATTAATTGCCCTAGGTTTTCATGTAAAATTACTTAATTTTTTTCACAGTATACTTACTAACTTATGAAAAAACAACGCAAATGTACGATTTTAGTTTTATCAGGTGTTGTTGGTTTTATTGCAACAAAAAATCGAGATTATTAAAGTCTTTTCACAAATTTTTATTGTGTTTTTACAAACTAGTAGATTGTACAGTTTAGAACCATTAGCATTACTACTAAAATATATAATGCAACAAAAGTGTTTCTTGTCGTAATATGAACTACTTTTGAAAAAAACTGTAAGAAATATTGCTGCTCAATTCTTATAGTCCATGCTAATTTCGAGATAAGTAGGAGAGTATGAATGTTAAAAGTAAAAATTGATAAAAGTATATTTATTTTAATTTTTAATTTGAAAACAATTAATCATAAAAAAGTTACGTGCTGAAAAGATCACTTTTCATTAAATAACAATAACTCATCAAAATTTATTTCTCTAGAATTTATATATCTGTTAATGTCAACAATATATCACCGTAAAGTATATTTCGAAATCTTGTGGAATAGGTGAATATTATTGCTATTTCTAAATTTCGAAGTCGTAAAATTGGGTCATAAAGTTATATATATTTTTTTGTTTATTATTTTATATATATAATCATAATTAATTTAAAATGTCACGTATATTTTACTATAGTATAAAAAGCAGCGCTGTATTGTCCCGCTACAATAACCTTACCGCAATTTAAAACAAAAGTAAATTCGTTTATATAATACGAAACACATTTTATTTTTATTTCAAGTTTGCGTCACAAAGAAAATTAATGTTATTGTTATAACATTGACTACAAGTTTATTTTTAAACGATGTTAGAGGTATATAGGTTTAAAATTAAAAATCTTCTCAGGTATATTATATTTAGTTAGAATAAAATAACAAAGATTCTTTGAAGAATGTAATAAACATCGGAAAAGTGTCAAATTTGTAATAACTAATAAATAAGAAAATCATGACACTTAAATTATAATAATTGTAGAAATATTAAAGCAAATAACGTCTTAAATTTTGTGTCACATATTTTAATAAACTTATCTTGAATAAGTGTTAGTTTATTACTTATTGTTCTGCAGTATAATTATATATTAAGTTCAGAGATTACTATTTTAAGGCGAGTTATTATTCATATAAGTCAATTTATAACATTTCAATTACTTTATATTGTTAACAGAAATTTTATTTCGATTTTGTGTTATGCTATATAATAAATATATTATTTAATATGCAGAAAAAAATTAATTAAATTTTTCTAATGTTTCAGTTGTTATAAAAAATAACTTTTCAACTAAGTTGGAAATATCTAAAATTTAATTCTAATTCAAATTAAATTTTAAGAAATATCTGTGTAATAAAAAAAAAAATTAAAATAAAAAAACTTTAGAATTTAGTTCTGTATTAATTTAATTAAAAATCGACATTTCGACTTATCATATGTATAGCATGTCAAAACGTTGATTTTTAATTAAATTAATACAGAACTAAATCCTTTTAATAAAATGAGTTCTGAAAGATTTTTTACTAAAAAAAAATATGCAACTTTCAAAGAGTCTATATACTGTTTTACGATATTTTATTGTAATATTTTTCTCTAAGTTTAATTTATTAACATCAAAATCCAGCTATATCAGAAATAGTTGAAATGTTTCTCCTGCTGATAATTAATAAGTACTCGGATACAAAAAGTAAATCCATTCATATTCAAAAACAAAACGACAGCTGAACATAAATTAAAAACGCATATTTCAAATACTAAACACGACAGATAATTTGTACGTCTCAAATGTTTCGGCGGTTAAACTGTAATGTCTTCAATCGAAGCGAAAGACGAACAAGCGCCCCGTATTTAAAACACGAAAACACGTGCGCAATCTACGGAATGGGCAGCAGTGAAATGTGAAATGTTTCGGCTATGAAATGTGATTGTTCCATCGTGACACTTGGCGTAAACGTGCGCGTCCCGCGCGATCGTTTTATAAAATCGATGATGCCCGGAGATCCATAGCACACACCTTGACGGGAAGAGAAGATAACCGCCGCGCCGCACGGCCCCGAACAACCGAACAACGACAGATAATCCTCGATGTTGTCGTGACAGACTGACAACTCCTTTGTACGGTTTCGGGACCGCCGACTGATACAGCCGATTTGTTTCCGAAGCACGTATCACTTTAGCCAGAGCGCGTATTTGTAAACATTTATAGGAAGATCTGTCAAAAATTTTACGCTAATGCTGGTATTCTGTATCATTCTAGAAACTCTATAGCACTATAAAATCTTTTCTCTTTTTCTAATGACATGTTGAAAAAGGACAAAAGATTCTATAGCTTATACTCATAGATTTATGTCACTATTCTGGTCATTAAATTTAGCTTAAATCTTCAAATTTAAAGAACTTTAAGTAAATTTCAATTCTAATCACTAGTTAAATACTTTAAATGTAAAACTTTACTTAAATTCTTTTAAATTTTATCATCGGAGATGCTTTCACTGCTAATTTTGAGGTTAGACTCGTTAACAGAATTAGTGTGAAAAATATTTGCATGAATATGAATAATAGAGAAATGTTTGCAGTTTTTATATTTAAATGTTTTTTAAAAGGTAAGAAATTAAATATATACATTGCTAATATAGAAATAAAATCCTTTAAATTGTTACCCCCTAAAGATAAATCTTCAGAATTGTTTTATCTAAATTTCCTTAAATTAAAGTCTCATTTTAAATGTGATGGCATTCAAGTAACAGTTTATGTAGGAAGTGAAACTTACGTAACTCAAATACAAGTAGATAAAATAATGAATTACAGGCTGCCGAAATTGAATACTGAATAATTATTTTAAAAAAAATCAAATATAAAAACGATACAATAAGAATAATAAGTCAAATAAAGCAATCACTAAGTAAACTGGAAGAAAAATAAATGCAGTAAGACGTACACATCAGGTTTGTCAACAAGAGTCCCTGATTAGAAGCATTCGCAGTTTGATTCTAGCGTGTGATTTTGAGCCTTTGTAAACATTTAAATCCAAATTTCGCATGCTTCTTACAGTTTCTTGCTATCAAAATTTTTTGTTTGAACAAACCTATCATTAGAATTACATACAAGATATATAAAAATTTATGAAATATGGTTAAAAATAAAAGGCAAGGGTATTACAGAAATATAAGCGAAAAAGTAAACACTCGATGAAAAAAATGGCGAAAATTTATAATAAAACAGTAGTACAACAAAGAAACGTTAAGACATATGAAGAACTCAGTGAAAGAGTAACAAATACGTCACCTTTCATTAGTAGAAAGGTTTTCCAATCATATACATATATTTGTCAAATATTATATAGCTCTATTTTCATTTGAAAACATTGAATTATTTCTAAACATTATTTTCTCGAAACTCATAATGTGGCGTATTCATTACTATTTCATTAAAGTCCTCATATTATTCATATAACTATAATAATGCAAATCTCCATGACTGGACAAATGAAATAACAGAAGACATTTTTCATAAGTCAAGTCTAGACAAAGAGAAACAATCTTTGAATTTAAACCCTTATTAATCTTTCACTGCCGATAATTTTTGTTAAACACGTCTTTTAAAATTTATAGAATCTCTTAAATTTAGAACTAAAGATTAACAAGAAATAATAGAAAAAGTAAAATTTTAATTTTCAGCTTCAGTGATCTACGAATTTTCTTGAAACAATAAAAAACTTTTTTCTAATCAAAGACGCATCTCTTACATTTTTAATTTCTTTGTAAAGTTTAAAATAAAACATCCGGTGTAAACTAAACATAGTTTTTTGTGTAATTTTAATACAAATGTAGAAAAAAAAATCTATTTTCTATAATTCTGAACACAAATATGCGACATTTATTTTGAAAGAGCAAATAATTTATTAACGTTTCTATATAATTATTATTAATTCAGAATTCTTAGTATTTCATTGTTGTAAGCAATAAATCTTTGTACAATTAAAAATTAAAATATCATTGGTTCTACAGCAATGTAAAGTTTATTTATACGCAACAGAATTGGCTAATGGATTTCCATCAGTTTCTTTTTCGAACGTGTTCCCTTAATCGTTTTTCAATCGCAACGTAGATATAATACGCCAAAAGTACATATCATAACAGTTCAAATTCAATTTGAAACATTTCTTCAAACGTACGATTACCTTTACAGTTATACAATTAAAACTATGTACAATTTACGAATGGATATTTCGCATCCTTATGATATGACACGATCAAATATATCAAGTCAGACATTCAACTTTTTATCGCGCGTGTTTTGTCTTCAAAAGCATCATGATTTAATATTTGCAATTGTATATCCGTGTAGCTCCTAGCTATATAATGTGTGTGTGTGTGTGTGTGTGTGTGCGTGTGTAATTTCATTCCATACATTTCGCATATTAGTTGAGCTTCTAAGAGTCTGTCATATTTGATGATATTTACTTTTTAATGACATACAAACTCAGTTATACACATGTATGTATGTGAATTCAAATTAGATAAGGAATTTGATTAATTTTCTGTTGCTGTTTGAAAATGCCTTGTGAAATTTTTTGATTACCAGAATCTAATTACATGGCATTTCGAAAAATATTCTATCAATTTTGCTTCATACAAATATGTTAAGCCAACAGAAAATTCATATATGTACACAGGAACTTTTTTATTTAGTTAGTTTAAATAGTTTTATCTATAGTTTTAGCATTCTAAACATATTAAATTAAACAACTATTGCAAGAACAAACATTTATATTTGCTGTATTGATCTAATGCAAATTACATAGATATCTATTCTAGTTTGTTATAGATATTTAATTTCAACCAGAGTTGGGCTGATTTCAATCATTTGATTTAACTAATTGTTTAATTAAAATATTTAGATACCTATATCAAGCACAAAATAAATATTAAAACAAAAGTTTTTATACATACAAATGAACGTTTCTAGAAGTGTTTTTACGTGTGTGTGGTTCTGCTTTGTTTTTTCGCTAATTTTAATGATAAAAGTAATTGCAGTTTTATTGCAATTATATATATATATATATATATATATTTAAGGTATATAATATTGTAAAATTTGTATATGTTACGTCTAATTACATATTAGTATTCGAATTCTGAAAAATAATTTAATTTACAATCAATACCTATATTAATTATTGAAAATTATAAATAAGAAATTAAAAAAAGTAAATAAACTATTTTTGGGCAGATTCGTAGCCAGTAGCTCTAAAACTGTATAATGAAATATAAACTCGTATGTTCTAAATTATAACTAACCTTAATTGAAATAAATTTACATTTCCATGTACCATTAATTTTTTTAAATTACCAGAATTTAACAATACTTACATTCATACATAATCCAATATTTATTTACAACTGTGATAACAAAATTTAAATATTTTTTTGCTATTAGATTTTATGATAACCTAAATTTCTTATCATAGATTTCCGAGTTTCAACGCATAGTTTTTTTTTTGCTCATACTGATAAGAAATTGAACAATGTTTATTTATAAACTTCGCAGAAATAATAACATACATTTTCAAATATTTCTTTTATCAATAATTGAAATTTTTGCCTGCTTACACAAAAATCTAATAAGAATATTTTGAATTTCTAATAAATAAACTAATAAAGTTGTTTATTCATTGAAAATAAATTGCTAAGTGAATATAATATATAAATAAAAACATTTAATGTTTCATTTTTATAATTTATTAATATTAAAGATAAAAACTGCAATTTCAGCACTTATCTAATAAATTCACTTTATATAAATTTTATATCAAAGGTCATATATTATTATTGACTTTATTAATAACATTAGTAGTCGTAGTATAGCCGTAGTATACAATAATAAATAAGTATAATAACAAAAATATTAAATTTTTTTTATATATGACATTTATTAATATCTTTTATATCACATCTCATAAAATTATTTCATACTCTATTTAGATTTAGACATTATAAAATAATAGGTCATATGTAGTCATACATTGCTCTAACAATAAGTTACATGTTTTAAGTCTATTTTAGATAGTTATAATGCGTTCTTATAACTATACGTTGTTATGTAAAAAATCTGCTATGCCCACCACAGAACCGACCGTCATCATATTAAATAAATTTACGGAAAAGAAAAATTTGCAAAACAACAACTAGTGTAGTCATGGTAATTAAAAACAAAACTATCTTGATATAAATATGCCACCTATTTACAGAATTATATATATTATAAAAATAAAAAAAAATTTAAAAAAGTATTTAGCCGTATCGAAAATTGTTGTTAGAAGTTGTTTAGCAATATTTGTTAAAATGTTTTTTTTTTTTTTTCGAAATATATCTCTGTTGCGAAATACATAAAAGTGATATCAGCAAATTACTACTCCCGGCTGAAAGATCTTTACCAAAAGTTGATCAAATTGAGATATTCATCTCCGAAGCTTAAATATGAAATTTTATAACAATCCGTTCAACTAAATTTGCTCTACACGTGTCCACAGACAGATCGATAGACGGACATCATGCTAAAAACAGTGGATTCGTGTTATTATAATTTGTGCTTATCTGTAAAAATCTCGATATGTCAAATTTGGTATGATTACAATACCTTTCTTATTATATGTGATATGATGGACGGAAAAAATGTGAGTGTAACAGAGATAGATACTATTTTTCATATATAACGATGTATAATGAACGTTAATTAATATTTATTCGTAAATTATAATCGATAACTTTAAGTTATCTCTAAAACAATGTAAAGTATAGTAAAAAATCTTTCAGGACTCGTTAAATAAAATAAACAACAAACAACCTAAAGCTTTTTTATTTTAAAGTATTTAAAATTATTGCAGTATAAATTTTCGACAAACTGCTGTATAAAATAATTTCTCCCCGGGATAAAATTCGATTATTTGCAGATGTAAAAACACCCCATTGGTGGCGCTACTGGCAGGCCCGTATAACGACCGGATACACTCACGTAATTACATATATTAACTCGTTCCGATGTGCGACATATAAGGACACCACAACGTATTACCTCAAACGATACAAACGCAAGACGGGTTTGGACTCCATCACCATCAGTTATTAAACCGCACGCATGCACACACAACCAGACTCCATACTCGCCTCGATATCATCATGATTGCGTTCTAGCTTTCTGTATCATATATGTGTTTTGTTATATAAACTTAAATGAATGTGTGCTGTTAAGCTAGGCCCCGTCATATCACCACCTGACCCGATCGTGTTCATTGACGAAGCCAAATCTAATCAAGCCGTATAACTGCATTATTATTCAGTTACTTGCTCCGCAAATACTGTTTGTGTAACGTGCATTCTGTGTAAGCTGACACGATTTAGATTATGGTTGGTTTTAAAGAGGTTTCTTTCTGGAAAAAAATCTGTAACAAGTAGATTTATGCATTTCTATATAAATTGATTACGTAAACAACGAAAACCAATTACTGATTATTCGCATAGTTTTTAATTAAAATATGGTAACTGCTTCGGAAAATCAACTTCAATAAACTGATTCAAACTGAAACTCTTTTTTAACTTTTGTCTGTTCAATGATAAATAACTATTAATAAATTGAAATATATATATATATATATATATATATATATATATATATATATATATATATATAAAAGCACAGTTTTTTGCAACATTTTGTGTGTACAATTTATTTGAGCTATTGCCCAATTATGAATAAAATAAATCTCCAATCCCTCCTCCCTGCTATATAGAGATAATGTTTGCACGTTACGCGTTATTTTTACCACGGAATTTAAATTACCCACAAGGCGACGAAATTGCCCAATTTGAGAATCACGGACCTACACGGTTCCAGTTTTGTACAATATTTTCATTTTTTTTGAGAGGAAACCAACTGGTGTAATCTGGTGTAAAAAATTAATTAAAATCCCTTAAAACCTTAGTAAAATTATTGAAAATCATGTAAAATCTCTACAATCTAAGAAATTTTGTATAAAATCCGTAAAATCAATAAAAAAATCTCATTAAAATCTCAATAATTACACTTAAAATTTGTACAATCTGCTGTACAAAATTTGAAGAAGTGGTTTCCCCCTCTCGATTAGAATCTAACGATCTGAGTATAAGATGAATGAAGATTTGCTGTTAGATTTATATTTTTACTAATCTTGTTTTTGATTTTATTCTTTATACTTCACTTTACATAAACATAATAACGTTTTATAAATTTTTATAAATTTATTTAAGAATTATCGATTTCATTGTTATAGATCAGAACAAATTAAACTGAAAAACAGAAAAACAAATATGGAAACGTTACATCTTCTGTCTTTATTCAGTTTTCATAAAAGCATGGTTTTTTTCATCTACACCAAACATTTTGTGCGCAGTGTCTGGAACTGTGCACATAAAATGTTATGAAAAACTAAACGTCTAGACCCGGTTTTATATTGAATTTATTGTCTTATATATCAGCTTCTCTATGTTTTGGATATTCTGTAGCTTTCATTAGAAGTAACTACAATAATTGTTTCATATACATTATAATTATTATAAAAAATCTAGTGTGTATAAAGTTATTACTTTTGAAATGTTTAGTTATTAATAATAAATCAAGAGAAGATGACCATGATCGTGACAAGAATAAGAAATGTTACTTTTTTAAACCCTTCACACTATTATCCTTTCCTTTACCATGCTTTTTGTTCGGTTACTTATGAAAAATTTATAGTTTATGGTAATCATCGGTTTACATTTTCTTAATGCAACTTTAATGGACGTAATATTTAAAGGGTTGAGACTGCATAAAGTCGGCCATCTTTAATACCCTAAATTATGATTAAGGCACGCTCATGTATCTAGCCAGATAGGTATTTATTTTCCAAATAACTCTGTATGATATTCAAGTGCTCCTACGCGTTTAACTCTAAATAAACCTGTTTACATGAGCAACGATTCTTGATCGCTCAGAGAATCTAGTTACATTACAATTTTTGTTTTATTTATTATGTATAAAACTCTATTTACAAGATCGTATTTTTCTTTTATTATACTGTCGTGATCAGACAAGATTTTAATTCATGTACAATTAGAAAAAATATGTGTTTACATAAATTTACAGCCAATATTTAGTTGAGCGGTTGTATATATATTTAATAGTTACCCAATTAGAACTATCTAAAATTTGTGGAACAAAATATACAAATCAATCATTTTTACGGTTACAAAAATAGCAATTAGTTTATGCCAATAAAAAAAAATACACAATAAAAATTATGCATAAATAATTTGTTTAATTTAAAACCAAGGCCATGATATTGCATTCAGAAAATACTTATTTTTTCTTGCAATTTTATCAACTTCAAATACCTTGAAATGAAATACAGTTCTAATCTTGCTACTATAGTCATCCACAACCTTTATTTATATCTAATAAATGGAATTACATATTAATAATATTTTCATAAATTAATTCTACCAGTTAATAACTGTATACTTTTAAACATTTATATTATTGATAAAGTATACTAAAATATTAAAATAAAAAATAATTGTTACTTTCATGTACTACATGAGTAATACAAACATGTTTATAATAATTACACTAAATAACAATTCTAAATTGTATATATAGAATATTCAAGGCTAGTATGCCGTGGTCGATCTATCCTCATCGTAAATGTTTCGTCATACATCACGTCATACATTGGAGATTGAATAGAATATTCTATAAATTCAATGGATACCGGTCGTGAAAGCCTGAAGATTACTCTAACAATTCTAAATTTTTAACTTTTCTTCAAAATATTATATGTGCTCTACATTTTTATGTAAAGTACATAGCTTCATATGCAACTAATCGCATAATTTATTATAAAGACATTTATATTATCAATTAATTATAAAAAAAAAATATTTTATAAATGATTATTAATAAAATTATAAAATTCTCTGACGCGGAAGTAATTTAATATTTCCAAAATTGATTTTTAAAATATACTTAGATATTTAAAAACAATATATTCTCATTAAAATGCATAAGAAATCAAACGACATTTATAATATAATACACTAATTTAAATATTAAGAGATAATAAAGAATTATAAATTAAGAAAATATGTTCTTAAATATAAACTCTGATAATAATAAATATTTTTTTATATTCTAATAAGTTATTCTAGGAATAACCTATTCTATTAACATTAATAGATTAATTTAACCTGAATTAATTCTAGTTAGTAGTTAACCTCTTTTTATCATTACAAGCAAAAATGTTTTTTTTTACAGCATCTTAATTTGTCTTACAATTAATTTATTTCATTATAGTTTAAATTTTATTATGAAGAAGACTTTTTACATTTTGTTATTTTCGTTAGCCCCACATATCAAAATATAAGAACAATCATTTTTATTTTTAAATTATAATAAAGACAGATTTGATTTCTAATGTAAATAAATAATAATGAACTTTTACAGAACTAAAAAAAAAAATAGTGTAATTTTAAGATAAAATAAAAGACAATATAAATATTAATAATCAGGATCTGAATACGTAAAGTTAATATTGAATTTAAAAAAAAAACAAAAGAATTTACTATTTTAATTAGTACAGAATTTACATTTCGACCGAGAGAGAAATTAATTAAAATCTTTTAAAATCATGGTAAAATCAATTAAAGATTCGCTTAAAATCATGTAAAATTCCTACAATTTTAGAAATTTCGAACAAAATCGAAAAATCACTACAATCCCACAATCATACTTAAAATTTGTGCAGTCTGGTGTACAAAATTTGCGGAAATTAATTCCCCTCGTTTTCAATCAATCTGTGGTCATTATCAGCTGGAAACTAACTGAGTTTGTTTCGTCGTTAGAAAGAATCTTTTGTTTTTCCTTAAATACAATATAAAAATGAAACTCAAGAATTTTAAAAATAAACTTGTAAGAAAGTTTAATTTAAGAGCAGATACGATAATAATGAAGAATCACATGAGAATAATGAACAAAAAAACCGAGAAGAATCAGTATAATAATCTTCAACATGGAACGTACATGAACATTGAAGTAATGGGAGAAAGCTCCATTCGATCATCGATAAGTACATTTACTACAATAATAGGATGAAATGTATCTCACACAGGAAACGTGAACATACCTTTCTATTTTAACACCTACACCTCGGTCTAAATGATTCAGATAATATACAATTCCGTGCATATATATTCGAAAGAATAAACAGAAAAATTCTAAAAACAGTCACGCCAATCATTATGTAAATTATGCTGATTCAAATTCCCAGCAAAATTAGTAATATGCCGGTTGGTTTAATTAAACACAGGTATGGTGAAAAAAAAACGCAGTCGTTTCCATTGCTGACCTTCTAACAAATGAAGAAATTAACTAAACAGCTTGAAAATACACGATAAATTGAGAAATGTATGATGGGTTTTCATGTTGGAAAAGATCATATTTCTATTACTTCATTATCATTTTATATGCTTGATATAACAGACAGATGATGTTATTATACTAAAATATCAACAGTTTTTAAGTGTACGATCTGCTATCTTCTTTCAACTGAATTGATTAAATCTTCTCACTTTGATCAAATTGTTAAACGTTCACAACAAGATTGAGGAACAATGTATGCATACTAAATTTATTATTTAGCATTCACAACGAATAATAATTTTTTATTACACAGAAAAACATGATATAGTTATTTTATTTAATTCGAATTAAATGACTAAATTTTAGATAATTTAACATAGTAAAAAATCTTAAGAACACATTTTATTAAAATAAAAAGACATTAGTATTTAGTTCTGTATTAATTTAATTAAAAAAATCGACGTTTCAACGTACTCTACATACATTATGATCAGGAAAAATGATACAAATAATATATACAATAAATAAACAGTACATAGAAACACATTACTAGGTAACAATATAAGTAACTAAATTATAAAATTTTATATCAGTGCCTTTACACTGATTGATGTTATCTTTTTCTTTATAAATTTCTATTACTTCTCTTCTCAATCTAAATTTATAAAGAAAAAGATAACATCAATCAGTGTGTAGGTAATGCTTTAAATAAAATTTATCTCTCTTTAATTAAAAATTTATCAATTTTATAATCTAGTTACTTATTTTGTTATTTGGTAACTTGTCTCTATGTTCTGTTTATATATGTCATTTGTACCATTTTTTCTGATGGTGTTGTACGTACAGTACGTCAAAACGTCGAGTTTTATTTAAATTAATACAGAACTAAATCCTAAAGTTATTTTATTTTAGATAATTTGTTTATTTAATTTGATGATAATATTAGTTATTTCATCTACATACAAATTAGTTGAAATAAAATTGTTATTTCAAATAATGTTTAGATAAATTATTTAAAACTTTGGATAAATCAACGAAGAAGAATAGATAAATATATGACAAACTAAAAATAATAATAAAAATTAAAAGACATTACACCAAATGTAATTATCTATTCTTAAATTTGATGTTTCATCTAATATGATTAGAAAGCTGATAATTACGCAAAAATATAATTTTAAATCAGTGTTATAGCTTGTTAAAATACCTATTTAATAACGTAAGCATACTAGCAATAAAAACGTATCGGGTTTGTATTTCTTATAAACAGATATATTACGTATTACTGTTAATAAATTCGATGCAGTTTTTTTTTTGCTATTTAACCTCAGATATTATAACATGAGATAATAGAAATGGCCTTTAATATTAATGCTGAACAAAACGAACATCAATTATTAACAGAAAACGTATTTAAATAACATAATCACCATTCAGTCTAATCACAAATGATAAAAAAATAATAGCACAAAAATTAAAATAATTACACATTTTCCTAATTAAAATAACAAATAAGTCCTCGAATCCATTAGCTTACATAATTAAACGTATTTATTAATAACTATGCATACAACAATCTTAAACTGTCATTGACAGTTACCCGACTAGTAAAAGTACCAAATCAAACAACACATTTAGTTGTTAATGGATATTCTACTTTGCATTCTAAAGATTAAAAGCATTTAAAATTAATGAAATCTGTAAAAATTTCCCCAATTAACAATGAGATTCTAAATACTTCTAAAGCGTTCTAGAATTTTTTGATAGAAAAACTAACACTATAGATCTGTTCAGAATTTCAGCATTAATCTTTCTCTATTAATATCTTTTCCCAACTAGCATTATCATTATAAACACATTTCGTTCTCATGCAGATAAAACAAATATATAATAAAAGTGGGTCAATCTAAAACTATTAGTTTAATTAGAAAAAAGGTGATATATATATATATATATATATATATATATATATATATATATATATATATATATATATATTCAATCAATTCAACACTTAACAGAGATGTTAAAACACGCAGCTGCAAATAATGAATATTAAAAGTTTAAAGATGAACGATTAAACGTTTTTTTCAATCGGTTTGATAGTCACATAACCCTACTTCCCGCCTTATCATTATGGTAATGACATTTATATGAACCATTCCGATCACAATTCAAGGCTTTGGTGATGCAAAAATATTTGCCACTGAACTTAATTATATTCTTCCAATCGACTAGCGTAATTAAAGTCTACTAACAAAAGGAATCTAATGAATTTTAATAACCAATACGGCAATATAAGATATTATTATTCTGCTATTCTTGTTCACTTATCTCCTTTTTCTATCAATTTACCACGGCAGTGTACGGCTTCAACCAAACAATGAAGCTATTTACTACAAGACATATTTTCTTAACCACTAATGTTTTCTCATCATTCTATCTTGGTTTAATACAATTACGGATCCATAAGTAATCTCTCACTTACATGTAAAAGATGTATGGAGAATATACAAGAAATGTATTTTGTGGTAAAAGCATGAATGGTAATAGAAATCTTCAAATGACGGTGCATTACGAATTTGTTTGAACAGAATCAGGAAATGTGTGTACACTGAGAAAAACCATAATCGTTTCACAGAAACGCAAAGAATACTGTTCTGTAATTTTCATTTTTATCATTCGTAAATCTACATTTTTATAAGCTGTTGTCTTTTTTATTATTTGAGATTTTTTTGAAGCTCTTTGTAATTTTTCTATACTTTAAAAGTTGCTAGAAATATATTCAAGTTATTCATGATTGTTAATTTTTATTATTTACAAATTTTAAAAAAAATTGTGTAACTGAAGACGGTTCTGATATTATAAATTTCAAAGTGGTTGTGATTGCTAGATTATACACAGTAACGGATTTACGCATAAGATAAGTGAACTAAAGCCCATAGAATGACAAATACATTTCAACTAAATTATAATTTGACTTGTAGAATTCCATAAATATGATTTTGCACAATATTATTATATTAATACCAATATTAACAATATATTAGTGGCGGTAAAATCATAAATCTAGCCTTGGTTATATCATCAAAGAAAAATCAACCATCTCTTATTTTGGAACAATTTGTACAAATCGATTTTGATTTTACAGATTTTATACAAAATTTATAAGATTGTAGAGATTTTACTCGAGATATTACGTGATTTTTTAAAAATATTTTTAATTAATTTTACCATGATTTTAAAAGATTTTACTAAGATTTTAAGGGATTTTAATTAATTTGAACACCAGATTGTACAAGTGGTTTCCCCCTCGTTTTGTACAAACAATTTACAATCACACTATACAGATACTATGGATATGATTAAAAAAAAAATTATTGTTTAATTATTATGTATAAGAAAAATACAAAACAAATAATATTCTTTAGAAAATCATTTATTATACACTAAGCAATTTGAATTTTCAATTATATAAATATTTTGATAGCATATTTAGCATAAAAAGCATAGATAATTCTGTGACACATATGACAAATGCATTTAATTTTTAATATTTGTGAACCGTAATAAAATTTGAAGTAATCAAATTATCATTTACATACAAACTTTTTTCTAAAAATGATAAAAAACCAACATGTTTATACATAAAATTAAATAAAATTACTTATGTAAATATATGTATATTTTTTGTTTTGTTTAGATGTCTTCACATTTAAATAAATTAATAGAAAAAGTGTTTTTTAATATTTTTATAATTTACATTTCAAACAGGATAAATTTTTGTTAGTTTAACATTTTATTATTTACTTAATCAAATATATATAAAAAAGTTGACTTTTTTTTATTGCTGTGCTAGTATTTTTATCGCTGACATGTACTAATATAAAAAAATTGTTTGTCTTTGAAATAGAAATATTATGAAAAGCATGTCTTTCTTGGAGAAAAAATATTTCGTAATATTGCAAAAAATTATAATGTTATTAAAATATTTATTGTCCAAAGTAGTTTGATAATAATTCGTGAAAAAGAAAAATATAAATACGCCATTCTTTTTCTTTTTGTAATATAAAACATTTTTAATGATTATGGTACATAAAACTGGTTCATTAAAAATCGTGCTAAATGGCCGCAAGTATATGTATGACTCATACGTTTCTTTGTTTTTTTTTTTTAATTCATTCTCCCCGAGAATAAACTAAAAATCATTGTCGAAAGACCTTCAAACTCGTAAAAACGCAGACTAAACTAAACCAAAGAACAAATAAAACGAATCGAAATTCCATCATACCTAAGACGCTGAGACTGAGACCGCTACCCCTTTTCTGAGCATGGTTGCTTTGAGCGTCCTGTATAAAAGGCATTTTTTTTCGCCCCAAGGTTCAGAATCCGTTCAGTGTAACAGGTGCTTTAGACAGGGCGGGAACACACTAATTTCACGTTCACAATAACGCTGTTCACGTTCAACCAACAAACACAATTAGCACGCATCGCTTGTTCAATAGCCACTCGTGTTTAAATTGATGATGACAACCGGGACGACCGATATTTCTGTCGATGATGCTGGAATTGTCGTCAAGCACTTGTTCCGAGCATAACTAAACACATCGCCGTTTGTATAATCCATCAATAACACGGTTAAATTTCATGTTTATGTTTCCACATACACACACACTGATTGTTGATTGAATTCGAGCAACACATCAATTTTTGATTAGTTCTCCGTTCCCGTTTTGTCAAACCGAATGGAATTATATGCACTGACAGTTTGATTGAATTAAAGTTGGTTTTTGTTCGAGGCACCACTTGTGTCAATTTGAAAATTGGATAGCACGCACACGTATTGTGGTTGTTGTTTGTGTGTGACCTGAGACACGGTTGCTTTCAAACTGACACTGGCACGGCACGGCATGAGACTTTGGAGTGAGTTTGAGTTTGAGTGGAGTTGGTGCTCCGTCCGAGTCTGGTCGCGGCGCGTTCAGCTGTATCGCCGCTCGCCGGCCCCGGCCACTCAAGTCGGTGTTTCAATTCATAGAGATTGAGATAGAGAGTTCGGCCATTACCACTTTCACATATTATGTTTACAAACTTATTAATGGATCTTTCGGAAAAAATCAAGCAGTAGTGAAATAAATAGGCTTCATATTCAAGTTCTGTATAATTTTAATTAAAATTCGATATTAAACGTATATCATTATCAAGAAAAAATATACATAGAAACAAGTTACTACGTTACTTATTAATTAAAGAAACCAAATTTATTTAAATCAGTGTTTTCACCTAAATAATGAGTTCTGAAAGATTTTTTTTACTATGTTAAAAGAGTAGTGATTACTTTAATTATATTGACCTATTCTTAAATTTCATGGTAAAACTTTTATTTACAACATTCATATTATTATTTTATTGACAAAATATTTTTAAAAAAATTCTAAAACTTAATTAATACTCCTATATAATAAACAAAACATTATTTTCTAAAAATATTTTTGAAGTTCGTCAAAAACTTATAGAGACTTACGAGTAGTAAAATTTAAAACGATTTGAGAATATAGGCTCACAAGACGATATTTTTCTCTATATTTAATAATATAGTTTTTCAAACAAAAATTCATATATAATAAATATTTCAATCAACTTTTCTGTATTTATCTATACATGTAAATATGTATGTATAAGTATGTTTGTCCGGTTTTGAAATGCAAGTTGATAGTGAGTTATAAAGCTAAAATTTAGCACAAAGTTGTGTAAAACTACCCCAATGATAGAAAATTTTAAAAATGGAGATAAGTTTTTGTGAATTTGACATCCACTATTTTAATGCAAGTTTCATTAATAGTTGAGGATAGTTATTATTATAAACAGCTTTAATTGTTTTACTAATATAGGTACCTTTTTCTCTCATAAAATCTGGTAATATTTCTAGTATTCTACGTATTGATTAACTATTCAAATAAAGCTTCTGCATTCAAAAATTAAGAATTGCTGTTCATTCATATAACTAGAATGCAGCTGGCCCAAAAAAAGTTAGCTTAGTGTAGTGAAGTTTGTATTTGAAATCTCAGCATAAGTTAGATAATATACGCAAACTCCATATTTTCAATCTCTATAATCTGAACTAAACAACTACAGCGAGGCGAGGAGCTATTGCCGTTACGGCAAGACGGCCCACGTGAACTACGAAGCTCCTTGCACATTCACTCGCACCGGACTTCCCATGAACTTCAATTCCCGCTGGTTTCATCTTACCCACTATACACCGACATATATATCTGCCTTCTTCACGGACTTGTCATTTTCTTACGCACATTTTTAATGACTCTATATCGCAGCTGACATTTCGATGAAATCAAATGCAACACAGAACAAGATGAGATGCATAAATTATAAAAAAAACTTGTAACTGATTCTGCTTCGCTTACTTGGTTTGTTTTTATTTGATTTTTCTTTTTTTAAACGCCAACGTCCCACTCTGTATGCGACTACAGTTCATTCACAACTTTGTAATATACAAATTCGTATACTGAACTTTCAAAACGAAAACTCACTAACGGATATTACGTATGGTATGAAGTAGGGTAAAAATGTAATTCAAATTAGAAACACCCCCACATTAGAACATCTGTTACTATAGAAACAGGTTACAATAAACACAAAATGATTATATCTTAATATCATTATAATAATTTAATAATTACATAATTACTTGGTCTAATCATAACTGATACCTATAATTATTTAATCCATATTTTATTGTACAAAACAAAATTATTATAACAATATTTTAGAACTTTTATTTGTAGATTTTTCGGAAAACATTTTTCGATTTAAATTATCAGGTGCTATTGTAATAGTACATGTCATTACATGCCAGGAAAATGAAACAAGAAATCCCGAGGCGAGGCGAATACATTTTTCTAAATTTATTAAATTTTTTAATTATACAGTGTGTTGACTTGGACCGTCGTACATAGGGATTTAACATGTAAAACCAGACATGTGCGATTTCCTGCTTCCCAAATTATTTTACAAAAAAAAACCTTATGATAAATGTTTTAGGGCATACTTTTCTGCATGTAAATCAATTACTAAAATTTTTTTTTGAACTTTTCTAACGTCAAGAATTAGGTCTAAAGTTGTTAAGAAATTGACTGGAAAATGGCAGTAGCCGTGAAATTAAAACAAAAAATCAAACAAATGCTAATGCACGGCCGACTAATGCCATTTTCAGTCAATTTATTGACAACTTTAGTGCTAATTCCTGACGTTGGGATGGTTCCAAAAAAAATTTTGTTGATTGATTTACATGTAAAAAAGTGTTTCCTAAAACATTTATCCCAAAGTTTTTCTTGTAAAATAATTTGGGAAGCAGGAAATCGCACATGTCTGATTTTACATGCTAAATCCCTATGTACGACGGTTCAAGTCAACACACGGTATATATTAGTTCACTGCGATTAAGTGGAAATTCAAATATTTGTTAAAAGATATTTTATGCATGAAATGAAATACAGTTTTTTTTTAATAATCCTGGAAATAAAATATTTATATAATTATATTTCTATGTATAGTAATATGTATTTATATGCTACATGTTTATCAAAAGTGTCTATTTTGATCAACGTATTGAATGACCAAATAAAATTAAATTTGAAAATAACTCTGGAGCGATAAGCGGCTTCGAAATGTCTTTTTCAATAGATTGTTAAACAGTATAGTGATAAAAGTGACGCCAGTCAAAGCTATAAGCATTTGTATGTACACAGTCTCTATAATTTTGATGACAGCCGCGAATAAATTTGTTATCACTGGCGAGGAAATGTGTTATCAGTCAATCGGCGCCAGTGATACGCGTCTGTCAAAGGTCGGGCATTTTTGCATCTCGTATTTTATAAACATACACTTGTTTTATTAATATTTATGTTATTATAAGCATGTATGTATTCCATGTTTAGCATATGTTTCGTGCATCAACACCAAAACAATAAATAATATATTCTTTTCTATTCATTTCCGATTGGAATAATAGCTCTTGATTTATACAATATATATCTTGTTATACACTACGATTGATATAACTGAAAAATATTTTGTATTATTAATTTTACAGTTATTTTAAATGTTTGTCAATATTTTAATAAAATAAAAATTAATCAATTAATCAATTAAATTTATAATTTATACTTTAATATATAGAATGGTACATAATTTACACAGTAAAAAATTTAGATATTATATTAATATCATGAAGTGTTAAAATATATTTTTAACATAATTTAATTTAACATGTTAATATATTGAACAATGTTATATTTTGTTAAATTAACAAAATTTAGGAAGTGGGCCTCCAGCAACACTAAAGTTTGTTAAAATTGTGTTAATTTAACACAATTATTTTTTAAGTAGATGGAAAAAGTTTGTGCCACTCTCTTATGCTGTCGTAATTATGTATAAATAGAAATAATAATATAATAAAAAATAAATCTAATAATTTAATTATGCTAATGCAATATTCATATTTTAAAAATTAATATAAAATATATTTACACTTTCAATAACATAAATCAAAAAATATATTTACAACATAATGTAAATTTATGCCGTCAAAATTTGTAACGTGCTAAGCTAACAATATTATCAGCGATTAGGTTTGTATTCCATAATATTTAACTTATGCTACACAGGTAAAAGTAGCACCCTAGAATTCTAATCTATTCGTTCAGGTAAAGAACTAATAGCCGGGGACCTTTTTGTAAAGGTATGCCAACCTAAATCACAGACTAAATTCTCTAGACTAGACCATTGACCAGAGAAAAAATGTTCTCATCACAACCCACATGTTTGAAAGCTAACTATCTGGGAACAAAATCTTCAAATACTAAATATATAAAAAAATTTATTTTTTTTGTTTTTTTTTTAAATATTACAAGTGCAATTTTATTATTTAAAAATTTTTAATTTAATTTCTTTGTTACAAATATAAGAGAAATAATGTTGATTGTTTAAATGGTAATAATTTATAAGCAAAAATTTATTAATACTATGTTCTCTATGCGTTTGTAATTGTACAAAACGATACATAGTGAACATTATTAAAAAGATTTGTTTATAAATTATGACCGTCTGAAACAGGGTTATTACATTTTTTTAAAACAAACGTTTTCTATAAGACGTAAATTTTGAACTATATCATAATAAACCTATATCAATTAAATAGATATATTGCAATGGTACTATCACTTGAAGATTATAATTAATAATGAAAAAAAAATCAAATATATAAACTAATTTGATATATGTAGTGAAGTATCAGTTATATGTACGCATTTCAGGTTTAGCCTTTAGAAATAGGCTAATGTGCTTATCTGTCAAGTAGAATTACAATCATCTGCCAATAGATTTACTGCACAGTTATACATAAAACAATAATTACTACGCAAACAAGATTCACGTTTTATTATTAACAATAAACCATTCGGAATTGATTAATTTCAATACTGTTGTTTTGTGCACTTGTCGCTAAATTATTTTATTTTCCATTAGTAGAA
This sequence comes from Clivina fossor, assembly GCA_963966155.1. NCBI lineage: Eukaryota > Metazoa > Arthropoda > Insecta > Coleoptera > Carabidae > Clivina > Clivina fossor. The sequence goes on from OZ014560.1 coordinate 15,489,876, forward strand.
TGTCAGCAAGTTACTAGTAAATAAAACATAAATATAAAATTATTGTAAAGGTTAATTTTATTGTAATAGATATGAAAGAAAAATACAATAGTAAAGGCAAAATACATTGGGCTCTAGGCTCTAGAGCCTAATATTTTAAAATTTTAGAATAAATTTATTCTCGAAATAGTTTAAAATTTATATATATTTAGCCAATTATATGTGATTTTTTTACTTATCTTAAAAATAAATAAAAATTAGAAATTTTGGCTATAATAGAAGTATTTGTCAGAAATTGAATATATGACTTTTCTACAATGCGAGACACTGCATTTATTATATTTTTAAACCAGTTTCTCTGCGTTGAGAATAATTTTACTAGATTCGAGGTTTTTATTTTTAACTCAACTTTTTTCATCTGTAAAACTGTAAACTTATGTTTTTCGAATGAAAATTAAAATTTTAACAGAAAAAAATAAATAAATAAAATAGTCTCGCCACCGATAAAAATTCTCTCCAGAATACTTTGAATTTATTTATTACGAGTACTCGTATTAACTAACCAACTTCGAAAAACGTTTGTTCACAAAATCTTAATTTCTCATATTAAATGTTTATTGCATTTTGATTTACATATATATATGTAATAATAATAATGCTTGACGTCAATCGATTCTAATAACACCAAATTTTATCTCAAAATAATATAAAAATTATAGTTTAGAAAATACTAAATATGCCATTAAGATTAAATAATAATAATCAAATAGAAAATTTCAAGTTTAATAAAACGGAATGATATAATGCTAAAGTTATTTAGTTTAAATATTATCTTAATTGTAACATAAGTAAATGTAATCCAATTTTGATCAAGATAAACTATATATGAAAATAAAAATATTGCTACGATTATAGACTGTTACAAAACGCTAAAATTAAAAACACATATATTTGTTTTTATAACTTTAGAAAGTACTATAAAATTTTTGAAATTTACAATACAAAAGTTACTGTTTCCATTAGTATAATTTATAATGCAAGGAATATAGAATTTGTTAATTTGCTTATTATAAATAAATGCAATTACATGTAAAAACTTAACTGTAAATTTGGACAAAAAAGTATAATAATAAGTTTAACGATCAAAATTTATAGAAAATTAAAAAAAAATTAGTGTTTTATTTTAATTTAATTTTCTGTTTCTTTCAATTTCTGTCAAATAATATAGTCATTATATATGCGTTTTTCTAAACGTAATTCATTACTCATGCCGGTGAGTTTAATTTATTACTTAACACCTCTTGACAAATTAAAAGTTTGTGATAGCAATTTAACACAAAATTTTATTTAAATTGTTATTGATATCAGATTGAAACTACAATTACAACTGTAGTTGTAGAAAAAGTATAGTATTCTTCTTGCATGTAATGATTATTACTCATGGTGATGAAATTTACAGCACAAACCACAAACAATTTTGCAAAAAAGTACTTTCAGAAAAATAAAATACATATCAACATTGATTATCAAGCTTTATAATAAATCAAATAATCAAAAATAATGTTCGTGTTTAAAAGTTTATGGAAATATATCTATATAATTATAACGTGAGAAGATAATATACTTCTTTTCTATATAAAAATAATAAAGCATTCAATTTTGACAGGTGAGAGTAATAATGGAAATGTCAAAATATATTTTCGTATCAGCGAATATCTTGCTTCTAGCAGCAGGTATCGCAAGAGAAATGTTACATTGCTAATTTTCGAATGCATAGATCATTTATCAACAAATAGAGAAAGAAATAAACGTACTACTTTAATCTTGAAATGATGATTGTTTGATTGTTCTCAACACCAATATAATATTAAGAAAAAAATATATACTGTTGTTTTAAAAACATTCTAAAATAATAGTTTTTTTGTTTTGTTTTATTTGGAACATCCTAAATTACTTGTTCATTTCAAGTGTTATTTAAAGAGATAGAATAAAATAAATTGTATATTAACTGGGTTTATTTGTTTTATACAGTAAATGTTCATTCAGATTACGCTTTAACACAAAATTAGTATTTTGTTTTAGCGCAAAGCTAATGATTACTACTACAAGTATTAAAATTGGTTTTAACTAATACCGTAGATTTTATTCAATATTTTCTTCTATATTTTACATTAACAGTACACATCTTGCAGATATAATTTATTAATATAAAACAATTTTGTTAATATATTGTGTTAACAAAAAATTGGATGTGGCTATTTATACATACGGTATGTATACGCAATTGGCTATTTATACATACTAAAAAAAAAACCTAAACCTAAACTAACTAACCTAACCTATCCTAAATAGCCAATTGCGTAAAAATACTGTATGTATAAATAGCCAATTGCGTATACATACCGTATGTATAAATAGCCACTTTCCAAAAAATTACCTTAATCTGACAAAATAACTATAAAATCTTGTAGTTTTAAATCCTTCTAAAATTACCAAAAATTTCAAACAAGTCCAAACATGCTATTACCAGATTCTAATCTAACCGTCCCAAGGTGGCAAGTTATGAGATCACCCGACGATTACCCTAAACTTCTCGGAGGACCTAAAATTTGTAGTAAAACTGTAATGAAATATGGTTCACTAGTTATGCGGCAGTATTTCAAACAGCAAAGTATATAGAAAAAAAAAAGAAGCTTTAAGTTACAAATATATACAAAGAGATCGGTTTTCTTTTTTTTTTGCAATGATTGCTTTTCGGAAGAGGTCAATTATTCCTAGAAAACATCAGTATATGTGTAAGCCGCATTTGTTAAACCATTGACCGCTTCAGTACGACAAGTAGTAACAAGTTATTTGGATTAGCAGACGATCTCTGGAGAGATCTTACGTTAGTTAAGATGTTAGAAACTCTATGACTAATTTGTGACACTTTTTTTTTCAAAGATAACGTCATATTTTTGTGTGATAAATAATTGTCTGTGACTTTTTTTTTATTGATGATGTAATAACTGGATTTATAATAAAGAGTTTATATAAAGTCTTATTCTCTATTATATTATCTAACATTTATGCTGCTATTCTGGTGATCACATTAAAATTTAAATAAATTTAGCTTGGCGATTTGAATAAATGTTACTAGAGCAATTCTGAACATAAATTTCATTTAAATTTAAAGAAATTTAAGTTAAAGATTTCACACTTAAAAGTAGTGGCCAGAATTGAAATTTTGAATTGGTGGTTGTAAACCAAAATTTTTCAGTTTGTGCAGTAGTTGTTTTTATTGCAGCTAAAACTGAGATTATGAATGTTTTTAACAAATTTTTATTGTGTTTTTACAAGCTAGTTTACAAACAATATTATTACGACTAAAACACAAAATATAATTTCGAGATAATTAAGGAAATGTGAATGACTTTTATCTATACGGGTATAATTAATAATATTAAGAAATAAAAATATTAAATCAGTAAAAATTGTATGTGCAATATGCGCATATTATAAACAAAAAATTATTATTAAAACAATTTTTGAAATAAAATATTGTTCAAATAAATATATTAATAATAAATTTTATAAAATAATTTACGATAGTTATAAAATTAATTCGGAATTTATATTACCTTCATTTTTTATTCATATTCATATTTTATTACGATATAAATTATTTTTTAAATAAATGAATACAGTAATAAATACATTTAAAAGAATTTATAATCCATGTCACATTTAATAAAAATAAAATTGAAAATAAAATAAATGTACATACTAAAAATTAAAAAAAAAAAAGAATGCTTAATAATGCTTAATAATACATGCGGCTTGTACTGTAAATTTTATTCTCATAAGTAATAACTCTCATTACATGCGAGTGGAATACTATACTTTTTCTATGACTATAGCATAGAAAATTACATTTTTTCAAATATTTCAAAATAATTATAATATGGCAATTGAATTAGAATATGAGAGATGTCATAAATATGGATAAAGCTAGAGTAGCTTGTCTAGATAGGAATGTTTGGAGAAAATAAATTTAGAGAGAGTGGAAAGAATTTATGTTACATACTTTTGGGTACATGGCGTGATTATGTATGTATGTTATCTCTTAAAAACTGCTAATATATTTACAAATCTTCAATAAGGCATGTTTGGCGACAGTTTGACATATAATTCCCGCACATATATCCCACGCACGTACACATTCGAATTTGTTTCGTTACGACGGTTACGACAAGTAATGTAACGTAGAAACACGGCGTCATCGTCATCGTGAACGGACGAGTAGAGAGGCCATGCGTACCCAATTTCGATTCATTCATGCAACGCCAAGCGAGCCGGGTCGCGGGTCGGGTCGGTAAATCGCCCACTCAACACACACACGCACACATTTTAACTATAACATATATGTGAGTCTGCAACTATTTATGCATGTATATACAGGTATAGGTACAGTGGGCTCAAATAGTTTACAAACTAAGATAATGTTTCTACCAACTGCCGACGTCTCTTTCTTAAATAATTTTTTACTAAAATGAAAAAGCTTTAGGATTAAGTTCTGTATATATGGTACTTTATTTAAATATCGATGTTTCAATATACTCTACTTATATTTTTTTCTGATGTTGATATACGTAGAGTATATCAAAACGTGGATTTTTAAATAAAATACATACAGAACTTAATCCGGAAGCTTTTTTGTTTTATTTGAATGAATTCTGAAAGATTTTTTACTATCTAATTTCCAGAGGTAAAAGTTTTCCAATCCACTGTACACTTTTCTTGATAATGATACATGTTTTAGAATTGATATTTGGATAATTAACACTAAAATTCATCAGAAATTTCTTAAGAAACATGTTGGCTGGTACCACAAGTTTGGTTTTTGAGGTGTTTTAATTCATTTGTGTTTTAATTTAGTTTGTATATTAGTTAAAACCGATTTTAAAACTAAGCTTGTGGTACCAGTATTTCTGTTTTTCATTTTTTGTTGATAGACTGATATTACGAATAAATAACTAGAAAATCAAAAATCTTTGAAAACAAATGCCATTTGGTTTAATTAGCATTTTTCACATTTGATTGAATGTGGATAAAACAAAGTGACTTTCCTAGATATGATAGGATAACTCATTTCGGCATAGTGGAAAGAGTTTGTGCCATATTGGGTACAAAATTTTAGAAAAAGTTTGAGATATTTGAGAAAAAGATTATAACTATAAAATTTCAAATAAATTCTGCAATTATACTAATATACATTTGCACAAACTAAGTCCAAATTAATATTTTTTATTTATTTTCTACGATAAAAACATAAATTGTATCAAAACTTCTTCGAGTCGAAATACTTGAAATTAAAAAGTTTTATACTGTTTTTAATTAGATATATACCTATTTAATTAAAATGAAACAAGACTTTATTATAAGTTATCCTTGGTTCATCGTAATATCAAAATAATTAACTTTATTTAGAAAACTTACTTTTCTGTTTTTGTGTTACGTTTTTAATTCTAAATCAAACTACATACAAGCTTATGAACTCTAGTTGGTTGTTAAATTTTATTACAGCTAATTGTAAGTTTGAGATTATCAATCTTTTTTAACAAATCTTTATTGTGATATTAAAGAAAAGAGGAAATTAACTGGAAAATCGAATCTGTGCTGGAAAGAAAAATATTTTGGAATAGTTAAAAACAAAAAACTGAAAAAGTTAAGTCACGGTACAGACTGTAGAACCATTAATCCTTATAAATTATCACGTACTTTGGTTTTCCTGTATTGTTCTCTAAATACTGTAACACTATAAAATCTTTTATCTCTTTTTGGTTAAATATAAAAGTAAGACAAAAGTCTATATAGCGTTACAGCGTTTGTAGAACAATACACTACGATTAAATGTAACATTAAAAATAAGGAAAGAAAATAAATGTTTTCAGTGAAACTTTATACATTACAATTGTAGAATAATCCTGTAAGAAAAATTCCTAGTATGTACTTTAAATTCTGGAGTAGGATAGTCGTTGGAGTATGAAGTTGCCCACGTCGTACGACAACCGAATAGCGCGCGCGGAAGTTGTGGGTAGTTTGTGAACACCTTCATGCTATACTTGCTTGCTTCATACGCTTACTATATGCACAAATAACACACACACTTTCGTATGTATTTAAATGTTGGTACACGCAGAATACAGGCCTATGTATACTGTTCTTCTATCAACAATGACACAATATCGACTCGACCTTTCCTACAAATTCTTAGAAAGTCTTATGTATTCCTGCTCCTCTATTCCATTGCACTTACGTACATCACAGATTTTTTCCTGCTTTAATGTGTTTTAAATTCTGCATGAACTTTTACACAATTTGCCATAAGTATTATATAATAAAATTGATTTTTTAATAGACCTACATATCAGAAATTTTATTTCACTTGGAATATTAACACCTTACTTAATTTTACGGAACATAAATCTTCTAAAACTAAAATAATTTTAGACTTTAAAACAATAGTTTAGTTTCTAACGTAGTAAAAAATCTTTCAGAACTCATTATATTAAAATAAAAAAAAGGTTTAGGATTAAGTTACGTTTAGTATGTCTAAAGATTGAATTTTTATATAAAATTAAACAGAACTTGAATCTAAAACTCTTTTTTTATTTCAATAGTGTTTAATCTAGGGTAGGTAAACTCCCTGAAGTACATGTCAGTTGGAGTAGAATTAGTCCAATCTGAATTTTTTGAGTTCCAAGTTACAGTAGTTTAAAATTTTATTTTTGTATATATTTTCATATAAACCGTGAAAATCTAAAGATGGCTGAAAAGTCGAAACGAGTTATTGATTAAAAACAATAACGAACAATAATCATAACAAACATTAATATTTTCTTGTCCATGATGTCCGCACATTTATATTTAAATGTGCTTAAATAAAATATTGTTTACATTTTTTGTGTTAAATTTTAATACTATTAGTAATAGTTTATTTTTATACAGCATGTGTATATTCTTATATATTCATTATGTATGACACGGCATTATAAATGTTGCATTTAATATTAATATTATAACTTAGTTATTTTTTATGCAATATTATTATTATAATCAAGTAATTGACATGTGACCTATATTATAAAGTTATTTATTCAATAAAATCAAAAAGAAATATTTATTTCTTCTTTGTGTTTAATTATTATTAATATATGTAATTGATTTAAATTGAGATTTTATAAAATGTCAATATCATATACTACTTTACACACAGTTATAGGTCAATTTTTGAAATCCCTTATAAATGGTGCATTATTTTTTCTTTTACATAACTATTTAATTTTGTCGGCGCAAATTAAAATTATTAATAAGTACATTTTTTTTTTTAAAAAAAATAAGTTATTTTAACCATTTTAACTGACTAACACCAAATTTTGCAACATTTTTTTTCAATTTCACACTCATCATACACTAATCTATTTCGTACACAATTTTTGCTAGTTACACCACATACTCCACGTAAATATCTCATTTCCAAAGCAGTCATTTTTATTTTATGCTGTTGCAACCAAATCCAATATTCACTGCCATACATCAACGTAGGCATCAAAACAGCATTGTATGTACTCAAACGGACATCTTTGTAATATTTACGTTTCTAGCAATAGTACCCAAAACACATAAACCATTCAATCTCAGGATCAAACCGACTATTCTTAGACAATAAACTATTGAAATACACAAATTCGTCTACCTGCTCTAAAATGCATCATCAACAGATACGTACATTACATTATATATTATTATTAAAAAATTATTATTATAGGCTCGTTGAATGTAATTGAATTGTTTTTAAAATATTTGCAAACAAAGTATTTACTTTCCAAAATATAGCATGTTTCATGTTCAAAAATAAACAAAACAATTATAATTTATTATAAATTGCAAAAGTATAAGCCCATCACAATTTGTCATAAATATTACTCATTATTATATTCATCTGAAAATAAAGATATTAATAATGAACCAACAGACAATCACACAGTCCATATGTCAAACGTATTCGAAGTCGCATAAGCTGTAAAATATTGTACCGGTAATTACCGGTTCTCCGTAATACACATATATTATAATCCCTACTGCTTCGCACGTGAGCAGAGGAAAAAGTCCGTATGAAATATTGCAAGAGCCGTTGTCATAATTAAAGCCTTTCTGACACAATCGTATAATTTTCTCGCCAATAAAAAGTAAATTAAAAGATTGCCCAGCACTTTCTAAAATAATTACCACCCTGCTGCAATAAAAGCAACTGCTGCATATAAAACTGGTATCAACGAAACAGAAAAAAAAACACTACTACACGAACAAATCACTATCTATATTCTCCGGACTACACTGCCATCTAGTTTTAATTAAAATAATCATTTTAATTAAATATGTGACTTTACGTATAGCTTGGATATTATTAATAACATATCGGTGTTAGATAGCCGTGTTGAAATTAATACGTTCATTTTTCTAAATACAATTTAATTATTAGAATTAAGTTTGGTTGATTTCCGTTCGACGAGAAATTATTTATTGCAAAACTGTTAAAAACATTTATTTATATATAATTATTAACAACTAATATTATTTCACAATGCATATTTTATTTTTAATTGAAAGAATATTATCATCTTAAATTTTTAAGTCTCATTTATATTTTTAACACATTGTTAAAAATATTTTTCAAATTTATGTAATTATACATAGATTTTAACAGTAAAAATAGCAACAATTTGTAATTTTACTGTGATAATTTACATAATATTACATTTTTTATGAAAAAATACTTATACTTAAAAAGTACTTATTTCGAAATTTGTTTTATGTTTTAGTCATAATGCTATTAGGACTGAATAGTACTAGGTATATACTAGCTTGTAAAAGTATAATAAAAATTTGTTAAAATAATCTCAATTTTTGCCTGCATTATAACCAACTATTTTAAATTTATTATCTATTTATCTAATCTAGATTATTTATTTTCTACCCTATAGACATCTATATAAAGCAATTATAAAAACACGAAAACGGGCTGCTAAAACAATGCATTAATTTAGTAAAAACAACCCTTGCAATGTTACCCTCTTCAGTGGTGTCACCAGGTACAGTTCGGGCCCCTCTAGTGACTCTACTGGTATAAATTACCACTATAAATGAATTTTTTGTTTAATAATAATAATAATCAAATCTTTTGAAGTGTAAATAATATAGTAAAAAAACTTAATTTCACACAATATTTTCGAATAATATGCGGCAGTTTACGCCGTATTTTTTATTGAGTATTATAAAACAGCTTTTGTTTATAATTTTAAATTTTAGTTTTTAGAATATGCATTGTTTAAAAAAAAAATTCATTTAATTGATTATTTTGAGAAATCTTATCGAAAACGCCTTTTTATTAATATTTGATATTAAAAAAAAATGTTATTAGTTAAAAAATATTGAATAATGATTAGAAAATAATATATATCACATAAAAATATTTACGTATTTGTTTATATTACATTATCAGTATAAAAAAAAACTTGAAAATTTGAACAATAAACTTATTGTATAAAAATATTTTAAATATGTACTTTTGTTTCAATCTTGACATCTACAATATTCACGAAAACAATACATTTTCTCTATATAGAAACTTATCAAATAAAAATAATAAAATTTTTAGTAATAAATTCAATAAATAGCTATTTATATTCATTAATTATTTTTTATGTTTCAATAAATTTAAAACTAATTGTATTTGTGTCAATAAATTCGCTGACTTTAACTGGTATCCAGTAATAATTTAAATTGTATACAAAAATCTCGGAAAAAAAATACGACTGCAATTTCAATCGTAAAAAAATAATTTAAAGTGTAACAACCCATACATAAAATATAAGTTATGACGACCTACTTGTTAGTATATTTTCTTTTATTGCCACGAAATACTATAATATAAATTTTGCCTTCGCACTTCAAGACAACCGCACACCGATAATAAAATTATGATTATTTTGAAATTCTTGTAAGGCGTCGTCAACACATAATAAACGGAGAAATTATGTTACGATTCGCCGAGTTAATGAGCGCGATGTCATACAGTAACGAAAGAGGAAAAATTAATATCAGCATCCAGAGTGCAGCGAATCCACAGTGCAGTGGTAGAATTGCAAAACGGAGAGAACATAAGTGCAACGTCGACACGACATAACGCATCATAACGCAGCGGTAACGTAACGGAATACAGTGATTACAAAACTTTTTTTTTAATGAAAACGTATGATTGTATTCCCAGCACCAATATAACGAAACAGAATGTTTTATTTTGTTGAAATAAAAATAGTTTTCTACAAGTATATCAAATATATTCATATTTTTATATATGTATATATATATATATATATATATATATATATATATATATATATATATATATATATATATATAGTTACTTGTATCTATGTTCTGTTTATTTACTCTAAATATCATTTGTATCTTTTTTTCTGATGATGGTTGAGTACGTAAAGTATAAATATTAACACAGAACTATGTCCTAAAGCTGTTTCATTTTACTGTATACTTGTTTTTAATACAATAACAAATTTTCCAATTATTTGAATTATTTGTGCTCTATTAATTATACTATTTCCAATCAAGCTTTATCAAAATAATTCTGTAAATTTTCTACTCAATCAAATTTAATTTTTTAATTAAAATTTCATAATATGTAACTTAATTATTTCGTAATATATAGTTACGATAAACAAATAATTTTGCATGTTTTATGACTAATAAAACTGTGATTCGATATAAAATTAATTATTACTATTACATAAGGAATGTATAAATAAAAATTTACTTACACTTGTAAAATAAATTGTATAAACATCATAAAATCTTTAATTACATAAATAACTGCATTGTACTAACGATGAAATATGTGTATATTGTATAGTAGCTGCAAATATTTTATTAGCAAAAATTGAAACATATGTTTTGTTCCTTTAAGAGTTTGGTAAGAGTTTGTAATTAGTTTAGATTGCAAAATTGTTTTAAATTATTTAAAATAATGTTGTTTTTGCGATAAATTGATAAGTAAGACAGCAAGAATTAATTTATTAATTCAATACTCAATATTAAAGAGATTTATTTCTAATAGTAAAACAGGTAGATAAAAAAATTGAAAATTAGTACTTCTAACTCGAGAAATTGAGTTATTGGTTATTTTGGCAATATTTCTTTGTTTTATATCTATTTTAACAATCGTGGATGTTATAATTTTAATGATTTCGGAAATATAAATTCGAATTGTTTCCATATCCTTACTATATAAACAATTCAGTTCAGAAACTTTAAACAATATTTTCTCGTAAGTAAGATTTTGTGATATGGAACAAATTAGAAATGGACTGACGATATGTCATTCAGAATCATTTATTTCATCTTACGCAATCACAATCTTAGTTGACGAATACAATAAACTGTTGAGAGCCACTGGTTTAACGCACCGTAGACTTTAACCTGCCACTGAACTCGACGTCCACTGTAGCGTATAAGATCGTACACAATACCATTAAAGCGGAGAATAGAAATAGATTTACCATTTGATTTCATATATGATATGTATTCATATACACCTAATGTGCCGATAATAATTATTTGTGCAGAGAATAATTTTATTTTTAATTTAAACTACGTTTGTATTTGAAAATTTTATACAATTTTTCTTTTTTTGCAAAACAAGTGTTAAATTAATGACAATTTCTTATTATATTTACGTGTGTGGTATTGATAATATAATAATTGTAAAAATTTCATTTCATTACACATCTGAAATTAAAATTTTAACATCTTTTACTTAACTTCAAAAGCGGAACTACAATAGTTCTATAAAATTACTTGTAACTCTTTTTTAGTTAACAACATTTTATGCAACTGGCCCTAAGTAACACCAGCTGTTGTTCTTAATAAAATAATGACAAATGTTTTAGACATTTAGTCAAAAACAAAATATTAAAAAATTTTACTGTACGCCACTGGTTAAATAAATAGAAAAATAAACTTTATATTTGCATAAAATATATATAAAAAAATAACAAATACAATTTTCTTTGTTTTCTCTATGTAATACTATTTTTTAAATTAATATAGAAATTAAGCAACCTGGAGATACCAACAGTGCGTCAGGAAACATTTTTGTAAATGCTATCTTGTAAATTAAACAATAACAATAAAACAGATCTTTTGTTTGTGAAAGCAGAATGATAGAGTGAATAAAATGTTTTCAATAAATGAATATCGATGGTAAATCGTGGGTGGATATAAATTTAATCCTCGATCTGTAAGATTATTTCGAGAGAAAGTAGTGCAGAACAAAAGAAAATTTAGTTGGCTATGAATTGTCTATAGAAAATATTAAATATAATCGAATAGGTTGTGCTTAATGTATAGAATTTGCCTTGAGAAAACATGTAATTTCTTATTTTATATTTTTAGTTATCCATGAAATGCTTGTTATTTATGTCTACGTTTAATTTCACTCTTATTGAGACACAATGTTATGGTGAAACAGGTGTTATGATTTAGAAAAATTATATTTAAAAGTATATTTATGTATGTAGTATTGTTAAATTTAGAAAAAGTTAAGAAGATTGTGTTTGTTTAAGAAAACAAACACGACTTGAAAAATGTAAATTTTTTATATCGAAAATTTCTTTTCTTTTTATATAATACAACTATTATGTATGTTGAAAAGCTCAAATCCAGAATTTGAACACACAAAATTTCAAGAAGAAAACTTTGAATTATACCCGAAGATCCTCAAGAAAATATAAAAATAATCATAACGGCCCGTATTATGAACCGATTTTAAAATTGGTTTTAACTAAAATCGATTTTAAGAGGAACGTAACTGTCATAAGAACTGGACTAAATAAATGAACTATACCCAAAAACTGAGTTTGTAAACCATTGTGTTTTGAACGGTACACGGAGAAAAATGACTTTTTCGAGTAAAGAAAACCATTTTCATTTAAATAAATATATTTTTTTAAATGTGACAATAAATAAAAATAAATAAAGAGTTGTATAAATACTCTATATAAATTTATTTAAAATAAAAAAAAATTATTATTTTCTTTTGATTAATATCAAAGAAAAGTTTTTTTCTGAGTACATTCAATTATAATACAAATTATTTCTTTGTTTCTGAATAGAAATTTGTGCATTTGTCAAATATGAGCTCCATGAGAAACTCAAATTAAAGATTATTTTATTTTAATTTTTAGCAATTTTTATATATTATATATTTTATGGGTAAGACAATTGGTGCGCCAATAGGTACAATTTCCAATTTAATTTATTCTTAAAATAAATAAGAAATTATTTGTGATTGATGAAAAATGTATCCGTAGAATAAATGACAAGTTTTCATTAGTTAATTTTAAAATTATTCCAAGGATAAATTTATTCCGACATTTAAAAATACTGGGTCTTAAACATATAAATAAATTGCGTAATATTTTTTTCATTATTGTAATCTACATAAGCATTTAAAAATAATAAAAATAGATATAAGATTATTCATACAGTATAAAAAAAGTAATTATATATTTATTTATATTCTTCTACACCTGTGTAAATATAATAATGTAACTATTATCCTTGAGTATAGAAACAAAAACAGTATCTAACTAACAGATTCATTCTCTCGATGCACTTTTAATACACACGTAGTGAACGCAAGCACATAGTGCATGTATAAAATAGTTTAGTATCTATCGCGTTACGACGCAACAGGTACAGTTGGGTGGGTGTAACCGGTACCCGGAGTGCAGGTGTCCGATTGCAAAGGCGCCCACATATCAAAACGCATATAGTTAAATGAATAAACATATGTGAATGTAGCCAACATAGATATATGATTTGTTTTCCAGTTTCGCGCAAGGAGACTGCCAGTCGCTGCTCTGTCTTACGCATTACTAACGCTCACGTGATTAATTCTTCCATGTTAATATGTGTGTGTGTTTTCAAAAACACTGATCAATATTATTGAAATGTAAATGCATAATGGTTCAGATTTATATAAATAAAAATGCTATAGATCAACAATAAATAGTTTCCGGTCTACGAGCCATCTTTGGCTCGCAAATTATGTTTATTCGGTTCGCAAAAACTAAAATTAAGGATAACTATAAAATTGTACAATAAGATTGATATTTCAGAAAAGGAAAATGGTAAAATTTAGGACAAAATTGGTATCATGAATGTGGATGAAGCAAAGGTTGCTTATCTAGATAGGAATGTTTGGAGGAAACTAATTTTAGCATAGTGGAAAGACTTTGTGCCACACCCTTTTGGGTACATGGTGTAATTGTGTATGTATGTGTGTTTCAATTGTTTTAATAGTTAATAAACTACAACTTTTACGAATATTTTAAAGTATAAAAATTGATTGTCTAGATTGAAATGTTTGGCGAAAACTAATTTCTGTGTAAATGGAAAGAGGTTGCATCACACTCTTATGGATACATATTATAATTGTGTAAACTGTTCAAAATTTCAGAGTAGAAGAGTAAAAATTTCTGAAGGCAATTACATTTGTACTATTATTAGTATAATATATTACTCTTTTTCTATGTATTTTAATATATGTACACTAATCAAAGAGCAAAAAAAAATGTAAAGAGCAAGAGTGTAAATAACTGCCCATACATAAATGGGCAATTATTTACCATTTTTTAATTTTTTTATCCTTTAATAACAAAAAAATTGAATTGTGATCTTAATAAACAGTTTTTAATTGCTCCAAAAAGTGTTTCTATTTTTGACATTTTCTCTCGACCTAAAAGAGTACAATATTTAATTTATCTATTTAGATTAACACTATTTACTAGTGCTAGGAACCGAATTCGGATAATTTTAGATCTTTTTGGATGTGAATATTCGGATTTAATTTTTTCAAATATTGACAGCAATATTACCCGTATTTACTCTTTTTAGATAATAGACTTATATAAGCACTTTTTACGAAAATTTATTTCGAACATTTATTTACATGCAAAATTAAAATTGAAACTAATTTGAAACATTTTCAGTATGTCATCTGCGATCTAGTATCTCATCTAAGTTGTAAAAATACTGTATATTTATTCTTATCTAGATTATTCTTTCATTACTTGTTCAAACAATATTTATTTATATAAGAATCTATACCATAAACGTGTTTAAAGTTAGTTCATTGTAAAATATAGTTCACTCAATTTAAAAATAGATAAATCTAGGTTATTATTCAATTACATTATTGTAGTACGCTTTAGTCAATAAGTTTTCTATGGAATGCTGAATGACTTGGTATAAATTTTATTGATAAATGAAAGTTCGATTAAAGTATATTTATGTATAATCTTGTTTACCTTAAAGTGAATTTAATAAAATGTTGTTGTTTTCTGAAAACTATTTATGTATGTATGTATGCATTTCGTATTAATTTTGATTAACAGTAATTTATTGGGAAGTATTATCGTAAAAATATTTTTAACCTTTTCACTTTACTGAGATTAAAATTAATTTAAATGAAAGTGCGTGCGTGTATTACTTTTGATTACAACATATAATGTTATTGTTATCTGATTGTGTTGTACAATATTTATAAATGTAATAATATTTTTACAATTTCGTAACATCAATGCATTTTTACAGATAAATGCAAATGCAATAAATATTTTATTTTTAATTTGTTAATTTTCATTCAGTCTATCCGACTTATCATAAAATTAGTATTTATGTTTTAGCGTAGAGCGTACTAATTTATGAGAAAATAAATGTATGATTTTAGTTTTATCAGTTTTGGCCAAAAATTGACATTATTACGAAAGTGCAGTTCTGAATAAATAATATTACAATTTACAACTATAACATAACACTAATTTTGAGATAAGTATGGTAAATTAATATTTTCTTTAAAGTATTTATTAGAATTACGAATTTAAAAAATAATTTATTCTATTGCATCAATGGGGTCGTTGCGCTCATTTTTTTAATTTTTTTAATGAAAAATATATATTTAGACAATTACATATATATATAGATATTAATGTTAAATTATTTATATTTAATTAGAAAAAAATTATTGAAGTCGAAGGTCAAATTCAAATTTTGAAATTTGTGACGTCATCCATTCTATAGTACCATCTTGTGGCTAAATCAAAAACTAGTCGATTCTATTAGCAATGTCAAAAACATATACGTAGGCTAACGCCTCCGATACCAATAATAATAATATATATAATAATAAAAAATATGTAATTATAATAATAATAATAAAATGTATAATAATAATAAAATATATAATAATAATAATAAAATATATATAATGTATTATTAATATCAAGTGCACTTTTAACAAAAGCAACACTCTACCAGTAGCTGTCATTTGACATTTCTAATAAGTTGTGTGCGATAGAAAGAGATAAATACAGATATCTGACAATAGGTTATCCTTGTCTAATTTGGAAAAGATTGACGTCATAAGCATTGTGGAGATTCTGTGGCGCGTAAAAAACGCAATTTTTCCTAATTTTTTTTTTAAATACTGTAATCGTTTTTGAATTAAAAAAATGTGTTTTGGCCTTGTTTTTATATAATCTTTTAATATTTATTATTGAAAATAGTAAATTTGATTGAGCGCAACGACCCCATTAAAATAATTAAATAAAAAACATTTTTTTAAAAATTAAAGACATTTAATATTTTATGTTTAGTTTCACAATAAATATAAATAACAAAAAATATTAATAATTATATAATATTAATAATTATATAACAATTAATAATTTTTTTTAATTATATCTTGATATGATATAGTAATTTTCAGATTACATCATAACATCGGTTATAAAAAATTTATACGTTAACTCTAAATTATTATTACCTTTTAGAGCCATTAAAATAATTATCCACCAAAAATGAGTATTTAAAGAATGCCAAGGAATAATAGTTATAACATCTTTTTTAAATCAAGGCAAAATTTCTCAACTTTGACAATATAAATTTAATTATTTACTCGCTTAATCTCGTAATAATATTTATAAAAATGTCATGTTTTTATGTAAGTAAATGATATTATTATATCTGATATAATTAAGTAAAATATTTTTATTATATGTATAAAATAATTACGCGAGAGAATTATAATTATTATAAAAACATTGCATGAAGTTTTTATTTATGCATCACATTAACTGAAAAAATGTGTTGAGATTACATATGTGTGTGTTCTAAATTCATATTGTACTATTTGTACATTGTAAATCTTTCGAGAAAAATTAAATATTTTATCGTATAATTCAATATTTTTTAGAAAAAATCTCAATAGCTAATTTAGTAATTACTATAACCTT
This sequence comes from Clivina fossor, assembly GCA_963966155.1. Lineage (NCBI taxonomy): Eukaryota > Metazoa > Arthropoda > Insecta > Coleoptera > Carabidae > Clivina > Clivina fossor. The sequence goes on from OZ014560.1 coordinate 15,507,272, forward strand.
TACAATTCTTAAGATTCTAAAGCTGGTAAATACATTTGAAGCACATGATGTAATTATAAACTTACCATTAGCCAAAAGAAGTATAATTTTATGATTGCTTACCTGTAACAAAAAAATAATAAATTGAAATATAGTTTTTATGATATGACAAAAATTTCTGAATCTAATCGGTTCTTATTTTCAAATGTACACAATTATTAGCTTATTTTCTTTTTAATAATAAATTGATATATAAACATTTGTTTACATTTTATTTAATGTTAATATTTAGGCAATTACAAAATAGTAGCAGAATTTAAAACATATCTTCAAATTTATTCATTCAATTGTCATTAAAATCTTTTTCGCGAAATTTAAACTTACTAAACTATTTACATCGAAATCTATTAATAGTTGTAGACTTTTCTCTTTAATGCAATAATTGTATACATTGAAAATGATAGCTGATTAGTGTCAGTAACTTATGGAAAATTCTCTATTATTATAGTTTATTAGATTATTATTAGAATATTTTTCATGAATAAAATAAACTAACATACGAACATTTTGTTATATTTTATTTATATCCATTAAAAACTGCCATTTTTATTTATTTCAGTTTAGTATCACTAACTTTCTATGAGAGAGAAGTTATGTTTATTAACGAGGTTTATTTTTATATTTAATTTGATTTGTTTATGTTAGCTAACGCTTCTCGCGACAAGAATAGGTTTCAAGTTATAAAATATAAACAAATACTATATCAATCCTTTTTTAATGTACATAACAAAACAATCCATGTATGAGGTATACGCATTACACATCTATGCTGATTTGATGCTATTATGCAATCATGTTGCTAGGTAATATTAGTCGCGTTATTAGCTAGCAGTAGTCTTACAGAATACTGACCCCCAAATTAGATGGATTAAATGTAATAAAATTATATAAAGATTTTTATATACATCATATAATAATAATAAAAAAAAGATTATTGCTTCTAATTATAAAGAAAACGTAATAATTATACCCATATAAATTTGTGGTAAGAATCATTTATGTACTATATCATAATATCGAATACCCTCATCTATATTACAAAATGTAATCAAAGAATAGTATGTATACAGACAATATATATATATATATATATATATATAATATACGGGTAGAATTGTGTATGTGTGTATACGAATGTCTGTCTGGCCGGCGCCGGCTGACTCATCAGGCTTGTATGCCTCGGATGGTGCGGTAAAGTGGTATCTCTAGGAGTCCGCTACTGCCTTATAAGGTTCCGGACCGGACCTCGAACCAGCTCGGGCAACAATAACACTCTCCGGGGGGAAACTGACTGAACCGGCCCAGAGCCCAGAATAGACTAAAAGAAGTTGACTAGCTACCTATGTACCATTGCATATGTGGTATTATATGTTGTATATGTTTGTAATGTTGGACGATTACTACTCCGTGTCACCGAGGTTATAATACCAAGTAGAGGGACAACGAACGCGTATCATCGCAAAACCATGTGAGAAAAGGATAGTTTTGTTTGTGCAGTACAGTTTACGGAAAAAGTTTAATCATATAGTTCGTCGATTTAAAGGTAAACGTTATTGGCTGGTATTACAAGCTCAGTTTTTTGGGTGTTTTAGTTTATTTGTTTAGTCCAGCTCTTACAACCGATATTAGTTAAAATCAATTTTAAAACTGAGCTTGTAACGTTAAACAGTTGCGTTTACATAACTACTTTACTTAGGAAAAATTTAGGAAAGTGGCTATTTATACATACGATATGTATACGCAATTGGCTATTTATACATACAGTATTTTTACGTAATTGGCTATTTAGAGTAGGTTAGGTTAGTAAGTTGGTTTAGGTTTTTTTTTAGTATGTATAAATATCCAATTGCGTATACATACCGTATGTATAAATAGCCCCATCCATAATTTAGCCTCGTTCAGATTGCCGTTTTAGTTTTATGCATAAGTACAAGAATTTGACCAATCCAAATACTTAGTGTTAAAACTAGAAGTGTATCAAATGTTTTGATTGGTCAAACTCTTGTCTTTGTGCGTAAAACTAAAACTAAAACGACAGTCTAAATGACGCTTATTAATGAAAAGTATTATTTCTGTTTACAGCAAAATTCTGTACAGTATTTTTCTTTTTTTTTTAAGATAAAGTAGTAAAAATCTTTCAGATCTCATTATATGAAAATATAACCATTTTAGGTTGTAGTTCTGTATTAATATTTCTTAAAAATCGACGTTTCGACGTACTTAACGTACATCTTCATAAAAAAAATGATAAAAATGACATTTACAGTAAATAAACAGAACATAGAAAAAAGATACTAGGTAACAATATATTTACAAGTAAATCATTTTTTTTTCAAATACAAAAATTGGAGTTAATGATTTTTACCTTTAAATCAACGATTTATATTAGCTGGTCAGTTTTTTTTTTTTATTATAAATGAGAAAAATAATAGATTTACAGTTTGACTGTAAAGTTTTATTTACACTTCTCTGGGGCAACCGATTTACACCAGTTTTATGTAAATTTACAGACGTCACAGGAAAATTTTAACTTTATAAAAATATAAAATACGTATATTTTATGCAAGTTTACTTACATTTTACTAATTTTATTAATTGCAAACTTATATTATTTTTCCAGAAAATTTATATAAACCATCGTTTCACTGACATTATACGTAATTTTTTTACTATGGTTTTTATGTAAAATGACAACTTTTTTACAATATTATTTCTGCTAAAATTCTTATTTAGAAAAGCAATTTTCGCAATGTTAACCAAATGTGCGTTTGTGTTTTTTTTATAAATTAGCAAGTATATATAGTTTGCTTCAGAACTAATTTTGTGATAAGTCGGGTAGTCTGAATAAGCTTTAAAAAGAAAATATAAACAAATTCTTAAAACATCCTTCAAATACATTTAATCTAAAAAAAAAATCAATTAAATCAAAACAGTTATTTTATTTTTTAAAAATTGATAACAACAAACCAGTTCAAAACAATTACTTATATTAAAAAAGCGAATGTACAAGTTGTTATTTGTGCAAAACAATGATAATATTAAGCAAAACAATAACTTATAGCAAAGTCAAATTAATTGAATTGAACTCTTCTACTGACACCTGTCAAAATAAACATTTATTTGAAGAACAACTCCTCACAATTGCCTTAAGCTTCAAAATTTTGTTTGCATTGTTTATTTTTAATTTAATGAATACAATTTAATGGTAACAGATTATTTCCAAAAACTTCTTCTGAACACTGTCTTAAGTAACACATTCAATACGGTTTTTTGCAAAAAAAAGAAAAAAGAAAAACAAAACACTAAGTGAGTGAATCATGATACGAACTCTCGGAAATCAACGTTCACCTTTTGTTTTGAAGCAATCCAACGTTCACCTTTTGTTTTGAAACGTTCAGCGCATGCGTTTAACTGTTTATAAAAGCGAGAAAATTTAAATTCGAACTTTATCGATCTGAGTAATTTTAATCTAAAATGCAAATTATGCTAAAATGAATATTGCTTTAAATGTGTCTTATAGAATCGCTAATGTCATGCGTATCGAAGTATATAACAGTTTTGATTAACACAAAAATTTCAACAAAAAAAATAATTTAAAGTATATCATTAGTTTTCTTGTAATATCGATATTGAATAATTTAAATCAAAGCTATTTACTAACAAATATTTTTATGGCCTTTTTATTATTAATATATACAAACTATACATTATTTCCTCATACATATATTATTACCAATTCCGAGATATATTTTTTTTAACATTCTTATTCATATATTTTTTTGTATCTGTAACTTATTTATAAACACTTGTAATCTATAATTTGTCTAATATATCTTTTATAACATGTAATTAATAATAATAATATATGTTATTATCTAATATTTAAAATAATTTGGTTACTAAATATCCTTCACAATTTTTTTTTATAAATCTCATTCTATTATTTTATCTCATGTAATCGTTATAAACCTATTTACTGAATATATCAATAATATAATAATATCAGAATATTGTAGATTTATACCAAGACAATAGTTTTGTTATACTTTATTACTTTACTTATTTCAGTAAAACTAAAACCGTATCTGAATTTAAAAAAAATCATTAACTTGACTTTTATTATTTTGTAAAAAAAAAGTTGTAAAGTTGATGACACAATAATACTCATATCTTATATCAAATATTTTCCCTTGTCCGCAATAAAATTCGTTCCACTTTTACGAATGTTCTACAGTTCTACTAGTTCTACGTTTACATAACATAAACTACGATTGACCTAAACCTTTAACTATAAACACAGTAAATATTAGAGATCGTTCACACTGTTAACTTTAAAAATCAAAACAGTTATCTGAAACAAGACAGTTCACAGTTGTCATTTTATTATAAGCCGATTCGAAATGGAACTAATTATCATAATCTTTTTTCTATCATTTCCATAACTGTTGCAATACTTAAAATGAATAATGTGTTTTTAAAAGCTATTAGAGATTATTTAGATTAGTAAGTTTCAAACTTTTAATCTAATCTAAAACAATTTCTTGTAGTTTTCCAAGGATCAGTCTAACAAATTGTATTTATTCTTAAGATAAGTAAAAAGAATCATTTGTGTTTGCAGAAAATGTATTCTTAGAATAAATTAGCATGTCGTTAGCTAATTTTAAAATTATTCCAAAAATAAATGTATTCCAACATTTGGAAATACTGGACCTAAGTTAACTATTTCGACAATGAAGTGTATACTAAAATTTAATTAAGATAAGCCTTATTCACACAATCTTAAAATTAGTTGTACATTTTTATTAGTAATGCTATAGTTTTTGAAGTGCACCATCTACTATAGTTTGTAAAAAAGCAAGAAAAATTTGCTAAAAGAAATTACTAATCCTAATTTTTAGTTACAAGAAAACTTATAAAACTTATAAAACTAAAATCGTAGATTGACTTTTTCATATAAGTAAGTAGTTTGATTTGGAACCACTAAATCATAATACAAATTTTATAATAAGTGGAATTGAATAAGCCTTAAAACTTGTATAAATCAAATTACTGAGTATAAGTGTTCTTTTTCATTACAATCCACTGAGTTCTGTTCTTTGGGTATGTTTTAGTAGAATTTGTTCTATTAGAGTTTAAAATAAAAATTACGATATTTCGTGAGATATTTTTAAATTTAAAAGTTAAAATATAAAATATTAACTTATAGTAAAAATTATTTCAGAACTCATTATATTAAAATAAAAAGGATTTAGTATTTAGTTCTGTATTAATGTTAATTAGAAAATCGATGTTTCGTCGTACTCTACGTACCTATATCATCATCGTCATCATCAGAAAAATTACACAAATGACATATACAATAAATAAACAGAACATACAAACAAGTTATTAAGTAACAAAATAAGTTAATAAATTACTAGTTATTTGTTTTGTTACCTAGTAACTTGTTTCTATGTTTTGTTTATTTATTGTATATGTCATTTGTATGTTTTTTCTTGATTACTAGTTATAAGTTACTAGTAATCTAGTTACATATTTGGTACCTAGTAACTTGTTTCTACATTCTGTTTATTTATTGTATATGTCATTTGTATAATGATGTATATTAAGTACGTCAAAACGTCTAATATTAATAAAAATTAATACAAAACTAAATCCTAAAAACTTTTTATTTTAGTAGAAATATTATTTTTTTTATTTTAATTAAATACGAGTTCTAAAAGATTTTTTTTTCACTATTCTGTAAAAATATTTTTAAAATTTTGCAATATATTAAAAAATTGTAAAACCACATTCCGCTATCTTTATATTATAATATAAATATTGACCTAAATTATAAATTAGCTCCGTGTTGAAACAACTAAATACTAAATGCAATCAAAATTAATTTTATCTTAATCAGGTGTCGACCGAATGTCATTAGTTCCGACACATTTTCAATTCGCTTCAAAATTTACGCATGACGTATCATATAAACTATTTTCTATTAACCTATTAGCAACATTCCTATAAACCAAAAAATATCGCTATATTGTATGCGACCTTGTCCCGGTTATACGAAACAAAAACAAACCGAAAAAAAAAGAGGAATAATAAAATGTGTATAAAAACTTTCTCAAAATACGCGAATTTAAAACGTACGAATTTCGTGGGATGTAAAATACAAAACGGTTCTGATAATAGTAGGCGTTTGTTGGATAAAAAAAAACAGTTGATATAAAAAAAAAACCCGAAACAGTTGAATTCGACAAAACCTGTTTTTCTGACTTTCGGTGCGATGACGTGTTAAGTCATTTTAATCTAAAATAAAGTGTCAATTGTTTTTTATTTGAACGGTGATTTAACAATCAACATGTCATTAGATTTGTGAAACACTAAAAAAACATAAAATTATTTTTTATGAAATTATGTTAAAATACATAATTTTTAGTATAGTACAAAATCTTTCAGAACTCACTATATTAAAATAATACGGCTTTAGGTTATAGTTCTGTATTAATATTTATTAATAATTAACGTTTCGACAAACTCAACATACGTCTTCGTCAGGAAAAAAGATACAAATGACATTTACAGTAAATAAATAGAACATAGAAACAAGTTACTAGATAACAAAATAAGTAACTAGATCATAAAATTTATAAATTCTTAATTAAAGGAAGTCAAATTTTATTTAAATAAGTGTCTTCACAATAATTAGTGTCCGTATTAATTAATTAATGTCCGTAATTAGAATTCGTATTTCTAAACCCCAATAAAATATGGAAAAGTGAAGCATAGAATAAATGTAAAGTAAAATATATATATTTATTCTATGGTTAACTATTCCAGATTCTTAATAAACTACATTTTTATTTTAACCTGATTAATTTATAACTACATATCAATATATTTTATCAGGTATTGAATTATTTTTTTCAAATATTTTAACCTAAAAAATTTGTCTCATAATCTGACAACTAAAGGCTCATTCAAGTTATTTTTCTTATTATACAATTAGTAATATGTTTTAGTGTAAAGCTAGTGATTATGAATCAAATTATTATAGTTAGTAACTTACGAAAATATAATGCAAATGTACAATTTTAGTTTTATCAGTTGTTTTTGGTTTTATTGCACCTAAAAATTTATATTATTATCAATGTCTTCAACAAATTTTTATTATGTTTTCAGAAGCTAGTAGATATTGTAGTTTAGTACTACGTACTACTGAAACATAAAACTAATTTTGAGATAAGTAGAAAAGTGTGAATAAAATTTTTATATTATGTAGACACTTGGAAAAAAAATCGGTTTTATAAAATATTATAATACGCGAATGAGTTCGAAAAATATTTTGAATTAATATTACTATTAACGTATTAAAACTTTGAATATGAACAGTGTTGCATGTTAGAAAGCAATAATTTATAACTTGATAACTTATTTTGTGTCATAAGCTATTAAGTTAAAACGGAAAAAATAATTATAGCAATTGCATTGTAAAAATACAATAGCTCGTATATTTCACCTTATTTTTTCGAGGTTTTTTTTTTAGCTGTTGACGTTTATATGATTTTTTTTTATTAAGCAATTTCAATTGTTCCATTTTAATTTTAAAATGTTTAGTATAACAGAAAATGGTAAATATGAAAAAACTATTTAATTTTTTTTAAAATAGAAGAAAAATAAAGTTTAATATGAACGATAAAACTTTTTCTTTACAAAGATAAGTCGCCAACATTTCTAAATTAAAAATATGAATTATTCTTGTATTTTATATCTTTTCATTCATTTTCTTTTTAGTTTAAAAGAATAAAAAAATTAACTACACTTTTATTTAAAAATAAATATTTTGTTCAAATCACATGTTTCCATGTTCATTTACTATAAATGTTATTTTTATATGTTTTTCTGATAAAGACTTACGTTGATTTCTTCCAAACGTCAATTATTAATAAATGTTAATACAGAACTAGAAACTAGAGTATTTATAATATAGTAAACAGTCTTTCAGAACTCATATTGAAATAAAAAACTTTAAGTTTTAATTATGTAAAATTTGAAACTAAATTAAATTAAAAATTATACATAACTAAAATATTTATTTTCAAATATTTTTTTATCAAAACGATTTGCTTTTTTTTGTAATAAACAATTAATTTTGCTTTACTATCATTGCAAACTAAATTTAATACGTAAATATGTGGTAAGATATTGTTAACAATTTTCTTTTGTTTATTATCAAAGTTCAAATCATTCTCCATTCATATTGAATTAAAATAGTATTATTCATTTATTCATTCATAAAACATTAGAAAATATTATAAATAATAAAATACGGTGTTTTGCGTAGTGCATAATTTATGCAAAATCATTAACTAGACTACCTGACCCAATTTGTTGGAAGAATATATATATGTATATTCGTATGCATATAGTCAGGTGCGTTACATCACAGCGTTAATAAAATTATGTCGTAGGCATAAACACAAACATAAACCAAAAACCGATATAAAATGCAGGCAGTAGGAGTCGAATTGATATAGAAAATGAGAACTTCACGGGTGGAACCATATTCAGATAAAGTACAAGCAAAACGCCTTTCTCTGAATCGATATTCGTCACACAGCGGTACTGGGTGTCTTATAGGTCCCAATTCAGTCATTTAGAGCACACCATTATATAAATATATTTTTTTTTTGGCGTTTTGCTAATTATGCACTCGTGGGTTACATGATATCGCGATTATACGCTTACAAATAGAGCAATTTGAAAAATGTTTTTCGTGTTTTTAATCGAATATCAATAAATTATTAATTTATGTTTGAATGTTTAATTAAGCTGTATGCGTTTAATGTGAAAATAAATATAAAATAATAGTTTATATAAAATGTAAGTTAAATATAAATTTCCAAATTTTTTTTGAGATAATATATGATTTCACATAGTAAAAAATGTTTCAGAATTCATTATATTAAAATAAAAAACTTCAGGATTAAGTTCTGCATATATTTATTTAAAAATTGAAATAATTTACGTATATCATCATCAGGAAAAATATATAAATTACATAAATAATATATAAACAAATCATAAAAACAAGTTACTAGGTAACAAAGTAACAAAAATATAGATGATTAATGTCTTTTAACATTGAGACAAGAATTAGTCTTAAAGCTAAGAATTTAATCAATGATTCAAATAATAAAGTATTTATAAAAAAGTATAGTTATAAAAATATTTATTGTACCCTTATACCACTAATTAAAGTTTTCTATTGTCAGCCAGAAACATAAGATGGTTCGGTCATCTTGAGCGAATGTCTAATCACAAATCTAATGAAGGTTTAGTTAAAAAAATATATGTAAATAATTTGGAAGGTATACGTTTGCGTTGACGTCCGATTAGTGGTTGCAGTGGTATGATTGAGAGTATCATGAATGTGGATGAAACTAGAATTGCTTGCCTGGGTAAAAATGTTTGGAGAAAACTAATTTCGAGATAGTGAAAAAAGTTTGTGCCACACAATTTGATTATGTATATATGTATGTATAAAATAGATGGTATATTAATCATCAATAGTTAAATATAATAAATATAAAATGTAAACACAAAATTAAATTTTATTAAAATTCTTTAAAAAAGTATTTTCTAGAATATTGCAAATCAGAAATTTAAACAGTTTATAAATAAAAATCGTCTATTAACAGTAAGAGTTTTTTTTTATGTACTTTGTTTTGAATGAATCAGTAGTTTTTTGACCAATGATTAAGTAATCTGGAATTCGAGACAAAATCCAATAAATTTGTAGGTGGAACCTGGAAATAGTAATAATGTGCAAAACCACCTTGAATAAATTAAGCAAATCATTTCATTTCACCTGTCCTAATACACGCTCCCCCGCATAGTAGACAAGTAAAAGTCAAGGAAAGTTTTTCATTTTAATAATTGTCATCATTAAAAATCAGTTAGATTTCCTATGTTGCTCAATAAAAATACTATAATTTATTAATTTATTTAATATAATTTATAAAATTTGAATATTTATAACCAATATTCCCATAAAGTTGTTATATGTTTTAGTTTAAATAATGTTCATGTTAATTGAAATTATTATGTGCATAAATATGATTTTTCTATTTCCTTAGTTGCTTTTTCTAAAAAAAATAGTTCGTTTTCAAACTTCTAATAATGTTAGATGAAACATCTAACGTTTGGTATTTGAATTTAATGTAATTAGATATTTTTCTAGTACTTGCTATATTAGTTGGTATTACTCAGTTAAGATGGTTCTGTCATTTTGAGCGAATGTCTAATAAATATTTAGTTAAAAGAATATATGTGAATGATTTGGAAGATATACTTTGCGTGGATGTCCGATGAATAGATGAAGTGGTATGATTAAGAGTATTTTGCGTGAGTAAATGTTTCAAAGTAGTAGAAATAGATGAGCAGTATGAGAGGTGTCATGAATGCAGATGAAGCTAGAGTTGCTTGTTTGGATAGGAATGTTTGGTGAAAACTAATTTTGTGATAGTGAAAAAAGTACATGTACTCGTACGTTGTTTTTTTTTATATAAGTTAGTAAATAGACCAGAGTTATTTCATTTGTTTGCAATAATTTTATATATTAATATCCAATTGCAAAAAACGTTGTTAACCGAATCAGTGGTTAACTACGCAATTGCGTACTGCATTTAAAACACCTGGTTGATTAGTCAGTTGACAACTTAATTACCTTAAATTAAATTTATTAAAAAAAAATGTAAATATATTTAATTTTTTTTTATTTTATGAAAACATAAATTTTCAAATAGTTTAGATAATAATCACAACAAACTCGATCAAATTCAATTAAAATTTCAGAAACGTTTCAGCAATAAACAGGTAAAAATGCTGTTCAAATTAATAAGCTCATGTTAAACTAAGCATTTCGAATTCCCACAGTTTTCGAAACAAATTACTCGAACACCTTGAATCTGTGTACATATATAAACTAAGCACCTCGTTAATGTTCATTTAAATTCAGTATTCCGATGTAAACAAAAAAAAAAAAGGCGAAAAGAAATAAACATATAGATTGAACTAGCCAAGCGAGACAGAACGGCTCGGCCACAGACCCGTTTCGATTCCGATTACGAATTGATTATTAACAGCTAGTGTGATTTGATTGCGCTATAGACACAGTATGTATACATACGTCGGTTTGTCTCAAAAATAATTAGAATGTTTTTTCAGTTTTTTTTATGGAACAAATATTTGCTTTTGATATTTATATATAGAATAGCAAAATGTTCAAATTATTAAATAATGAAGAATCTTTTTCTCTAAAAATAAACCAAAGTGAGAATATGCAAAAGAATAACATATGTGAAGAATATAGATAATATAAAAGAAGATGAGTGATATAAAAGATGTACGTTTTGCATGGACGTCTGATAAGTAAATGGGTAGTTATAATTCGAAATATTTTGCAATAAGCGAATGTTTTCAAGTGGTAAAAATAAAAGAGCATGCATGAGAAGCATCATGAATGTAAATAAAGCGAAAGTTACTTGTCTGGAAACTAATTTCTAATTAAATGTCACACCCTTATGGGTATATGGCGTGACTGTTAGTTATAGCCGATCTTACAAAAAATATGATAATTAGTGGAAATATTCAGAATATTTCTTTTATGAAACCTAAAGCTGCGAATCCACCAAAATAACAAAACTCAGAAACTTTCTAGTTTCTGTTACTGTTATTTCAGTTTTTCAGTTACTGAAACAATAAGTTTCTCAATGTTACTTTGGTAGATTCGTAGCTTAACGAATAAAAATAATAAAAAAAATAAAGAAACAAACTAGATAAACGTGTGTAAACAAACGAAAAAAGATAATAATAAATTGGAGTTTAAGAATAAACCAAAACAGGTTAGTAAAAATATCGAGACACATAATTTCAAGTAACAAAAAAAAATGAAGAAACGTCTTAGAAAATGAAGAGTTAGTTTATAAATAAATAAACTTTAGATTATAAAAGACAATACGGTTTTAAAGATGAAAGTAATGTTTACTATTAAAAAAAAAACAGGAGAAAACCTTGCAGAAAATCAAAAGAAACTGTATATCTTCTCAAAGAGCATACTTTGAAACAAATAACAAAATTGTAGATAAATTTAATAACGTATCATTCTTGTTACTTTTAAGACAAACCACCAAAGCCACGGTAGCTTAGAGTTGAAGTTGTTTACTTGTATGATCTTTAGCATACGCGAAGTCCCTGAGGATCTGCCCACACATATGAATGAAACTCACATACGTGCACACACATTGATACTATGTCAAGCATATATTTTGTAATAAATAGTCAACTGGTCAGAGAACTGCAAAAGCTACTCTAAATTCATACGGAAGTTTGTTCGGTCGTTTTATGTCAATGATACAAACCGTTAGAGAAATTTTAAGAGTTTTCCTGATTCTTTGATTTTATAATATTGAGTATATAAAGACCCCTTTATTGCAATGGTAAAATGGACATTTGTGATTAAATATTTAAACAAAATGGCTATTACTATCTGCAGATTAAAGCTAGGTTGGACAAAGCACAGTTGAGTTAATAAATTGCCAACTAGATTGTCAAGTGTTTTCGAATCGCCTCATTGATTGGTTAATTGGAAAGTTAACGAATTAGTTAACTTACAAACCATTTAACATAGCTTTCTGCAACCAGGCCATAATCTATAACTATATTTATATTTCCTTTTTACCACTTTGACTGCAAGGAAAAATTAAATTTTTAGCTGCAATAAAACTACCGATAAAATTAAAATTGTGCATTTCTGTTGTTTTTTTGACTTAGTAAATACACTAAGAAGAATTTTGTTTTATGTAGATTTAAGGTTTTCACTTTTAACTTAAAAGTAAACATGTTTTTGAACTGTAAACTTAGTTTTTTCTAATTGAAATAAATATTTTAATAAAAAAATAATAGTAATAGTATAACTATATTTAGAAATGTGTACTTATAAAATTATTTACTATTTAGTTTAGAAATATGGTATTTTTCTGAAATAATTGTAATTTTAAAATTATTGATAATTTTCAGTTCAAATATAGTTTTATTCTTAAACTAAATATTAACTAATTTCATAAAAAGCTTTGAAAATAGTTATACTGTTACTTACTATTATTTTTTTCTATTAAATTTATTATTTTCATTAGAAAAACATAAGTTTATAGATCAAAAACATGTTCACCTTTGAGATAAAAGTAAAATCTCGGATCTACAGTAAAATTATTGTCAGTATATTATAATTCAGAACCATTATCTCTGCACTGAAACATAACACTAATTTCATGATAAGTAAAGTACTCAGAATAAAGTCTTAGCATTCCAAATTATCGAAACATGAAAATTTGAAAATTTTTCTATTATTATTTGTAAGTTCCAGTGACAGTAAATAATAGTTAAAAAAATGTACATTGAATTTATTACATACACAGTCACGCTATGTACTCAAAAGAATGTGACACAAACTCTTTCCACTATCCCGAAATTAGTTTCCAAACATTCTTTATCTAGTTTCTTAAAATCAAAGTAGATTAAAAACAAAACTCTTCGAACTTTTCCAATCGGCTGTACCCGCAATCCGCCTACACCAAAAGAACCAGCTCCTTTGAATCAATTCACTTGGAGACACGCTGTCACCGGATCGGCCCACGACTAGAATACGAGTTATGAATGACGTGGGCCCCCGGAGGCAACGTGCGCCCATGGTTTTGCCACATGAATGAAATCATACACACGCAGGCACCGTCCATCGATTGTCCGATAATCGTATAAGCGTAAAGACGTTTTATTTTGGACACTTCACCGCGGTTCCATATGTGACACACACACACACACGGATTTAAGTTCTCACCAATGGCTCGACGGCCCACGATTTGCTCTAAGTTTAAACGTATGCACAAGCACCTACGCTTTGTGTTGGGTATTATGATGTAACTGATTATAAGTAATTTGTTAATTATGATTGATATTTGATGGATGTAAATGATGGTAAAGACGAGAGATTAGTCTCAGTATTAATTATTTTTACGAGTAGGTAACGACTGCCTTTTTTTAATTAAGCTATATAACTTATTACAAATATGGAGTGCAGTCTGTTGTATAAGTAACAGATTTAGATGTTATAAAAATTTTAATTTTCTATTTTTTTGTTACTATAAATTTGAAGAAATACCCAACAAAAAATATAACAGTAGTTTGTAAAAATTTAGGTTTTTTATGACACTCAAAAAAACTTAACTTTATTTTACTACATTTTGTGCATAAAATCTTGGTATTTGTTAATAATTAAAAAAGTAGAAGCATGAAAAAAGTGTTTTGAAAATAACAATATTTTTATTATTACAATTACAAATTTAAAGAAATATCAGACCAAAAAATATATATAATAATTTACAAAAGTAGTCTGTTAAAATTAATTGGTCTATTCGGTTCAAATCTGTAAGACCTGTAGTGTTACAGAATGTTTTTTTTTTGTAATAAATACTCCTACAATTTTTTATTAATAAAAACAACACAAAATAACATTTTTCATTATTGAACAAATATCTATTTTTTTTTTCGTTCATTAAATTAAACATTAAACTTCTGAAAAAGGTCAGAATAACATTAGATATAACAAAAAAAAATACAATATTTTCAATCTTGATTTATTTACAATGTATAAATTTATCTTCATTTACATAATAAAATTGAAATTTATAAAAAGTAAAAAAGAAATGCCTGACACAGATATTTTAAAAGCAAAACCTTATGATACAGCAAATTCTAAAGAAATAAGTCCGAAATCAATATTGTTTTTATTAGGCTGTATCACTTTTTATATACAGAAAATATAATTAAATCTTATAACAAAAAAACTGAACAAAAAAATGAACAGAAAATAAGTAAATAAAATCGAACAAGCATAACTTTCTCTTTACTGTACATTTAATATATAAACTGAATAAATTCTTGCTCATATTGTACATGCATACTTTATGTTAAATAATTCGTATATCGTATAATTAGCTGCAATATAGCGCCTATTTGAATTTCAATTTTCTGAGTTCATATATGAAGAAAAAAAAAACAAACAAAAGTATGTGAAATACAACGCCTACTTACTGAGGAAGTAATAGTTTCTTAGACGCTGTAATAATTTTACAGTACAATTATTCACACTTATGATTTCTAATATTTTTTACATCAAATAGATGTTGATTATAAGCTTTTTATGATTAATTTCTTTGGATTACTGTAATTTAAACATGCATTTTAATTCGAAAGATAAACTTTCAAAATTAAATTATTAGTAACTTTTTTCTATGTTCTGTTATTTACTGTAATGTTATTTATATCATTTATCCTGATGAAGATGGACGTTGAGTTTTGTCGAAACGTCTATTTTAAATAAATATTAATATAGAACTTTAACCTAAAGCAGTTTTATTTTAATATAATTAATTCTGAAATATTTTTTACTATACGTAGAAAATAAATTTCAATGCTACACAATATTTCCTAGAGATTTACGATTAAAACTACGTAAGAAGTTGATAAAATTAATCAGTGCCTCTATAACGGAAAATAAGGTAAGATAGGTAAAAAAAATTCTAAAATGTCTAAAAGAAATGGATGCATATTTCACTGGTAAGCCATTGAAACTTGGCCCGTGTGGTAGAAGTGTCATGCGTCCAAAATTTACGAGGTTTCTCTTTTGATTTAAGATGAAAAGAAGAAGCATAAAAATGGCTGCCGTTGCTGCTGACCCGCAAGAGACAAGCATAACGGATGCCATAATTACGTTTTATTAAATTTTTATTACATAAAACGCGCTGAATGTCCTTTTCAACAACAAACAACAGAAGCCATCGCAAAGTAAAAACCCAACCTACGTGTGCTTTAATTTGCCTGAATGACACAAGAGTTTCGTAATGGACAATATGGAGTTGAGCATATACATTACTTTTTGTAATTCCTAAGTGAATAAAGCTAGAATAGAAGCCAAAATTGTTAGATGTGATTTAATTTACAATAACAAAGTTATGTTTCATTCCTTTTTATTATACAAACACCTCAATTCTGTAATGAAGTTATTATTTTTAGAAACGTTAGTAACAAAAATTAACCAGTAATATCAATAATAATAATAAGAAATGTCTATAAATGTGTTTTATTTTTGTTAAAATAATAATCGATATATTACTAGTACACATAAAAACCAATATATTTGAACAGTTTGGTATAAAGTAAAACTTTCATAAAAATAGAAAAAAAATTTTCTAATAAAAACAAAGTTACTTAATTGAAATCTCTTGACTAACTCCAACATTGATACGGCTAAATATATTATGGCTATTACCTGCCCAACTCAAACTAGTCATTTCGTAACACATACAATCACATAAAGGTATATATGCACGTAAATAAGTTTCAAAGTTAAGATTATGCAGCGTAACGAGAACACACTCTCATATTGTGGCGTTTCGAAAACAAGTGCCGACCGAAACAAAAATATTTTTTATAAAAGCAGGCCGTGAAGCCGTGAGGATCCTACATTGAAATTTCATGGAAATAATTTTTGTAAAGTTGCCGTAGAAAATTGCGCAATAATATTGTGAAATTTATGCTCCAACATTTTTGTTATTCTGATAAATTTTTTCGGTGATGTTTGCATTAAATCGAATGGCGCGCTGGAATTTTATATTTATTGCTCGTATTTAGTTAATAATTTCTAGCTGGTCTGTTGCTACAAACAGACCCTGATTAATATTTTTTTACTTCTTTCTTTTCTTAATACATTGGGTTGAATTTTTTTCATTACAAGAACATAGTTTGCAGTACGAGTTGCGGAAAATGTTACCCAATGCTACAGTTTTAAAATTTAGTTTTAGTTTCACGATTTAATATAGCGCCAAAACTTGACCATTCTCATTGCCTGTTTGCCTTGACGAATTTTCTGCTACGCCTGCGAAGTAATAACAATTTTAATTCTGTTTACGTTACCAAACAGTCTTTGGTTATCTTCAATATATGTAATCATTTTAAAAATACGAATGCGAAATAGAACATTTGGAATAATACAGGACATAAATATAATGTTACAGATTTATAGAATGAATGAATTCACCATCTTCTTTGTTTTCGCTAATTTTTCTTCTGATGTTTTTATGACTGATAATTGATCAATGATCTCTGACCGCTGGATACATTCAGCATTTGTGTAATCTTACTGATTATTGATAAAAACTTTAGCTTTATCTTTTGCCACTAATGATGAAAGCTTAACTTTCGAAATACGTATCTAGCTTTTTCTAATATTATTGTTCGTCGTTTAAGAAAATTTATCTTATTTACTTGATCTATTTGGTTTCATTTGAGAATATACTAATAAGAAAGTTTGATAATCCCATGAATGAAAAGACACACTTTATGCAAGAGTTAGGTACAATATTTTTTCTACGACTGTCTACAATTATTATAATTAACTTGTTCAAAAATTATAATTAAAAATCTCAAATTTGACGTTTTTAATGTCAATTTTGCGAAACTACTTCTATAATTGTTTAATGCACTCTTACGATTCACTCAGAACATGTATTTGCATAAGACCAGAGTCAAATAATGACATACTATAGTACTTTTTTTTTAATTATTACTATAAACAGATACTGTACGTACAGAAACAGTAATTTTTTAAAATAACCATAGACTTTTTTTTTATCTTAAATTTAATACATGAATTATTTAGCCTTCTCTGCGTAAGTTATTTATTATTAATATTAACATATATAATTTTAATTTATCTATACAGTTAATTTTCCTAACATATTTTTCTTAATGAAGTTTATTAACACTTTTATTAATAAATTTTACGGCGTATCAGAAGTATTAAATTAAAAAGAAAAGCGTACATGTAAATGGAATGAATGTATCTAAAAATATCAGTTGTATGGTGTAACAAATATGTAATGTAAGTGTAGGTAATTGATCGTAAATTAAAAATTAAAAAGTGGCACGTCATAGGATGTTTGTAGTGCACCCGGTAGACAGCGATATAACTGCGGGGACACCCTTTAGTTGCCCGTGGTCGAGAACATACAGTGAACATCAGCGTACTTCAAACTTTTTTTTTATTTACAATCGGATACACTTCTATGACGGCATCCATTATAGTTCGTTCATTCCTTATAAACTCATTGTATTGTATTATGTTTGAACGGAATTTGTACTTAAAGTATTTTGTAAACACATAATATTTAAAAACATTTTCGCATAACTCTAAGTTCTATTGAATTAGTTTCTGTCAGTTTATGTTCTGTAGACACACTTTACAAACTTTTATTTATGTTCATTTGTTAGTTAGTTGGATAATCATAGACAAAGTATAGTATTTAATTTAAACGGCCATCTTGAGCAAATGTCTAATGAACGTTTGGTTAAAACACATATATGTGAGTAATATTGTAGATATACGTCTGTGCAGTGGCGTAGCCAGGGAGTGTTAGGGAGTTAAAACCCCCCCAAGAACCCAAACGACCAAAAACACATGACATGAAATATGAAATATGTTATTTTACTTTCATTTTTATAAAAATAATTTTTATTGCTCTTTATTTTTTATACAAATTATAGTATTATCTTTATTGATTAATATTATATCATTTCTTTAGTAACCCCCCCACCCCAATAACAAGTTTCTGGCTACGCCACTGCGTCTGTGTAAACGTCCGAAGAGTAGATGATTAAGAATGTTTTGAGTGATCCAATGTTTCCAAATAGTAAAAATAAAAGAGAGATCATAAATGTGGATGAAGCAAAAGTTGTTTTGTCTGGATAGGAATGTTTGGCAGAAACAAATTTCTGTTTGTATATACGAAAAGAGTCTTTGCAACTCACAAAAAGAATACATGGAGTTTGTGGCAAAAAAATGGTTATAATTGAAATGCAAATGAATTAAAAATTGTGGTGAAATTCCAGTGGTAGGTTGGAAAACACTGAAGTAATAAGCGTGTGTACTAACTAATATTGGTTGTCTAGTACAGGAAAGCGGATGTACTCATTACAACTTATGAATTGTCTGTCTTTTTTTAACGGTTGCGTCGTTTCGCTCGAATGACGATAGGGGGCCCCCAGTAACGCCGTTTGGTCACCCAGACCCCCCATTACGAACAGAATCAGGGCCGGAGACTTTATTGTACACGTGTTGTATATTCAATTTTCACACATTTTACATATTATGACAGTTTGTTACACCGCTTTTAATCTATATTGCATACGGCAAAATAATTAAATATGCGTATTAGACTTTTAAAGTTGGTATTTTGTATTAAAAAATATTTTATTTACACATAATTAATTTCTCAAATAATAACACAATTTAAAATAAAAAAACTTTAACATTAAGTTTTGTATATATTTTATTTAAATATTCTACGTATATCTTCATCAGGAAAAATTAATACAAATGATATAAATATAACTAAATTAAAAAAATATATAAATATTATTAAAATTAATAATAATAATTTCTAAATTATTAATTAAAAGAAGCCAAATTTTATTTAAATCAGTTACTTTGTCACCTAATAATTTGTTTCTATGTTTTATTTGTTTATTATTTATGTCATTTGTATTACTTTCGATATTTAAATAAAATATATGCAGAACTTAATCCTAAAGTTTTTTAATTTAATATAATGAAAGATATTTAAATAAATTTATTTCCATTTTGTACTTATTACTTAAATACTTTAAATATTGGAGTATGTAGTACTAGAATTACAAATACTTTTAAAAAAATCTTATACGTAATACTTAAAATTTGTACTAAGTATTATAAAAAATACTTAAGTATTAACAAAGTATTTAAGTATTTGTTAAAATACTTAAGTATTTAATATTTGGTAATTTTATTTAATAATATAATATTAAATATTTAATATGCTACAACTTAACATACATGTTAAGAATATAAATTTTAGAAAGTAATGTTTATATTTTTACAGGCTACTATTTATAAAAAAAATTCTACAATGTAGTATTTATTACAAAAGTTTTTTTTTTTTACTAATAAAAAAAACATTTTTCAAATTCTCAAGTTAATAACTGGATAAACCAATCACAATTTCTAAGCAACAAGTTTATTACTTTATATAGTCTGAGAAGATACTTATATGTATAGTTTTGTAAAGTTTATATTTGATATAATCTTCAAGCTTATGATAGTATTTCATAGCTTCTATAAATCAATAAAGCTATAAATGTAATAATCGTGTAAAAATGTCAATAATTCTTTCAAATATTTGAGTATCAGAAAAAAAACTATATATCATTAATTAATTATGTGAAATATATATGTATAACTGTCATCACATATTAACGTAATTATTAAATGCAACAAATATATACGTAATGAATTTAAAAATTGATTATAACAACCAATAAAATCAAAAAGGCACAATAGTAAATTAAAATTTCTAAACTAGCAATTGTGTCATAACCTACAACGTACAACTACGTCAATTGTTAATATACTCGTATAAATATCTCAACAGTTCTACATCTTAAAATATTCAGCAAAGAAATACTAAAAATAAATAAATAAATTTCAAATTTATGTACATATATATATATATATATATATATATATATATATATATATATATATATATATATATATATATATATATATATATATATATATATTCTAAAGAGATACAGTTTCATAAACAATTAATTTAGATTGTAGATTTTAAATTTAAGTAAATGTCGGAAACAGCATTACAGTAATAGCTACATATTTCAAATTTCGAAATATAATCCATGAATTCTAGGTTACATTACAATAGTGATACTTGAATTTAATCCTTTTGTAATTAGTGAGACATATATTCCATTACAAATATCTGTTCAAATGTATGTGGATTTGCGGATCGTTTATCCTATTTAAATTACATTCAATTATGTAGTGTTCTAGTATAAATTAAAGTTTCTAAATTTAATTAGCAACATAGTAAAGAATTTTTCAGCTACAGCATATGCAAATTTATATTTTTTAATTATGATTTTAAAGAATTAACATTTTCTATTATTTAAACTATGTACAGAAATGGTAGCATTAATGAGATTATATTGTTTTAAAAAAAAAAAAACGTTCATAGAACGTTAACATAAATGAATTATTAAAATTGTAATTTTAAAGAATGTTCAACAACACGAGCAACTATAAATAGAAAATTTCAAGTCAATAAAGGCAACAGAAAAGAAAACAACTTCTTAACCTAAATATAATAGCACTCTGAATAATACAATTTCATTTTCATCGCTTTTATCCTGCGAGTAAAAATGTTGGTAAATATTTCCCGATGCGCCACTGTCGCCGATCGTCAAGTGTTCTCCAAACGGCTACACTCGTTTATATTTTGTTTTTCGGGCGGAAAGAAAGGAAGACACAGAAAGCGCCAGTGGGTCACTTATACGAGTATTGGATGATCACTACCATTTTCGTACGATTCGCTTTATTATAATTTTAAATTTTCATTCGCTACCGTACATCCGCAATTTTTTCTCGTTCTCTCTCTCTCTCTCTGTCTCTCTCAACACGATGTTGCAACTGTTTTCTCATTTTGATTAAGTTTCATATTGGCGAGGTTGTTTGATTGAATAATTTATCGATAGAAGTATTTGAATTTATTAAATTAATTATAAAATAGATATTTTATAATATCGTGTGATACATTATAATTTATTTATATAGTTAATAAATTATTTCGTAAACAATTAATTTAATGTATTATGGGAAATATCACGAGATAGTGAAATGTGGAATGTATAATTTAGTGGGTAATTAGATAACTTTAACCGCATGGCTTCAGTATATTGTTACATAGATTTTATGTTAGTCTGTTTTCTAATCTAAAGTTACAGAATTATAATTTTTCAGACAATATTAAATATACATACATACATGTAGGTATATTTTTAATGTTAAAACATTTGATTCTCTCATATTATTTTTTTAACTTTACATAATACACTTCAGTGTCATATTTCTGGAGATTTTAAGAAACATGTAAGTTTTATGTTTAGATTAGTAGTTTGAAAATATAAAAATATATTTTTATAGTTAACGTTGGAACTACAACACTCGTCAAAATGACAGTTATTATATATCTTATTATCAAATTATTGATATTTTATTAGAATTGTTTTCGTAGAAATTTGCTAATCAATATTAATAGCAGATTGATAAGAGAAGCAATAGAAATTTATAAAGAAAAAGAAAACATCAATCAGTGTGAAGGCATTAAATTAAATAAAATTTGGCTTCCATTAATTAAAAATCTATAAAAAATTTATGATCTATTTACTTATTTGTTACCTAGTAACTTGTTTCTATGTACTGTTATTTACTGTAATGTCATTTGTATCATTTTTCCTGATGAAGACGGATATTGAGTTCGTCGAAACGTCGATTATAAATAAATATTAATACAGAATTTTAACCTAAAGCAGTTTTATATTATTAAGAAATATAATTATACTAATCTCTTATACAATGTAAATAATTTACTATTATTTTTACCGTAAAATATTTCATTTTAAACCAACACAATTTATTTTAAGCTGTAGAAAGTTTACATTGTTCAAAATCAATTTTAATCCGGTTCTGACCACAAGCGCTTATTACATATGTTCTTTTTTCAAGTGTATAGATGCTTTTATCTTGAAACATTTCTTGATATGAAATGTCTACAAAGTAATGTAGGGTTGTTTTATTTTTAAAAACAAGAATCAACATTTTTCGATTCGAGATAACGCTTAAAATGCATTATGTAAAATTTAAAAATAAAAGAACGCCGCCTCTTTAGTATTATAATAAAAACGCACATTAAAAATAAAAAAATTACTTATAATTTAGTGCTGCATTATACTTACAATAAGTACCTATTTAAAATATTTTTAAAAATTCTAGTATTCAAAAAATATTAGATCAAAAGTCTGAATAAATCAAATTCACATAACTTACAAATTCAGTTGTCTGAAAAGATAGATTCATTTTTAGAACGAGTAATTAAATAGTTTCATTTTTTGATTAATTTTACGTGTGGTACATACATTTTATTGTCATTTTTAAAAGTTTAAATTTATAACACAAACTAAAAAAATGTTATGTATTTGCAAGGCACCCATATATATATTTTCAGTGCCTAAACATTTCTAATTTGTTAAAACACATTTCATTCATTCATTCATTCATTCAAGACCTAATTAAATGAAAACAATTAATCGATATTGGCCTTGACAAAGCCGAATAATATGGATCAAATGTTCAAGTACATATTTCTCCGCGTTTAAATATGCTGCAAATACATTCTAATTCAAATCACATAACCTTAATATTCAAGTCGCATCGAAATTGTCAACGTAAAGTAAATTGATATCTTCTAACAAGGTGTTGGCTTTTATTGATTCGTTCACATGAAAAGAATAATAAAACGACAATTTAATTCAATTTCAAAATAACATAATATTATAAAATGTTTAATATTTTTAGTCATATTGCAAAGTGGTATTGCATAATTTTAGTATTATATCGATTTTATACTAAAAGATTTTGTAAATTATCTTGGCAACTGACCAATCAATAAAGAGTTTTAAATTCAATAATTATTTAAATAAAAAAAAATTAATATACCACGTTTTTAAAACAGACTAAAAAGTATAAAATAATTTCTCCTAGCCCCATACAGATTCCTGAGCCCATACAAACTGTCCTGAAAACTTGTGATTGTGAATTTTTAATAGCCATGACAATATTTGTAAGATTCAAAACGAAGAACATGAGGCGCATGCAATAGATAATAGTAAGAAGTGTAGAGAGTAGTTTTCGTTGTTAAGTTAAATGACAATTGCATTGTTTATTATCGCTTGAATTTGAATTTGATTATTGAAAACGTGTGAAGAAGTGCAAAAATTGCAATGTATACTGCCCAAGCTGGCCAGAAATTGTATATTCGACCAAAGAAAGATTAATTCTCACAAATCACAAATATATATATATATATATATATATATATATATATATATATATATATGGCATGTATTTTTATTTATTTTTAGTTTCGTTTTGTTTAGAACGCTTGAAGAAAAAATCGTATGTCACTCGGAATAGAAAGCTATTTTTGTGTTTTGCCTAGATTGCTTGGTATTAGCTTTGTCTCGGCCACAAATATCTGAGCTTGACTCAATAATCATCGCTTTCTACTCCTCGTAACATAATATACTATTTATTATTTTGAAATATTCACTAATGAATGTAAAACTTGATACTTGTGTAATAATATTACATTTGAATAACAAAGCTTTAAGATATAAAATTATAAAAACCGCAAAATGAAATAAAATCTAACTAAGTTATTTTAATTAGAAATTCAACAGAGATTAGCTAGACACAGAAATGCATATTTTTTAATTCCCGACTTACACATAACAAGTAGATAATTGCTTGCATTGCATGACATACGTCTAAACGAAAGACACAATGAAAGCAAAAAAGGAATGGACAGAGAAAGATAGAGAAAAAAATTAAATACCGTGACATAATTAGCTTAATCATGGCTCTATGCATTTGTTTCATCGAAATTTTAATGATGACGCTTCTGTAGTAATTTATCGTAAATTATCGTGTAATTGCTGACAATTGTCAATATTATATAAGTAATAAAAATCATAAGTTGTTATATAGGAATGACAAAATAACTTGATCGTTTTTAAATAAATATATTAACGCTTCGAGATGTGTAGTCATCAAGTGGTAGGGATAGATGATACTTTTACAAACAAATTTCTCACAAATTATATATATATATATATATATATATATATATATATATATATATTTGTACAGGTAATTCTTAAGGCACATTTAGACTACACTACTTATTTCGAAATTACTATCATGTTTTTGTTAAAACCTATAAATGCATTAACAAAAGCAAAAATTGTTAGTACCTAAACCTAAATAAGTAGTTTAGTTCAGAAACTATTACTAACAATTTTAGTTTAGAAATTTTTTACATTAAACACACGAGCCAATTTTCAACTATGTATATAAGATAAATTTAATATCGCTTGTACTTGAATCAATATTGTAAAAAAAGTATAAATATAAATATGAAAAAAATCGTAATACAATTTCAAGGAAACTATAAAATATAATTTCAATTTCATTCATAACGCAATACGTCTGTACATATCAATAGCGTGACCCCTAACGTTATAAATATTACTGATAAATAATATCTAGAGCACAAAAAGAACAATGGCTGAATAATAATCAAATAAGCGTTTATAATCAACCGATAGAAGAAATATTCGCAATAAATCCATTAGCAAAAAAAAAAACTCGATTATAGCCAATATAAAATATTTTTGTTCTTCGATCGCCTTAAGACCTGTCAGACCATCACTATATTGTGTTTGTTGTTTATATTTATATATAAAGATTTTTTTATGTAGGCCGCAGTCATCAATCACATTGAATAATTAATGATGCTTAGAAATTATCGCGTTTTATTTCCAGATAAATGGAGTAACTTTTAGCTGTTCATTAATAAAATTATTTGTCGGATTTCGTCATGAATCCAAATTTAAGTCAACAAGAAAAATACATATACGAAGGTTAAAAGTTAGATGTCATCGACTAATTTATGTAATGGACTACAAATTACCAAATACATCACAAAATTATTTAGATAAACTTTTATAGATATTTATTTTAATTTTATGTAATTTTATTAATAATGCAATACTTATTAATGAATTATTAATTATACATATGCTTTTCAATTTAAAAAAAAATAATTAAAAAAATATTAATTCAGTCGCAATTTGAATCAGAACCAACTGTGTGAAGTTCGCGAATGCATGTAACATTTATTATTAAAAAATTTCAATATTTATTATAAATACATACATACACAATCACGCCATGTATACAAAATGGTGTGGCAAAAACTCTTTTTACTATCTCGAAATTAGTTGCCTTCAAACATTGCTATCCAGACAAGCAACTCCAGATTCATTCATTCTCTTCTATTTCTACTAATTGAAAACTTTCGTCCACGGAAAATACTCTCAATCATATCACTCTATCTACTCATCAAACATAAAAATATTTTTTTACGTTTATGTGTAAAAAATGCGTAAAAAAGTAAAATATATAGGAAACGTAAATAATATAAAATTTAATTTTTTTATTACGCCACAAGATAGTTATTATGTATATCACATTTTTTTAATTTTTACAGAATATGAGGGCAAATTTAAAATTTCATTATAAATTAATTAAAAATAGTAAAAAATATTCCGCTTTGTATTTGAAATGTGAATGCGAAGTTATATATTATTAATATTATAAAAAATATTCTTATGTTTCTTTTTTTAAAATGATTGTACCTGATTTTATAATGTTTTTTATAATTTGCGCAGAAATAAATGTGACGCAAACATAAATAACCTTTTTTTAACATATTATACTTTTTTTCACGTAAAAAGTCGTAAATTTGTTTAATGTAGATAATAGTTTTTATGCGTAAAAAATTATGAATAATTTATGACGTATTACATGTACCAATCTCTGGCAAAAGTTTACCTTCCAAATCATTCATATATATTCTTTTAACTAAACGTTCATTAAACATTCGCTCAAGATGACCAAACAATCATATAGTAGTATAATATAAAATAATATAAAAAATAAATGTCAAAAATTTTCAAAAAACAATAATTAAATAAACAAACAAATATTGTGTTTTTCATATGGTAAATTTTTGCGCATATATCTCGTGTTTATCATTGGCTGTTTCTAGTTTTTGATTTCAGCTTGTCCCCAATTTTCTCGTTACACTTACGAAATAAGGTTTTATGCTAGTATTATAGTAAATTACCTATTAAACTTATTTACCAATTAAGAGCAAAACATGTCAAATTAAAATATGACTTAAACCAAAAACTATGAAATCGGAATTCAATTCAAAAACAAACATTCTTTATTCTTTTTTTTTTCAATTAATACTCCCATTCAAAAAAAAATAAAAAATGGTACATTCGAAAATACAATAGGTATACGTACATATGTATATAATACGCTTGTTGCATTATTCACTAAATTTGAAATAAGGCCGTAACAAAATTTTCATTTCAAGATCACTTAATCAGAGAACTTTGATTACTGATCACTAAGCATAACATTTTCAAATCGATTTAATTATAAACTCACGCAGAAGTTTATAAACATTTACCAATCGATTTTTAAAATTTTTTTATCATCAACATTGCACAAAAATATTATAGATTTGACAGTCAAAATTAATAATATTTAATATTCAAAAATTTTTGTTTTGTTTTTAAACTATATAATTGCTAAATTTTTCAAATGTTCAATAAAATTTTATCTGGAATTAGTAGTGCTGTCAATATCCGAAAATTTTTGATAACTATTAATTAATAATTTGATAAAAATTTAGTCAACTAATTCGAATTAAATGAAAAAAAGTTTTTTCTGTATATTAAAACGTACACATATTTTTCTTAAATTTTCTTAAAATTGTCATTTATTTTATCAGTAATATTAGATGCAATAATTAAATTTAGTAATTTTTAATTTAAAACTTAAATTGTGTAAAATTACATGTAAATTCATAGAAGTAAAACATACTTTTTCTAACAGTGTACTTAACATAGTAAAAAATATTTCAGAACTCAGTATATTAAAATAAATCCGAATTTGGGTTGTATTTCTGTGTTAATATTTATTAATAATCAATGTTTTGACGTACTAAACATATATTTTCATCAGTAAAAAAATGATACAAATGACATGTACAGTAAATAAACAGAACATAGAATCAAGTTACTAGGTAATAAAATAAGTAATGGGGAGACCATTTGTGCAAGGTATAAAAATTAATTAAAATCTTTACGATCTTAGAAATTTTGCATAAAATCCGTAAAATCACTAGAATATCGACAATCAAACTTAAAATTTGCACAATCTGGTGTACAAAATTTGGAAAAGTGGTTTCCCTCCTCGTTAATATGTTATATTATGATGATTCTTCTAGCAATCTTACCTTCAATTTCCGGCATTTCATCTTTGTTTGAGAAGCTGTTTTGTTTTGTCACTGGCATTATCTATTTATTTACCCTCGACTGTAATCACTAATTTAATGTATATTTAACTATTTCTACATAATAAATCACTGTAATGTAATCAAAATTTTCGATATTTTTTTTTAACATAAGTTTATTAATAATGGCAGTCTGAATTTATTTTTAGCCTCAAAAACACAAGCGACTAAATATAATTGCGTCTGATAATAGCAATAAATAATCCATTCAATTCAGTTTGTATTTAAAAACTTTTTTCTGAGAACTCATAAAAATGAGTTATACTTGCGGAAAAAGAAAGCAAAATGAAATAAATAAACGCGGTAACTTAAAAATCGATAAATCAAACTATTATTGATAAACGGTTGCGCATTAATACTAAAAAAAAAAATTATATATATAAATGTATTATTGTCAATGCCTCTATAATATGATAAATCAATAAATCAAAACAAAACACGAGTTTGTTGATTGCATAATGTTCCCCGTAGTCGCATACAATATTTCGAGATCTGGAATCAGATTCTGCACGCTGCAGGTAAGATTATGTAAATCCTGCTGCGCATGCGCATAGATCCGTGCGTTCTCATAATCATAAATCAGATTTAAAATTACAGCGCGTAGACCGGATACGGGAATAAATTTAGCGTTTCGCTGTCTACGACTTTACTTTACTTTAAAAGCCGTTTTTTTTACTTCTTTTTTTAAAAATTAATTTACAACTCCGCGAACAAGTCGCTAACTGTGCTTTAATCATTATACAGTCTCACTTGATTTGATTTGAGGTTATGAAATGTCAAAACACTGCGTTATACTCATACTGGTTCTTTGAGGTTTAATCTTCATATTTTACATTATTTATAATGGTTGTTAAAATTTAATTATTATTTAATACTGGCACTTTTTATTACGGCACCAACCAATCTTCGGTTAACACAAGCACAATTCTGGGTGAGTAGTAAATTTGTGTTTTGTGTGACTAGGGCCACGTGATGTTGGTGAAGATTTAGAGGAAATAGTCACTTGTTTTTGCTGGAACGCGTATAAGTGGTAACAGACAGAGGCGAAATAGATTCGAAACAATACACGTCTGACCTGAACCAGATCGTATGTAACCACTGATGGTGATGTTGAGATCCTATGCATGCACACGCATTTACAAAGATATATACCAGGTTGTCTAAAAAGTTCTCGGACTAAAATACAACAAATAGATAACATCCTGTTAATATTATACAATATGTTTTTATGTTTAAGTATACCACAAAAATTAAATACTTTTATCTACAACTGCTTTGTTATATGGTCATTATATATATAAAATCAGATAAATAATATTAGTCTTTATAGCCCAAGGGAAATAAAATACTAGTCTTTATTAATCAAGGTTAATAAAATATTAGTCATTATTAACCAAGGGAAATAAAGAAACGATCTTTATTAACTTGATTTCCGTACGCACGCTTCGTTGCTAGGCAACATCAACAAACTAAATATCTCTACGCCAGATGCCAGCAGTTATCAGTCAAAGTAATAAAATGATAGTTGTAGTTAGTTAGTTAGTTAGTTGTTGTTAACGTCATAGATTTGAATAAGTAAGTACAATATTAAAAATATATAAGCAGTTGTAGATAAAGTATAGTATTTGACTTGCAAATAATGCCTACAATGTATACTCGGATGTTTTATTCCCCTCGCTACGCTCGTGGACTAAACAACATCCTCGTACATTATAGGTGCCATTATTTGCTCGTTAAATAATATACTATTATTTTTTAAGGTTACAGTCAAACACTATTATATTTTAGCTTGAGTAATTTACATACATATATACCTATACAATCACGCCATATACCCAAAAGGGTGTGACACAAACTCTTCCCACTATCCCGAAATTAGTTTCCTCCAAACATTTCTTTGGTTTATCCACATTTATACTGATACTCTGTCATACATGCTCCTCTATTTTTACCACTTGGAAAAAATTTGCTCACGCAACACACTCTCAACCATAACACTCCATCTACTCGTCGGACGTTCTCGCAAACGTATACCTTTAAAATCATTAACATATATTCTTTTAACTAAACGTTTATTAGACATTCGCTCAAGATGACCGAACCATTTTAACTAATTATATTTGTAAACTAATATTGCCTAGCTTGAACAAAACTTAAATCTCTGTCAATAATATTATTTCAGAATAGTAATATATTATTTATCGAGTATATTATAATAGCTATAACTTACAAAGATTTAGTTTGCGAAGAAAAGTGTCATAAATCAGTTAAGTAAATATAGCTATCATAACATACAAGTGGAAAGTGGAAAGCATTACTTTATTTGACAAATACACGTTATCTTATCAATAGTATAGTATCTAATTTACGACTGTGTAGTTTTAAATAGTTGTGATTGGTCAAAAACCGTGTTATAACTCACGGAAATAGAAAACAATTATAAATTCACAGTCTAAATTTATTTTTAGTATGAACTAATAAATAGTAAAATAAAAAAGGTTTAAGTTTTTGTTCTGTATTATTTTTAATTTAAATTCAACTTTTCGAAACAGAAATGACAAATAATAAACAAACAAAACATAGAAACAAGTTACTAAGTAACCAAATACAAGTAACTGGATTTTAAAAATGTATAATTTATAAATAGCATTATTGTTAATTATTAATAAACTAACATTATCTTTGTTAATTTTTTTTTTGCATAAAAAGTTGTTAACTTAACTAATAATTTAACTAGGCAATTTAATAATCAACTGTTTTTGGAGTGCCTTATTGATTGGACAATTAATAATTTAATTATCTAGTTAATTCATTGATTAATGCGGGCTCAAAAATATAAATATATTTTTGGAATCTGCAAATTAATAGCGTTTTTTGTATTTAGTCTCAGATCTTTTAGTACAAACACAGTCGAAACAAAATGCCTCCATGTGGCTCACAATTGTGACTGTTGATGCCGAGACTCAATCACACACACACACACACACACGCACACAAATACTCCAACATATACGTGATTGCATACATGTTTATATGGTGCATTCGTTGCACTGTGAGACGATTTGTAGTCCCCGTTACACCTTCCTACACCCCTCACCCACACTGTGATTGCAGCTATAGTGGGCAGAAATAACCCAGAGCCGTATTAGTTTTTTGGTTTTTCTTTGGACGCATACGGGTCGGTCGAGTGCCAAATTCTATGTATGTACGCGGATGTTTAAAATTCGTGTGAAGTAAAAATACGTGTACAGAAATATTTCATGTCTGATGAGAATTTTTTTTTTTAAATTGTCTATTTTGTTTATTTATGGTTCACGTGCTTAAAATAAACATTTATCACTTTACTGTTTTGTTTTCGACAAATTCGCGAAAAAAATGGAAGTGATATTTATTCTTGTGAATATAATATGTCGCGCGACTAATTTGGTACATGCTACGACCCATAGTACTTTTTACTTGATACTGTTTTTCGTTTTCTATTGACAGAGTTTATTTTTTTAAATAGAAAATCTAATTAAATATACAATTTTCTTTAAAGAAGTTGTTAAAAAAACAACAAATGTTATTTTGTTTTATTTAGTATAACAATAAAACTAATTAAAATCTACAGAAAACAATGTTAATGTAAATTTATATTACTTGTATTTCCTGTAATAAACTTAATCAAATTAGCATATAGTTAGTTTTAAATATTATACAACTACTGTTTTACTACCAAATATTTTGTCATATGCAAATTTTATTAGAAAATAAAATAGATTTTCCCGTTGAATTAATTTTATTTCTTTCATCAAAGCACTCGATGACAATTATCAAAATTAAATTGGCATAATAAAAACAAAAATAATAATTAACTAGTATATAATAGCTACTTCACTAGTTATACTTCTGTTTATATTATACTTTTCATGTCTTCGACTTTTGGAAGAAGGAAACAAATATTTTTTCATCAATATGAACTATAAAATAATATAATAAAATTTTTTTCAAAACTCATTATATTAAAATAAAATAACTTTAGGTTGTAGTTCTGTATTAATATTTATTAATAATCAACGTTTCGACGAACAGTGAATGTATTTGTAAAAAAATTGCGAAAAAGATTAATTTTCTAAAGAGAATCGGACAGTCTTTGTCAATGTGGACTAGACTTCTAGTTTATAATAGTATTATATATCCGCATTTTACATACTGTGGAACAATTTTATATCTATGTAATATCACTGATCGGCATAAGTTACAGTTATTACAGAATAGAGCTATGCGTGTAATATTAAAATGTAATAAATACGAACCAATAAAGAGCATGTTGTATAAATTGGGGTGGTTGGATATAAATGATTTATTAACAGTTAATGCAATGATATTTGTATTTAAAATGGAACATGATTTATTACCTAATTATTTAAAAAGTAAACTACAATTAAATAGTGATATTCACACTTATAATACTAGAAATACGAGTAATTTCTATATTAAAAAAGCTAATAAGAATAAAACAGCTAATAATATTTTCCACAAAGGGTTACAAGAATATAATCAACTACCAGAATTTATAAAAATATGATCTTCACTACATCTTTTCAAAATTAAAATCAAAGAACATTATTTGAATAAAACAAATTTGTTATTTAGTGTCGCATATATTTGTATTCATATTTATGTATTTTATAATGTAAAATATTTTATGTATTTGTTTTCTTTAAAGCTCCCAAAGCTTTTAATAAATTATTATTATTATTATTATTATTATTATTAACTCAAAGTACATCTTTATCGGGAAATAAAGACGTACGTATAAAGACGTACATTTAATTTGTCGAAACGTCGATTATTAATAAATATTAATACAAAACTACAATTAAAAACCGTTTTATTTTAATAGACTATAAAAGTTTAAAAAAATATAAATAGATATCACATCTTACTCAATGAAATTAATTCAAACAAAAAAATTATTATATTTCATCAGGTTGGCGCTTTAGATATTAAATTAATTAAAATAAACTGGAAAACATATCATTATGAATAATCTAAATTACATTTTTATCTACAAAAATAATCTGTTAAATTATAAACTCGGTATATGTAATTTCTGAATTATATAAAATTATAAATAAAGTGTGCAACGTAGAATTATACGTGATTATTCCTTTGACAAAGCAATTAGATGATTTATCTAAAGTTCGGTCGGTAAAAAGTTTTAGATTGAAGTTTTGTTAAATTTTTAATGTTCGACGTTTTGATGTATATCACCATCAGGAAAAATATATAAATGACAAATAATAAACAAACAAAACAAATAAACAAGTTACTAGGTAACAAAATACAAGTAACTAACTATAGATAATAAGATTTACTTGTATAAATTATTAATAAATTTTCATATTTCTAGCTTTGACATCTTGAATTTTAATGGAAATATTTTATAGTTTTGTATAATTTAAATAAATAAATAAATACATCGGTAAATTATAGACAATAAATTCTCTTTGTAAAGCCCCGGCAATTACTAATCATTCAAATGACATTAGCAAAAAAAAAACAAAAATTCTTTCCATCGACCGACGTACAGAAGAAGTGCGTGCGACGTGGAAAATAATAAGCCGCTATCTAATACTAATTTGTCCAGATAAGTATGCAATAACCGCTTGGAAAACAACGTGCCAGAACACTTTAACTTAAACAAATTATCGAAGTCAGCTTTATATAGCTGATGTTTCCTCTTCGTTACGCATTTCCAAACAGAAAGAAATAAAAATGTATGTATAGAGAAATTCCAGTCAGGTGTGTTCAATGATGAGAATAAAATACTATCTACGCAGACCATAGCCAACTATATAAAATGCGTGGAAGTCAAAATTAGTTCAGGAGATAGTCAGTGTAATAAAACAAAAATATGTATGACTGGTTCTATTTTTATAAACAAAAGAATTTTTTGTGCTTTTTATCTTTCTGCTTTTTTTCGGATATTATGGTCATTAAAATTAATTTAATAAATAGATTGCATTGTTTACATTATTCATTAAATTACTGTCAGAAGCAAATTTAAATTATAATAAAATAAAAATAATTTAATTTGTTTTTTTTTTCAAGCGTATCATATTATTAATATTACGCTCTCATATTGTCTATGTAGAATAAAATTATTATGTTACTAGTGCAATAATGACATTATTATAAAACAGTTAGTTACTATATACACCACTGGTGGCAGCACCGAATATAACTACAACATCAAGTGTGTTTAACCTCTTCGGCGCTCATATTGCAAACTATTATGTCAAGTTAAGTCAAGTAAATTGACAATTGCATTGTTTATTTTAGCTTGAATTTTATTTGGTTATTGAAAATGTGTAAAAAATACAATGTGCACCGTCCAGGATGGTCAAACACTGCATATTTGACTAAAGAAACACGGTCAAGTGTATTCAATTTGACATCTCCGACGGCTAAATTAAAAATTATTAAGTTATGTTAAGTCAATTGACAATTGCATTGCTTATTTTCGTTTGAATTTGAATTTAATTATTGAAAATGTGTGAAAAAGTGCAAGCAATACAATATATATCGCCAAAGGCCAAAGTGAGAAATTTTATATTCGACCAAAAACAAAGATTAATTCTCACAAATCATATGACAAATATAAATAATATATACATATACATACTATGGGGTCGTTGCGCTCAATCAAATTTACTATTTTCAATAATAAATATTAAAAGATTATATAAAAACAAGGCCAAAACACATTTTTTTAATTCAAAAACGATTACAGTATTTAAAAAAAAAATTAGGAAAAATAGCGTTTTTTACGCGCCACAGAATCTCCCCAACGCTTATGACGTCAACCTTTTTCAGATTAGACAAGGATAACCTATTGTCAGATATCTGTATTTAATTCGTTTTCGAGCAGTCAAACTGATCGGACGCGTGTAATTGTTCTCACTAGTTGCGTAATAACTATAATCTAATTAAGTTGTTTATGAAAACATAAATTTTAATATACTGTGTAGTTGTGTTTGAAAAAAAAAAAAAAAGCCAACAAGCCAACAATGTCAGGTCAGGGAGGGGACCCGCCTGGGTCCCCTTACACTCCAGATCCAGGTGGCAGCAAATCAGATAAGTATAACTCACCTAATTTTTTAACTTCTATGGACGGCATACTCACCAGCTCTATAAATATATTAAATGATTCAATGGACATTGATTTATCTGCAGAAGTACTTGAAAATTTAAGATCTAACAAGAAACCCAAACTAGACGGAAATAAAAAGACTACTATTACAAGTCCTACATTATCAGCTACTGTCTCCCCTCGAACAACCTTGGCTCCATCTACTCAATTCAAACAAAACAAACAACTAACCAAAGAAAATTCTTCCGTAACCAAAACACAACAAAATCCGATTACATCAATTATAACAAATTCCACATCATCAATTTCAAACTCTTCCTCTACCTTTGCCATGTCCAATATCCCATCAACACAAAACGAACAATTAGCTGAAACAGACAATGAGAACAGCAAAAATTCAATAACACTAACTAAACTGAAACAAAACACATCACTAAAAAATAGATTTGACAATTCTGATGTAGGGCCATACTTTATATTTCTTGAATATTCTGATAAAAATAAATCAATTGGTAACTTACATCCTATGGCTATAGGAAAAAAAATATTATGTCAATTTAAAGATATTAGTAACGATATACTTAATATAAACAAAGTAGGCAGAAATAGACTAAAAATTACAGTTACGAATGGGAACATCGCTAACAAAATTTTGGACAGTCCTTATTTTAACAACATAGATGTGGAAGCATATATTCCTAACTTTTTATTACACAGACTTGGTGTCATAAAATCCGTATTTCTCGAACTGTCTAACGAAGATATATTAAATGATTTAGAATCGGAAATCAAGGTAATTAAAGCACAAAGAATGACAAGAAAAGTATTTAATAAACCTGACAACGAAAACTCTATCCCAACACCCACATACGTTCCCACGCAAACAGTCATGCTCACTTTCAAAGGGAAAATCTTACCACCTTATGTACTAATTAATAAATTTAAATGCAAAGTAGAACCTTACATTAGCAGAGTTATGCAATGTTATAATTGTCTGAGATTTGGTCACTCGTCTTCACAATGCAGAAGTAACCAAAGATGTAGTAGTTGTCAAGAAAATCATGATATTAAATCATGCAATTCTAAAGATAATCCAAAATGCGCTCACTGCAAAGAAGAACATTTATCTACAGATAAAACATGTACAATATACTTAGCGCAAAAATCAATAAAAGAAATCATGTCTAAAAATTGTATTTCATATAATGAAGCCAAAGATTTCTTTTATAAAAAATCGTATGCAGAAACAACTCTTTTAAATCTATCTGTTAAAGATTTTCCTCCACTGGGGTCATCAAGCAATAAACTACAGCAAATCGAACAAATCAACAAACCTGAAAATTTACAAAAACATAGATATATATCTGTCCCAAAAAAGGTCAATAAAACCCCTCAAATACAAATCAAAAATGACATTCCTTCAAACCTATTACTTGACAACTCTGAAAATTACTCCCCAATTACTCACAACCCTTACCCACCCAAACCTCACATGAAATCACATGAGCAAAATTCTTCAAATACAAATATTTCTCAAATTATAATAAATCTTATAGATGCATTATTTCCCACACAAAATAAATACTCGCTAATGGACTTATCGGATATAATAAACAAATGGTTAGAAAATCTTGATCAAAACCCTAAATAAAATATGGATTCTTGCAAGATACTACAATGGAATATTAGATCAATCAAACAAAATAAACTATACTTAGAATATTTATTATATAATAAGCAAATTTCCATCGCTTTATTACAAGAAACCTGGCTTCATCCATCTGAAACAATTAATATTCCCGGATATAATATAGTACGAACAGATAGAGAAGATGGTTATGCAGGCAGCTGTATACTCATCAAACAAAATCTACCATTCCTAATTAAACAAATAAAATATAATTATCTTAACAAAGATAAAATCCAAATATGCTCCATTACCTTATCCTTAAATAATAAAACAATAGACATCAGCTCAATATATTCCTTACCAAACTACAAAATTACATCCAATCAGTGGATCTCAATAATTAACCAATTCAATAATCCATTTATTGTAGGAGGTGATCTAAACGCACACCATACTTCATGGGGATGCGCCTATAATGATGTCCTAGGTAATGAAATATTAGAAGCTCTAGATTATCACACTTTAACACTTTTAAATGATGGTACACCAACATTATTACAAAATCCAAATTATCGACCCTCAGCAATAGATCTTACCTTTTGTACACCAAATTTAGCAAATATTTCTGATTGGCAAGTGTATAATAATACAATGGGATCCAATCATTATCCAATAATCATTTCCTTTTCTTCTTACATAAACAAATACTATTCATATATACCACAAAGGAAATGGAACATAAAACAAGCAAACTGGAAAGATTATTACAACAATACTGAATATTTATTTAACCGTAACACACCTACAGGAAATGTAGAAAATAAATATTCTATTTTTATTAACAATATCAATACGGCTTCCAACTTATCAATACCAATAAACAGACCTAAAATAATTAATAACTTTAAAAGAAAGGATTGGTGGGATGAAGAATGCAAAAATGCACATAACAACACAAACGAGAAGTTTCAAAATTACAAATTACAAACAACATTGACAAACTATATAGAATGTAAAAAAGAAACAGCCAAAATGAGAAGAATTTTTAAGATCAAGCAAAAAGAATCTTGGAATAAATTTTGCAACTCAATAAATAAAAACACCTCAATCAGCAATGTATGGAATAAAATAAAAATTCTTAGTAACTCAAATAACAAATCAAACAGCAATCAACCCAAAAATTCGGATTGGATTCCTGAATTTCTTGATAGACTAAGTCCAGCTTCTTGTCAAGAGAACTTAGCATTTAATGAAACAAATTCTGAACCAGTTCATTATCTTACAAATCCATTCACACTTCGAGAACTAAAACAAGTAATAAAATCCTCAACCAACACAGCTCCTGGGCAAGATAATATTCACTATCATATGATTTACAATCTGTCTGAATCTGGCAAGGTCGCTCTCTTAGATATCATAAATAATATTTGGAACACCAACACAATGTTACCTGAATGGACAACCCAAATTATCAAACCCATTCCAAAGCCTAACAAGGAACCTAACAAAGTTGAATCGTATCGCGGTATAGCATTATCATCATGTAATGCAAAAACATATGAAAGACTAATTAAATCTCGCTTAGAATGGTGGCTTGAACATAATAATATTCTTCCTGCTACGCAACATGGCTATAGAAAAGGACATTCAACAATAGATAGTTTAACAGAATTTACATCCGATATTTACATTAACAAAACAGAAAACCGATACACAGCAGCACTATATATTGACATTAAAGGAGCATATGACAATGTGTCAATTAAAATATTAAAAAATAAAATGCTTCTAATTGGTCTTCCTCAACACTTTGTACGATCAGTAATCAATATAATATCAGAAAGAACAATTTATGTAAAATATAAAAATAACCTTATTGGCCCAAGGACAACTTATCAAGGTCTTCCTCAAGGAAGCATTTTAAGTCCAATTTTATTCAATATTTATACAAGTGACTTACCATCTATTTTTAAGCCAAATATCAAAGTTCTGCAATATGCTGATGATATTTGTATTTATAACACTGAAAAAACATTCATTGAAACAAGATATGAACTTAATATAGCAACCCTACAACTTTCTGACTGGCTTAATCAAAACAACTTTCAATTGTCAGAAGACAAAACTTGTGTTCAAATTTTTTCAAGACATCGTCAGAATTTAACAGAAGAAAAAATAAAATTAGGAGCACATAATTTTAAAATTGTATCCACAGTAAAATTCCTCGGTATACATATAGATTGTAAATTAGCATGGACTACACATATAAGTCACATACTGAAAAAGTGCGAACCTCGACTTAACATATTACGATCTGTAACAAATACCGAATGGGGCGCTGATCCTTGCACATTAATTTTGCTTTACAAAAATCTTATATTAAGCATAATTGATTACGGAAGTACAATATATGGAACTGCTTCAAAAACATTACTGCAAAAACTAGACACTGTACAGTCCAAGGCCATTAGAATTTGTATTGGAGCCATGCAATCAACTCCTATAAATATTCTACAAGCAGAAACAAAAATTATGCCATTACACTTAAGAAGATCACTACTCAGCCATCGATATATAATAAACAGGCAATATCTATCTCAAAGATACCACCTATCTTCATTAGCATCTACTGTCCTCACTTCAAACTATTGGGAAAAGAAACCAATACCTCCACTTATTGAAAGTTTTTGTGACATAAAGGAAAACAACTTTCAGTATCACACAGCAAGTACTTATCCCTGTTTTACCTTTCCACTAAATTATTCTCTACACAACGAATATTTCATTCCTAACACAGATATTAAAATATTTAACAACATAGCTAAAATAAATAATATAGAATTTATAACATATATAAATCGCCACTGGTATGATTATTACTACCTTTTCACAGATGGTTCTAAATCAAAAGAAGGAGTTGGTTGTGCATTCTATGATCCGCAAATAAATTTACAGAGTACATACTGTCTTAATAAAAACACTTCAATATATTCTGCAGAACAAATGGCAATTAGTAAATGTTTGGATTACGTAAGTACTCGAAATATTTCTAAATGTGTAATTTTTTCGGATAGTAAAAGCACAATAAAGAAAATAAAAAATCCCGGACTCATCAAAGACAATACTTATCTTCTGTATAAAATACTTCACAAAATAGAAACTCTAAAAAATCAGGGAAAAACCATAAAAATAATGTGGATTAAATCACATGCTGGCATTGAAAACAATGAAATTGCTGATTATTTAGCCAAGGAAGCCATACAAAGTGGAAAATTAATAAATAACAGTTTAAATCCTCAAGAACAAAAAAATATAATGAAATCTTTTATCGAAGCCAAATGGGAGCACGAATATGGTATAAGCATAAAAATTAAAGGCATCTACTACGGCTCCATTCAAGAATCCATTCCAAAAAAAATCTGGTATACTTCGCACTATAGCAGAGACTTTATAAAAACAATTACCCGAATGCGATTTGAACATACCAGAACTAACTTCATGCAATGAAAATAGTGTCGCCGATCTAAATCATATATTTTTTGCCTGCCCACTTCTAGAAACCGAACAAACAGATCTAATTAAGCAACTAATAAAATTAAAAATATATCCTCCACTAAATACAAAATTATTATTAACTACAGAAAACCGAAGATCTTGGGAACTACTATACAACTTCGTTAAAACTAACAAAATTTTAATATAAGAACAGCGTAGAAGATCTTATAAAACATTAAAATAAGGTTTTAAAATTATTGGCTGGTTGATCGGCAAAGCACCGAAAACCAACAAAACCTGAAGGAAAAAAAAAAAAAAATATCTGTATTTATCTCTTTCTATCGCACACAACTTATTAGAAATGTCAAATGACAGCTACTGGTAGAGCGTTGCTTTTGTTAAAAGTGCACTTGATATTAATAATACATTATATATATTTTATTATTATTATTATATATTTTATTATTATTATACATTTTATTATTATTATTATAATTACATATTTTTTTTATTATATATATTATTATTATTGGTATCGGAGGCGTTAGCCTACGTATATGTTTTTGACATTGCTAATAGAATCGACTAGTTTTTGATTTAGCCACAAGATGGTACTATAGAATGGATGACGTCACAAATTTTAAAATTTGAATTTGACCTTCGACTTCAATAATTTTTTTCTAATTAAATATAAATAATTTAACATTAATATCTATATATATGTAATTGTCTAAATATATATTTTTCATTAAAAAAATAAAAAAAATGAGCGCAACGACCCCATTCTGCAACTGTTAGTAAAGTTAAGGTTACTTCGTATATATTTTTATTTATTTATAGTTTGACTCGGAATGGAAAGCTCTTTTTGTGTTTAGCCCATATTGTTTGGCCTCGGCTTTGCCTTAGTCACAAATATCTAGGCTTTCCTCCTCGTAACATAATAAACTATTTTGATAGGCTAAAGTATATTAACTGTACATTTTCGACTGAAAATTGTAAACGATTTTGATGTGAGAATGTGGCAAATTAGAATAAAACTTTTCGTATAGTTTTATAGAATAAAATTCACATAGTCGTATGGTTAATTGGCAGTCAGCCAGAAGCCATACGTATTTCAAATAATCCAATTTGAGTTAAAAACAGATAAAACTTGCTTGACGTAGCATAGTTGACTACGATCTACATAGTTCACGTGTTTTGAAATCCTAACAAGCCATTGCACAAACAAAAAAAAAAGAATGAAATAAAAATAAACAAAATAAAACAATTCGTTAGCATGAGAATTTCAACCATCAACCGCTCTAGCCTTGACTTTGAATGGGCTCTATCAGTTTGGTCAGTCCTAAAAAAAGTCAAAAAATTCTCTTGTGTTTTTCAACGAGAAATGTTAAAATATGCAATACGAAATGATAATCTTATATAAATTTTTAGAATAAATATTTTGGCAGAATTTTCCAAACCCGTGAACATCACGGGCGATGCTGTTCAAATTCAAATGATTTACCATCGGAAATATCACGTACGTTCATTTATTTAATAGCATACTAGTTCAAAAATAGTAGTTTTCAATATACATAAAAAAAAACGTTATACATAGGTAATATTTTATGTTGAAAGTTTAAATCTTAAATAGAAATTGTTTAAAACTTTAATGATAAACGATGGATAAACACGCACTAATAATTTTTAACGTTATTGGTCTACATTAAACGATCTGTTATATTACTAATAAGATTAAAATGCGATCAACCATTTTTATTTTAAATTTATTATTGTTTCTATTTTTATATTTAAATTATTACGTATTTATATACTTTATAACAAGTTCGCAACGAAATTGATATGATTTAATTCTAATTTAATTTAAGAAATTGATTTTACATAAAATAATTGAATAGAAACTTTCGTTAAAATGAAAATTCTTGGATCTCATAAGAAATTTTCTTGCAATATATATATATATATATATATATATATATATATATATATATATATATATATATATATATAGAAAGATTTTTGGGGAATTCAAAAATTTTCATTTCAACGAATCTTTATTTTTAACGAAAATATTTATGCATACGGGGTTACTGATACAAATGTACAACTAATCAATACTTTACAAATCCAAATAAGTGTCTTTGAACAGATATAATTTTGTGAAAATAAATTGCAGACATAAGAATGTGATAAGCCGAATTTACAATTAGATTTCCAAGTGCTAATTCCGATTAATAATTGGAAATAAAATACTTTTGCTGCATTGACTATACATTGAAGCTCTTTATCCACGTTTCATATAATATCTACCTTTCCAATATATAATCTAATGTTTATCCGCATTATCAGTTCCCGTAATTCCTAGGTTTAACAAAGGGGCTATAAGCACGAGAAGCTGAACATGTAGTTTCTTAATAATTTTTATTTGTATTGTCAATGTTATGGATCGTTAGTTCAAATCCCGGCAAGAGACCTACAGTTTATAATATTTAATTTCTAGTGTGAGTGAGGCTTACGGCTGCCTGTATAATCTAATGTTAGTGGTAAGTAAGATCTTCAAAGCTCTGTTTCTCCACAATTTATCTCTTTTATGCCCTGAGAACAAAGTTCTTCAAAATGAAACAGGTTTAATATTTTAAGAGCTGTTTCTTGAATTAATATAAAAATTGACCTGTTTCTTGTCAATAAAATAAAGTAATAATTTTCTAATTAAAGACAACTTTTTTGTATCAATTTTTGCTCTGATGAAGACACTAGTATATTGTGTCAAAATGTTGGTCTATTATAAATAAAATAAAACAAATTACCAAAAATTGTTCTTAATTATTATCAGTTCTACATGCTTTTAATTATTTAATATTTTTGTTTTACCAAAATATGCTGCAGTAGTAATAAAATATATTATTCTTGATATTAAAATACGAATATTGTAAATAAAGAGGAAAAGAAATCAGATAAATTCGTTTCGTTTTCGTAATCCAAAGTTGGACAGACAATTTGCCAGCCTGGAAAAAATCTTGTAACTGTGACACCCAATTTCCGGGATATCCGGCGTCATTTTACTGTATCTGTCTGTCTCTGTGTGTGTACATGGTGCGAGAGAGCAAAAGCCAAACTGACTGTGTTCACATTGTGGAACAAGTTTATCTATATCCAGTTCCATCCAAACGGGCCGAGGGTTATCTGAACCATCATGAATTTCCAGCCGACCATCGTTGCACTGCAATACTTGATTAATATAAAACATTGTGCACGGTTTGTTTGCGTGGCCCGTTTCTGCGTTCACCACGATAACTTAATAATTCTTTTCTGGACTAGTACGTATACATACATATATAAATCCGAACGATCGATTCGTATTTATGACACCGAGAGAAATAACAATCTAAACGGAAGTACGGGCATTTTTTTTCGTTTGATGTTAGCGACTGCGTGATACGCTATAAATTCGGACAAAAACTTGCAACAGGCGTGCACTCTGCTTGATAATAAATTTATCCTCTTATTGCTTCGATAAATTATGGGTAAGATTTCTACACTTTGTTAACTTATAAATGATTGAAGCTGGTCGTTTGGTTGCTCTTTTTCTCCAATTGGGATTTTATGAGTTATTGGTTGTTTCTCGGCGGTTTTTTTTCCCCTTCCATTTCACATAAATAATAAAAGTGTTATTTACTCGAGCATTTACTTTTTTCTTCCTTTCTCAATCTATTGCAAAGAATCTCATACATAGCAAGTACTCCGCAATTGAAAATATGATATTTTAAACGTACACTTGTATATATATTAGTTTTTACAGTATACTATCTGCAATTATTGAGTTTTTCTCTAATAATATATGAATTTATAATACATTTTGAAAATACTACTTCAGTAATAATTTGTCAATTTTATTATTATTTTTAAAAGTACATGCACATAATTTTTCTTAAGTACAGAAGGTATTTTCTTTCAACAAAACTGAATAAAGTGATTACTTTTGATAACTGTTTAGAGTAAATAAAAATCGCCTAATTTTATATCATTATAATAAAATTCAATGTTTGTTATACCAAAATTGGTGTATTTATTTGTGGTTCGCGCCG
Source organism: Clivina fossor (assembly GCA_963966155.1). Lineage (NCBI taxonomy): Eukaryota > Metazoa > Arthropoda > Insecta > Coleoptera > Carabidae > Clivina > Clivina fossor. The sequence goes on from OZ014560.1 coordinate 15,551,870, forward strand.
CGCTCACACCAGAAATTAATTTAAATATTATTTCTGGCATTAAAAAACTTGTACCACTCAACTGATATCGGCTGCGTCTGAGTGATTCCGAATAAAAAAATTTATGATCTAGTTACGTATTTGTTACCTAGTATATTCTGTTTATTTACTGTAAATGTCATTTGTATCATATTTCCTGATGAAGACAAACGTTGAATTTGTCGAAACGTCGATTATTAACATTAATACAGAACTTAAACCTAAAGCCGTTTTATTTTAAAAATTTAGTTTATATTTTTTACCACGCTTATATTAACTCACTCTGTTGTCGCGGTCTGTCACGGTCAAATTTTGTAACCAATTTTTAGACCACTTCCTATCGTTTGATCTCACTGAAATTTTGCATGTAGTTTCATTCTAGGAGACAACACAATATTATATAAAAAAAAAACGATTACAAGATATGACACGCTTATATTTATTTTTTTAATACAACTAATGACATCTGCCACATGAACAATTTTTTTGTTCAATTAACAATTGAATAATGTAAATGACAGATAAAAATAAAATTGTAATAAGCGTGGTTTTTAAAAAAGTTTTTTCTAAATTTAAGCTTATTTAAATTGATATAAGAATCATATTCTTTATCAACGTTCAATGCACGTTTATACTTTATCTATCATGATCTCATCTTTGCCTAGTTACGGTATAGTGCAAGTATACTAGTTTCATACACAGATATACATACAACATAGTCTTAAAACATCGCTACATATCTCTTCACGGCATCGTCGCATCATATACAAGCGCGTATCCGTTCTCATTTCGCGTGCTAAATGCTTCGCGAATGGCGCACCTGCGTTACGTTATATACGTTTCCAATAATATTATGTACTGCCCTCTCTCTCTCTCTTTCTATCTATTTTGCTCCTGCCTCCGTCCATTTTATAATAAGGTCAATGAGAACTTGAAACCTTTCATTGTCGATGAGCGAACGGCACCACGCAGCCTGGCCGCGACTCGTGATCGCAAGCCGACGAAAACTCTCTGGAGATGACGGTATGGAGTAACAGTTGAAAGTGTTCACAAAAGTTGAATTGATCTAGACGAGGGCCGCGCGCTATACGATGCGCGATGCTCGACTGTTTGGGCTGCTATTCATTTGTCGGTGTTATTTGTTAAATGGTACTTTGGGATCGATGGAGAAATGTCAGATTAGATGTTTTGTAATAGGATTTTAAGTGGAGCAATCTTGCCAGTGAAGAGATCTATTCGTTCACTTGACTTCCAAAGACAATGCTACAGTTATTGGACTTAAAAGAGAATGTCTACGGGCTGGATTTCTTCTTCTACTAATTGTAAAACAAATATAAAAAAGTAATTGTATAATTATAAAAGTTGGCTTGTTTCTAACAGTATACAGCATGTTGAACAAAAAGTTATCAAATTGAAACCTTCGTTAATAATAATTTACACAGCATTATAAAGTTTGCTTATTTATATCAAAAATAGTATATAAGGACATTCTATTCAACAAAAGAATAATGTAAAATTTCGTTATTTTTGATTATTAAACTCGTTTGAATCGTACAAATTTATTTCAATTCTGGTTTCGTACTGTATCATCTAGATTTTTAAAGACAATATTAAGATCGATTCGGTTCACATCTGAAAGATCTGTAGCGTCACAGAATATTATGTATTTTTCTATCAACAAAGAATTCCATTTACTAGAAAAAATGCAAATATTCTATAACGCGACAAATCTTAAGGATGAGATAGATTCATTAGATTAGATAGATAGATTATTTTTCTATTATTAGAAACACTAGTTATGATTATATTTAGAAAGAAAAATAGCTTTTATACTAAAAAAAATAACAAGACAATATAATGTTGATTTTAAATAAAAAATTATGTTTCCTCTTTTCATTATTTTGAAATAAGTACCTTCATTATATTTAACAATAATTTAAAAAAAAGTTGTATTCATTTGCAGCACGCGATTTCCATTAAAAATTAAATCATAAAAATGAAAAATTGCGGAAATTGTATTTAAACTCAATGAATAATATATGCACAAAAGTTGAACCATAAAAAAATAACGTTGTTTTTGTTGATTTTTGTAAAATGTTCAACTTTTAGCAGAATGAATGCGTAACGCAGAAGCGTATAGAGAATAATAATAAGTTTGTTAAATTACTAGTTCGGTGTCTAGCCGTTCCAGTTTATGGCGCGTGCACTTATTAAATGAAAATGACTACTGTAACGTATCATGTATACATCAGTCTGTGACTATAACTATTTAATCATCATTATGTTTCATCTTATTGTCAGTATTTTATTTAAATATTTACTGAGTGTAAAAATGTGTAACAGAGACAATGTATTTTATATTCTTTTGAAATTAATACTTTTTGAAAATTATTTTATATATAAAAAAAAATATTAATTATATAGATGATATTTCCAGTGACATTAGATGAAATAAAATTGTTAGGTCAAATAAATAATCGAAAATTACATAATAGATAAGATAAAACGACTTTAGGTTGTAGTTCTGTATTAATATTTATTAATAATCGACGTTTTGACGTACTTGACATACATCTTCATTAGGAAAAATGACATAAATAATATTTAAAGTAAAAAAAAAAACAGAACATAGAAACAAGTTACTAGGTAACGAAATAAGTAACAAAATTAGCCAAATTTTATTTAAGTCAGTTACTAGTCACACTGATTGAATGTTACTTTTTCTTTTTATATTTCCATGAAATACAAACTAAGTTTGCTTAAAATATTCGTGTTGATAGTGACAAATTTATAAGTTTAGTTATTTCTAATACTGTTTTGTTTATATTTAAAATTTTTAATTGTTTTTAAAAATTATTTAAATTTACTGTTATTTTTTATCAGTGTTATATATTTACTAATAATGTGAGAAAATAATAAACAAAAACTAGAAAATGCTGAAAAACTTTATGATTTATTAAACCCTTTCATTTATTAAAAAAAAAGTTTGTAGTATTTTAGCTGGAATGGCAATATTTTATATTTACAAACTGAAAAAATATGTAAAAAATTCATTTGATATATTATTGGTATATTCATGTCTGGAATTCCATGCAAAAAAAATAATGCAGCATCAAAATCAATCAGTTTTCTATTTTCTCATGAAGATTGTATTTGAAAAAAAATCGATAAAACACCATCACGCTATCAAACAAAGAAAATTGCGGAAACTCAACCAACGTAAACTGATAGTGATGATGTAGTTCGAGTTACTATTAGCGTAAAACTGTAATAGTTACATAGGTTTTATATTGGAACAACAGTAAACGGGGAATTCTGAACGAGATGCGGCGCTCATATGCGAGAGAGTTCGGTTCCGCAACAAAAGTACGGAGCGCGCGTTGTACCTAAACACTAGTTTTGCGTATGTGTTGCGGTTGTGATTTGCAATAATCATGGCGATTATAACGGCATTAAAAACTGCGCACAGAGCGCACGGGAATTAATATGCATTCGCGATCGTAAATATCCCAGTTACATGGCATAACTGTCCGGTTACTATTGCGAGACGGTTATTCCTGACAAAAATTCTCGTGTATTTGTAATATTTATTTGAAGTTTCTTTAATTATAATTGCAAGATGTATATTCGATTTAAGCGCGCGCGCATATATTTATTAAACGTGTGTTTACAGTGTTAGAAAAATAGTTGATTTAAAACTGTAAAACATTGGTATATAACAACTTGTTAAGATTTGTTGAAATGTTTACAAACTAAACTCACTATTTTAATTAAAATTAATTACTTTAACACAGAGACTTGGATTAGAATTTCCTAAACTTTTTATTGTCAAAAACTTAATAAATACAGGTATAACATATCAAAAAAAATAAAATGAAACGGTTTTAGGTTGTAGTTCCATATTAATATTTATTAATAATCGACGTTTCGACGAACTCAACGTACGTTTTCATCAGGAAAAATGATACAAAGGACATTTACAGTAAATAAACAGGACATAGAAACAAGTTACCGAAATATCATTTGTATCTTTTTTTCTGATGAAGACGTACGTTGAGTTCGTCAAAATGTCGATTATTAATAAATATTAATACAGAACTACAACCTAAACCCGTTTTATTTTAATTTTTTACTATGTTATGTGTATTAAGTTTTTGTCCACCGTTTTATTGTATTATAATGAGTTCTGAAAGATTTTTTATTATAGTAAAAAAATTTTCATTTTATCTTAAAATAACGTTTAGTATGTCAAAACGTCCAATTTTTAATATAAAATTAAACAAAACTTAAATCTAAAACTTTTTTATTTTAATACACATATTATTAGTTTTTCTAAAATAAAATAAAATTATTGTAATGATGCAAAATAAGAGTTTTTTTTTTTAATATGTGCTAATATTACAACTAATAATTTAGAATTGGATGAAATAAAAACTACATTACGTTTTAAAAGTAATGTTTCATTCAGCATACTCTACTTATTACAAAATTAGTGTTATGTTTTAGTGGACAGTTAGTGGTTGCAACTAAACTAAGTACTTACAGACTGATGAGAAAAATAACAGAAATGCACAATTTTAGTTTTAGAAGTTTTTGTTGTCTGTCTTTTAATAAAATTGGTAGATAGTAGCAATTCAGAATCAATAGCATTACGACTAAGACATAAAAGTAATTTTGAGATAAGTACGAAAGTGTAAATGAGTCTTAAAGTAAGAGGAATCAACTTTCAATACAAATGCAGTTTGTTCTATTTTTGAACTTTTTTTACGAAACAAAAATAAAAACATAAACAACCTAAAAATTGAAAGTAGTTTTTAATTTATTATATAATTTCAATAAATGAAGAATTTGTTTTTAAAATACTGCTTTCAAATTTATTTAAAAACAATAAAGAATTAAATATTTTATTTTTTACTAATTAAAGAAATCTTAATATTTTGATATTATTATTGTTCAGCTGTAATAAATCATATTTAAGAAAAATCTTCAATTGTCTATAGAAAGCATTAATAATTTTAGGCGCACGATTTTTTTAAGCAAGCGAAAAATGTATACGCATGAAATATTGGCATAAATAATCTCGCATCATCAAAAACAGGGATTCGTGCCCTAATGTGCCCGCCCACTTGCACGCCCATGCCTCTCATTACACATTTTATTATTGTTAATAACAGTTATTTTCGTCGGCGATACGGATCATATAAATTTGCCTTTTTACTTGTTAAAGTATTTTACACTTATTTATAAATTTTTGAAACCATATATTTTTCTTATATAAGATAAATTTAAAAGTTAAAAAATTCGTTTGATCACATCTTAAGATATTCTTATCGTAAATATTTTTATAATGTTTTAAGTTGTAATATACGATGTTCAGATAAAAATGTAACCTAATTTTTTTATTGATTCGCAAATTAACTATTAATTTGCGAAAATACTTTAAATTCTTTAACATTTACGAAATAATATAAATATCGACATGTCGCAATCTTTGTATATTATATGCGCACCATATAAATATTTTGCAACATATTCAAACAAAAAAATACCGTTGCAAAAAATATACAGTATAATAATTTAGATTAAAAATCAAATTCTACAATTCTTGGGCCTATTCAGTTCACATCTGTAAAACTTGCAGTGTTACAGACGAAGCAGGAAAATTGCACACCGCGGTCAGAAATCCCAAATTTGAATAACCAAATTGCACACCGGTAAACCGCTGGACGATTTATAAGGATCTTGAACTTTTATGCAGGTACTTTTTACAGTAAGGGTTCGTTTATTCTATAGCATATTTTTATGCCGGTCAATTGCCACTGTTGGTATAGGGTAAGTTAGGTTATAGGTTTAGGTTGTTTAGGTTGAAATCTTAATCCCTTAATCTGTTTATGACCGGTGTGCAATTTAGCTATGCAAAATTTCGGTAAAGGATTAAAACCCAACTGCCGTGTGCAATTCGTATGTACCCGTTACAAAATATTTTGTCATTGTCTAGTAAATAAAATTCTTCTATTATTAGAAAAAGACAAACAATTTTGTGACGCTAGGTCTTAACAGATGTGAACCGAATAGAACCAATAGTCTCTGATATCTTGTATTTATAATTGACTTACAAATTGTAAACAATTGGAACACAATTTCTATTTGTAGTAATTTGTTATTTAAATACAAATCTGCCGTGGCCACCACAGAACAGACCGTCTTCGTATTAAATAAATTTATGGAATGGAAAAATTTGCATAACTACTGTAGTTTGTCATGGTAACTGAAAACAACACTGTATTGACATAAATATGCCACCTATTTACAGAATATCATAAAAATATGAAAAATTATAAAAAAACTATTTAGCCGTATCTAAAAATGTTTCAAATAACAGTTGTTAATTATAACTTGTTTAACAACTCTTGTTAAATAATTATTTTCGAAATATATTTCTGTTAAAAATATTCACATGAAAGTGATATAGTAAATTGCCAATTTCGGTTGGCAGATCTATACTAAAAATTGATAAAATTGAGATATTCTCCTCGGAAGCTTAAATATGAAATTTTATAACAATCCGTTCAGCCGAATTTGCTCTACACGTCGGTAAAAATAATTCTAAATTAAGATCAAAAGTGAAATTTAAAACAAAAACAGTATTAATGTTGCTGTCAAATTGAAAATTAAACTAGCTATCAAAATATGTGTGAACTAACAATTTTATTTCCATCCTTGTAACCCACATTATTTAAATTTATATGGCATAGTTTTTTACCGACATTATTACATTATTAATTTATATACGTATATAGGTGTATATGTAGACGAATTTTTATTAATATTTTGACGCCTAGTTTTATGATTCTTATCTGTAATTATGTTTGATAAATGATGAAATCATTTGTTTTTATACTAATCGTAGCAAACAGTAGAATTTTTTAATTAAATATAATTATCTTAATTTCCGTTCGCATAAATCATTACAAATTTTCTCTAGACTACTTTATTTACTAAAACAAAAAATTATTCTGTCATTAGAAAATATTATTTAAAGTTTCATTTGACTCGTAATTATTTAATCAATTTCAAATTTCAAAATAATTTTCCTTTCGTATCTGTATTAGCAATAAATGATAATTACAATATGAACCATTTAATTAAAAAATTTTAAAAAATGTAATATATTTAATATTTTCTGTTAGTTAATTATTTATTTCTAGGTTATGTTTATTTATTTGTCAATTGTATTTTTTATTATTTTTAATAAAGTTTATACCTAGTGAATTAAAACATTGTTTTTTAATAAAAATAAACAGAACTTAGATTTATTAATATAAAATTTGTCCAAACAAAAGATACATACACAATCACACCATGTACCTAAAAGAGTGTAGCACAAACTCTTTCAACTTTTTTTTTATTAGTGTACTTATATTAGTATTAAAAATAGATATAGTCTTTTAATGCTCAAAATACTGATAAATTATAAAATCTTTAGAACGCTGATTAAGATTTTTAGCCTTATTTAAATATTCAGCTTCCGCAATAGATATTAGCTTTAATGTTTTTAATTAAAATTGGTGATTCAGTAAATCTATTTCAAATTTTGTACATCTTTATAAATTTTTGCCACAGTATTACACATTTATTATAATTGTTTATTACTCTTATAATATTACATATATAAATTAAATAGTCATTAAATATTAATTTGAAATCAAACAAATCTGATTTATATGGAAAAAAATAATGCTATATTAATTACAGCATTATAATACATTTTTACCCATTTATATTCCAGATAAATTCATTTAATTTCAATATATTCATAAGCATTCACAAATTGTTTTTCAACTTGTCGAACCAAACACCATTAATTCAATATCCAAATGTTATTTCTAAATATAAAACTAATATATCACTTTTGAAGAGCTAAAAACCACGCCTTTTTTGAGCATTTATAAAATCGCGGTACGATTTTTGCGTACGATAATAAATTTAATTAAAATTTATTAATTTATTTTAGAAAACTAATCATTTATACATAATGCCCAAGCAGTAGTGTTCATTCTTTCGCTAACACAAAAATCATTCATTAAAACTTGGTGAAAGAAACACACCTTTTTAGTTTAATATATTACGTGTAACAAAACACATACACACACACACACACACAGTAGTGTTAGTTTTTCATAACGGCTAATTAATTTAATTAACCGAATTAGCTCGAATTATGACAGACTTGGCGTATGATATATTTTGTATTCATGTTGCAGGTGTGATTGTATAAATGTATTTTTAGTAATAAGAATAAGTTCAAGTTGAATTGTGTTTCATTAATTATTATGATTTTTTAAAACTTGCAAATTAAGAAGGTAACTATAAAATAATAGTAATGAAATGAGTGGTCATTATTAAACTGCACATTGTCATATATTAGAAATAATTAGCTTTAGAGTAACGCTATACTGATTAGATCACAAAGGGTATATATAATATCCGTCAAAATGTATACGCCTATGTTTAAAGTGGTAATTATGTTACTAGTACTATAAAGACATTATTATACAGTATTTAGTTACTACATACACTACGGATGGCAGAATTAGGCATAACTACAACGTCAAGTATATTTAATCTAAAATCAGCAGCTATATTGACAAACTATTACGTCAAGTTAAGTTAATTAACAATTGCATTATTTATTTTCGCTTGAATTTTAATTTGATTATTGAAACTGTGTAAAGAAGAAGACAATTGAATTGTTTATTTTAGCTTTTTGATTATTAAAAATGTGTGAAGAAATGCAAGGAAAATGCAATGTATACCTCTCAAGGTGGTTAGAAATTGTATATTCGACCAAAGAAAGATTAATTCTTACAAATCACGTAACAAATATATAAATAATATATACATATACAATACATACTATTTTACAACTGTTAGTAACTAGTTAAGGTTACCTGGCATGTATTTCTATTATTTTTTTTAGTTTAATTTTATTTTGAAAAAAATTATTATATTTTTGAATCTGTAAAAGTATTTATATGTTACTATTTAAAAAACTAAACAAAAATTTGTGCACCGAAAATGCCTTATATATATTATAAAATAGCGGTTCTTTGACCATGTTTTTAAAAAATTTACCAAATACATATCATCTAACACTGCATACCAAACCACTCCGTATACATAAAAATATTAAAATTGAGAGAAATTAATAAAATTTTATATCTTTACATTAAATTTTCCAGTAAAATTTAGAACAAAATAATCAAACTTTTTTTCTTTGAGTAATGCACAAGTCGTGTAATACAATCCTGAAAATATCGATAAGCTATATTTTAAAATCGTTAACAATGATACAGAAACATTGTATTTCGTTTAATATCAGTTTAATGCAAAATATAGTTAAGTACTTTTGAAAATGTTGTAATTTGACTTTGATAACATTTTGGTTTTATCGTTTTTAGTCTGACTTATTACTTTTTAATACTAGCTAACTTTTTATCAACTTTGTCAGCGGCGGCGTGTAGCTTAAAAACATTTTAAATTTATGATATAAAAAGAATGTTATTTAAAAATTTAAAAAAAAAGTTGGTGTTAGTCAGTTCAGATGGTTCAGTCATCTTGAGCAAATGTCTAATTTATGTTTGGTTAACAGAATATATGTGAATGATTTAGAAGGTATACGTTTATGTGGACGTACGATGTGTAGTTCGAGTGGTAAGATTGAGAGAGTGGTTTGCGTGAGCGAAAGTTTTCAAGTAGTAGAAATAGAAGAGCACGTATGAGAGGTATCATAAATATGGACAAAACTGAAATTGCTTATCTGGTTAGGAATGTTTGGAGAAAACTGATTTCGGGATAGTGGAAGGAATTTATGCTACACCCTTTTGGCTATATGGAATGATTGTGTATATGTTTTAAAATTTTCAATCAAATAAAAGCATATGACTTTTTACTTAAAAGCAAAGTTTTACTAAAAAAAATAAAATAATAATAATAATACCGATATTGATATTACATAAAAAATCTTATCTAAAATAATTCAATCAGCTAAAACAAAAGATTCTGATAAAATTTGAAAACAATACTTTTTTATAATCTTATATACAAAAAAATTCATATTCTTTCATTTAAAAACTATTAATATATTCTAAAAAACAATTGCTTGAAACATTTATATTGTATCTGTACGTAATATATAATAAGGTTATAGTGAAATGAAACCGGTGTCAAGATACTACTCGTAACAACCATTATATCGATTAATCGAGCTTAACAAAATAACTGGCTTATAAAAACTTGTATTGTAATTGCCGAATTATTAATACAACATCAAAAAGTTTAGTAACATAATTCAAAACTTATCATTACAATTATTTTAAATCTCTTTCCTTATACTTAATATTGATGAAGAAAAATTAAAAAAATATATAATTATATTCCTTAAACGGAAGCACAATATTTTTGATTCGATAAATGATTGTAGAATTTTATTAAATATACATAATTACGCCATATACCCAATAAGGTGTGGCACAAACTCTTTCCACTATCCCGAAATTAGTTTACTCCAAACATTACTATTCAGACAAGCAACTTCAAGCATATTCATGATAACTTTCATACCCACTTAACATTGAGGCCTTGTTTTGAAAAAGTTTGGACACCCCTAATCTAGACTATAAAAATTATTATAAACAATCAATGAACACAATATAGAAATTCACTTATATCCGTATAATTTAGCATTTGGTTTCTGACACAATTTAACATGAATAATTTTTAATCGAAATCAAAATTTAACAAAAGAGTATCAATTATATGAAAGCATTACCAATTTCTCATTGTCTTAGAAATCGATTATTAGATGACAACCATAAAATAAATATATATTTTATACGAAGTGTCCTAAATTCTTTGTTTGCTCCAATGAAACCAGTGCTATTTGAGATTATAAAACAAAACTAATTTTGACGTTTTGTGTTCAATTTTCTTGACTTATCTTGAATGAATTTGTCATACAAATACAACCGTAAATTTAAATTTTATTTTTGTTTTTTTATAGCATAACTTTAATTTTTATATATATATAATCAGTCGATTTCTTGTCGAAAAAGGAAAATAGATAGAAATGAAATCTATCTATCTATCTTTTTTTGCCTGATGTAGACGCACGTTCAGTTCGTCGAAACGTTGAAATTATTACAGAACTAGAACCTAAAGCCGTTTTATTCAAATTTAAATATATTTTGTTTACGTAAATTTTTATAAATTAATTTTTTTTATTAGTACTAATAATAATATATTTAATATAAACAAACATTGTTTTTACAAAAACAGATTTACTAATAACAAATTTAAATATATTTTTGTATACGTAACAGATGTAATTTTTGTTTTCGTTCGATAAATAAGTAAATAAAGAAAATTGCGAAAATAAAATATCGAATAATACAAATACCCAGTAAGTAATAATAAGAAGAAATCGAGGCATCTGATATGAGAAGCCGTATGAAGCACGCTTTTAATAAACCACAAGAAACACCATCCAAAGATTACGCCATTTCCATTAAGAGCGTCTTAAGATTTATAAGCTCGAAAATTACGGGACCATACGGCCACGACCGGAATATAATGCAGAGACGGACTACTGCCCATTAAAAAGAGAAAGACTTTATAACATTTCGAAAACTCGCATTATATTAACTAACTTTGGAAACGTTAACAATGATTTCATTAACTGTTATCTGAAATATACTACACTATAATATATGTATATACTCTTTCGTAATTTAAATAAAAATTAATATAGTAAAAAAATGTAGAACTCGTTATATAAAATAAAACGACTTTTGGTTTAAGTTCTGTATTAATAATTATTAATAATCGACGTTTCAACGCACTAAACATCCGTCTTTATCAAGAAAACTGATACAAATGACATTTAGAGTAAATAACAGTACATAGAAACAAGTTACTAGGTAACAAATAAGTAAATAGATCATAATTTTTTTATAGATTTTTAATTAATGGAAGCCAAATTTTATTTAACTTAATGCCTTCACACTGATTCATGTTATCTTTTTCTTTATAAATTTCTATTGCTTCTCTTATCAATTTGCTATTAATATTGATTAGCAAATTTCTACGAAAACAATTCTAATAAAATATCAATAATTTGATAATAAGATATATAATAACTGACATTTTGACGAGTTTAAGTTCTGTATTAATAATTATTAATAATCGACGTTTTAACGAACTAAACATCCGTCTTCATCAAGAAAACTGATACAAATGACATTTAGAGTAAATAATAGAACATAGAAATAAGTTACTAGGTAATAAATAAGTAACTAGATCATAAAAATTATATAAATTTTGTATTAATCAAAGCCATATTCTATAACATTAAGTTTTGTTCAGAATTCCACCATAAGCTCGTTTTATAACTACATATTTTGAAAAAAGCAATAATTTATATACTATGCAATAATTTCTTAGTTTTTAATATTTTAAATAAACTTTCTCAAATACAATCTCACACATTGCATTTCGTATACATTCAATAATAATTTAATAAAACATTCATTGTTCAATGATTGCTTTATGCTTGTAGCATGTATAAGTAAATAAATAAATATAAGTAAATCGGCACGTATACCATTACGTGCGAGAAGTGAAATGTTCGCTTTCTTTTTGGTTTTGCGTTTGCATTTATTGAAAGAAAAAAGAAAAAAAGATGTGTCCGTTCCTTAGGTGTTCAGTTCAGCGCTGCAGCGTACGTTATTACAACCGTGACCCCAAACGACCCGAACAATTCTCGGATTGTTTGGGTCCAGTCCACGCCTACTTCGCGCAATAATAAAGTCGTTTTGTTCGCTGCGAAATAAATTCGTCATATTTACTGTAGACGGATTTGGAATAAATTTTCAATTACAGATCGAATATTTTTATTCGATTCAAATGAAGCAATTATATGTACCTATATGCGATCTTAATCAGTATATTTGTAAACAAGTAATAAAGTCTATTTTTAAACAAAACGCCTTTTGCGTAATTTGTTGTTTATTGTTCATAAATTCTAATTTTTGCTTTTATTACTTACATAAAAGAGGTGATGTACTAATAAGGCTTTCATTTACATTGTGTACCGTAAATATGTTTGAAACAACAAAATAATAGTATATTATTCAAGTAGAATACTATATTTTTTATACGAGAATAGAACAATAGCAAATTGCAATTTTAAACCATATTAAAAACATTTCAAAATGATTATACTATGTATAAAAATTGCTCGGTATCATTGCAACAGTGACAATTGGTCAAATATTTCAAATGCATTTTGTGGTCAAAACTAATTTTTATATTAAATTCGACACAAAATCAACTAATCTACAATCTAATATTATTTATTACAAATTGTAACAAAGATAAATATACTTATATAAAAAAAAATTTAAAAAAAAAATATAAATCCTTAAGATTGATCAATTAAGACGATCTGAATCAGAAAGATCATTAAAAATTAAAGTAATACACAATTAAAAGAAATATATAAAAACTTTACCACATTATTAAAAGTTATTGTCAATTCATATAAAAATATTAATATGATGTTAGTGAAATGTGAAATGTATATAAAACCGTCATTTTAATTTGAATTTAGTTGTTCTAGTGTTAAAATAAACATAATCAATGAATTATATAAAAACTTACCTTCGTGCCAGACACTCTCCATATCAGCAACAATTGTCTCATCATCGGACCACAGAATTTCATCTGTGGATGCAGCAATACTATGACAATCGTCTAACATTTTAATGTAGAAGATCCTCCAATACTAACATCAATGGAAAGAACGGCGAAATTTTTACAAATACTCAATCTGCAACATAAAGAAAACACCAAAAAAAAAGATAAAAAATCTGTTTATTTTTAATTAAAAATAAATTGCGCAAATAAATATTTTTTTCAATTTAAAGCAATTTACATAAAAATAATTAATTTATTATTATTTATTTTTCATTACGGAAACTTAATGTGCAAATATACTTTCTCAAGCAGCACTAAAATACATGGTAATAACATAAAAGTTTATCTGCGATAAACAATTCGAAAATAACATAAATTCGAAAAACAAATAGTAACTGTAAAAAGAAATGTAAACATTAATTGGTATTAATGTTTCACAAAGACATTACAAAATAGTTAAAATAAATTAAAAACCAATATATTTACACAATGATTTATATACATAACGAATAATTTATTCGCAAAATTAATATTTTTTGTAATTAATTGTTTTTCTAATTAGATAAAAAATATTTTCTGCGATGACACTAAGAGTTTTAATAAATATTGTACTTTCCACTTAATCGCAGTGAATTGATATATAATTCGAAAATATGTATATTTTCCAAACTTATTAGATTTTCTAATTATTTATTAGTTCACTACGATTAAGTGCATATTAAAATATTTGTTAAAGATAAGGTAATAAATAATAAAATAAAAACGTAGAATTATTTTTTCTTGACAATTTTTTGGGAAATAAATTTAATTAACAAATTATCTGTACACTGCAAAAAATTATTGTAAATTTAAATATTTTATACATGTACTTTTACAGAGAAAATGGAATATTACGTCAAATATGACAGTAAAAATTACAAAATGTTGCTATTTTACTGTTAATAGTTATATACAATTACATAAATATATATTACATTTTTTACAGTGTAGGCACTAGTTTGTCTATGCTAATAGATTATTTGTAAATAGCTTATCTTTGACAAATAAAGCATAATTTGCTGTTATTTAAAATAAATTTGTGATAAAAAATTTAATTTATACATTTTGTTTTTCAAGCGCAATATAACTTATATTAACATGCGTTACAAAATCTTCATGATGTAAAATTCGAGGATACAATATTATAGGTAATTGCAAGACCCATCAATATTATCAGTAGATTGATAAGAGAAGCAATAAAAATTTATAAAGAAAAAAATAACATAAATCAGTGTGTAGGTACTGGTTTAAATAAAATTTGGGTTGTTTTAATAAATAATTTATAAATTTGTATGTGTTATTTGTATCATCAGTACGTCGATATTTTAATTAAAATTAATACAGAACTAAATTCTAAAACCTTTTTATTTTAGTTAAACGTGTATATTATGAAATCAGTCGTTAATCAGTTTAATAAAATAATAATAGAAATAAATCAATAGTTTCAATTTATATTTCAATTATAATTATAATTATAAATTATAGAAAAGTATAATAGAGAAAATATTCTGATAATACATTTATTGAATTATATACATACATTATTTATTAGAAAATACAGTACATATTTTCATTGTTTATAAGTAACACATACAACTTAAATGTTTTCTTAAAATAATCACAATAAAATAATTATACTAAATAATAAAAATTTTATAGCTATATAGAAGTATTTTTATTATCAATTTACAATTTAAAGTACTCTTTAATGGACATATATAATATATTTCAATTATAGTTTTATAATTTGTTATTATAAAAGTTGCAGTGTATTTTTGTATATTTAATCCTTAGAATTCATTATGCAGTATAAAGACATATTCAGATTATTTGACCAGTTGAAATACTTAGTGTAAAAACTAAAATTGTGATAAGTGTTTGGATTGATCAAATTCTTGTGCTAGTGCGTAAAACTAAAACTAACACGATAATTAGAATGGAACTTAACAGTTACAAATAAATCAATAATAATTCATTTATAAACAAAAAACCTAATAATTAAAACTATAATTTGTATAGCCACTAATCGTAAATTAAATATAGTATAAATGTAATATGTAGTGT
The DNA here is from genome assembly GCA_963966155.1 of Clivina fossor. Lineage (NCBI taxonomy): Eukaryota > Metazoa > Arthropoda > Insecta > Coleoptera > Carabidae > Clivina > Clivina fossor. Next base: position 15,567,746 of record OZ014560.1, read on the forward strand.
AAATAGGAAAGATCGGGTATGTGTACGAAATAGATTAGTGTATGATGGGCGTGAAATTGAAAAAAATGTTGTAGCAAAAGTTGGTGTTAGTCAGGTAAGATGGTTCGGACATGTTGAGCGAATGTCTAATGAACGTTTGGTTAAAAAGATTTATTTGAATGATTTTGATGGTATACGTTTGCGTGGACGTCCGATGAGTAGTTGGAGTGATATGATTGAGAGTGTTTTGTGTGAGCGAATGTTTCCAAGTAGTAAGAATAAAAGAGCATGTATGAGAGGAATTATGAATGTGTATGAAGCGAAAGTTGCTTGTTTAGATAGGAATGTTTGTAGGCGAATGATTTCGGGATGATGAAAAGAGTTTGTGCCACACCCTTTTGGGTACATGGCGTGATTGTGTATGTATGTATGTATGTATATAGTACGTCAATTAATATTTTTAAAATATATAGATTTAAAAAACAAATGGTGGAACAGTGAATGCCAATATATTGACGATTAATACATATATAATTATTGTAAATTAAACATGTCAAAAATATAATTTAATAAAATCAATGCGGCCCTCTTTTCGGAAAAAATTTCTCAATCGATACCACGCCCTGTTCAAACTGACGAAATAACAACATGCATTTTTACTGCACTACATGTTTTGTGATGAATAAATACAATATCGGACCGATATTGACCGACAGTTCAGACTGTTTTCATTAAAGCAAATCAACTTTCAACATTGTTGAATGTACATATTTAAAAAAAAAGAACAAGTCTAAAAAAAAAAACAATAACTTACAAGATTCATTTTGAACTCTTGCGATATATAATTTTAATTTATTTTCATTTTGTTTAATGGAACGTAGCGAAAATAATTGCATGATTTTCGAAGAATATTAATTTTTTTATGAATAATGTTTTATAATCTCATTTTTGACATTTAAATTTTCCAAAATTTTTATTTAGATCCGAGGTTTTTACTTTTAACTCAAAAGTAAATATATTTTTGAACTGTAAGTTTTTTTCTAATGAAAATAATCATTTTTAATAGACAAAAATAATAGTAAGTAAGAGTAAAACTATTTTAAAAGCTTTGATTGAAATTAGTCAATATTTAATTTTAAAATACAAATAAATTTGAATTAAAAATTATTAATAATTTTACAATTACATTTATTCCAGAAATACACAACGTTTCTAAACAGGAAATAAATGCATAGATAGCTGTCAAAATAGTTATACTCTAATTTACTATTTTTTTCTATTAAATTTTTTATTCCTATTAGAAAAACAAAAGTTTATACAGTTCAAAAACACGTTTACTTTTAAAATGAAAGTAAAAACCTCGGGTCTAAAGCAAATTTTCTTTTAAAATACACTGTAAAAAATTAATGTAAATTTACATATTCTATTAATGAAGTGCTATTTTACTATGAAAAACCATATAAAATTACATAAATTAAAATTAAATTTTTTACAGCGTAGTTTGACTTTTACTTACTATTATTTTTTTCTATTAAAATTATTACTTCCATTAGAGAAACATAAGTTTACAGTTCAAAAACATATTTACTTTTGAGTGAAAAGTAAAAACATCGGATCTAAAACAAGACTTATCTCAGTATATATATATATATATATATATATATATATATATATATATATATATATATATATAAATGTCAAATATAAGTCATTACAAAATCTATTTGATTCTTACTTGATGAGAAAATGTTATGTCGTATTTTTTTAATAAAGTAGATAATTAAATACATCAATATATTTTGACATCGATAAATTTACTATTACCCAATATGATTGAATACCTTGTTATTATATTGACCTACTATTAATTTTATTGTGATTTTAATTAGATATATAACGCTACTAAGCATTAATTAATAAAATACATTTATTAATCTGAAATTTGAATGAATAAGCAAAATTAGTATATGCAATACAAGCAATTTTATTGATGTTAAAGATTGGATTCGGAAAAAAAAAACTATCAATATATTAAATGATTATAAATTATTCTAGTCAAATATTACATATAACAAATTTCGATCATAGAAAGAACGCATTTTGATTTATAATATAAAATAATTATAGATATAAATCATTTATTTGGTAACTCATAAGTCTGTTTGATCTAATTTAAGAAACAAATCTCCGATTAAATATTGCCCATGGCTGTTAGTTCCGTAACATGTTACAGAAAATTATAAATGACGGAAAGTTAAATTTAATTATCTTATTGGACCATACGTAGGCAACTCACATAGCGTGAATGCTAAGTAAAAGTTGATAACAGGCGTTCACAAATTATTTTTTATTGTTTATATAATATATATTTTATATTTTATTTATTTATCATGTATTCAATATTGTTCAATTATACATGTATATAAAATATTGTCAATTATATTTCGTACTATTAAATATTATGTAATTACATAAAAAAAAAATTTTCTTGAAGCGTATCAAAATATTAATATTATGTTACTATATTGCCTATATAGAAGAAGGTTAATACGTTACTAGTACAATAATTATACAACAGTTAGTTACTATATGCAATGGTAGCAGCACCATACATGACTACAAATTCAAGTGTTTGACATCTCCGACAGCCATATAGAATATTATTAAGTCAAGTAAAATTAATTGACAGTTGCATTATTTATTGTCGCTTAAATTTCAATTTGGTTATTGGAAATGTGTAAAGAAGTGCAAGAAATGTAATGTACATCGCCAGATTTACCAGAAATTGCATATTTGACAAAAAAACACGATCAACTGTATTTAAACTGACATCTCCGGAGGCCATATTAAAAATTATTAAGTTAAGTTAATTGACAGTTGCATTGTTTATTTTTACATGAATTCAAATTTGATTATTAAAGAAGTGCAAAAAATGCAATATAGACCGCCAAATTTGTCAGAAATTGTAGGTATATTCTCACAAATCACGTAACATATACATATACACACTATTCTACAATTATAAATAAAGTATGTATTTTTATTTATTAACGCTGGAAGAAAATAGCGTTGTCTCATAGAGCAGAATACTCTTTTCATGTTTCGTACAGATTTCTTAGCCTCGGCCGCAAATATCTGAGCTCAACACAATAAAGATCGCTTTCTGCTCCTCGTAACATAATATTATATTGTAATATTGTATTTTATATACTTAATATTACAAAAATAATTTTAGAACTTCGATTATTTACCACACCAGTTAATCCGCAATCCGATTAATATGATTTCAAACTTTCAGATAATCGAGAGTCTATTGTATTATAATTACAATTTACAATTAATTATGACGTAATTTTAAGCCTCATTGGCATACAATAGAATCTTTGCAATTATTCATAACTAAAAAAAAAACAGCAAATATGTTTATTTTAAAAATTATAAATAATAAAGTAATTATAGTATCATACTAATTGCTCGAATGTCTAATGAGTAAGGTTGGACTACGATAATAGCAGCAGCTGTCATCTTAATTACTTTGGTGTTTAGAAGATACATTCCAGAACTGGCTTAAGGCATACATTTATTAAAAACATTTCTAATATCACTCATAATTTATGATGTTAAATTAGAGGTTAATTATATTACTGTATCTTTACTGAAATAAAATTAAATATAGGTAGTAGTTGCGTTTTTATTATTGCCATTTTATAAAATATTATAAAAATTGTGAAAGTAATCGGATTTGTCAACATTTTAAAACAAAACATTAAAATTTGTCTCAACTTCTCAAATATTTTCACATGATATTACAAATATGATATGGCTGAGAAATAAACACTCGTTTTTGCTACAATAATCGATATTCGATATTCCTATCATCTAATGTCTAGTTCATCAAAAGACAGCGTCTAAAAAAAAACGTATTAATCATCAAGAATTTAATTACGATCGGCTTGAGCACATCGATGAGAACCAATCACGTTTTAACAGCGAAGCGTGACGAGACTGATTTGACGAACGCCTATGGAAAACGATGATGCTGATGACGACAATGTAGTTCGTTTACAACTGACACTAAAACCGTTCGAACAGTTTTACTGACTAACGGTATTTGCTGTTTGCGTATATGCTTCATTAAACAAATATATATATATATATATATATATATATATATATATATATATATATACAAACACACACACACACACACACACACTGATTGACAACTGATTTATTACCTAACCTAACTATTATTAATTAATTTATTAATTTTTCGCTTTTACTCTGTACCGGTTTCGAATGGTTTCGTTTATGTTTATTAATTTTGCTGCTTTTTAAATGATGGTTTGCTAATTGTTAAAAATTAAGATATTTTAAAGTAATTTGTAAAAAGCATTTAAATATTTTTACGTAATTGGCAACTCAATTTAATTTTTTTAAAAGTCGTAAAACATAAATTTTTTATTACTATTATATTTATTTAATTTGCTTCCGCTTTTCAACATTATATTAGTTTGTAATAATTCAAACAAACTTTATAAGTATATTGTCTTAACAGAGGAGTTACGACAGTCTACAGTCTACACTGAGAAAAATAGATATTTATCAAATTGTATAATAACAAGATTAGAAGTATATGGGTAAACCCATATATAGACTACTTTGACATTTTTCGGAAAGTTGGCAACACTGTATTTTAATAATATTATAATTTATGTGGGCACTAGGAGAAACTTTTCTGAAAATTTGATCAAAATCGAATAAATAATGTAGCCACAATGAATTTTTTTAAAATTTTGTGATTTTTTTCTAGATAAGTTGGCAACACTGTATATTGTTAAAATTGCATAATTTATTTAAGCACTAGGAAAAGCTTTTATGAAAATTTGATTAAAATCGGTTAAATAAAATGGTCATAATAAATTTTTAAAAATTTTACTATTTTTTTTCTCGGAAAGTTGGCAACACTGTATTTTGTTAAAATTACATAAATTATATGAATACTAGGAAAATCTTTTGTGAAAATTTGAGTGAAATCGGTTGAATAACATGGCCATAATAAAATTTTTAAAACTTTAGTAATTTTTTTCTCGGAAAGTTGGCAACACTGAATATTAATAAAATTATGTAATTAATGGGAGCATTAGGGAAATCTTTTCTGAAAATTTGATCAAAATCGGATAAATCATGTAGCCAATATGAATTTTTAAAAACTTTAGTAATTTTTTTCTCGGAAAGTTGGCATCACTGGAAAAAACCGAAACCACATGACCATCTAGGGCACTAGACAAATTTATCCTGAAAATTTCATTAAAATTGGTTGAACCGTCTAGGAGGAGTTGCGGCCACAAAATTTTGACTTACGACCGAGCGAGCGAGCAAGCGAGTGAGCGAGCGAGCTGACGACGCACATCCATACACCCACATAAACTAAGTTCAGATTCGTCATCTACAAGCTATATGAAGGATTTCTATACAATTTTTTTTTTTTTTTGAAAATGTTACAGACACCGTACCAAACGCTATACTACTTTTTCCTTGCAGTCAAAGTAGTAAAAAGAAGATATTTATTTGAAATATACGAGTATGCTTAATGTACTTATAAATTTATACATTTTTAAAATCTACTCGTATATATATATATATATATATATATATATATATATATATATATTAATACTATATTAAGAATAAAACAGTAAATATTAATATTCAAATTGACGGTATTAAATTTTTGTTTTTATTATATTTATAGTTAATTTTTAAATATATTTATTTTGTTATTTTTAATATCTTGTATTTGTGTCACTTTTAAATATAAATAGCGATATGGTAACTATCCATTATTCAAAGTGTACTCTAGGTCTAGATTATGTACGGAATGTCCCATAAAAAGTTGCTGAAACAAATCATCTGTCATTTTCAAATTTATGCAGATTGAAAAACGGAACAAAAATGCAATAAAAAAAGAAACGTTTTGAATAAATACATATAAATAAAATTTAACAAAATGTTTATAAATCATTTAATTTTATTGATGAAAACTATTTTAATAATCTAATACATATATACGTACATACATGCTTTTCTATTCCTATGTTACTTGAAAACATTCGCACACGTAAAACACTCTCAATCATACCACGCCGTCTACTCATTGAACGTTCATGTGCAAACGTATACCTTCAAAATTATTCACATATATTCTTTTAACCAAACAATCATATATTTCGAAATATGCTAAACTGAAAATGTATTTCAATTTTAACCTTGTTGAAAATTTTAGATAAAATATAAATAATAAAAAGGAAAGACTTATACAATATTTTTTTTTTAAAGATTTAATAAAAATCCTGAGAAAACTTTATATTTTATCTGAAAACCAACAACATATTTTTTAAAACTTGTTCCACAAAAAAAAAATCGTCAAAATACGTGACTGTGTGAACAATATTTCATGGGCGAGACACCATCACGTACTGCACTGCACTGACAGTGTCAACGTTCATTTTTCATGCTGTCCGCGATCAGTGCCGTCGCAACTGGGGCAACAATTTTCAGGTTTCAAGTTCGATATGCTGTGTGTATGCGTGATTTGATGCTACATTAATTAATTTTAAACTCTCCACGTTATTATTAATTGTTCGTTAAAGTGCACGTGTCACATTGGGTTACTAATTACTACTATTTTTATTTTTAAGTTTTTAGAAACTTTATTTAAAAAAAAATATTAATATATAATAAAAAAATTAGATTAAGAATGGAAAAAATTAATATATAATACAAAAAAGAATTCAAAAGTAACTGAGAGTGATTATTTTATTTTTTCAATTTAAAATTTTCCGCTTTACGAGAAATTATCAATAGTATTTATTAACTACTGATTTTATATTATACAATGTATATTTTTGTTTCCAATGTTTAAGTTTAATTCATACTACCCTACTTATCTCAAAATTAAAATTATGTTTTAGACGTAATTTTATTAGTTCTGAATTGCAATATCTAATGAAAACACAATAAGAATTTGTTAGACATTAATAATTTCTTTTTTTTGTGCTATAGTTAAACAAACAACAAATAAAACTAGACTCATGTATTTTTGTTTATTATTTAGAAATTAATAAGTACATAAAATTTTTTTTTTGTTTTAATTGTAAACTTATGTTTTTCTAATAGAAATAAAAAATTTAATAGACAAGAATAATACTGCGTAATAGTATAACAATTTTAAAAGCTTTGTATAAAATTATTTACTTATTAGTTTAGTATAAATTTATTTGTACAATTATTAATAATTTTTAAAATTTAGTTTTATTTTTAAACTAAATATTAACTAATTACATACAAAGCTTTTAAAACAGCTATACTGTTACTTATCATTATTTTTTATATTAAAATTTTTATTTTTAGTTCAATTTTGTGTTAAAAGTCAAAACCTGGGATCTAAAGCAAAAAATTTCTCAGTGTAGTTTAGTACAGAACTACTAATTACAAATTCTATATCTTTTTCATTGTAAAACTAAAAAGAGACAACAATAGTAATCATCTAAATAACTATATTTACTCAAAATAGAATTAACTCTGCTCTAAAGTATAACACTAATTTTGTAATAAATATGGTAGTGTAAATGAGTCTTTAAATAACTCTACTCGTTTAAATAATTTTCTAAACATTGCATAGATTAAGTAGCATCAATTATGCTTACAAAAAATTAATGAACAAAATAATTTTTTTGAAACAATATAATTAACAATTTCTATTTAATTGTGAGAACCAAATAATTGTAAATAATTCATCTTTAGCCTAAACACTTTATTATAAAATAATCAAGAAAAATCTAACACGTCAAAATTGTTTACCAGAATCATTTTTCAGAATATATATATAATTATAAGTAAATTAACTTTACTAATGTTTCAATTAGTCTATCAAAAACATGCGACTAGTAGAGGAAAAAAAAAGCTAGTTAACCAGTATGTAATTATATTTTATTTGATTTTAAATCAAATAATTAGTTTAGTTATTTAGGTTAATAAATTCCATTATATGCATACCGTCTTATTTCACATTACAGAACTGTCACGTTCTTTTATAATATGATCGTATTGGCCATGGCCACAAGCTGTATTTTGAAACAAATTATTTACAAACAAGTTAAAGATATAATATAAAGTAAAAACACGTAAATAATTTAGCGATTCAGTTGCTATACAGAGAGATACAGATTTAATTTAATATTTATAAACTTTTCAAAGATATAAAGCAATTTTTTTTGTTAAATGCAGAATAAAATAAATAGATTTTTTTATATGATTTTTATTATTACAAGATTTTATTTTAGTTTACTTGTTAGTTAGATTTAAATATTTTAAACCAATTTTGACCTAATTTCACATATCCGATCGAATTAAAATTTTACACATATATGTAGTTCCAATGATGAAATACAATAAGTACAAATTCATATCTTAAATACTTGAATTGCTCATTTACTAATATAAAAAATATTTGTACATAGTAAAAAATTTTCAGAACTCATAATAATAAGCTTTAGGATTAAGTTCCGTATAAATTTTAATTAAAAATCGATGTTTCGATATACTCCACGTATGTCATCATCAGGAAAAATTATACAAATGATATATACAGAAAATAAATAGAATATAGAAACAAGTTACTACGTAACAAAATACAAGTAACTAGATTATAAAATTTAAAAATTATTAATTAAAAAAAGCTAGATTTTATTTAAATCAACGTCGAGTATATCGAAACGTCGATTTTAAATTAATATTTATAAAGAACTTAATCCTAAAGCCTTTTTATTTTAATATTCCTAACTTTGGCAATATTTCCATGATTAAACTATATGACAGCAGTATCATAGAATTATAACAGCAATTTTACATAATTCATTGTGTCAAAAACAATATTCAAAATTTAAAAAATAGTTTGTTTTTTTTTTGACAAATTATAATTTAAACTTAATCTATACAGCATCATCAGACTATTCTTGAGTATTTATGTAAAATGTTTTACAAAGTGTTGAATATTAAATTCTTAGCAATTTAATTTTGTAATATTTCTTTGCAGTTTTCAAATTTGTTAAATGTCATTTTTCTTGTTATATCTCAAAAACAAAACAAAGTTATTTATGTATGTCATCAAAACTAATTAAATAATATAAAGTTTACTGTTTTAATTACAATAAAAATAAAATTGCAATACCTTTATCAGGTATTATAAACATAATACATACATCAGCTACTTTACAAGTAAATATATTTCTTAAATAAAAACATTTTTCTCTAAAATAAATTTATTATTTTTAATATAAAAATTTACAAAATATGGTTTATTACTAACGTAAATTATATTCTTCTAATAGTTTTAATAAGCAGCATCGATAATACTTGACACTATGTAATGACGTTATTCTGATCATTAAATTTACCTTAAATCTTTAGATTTACAGAACTTTAAGTAAATTTCAAGTTAACTGCCAAGTGAAGATCTTATTTAAGCTAAAGATCTTTAAATTTACATATGATGACCAGAATAGCAGTATAAGATTCGGTTGCACAAAACATTGTTAACTTAATCAGTAAGTTAACTAGACAACTAGATTGTCAATTTCGAATCGCTTTATTGATTGGTCAGTTTGCAAGTTAACGAACTGGTTAACTTACGAAGCATTAAAAAATAATATTGTAATTAAACACTTATTATTAGTAAATACAAAGTGAATATTCCTATTATCTGAATCAGTGTGTATGTATATATATTAAAAAAAAAACGTAACAATAATTTAGCGAACTTTCCACGGATTTAATACGCCATCTTAAAAAGTAATAATTTTTTCTTTCAGTCATAATTTCGGTTCCGAAATTGCCACGATGAAATCACAAGTCAATATATCATAATCATGCAGTCTGCTTTCTCGTTCAGTTGTTAACATTTTGACGATATGGTTTAATAAGAACAAATTGCCAGTTCATCCGATTAAAATAGACTGTGGATGCAATTAAATGACAATAACAAAATAAAAACAGCGATCGTAAAACAGACTTTCAGTGTGGAAATATTCATGCTGGAGGTCTTGATTTGTGGACAGTAAATCTGAAGAGATAGCTTAATTGTTCGTGTTATTAATAATGCAGAAAGAATGAATCAAAATTATACCCTTCATATGATACGCAATAATGATATATATATATATATATATATATATATATATGTATATATATATATATATATATTCCTCTTTTGCAACATATGACATATTGTCTTTAATTATATTTTGCATAATTGTTTCTTGATTGCATGTGGATAGATTTAAAAATTAATCAACTGTTCTAATATATAAGTATTTAGAAATTAGACTGTTATTTTGTTTTAAAAATTAAAATATAATATTGTATTCTGCAAAAAACACGTAATGATGGTTATTACTCATGAGGATGTAGTTCATTCGAATGAATAATATTATATACTTTTTCTACGACTATAAAACATTATAATATGAAAATTACACCGTATCATTGCTACAGCATTAATTCATTAGATATTTCGAAAGTAATTTCGTAATTAGTTACAAATTTTTAAATAAAAAAACAAGCATATTAGTGAAATATGTCAAATCTGAAAACATAAATTAGATATTTATTTATGTATTTTTTTGCAGTTAATTTTGCCAAATAATACTTTTTTTTACATAAACAATGAAAAAATATCAAGTTTATGATTAAATAAAAAAATTTTCTTAAATTAAAAACAGTATTTACGGATTCTGTTTTTATAGAAATATACAGTTATAACACCACACATTATTTTGCAAACTTTATACTTTACTATAAACATTTTGGAGCAGGTACAAAAATGTTATTAACTTAATCAGTAGTTAACCATGCAATTATATTGTCAACTATCTCTGAAAAGGCTTATTAATTGATCATTTGACAACTAAATCATGTTGTTAAACTAACATATGTTTTATTCAACTAACATTACCTGATTTATTTCACAAATTAATTCGTCAAAACGACAAATATAAACATATTACTTACAATATTAATTTAAATAATAAACGGTAGTAAATTGAATTAAAAATTATACATAACCCGCAGCATCTGTCAAAGGCAAACCGGCGCTAGTCTACAGCAAGCTTTACAACTGTCAGGCGTCGTTTCAGATTGTTCGCAGGGGGCCCATTGCTAAACATAGCCGTCGTTCGAACAGTAGTCATCAAACAGCGAGCGCCTTAAAAGCAAATACGAAATCAAACCGGAGGTAAAGTGCATGGGAGCGAGTGAGAGCGTTCAAGGAATTCCCCGACAAATTCTGTCTCATTCGGATGTATTTTAAGAACCGTAAAACGTCTGAGGGCGTCCCGACGCGTCGATGAACTCGCGGCATTGGCGACGGATGCCAAGCAATGACCTCCACAAGCATTTGTGTTTGGTTAAAAATGGTTAAATTGTATGCAAATGAGAACGGAGTGCGTGTAATGGCTGAAATGAATTTTGATCGCTGCGATTGGTTAACTGAAGATTAATTTAGTTCGGTTATGCTCGTGTTGATATTGGGTAAATATACAAATAGAATATAGACGATTTATGTCGTGATTTTGCGTCATATTTTATAGGTGATTCCGATAGAAAACATGTTTGGCAACATGTTGAAATTATTGAGTTTACTCAGTTTAGGTAAATAATATTGTTTTTCACAAGTGTATGATAATATTAATATTATGTTACCATACTGCCTATGTAAAAAAAGGTCATTACGTTACTAGTACAATAAAGACATTATTATACAGTAATTAGTTACTATATACAATTGCATTATTTATTTTCGCTTGAATTTGAATTTGATTATTGAAAATGTGTGAAGAAGTGCAAGAAATATATAATGTAATGTGTAATATATATCGCTCAATGTGGTCAGAAATTATATATTCGAGCAAAGAAAGATTAATTCTCACAAATCATGTAACAAATATAAATAATATATGCATATACATACTATTCTACAACTATTATTATTTATTTTTAGTTTAGTTTTTTGTTTAGAACGCTTGAAGAAAAATTGTATGTCACTCAGAATAGAAAGCTTTTTTTTTGTTTCGCCCAGATTGCTTAGACGTGACAAAGCCGACTCAACTAATAATCATAATAAAATATACTATTTTTATAATACACTATTTTTGTAATATATGTGTATTCTGTTAAGTTATACAGTCCAAAACCTAGAAATATTAGTTATAAAATCATAACTCACAACTCGTCGATTTAAAAGTAAAACTTATTAACTATATTTTTTATTTGGAAGAAAACAATGATTTACTTGAAAGTATCTTTTTTTAAAAAAGAAAAAGACTAGAGAATTTGCTATAAACAAAAATTTTAACTCTCATTCATAATTGTTTCTAAGTAATAATCAAAAAAAAAAAAAACGATAAAACGTCAAAAAATTATCGCTTATAGTTAGTTACATTAACTAACAGAGTAAAAAAAATCTTTCGCAATTCATTATATTAAAATAAAATGGCTTTAGGACTTAGTTCAGTATTAATTTTTATTAATAATCAACATTTCGACGTACTCTAGCATACATAATCACCAGAAAAAAATGATACAAATGGGTAGGTTGAAACGTCAATTATTTATAAAAATTAATACAGAACTAAATCCTAAAGTGGTTTCATTTTATATTAAGTAAATTTTCAGAAAAACTGTGCGTGACTTTTACGTTTAAACCGTCAAACATTTGACTTTCAAACAATCAAAACTTTGAACAACTTTAACTACACTCAAATACACTGTCATAAAATTGATAAGCCGTAAATTATTAGCGTCGTTTGTTAAAATACCGTGTTGATAAGAAACCTTGCACTTGTCAAGTTGAAATTATTTTAAAACATTATTTACTTGTTTATTATTTATGTCATTTGTATAAATTTGTTCCTGATGATGATATACGTTTAATATGTCGAAACGTTGAATTTTAATATGGACAGAATTTCAACTGAGAGCTTTTTAAATTTTTAATATAATGAGTTCTGAAAAAAATTTAAAAAAGTTATATACGTATTTCGAAGATAAGCTTCCATCATCAGTAGCAACATACGTCAAAATAAGTATTTTTTAAATTATTGTTCGTGATTTATGGGAAATTATTTTATTTTATTACCTTTTCGTCACAGTAAAATCATATTTCAATTTATTATAAATATCTTATTTAACAAGAGCAGATAGATGCAAAGTTATATAAAGTATGAGTAATAAAAACACGTATATTTTTGTTAATTTTTCTTCAAAAATGTTTTCAAGACGTATCCAAAGTAATTTACATTTATGTTTTATTTACTAATCTTTTGCCCGTGTGCATAAACATATTCATTAAAAATAATGATTCGTTAAAATTAAAATTCTTAGATTCCGTAAGAAATCTTTGTATAAATCCAAAAATTTTCTTTTTAACGTACCACTATTTTTAACGAAAATATTTATGCATACGGGCAATAATATATTATTATTATTACAATAACCACTAATGTAACCGATTGAGAATCACTGTTTTACAATAAACAGTTCTTGTAACCTTTATTATTTATACTCAATGAGCTTGCATAGTCATCAACACTCGAAAAAGATTATTAATCGTTATTGGTTTTTGAACAGCAGGAATAAAAAAATGTCGAACATTTTTAACTGCTTTTAAAAATGCTTATTAAAGCAATCAACAGACCAGCTGATGTGGAACCTTTTAAAAACCTACATTTATTCCATTAAAAAATCTTCTTTGTTTACAAATAAAAACAAATATTTCAACAAATCTTTCATCGAAGATATTAACCCATATAGAGCGTCCCGTTTAAGCTGTTTTACAAACGGATCTTATAAACCACAATATATACGATTTCAGTTAAAATGCATCAAATTTTGTCATACATATACATATACAATCACGCCATGTACCCAAAATGTGACACAAATTATTCCGAAATTAATTTTCTCCAAACATTTCTATCCAAACAAACAACTTTAGCCTCAATCTACATTCATAAAACCTCTCGTATATGTTCTTCTATTCTTACTACTTGGAAACTTTCGTTCATGCAAAACACTCTCAATTATACCACTCCAATAAATATTTATCGGGCGTCCGCGCAAACGTATATTTTTATTAGACATTCATTAAATATTCGCTCAAGATAAACGAACCATCTTAACTAACTAACATTAACTTTTGCAACATTTTTTTTTTCAATTTCACACTCATCATACACTAAACTATTTCATACAGAATTTCTTCTAGTTACACCACAAACGCCACGCTAATATTATAATGATATATGAAGAGCAACAGTAACTTAGTATGAGTAACTTAAGTTTTCTAAGCATTCTATCATATAAAATTTCTTATATATTTAGAAAATATGTTGACTAAAATTTTGGTAAACTACATTTCGAATGTTTCCAAGTGGTAGAAATAGAAGAGCATGTATGAGAAAGCATCGTAATGTGGATGAAACAAAAATTGTTTATTAGAAATATTTGGCGGAAACTAATTTCTGCAAAATGAAAAGAGTTTGTGCCACACTATTAAATAACAATTGCTTGTACAAGTTGATATTTCTTGTTGTGTGTTGGAATGATTCCAAGTGTTATTAAAAACAGAGCATATATGAGAAACATCGTAATGTGGATGAAGTAAAAGTTGCTCGTCTGAATAGAAAAGTTTAGCGCAAATTAATTTCTGCAAAATGGAATGGGTTTGTGCCACATTAACATAAGTACATGGTGTAATTATGAAATGTGTGTTTAAATAAAAATTTCTTGTTGTGGAATACTAATATTAGTTATATTGTCTATAATTTCTGTAATGTTATTTTTTACTGATAAAAATAATTCATATAACAGCAATATGAATATGATAAATTGATGCCGATACATTTGTATCTCAAATTGAATTTGTGAGACAACACGAATGGAAGCTAATTTGTTATAACTAAATCAATAAAGTATAACAAATTTCGATCATTAAAAAGAACACAGTCATATAATAAAAAAGTGTTAGATAAAAGCAGTTATTTTTTATAGTTTCAGAGTGCAATAAAATACGCTATAAACATCCCGGCTTTTACTATAAAAACGACCACTAAATGTCACTAAATAGATAATATATATACATAGTCACATTTTTTTATTTCGTCATGCGACAACGATCGAGAATTTATTAATAACTTCTAATCTATCTCATTTAATTCCGGGGCCCCAATGACGTGCCAGACACGTGACTAACGGAAGTGGACGGAAATAGCCGAGGAATGCCAAAAGAAAACCTTCTTCTCAACTGTCATTTGTTCTCCCCCACTCGGCTCATCCTGCTTGTTTTAGAAAGAAAAAAAAAAGGATTCCCTTCGACCAGTGGTACTTAACTAGTAAATGATCCTGCAATAGTAGTAAATTGTTTTCAAAATAAGGACTACAACTTGAGAAAGATAGATATTAGTATATTATTAATTGGAATTAACATTGACAACATGATTTTAATAAACCAATCTGTGATAATCTGCTTTTAAAAATGATTAATCAAAATAATTTATATTAAAAATGTAATTTTGATTTACTTCCACCATATATTTTAACAAATTAACTTATGATAATATTTTTTTAAAATTACAAAATATGTTCCTTTGCTGTTTTTATGAAAAAATTATTAGAAACCGAACAAGATATAAAATTTTATTAAAAATACTTTGAGATAAAAATGTTAAGATCAACTGGTTTAGATGCTTAGAACAACTGGAGGGAGCTTGATAGTCGAAATTCTAAACGATTTGAAGCCAAGTGATGTGCTTCGTTAGACGATTCGAATAGTCTTTTATTTTTCGGTTTGTTTTTATCTTTTTTTTTTTGTTATACGGCGTTTATTATTTGAGAGCGATGACGACATCAGAGACGGGCGGCGTCAACTTTACACGGCCACGTGTCATACTAACTTGATACAGATTACGTTATGTGAGTATTGTTACAGATGCCACACATATCGTATTACAATTATATATCGTATTTGTTTCGAGTTTGAAAACAGAAAGAAAATATTATCGAAAAAATATAATGTTATTTTTATTATATTTAACAGAATGTATAGAAAATGAATACAAAATACAAGCTATACTTAAGTATAAATTAAAGCATTTTATATTGTTATATATTTCATAAAAACATTTACAAAATTTTCTAATTATATATTAGTTCACTGCGATTAAGTAAAAATCCCAAATCCCTTATATTGTCTTATTATTATATTATTTATGAACTTGCTTGTTCGATATTATTATTATATTAACAAAAATTTATGGTATTCGACAATATTTATGTATCTAATTTATTATTGTCATATTTATCTTTATTAATAATGATAATAAAATACAATAATAATAAAAAATACAGTTTTTCTTATAAATACTATTTTTTGAAAAAATTCTAATCAATATTAATGGCACAAAATATATACATATATTATATATACTTCCATAAATTATTTTTTATAAAAGTATAAAAATGCGTCAATAATATATTTTAATTTTTTGTAGTTAATTTGTTATAGTTATAAAGAACATATTTTCTGTACTAAATCAAGTTTTTATTAAATATGATATTGAAATATTGTAATATCATGTTTTGTTTCAAATTATTGTAAAAACACTAAAAATAATGGCTTAATGCCTTTGTTCGTCCGATTAGTTTACCAAAAATTTAGAAGTTACAGCAAAAAAAACTTCAAGTATCATTTACTAGTATTGACCCTTACGTTATGAATATAATTTTGCAATAATATCGCACCAAATGTAAATACTTTGAATATATATATATATATATATATATATATATATATATATATATATATAATAATAATTGAGATCAATACTTCTAAGCCAATACTTCTAAGCCATCCAGATAAATCTGCTGTTGCACAACGTGGCGATAGAAAAATCTTCATAATGTAAAATTCGAAATTGCAATACTAACAATATTAACAGTGGATTGATAAAAGAAACAATAAAAATTTATAAAAAAAAAGATAATATCAAACAGTGTTAAGACATTGATTTAAATTTGGATTCCTTTAAAAAAATTTATAATTTTAAAATCTAGATACTAATTTTGTTAACTAGTAATTTGTTTCTCTGTTCTGTTTATTTACTGTATATGTCATTTGTATCATTTTTTCGTATAATGATGTATGTAAAGTACGTCGAAACGTCGATTATTAATGAAAATTAATACAGAAGTAAATCCTAGAGCCGTTTTATTTTAATATATTTGTTTTTTTCTTCATAAAATACTACAAAAATACTGTAATATTTATATGTGCGTCTAACAAATCAATATCGCACAAATATTATGATTGAATAGTAGGCCTTGTAAGTCTAGAAATATTAATGTCAAAAGATAAACTTTTGTTCTTTGGTCCTGAACCTGCGTTATGATTAATTATAATGTTATTAAATTCCCTATCAGGTTCGTTATTGTTAAAAACAATAACGAACCTGATAGGGAATTTAATAACATTATAATTAGTCTAGAAATATTGAATATTCAAGAGTCGTAAATACTTTCTGAACATTACTAAATGTTTATCCATGCACTGAATAATTTCTATAATATTCTAACTTTTACAGGATTATTTTGTTCCTTTATATACAATATTATTTCAATAAAATTTTATATTCGTAAAAATTGAATTAACAACTTTATAAGCATTCAATTCGACTACGTTTAATAATTTTTAATTTAGTTCACATATTTTTCGGGGTATTTGTTGGCTTAGAAGCATTATAGCAAAATCTCAAATATCCGTGTCTTTACTTAGTCGGTTATTTACGATGTAGTTGATGATTAAATAAAGCGCATTATCTAATTGAAAGAAAACATAAATAATAAAATTTTTTTTTTGTAAAACAATACGCAATTTAGATAAAATAGTGCCATAAAATTTAATTTGAAAATAATCAGTGGAAAAAAAAATTATTATCATACAATACATAAATCATCTGCAAAAAATTTTTGTATAAATTTAAAAGTGCGGCATGAAATATTTTCATATTTACTTTGTATCAAAAATTAATAAAACAACTAAAATGGTAAATTACAAAATTTACATAGTTATATTTTTGATAAGTTGTTTATATAATTTAACCAAAGCTGACATAACTGACAACATTTATTTTCTGCAGTTTAAAAGGTAATTTATATAATCTATATTATTATTAAAATAAAATGATATATATCTCATAACTAAAAAATTAATGCACCGAGAAAATTTTCACATAATACATAAAAAAATATAAACAAAATTATAGCTTTGCATTATAATGTAAAGATGATTGACTAAAAAATTGATAGTATATTTCTCAATGAGCATGTAATAATGATTATTAAACAACTCGTGCTGTAATTCATCTAAATACGTAATATCCGTTATATGCGAGTAGAATACTGCCTTTTTTTCTACGACTATAAAATATTAAATTGTATTTTATGGCATACTTCATAATATTGCAATAGCAAATTTCGTAATTCATAAGAATGAAGTGTACGGCATGAACTGCAAGCGAGTATCATAATTCATCCAAATGAATAATAACAAATATATGCGAATAGATCATTACACTTTTTCTACGATTGTACAATACAAAATTTATACAATAGAAAATTGCAGTGTGTTATAGCAATAACAATAACGCGTCAAATATTTCAAATGCATTTTTGTCATTAGTTACAAACTGTTAAGTAATGAAAATTTAACAAAAACAGAAATAGTATTACTTGTTTAGTATTACATTCAAAATCAAACAAAGAAATATTACTTTATTGTCATTCTGGAGAAAACCCGAACAACTGTCTTGTAGTAAATTGGGTGTATTCTGTATAACTTCTGTTAAAAATATCAGCCCGTTAAAATAAGAATTATTAGATTCTGCTAAAAAATACTTTATTCTATATGCTACAAGGTTTCTTACAGGAACTCAAAATTTTTATTTTAATAAGCCGTTACTTTAACAAAATTAATACAAAAAAGATTCACATGACATTACAATAGTACTAAATATTCTAAATAAATAAGCATTTAAAACACAATACTAAATTCATAATGTTTCGGGATAGTAGAAAGAGTTTATGCCACACCCTTTTGGGTACAAGGCATAATTTTATATGTATGTATATTACATCTTTATTTTGCTAATTCTAAATGATTCTTAATTGAAAACTATTAATATTGTTTTAACAGTAAAATATATAAATTACAAATTAAATTTGTTTATTTAAGCAATATATCAGATTACGACAGAATACCATATAAATCAGCAGCCCAAACTATTTGTCAATCATCTAGTTTTAATCCGACTTATTCGACAATTTTCCATTTTCACGGATGGACCGAAATACCACTTACTCCAACATATTCTGGCATGGATACAAGCCTTATTCTCGTTCCCGGTAAGATGTTTTTCTAAACACTAAAAGTTTCCAAAACTAAATAAATATATAGCAACATATAATATTTATTGATTTAATGTAGAACATAAAGCTTCGTATTCAGTTCATTCGATTTCAAGATGAATAACTGTATTAGCTTTGTAGAAATCGAAATATGTATTGCAAATTAATCAAATCAATAGAAAGAGCATAAAATTCTTAATAATTTGATATACAATCTATTAAAATATTGCAAAAGTTGTTGAAGTTATTGGTAGTTGAGTTTGTAAGTTTAAGAAAATATATTTTAAAAAAGCTTACGTTAAAGTTTTGCATTTTTTTAATAAAATAATTTCTATATTATACTCCTATTTATTAAAGTTGTAAAAAACTATCTAGCAATTAAAAAAACTAAACTAAAATAGGTTTTAGGATTGTATAGGAAACAATGAAGGTAGCGTTTAATGCAATAATCTGAAAATGCGAAAATTTTAATCTAAGTTACTTTAATTGGCGCTGTAAAGATAAGGGTTCCTTTTCAAAGTCCTTGTGTAAGATTTCATATATAAGTAAATATGATAATCAGAGTAGTGACTGTACTAGATCAATTGATTTAAAATAAAAAAAAAAGCTTCTAGATTTAGTTCTGTATATATTAGGGTGCATACTATATATTTTAAGATGATCTGTCACAACACTGATGCTAATTCATTAAATATATTTTCTTACAGAATATTTGAAAGTGGGAAATTATAATGTATTTGCAGTAGATTATTCAAAAAATACTGAAGCTGCTCCTGCTGATAATCCAATATTAACTTTATTAAATTATCCACTATCGTATGTAGATTCTGTATATAATGTTTCTATTATGGGTATGTCTTTTTGTTATAAGAACAATAATTTCAAATTTATATCTAGTGATTTATCAAGTTTTTTTTTTTTGGTCATGTACTACATATACAGGGTGATTTGTAATTAATTGGAAATATTTTAACTGGAGTATCCTGGGCTCAGAATATGAAGATTTGACCCAAAACACTTAGATAAAATGTGGCTCCTTACTGAGCTACAGGGTGTTTTATTTAAAAATTTAAAAACGATTTTTGCCCAGTACTTAAAAACTATTTGACGTATCCTTATCATACTTGGCAGAAAGTGTAGGTACCGTACACCATACTAAATTATGTTAAACAAAAGTTTCTGGCTAGTGCCAGTGGCGTACAACAGGGGCAAGTGAGAGGTTGATCCTTCCTAAATTCTACGCCACTGGCGGAATTGTCATTTTAGCACAATTTTTCGATTCTCCAACACTTTCTGTGTAAAAAACATACTCTTTCTTCGTAACGATAAAGTCACTATTTTTCGAGATATTTAAAGTTAAACATAAGCTGCACCCTTGGGATTTTTTCAAAATTTGCTCAAAAAAATCTGAAAAAATTCAATATAATAGAGAAGAAAATTAGCTACATAATAACTAAGTAACTTTTTTCTCTAACTTATTCTGGTTTGGCAGGAAAAATTATTGAAAATAAAAAATTAAAATGCAAAAAATATTAATTTTTATTAATTTTTCCTGCCAAACCAGAATGAGTTAGAGAAAAAAGTTACGTAGTTATTATGTAGCTAATTTTTTTCTCTATTTTACTCAATTATTTCAGAATTTTTTGAGCAAATTTTGAAAAAATCCCAAGGGTGCAGCTTATGTTTAACTTTAAATATCTCGAAAAATAGTGACTTTATCGTTACGAAGAAAGAGTATGTTTTTTACACAGAAAGTGTTGGAGAATCGAAAAATTGTGCTAAAATGACAATTCCGCCAGTGGCGTAGAATTTAGGAAGGATCAACCTCTCACTTGCCCCTGTTGTACGCCACTGGCACTAGCCAGAAACTTTTGTTTAACATAATTTAGTATGGTGTACGGTACGGTACGATAAGGATACGTCAAATAGTTTTTAAGTACTGGGCAAAAATCGTTTTTAAATTTTTAAATAAGACACCCTGTAGCTCAGTAAGGAGCCACATTTTATCTAAGTGTTTTGGGTCAAATCTTCATATTCTGAGCCCAGGATACTCCAGTTAAAATATTTCCAATTAATTACAAATCACCCTGTATATATATATATATATATATATATATATATATATATATATATATATATATATATATATAATTTGATATATAGTGAGTAATAAGATAAAATAATAAAACATAATTACTTTATCATAGTAAAAAATCTTTCAGAAATTATTAAACTAATTATTTCGTAAAATATCACAAAATTTATTAAAAATTAGTTACTGCAATTTCAACCTAACCTAACATAACCTAACCTAACGGTTGAAACTGTAGTAACTAATTTTTAATAAATATTGTGATATTTTACAAAGTAATTTTATTATTTTATCTAATATGTACTATTATTTGCTATTACTAATTTACTATCAAAGGTTTGTAAAATTTTTATATATTTTATAAATATTTTCCATTATAATATTTTTGTTTTTTGGTTATGATTCTTTTCCATTAATAATTTAAATTTAAGCAGTTACGTTTTGATAAATTATAGTTGTGACGTTCACAGACTTTCTGCACACTGTAAATATATATATATATTATATATATATATATATATATATATATATATATATATATATATATATATATATATATATATATAGGTATATATATCTTAAATTTATATAATTTTACATAGGTTTTAACAGTAAGAATAACATTTAGTAATTTTATTGTCATAATTTACGTAATGTTACAATTTTTATAACAAATTACATTCACAAAACATGTAAAATTACATAAATTTTTTACATTGCAGGCGTTGGTTTAAAATAATATTTAATTAATTTTATTAAATAACGGCTGTTTGGTTTTTATTAAAAAATAATAAATTTTTTCTAATTTGAAATATTTTAAATGCATAATTTTTGTAATTTAATTTTTAGCACCGTACATGAAAAAATTTTTCACAGAATTTTTCGACGCATGTGGAAATTTAAACCATACAGTATTAACTGGTTTTAGTATCGGAGGTCAGTTTGTTGGCTTAATTGGTAAAAATTATACATATAATGGAATGAAATTACCACTTATTAAAGGTATATTTATAACAATTTTTATTTTTTAATTTACATTAATAAAAGTTTGACAAATATTTAAAATATAATTAGTAAATTTATTAAATTTAGGAAAAATGTTAAGTTAAAATCTATATTAATATTTATTAATAATGGACGTTTCGACAAACTCAACTTCTGTCTTTATCAGGAAAAGTGATACAAATAACATTTACAGTAAATACCAGAACATAGAAACAAGTTACTAGGTAACAAATAAATAACTGTAAAGCAGTTTTGTTTTAATATAATGAATTCTGAAAGTTTTTACTCTGTTAAAAAAATTTATTGGCCTCGTCGGGATTTGAACCCGAGACCTCCCGCTTTCGAGACAGATGTCCTATCAATTGGAAACAGGAGGTCCTGGATTTTTCTAAACTTAATAAATTTACTGATTATATATTAGTTCACTGCGATTAAATGTATATTTAAATATTTGTCAAACGTCAAAAAAAATGTATAATTTTTATATATATAATTTATAGCAATGGATCCAGCAGGACCACTATATTATTTAAGTGGTGACGAAAATCATTTGACAGCTACTGATGCTAATACTGTACATGTTATACATTCATCTGCAGGAGTAGCAGGATATCCTTTTAGATGTGCTAAAGCTGATTTTTGGCCCAACGGTGGTACTCAACCTCAACCAGGTTGTAGTGCATTGGACGGTAAGTTTTATTTAAAATTTTAATATTCCTGCTAGTATAAAGAAACTGAGAAGATATGACACATTTTAAATCATTTACAGATGAAGCAATTAAAACAAAAAATAACAATATTATAAAAAAACTTACTAGAGTTAAATTTTAGAAAAAACACTTTTAGAATAAATTTATACCATTTTCTGGGTTGATATGCCCTGATTTCTAGTCGCAGACGTGTTACTATACATCGTAGATGGCATCCTCAGTGTTTGGTGACTGAATGACAATTCCTGCTGCACAATCTGGTATATACCTGTACCCACTACCGTCATTCAGTCATCAAGAACTGAGGATGCCATCTACGATGTTTGGCGAAACGTCTGCGACGAAGATAGATCGAACACGGCATACCATCCCAGAAAATTCTATATATCCAATGGATACCGGCCGTAAAAGCTTGAAGATTACTAATACTTTTAGATATTAAAAAATAATGTTTAAAAATACAATAAAATTATGAAATTATTTATCACTATTTTACAAAATAATAAAAATATTTATGACACTTTATGACCCAGTTACACAATTCATTGCTAACTTAATCAATGAGTTAACTAAATAGATTTTCAACTGTTTTTAAAGCACTTCATTAATTGGTTAGTTGCGAAATTAACGATTTGATTAACTTTCACAGCATTTAACAATGATTTAAGCAATCGGGTCTAAGTAATTGTGTTGTATAACTGCATGTAACTAGAAAAAAAATTCCAGACAGAACACTATCAATCATGCGAATTTACTCGTACTTGTAAAATCATAAAAATTAATATTCTTTTCAGATCTTCTCAAATAAATAGTCTAAACTATAAATAAATTTTTTATTGTCATTTATAAAATGTTCTAATAAACATTACTTTATCATAATTTTTTTGCAGCATACTGCAGTCACTATGCATCAGCAAAATATATGGCTTATTCCGTAACCAATCCGACTGCTTATCCATCAGATTATTGTGTACTTTGTGACCAAACTGTACAATATATGGGATTCTGGACTAGTATAACGTAATTATGCTGCTACCCATAAACTATTGAAATATATTATAATACTTACTTTTTATATTTTAGGGCAAGTGGAAGTTATTATTTAGAAGCTAAAACAAACTAATAATTTGTAATTGTAAATTCAACGAAATATATACATATGTATATGAATTATATTTTATTGTAAAACCGTTATTTTAAAAATAATAATAAAACACTGTATAAAATTCTATAACCTTCGATTTTACTTTTTATTTTACTAATTGAGCCATTCCATAAAAAAAATACATAATTATGAAATCATACTCCATTAGACGGCTAAATTTGCGATGAATTTTCTATTTAATTACACGATATTTGCAATAAGATTCGCTGTTTCAACTACGTACATAAGTAGTTGAAATGAATTTGTTATTTCAAATAAAGTTTAGATAAATAATTTAAAACTTTACATAAATAAAAATTACGTTACATTATATAAATACATTAAATGTAATCAGTTACTCTTGAACTAATTATTTCAAGTAAAATAAAATAACTAAAAATTAGATAAATTTAAAGATGTATTCTGTGCAATATAGTTAAATCAAAATTAATGTTAGTTAACAATTTTAATTTTTCTTTATTAAGTAGTCAAAAATTTGCTGAGTGAGCTGTAAAAGTAGGAAAAAATCACTAATAATTTTATTACGTGGCGTAATTATATATATATATATATATATATATATATATATATATATATATATCAAATCTATCTATTTCCAAATAAATTCTTTAAAAGAAATTTATAAGAAATACACCGTTATTTTAAACGTTTTAATTTAAAATCAAATTCGCAGAGATAGTATAACTATGCAGTTTTTCTGTATGTTATCATTGATGTTATATGATAATTATTTCGCTTAATGGTTGCTTTTAAAAATGTTTTGTTCATTGAACGAATTCAGCTTTTCACTGTCTCCGCGAATTATAAGTTAAACATGTGCTTTTATGTTAACTTATCTGAAAGTATGTTATATAAAATAATTGCATTAAAATAAATTATTGCATTAAATCAAATATTATCAATAATTATAAATTACTGTTTATTTTTAAACTAAATTGATACATAAACTCCTAATTATATTTATTATTCAATGTGTATATATTATAATTATATAGTTGTTTAGTTATAAATATAAGTAATAAGTAACTTTAAATTTAGTTAAATAATAGCGATTATCCATTAATTGTATAATTTTTAGTTAATAAGTCTTATTTCGTATTTTTATAATAAAACTTATTTAAAAACCGTTTTGATTTTTTGTTATAATCCTAAAATATACAACAACAATTGTGACATCCTATGTTTCGTTCCCAAGAGTTCTTGTAATCTCTTCAGAAAACTTACAGGTTTTTAATGGTACAGTTCTAAATGTACAGCTTGAACAAATAATTTAAAAGAATGTTAAAATATATTAATAATCTCAATGTTTAGCAACAATTAAATCAACAACAGATAAGATTTAAATAAATCATTTTCGGAGTTCAATTTTGTCTTAAAAATCAAAAATAATTTTTTAATTTCGATTTGGTCTCTACATAAATTTACCCATTAGTTTTCTTCTATCTCGTTACTAACATTTGCTATCATTTCAAAGCAGTTAAAACAATATTTTCAAAAAAAAAATACATTATACTATTAACGCTGATAACTCGTAACAAAAAACAGAAAATTAAAAAGTTAATGCAAATAGCTTTATTCTTAATTACCAAAAAGTGTGTGAATTACTATTCACTTTTTTCAATTATGTTTTATCAAAAATATAACTATTAACATATGGTGTTCTTCGAAATTGTATAAAAAATATATAAAAGTATTTATTATCTACATTTTTATGACTGATAATAAACAATATAGATATAATTAACAAATAAGTTAGTAGCTGCACCGTGCACACAAACATATGCACTTGTAGACATATATACAAATATAATTATACGCTGACACAGGTTACAATATGCTAAAAAATGTAGTACTGAATTTTCGGCCAAAAAAATAAAATTAAACATTTTGTATTCACTATTCGTTACATTACTAAAAATTATACTAAAACCTTTATTGCCAAACCTCGTATTTATCATTTTCTAGTATTATTTAAAAAGCTTGTATAAAAGGATTTAAAAAATATATTGTCTTTATTATATATTATTTGTTGATAACACTACATCATCGGTTTAAAGATTAAAGTCACTAAGTACAGTTTCTTGTAAATTGACTTGACATAGCTATGTGTCAATTTTTGACGTTCTATTATTTATTTTATTACTTAAAACATAAATGAGTAGTAGAATTTCTGTTTACAGTAAAATTCTGTAAAATATTTCTCTTCTTTTAAGGAGTTATTCACAAGTAATTCATTGTTATCTCCCAAATAAAAAATTGGAGTTAATAGTTTTACATAGAATTCGACAATATTATTTTTGGTTTGCTCAAAATAACAATAATCCGATCATTTTTAAACCATTTATAATATTTTTTGATTTACATATTAGAAAATTTGTCAAATGAAAAGCCGCTGACACATCAATTTTTAATTCAGTTCCAAAATACATAGCTTTGAAATCTATCTAAGTTTGGAGAAAACTAATTTCGAGAAAATAAAAATAGTTTGCGCATTTAAACATTCAACGCAAGATTTATTATGTTACCTATAACATTAATTTTATCAATCATCCTTCTCATTTGCTATCTATTTTCTAACGAACACTTCAAAAGAAATTAAGAAAAAAATACAATATTCTTTGAAACTGAAATGGTTGATACTAAAAGCTCGGTTTTAAAATCGGTTTCAACTAATATCAGCTGTAAGACAATGTAACTGTCATAAAAGCAGAATATATATCAAATTTGTAATATCAATATTTAAAATAAATACAATACTGATATTTAATTAACAAAAAATACATTTATTTTATCAATTTTCGATGACATATTGACGAAAAATAATTACCTAATTATTTTTTATTCCATTAAATTGATAAACATTTGTTGCTGACAATTAAGTAAGCAATAATATTATCAGTAATAATAAATTTTTTTTTCAAAAAAAAATTGGTATATAAACCCGTATTATAATATATGTTATTCTATGCTGTTTAAAATATAACTGTATATCTATTTAGTTGTAAATTAAAAAAAAATATGGCATACAACAAATTTTGTATATTTTTGTTATATATTTTTTATTTAAATACAGTACATGCTAGTGACGTATCTGACAATATTAATTTTATACAATTTACAAGGTATAATATTTTTTTTAACTTTATATCATTTTATAAATGAATAATAAAAAAAATAAATATTTCAGTAACAATATATCGGATTATAATTCATATTTGTATAAAGAAGCAGTTGAAAATATATGTAATTCATCTAGTTTTAATCCAAATTATACGACAATATTTCATTGCCACGGATGGATTGAAAATCCACTTCATCCGGTACTTGGTGATTACGAATCAACTTCTATACTTGTACCAAGTATGTAATTTTTAATTTTAATTTTATTTCTACTTTAAGAATTTTTAGTATTACCTAATATTGTTGTTTTTTTATTTTCCTCTGTACAGTTCTTTTTTCTTTATTCTACGACGCGTTTCGATCTTGCGATCATTATCAACAGAGGAAAACAAAAAACAACAATATGAATATACAAATTCAGGAAATTAAAAACAAAATAAAATATTGCCTAATAGTATAAAATATACACTGAAAAATACTACTCGGTTTCATAAAAGCTACTTAAATTTACTTTAGAAGTAAATATATTTACTTAGTAGATTTTCGTGTTAAAAAGAGGAAATAAATTAAATTTAATAGTATTAAAAAATAGTTATTATTATTAATAATAATAATCTGGGAAAAAATTGTTGAAATAATATTTGTTTTTATGGTTCTTTACTAGGAGAATAAAATTTACTTGGGAAGTAAATTTATTTATTGTTTATGAAACCGGGCCTAAGGTATCTTTTAAAAGTAATATTTATTTCATGAGAGATAAATTTTTTAATCATTTCATATATATTTTAAGACTTGATCTTAATTCTTGTATATTAGTTTATTATTTATATTTTTGTAATTGTATTGTTTTAGAATATTTACAACTTGGGAATTACAATGTAATTGCAGTGAACTATTCACAAAACGTTCAAGTTTGGCCAAATGATAATATTCTAATTACTTTAGCAGAATTTCCACCATCATATATATCTGCAGTAAATAACGTTACACTTATGGGTGAGTAACAATTAAAAATTAAACCAATATTAAAAAAATAATATGTAACATATACATTAGAGTTGTCAGTAAAATTATGTTACTGTAAAAGAACAAATATAAAATGTAAATATATCTTTTTGTACACTTTTAGTTCGATAAAAATTGATTTATATAATTATGCTTCAGATAAATATAAAAAAAATTCAAAAATTTCAATTATTTTTTAGCTTGTTTTATGAAAGTAGAATTTATCAAACTTGGTTAATGTTTTATATAATAATATTCTCATTTTGTATCGTAATCAAAAAAATCATATTGCGTTACACATTTTAACCTTTATATTTTAACTAATATTGAAGTTATATATCTACGTGGATATCCAGTGAGTGGTGCATGTGGTATGATAGAGTGTGTTTTGTGTGTGCGAATGTTTCAAAGTGGTAAGAATGAAAAAGCATGTATGACCGGTATCATCATTTCTAAACTAAGTTAGAATAATACACAAATATAATTATATTTCCAGTACCATATATGAAACAATTTTTCACCGAATTTTTTAACGGTTGCGGTAATATTGAAACTACGGTATTAAGCGGGTTTAGTCTGGGAGGACAAATCGTTGGACTAATTGGTAAAAATTTCACATACAATGGCCAGAAATTCCCACTAATTAAAGGTATAATTTTAATAGATTAAGGCTTATTCAGACCCCCTATTTATCACAAAATTAGTGTTAGCCAAAAATTAATAATATCACACAGTTACAAAAAATGTAAAATAATTGAGTAAAATAATTTGTAATTTATTTTCAACGGATTTTAATCTTGAGTAAAAATATATTTTTTTTTAATTATCTTTAAAATTGCATTTAATGGATTGGCAATATTAAATACAATAATTAAATTAGATAATTATTAATCTAAAACTTAAATTATATAAAATTACATGTAAATTCATGGCAGCAAAACGTACTTTTTCTAACAATATAGATAGTGCAATTCACAACTAATAATATATTAAAAATAAAACTAATTTTAAGATAAATATAACAATGTGAATGAAATATAAAAATGTGTTAGATTAATTTTAATAATTTTTTTTAAATAATTTAACAGTAATGGATCCAGCAGGCCCTTTATACTTTCTAACTACAGACGATAAACATTTGACTAGCACTGATGCTGACAAAGTACAAGTGATTCATTCAGATGCTGGAGTTGCAGGATATCCATTGCCTTGTGGCACTGCTGATTTTTGGCCAAATGGTGGAATTAGAGATCAACCGATCTGTATTAGCCAAACATTGTCGGACCCGTTATCATATAGTAAGTTTTATTCGTAAATTTATTTTTACAATTACATTATTAGGTTGCACTCCCTTAAAAAAAATTAAGAAATTGTGTATTACGTTACGAGGAATAGAGAGCGATTTTTATTGTGTTCAGTTCAGATATTTACTAAAATTTACAAAGATCTCACCTCACTTCAGATAAACTCAGATCAACTCAGATAATTCTTATTCTTTTTATCTTAACTGAGCTACGACAAAATGCTGCCATTAGTGGGGTACATAATAACTAATTATTGAATAATAATGTACATTATTTTGCTAATGACATAATAACCAATATTTTGATACCCTTTATTATTATTTTTGACTACAAACCGCATTTAGAACCATGTGATTTGTAATTTGAAATTTCCATTTGACTTTCAATTTAAGACGTACAGCACAACATTTCTATTTAATAAATTGAATTTATTTGAAATTATTTATTTTTAAATGTATTACGTAACTTTCCTAGCATTAAATAGATAAAATTATAATAAATGTTCAACTTGTCACAATTGTTTGACTTTAAAAAGCAATAAATCTTATTTTCAAATACTTTAAAATGTTTCTTGAGCATTTTAATAAATAATATAAATCAAATTAAAAAAAGTTTTAAAATTAGATTATTTATACTTATATCAGTTTTCTATTGGAGATACAATGTACATTTTGTTTTAGTATATTGCAGTCACTATGCGTCAGCAAGATTTATGGCTTATTCTGTAGATCATCCTAATGCTTATCCATCAGAATATTGTCTGTTATGCAATAATAGTATAATAGAATATATGGGCTTCTGGACAGATATATCGTAAGTAAATTAATTAAAAATAATTAAATAAAGCAATAGAATGAATAATATGTTTTATTTCAGGGCTGCTGGAAATTATTATTTATCTGCTACAGTGTTTTAAAATGGACTTTATTTCTATAAAAATAAATAAATACAATATTTTTTTGAAATATGCATATTTTTATAAATACATTATATTGATTTAGAGTAAATATTCTACAAGCAAATAAACTATTTTTTATTCTGTATTTCTTAAAATTATTTTTGGAGTTCAATTTTGTCTTAAAAATAAAAAATACTTTTTTAAATTTTGATTTGGTCTCTACATAAATTTACCCATTAGTTTTCTTCTATCTCGTTACTAACAGTTGCTATCATTTCAAAGCAGTTAAAACAATGTTTTCAAAATAAAAATATACATTATACTATTAAAGCTGATAACTCGTAACAAAAAACAGAAAATTAAAAAGTTAACGCAAATAACTTCATTCTTAATTACCAAAAAGTTTGTGAATTATTTTTCACTTTTTTCAATTATTTTTTATCAAAAATATTATTAACATATGCTGTTTATCGAAATTTGTAAAAAATATATTTAAATAATTATTATCTTTATTTTTATGACTGATAATAAACAATATAGATATAATTAACAAATAAATTGGTAGCTGCGCCATGCACACAAACATATGCACTTGTAGACGTATATACACACATATATACGCTGACACAGGTTACAATATGCTGCGGCCAAAAAATAAAGTTAAATATTTAGTTTTCACTATTCGTTACATTACTAACAATTATACTAAAACCTTTGCTAAACCTCGTATTTATCGTTTTCTAGTATTATTTAAACATGATATCTATAATACATTTGATATATTTTTGTAAATACTGCTTGTATAAAAGGATTTAAAAAATATATTATTGTCTTTATTATATATTATTTGTTGATAACACTACATCATCGGTTTAAAGATAAAAGTCACTAAGTATCTATGTGTCAATTTTTGACGTTCTATTATTTATTTTATTACTTAAAACATAAATGAGTAGTAGAATTTCTGTTTACAGTAAAATTCTGTAAAGTATTTCTCTTCTTTTAAGGAGTTATTCACAAGTAATTCATTGTTATTTCTCAAATAAAAAATTGGAGTTACTAGTTTTACATAGAATCCGACAATATTATTTTTGGTTTACTCAAAATAACAATAATCCGATCATTTTTAAACCATTTACAATATTTTTTGATTTACATATTAGTAAATTTGTCAAATGAAAAAGTCGCTGACACATCAATTTTTAATTCAGTTCCAAAATACATAGCTTTGAAATGTATCTAAGTTTGGAGAAAACTAATTTCGAGAAAATAAAAATAATTTGTGCATTTAAACATTCAACGCAAGATTTATTATCTTACCTATAACATAAATTTTATCAAACATCCTTCTCATTTGCTATTTATTTTCTAATGAACACTTCAAAAGAAATTAAGAAAAAAATACAATGTTCTTTGAAACTAAAATGGTTGATACTAAAAGCTCTGTTTTAAAATAGGTTTCAACCAATATCGGCTTTAAGACAATGTAACAGTCATAAAAGCAGAATATATATCAAACTTGTAATATCAATATTTAAAATAAATACAATACTGATATTTAATTATCAAAAAATACATTTATTTTATCAATTTTCGATAACATAATTACCTAATTATTTTTTATTGCATTAAATTGATAAACATTTGTTGCTGCAAATTATGTAAGCAATAATATTATCGGTAATAATAAAATTTTTTTTTCAAAAAAAAATTGGTATATAAACCCGTATTATAATATATGTTATTCAATACTGTTTAAAATATAACTGTATAGCTATTTAGTTGTAAATTAAAAAAAAAAATATGGCATACAACAAATTTTGTATATTTTTGTTATATATTTTTTATTTAAATACAGTACATGCTAGTGACGTATCTGACAATATTAATTTTATACAATTTACAAGGTATAACATTTTTTTTTAAAACTTTATATCATTTTATAAATGAATAATAAAAAAAATAAATATTTCAGTAACAATATATCGGATTATAATTCGTATTTGTACGAAGAAGCAGTTGAAAATATATGTAATTCATCTAGTTTTAATCCAAATTATACGACAATATTTCATTGCCACGGATGGAATGAATATCCACTTCATCCATTAGTTGGTGATTTCGAATCGACTTCTATACTTGCAACAAGTATGTAATTTTTAATTTTAATTTTATTTCTACTTTAAGTATCTTTAGTATAAAATATTAATATTTATTTCATGAGAGATACATTTTTGAATCGTTTCATATATATATTTTAAGACTTGATCTTAATTCTTGTATATTAGTTTGTTATTTATATTTTTGT
This sequence comes from Clivina fossor, assembly GCA_963966155.1. NCBI lineage: Eukaryota > Metazoa > Arthropoda > Insecta > Coleoptera > Carabidae > Clivina > Clivina fossor. Next base: position 15,600,850 of record OZ014560.1, read on the forward strand.
TATGGTAATTTTATTGTTTTAGAATATTTAAAACTTGGGAATTACAATGTAATTGCAGTGAATTATTCACAAAACGTTCAAGTTTGGCCAAATGATAATATTGTAATTAGTATAGCAGAAAATCCACCATCATATATATCTGCAGTAAATAACATTACACTTATGGGTGAGTAACAATTAAAAATTAAACCGATATTATAAAAATAATATACATTAGAGTTGTCAGTAAAATTATGTTACTGTAAGAGAACAAATATAAAATATAAATATACTTTTTTGTACACTGAAACATTTAGTTCGATAAAAATTGATTTATATAATTATGCTTCAGTTAAATATAAGAAAATTTCAAAAATTTAAATTATCTTTTAGCTTGTTTTATGAAAGTAGAATTTATCTAACTTGGTTAATGTTTTATATAATAATATTCTCATTTTGTATCATAATAAAAAAATTATAAATCATATTACGTTACACATTTTAACCTTTATATTTTAACTAATATTGAAGTTATATGTCTACGTGGATATCCAGTGAGTATATGAATGTGGTATGATTGAGTGTGTTTTGTGTGTGCGAATGTTTCCAAGTGGTAAGAATGAAAGAGCATGTATGACCGGTATCATCATTTCTAAACTAAGTTAGAATAATACACAAATATAATTATATTTTCAGTACCATACATGAAACAATTTTTCACCGAATTTTTTAACGCTTGCGGTAATATTGAAACTACGGTATTAAGCGGATTTAGTCTTGGAGCACAAATCATTGGACTAATTGGTAAAAATTTCACATACAATGGCCAGAAATTCCCACTAATTAAAGGTATAATTTTAATAGATTAAGGCTTATTTATCACAAAATTAGTGTTATGTTTTCGCGCAGAGCTTTTGAAAGAACCAACAAAGAAAACTGCAAATGTACGATTGTAGTTCTATCAGTATTATTGTAGCCAAAAATTGATATTATCACACAGTTAGAAAAAAATGTAAAATAATTTGTAATTTATTTTCAACGGATTTTAATTTTGAGTAAAAACATTTTTTTTTTAATTTTTTTTAAAATTGCATTTAATGGATTAGCAATATTAAATACAATAATTAAATTAGATAATTATTAATTTAAAACTTAAATTATATAAAATTACATGTAAATTCATGGCAGCAAAACGTACTTTTTCTAACAATATAAATAGCGCAATTCACAACCAATAGTATATTAAAAATAAAACGAATTTCAAGATAAATATAACAATGTGAATAAAATATAAAAATGTGTTAGATTAATTTTAATGAAATTTTTTAATAATTTAACAACAATGGATCCAGCAGGACCTCTCTACTATCTAACTACAGACGATAAACATTTGACTAGCACTGATGCTGACAAAGTACATGTGATTCATTCAGATGCTGGATTTGCGGGATATCCAGTGTCTTGTGGCACTGCTGATTTTTGGCCAAATGGTGGAATTAGAAATCAACCGATCTGTATTAGCCAGATATTGTTGAACCCGTCATCAATTTGTAAGTTTTATTCGTAAATTTATTTTTACAATTACATCATTAGGTTGCACTCCCTTAAAAAAAAAAGAAATCGTGTATTATGTTACAAGGAGTAGAAAGCGATTTTTATTGTGTTCAGTTCAGATATTTGCGGCCGAGGCAGAACCAAGGCCAAGTCATCTGGACGAAACATAAGCTCTATTCTTTTTACCTAAAATTTGCTGAGATCTCACCTCACTTCAGATAAACTCAGATCAACTCAGATAATTCTTATTCTTTTTATCTTAACTGAGCTACGACAAAACGCTGCCATTAGTGGGGTACATAATAACTAATTATTGAATAATAATGTACATTATTTTGCTAACAACATAATAACCAATATTTTGATACGCTTCAAAAAAAATGTTATTTTTGACTACAAACCGCATTTAGAACCATGTGATTTGTAATTTGAAATTTCCATTTGACTTTCAATTTAAGACGTACAGCACAACATTTCTATTTAATAAATAAGTTGAAATTATTTATTTTTAAGTGTATTACGTATCTATTAGCATTAAATATCTATTAGCATTAAATATCTATTAGCATTAAATAGATAAAATTATAAATATAAATGTTAAATTTGTCACAATTGTTTGACTTTAAAAAGCAATAAATCTTATTTTCAAATACTTTAAAATGTTTCTCGAGCATTTTAATAAATAATATAAATCAAATTAAAAAAAGTTATAAAATTATATTATACACTTATGTCAATTTTCTATTGGAGATACAATGTCCTTTTTGTTTTAGTATATTGCAGTCACTATGCGTCAACAAGATTTATGGCTTATTCTGTAGATCATCCTAATGCTTATCCATCAGAATATTGTCTGTCATGCAATAATAATACAATAGAATATATGGGCTTCTGGACAGATATATCGTAAGTAAATTAATTAAAAATAAAAATGAAGCAATAAAATAATATGTTTCATTTCAGGGCTGCTGGAAATTACTATTTATCTGCTACAGTGTCTTAAAATGGACTTTATTTCTATAAAAATAAATAAATTTTTTTAAATATGCGTATTTTTATAAATACCATTATATTGATTTAGAATAAATATTCTTCAAGCAAATAAACTATTTTTTATTCTGTATTTCTTACCTTTGACTAATATCAATTGTGTTTATTTCATTATTTCAAACAATTTATTTAATTTGTTCTCAAATTTAATTCCCTGTAAATAATACTGCCCTTTCCTCTTTTATTATTAACAAAAATAATTGTCACTTACTATAAGAACAAATATGAATATCAAACTTACTTTTCCGTATTGTCATTCATAATTATTACCAGGATATAACTGTTTGTATATGAATGCAATTTTTTATAATGTTAAATCGAGGTTTTATAACTATGTCATTACAAAGTATATTAAATTTGTTACATATATTCCTTCTGATGACGGCTTAACTGCCCAAATTGGTCAATAAAAGATGTCTAATAAAATTGTGAAACTTAAAACCGAGTGTTTTTATTATTTTTGATTTGTTTATACAGAACAATATTAAATTGTAAGTTACAAATTAGAGTTTAGAATATTAACGTCAATTGAATTTATAGAATTTTCTGGGCTGGTATACCGTAGACGATCTATCGTTGTCACAAACGTTTCGCCATACATTGGAGATGGCATCCTCTTCTCCGTAGTCTGATATATATATATATATATATATATATATATATATATATATACCTATACTTCCACTGGCCCAGATAATGAAAATTGTTTGTGCCACACTCTTTTGGGTACATTGCGTTATTGTGTATGTATATACATACATACACAATCATGCCATGTTCCCAAAAAGATGTGGCACAAACTTTTTCAATTATAACATTAATTCTATCAATCATCCTTCTCATTTGCTATCTATTTTAAAATATACTCATTAAAAGAAATGTATAAGAAATACAGTGTTATTTGAAAATGAAATGGTTGATACAACAAGCTCGATTTTAAAATCGGTTTCAACTAATACCGGCTTTAAGACAATGTAACTGTCATAAAAGCTGAACATATATATCAAACTTGTAATATCAACCAATAATAATACAATACTGTTATTTAATTAACCACAAAAATACATATACTTTATCAATTTTTGATGACATATTTACGAAAAACAATCAATAATTTTTTTAATTGGATTAAATTGATAAACATTCGTTGTTGAAAATTAAGTAAGTAATAATATTATCAGTAATCATAATTTATTTTATTTTACAAAAAAAATGTTATATAAACCCCCGATTATAATATATGTTATTCTATTCTGTTTAAACTATAACTGTTTAGCTATTTAGTTAAAATTTAAAAAAAAATATGGCATACAACAAATTTTGTGTATTTTTGTTATGTATTTTATATTTAAATACAGTACATGTTAGTGACGTATCTGACAATATTAATTTTATTCAATTTACAAGGTATAACATTTTTTTTTAATCATATCATTTTATAAATTAATAATAAAAAAATTTAAATTATTTTAGTAACAATATATTGGATTATAATTCATATTCGTATAAAGAAGCAGTTGAAAATATATGTAATTCATCTAGTTTTAATTCAAAATATACGACAATATTTCATTGTCACGGATGGACCGAAAATCCACTTCATCTCGTACTTATTACTTACGATTCAACATCTATACTTGCACCAAGTATGTAATTTTTAATTTTAATTGTGTTTCTACTTTAAGCATCTTTAGTATTTGCTAATAGTATAAAATATACACCGGAAAAAAAAATCTATGTAATATTACATAAATCGTTTGTGTAATTTTTTACATTAACCGTTATATAATATTATATGGATATTTTAAAGTGTAGTCCGTGATTTTAATGCCATATGGTACTTAAATAAATAAAAAAAACAGACTATTATTTTCCTATAAAAGAATAAATATGATGCATTTTTTTAAATTATTTGCAAAATTTCTGATTAAATGAATATCTCAAGAAAGAAATGAAAAAATATAAAAATTATATTTTAAAGTTTTTAATGTTACACTGATTATTAATAATATAACTTAATAATGTTATGAGTTGTCTTTAGTTTAATTTACATATAAAATATCACTTATGTAACACATATCTGTTTTTATTATAATAATTACTGAGAAAAAGTTATGTTATATGTAAAGGTACATTTTTTTTAATCGTTTAATATATATTTTAAAGTTTGAATATTAATTCTTGTATATTAGTTTGTTATTTATATTTTTATTATGCCAATTCAATTTTTTTTAGAATATTTAAAACTAGGGAATTACAATGTAATTGCACTGAATTATTCACAAAACGTTCAAGTTTGGCCAAGTGATATAAGTAGTATTGTACAACTTACTACATCAAAATTTCCACCATCATATATATCTGCAGTAAACAACATTACACTTATGGGTGAGTAACAATTAAAAATTAAAACAACAACATTAAAAATAATATATCCAATACATATATAAATATATATATATATATATATATATTAAAGTTGTCTGTATGTTACAATAAAAAAACAAATATAAAATGCAAATACACTTTTTTGTATACTGGCACATTTAGATTTTGATGAAAATTGATCTATATAATTATGCTGCAGATAAATATAAAAAAATTTCAAAAATTTAGATTATTTTTTAGCTTGTTTTATGAAAGTAGACGAAATATTGTAGAAAATTTATTACATTAATTCATATTACAATATTCATTTTCGCATTTTGTATCGTAATATAATTTTTTTTAATCATATTACGTTGCACTTTTGACCTTTATATTGTAACTAATATTGAATGTATATGTCTGCGTGGCTGTCCGATGAGTAGACGGGGGTAGTATGAATGTTTTGTGTGAATGAATGTTTCCAAGTGGTAAGAATGAAAAAGCATGCGTGACCGGTATCATAAATGTATTATCATTTCTAAACTAAACCAGAATAATACACAAATACAATTATATTTTCAGTACCATATATGAAACAGTTTTTCACCGAATTTTTTAACGCGTGTGGTGATATTAAAACTACGGTATTAAGCGGGTTTAGTCTTGGAGGACAAATCGTTGGATTAATTGCTAAAAATTTCAAACACAATGGCAAGAAATTTCCACTAATTAAAGGTATAATTCAGAATAAATAAGGACATTCAGGCTTATTCAGAAAAAATATAAAATTACGTCAAATAATTTATAATATATTGATGTTCTCGATTTTCAACGGATTTTAATACTTGAGTAAAAATACTTTTTTCTTAAATTTTCTTTAAAATACCATTTATTGCATTAGTAATGTTAGATACTATAATGAAATTAGAGAATTATTAATTTAAAACTTAAATTATATAAATTCATGGCAGCTAACAGTACTTTTTAAGAGTGTGCAATTCACAACCAATAGCATATTAAAACATAAAACTAATTTCGAGATAAATATAACAGTGAGAATGAAATATAAAAATGTGTTAGATAAGTTTAATGAATTTTTTGATAATTTAACAGCAATGGATCCGGCAGGACCTCTTTACTATCCAACTACAGACGATAAACATTTGACTAGCACTGATGCTGACAAAGTACATGTGATTCATTCAGATGCTGGAGTTTCAGGATATCCATTGCCTTGCGGCACTGCTGATTTTTGGCCAAATGGGGGGGCTAGATACCAACCTGTCTGTATTAATCAGACAGTAACGAACTCATTATCATATAGTAAGTTTTATTCATAAATTTGTTTGTTGAATTATATCATTAGGTCCCATTTAAAAAAATTAAAAAATCGTTTACTATGTTACGAGGAGTTAAAAGCGATTTTTATTATGAGATTATTTATTTTTAAGTATATTATGTATCCTAATATTACATAGATAAAATTATAATAAATGTTAAATTTGTCATAATATTTTGACTTGAAAAATTTTATTTTCAAAAACTTTAAAATGTTTCTTGAGCATTTTAATAAATAATATAGATCAAATTAAAAAAAAGTTTTATAATTATATTATTTACACTTATATCAGATTTCTACTTAAGATACAATATTCTTTTTGTTTTAGTATATTGCAGTCACTATGCATCAGCAAAATTTATGGCTTATTCTATAGATAACCCTAATGCTTATCCATCAGAATATTGTCTGGTATGCAATAATAAAATACAATACATGGGCTTTTGGACAGACAGATTGTAAGTAAATTAATAAAAATAATGAAATAATGCAATAGAATAACACGTTTTATTTTAGGGCTGCTGGAAATTATTATTTATCTGCTAGAGTATTTTAAGATAAAAATAAATATAATATTTTTTGAAATACTATGTGTATTTTTACAAATACATTATGTTGGTTTTGAGTAAATATTCTACAAACAAATGAACTATTTTTTATTCAATATTTCTTCCTTTGACTAATATCAATTGTGTTTATTTAATTTTCTCACATAATTTATTTAATTTGTTCTCAAATTTAATTCGCTGTAAATAATACGGCCCTTTCCTCTTTTATTATTAACAAAAAAAAATTAACACTTACTATAAGAATAAATATTAATATTGTTTGTCGTTTATTATAGTCTCATTTTGTTTATAGATTGTTTTTGATATATCAATAAAGTTAGCACCCCCACTTTGTCCAAAACTGAAAATTTTTTGCTCATAAGTTTAGACAATTTTAGACCATTAATATCAAATTTTGCACCAAAATAATTAAAATTCCATTTTAATGTTTTTGGTCCAAAATTAGTCTAAAATTATGGGCCAAAAATTTTCAATTTGGACGAGTAGGGGTGCTACCTTTATTGACATGTTTTTGATAATATTTTATAATCCACATGTTAATTCAACGTTTTAACTATATGTATTTTAAATTTCAAGGTATTCAGTTTATTAGTTTTTAAGTTAGAAGGTATTAAACTTACTTTTCAGTATTGTCATTCATAATTATTACCAGGTTATATTGTTTTTGAATATTTTGTTATTAGTCTATATGTTAAGTCAATGTTATAACTATATGATTACAAAATTCCAAAGTTCAAAATATATTAAATTTCAAGTTATAAAAACAATGAAACAGACAGAATCACGGAATTCAGAAAAAATACTCAGTTTGATCCCTCGTGCCATTAAAAAAAATCCAGGTTGCCACATATTTCTAAAACAAATTTCTAAAGAAATTTGAAAAATATTTCAGATGATAAAATTTAAATACTTTTAACAGTAAATAATATTTAATAGTAAATAATTTAATAGTAAATAATATTTAACTGTATCCATACTTTTTATCAACCCTGTACGAGTATCATAAATTTCGTAATAATTTCTTTATTATAAAGAAATAGTAATCTTCAGGTTTATACAGTTTATAGAGTTTTCTGGGCTGGTATACTATGGTCGATCTATTTTCGTCGCAGACGTTTTGCCATATATCGTATAAATAATAATATTATAAAATATTTCGTTCAAGTATTGTAGTCACTATCGGTTCTATGTTGGCCACAGCAGTTTTTTTTTTACATATTATAAGTTTATCAACAGACCAACATTAAATTATTTTAATAATATTATAAATTTAGTTAGCCACGGCTAATTTCCCCTACGAAAACGGAATTTTGTACCAATCTAATTTAACTCAACTTCGACTAGACGCAATATCTTTTTCGGCGTACACATCTACCAAGTAACGCCAAAATAACTCGAGCACATCCTGTAGGCAAAGCAGCAGCAGTAGGGAATGTGTCTATGCTTGGGGTACCCCAAGGGTGAATCCGTCGACATACGGTATACAAACGGGTACGAGAGGCAAAGAGAAAACGAAACAAGCGGGTGAAGGACAAGTCATGCGAACAACGAAGACGAAAAACGAAAGAAAAGTGATTTGGACCGGCGACGAGGGCAAAGCGTACGTGATGGGAAACGTGATGATGAAGTTGGAAAAGCACAGGAAACTATACTGACGATAACTAGAAGAAAAGTGGAAATTTCTACCGTGTGCTTTGAATAGATAAATTTTCGTGTATTATCAAAAGATTTCACTTGTCGGCAAAATTATTTTCACCGTGGAAAAAGAAAATCTATTTGCAATAAAAGAATTTGATGTGTTTAGAACATATTTTACGCATTAATAACTATTATTGATAATTTTTTATGAAACACGAATACAGATAATTGTGAATTATATTAATTTAAAGTTGTTATAAAAATTGTTTTAATTATCTGTTTATTATTTTTAAAAAAATATTTTGTGGTGTGGTTAGGATATTCATGTATATCACTGCAGTATAAATAGCATAAATATAACTAAACAATTGTGGCAATAACAATAAAATGAAATAATTCACAATTACTTTGCTAATATCACAATTTTTCTTAAATAGTTACTGCAGTTTCGACTGCTTATTCATCATCAATTTATTATTGTTAGTCTGATGGTGACTTAGCGGTCGAAACCACAGTAATTAATTAGAAAAATTGTGATACCAACAAAATAATTATGTATTATTTTATTTCATTTACTAAGATGTATCACGAAGTAACGATTGATCAAATTAATATCATAATTAAAAAAGAAAAATGGTCTGAATAATTTTGTTTTTGCAAAAAATGGTTACATTAAATAAAAATTTAAATGTACATTAAAAAATTAAATAATTTTTCAGAACTCATTATATTAAAATAAAAAAGCTTTAGGTTTCAGTTCTGCATAATTTTTAATTTAAATTCGTTTGTCTCGATATACTGCACGTATATTATTGGGAATAAATATACAAATGACATAAATAATAACAAACAAAACATAGAAATAGTGAAGGCAGAATGTCAAATATTATATATTTATATAATCATGTGTATGTATACGTAAACGCTCAAAGATTACTTATATCAACATAAAATTGGTTTATTTAGTATTATGCTTGCGCTATACATTGAGCATAATTTTAATGTATTTCACGCAGAGCAAACCAGCTCAAATACGACGTATATCAGTGTTAAAAATATATCCCCGTTACGTCCCTGCCAACCAAATCCCGCTAACGTGGAAAATCCGAGATCGTGAAAAACGCTGTAAATCCACATTTAGCCCGAAGCTTGTCGGACTGAACGGAACGAAAAGCGTGTATGCGATCCGAGTACGTTATCCGAAACCCGAGTTTCATTCTCAATGTCCCCGAGAGTGGAATGCCTATTTGCCCGCGCGCACAGGCGTTTCTCATCTGTTTCCGATTTTTTCCTCCACGCCGAAGACAAATAACACTAAGAGCCCCCCGAACGATTCGGGTTGGCGAGGCGAGGGTCGTTTCGAAAAACGTTCAAATGTCGACGCTCCGGCAATTGTCAACACTGACATTAATATCGAAGTAGGCGTTGGTAGATCATTGTGTTTATACAAACCGATATTTTTGTTACAAGAAGAAAATGTTACAAGCGTTTAGACCGGTAGCTAAAAATATATTCTGGCTTATTTTATTATAATAACATAAATATAAACACAAATGTGGTGTCTGTTAGTACAAAAATTTTAGGAAATTTTCTAATACGTTTTAAAAATATATTTAATAATGTTTATCATGCGTAAATTCTTTACAAAGATATTTTTTTTTACAAATTAATAATAATGGTTAAATAATATATCAATTTATATTTTTAATAACAGTTTTTTTTTCTATTTTTAAATCGAAATAGAATACAAATAAAATTTGCACAGTACTTAAATCTGAAGCTATAGTTATTTTATTAGAATACAAATTATTAAAATAAAACGGCTTTAGGATAAAGTTCTGTATTAATTTTTATTAATAATCAACGTTTCATTAGGAACAAATTACACAAATTTAATTGCAGTAAATAAACAGAACATATAAACAAGTTACTAGGTAACAAAAATAAGCAACTAGCTGAAAACTTTATATATTTTTAATAAAAGAAAGTCAAATTTTATTTAAATCAGTGCCTTCATACTAGCTTCACATTCATTTAAAACATTTAATATTGTAGAAGTAATAGTAATTTCAGATTTATATTGATATCAAAAATAATTATTTAACGTACAATGCAAGATAATTAAAAAAATTCCTATTATATGTAAATAAAACTATGCTACGATAAAAAGTAAATACTAGCTTTGATTCTTTGATGTTATTAACGAAACAAAAAAATTCTTTTCTTTGTAGGAAAACGTAAACTACACATTACATTCCAACAGCGAACATCCTATATGCAATGAGATCACAGTTGTCTCTCCTATAAAGACAAAAGAGCAACAGCAGGATGTGTCCGTGTCGAGTGGTAACGTTCCGTGACGTCACTTCCGCAAGAAATTCACTTTCCGGCGCGCGCGCGCGCGTGTGACATTCTTTTTACGAGTTTTCAACCATTTTTGTCGACCGTCAACGTGATAGTGATTTTCGTCTAAAGTGCTATGCCGAGCTTTATATCCACGTTCACATGTTTCACACAGTCACTGTGAAGAAATGAAAAAAAAAATCGCTTTTCCTTCCCACCGTCCACTCGGATGAAATTTGAAATTTTTATTTGTTGCAATTTTTAAATTTTATTGTGATGCGTAGCCTCCGCATAGTTTTCAAATGACGCATGTTTTGTAATTATCTTATAGTTTTGTTTCAACGGTCATTCATCTTTCACTATTTTGACATTGAATTTATTTAAAAATTTGTTTGTAAATCATTTTTTATTAATACTAATTAATTCGTATCATCACATTTAAATTGAATAATCTTTAGCTTAAATAAGACTTTACTTTGACGACTTAAATAAATTTAAATAGAGCAATTCTGAACATGCATGCCATCTAAATTTAAAAGAATTTAAGTTAAAGATATCACACTTAAAAGTAGTGACTAGAATTGAAATTTACTTAAGTTCTTTGAATTTAAAGATTTAACAGAGTAAAAAATGTTTCAGAACTAATTATATTAAAATAAAAAAGCTTTAAAATTAAATTTTATATAATATTTTTAATTAAAATTCGACGTTTCGATATACTTCACGTATATCTCCATCAAGAAAAAATATTCAAATGACATAAATAATAAACAAACTAAACATCGAAACAAGTTAGTAGGTAAGAAAATATAAGTAACTAGATTATAAAATTTATAAATTATTAATTAAAGTAAGCCAAATTTTATAAAATAAAATAAAATTTGTTTTCATTTTAATTGTAATAAAAAAATAGTTAAAAAACTTGAAAATTTACTTCTTAATTTATTTATATTAATTGACAATCTATGTATATAATTTTGCAGAGAAATTGGAAAATTATGTACATAATAGTATATTATTATAGAATGGCTTGTACTACAAGCTTAGTTTTAAAATCTGTCTTAAGTAATACCGATTTTAATATATAACTGTCATAAGAGCAGGACTGAACACCCAAAAGCAGAGCTTATAGAACCAGCCATTGGGTTTTTGAGAACCCAAAATATGTTACAAAAAATATTTGACACGATAAACAAGTGGAATTACATTTTTTTTAAAACAATGAAATTATTATTAAAATAGATAACGAACCAATATCAAAAGAATTATGAAATTTATATTGTTTATAAAATTTTGCACAGTAGATTTTTATACTAATAAATTTTGTACCAAAAATTTTAATTTATTTATATTTACCATGTAATAGATCTCTAAAATTTAAATTCCTGATTAAAAAAAAAAAAAAAACTAAATAGCATTAGAAATTCGTTAATGAAAACAATGAATATTTGAATTGAAAGCCGTAAAGAGATTCTAAAGACTAAGTTCGTCGTAGAAAGTACAATTAAAGCTCAGCTTGAAAAACAACGAAAAGATTGCAAAGCAGAGAGAGAGAAGAAGCAAATTTAAGACGGCGCACCGAGAAATGCGGTTTTAATGAAAAGAATAAAAGCTCTACATTGTTTATTATTCGTTAATGTACTAATTTTAAATTCCACAATTGCAATTAAGTTTTTAATGCTTGAATTTCTACGGTTTTAACTTTTCAATGTGACGATGTCGAAACCAACGCAAAATTGGAAAATTTTGTTGTTGTTTCCTTCATTTCTTATTCGTCCGATTTAATTACTCAATCAGCAACGATATTTGTGTTTTCATTATAATTACGAAAATATATTCAAATTTATTCATTAGTATTTTATTAGTCTTTATTTATTTATTAAAAAAATTGTTGAAGAACAGACACTATAATCTGTTTTACTAGAACTAAAAATTGATTACGTTTTATAAAATTAGAAGATTATATAAATTGCAAAAATTACACCATACTTTAGTATCACATGTATTACTATCAAGTCAAATCAGTAGTAGTCGTAAAAATATATATTTTTTACTTGTATGAGTATAATTTGAAATATCATAAATGATTTTATTTTTATTATAATTTCTAAGTTTTGTAATTTGTTAGAAAATAATTTGCAGAATATTGGACACTTAAACATAAAATGGCACAAAAAATGTAATTGACTGATTAAAGGTTAATTTAATCAGTAAATTAACTAATTGTCTATAAAGCGCTTCATTTATTTATAGTTAACTCACAAAATTCTGAACAATGTTTTATGCAGCTGGTCGTTGATCCCATAATTTATTAATAATTAGCTTTCTCTATATCACTCTATTAAATAATATTTTTTGTTTTTAATATAGTGAAAATTTACTTACAAATTTAGTATATTATTACTTGTAAAACGTATGCATTATAATTTAAAATACTTTAAATTATTTTAACTTTACATGTATTTTTTTGTAAGAAAAAGTGTTTATGTGAAATCAACTGGGAAATTTCTAAAGTCCATGAGGAGTCGTTTGGTGTAAAGCAGCTGGAATTGGTAGCGAAATTCGAGAACGGACAAAGTAACGTAAATGGTTCTATTTTGTCGAACAAACTAAGTGAGTGAGTTCATTGGGTCCTTGCAAACCTTTTTCGCATTTACCCTTAACAACGAGGACAATTGCGAAACGAACCTAAAGAAAAATATACGTGACAAACTCCACATTGGGTTTTTTTTTTAGGTTGCAACAGAAGTTTTCAAAATGTTACCTAAACAATTATGTTAATTTAAATGTCATTGTTATATGTGAAATCGTCTGCTGGTTATAATATTGTTTCAATATTTTGAGATATCGAAAAATGTCTGACGAGAATAGATCGACTATGTCGAATATTTTTATATATTACCATTTAAAATACTAAAAGTATTAGTTAAACATTATTGAATGCAGGTATATTTGTTTAATATAAAAACAAATACCGTATTTGCTCGATTATAACGCGATATTTTTTTACTTAAAAAATTGACTCGCGCTAAATTCGAGGTCTAGGTAATGGAATGTAACAACTCTTGAATTTTATTTTCCTTGATTTATTTTATGAAAAAATCAATAGATTGCGTTAAATTCGGATTATTCTTTTTCTAAATATCTTTATGAAAAATTTCGGTGTCGCGTTAAATTCGGGGTCGCGTTATATTCGTGCAAATACGGTAAATAGTAATTCGGATAGACTTAAATATAGTTGAAACAAATGTTGTGTTAAAAAATTAGTAAATTTTCATCATTTTAAAATTGTAGTCAAAAATAAATTAACATGTGTGTGTGTATATTCTTCATAAAAATAATGCCTAAAGCACTTTTATTTTTTATATAAAGCATAGTGTATGTATATAAATAAAATAAAAAATTGTTTATCCTTCATAATAGAAAAGAATTAGAATAAATATTTTTCCTATTTTTAGATACAAAGTTAGTTTTATAGAAAACATTCTTGTAATTTCCGGTGTCTAATAGATTTTAAAATATTTAAGTGTTAAGTGTTTTTTAAAACCTAAAATTTAATCATTTTAAAATCCTTTAATTACAAGTATTATTTATATTATTAATAATGTAAATCAAAAATATTTAATAAATTATATTGTTAATTTTTTACCTTAACTTGATTTTTATTATTCAAAACTTGGTTTAATTTGATTAAATTAAATTATTGAAATAATTATTTCATCATAATTTAGGTTTCCATATATGTGAAGTGGTAATAAAAATTCTATTAAAGTTACTTACATTTTGTTAAAAATCTGGTTGTGTTCCATCTTCCATAGAAAAGTTAAACATGAACATGAATTAGTATGCACTTTAGTCAAACATTTTATTATATTCCACCATAACAAAATTATTAAAAGATAATATAAACAAGCAACTTCATGTCTCAGATTTCAGTCTATTTATTTAAAATTATTAAAAAATGTTCACGATACCCACAATTTAAATGTTATATTCAAAAATAATATAATTATTAAAAGAATTTAAAACATATACATATTTATTAAAATAATATATTTATTTCTGTGCATGATTCATACTAAGAATTTCATTTAAAGAAAAATATAATGTACGAATATATAATTAAAAACAAAATTAAACATGTTATTAATGAGGTATATTGGTTTACGTAAGTTTTGTTTGGCAAACGACCGTACCGTATCACAGTTAAAACAGAACTAAATTATATTGTTATAATATTTAATGTTTTAAATCTTAAATATTTCAAGATAATTCTTGTTATTTTCCTAACATTATAAAAATTTATTAGTTATTTTTAATAAATAAAATTATTAATTTTGTCACAATTTTTTCCAGCAAATAAATGTAATTATAGTTTATTCGTTATTATAGTAATTAATAATGAACTAAAAATAATATATTAAGAAATTTTTATATTCTTTGTATAAACATTAATATATTAAAGTTCGTCTGATATTTTATGCACGATTTTATGAATTGTATTCTAGCATCAGTGATGATGTCATAAACTGTTAAGTAATAAACTTAATAAATTTAATTGATTGTGTTATAATTCTAAAATTTAGCGGTGTGAGTAACGGATTATATTCTACCAAGAAATGTATTATACAAAAATAAAAAATATATTTCAGTTTAAAATAATAACCAAATGTACTCTCATAAATTCACTTCATATTTGTCATAGTAAAAATCTTTCAGGACTCATTATATTAAAATAAAAAAGTTTTAGGTTTTGGTTTCATATTATTTTTAATTTAAATTCGATGTTTTACATATAATATCATAATCATTTTTTCCTGACGATGATATATGTCCAGAATATCGAAAGGTTGAATTTAAATCAAAAATAATACAGAACAGCTAAAACAAAGTTTATTTTCATAATTTTCATATATTTAATTTTATTTGAAATAGAAATAACACAATAAGCAAAACTGATTTAAGTTCTGTATTAGTATTTATTTATAATCGACGTTTCGATGAACTCAGTGTCTGTCTTCATCAAGAAAACTGATACAAATGACATTACAATAAATAACAGAACATAGAAACAAGTTACTAGGTAACAAATAAGTAGCTAGAACACAAAATTTATAGACTTTTAATTAATGGAAATCAAATTTTATTCAACTCAGTGATTGAAGTTCTCTTTTTCTTTTTTATATTGCTTCTATTATCAATCTGCTGTTAATATTGATTGGTCCTACAAGTATTACAGCAACTTCGAATTTTAAAGCAGTTTTATAATATAATGAGTTCTGATTTTTTTTACTATGTTAACACAATAAACGTTACAACAAACTTTATGTATGTATATATAACGAGCTGCAAAATAGAAAAAAAACAACTAAATTTTCAACAATTTTCTCAATTGCATACTTAATAAACACCTATTTTACGGATACGTCTTCACCATCTATATATACCCATTTCGAACCTCAGTTGTCACAACGTGTGATTTTGTCTCCGGCACGTGCTACCACTTACAACAGCGGTTTTCTTCTTTGGAACGAGAAGAAAACGAAAAAAAAAAGCACCCCTTGCATGTTGGGGGGCACGTGCCGATGCATCACCACCCCCTTCAACCAACAACTGCACTTTGTAGTTCATTCACCTCCACTAGCGCACCCTTATCGGCCACAAAAAAGAGTCCAAGCCGGCGCCCGCAAAAAGCTCAGCCCACAATCAGTTTGAGTTGGGACTGACTCTTTGACTTCTTGAGACGCGAGAACGACGTATTTTTTAGCCTCATTTTTCTTTAGCGTGATTAATTTCTATTTCGGGCGCATCAACTAGAAGCAAACCCCCCTTGATGACATTTTAGAGGTCTATAGAAAGATCGTAATTTAGGATTAATACGATTTGGAAAATGATTTTCAATAGAGGTTTCATTTCCGCACTGAAAGTGGTTTATTCATCATTTCGGTTTTTAATATTCTTGCTTCAGCTATTATTTGATAATTTAGTTTTTAGTAATAGTTTTTAAGTTAAGCTGTTTTAACAAAAGTTTGATACAAATATATTTCTAATAAATTAAGCAGTTATTACAAAATATATTTACTTATAACAACAACTGTTAAAGATAAAATTTAATATTTATATAAAAAAAATAACTGATTTTTAAGTGTTATGTTGGCACTTAAAAATTAAATAGCAATTATAACTTTAATTTAAAAATATCAAACAATTTTCTATATGAAAATAAAATACTACTACTAACAATTTTTGTAATAATATCTTTTTGCTATTTCAACAAATAATGCGAAATGTAATAATTTGTTTAAATTTTGAATTTTTATTTGTATCATAATCAACTTTTTACCAAACATTAATAATTACTGTTTTACTTTATAATTAACGACACAAAAAATTTACATGACTGATTAAGAGTTAACTTAATCAGTGAGTTAATTAAGCAACTAAATTGTCAATTGTCTTTATAAAGCTTCATTTATTTATAGTTAATTTACAGAACTGTGTTTTTTATATAGGTTATTATTTTTAACAAAATTTCTCAAATTTATAAAAAAATTGTTGATAAAAAATACGCATAGCGAATTTATAAATCGGATTTAAAACGATTTAAAAGATATAAAATATTAAAAACACTAAATATATTTATCAATGTATGACGTTTTAATTTTAATAATAGTAAAATAATAAAATAAACAATTGGAATTTACCGTAAATTGTTAAGTTAAATATATTTGATAATAACTATACTAGAGAAATATGAAAATTAAAACTTATTACCCATATTAATCTTAATTAAAGATAGTTAAGTTAAACATAACATAATATGATAAGGGTTAAGAACAAAATACGTACAACAAAGTGAAAAGCTATATTCATTTTATTTCTACCTTATTCCATTAAATTTCTCATCGTTCAACTAATTATTATTAATTATAATATACGGTAGACGAGTTTCAGTAATGAAACATTTGGCAAATGAACAATGTATCATATCATATTGGTATGTTATTATGTGCATTATATATTTTTATTGTCGCAAAAATTGTGCCAAGTTTAAAATGCGTTAATATTCGTTATTGACGCACAAATTCAGATTATACGTACGTTTCTACCTTTGTACGTAAATACAATACAATTGTTTTTTTCCTTCATCTTTATTTTGTGGTTTTAATAATTTGCTTTGTGCTTTTAGCCAAATGCGTCAGTACCAAGTACAAAAAACAAATAAACCGAAAACAGTGACATTATTAACAAGTGGCTATTGTCATGCAGGTACAATTATAAAAAAAGAATGTAAATTTTTAATTATTTTTCTGTTTACAACACCGTATGAACGTTTAATATACACAATATGAGCTGCTTCCCTTTCAGTAATTAATTTCCTGCAATTTTTTTTTATTTTTGTTTTAACAAATTTAATTATTTAATTATTTACAATATACACACAACTTAAAATTTAAACCTTGCTAAGTGCTATAAACTAATTGTTAATAATAAATTTTATTTTGTAATTTATTAATACAGTTTTGAATTTTCATATAATGTGAAAAAACATTTAATTTTTTCAGTGGAAACACGTTTGAAAATCATTTTCACACATGCATTAACGAAGAGTTATTATTTGTCATGAATATTTAAAAACAAATGATTTTCTAAAATATTTGTCCAACATATTATAATTGTCAACATATTCGCTATTCATAACAAGTAATGTTTTAGTAAAAGTACATAATTCATAATAATTTCATAAATTGAATTATTATTAATTGTGAAATATTTTGTAATAATTTCATAGTAACAATACATAAAAGTCATAGGTTGACAACATCGGTTTATTTATAATATGTTGACTAATATAAGTATCCGTTTCAGACAAAAATATTCTAAATTTATACACTTTCGGCACTTAGCTCAATTTGAATTCCACATATTTAAATAACACATACATATAAAAAATCTGAAATACAAAAAATATTTTTTAATAATTTTAATTTATATACGAATTGCATACAATTTGTAATATATCATTTTAAAATGAAAGGAAAGCTTCAAGCTCCATTAAAGTCCTAATGCGAAATGACTAAAAAATTTGCCTTTTTAAAATAATATTATTATATTACATTGACAAATATTTATCAACAGATTTTTATCCTATTAAATTTTATTTTATTTAGCAAAATTTTTATAATTTTTATAGTCACCTCGTAATATACAATACATATCTACTTAATTTTTATTTATTTTCATCTTATATCAAAGCACATTGTAATTTTCAATATTATTTATAATTTATTAAGTAGAAAAATTATTTATTTTAATAATACAATTCTTATAAATAAATAATACTTTATTATTTTGGCATTAGTTATAAGCACGTTATTCAATTTTTGTGTGTGTTTATGTTGTTCTAGTAAATTTACAAAATTTGTCATTCTATTATTATAACACCAACAAAAAAATGTCATTAACCTTTTTTTTATAAAAAAATATCTAAATATAATTATAAAACAAATAGTTTTTAATTTTTATATCTACTTCCCTTTCAAGTTTTTTTAAATGTTTCAAATACAAACAAATTAATAATTATAAATAAACTAACCTCAAATTTGACACATCAATTTGGATACACTATTTTCACCACAATAATTAACGAATCACAAAGAAAAATGGAATAATTAAATAAATTAGAAAAATATCAATTCAACTAAAACAGTACAAAGTAAAAAGTACGTTTATGTACGACATTTAGTCACGCGTTGTGTTTAAACCAGGTCTGCACACGCACCCCAACGAAACTGTGGACAAAACTAAACTAAGATCATCCCAATATGCCGGCAAGTAAATTTAGTGCCGGGAACACCGTGCCTGGTTTATATTTAGCACTGGATGAGGGAATTGAGCGAGTTTACATACCGGCAATGCAGTTTTTTCTTTCTCTCCTATTTTATTTCATTTTGTCGTGTTTCTATTTTGTTCATTTGTGTCGCCGCGACAAGTACGAGCCAGAATATTAAGTCAGTGATTCTTAACTAGGAAAATATAGTTCTTTTGGAGATACGGGAAGGTCTTTCGGAGAATATGGTTAAGGATTACACATTTAAGTTAACTTATTGATTCAAAATCAGAGGATTTGTTGTCAGAAAAATGTTTATAAGAATTTTTAATTTTTCTTTAAAAAAGTATATCGTGTATTAAGTAAGAAAAGCTAGAAATATTTTGATTTTATTTACGAAAGCTTATTTGAGGGCCAGTAGCCTTAGTAGCTAATTTTAAAATTATTCCAAGGATAAATTTATTTCATCATTTGGAAATGCTGGGTCTAAGTGAAGCAGGATTTTCGACACCTGTCCTAATTAAAAAAAACAAAAAACAAATAAGCTTCATTGTGGAACACGATTAAAATAAAGAACTTTAAAGTACACTCTAAACTTTTAAATTAAATTTTATTAATTTATTTAATTTGTATACTTTCATTATGCTTGATAAATATTTAAAATTACTGAAAAATAACTATGTTGTTTATGTTAAATTTGACAAAGAGTACGCAGATAGAACAATGTTAAGAACCACTGTGTTAAGCGATGCTTGTTGCTAAACTAGCTTCTCTAACTTTACTCCTCCTGCTGTTGTTTTGTTTTTGTTTATTCATTTGTTTCTCTGTTTTAAAACGGATTTCGTACGAAAAGGAGCTTAATGGTTTTTGTTCAGATTTATCGAACGTATTAGCGTTTTAATTTATTGTATTGTTTTCCGAAATCTTTTACGAATATTTATTAATTGTCAGCGAATTATTTACTTAACAGATTTATATCAATATTTAATCGGTTTAAATCCGCTTTATAAATGCTATAAACAATTTATCTTCCTTACTGTACCACGCATAATTAAATACTAGAAATTAAAATAATGAATTTACAAATATTTACACCACAAATTTATGCTACTAATAATTATTATTTTGTATCGAATTATTTTGGTAATTAATTACAACTCATGCGTTAATAAATGATTATGTTATTTAAATGAAATTTATTGCTTTTCGCCTCCAGCAATTTAATTAAATTCTTTTGTTTTTTATTAGCTAGTATAGAACATTATGTTAAATTTTTCAAATATAACATTTAATTTAATACATATATACGCATTTATTTGTATAAATTGGCTTCAAGCGCATATTAAATTTATTTTCAGTATAGTATACGGTTAATATTCTCATCTTTATTTTATTAATTTTGCTAAATCTTTCTATTAACTAAAGTTGAAACATATGAGAATACAGCAAATATGTTCGCACATCTTAAAACTCATAGTGATACGAGATATTCTGACTTTTTCTGTCAAATAAAATCTCCATTTACTTAAAAAAAAACAGTATCTCGTAACGCTACGAGTTTTACAAAATGTGAACAGAATTTCCGCATAAATTTCAACACACGATGCTACACACAAAACTTGATTTTCATGTGTACAGAAATTATTTATTTGTACTAAATTAATTTATAAGAAAACTATTTTTCTAATTATTTAAATTTGAATGACGTGCTTATAGAACAACATTGAATACATAATAAACATGATTTTATTAATACAATATTTTGATTCTCTCGAACAATTATAATCTAGAATTGTTTCCGTTTCACGTAACACTAAACGAATACTTGTCTCTTTTTTTTTCTATATCCAAAATAGAAACATTAAATAAACAGAAGAGAATAGAGTAGAAAAAAAAAATATGTACAGAAAATGTATATTTATGTGTATGTAAGGGGGTTATGTATTAGGTCCATTTGGCATTTAGTCAAATTCGGTTAATTCTTTTTTCGTCGATCCGTATTTTTTCTTTTTGTGATGTGTCTTACTGTGATGCGAGTGTTTTTTCTTCGATGGTGTTGCGGACTCTTTTGCGGTGCTGACAAGCGTTTCGGTGCTCGATGTCTCGAGACTTGAATCGATTATCGGTGTTCGGGTCGGTGAACACTGTAAGCTGACCAAGTTTGAATCGGGAACAATGGTCATTTGCTCCAAATCGCCCTGGAAAGCAATTGCAATGAAATGTTACTGTTTTATTTTTTTAAAAAAGTTTCAAGTTATTATTTGCTTTGTAGTTGTGCGGTAACTGTCTAAATTTGTAAAATATATTTATAATATATTAAATTTTTAAATATTAGAAAATAACTACATAAGAAATTACATTGTACACCTGAAATAAGAATATAGAAGTTGTAATACAGAACCGGCTTTAGTTAGTAGCGTCAGTTTAAAGCAGAATTAACCTATCTCCATTCTTTGTAATTCAAACTTTTATATTTTTATTATAAAATTAGTTTCAGCTTTTATCATTACTTAATTCTAACTTATGCTTGTTTATATAAAAATATTATCTTTATAAACACACACAAAAAAAAGTTAAATTACTCTACCTTGAAATTCAAAAAATTAAGATAGGCTATATATGTTTTAAGCTGACAATCGGCCTGATTCTCTAACAAAGTTGCTAAGTTTTAGCAACGTTGCTAACAACTCTAACCAATAGGAACAAATATAACAGTTGTCATTTAGATTTTTTATTTAGTGTCAGCTAATATTATTGGCTAATTTTCTTAGCAACGTTGTTAAAACTTAGCAACTTCGTTAGAGAATTAGGGTGAATATGAGTTCAGGTCCTAATAAAAGCCAATACGAGAGAGTCGAACGTTGGATATACAGCCCTGCTAAATCAAAAGAATACATTGGCAATAATTGTATTTTTAAGTTAAAAAGTGTGTGTATTTGAAAAAAACATTTTCTATTACATGACTAAGTCAAAAAGTCGTAAATGTTAATAAATCAGGTTGAAATTAATGTAACAAATGTAATATCTACAGAACTGCATATATGCTAAGACTGAAAAACATGTATTATCTCAAAACTATAATTTTGCAGAAACAATTATTCAACATTGCTATTGAATTATAAACATTTACTCTCTTAATATTTTATTTTCTGTATCTTTAATATATTTAAAATAATTTATTTTATATAAAACTAAAGTATTACACATAACATTAACTATTAAATATTAACTTGCAGATAAATATTTTTAAAAGCGTCTCGGTGTTTCGAAAGTTACGGGTTTATTTTAAATAGTAAATATTAGAACATGTAATATTGAAAGTAAAGTCACTTTACCTGAAAAATTCTAATACACTTAATAAAGTTTATTGAAAATGTACATATAGATTCGTGAATAAAACATTTAAATTAATTTTTGTATAAAACAAAACTCAACATCTAAAAAATATATCCATGTAAAAAGCAAAACATTGATGAAACTTGCTTGTTTGTATTTTTCGTGATTGCATATAGTATTTACAAAAAGTAATTACATTGCAACAATGCGAAGCCGTAGGATATGATACAGCTTTTGCAAAACATAATACAACTTGTGCCGTGTAGTTGTTTTGAAAACGTAACAATGGTTTTGTACATTACATGTACCAATTTTGTTTGAACACAAACTATCTCAACATCAATCAGAAAATATCTATATTGTTACTATAATATATTTTACAATAAGAATAAAATATCCTTTCAAATAATTTCCTTTTGATATACGTAATTTCCATTGAGTAACTGTGCGATAATAGAGTAAATGCGATTGTATTTTGTGATCCCTATTTTACTTGTATTTCACTAAAATTTTGTTCGTTTCATTATGAATAATTAATTTATAATATTTTAAATATTATTGTTACTTATCAAATTGCCGAATCTTCTAAATTGTTCACAATTTAGTTATAAATGTTAAAAAAAAAATATTATTTTTGTTATCTCTTTCGAAAATAATAATAATAATAAAATGTAATTCAAAATAGTTTAGATTTAAATTTTTTATTATACCTATTTCAAAAATAAAAAACAACAGTAACTTTTATAAAAATACGAGAGAATTTAATTTAAAAATATAAACAATTGAAGACACTGTGCATTTCATTAACCAGAAAGAAAAAAATGTTAAAAAAATATCTATTATAATTTGGTACTTTTTCATTTTATTATTGTTATGAAAATTATTCAGGACATCATCTATATTTTTTGAAATATAAAAGATAATTCTGTATTTTCTCACATACAACACAATTATGTCAATGTATATCATACAAATTTGCATTTTGTTTAACTTAAAGTTTATCAAATTTTACAAAATTACATTATAAGTTCTCCTTTTGTTAAAAAATTTAAATTTTTATCTCTTTTCTTGACTTGGAAATATATTATACTTCGATAAATTTGTTGTTCGAAACAACTTTTTTAACAGGAAAACAACTTCAGAATATATAAATACTCTAGAGAATATTAAAATTGCCCGATGCATCAATCATTAAGTATAATATCATAATGATTAAATAAATTCGTAATTATACAGGCTAATTTATGTCTTCTTGTAATTAATTTCTTTATATTTCTTTTATGAATATTGATACATTTTTGATTTTACATGGATATTTATCAATAATTATTGTTCAAGTTTCATTTCATTCAGATACATATTTATATCTTTGTACTTCATTTGTTTGTCATTCGTCCAAAATATAATTCGGAAGAAGGCCACAAAATTAGGTTGAAAATTAAAGAAAACTAAATTTAAAATACTCACAAGACTATCAAAAAAGGAACCAGATACCATATCTGATAGGTACATAGCTGACTGGCATCATATTTTGTATTTTGGTATAATTTCAAATCTTGATCAAAAATATTTTAGTTATTCTATTGTTTTATATTAAAATAATACATTTATTTGCAGTTGAGCAAATATCTTTTTCAAGTTTTTCTCTATAAGAGATACATCCTAAATTTAAATAATAAAAAAATAATCACAGTAAATGTTTTAGTTTTTTTGTGCAACATATTGATTATTCTGCAAATAAGAAATTAAAGATTTTACAACAAAAATTCTATTAAATGTAACTTTTATAAAGTTCAAAACAAATCTAAGTAGTTTGAAATTTGGTAATTTCAATGTATTTCCAATAAATTTAATTATATTTAACATATTTTAAGATTTGGAAATTTTAATCCTTAAATTTAATTATAATAAATAATAAATTCACATAAAATTTTTTAAATTATGCTTTGGGCGTGAGTTATATTAACGCAATTTAACACCAGTATCTTCTATATTTTTCCCAAAATACAGACTGGCACAAAATATATTTAACAGTAAAAAAATTTTTTTTTATATACTTTCGTATAACTTCGTTATTTTATAGAATAACTAGGCAATATATATACAATAACTAGCAAAAGTATCAAATAACAAAACTATTCTATAATTTAACTACCGTAAATCGATATTTTATGAAATAACCATGAAATACTGGAATTATACGCTTTAACAGTAATATATATACAGCATAATAGCATTTAGAACAAAGAACACAATATCTTTATAATACAATTGAAATAAAAAGAGAGAAAAAAAATCACTTACAGAGAATAAATATCCGATGATCAAATCGGAATCTTCAGGCGTGTCCAGAGAATCCTTTTTCAAAATATCAGTGCGCAACCATTCACAGTCGACGTAGCTTTGTACAGTACTATCGTCTCGAACGCTATGCATACAAAGAGAAAATTTTCATGTCTCCTAGAAATTCATACCATTTCTCTCGTTTTGTATTTTGAACTCAACTCAATGGCGCCCGAGCTAGTTGAATTTAGTTTGAAATCACAAACGACTACAAAAAAGATATCGTCTTCCTACGAGTGTTGATCGAAAACTACGATGAATGTTTGAAATACGGAAAATTTATTCATTAAAATGTAAAATGTTTACTATTTCACTTTGAAATTGTCCTTTATATATTATGAAACGAAATAATCTTCTATTTTCAATTTATACAGAAAATAATATAAGAAAAATAAATGCTGAAATTGTAATTTTAATCAATTAAATCGGTTGAGATATATTTTTAAACATCCGAAAGTTAGTTGCCAATAAAATCTTCAAATCATTTAATTTTTCTCAAATAATCATATTTGGTAGAAAAAATATATAAGATTGTAAGTAATATTAAAAAATAGAAAGTGACTATTTATATATACGGTATGTATACGCAATTGGCTGTTTATACATACAGTATTTTTACGTAATTGGCTATTTAGGGTAGGTTAGGTTAGTAGGTTGGTTTAGGTTTTTTTTTTTAGTATGTATAAATAGTCAATTGCGTATACATACCGTATGTATAAATAGCCTCATCCTAAAAAATATGTGTTTGAATAAATGTGTCCGATGAGTAAATAAATTGGCATAATTCAGTATATTTTGCGGAAATAAATGTTTTTAAATAATAAAAATAAAAGATTATGTATAAGTTGTATCATGACCGTCGACAAAGTAAAATTGCAGTAATATATATATATATATATATATATATATATATATATATATATATATATATATATATATATATATAAATTTTTGGCGAAAATTAATTTCTGTTTGAATAAAAAGAAATCAAACACATAAGTACATACGATGAAAAAAATTTTACTTCAGATCCAAGGTTTTTATTTTAACTCAACAGTAAACATGTTTTTAAACTATAAACTTATATTTTTCTAATAGAAATAAAAATTTTAATAGAAAAAAATAAATAATTGTAAAAATATAACTAGTTTAAAAGATTTATATTAGTTGTAAAATTATTAATAATTTTCAGTTCAAATGTAGTTTTATTTTCAATCTAAATATTAACTAATTTCATACAAAACTTTGAAAAACGTTACTATTGTAACTATTATTTTTTTATTAAAATTTTTGTGTTTATTAGATAAACATAACTTTGCAATAAAAAGTAAAAATCTCAGATTTAAAATAAAATTTTTATCAGTGTAGCGTGATTTATTAATCTATAATAAAATTGAATTATTTAATTAATTTTAATAATTTTTTATGTTTGATAAATTTATTGAACGATATTTTTGAAATTTTTTCTCTTTAGTAAAAAAAAACAAACTTTTGTTTCAAATTTTATAAATAGCCCTACTGGCCACTGTAGTATTTTAAATTACAAATTTATAAAAAAAATTTTACTAAACAAAAATTGTAGAAGAAAGCTTTTCAGTTATTACTAATTACACAGCTTCTTAAATTTTTCCTTCAATGTGCTGGTAATTACATTCATTTCAGTTTTTGATCGAATCTCGTATGTTAAATGAAAACTTCACTGTCCGATAAAATGTCTGTGTACATAAAAACTTATTTTTCCAGAAATTATGTAAATTTTATGCAGAATACTGATTAATTTCATATAGAACGGTAGTCTATCGGAAAAACATTTATGAGATAGATGAAGAAAAGTCAACTTTTAAAAAATTATTGAAAGTTTTCTAGCGTAAATAAAAGAGATAAAAGTTCGGAAAACAATTATGATGAAAAATATGGAAATGAAGTTGAGTTGTACACTAAGATTACCTGATTGCAAGTTGATGCCATTTACCGTCATCTAAACGAGCTGGTATTCGCACTACATCAGTGCCATTCGCGGCCGCTGCATGAACTAAATTCACACCACCATCTCCCGCTAATTCCAGTGATAAGTATGCATCTTGTCGTCTTCTCGATCTCAAACTAAAGATGGTTCCCATTTGTGTCTATGTAATGAAAACATATTTTTTTCCGTTTTAAATAATATTATTTAAACTATATGACGTTTTTAATATATACCTAAATATTTAAACATATTCAAATACAATGTTATTAAACTGCTTCCTTTATTAAAGTTAAAACTAATTTTGTACATTGAGTGGTTCTAGAGATTACACAATGCATGAGTGGAATTGACAAAGTTGAACTTTATTACAACTTTGTTTCAGGAGTCAGTATAATATACTCACTCTGTCTGCATTCTCAACAGTTTCTCAAAGTCTCTAGCGATTGTTAGATCAAAGCTTGTGCTTAATAAACTTACATAGATAGCGTTGTAATTTTCCAGCTAAAATCTGTATCGATCATATTCAAGTTAATTATTATATATTGTAGTCTTCTACAATATATTTCTACATAGGAAAATTTATTGTATTATTTTACAAATCTTTACGTTAATCATACATTATACAAAAATAAAACTATTTAACTGTGAAATAATTGAAAAGTATCACAATGATTATTTATTAGTATAATTATAATATAATAATAAAGATAATTCTTAATCAATAATTAATAAAAAAAAATAGAATTCTTTCACATAAAATAAATAAAGTCGACTTTATGATACCAAATAATAGTATTACTAGAACAAAATGAATTTCATAAGTAGAGTGATATAGGCAACTGTTTCTGCTGCATTGTATAAATGTTATCTACTAAATATACTAAAAGCATTTTCTCATAAAATATCATAAAATGTAACTATAATAAAATCATAATAAGAAATATATTCAATTCACAAATTACAACTAAATGCAAAACATTAAAAATATCAATAATACCATAAAAATTTCCCTTAGACAAAAAAATTATTATAGTTTACGCCGCGAGACTCGCAAACTGAAATATATATTTTAACTAATTTAACTAGGAGAAAGGTGATACCACTTTTAACTTATTTCTAGACATTTAAAAAAAATACAATTTAAAAACACAAACACAATGGTGAATAAACTGCAAAAATATTTATCGGATAAAGCAGATACATACTTCATTATATATGTTTAAAAAGCTGAATTTTAAAAAGAAACAAAGAATAGTTACGTATGTCGTACGAAAACGTACACTTAATATTGTACAGTGCATTTTCTCGTAGTATAAAAATACGAGATTTTGCAAAAAAATTGTTACAGCTCTCCAGTATACCAAATTATTAATATATGAAATTGTACAAAAAAAATTGTACAAAAAAAATTACATGTAATTTAAAATACATTCAGTTTTGTATATGTTTTTATCAACTACTAAGCCAATGTTTCGACAATTTCTATTGCCTTCTTCACTTCTTCAGAGCTTTACAATGAATACAAATATGTATACATATAATACATACAAATATACATATAATAATATATATAAAAACAGAACAAAAAACACTTATAGCAGATTGTTTTTGTTTCTTATGTGACATTTATTATTAAAATGATTTTTTGACATGCTTTTTATATAACAGTGATATTTTGTATTTTTAAATTTACTGATCAAATTCTGTATTTTTGCGTTACATGTCAAATTAACTAAAATATTCTACTGTAAGTGTTTTTTGTTCTGTTGTTATATTTATTATTATATGTATTACATGTATAAATATTTGTATTCATTGTCGAGCCCTGAAGAAGGCAATAGAGATTGCCGAAACGTTGGCTTAGTAGTAAATAAAAACATAAAAAAAGACTGAATTCGGTCAATTACTAATTATTTATTACATATTAACACTCGACTATTTTTCAATTTAATAATATTAATCTTTACTTCAAGTATATAAACAAATCAAAATGATTATATGTATAATTATATAATAATCTAAAACTAATTAAATCTAAACACTTAAACTTACATCATTATGCAATCTGAGCGTGACAAACAGTGTAAACTCGGCAGGAAAACGCTGTCCTCGATCACCTCCAAACAATTGCTGTGACGGCACCCAAATATAACTATTCGGCTGCAATTTCCACGCGTTGGGTCTACCTGGTACGCGTTGCCATCGCGCCCGCGTAGGATGAAAATAACGACGATCGTCCAGCGCCAACGGATTGGCCGCTTCGTAGCAACCGAATAGATTACAGTGTCGCTGCTCGACATTGTATTCCGGACAGCCGTTCCGGAGTAGACAGCGACGTGATCGCTGTTGAATACCGCCCGAGCAAGTTACGCTACAAGCGGACCAGTCCGACCATTCGCTCCAGCCTGAAACAATGCAGAAAACAAGAATGTTACCGAAGAGAGAGAGAGATGTTAAACACCAAACAGTCATGTTGAGTATGTTAACGATTTTTGTTGTCAATTAGTATGTGAAATGGTAAAAGTTTGTTGAAGTTGATGGAATTTGAAAAAGAAATCATTCTAAAAATGCTTTTCGTTAATATAGTAAAAAATCTGTCAAAACTCATTTGTACAGATACTTTTTCTTGATGATGAAACATATTTAGTATGTCGAAAAGTCGAATTTTAATATAAAATTAAACAGAACTTTAACCAAAAGTTTTTTATTCTTTTGTTAATATTTATAGTAGCCAAAATACAGCTACTTTTGTTATAATATCATATCTAATTTTTTTTTTAATAAATCTGTAATTTTTTGAAATTTGTTTGCTACAAAAATTATCGTTTTATAAACATGTCCGATTAGTCAACAGCTATTTTTAAGTTTATACAATAATCTATCACAGGAAATTAAAGATTTGTTTTTTACTAAAATAAATATAAATATGTATAATATAGCAACAATCATAACTATAATACCAGGCAGTAAGCACAATAACAACCTACAAATTCATGTACACAAATTCAGTGGTGTAACTACAAATTTAATAAAATGAGTCCATCCGCCCACTAAACAGTTTGTGAAAGGGCTTTTTTTGAAACATCACTATAGTAGCTACACAATTTTTAATAAAACTCGAAATCGGAACGTTATATTTAAATTCTGTAAAAAGCAGGGAATAGATATGGCAAATAACTAAATACTATGGTGTCTCGCAATATAAACAGTATGTTGGGTACATTCTGTAACAATTCCGTAAAAATAACGGTCTTAAAATAAAAGTATTTTTCTTACAGAATCTCAGAATTCGTATTTTAACACGCCGTTATTTTTAACGAAAATGATACAGATATAATAGTAAATATTAAATAAATTTTAGTATAGTCGATATAATGCGGAATTTCTTTTCTAAAATATTTTAAAATACAATATTTTGTAGTAGGATCATTTAGTAGTTTGATTTTTCGATATATTTTTTATTTATTACAATATATAGAAATCTTAGTGTATAAGTCATTTTGGTTTACGCAACCCCCCTGGAATTGCAAAATTTCGAGTCCAGAACTTACCCCACTGCATAAATTAGCATTATATAAATGAAATCCTTATTATACCGGTGTCATTTTGTATAATTCATTTCCTAAAGATATTAAAAAAAATTTAATATTTTACATCTTTTAAATCAATATTATTAAAATCATATGTTTTACTCTGTAGATGAATACTTGCAATGTAATTAAAAAAAAATTGGTATTTTATTATACATATATTTATAGTTTTCTTATTAGATAATTGTTTTGCACATCACATACTTTGTAAGTTGACTTTCACTAAACTAAACATAGTAATCTCAATAATAATAAAAGTTTTCTTTATAATTATTTAAGTGATTATGGAATGGTGTACAGGCAGAACTCGATCAAAAATTAAACACTTTTACAGTTTTAGAAATGTTTCTACCATTGTATCACGAACCATCATTAGCTACTACAATTCTGTCATTATACTATTCCATAATAATTACAGCAAGGATCACTATTTCCAAAATATATATGTAACTGTAATTCTATGTAATTCAGTTGATTTATTGAAAATAAAAATTATTATTATTATTTACGTTACAAGTAACTAAAAATTTCCAGCGATTATCATAATAAAGCAAACAATAATTCTTTAGTTTCGTCGTAGTTTAATTTCACTATCTGAAGAAAATATTAACAATTTCAGGTAAACGCTTGAAAAAAGTCTTCAAAAGTCTATTTCAGAGAATGCGAGCTAAGACGTTCTATCATTTTCAGCTCTACTTTACTTCGTACCATACAGCAATTTTACAAAATAACTAACATATTCAATTTTTTTTTAATATTTATAAAAATTTAATAAAACATTTATAATGCATATACACAATATGAATTTTATTTTAATGAAAAATATTTCTCAACGATCAGAACACAAAAATGATACAAAGTTTAATATATTTTAAATATTAAATATATACAAAAAACAATTTTTATAAAATTTAAAATAAAAAATATGCCATACAAAATTTGAATTTTTTTATATAAAAAAAACTAAATTAAATTAATATGAAAATTTGGCTGAAACCAAAATCATTCAAATTACATGCAACAGAACTATTACAAACATTATGTAATATGATATTACCAACGAGATGGAAAAGTATGTAATATTGCAGTTGTTTTAGTAAAGTCTTTTTTAGCAAATTTACAGAACTTCAGTAAATTTGCTGGAATTTTTTATAAATAGGTAAAATTTGTTTAGTTCTGCAATATTATTATACATACATTTCTAAATTTACATAAAGGATGTATTTTGAAATGAATGAATTACACTTAAAATATTTTATTAGTATTATTATACAAAATATGTACTAAATCTCATTATTATGATGAATTATTAGATATTAATATGCAAGCTGTAATTTTACATAATTTAAGAAGTTATACCAACAATATGTAATTCCACATTAAGTATTTGATGCAATTTGCAGAAAGTAAGCAATTTTACATACTTATTAGTCATTTTACTTACTTCATGTGATTATTATAAATTATGAAAAAAATTACAAAATTTTTAGGTAGAAATACAGAATATATGTATATGGTAAATTAAAAATTTTTTATAGTAAAATTTTACTGCTATTTTTCTGTAATTTCGTAATATTTTTTTATTTACAGTATGCACAATAAGTGAAAATAATAGAAACGTATCTATGGGCGATTCAGAGCAGAGAAACCAAATCCAGATTGTAAAAAAAGTTTTGGATACATTAGTTGAAAGTTAAAATAAATGTTTTTGTTAGCTTAGGGGGCTGTGTTGAATTTAATCAGGTATTATTTTATGTCTATAAGTGTTGGTTCGTATGTGTGGTAAATGTACAAATGCTTTTATGAGATTAGAATATAGTTCATACATCAAATATTACATCAAACGTACAAACATCATATTTCCATTAAAATGTTACCGTAAACGGATATTTCATACTATATTTATTAGTATATATGTGTCAAATATAAATTAATTTATATACAGGCTGATTTACGAGTAGAAATAACTTTATTAATTTGTAAGAGAAACTAATTATTAAAAATAAAACGGGTTTAGAATTAAGTTCTATATTAATATTTATTAATAATCGACGTTTCGACGAACTCAACGTCTGTCTTTATCAAAAAAACTGATACAAAACATAAAACTAAACTGGATAAACTCAGCTTTATGAAGTTCATCATTTGATTTAAAATTTTCAAATTTCGCAACCACAAAATGAAATGTTACATTGTTAAAATATAATTTTAACAGTAGAAAACAGAATTAAAGATATATTACATGTATTTTAAAAGAGATAACATTAACAAATTTTTCTGTATTTTAAACATTTTTAATAATGTTTTCACTTTGTAATACAGATAAACAACCATAAAGAAAAATAAAACACATTTTGCAACAATTTATGTTTACGTAAGTCTAAAAAAAGTAAACAAGCATATAGTATATTTTATGCAAAAAAATAATGAGTCCCTTGAATAATAATAAAAATATTCATAAAACTAAACTGGATAAACTCAGCTTTATGTAGTTCATCGTTTGACTTGAAATTTTCAAATTTCGCAGCCACAAAATGAAATTAATAGAACTTTATGTTGATGGTGAAGACTATTAAAGTATTAACGCGGATCACAATAAATAATTTTGCTGGCACCCCTCTGCTAAATTAAACCATTTTACCCTTTCATAGGATATAAATATACAACGCGCCGTTTGACACTTTTAATTATGAACAGATATATACGCATAGAGTGAGGTTATAAAATTTATATACTAACGGGTATTGTACGTTTTCGAACAATAAACGTTACACTGCAATTGTTTCGGTTATAACATATGAACTTGTTTAAAATTGTGTGTGTGTGTGTGTGTACTGGGAAGTTATTTTCAAATGTATCGTTATCTAAATAACCTTTTTGTTTCAGTTGTTATTTATCGATGTGTTCTTGTTACACAATACTGCTTTCCAAACTTTAATTTCAGTAATTTTTTTCCATGATAATTCTATTTTAGTATCAGTATTTGTTACTGCGTACTATTAGAATTAACTAAAATAACTTAGGAATTATTTGGCTCTATTTATTTAATTCGCTATGTTTTACAGATGCTTGTACGAGATGTAGTTTTATAATGAAATTAGAGTTATGTTTTAGAGCAAAGTTAGTGGTTCCGAACCAAATTGCCTACTGACTTATGAAATCAACACAAATAAATGTCTTTTACGAGTAGCAATGTATTGTAATGAAGAATTTTTCAAAACTCATTATATTAAAATAAAAAACGCTTTAAGATTAAGTTCCGTATAATTTTTAATTAAAATTCAACATTTCGATATACTGCACGTATAACTTCGCAGAAAAAATATATAATAAAGTTCTAAAGTACTAAAGTTTTTTTATTTTAAATTTTTATTATGTTTTACAAGCTTTACAAGTTTTACAATAAATGTAAAATTAATAATTTATAAATTTTATAATCTAGTTACTTTGATTTTGTAATCTAGTAGTTTCCATGTTTTGTTTGTTTATTATTTATGTCATTTGTATATTTTTTCGCAGTTTATCGAAACGTCGAATTTTAATTAAAGATTAAACAGAACTTAATATTAAAGCTTTTTTATTTTAAATTTTGATTATGTTTTTACAAGCTAATAGATAGTGTAGTTAAGACGCAATAGTATTACAACTAAAACACAAAACTAATTTTGAGATCGTAAATAGTGTGAATGAGATTTTACAGAATATGTCGAACAATTAATATAAAACTGATACTTGTGAAATTTATAATAAATTATTATATTAATATTTAGTTGTAAATGTAATAAAAATTAAACACAAAAAATATTATTTGAAAGTAGAAATAATTATAAAGTGATTTTTAGTAACTTATTCGTATTCAGAATTCTTGCGCTGTATTTTTATTTTAATTACAATTTACGGAACAAAATTTTATAAACTACTTTCTGCTTGTACCAGCATATGAATTAAATTACATATTTAAAATAACAAAAGCAAAAAATTGTACCTCTAATTCTTATTTTATATGTATCTCTCTTGAAAAATAATTCTGTTGTCAGAGTATTTTCATTTTGTTTTTCGTGGTGAGGAACAACGAAATTACGTTTTAAAAATTCCCTAGAAACGAATTTTAATTAAATGTTTGCTAAGATCCTGTTTCTGCGGCTGTGTGGTTGGTTCCTCTTCAAACCATTGTTCGCTTTTATTACACGTTTCAAATTAAATTTGATAAATGTTATTTTATATACGCCCAAAATGTCAAATCATTTTATTTCCATAAATATTTCAAGACTTACTTAAATATTGTCACTAAAAGTATAAAACAATTAAAGCATCTTTAAAACTAATATTTAACTTGGTTATTTATCTTTCCTAAAATTATATTAACAAAATTTTTTAGTTGAAATAATTACTAATATTATATTTAGACAAAAAATTTACTGACACAAATATAATTAGAAGCTCTTATTGAAATTGAAATTAATATAATATATTTTTTTAAACAATCCTGATGATTTTTCCATACTGAAAGTGTAATAACAATAGTTGCCGAAGCGTTATGCAAATATTGATAAAAACTAAAATTGTACTGAAGTTTGTAGTTTTTAAGAAGTATAAATAAAATTTAACAATAATTTATTTTATTGATAAAAAATATATCAATAAAATAAATAATAAAAAATATATCAATTAAAATCAATGTTTTTTAATGCAAATCAAAACTTTATGCTTAATATAATAATAAAAAATATATGAAATGTTTAGTTTTCTCTCTGTTGTTTCTCACTTTATTCAGAAATTAAAAATTTTAATATTTTTAATTTAGTTAAAAGTTGATTAAACATTAATTATCAAATTACCTGATTGCAAATTATATTAAAATCTATAAATATAATGTTACATTCAATTTAAATGTTATCAATTTTAATTAAAAAAAAAACTGTAAACATTTATCGTTGAAACGAATAATTTTAACAAAATAACAATAACAAATTTAATACAACGCAGGGAATTGTTCTAGCAGAGTGTATTGATTAAATTTCATTTGTTACGCTTAAATAGTAACATGGTACAAATTAAACACGATTGAATCTAGTTGCATTTGTCGACGAGATCAGATTTACCAAAAAGTTTATTTTCATGTCTGCAATGTGGAATAAATTTAATTTTCAAGTATGAAACAAAACACAAATAACATAACAACGATATTACCGTGTACATTCACTGCATATTCAATGTGCTAAAATTTGCCAATTTCATACAAAACCTGACAGTTATTTAAATTAGAGTGGTATAATTAATTATATGCAATTCGTTTGAATTAAAAATTCGGTGCTATAAATGTCACGTACACTTATCAAGTTTTGAAATATATATATATATATATATATATATATATATATATATATATATATATGCACATAATATTTATTAGTATGGCAATTTATATTATTAAATAACATGAATACGAAAACATAAATAGTATATTTATGTTACGAAAAGCAGAATTAGGACAGTAAACATAAAAAAGTGTGTAATATTAGTTATTTTCATTATTGTTAATTTCGTTGCTATACCTCTCAACAAACTTTCTACGCTAAACTTCAATTCAAAGTCTAAACTTACCTAAAGCTCGCCAAACTCGTTGCTCGATTCCTTCCGTCCAACGTACGACGGAAACGGCCCTCAGCATACTGTTCTCATCCGGTTCGCTGGCGTTCTTGACGCCTGGCGCGACGCAAAACACCAGGTACTCGGCGGGCACCGGCACAGGTTTAGCCCCCGAGCACTCGACGCCATCGTCCCGACGAAACGTGACGTCCACCTGTCTGCAGCACAACACACACAACACGGGCACAGTCAGTCAACGAGCTTTGAACTTTAAACGTCGGTTAGAAAGGCAATATGACAGGTGTTTGACGGGTGATGAAATTGGAAATTGGTTAATTGTTCGAGGAGTTTGCAGCAGGATATTATATGTAAGTATTGAGATTGTCGGTTGTTTGATGTGATTAATGATTAATAATTAATGTGTACGAATGACTTAAAATGTTTATAATACAGCAACAAAAAACCAACATTAGTAGGTCTATTCGGTTCATATTTGTAAAACCTATGAAGTTAGAGAATATTTTTTTTTTTTTTTTAGTAAATGGTATTCTTCAATAGATAGAAAAAACCAAAATATTCTATAACGTTCCAGGTTTCACAGATATGAACCGAATAGATCTATAAATCTGCAACACCTGTTCATATTGTACAATATATAATTAGTTTTACTTTCGTTCAAATTTGTTTCTTATAGCTATTTTTTGTTTATAATTAATAACAGTTAAGTAATATTAATTGCATATTTAGTTTAAACAAAAACTTTTATAACACCACATTAAGAAATATTTTTAGTAAATGTCAAAAATAATGCAACGCATTTAGTAATCAGTAAGTTTAAAAAAACTATTAAGGCCTAGTTACACAAAGCATTGTTAACTAAATCAATGAGTTAACTAAACAACTAGATTGTCATCTGTCTTTGAAACGCGTCATTGATTGGTCAGTGGGAAAGTTAACAAATTAATTAACTTACAAAGCGTTTAATAATGAAAAGAAATCTGGTTTTTTGGTTTTGTTTATTTTTCAATTTAAAAAATTTCTAAAAAAAATCAATTGCTATTATCTCTATTTTGAATGACAAATAAATTAAATTTTTTATATTAGAAAAAATTTGTACTAAAACATTAGGAAAAAATACCAAACTTCTCTGGTTAAATTCTTCAGTTAAATAGGTCGTCTGCATAGAATTAATATCTATGAAAATTAATTCAGAAAATAGTAATAAACTTAAGAGTAGAATACGTAAGATGCCATTTAATATATAGCAGGATAACTGCAAATGTCAGTTCTTATTCTTAGTTGAAATGGGACTCCTCCTATTTCTTGTCCTTTTCTGCATCTGACAGAGACGTTAGTTAACTATTCCAAGACTTTCTCAACTATGAGAAATAGATCAATCGATGTCTTGAGATAATTGTTATTCAAATCGTGTTTTACATTAAAATATTCCACAATTTTCAATAAAATAACCCAACGTTCGTTTAAATAAATTTAAACTTTTTAAAATTCAGCATACAATTTCCAGTTGTATTTATAAATTTATTCAGTGAAATAAAACAGGAAACTGAAAACAATAATAAAATGATTCTAGCAGTTACAATATTTTTATTAAATAAATAATAATAATAATATAATATAATAATTATTTACTGAAAAGAATATGTTAAAAAGAGTTAGTACTGTTTTATGACTTCTACACAGATAATAAAAGGTTTTTATTTATATATTTTGTATTTTATAATAAATAAAAAACAAAATTACAATTTTTTTCACTCTAACACTGAGTAAACTGTTGTTATAAAATATATTATAAAAAAATACCTTTAATATCTGAAACAAAAAGTAAAATATTGTTTTTAATTTAAAGTAAATTAAATTTCTAAATTTGACTGTTTACGTCGAAAAAACAGTGTATGCTTTTATCATAATTGTTATTTACAATGTTGAACAAAACATTAAACATAAATTATGAACAATTTCTGGCTAATACAAAGGTTCCAAATTGAGATTAAGAGTTAAAATCCCCAAGCAAATATATTGCCAACCAAGTCGGTTTAAAATTCGCTATAAAACATTGAAAAGACGCTATTATAAATCAGGCTAGGAGTTTCGAGTTTATTTACCATCAAGCAATATTTAACATCGGGTATAAAATCGTCTACCGTGCAACGTACAGGTAACGTTCAAATATTTGATTTATGAATTCGAGTGATTTACGTTTGACAGCAACGTATCGCGTACTTAGCAGACTCCGACGCGTCGCGTCGCCAAGGCAAGCCAAGCCAATCCTCTTTAGGCGTTTGCCACCCATCTTTTCCTTGCAAAGCATTTCATTACGCTGAAAGGTGACGCCAGCAGAGTCCCCGAGTGCTGCGTCTTTGTTCCCCGATGCGTCGCGATCAACGAGAATGTCGTGAGGGTGCTAGCGAGCACATTACGAGAAGTGGAAGGGTTCGGAGCGAATAACAGACGGAGACGAAAGCGTTTTTCACTAGCTGATGAGGCCACGTCTCGCCATATTACTTTCCTATTCAAATACCAGTACATTGCCGTTTTCTTGGATAATTTAATTAAATTATTTATTGATTCAACTGGTTGCAAAGATTTAAAAATATGCTTAAACAAGTGATTGTAATTGTGTTGATGATTGTTTACATGCAATAAGTAAATATATAAATGTATCCAAAGAACCCCGTTTAACTATATATATATATATATATATATATATATATATATATATATTATGCAGTGATAAATTTGGTTGTAAAAGCATTAAAAAAAGAATGACTACTGTGGAAATGAGTTATTGTTTGTTTTGTTGTTGTTTATGAGTTTTAAAAAAAATAATGTTGCAAAATTTGGTGTAAATTAATTAAAATAGTTTCACCATTTTAAACAAAAGGTTAATAAAACGTACACTTCCATTGAATTTATAGAATTTTCTGGACTGGTATGTCGTAGTCGATCTAATCTCGTCGCAGACGTTTTTCCAAATATCGTAGATGGCATCCTCAGCGGTTGCTGACTGTGAATTACTGTTTCTGCTCCACAGTTTTTTATTACACAAAATATATACTAAATTTCATTATTTTGATGAATTATTAGAGATATTAATGTACAACCTGTAATTTTACAATTGTCATTTTTATTTATTTTATATGATTATTATGAATTATGTAAAAATTATAGAATTTTGAGGTAGAAATACAGAATACTTATACTAAAATGAAATTACACATTTTCTTATAGTAAAATTTTACTACTATTTTTTAGTAATTTCGCAAATTTTTTTACAGTGTATAGTGTGGATATGTTAGCCAAATAGAATTTAAACAAAATATTAAACGGAAAATTGTTTTAAAAAGAGTTTAGTTTAAACTAAAATCTTTAATATTTTTAAATTACCAAAAAATTTCGAAATATAATGAAACTTGTAAACGCAAATAAGGGGTTGATAACTAATAACAAATACTTAAAAAAAAGTTGGTACAGAGTATAATCATCTTCCCACTTTTCAGCTTATTGATACGTCCAATTTAAATACATTGTATTTAAATAGCGTATATTGTAAATTAGGTAGACTCAACGGAAGCAAAAAAAAAACTATTTCGTTTCAATTCGACAACGAAAATAAATAAAACTCGTAACAATATAGTCGTGCCAAGTTGTTTCGAACAAAAGCGAGAGACGAGGCACCCGAATTGCGCTACACATTTTCCAATTCCGTGGTAATTGTAAGTTAAATAGAAGAGAGGAGTCCGAGCGACAATGCCTCATTATAGAACGCGCAATTTAACTCTCCGGCAACACAACTACCGCTAAATAGCGATAGCGTAACGAGTTTTTAATGTTAAAGTCACGCAGCCAGTACCCCAATCTACCCTTCTGTCGCTTGCATCAAATAAAAAGTACAGTATACTAGTTTTCATGGTGTAACCCATTTTATTGTTTGCTTCAAAAACCTCTATGATATATGGGGTGTTTAGAGCTATATATTTTTTAAATTTGAGATAATTAAAATTAAATTTTGATAAATCCATTTGATTACTGTAAGTGCAATAAGTAACCATTACCATATATATATATATATA
The DNA here is from genome assembly GCA_963966155.1 of Clivina fossor. Classification (NCBI taxonomy): domain Eukaryota; kingdom Metazoa; phylum Arthropoda; class Insecta; order Coleoptera; family Carabidae; genus Clivina; species Clivina fossor. The sequence continues at coordinate 15,641,434 of OZ014560.1, forward strand.
TATATATATATATATATATATATATATATATATATATATATATATATATATACACACGTAGAAAATTAAAGTTAAAACTTGGTTTGTTGTTCGCCTAAAAAAAAGAGTAAATTTTAGAAACCTATATGCATCAATATCTCAATTTTTACATTTTTGGACTTGATCCACTATAGTTGTGAATATTTAATATGTAAATTTAAAATAATATTTGCAAAGTTTTTAGTAGTGAAATAGGCTATATTCAGAAATATAAATGACTACTACTAAACATTGTAACTTTAATTCAACAGTTTTCGACATATTTCAATTTTTTTGATTTTTTGTCTGAAATCGGCAACAATTTTTAGGCCCGTATCTCAAAAATGTAACCAAATATTTTTAATTAACAAACGGAGTTTTATTTAGGAAGTTTTGGGCTATCTTATTATAGGAAAAATAAATTAAAACTATTTAAAACGGTGCTTGAAATATTGCTGCAAAAAAAAAAATTAAATCTCAATTTTTTAAATAGAAATCCCCCATTTTTTACTATTTTTGTTTATGTAACATGTCGTCCTATGTTGATATGGATACTTAAAAAAATAACGCTATAATATAAAAAATTATAAAAATATTTTAAGTTGTATCGAAAAATATCTGAAATTAAGGTTGTTAGTTACTTGTGTAGCAACTTTTGTTAAATAAATTTTTCCAAAATATCTCTCTGTTGCGAAACATTTGTAAAACAATTAAAATTGACATCAGTAAACTACCACTTTCAATAGACAGATTCGTATCAAAAGTTCATCAAATTAAAATATTCACATTCAAAACTTAAATATCAAATTTCTTAAAAATACGTTCAACCGAATTTACTCTATACATATTCTCAGTCTGACGCTAAAACAATTGATTCTGTTACAAAGAGTCTAATTTGTGCCTGCTTATGAAAAATCTTGCAAAATCTAAATTGGTATGATTGCAATACCTCCCTCACTATAGATGACACTCGGTTATATAGTAATAAACTTTTTATTCTTATCAAGAAATTCAATTTTGCTTGTAGCTGCCAAAGAAACTGAAACACACTGTGCACTGTCTATCATGTTTTTTTATTCGTTGATGATGCGTTGCGTCTTCTAGTCTGTTTGTGCTCAAAACTCTTTGGGCTCTTATAACTTAATTTATCTTGGAAGAAGCTGACTAAAAGAAAAAGATATACAGCGGAGTTTTCTTAGCAGGGGCTGTTGGGCAAGTTTCAAAACTTTTAGATAAACCGGTAAAATTAAAAGCTGTGATGTGAATGCAACGCAATGAATAATGGTGCATGATGAGAATAATGCAGAATACACAACAAGTCTGTCAACTTAAGGTTGGAAGTCTGGTAATGCGAATATAGTTCCCTATTTAAGAACGAGTTTCTGATGTAATTTTCAGTGCATTTGTTTATTTGCCAGAAACAAATGTTTTTCATTCAGATAAACTTATTCTAAACCTAAGTAAAATACATTTCAGCAAATAAAACGGTTCAAGAATTTTAATTTGCAATATTATGTAAGCATTATCAAATAGTAATTTTGATTTACATATGCATATGTCTGTTTACAACGGCATTATTATATTTCCTCTTGTTAAAAGAAGTTAAACTGATTGTGAGTCCACTGAATAAAAACATTTGGTAAAACAAATGAAAGTAAACAAAATTTTACAGCTCCACCAAGCAAACAAGTCCATCGGAAAATATGCCAACTAATTTTAAAAATTCGTGGCGGTAAAAGTTTAAGCCAATAAAAACAATTTCTGCCGCCGTTGTACATTCCGTAACAAAAGTAAAAGTAGCTAGCAAACTGACAGATTATCGCGTGTTTGTTTTTCTTAATTTTCTCTGCTGTTGCTCATCTTTATAAAAAAAATCAGTCTTTTTTAAGACTATTCTTGTCAATCTTATTTGAAATAAGGTAGGCATATATTTTATAGATAATTTAAAGTATTTTTAAAATGAAATTATCGCATAACCTCAAAATATATATTTTATGTATTTATTTATAGAATCCATTTCTTTTAACCACTTTTATCGCTATGGCAAGTAAAAGTAAAAAAAGTGTTCATTTTTATTGATTTCCTTGTCAAATCTAATTCTGGTACTTGTCTATTAAATTTTCTTTTAACAGTTTTAACAAATTTATATAAAAATGTAGGTAAATAAGAAAAAATAATAAAAATACACGTTTAAATTTACCGCCAAAGTACCATTGACACTGAGTGTACCTCTAGAATACAGAGACAATAAACCACGCCTACCCAAGAGACTTGTTTGCTTGGCTTGACTGTAGATGTAATTTTTGTAAAATGCGGCATCATAAATGAGGTACATGCCAAAATATAAATTTCTTACTGAATACAAACATTTTATAATTTTATAACATGGTGATATAATAAATTAAACTAAAATAATAGTGAAACGAATAAATTTTGTACAGTTAAAACAAAAATACAATGACAAATGAGTACTTTCATTTTATGACAATAATTTGAAAATATTTTTATAAATGTAATAAATGTAGATTTACAGATTTGAGTTCAAAATTTACGATCACAAACTTTACGATTTACATGTCTCCTCGGTCAATAAAATAATGTTATAAAATGTTTGATATTTGTAATAAAATTTGTCAGAAGCTTGAATTCTAAAACGTGCAAAAGTGATAAATGCATTTGAAAGTTTGTAAATTCAAGTTGAATTTATAAAAATACAAAAATATATATTTTTTTTAATTTGTTGTGACAAAATAAATCTAAAGATTTTTTTAGAAATATAATTACTACATCAAAAGATTATGAAAGTCAAGATTTTTTTCATAGAAACATATTTCATACACAAAAAAATAGTGAAACAAAATGCAGTTTTTTAACAGTGGTAAAAAAATTATACATAAATAAAATAATTACAAAATATTGTATATAATAATTGTTTTTTTGTATTAATATCTTTTTGTTTCTCATCTGTTTTTATAAATAATTTATGTTTATATATTGTAAATAGTATATTCATATTTGTAATTGGTTAGGAGTCAATAGAGATTATTATTATTAAATTTTGCAACAAACTGTAAGGAAAAGTAATCTAATTTTTAAATTAAACAATCATTAAATTAAAAGTAAACTTAAACAAAAACGATAAATATACTTTGTAAAAATAGTCCAATCAAAGCAAATAAATGTCTCATTTTAGTTATTTTTAACTATTCATAGACAATCGTAAAAATAAATCAATCTTGCATTGACCAAGCGGTAGTTATTTGTCGTATTTTGAAAGATACGATCGCATCTAGACTAAGAAAACGCCTGGAGCAGCTACAATGTAATTTCTCCCTTTTTCCCAACATTTGTGCAAGAGCCAAAATGCAATGAAACTCTATTCGTCTTGTATTTCAAACCAGTTTATCCATTACCATTAGACAAATACTATTTTCTAGCCATTTTCGAATTGAATCTCGATCCACGCTTTAAATGTAGACTGTCGAATGTGAAGGCAATATCCAATTTCTACTATTTTCCTTTCATGCTTACTCTATTTTTCCATTTTCGATTCTTCGAAGAGATCTTGTTGAACTATTATCTCTACGATTAAATTGCATTTTCAATTATGTTACAAAAGAAAAAAAAAACTGCAACGCAAACAAACAATGCACTATAATAAATTGAGTATATTTTTCAAAGGAAATTTGCATCAAAGAGAAATATAAGAAGTATTTTTGTTTACCATGCAGAAACACCTAATTTTAAATATATAAATAAATAAAAAAATTTAATTTAAATATATTTTAATTTAGCACAAACAGTTTTAAGAGATTACAATTAAAAATACTCGAACAGATTTTTGTAATAAATAAAATTTAACGTTGATGTAGTAGGCTCTTAGTAAAACCTATTGAAAATTTTAAAACAAAATTAAAAATTATCACTTTGTAGTTTCACAAATTTTATAATAAATATAAAAACTTAAAAATAGTTTTATATCTATATTTTTTTTTTTTTTGTAATGCCATAAAATCTTTTCTGTTCTTGATTAAATAGATCACATATAAAAGAAAACAAAAATTTCTATAGTTTCTTATACATTAATACAGAATAGCAGTATAAATGCATAAAAGTTGGCCTCAATAACATTCTCTGTAGATATTACTTATTATAAAGATTCTGTAAGAAATCTTGTTGCATATATGAAAATATTTATCTTACATAATCTCAGAATATTTAACCATACGTTATTTTTAACAGAATAGATCTTTATAACAGTTATAAATTAATGTATGTACACAATGCCAATATAATAACGTTGTTTTACCAACAATCGTCAACTCATGAATATTAACGCCAAACCGGTTCGGTAAAGGTGCGGGTGTTAAGCGGACCAGATACAACAAAGTAAAGATAATACGCCCCGTCGAAGAGTGCAAATATTATCATTTCAATGGAGTGTCGTCAATATTTCGCTAAGATCTAGGCGTCCTTATCGGCGAGGTAAAATAATATTTACCAGAACCACGGCCACACTTCAAGGAAACCAAAGTGCCTGAATATCTAATAATAAGTTGTTTATACACATTTTTGTATCAACATTATGTGGGAGTAAAGTGTTTTAATTAACTTATAACATGAATTTTTAAAGATAAATATAAATATCGTGCATTAAAAATTTGTATATTTAACAACTTATATAAAAAAAATGAATATAAAATAACACGATATTTCTTAACAGTTTTTTACTTTTAATATAAAGTTTTATAAATACGGTGCTGTGTGTCAAACGATTTCAAAATATTAAAAAAAAATTAAACAAAAACATGCAAGTTTTTATTATATGGTGGTTACTGCGTAAATGTTAATGCAGGAATTGTTGACGAAAATAAATCTTAGAGTCTTAAGAATTATTTCGACTGTCGTTTTAGTTTTACGCACAAGCACAAGAATTTGACCAATCCAAACACTCGACACACTTTCAGTTTTAGTGTTTGAATTTGTAAAATTCTTATGCTTGCGCGTAAAACTAAAACTAAAATAAGTCTGAATGAGGTTTAAGTAAGGAAATATGTTTTAGTTTTACACTGTTAACATACTGTTATATAATTATTAAGCTGATTTCTAAACACTTAACATAAACTGTATATCATAGTATTAACTCTTTCATATTATAAAGTTCCATTTTTATATACCGTAGTAATTAAAAAGACGTTAATGCTAATTTAAAAATTGTTATCGCATTGACCAAACTTACTAACTTATAAAAAATGCTCGTTTGAAAAAATATATCATATAAAATAATTCATACGTATTTTTTTTTCTCAACGTTGCAAATAATTTTTTGCGATAAGTAGCATTCACACGTCCACATTTGCTTTAGGCGCTTTTTGTCATACGTCGCGTCGTACAGACCAAATCCAACGAGCTTATTCGACACAATTTTATAATTACGCCGGGACAGTGTAAATCAAATTTACGCTCGCCTGCTACACGCACGAGTCGACTGTACCAGCTGCGGCGTAATTTGGTCCTGAAAGCCTCGAGCGTAACTCGATTTACAGGTACTGTTGTACGATAACCGACTTGCTATATAGACTCCAATATCTTGTTAACGAAATTTATCGCAAAATTGAATTGTTATCTGCCGTATTAATATTTTACAATTTACTGTAACATGAGCTTATTATAATTTAATAAAAAATAAAAATAATATATATAGTACTACCTTTTAACTTGATCAGAGATTAATATTCATAAAATTTTTATTTGAAATTTTAACTAAATAGCAATTTCACATGTTTCAGTATATTTATTTATATTTAATATTGTTTAATATTTTCATTTTCATAATAATAAATAAATATTTTTTCAAATACACTTAACTTACAAGGCATTTAACAATATTTTCTGTAACTGAATTATAAGCCCGGTTACACTAAGCATTGTTAACTAGGCAACTAGATTGTCAATTGTCTTTGAACCGTCTTATTGACTGGTCAGTTGCTAAGTTAACGAATTGTTTAACATTAACTTACAAAGTATTTAACAATGCTTTGTACAATCCGGCCTCAATCTCACAAACTTATTATATTTAAAAGCTCAGTGGACAATTAGGATAAGTGGCATATTTTAAGTTTTGAGAAAACAAGCTCGAAAGCTCAAATACAAAAATCTATGAAAATATAAGCTAAAATTTCAGATTCTTGTTTAACTATATTAAAGCTGTCTCTTAGCTGATTTTTGTTCTCTAACATAATTTAACGTCTAGATCTCAAATAATGGTCTCAATTAAAATATCAAAATTATCACTTTGCCTAGTTCCCTCTGAACTTCTCAATGGTTTTATCTGAAATCAAACGTTGTATTTTGCATATTATAATGAAACAGTGAATTATCTTCACATATTACAACAGATTATTTTTGATTAAAAAATTCAAAAACATTTATAAGTACCTTAGGAAAGAGAAATATAAAAGTTTTTATAAGTAGAGACTCAAGAATATTGCAAATACTTTTATTTCGCAAAAGTTGAACTTACTAAAACTTTTGTTCACAAAATAATAATACTTTTTATACTGACATTATAAACAATATTAGCACGTTGTCAAAAATATTGATATATTAGAAAATACTGTAATACTATTTAAAATATTGATAATTTAAATAGTTTTCTACTGATATGAACATATTACTGATACAACATTGTTTAGAATGCTGACATATATTCAAATTTACGTATATTTACATTTAGTTTAAACAGAATTAATATTTTTTGTTTATATAAAAAAGTAAATAACATTTACACTAAAATTTTATAATGAGGTATTTACATAAAATATATTGCAAACTAAAATGACAATATAAATCAGAAAAATAAAATACGTATTACGCAAATTATATTTTAAATTTAAGTTAAAATTCATTTTTTGAATGTTATTACGATGAAATAGAAAAATATTTTGTATTTCAATTTTATGTGTAATAGATATTAAATTATCATAAATGCACAATAAATTTTATATCAGAGAGTCGTCATTGACTTTTTTTTAAACAAACAATTGATTTTTAAAACTAAAATTGTTAAATATATTAAATATATTAAAAATTTAAAATTTTTTTTAAACTTTTAAGTTTGAAATTAAAATTTTTACTTTAATAAAGTTAATGCAAGTTAATAATTAAGTTGGTAATCTGATAAATTATAAATGTCACTAATTATGTAAATATTATACTACACTAGTAAATTTCCTGTAATTTTTATAATTTTGTATATATGTATTAGCATGTAATTAATTAGCTAAAAAGCTAAATAAAGTTTGATTATTATTAATATTGACGTAAAGCATAACCCGATACGTTAATATTTCAAGCGTGTTATTTAAATTATATTACACATTTAAGGATTATTTATTTTCAAATGTGGACATGACTAAATTCTGAACTAGTTTGAAAATGTACAAAGCATGTGCAGTACGTTCAATAAGATAATTCATATCGCGCATGTCTCGAACAGTTCTAAACTGATTTTTTAGTAAGCTGGAACAAATATTATATAAAATATTACAGGTTTATCGCATTAAATGCACTAGAATATTCAAATCTCATTAAGTGTATATTTTTATTTAATTTTTTAAATAGAATTTATTTGTTATCAAAATTGATAAAATAAAGCAGAGTTTCTGTATTCCATTTTGTTTTAATTATTATGCAAAACTCTGTTTCTTAGCAACCAGCATTACAGTACAAAAACGCGTGAAACAAAGTAACAAAAATATAATACAAAATGTATTCTAGAATAAAATTGTATTTTCTCAAACTGAAACAAGAAAATATCATTACGAAAACAATATTAAAAACGTTGTGCGCATGTATTTTCGTTAAAATTTTAAAACTGAAATATCTCGCGACTATTACTATTCATTCGCATAAAACCAGATATAAAATGTGTATGTAAGTTTTTACGTTTTACAGCTGAAATATGTGACGGCTAGATAAAGTCAGTGCGATGGAGACGGCTTCCAAATAGAAATTAATATTAAAGGCAAAACGGCCGCGTGCATCAGGCATCATATCTCCGAAAAATTACCATAAGTAAGTTATCTCGTTCAAGGTTCTCCGTACCTGTCACGAGACTATATTTCACACGGCTCACATCCAATAAAACTGTGTTTCTCAACTTTTTTACAACTCAATATTTCGGATACGCTTTCCTTTGTTTCTTCTAGACACAATATGAATTTAAAAAATAAAAAAGCTGTAGATTTAAGTTCTATTTAATTTTATATTAATAAAATAAAAAAAGATTTCTTGTTCCATGAAAGCATATAATTAAAACAAAATATTTTGTTTTAATTATTATGTAAATATCTGTTGCTAAGCAAAAAATCTATTTTAAATGTTAACAAAAAGTTTTTCCTCGATATTAAAGTTTTACTAAAATCGGATGAATTTTTTAGTATATGAATTGAAAAAATAATAATTTTTATATTAATTACGTTATTTTAAATATTAATTATTAGTGAATATCATAAATTTAAAGTGTTTTTTATAAAATAAATATCTGCTCAAAATAGTTAATAGATTAAAAAAATATCAATTTTACATCAAAATTGCAACCATAAATTGACATATGAAAAAAAATTATGATAATTATTTTTCACAGCATAAAGATTTATTTATTTTATATTTGAAGAATACGAGTAATGTGTATCATATACTCGTAACACAATTCTAACATTATGTGGATGAAATTATATTAATCAATTTCTTGTTTTTATCAAAAATAACTTCGAAAACAAAAATATAAATTCTAAACAAATTTTTCTGATAACTTTGTAGATATTTTATAAATAATTGATTTTCGAGATATTTATTTTTCTTTCAAATTAAATTTTGCCGTATATCGAAAGTCACATGATAACATTGCTAACTTAGTCTATTTACAAGAACCTAATTAGAAACCTAATTTGAAAAATAATTAATATTTTTTTCATATGATACGGATATTATTGGGCATATTTAAATTTTCTGTTTCTATTTTAGTTACTACAGTAAACAAATCAACATCAATAAAAAAATCCATTATAAATGATTTAAAATAAAACCTAGATTACGAGACTTAAATTATATTTAATCTACTATTTTAAATTAAATTTCTGTGTATCCTTAGTACCATCGATTGAGAGGCACTGTAAATGGCACAGACAGCAACTCGAAGTATTCTCGACGGTAGGGTCACGTATGTGGGTGAAAAAAAAAAGAAGCCCAGAAGACGATATGAACCGTGGAAAAATTCAATTTGATTTCATCGCGCACGTGAACAGCAACGCAAGGTGCCTGCGTAATGTCGCCGTAAGGCGCCTTTAATTAGGGCTTTTAGGACAGGCCCGTCGGCCTGGGTGGAAAATGCTCGCGTTTGCCTTTGACGTTGTAACGCTTTAATAGGGAGAGGCCCTAACTTCAAAAGATATTGCGTCAACAAAGTGAAAACTTATTGAATCTGATATCGAAGCCTCTTGCCCCGACTCGTACCGTCACTCACTCGCACTATGCGAAATAAAAACGAAATGTTCTTAGAGAAACGGTTGCTGGTAGGATTAAAGTTGAAAGATTGCTTCAGCCTACGAGTTGAATTATAAGGTACGATCAAAAAATGCGAACTCAATTTGCATTTTTTTTTAACTATGAACTTGTTGAGTGAATTTATAGAATTTCCTGGGCCATACATCGTAGATGGCATCCTCAATCACCAAGCACTGAGGATGCCATCTACGATGTATGGCAAAACGTCTGCGATGAGAATAGATCGATCACGGCATACCAGCCTAGAAAATTCTATAAATTCAGTAAATACCGGCCGTGAAATTCTGAAGATTACTATTACCCTGTCATTTAAAAATAGCAAAGATTGATGCTAAACTGTCAAGTTATCAAACAAGAATCAAATATTTGGTTAGTACAAGATGGGGCAAAAATCATCATTCTATCTGATGATCAAATTATCGTAACTTTGAAATTTGTGAAACAAAGAAATTTAGAATACACATAGACGAATTATGAATCGCTATACTCTTCAAGAACGCGGAATAAACGTTTAAATAAATTTAATCAACAAACAGAACTAGTTCTTTTTATTTACAAACAAAATTACTGACTTAGGAAATTGAATGATCACTTTTGCGCCAGTATTTGTATAAACAATTATAAGTCAAGTCCATACATACATTATTGAATATTTGTTATTCGTCATAAATATTTAAAAACAAATATGTGTTTATCATATTCGAGTATTTAGATGTGGATTTTTTACCGATTCTAGAAGACAGTGTCAGCTATTTTATGCACACTTGAGTATTTTAATATAAATCTTGTTTATATATAAATAATGCCTGTGACACACAACAAAATTTAATGATCATTAACATTTCATTAAGCAACATTCACTCTGCGATTTTAGCAATAACTGTATAGTTACCACTGCATCTTCACTCTACTGCGACTTCTAAAACCGCAGTTTATAAGTTCTAAACATTTTCTATTGCAAACTAAAAAGTTTTGCTTAAAGTGAATAAATATTCATATTTCTTACTTTTGGTTTCAAATATTTTAAGTTGTTAACCGTCAATCACTTTGCCTAATTAAAAAATCTTTTAATTTAATCGGATGGTGCAATTAATTTTACACTGGTATTACAAGATCGGCTTCAAATTTGGTTTAATTAATATTAGTTTTGCAAAAATGCAATTGTTATTAAATCAGAACTAAATTTTTGAATTAGAATAACTATATCTAGTGGTTTTTGTAGCTAGTAGCTAATCTTGTGTTTCGAAAAATTGTTAAAATAATATAAATTTTTATTTACCCTAATCATATTTATATAGCATTGATATATTGTAAAATATCAAATAGATCATAGATTCCAATTATACATAAAATAAATCTCCAATGCCCCCCTTCCTGTAATATAGAGATAATGTTTGTGAGTTAAGCGTTTTTTTTATTTTACCCCCGGATTTTTCATAGCCCCCTTATTACTCATCATTGCCCATCACGGATCTTAAATTTTCCACTATGAGAATCACGGAAATAGATCAGCATTAAAAATTTACAATAGCAAATCTCAAAAAATGACAAGGTAAATTTTTTCGGGAAACATAAAAACTGAAAGAAATACTATAAATATCTGAAAAATTTAAAGAAAAGATTTTAAAAAGATTACATTATTATAAATTTATACTTTGATTAATTATTAAAAATTAGATGACATATTTGAACTCAAAAACGCTAAACTTGTAAAAATTGTAAGATGTTATATAATACACTTTTTTTTAGATCTACATTAATATAAAATGTATGTAAAAAGAAACATACTTTATATTACTGTTTAATTAGTATAAATTTTTCAATTAAGTCATTGACCCATGTAGACATAATACTCGTCGTTAAATAAACATGACTGTTCAAATAAAAAATAAATTTTAAAGTATTGACATTTGATATTATTTGTTAGGCTTTTCTTTGTTTAATAAAAATAAAATAGAAAAATTATATTTTGAGAACTTTTTGATCTATCTTGATATGGTATATTTTACCGAGCGCATTGAAGCAAATCTACACACGCTAAAATGAATGAATGTTATTCTCGTGCACGAACAGTCGTTCTCAAACGATGCGTCGCGACGGATTTATCGTGATAACAGGATTTGATGCGCAACGAACCTCCCTGTTTCCATTGCCAACAGAATTAAGTTTTATCTGTATTAGGTACACGGCTCAACTTTTAACGACAATGTACACCCGTATTGATTTCACGAAGAATTTTCATAAAGATTACAAGAATAAGATTATGTCTTTTGCTGTTATTACTTCATACTTTTATACTTACAGTATGTATTATCATTGTTATAACATCTTTAATATTACTAAATATTTAATAAATCAGAAAGAATTTAAAATATGCATATATTAAATTTATATTTATAATGGTCTACTTGGATTTATTTTGTTTGTGAATACTATTGAATATTATACTAAGTTAGCAATTTTTCAATGTTTGTTTGTTTGGCAATTTCATTTTAGAAACTATTATAATAATTTTGGTAAAATGGGGTGAATTTACCGTTTTTAGAGGCAAGAAAATGACAACTATAAATTAACAATTTTAAACGGGTCTTTCTCAAAATCATGTTTTTCTAAAAATATTCAATCAACAAAGTTAATCGCTAGTATACTAATTTTTTTTTTAACAAATTTACAAATTTTTCTCCAGGTTTGCATTTTTCCAATTAAAAATAGATTTATATATTATGTACACTTATAAACTATTAAAACCATAGATTTTGATTTTGGAAATACTATTTAGCAAAATAAAAACTTACTTTAAAATTCACTTTTGATACAATAAATATATAATATTTTTTCTACACTATTAAATAAGCAATTTTTAACTATCTCACTTGTTAACGAGTGAAGCTCAATTTTTCAGATAATAATAATTAATGCAGAAATTCCACTTCTTTAAGTTTCCAAGATTCTTTGTTGATTAATACAAATAAAATAGTGTCTCTTAAACAACAAACAATATATTAAAGAACTAAGATAAAGCTAAAGTCCTAATCAGTGATCTAAGGTTATACAAATACTCAACATACCCAGTGGTCAAAGATCACTGACGTCTCAACAAGCAAAATTCAATTTATATTAATGCTAACCGGAGTAAAAACCCGTGGTCAATTCTGACTGGGTAATATATCGAAAAAAGTTGATCTTAAAATAGCTTTCTTGATATTGTTATTAATTTTGAAAATTATAATTCAGATTTAGATTTGCATAATCTTTATGTTACAACAAAAGTATGTAATACTTTATCAAAATGCATAAAAAGTAAGAATAAGAAATTTATTAAATGTCAAAAATATATTTTTTACTTCGCGTTAGAATATAATTTAATTTTTATAAGCCACCGGCATCAAAATATCAGCCAGCAAAATTTATTTACCGTATTTTATATGCTGGCAAAAGCAAATATGAAATATCGACAGATAAATATGATTTATAACAAGTTATTTTGTACGCTAAAAAAATAGCCATATGTCTCTGGTATCAGAAGTTAACGGTACGTTAACTATTTTTACTACATTATTCATTATTTGTTATCACTGGAAATGTTTTAAAATTAATTTTATCAAAAATATTATTATCAATAACAAATACATGAATTCTTTAATATATACATTTTCATTAAGATATAGTAAATTTCTGTTTGTTTAAAAAAAAAAATATGCATAAAAAATTTAATTTTTACTACATAATAACACCATTAAGATGAATAATAGAGAATGTTGCATAATAAGTTGCATAATTAGTTTGACCATTACAAATTCTTATAGCTATGCTTGTACATAAATTTAAAATTGTAGTTCAAGCGTTTTTAATATGTATATAAAGAAATATATCCATGTCAAATTTACTGATTAGCAAATTCCAAATACTTATTTTAGTATAATATAATTTTAATAGCCATATCTATTAATACATCTTAAATCCAGAATATTATTCATATATATATATATATATATATATATATATATATATATATATATATATATATATATATATATATGTAGTAATTTTCTAAACTATCATAATTTTGTTATAAATTACTTTACTTCGAAAACGTTAGTAAAGACATAAAACTTTAGAATAAATTAAAACAACTTTTGTCAGTCAAGTGCGCTTGCAAAATTTTTTAAATTATCATTAACCAAAAACAATTTTTTATAAATGTTTATACGGAAAATGTATACAAAAGTATTTAAAATAACATTTTAGGAACAGTAAGCTGAAATACAGGCCAGTATTTCAAAAGTTCCTGGTTCGTGTCGCGCTCGTACCAAAATTTAAATAAAATATTATTTCTCATAACTAAAGTAATATCGGGTGCGTCCAAGTGGTTTTGAAACCCACTATAAGTAGGTATTATGTTTATCTGTCGGCTAAACATTGTACATGCAGTATTGACAATGCAAGTAAAAATTATTAAGAAACTATATGATCAATTATTGAAGCTAAAATAATTACATAGATTTTATGTGTAAGAGACATTATAAATGTAGTGCCCAGCTCTGACTTACATAATTTTCTTACACTATCATCGAAAAAACTTAATATAATTATAATAATCGGCAAATTTTAAAACAAAAAACTTACCTATAATTATTAGCATTAGCATAGGCCATCAACAACTCGTCACCTTTATAAGTGTTAACCAGGTGAAAATGAGCAATAAATGGTAATCCAGATTCCTCCGGATTTTGTGTGGATTCGCCAGCTGTCACCAGACCCCGAAAGATAACGTCTGCTTCTGCAGCACTTTCCTCCACGCTGACACGTTTGTCCGAGAAGAAATTCTGCAGATCGCAGCATTGTGCAGACACCACCAATAAACCAAACGTAATCGAAAACGATATTGTGTCAAACATTTTGTTTATAAAGTTTATCACTGTTATTTTTAAATGTTTTTAATTATTAGGTTTGATTTGTCATTTTCTCTTGATTGCGGAAAGAAGGTTTTTCTGAAACAATAAATTTTCATTAATATAGTTAACTACTCAGAAATTACTGTTATTTAAGTTTAATATAGCAGTTTGTTCAAACACAAACTATAATATTAATAAGAATATATTTTTATTTCAAGATAAACCGATGCATTGTATGGGAAAAATAAATTAAAAAAATACATAAAAATTCTAGTAAAATACAGGATTTACATTACAATTGAAAATTAGAACTTGTCTCTAAGATAATCATCAAACTTATATAATAATTTTTGTCAATGAAAAATTTCTTTAAATGAAATTTGAAATTTCTTTCAGATTTTATGCAACCAATATGCTTTACTTAAATTTAAAACTAGAATAGAGAAGTTAGATTTATTTCTGGTTTTATATTGGTGCAGATCGCTTTGAGTTGATAAATTATTTATTCTATTACGAATGAACAAAATAACAAAATAAAAATAAATTATGGAAAAAGTATATATTTATTCTTGAACATGTTTTTACAATATTGTAGTTTGTCAAGCAAAAATATATTCCTAATAGCCATTTTTTTGTAGTTTAAATAAAAATATATTTGATATCATGTAACAAAATTGGAAAGAATTTTGTGAAGTAAAAAGTTTTTGCAGTAGCTAATAGTAAATTTTCAATTTTATATAAATTAGATTTGCATATAGTTTTTGAAAATGACAAATATATATATATATATATATATATATATATATAAATATTTTGAAATGTTAAAAAATCTGATCAAATATTAAACCTAATATTTAATATTGTTATAGTTGGTGTACCACAAATTTTATTAAAATTTAATGCAGTACTCGTATATGCACACAATAAAAAATATATGAAAATATCTGATGTTTCATTTAGTACACACCAAAATAGAGTAAAAATTATAATAAATATTTAAAAAAATACACTTTGTATTACAAACATTTTTTAGACTATAGTAAAATGTAATTTACGCACAATTATAATGTCATTGTTTGTACACAGAAATGTTTACACAAACACAAGGAATAGTATTATTTTATTACAACAAATTTAATAATTTTTTGTTGAATAATTGTTTATTTAAAACTAATATAATCAATAAAATAAATTAATTAATAATAAACTTTTTTGTAATAAATATACTTTTGCATTTATTCAAATAAAAATAATTATCAATTAAAAATGTTTCCAATTACGAAATGAAAAAAATATCAAATAACATATATACATATTTTCATCATTATTTTCTGGTAGGCGTACTAATAATATTATTGTTTAATATCAGATTATTTGTATACCCACGTAATGGATTATTAAACACAACATCCAAAAATTAACGTAAAATAATTTGTTTCATTTATATATTGTATTAATTAAGGGAAAAATTCAGAACTCAATAATGCGTTATTTTATTTCCATATTAGGTATATTTTAATAAATATATGTATATTTAATTTACACAGCAACAAAAACTAATTTTATTTAAATTCTATTGTAATTAATTATTCGGAAATGTTACTACAAAATAACAAACATAAAAATACAATGATAAATAGTTCATTTCAAAATCAGGACTAAAATTCAAACTTGGCGAGAAATTCTAACTATGCCAACGATTCGGTTTGTACCACAAATATCGATTACTATATCGTATTCAGAATGGATTAAAAGGATTCTTGTGCAACAGTAAATAATAAATGTACTCATATTTGTATCTCAAATAGAAAACTGACCAAGTAAATATTATAGAATTTTACAGGAAAAGTATTTTAAGATTAAAAAAAATAAAATTCGTATGAAAACAAATAAAATTACATTAAAGCTATGTTTTCAGCAATGACACTAAGAGTTTCATAAATATTTAAATATTCACTTAATCGTAATGAACTAATATATAATTATTAAATTTAATAAATTTGAAAAAAATGTAGTTGCATCGCCGGAATTCGAACCCGAGATCTCTTGCTTTCGCATTTATAATTTGTTAAAGTTATAACTTCTAAATTCACATGAAAACATATTTTTTTAAAATAGATCTTTTTTTTTTGATTATTGGCTTTGGATGCGAGTCCATTAGCCAGCTACTTTGATATGATTTTTATATTTTACATGTTCAAACAACACTTATTTAAATATTCTGCTATAAGGTCATATATATTATCTTTTTGAAAATAGATCTTAAAGATTTCTATAAAATTTTTCATATTTTTCATTTACTAAAAATTTACTTCTATTAAATAATATATTTATGTAAGCATTTTTTGATTAGTAATATTTTATTTCATATAAACACTAAAGTTTTGTAAAACAAAATAAATGATTAAATATTATAAACATTTTTAGTGAAAATAATTCAAATCAAATCCTAAAATAATATATGAATTTGCATATTTACAAAATAAATGTTAGGGACTTTTAAATATTAACATATTTTAATTTACAATTAGAAACTTTTACATACATATGTTTACGCATAAACAAATACAATAACATTACTTTCAAAATATGCAAACAAACCTTTCTATGGGTTATGATTAAAAACTAAAATCCCAGTTTGTATAACAGGAAACCACAAGAAAACACAGTTAGTAGCTGCGAAAATTATATCGTCAACTTGGCGCTGTAATCACTCATCAACCGGAAATGCTAAAATTTCACTGCGCATAACCAACAACACACACACATCTATAACACTGTAACGGTAGCAAACAATAAACCAACCCCACGGTCACGACAAACTTCACGTTAGTTCAAATATTAACAGCAACCCGGTTGCAAAGAGTAAAATGATAACAAACTACTCTAGACGTTGCATAGACGAGACTGAGGAGTCACTTCGCAACTAACTTTGTTTCGCGAATTGTCAACAATTGAGGTAACTTTTCCGCGACCAACTGAAAAGATATAGAGTGCGTTGGTGTCGTAAAGATAAAGCCGCTGTTTAGTGTTGGTTAACTGCGGGTTATTTATTTTTCTATTTATTTAATGTTTTGAAGTAATATTTTACTTAATTGTGTAACACTGTGCACAGTTCATAATTTATAATTTAGAATTATGATTTTTGTACAGAGATAATAAATAATAGAAGTAGATAAATGTTCAGAAATATAGTAAAAAAATTTCAGAACTTATTATATGTTAAAATCGGGCTTCTTTTAATTAATAAAATATAAAAACTTTGTAAACTTTGTAAACTTGTTTGTTTGTTTGTTTATTAGTTATGTCATTTATATATATATTTATTTATTTATTTTTATATCAAAATGTCAAATTTTAAGATAAAATAAAATAGAACTTCAAACAAAACTTTTTTATTTTAATATGTTCAGAAATATGTTATGAAATAAATTTTGTTTGTGGTAAATAAAATTATTATTAAAATCTCACAAGAAAAAATATATGAACGATATCATATCCTGACCATGCTTCACCCACAATTCTTATCCCAAAATTCTTAGTCGTCACAATTCTTCGCCGCATATAGGTATGTATTTACATGCATTTTGCAGACGAATTATTTTTTTTTACAGAAAGTTAATATACCTGAAGGATTTGGTTGATTTTTTTTAAATAAATATTTGCGGCGAAGAATTGTGGCAGCGACGACCTTAGCCCGAACCTACACCCGAACGATTTACATATTTTTATATTGTAGGTAACGAGTGATAATTAGCATAATATTCAACAAACAACGAGCCGCAGGTGACATTTTAAAATAAATTGATTATTACAATTATATTTACAAGGTTTCCTATCAACAGTTTCTTAGCAAAGATGGTAATTTATAGCTTTATCTATAGTATTGTTCTAAATAGTTTGCACAACATAAAAACATAACTCATGATGGTTGTGAGATTAATACTCTATTTATTGTTTCTATATTAAAATTAATTATACTTTATTGAAAGTAATCTTAAAGCTTTTCTAATCGATACCCATTGAATTTATAGAATTTTCTAGGCTGGTATGCCGTGGTCGATCTATCTTCGTCGCAACGAAGACACACCAGCCCAGAAAATTCTATAAATTCAACTTTATTAGATATTTTTTAAATAAATATTTTACAAAATGTATTTACGTATTTATTGAAACGAAGTGTAAATGTTCTAAAGTAAATAGTTTAATAAATCAATATTATAATCTTATCAAAAAACGCGATTTTGCTGTAGTCTACTTTGCTAAAATTTAAGCAATGTCATTGGTATTTTTAATTTTAATGTACAACGCATTAATTAAGAAACAGTCAGGTAACTTGATAAATTCAAGGACGTTTTTAAAAACAATGATGATGTAACAGTATAAAAACATTAAGTCTGAAACAAAACAAAAATAATGTATTTTAAGCAAGTAATTAGCAATTACGACGAAGCATTAGTTGTTTTTGTTGAAAATCTATATATACATTAAAAATGTTTTGTTTATTTTGTGGAAAAGTAATTAAATAAATTTAATAAAATAACATTTTAGTGGAATATGTATAATATTTTTAATTTTCTGTTCTAAATTTTATCGAAATTTTTAGTAAATTCAATTTAATGAAATGCTTTTAAATTTAATTTATTATGATTGTAAACAAAACTGTATTATAAATAACAAAATATTTATCATATAATTTTCTGATATATGCTATAAAACAAATCTAAAATTCAATTAATTTCTATATTTCTCAACATAAACACTATATCCTATTCCAGTTTGCCATAATCCAGTTAACCAATTCGTCCTTCACTAAATTTGTTATAGAATTAGTGGCTGGTAAGTACAAAACTAAATTGACTAATCTGATTTATTTACATTATAGATCAAAGTGACATATTTACATTATTAATATTTCCCTTAATATACAATTAGTGCTAGTACAGCAATATTTTGAATTAATTTAGAAATCATACATTTTTATTTAAAATAAATTTAGTCACATGAGTAAATTCAATAGAGAATTTTAATTAAACGTAAGGATAAATAATAAAAAAATTATATAATTGCTTCCGTAATTGAAACTAGAGTTTAATACATATTTTGCTTGCTTATTTTTGTTAATTATTTTTACTCTTTTAGGTACATGGCGTGATTACGTATGCGTGTATGTTATTCAAGTTTATTTTTTTTATTTATTAAAAAAATATGTCAAATATCTCTCAAAAGATATATTAAAATTTGCCTTATATACAAATTTAAAATATAAATGATATGAGAGACCGTGCTGTTTAATGAATTTATGATTTAAAATGTAAATTTAGAATATCAGCATATTTTATATTCTAAATCGTAAATTTTTAATCTAACCAATCGTATTACAGTATTTTAAACATGTTGTCGTCAGCTATCAATGAATAGAAAGTTGTTAAATTTCAATAAAAATCAAGGCCCGTATTCTCACTTCATTTATAAAAGTGATTTTTTGCCAAAAGTACTTTTGATGTTCACTTAAAATCATTTATTAAGCATTTTAAAATAGTTTATTTAAATTTTATAATACCGAATATAATAAAAATAGAAAAACTATTTATTAAAAAGTTATTTTGAAATTAATGATAAAAGCACTTTTTCACGAAAAAGTGAGGTGAGAATACGGGCCTAAGTTTTTCTTTTTTATATATTTATTATATATTAACAACATCATTTCTGAAATTATGTCACTTTCAATAAATCAATTTTTGGAATTCAGTTTTCATATAACCTCACATAATGTCAGAAACGTTAAAAAATATACATTCGTTTAATTGATTTCTAAGTCAAGTCCTGATTGGTTAGATTTTCATATTTTAAATTCATTATTTGCCAGTTAAAATTTGTAAATTATAATATCTAAATCTTAAATTTGTGAATTAAATTCATCATACGCCAGTGCTAGTTTGTTTTATTTTATCATTTCAAATATCAATATTTTTTTGAAAACAAACACAGAAAATATTAGTTAAAAAATATTGTTTTTTTTTTAATTACGCAGGAATATTTCAAAAAATCTGATATAATTATATAACTGACATTAATTTTATCATCATTAATTATATAACAAGAAAATTTAAAATTAATTTTTAAAATTAATGTTTTAGATTACACGATCCATTTTCAAAGGAAAAAGTAAGGTTCTTTATTTTCATGTAATTTATACAAGAAATACAGTGTTTTATTTCCTTTTTCTTACAAAATTTCTCTCGAGGTAAAACAATTTGTATCTCATTAATTTTATTACGTTTGCATTGTTACATACAAAAAATACAAAAACAAGATGTCTTACTTTAAATTGAAGTATGTATTTTATAAAGAAAAAATTGTCATTAAGTAATAGAAAAATACAATGCCAAAAATTTAATTTATTTAATTTAATTTATAAATGATTTCTTGTTAATTAAATTTTTCAATTACAAATTTAAAATTTTATGTAATGAAAATAGTTATATACTAAAAAGAGCATTAGGATTTAGTTCTGTATTAATTTTAATTAAAAATATCAACGTTCTATATCAATATTAAACATTAGATTGATAAGATAAGCAATATATATTTATGGAAAAAAAATTATAAATTTTATAATCTAGTTACTTATTTTGTTACCTATAGTAGTAGTAATTTGTTTTTATGTTTTGTTTATTTATTGTATATGTTATTTCTGACATTTTTCCTGATGATGTTGCACGTAGAGTACGTCAAAACGTCGGTTTTTAATTGAAATTAATACAGAACTAAATCCTAGTCTTTTTATTTTTAATATAATGATTTTCAATTTTTTTTTACTATGTTAGCGTCATTTAAATATTAGTGTATGACATACATTGAAATATAATTAGTTTTTTATAATACATACACTGTATGTATTATAAAAACTAATTATATTTAAATACAAAACAGTGTTTTTACGTACTTAATTAGCAATTATTTGCTTAATTATCGAGTTTAACGATTGGAACAAGCATTTTTACTTTGGTTTTTGTGTAACAAATATCAGTGTATACTTATATCTGCTTTCATAATAATAACAATTTTTTGTAATTTTGAATAAATGTAAAATAAAACAGTTGTAGATTGTTGTTCTGTATTAATATTTATTAATAATTGATGTTTCGACGTACTCATCGTACATATTCATCAGAAAAAATGAAAAAGACGGACGTTAAATTTGTCAAAACATCGATTATTAATAAAAATTAATACAAAACTTAAATCTAAAGCCATTTCATAAATAAAATTTTATACAGTAGTTTAAAAATAGTTAAATATTGTATTTTTGTATTCCTGAGTCTGTAGGATAATATTAATAAAAAGAGATAGTTTTTACGTATACCAAATTATTATTTTTTGTTAGAAAAATTAAAACATATGGAACAGTTTATATCTGAAGCTAGTCTAAAATAAATTTAAATTATTAGAGTAATAGAAAAAATTAATATTTATGTTACAGAAATATTTTAAAGTAAATGTTAACAGGCTTTTTATTGAAATTCTGTTTTATTTTGTATAACAATTAGACGTTTCGATATACTACATGTATGTCATCATCAGAAAAATATCAGTTTTGAAATATTTTTTACTATGTTAATATAAAAAATTGTTTTCCGTATTCTCACCTCATTTTTAAAAGTGATTTTTATCAAAAATATTTTCGACCTTTACTTAAAATTTCTTATTAAGCAATTTTAATTAGTTTACTTGAATTTTATAATATTAGATATTAAAAATAGAAATACTACTCATATGTCATAAAATGTAGAAGTAAAAATTTATTTTAAGTCCAATTTAGAAGCACTTTTTCATAAACAAAAGAGATGAGAATACAAGTCTAAGAATTTTAAATTGTATAAACATTTACAAAATATAATAAATTGATGCATAAACACAAAATCAATCTAGCATAAAAACAATCTATTGTAAAAAGTATTAAAATATCAACAATACCCAATGATATCCAGCGGAGCGTCAAAAATAGCCGCTTCAACAAATACGTATAATGTGGGAATCCTTATCTGTATAAATTTATCGGATCACGAACCGGTACGAGAAAAAAACTCCGGTACGATGTTTTTCCCGCAAAGTTATAGAGTATCTACCGATTTAACGGGTGTGAAGGGGGTGGGGGGGGGGCAGAGTTAGTCCTAGCCGTGAGGCGATAGTTTGCGGATGCAAGGTGATTTAAAAAGTGGTGTTTACAAAAGGCCCCGTACTTTTTCCGGGCGTCCCGGAATTAAACGAATAGCGAACGGGGATGGTCTATCGACCGATCCGGTACACGGACTAACGGATACTGCTGGAGCAGATCCAGCGTCTGACTGGCGCCGCGACGCCTAACCATGCTTTGACGCTAGTGCGCATACGTCAGAGATGGATTTGAGATTTTATTGTATGGCGCTATAAAAATATTAGTTTTTTCTTGTACGCTAAACGGAACTGGTATATATATATATATATATATATATATATATATATATATATATATATATATATATATATATATATATATAAAATGGATTGAATTTAATGGGAAGATGATCAAAAATGGTTAAATGTTCAAATCAAACTCTCATTTAAGATTCTATGTCAATAAAAAATAAAAACAATGTTGTTTTTTAAGTTACAACTAACTTAGTTATTTGAAAATTTATATTTTTATCTGTATGGTAAAATCATTTAAATTTCAATCATAGTATTGTTTGTGACGATTTTATCATCGACTAGATGAATTCTATGTTCAGTACCATTTTTTTATGTTTGTCCTAAAGAAAGTGACAAATACCACCGAAAGCTTGACATAGAATCTTATATGAGAGTTGTTTTCCTGATGAACACAAGCATTGAGTTTAGTCAAAACGTTGATTATAAATAAATTTTAATACAGAACTTTAACCTAAAGCAGTTTTACTTTATACAATGAGTTCTGAATTTTATTTTATTATATAAAATATTGTATTTATCTGCACATAAATATATTAATTTAAAAAATAATATTATAAATTTTAAATTTTTGTGTAAAATTTAAAATATATATATACTTTTTACCTCAGTCAATATTTAAAACAACAAAAAATATAAACGCAAAGTTTTCCAACAACACTTTCCGTTGTTTTAATCCCGAAGTTCCGTTTTCGTTTCCGTTTCCGTTTCCGTTTGCGATTTTCCCTACACGAGCGGCAAAAAACGTGAGCGTGAGCATCAGCCGTGCATGATAAAAATTTTCTCGTCCGGAAAAACAATAAAAAAATAATAATAAGTTTACTTTGTTTCAGTGTGCGACAGGTAATTTCCAAGCGTTGAATACAAAAAAAAAAGTAATTGAAGATTTACGTCATAATATTTTACGTAAATGGGACTCCAGTGCACAACAAACACCTACTCAAAACGTAAAGGAGAGAATCTGTTTCCGACGTAATTGCTATTTGCAAAAGATTGTTATAGCTCTGCTTATGACGCGTGAAACTTTTTTTATTTTCTGCTAATTTTTTTTGTTTAAACTACAGTCAAATCAGATTCGATTCTGTAATTTGTTTACTGATTACTAAAATTTATTTATATTTACTGACAAATATATTGGGTCGTAGTATGTAATACAAAATTTTGCACAAAAAATGAAACTTTGAAGTATTATTTTAAAGTAGTAATATGTAAAACATGAATTTCTAAAAATATTTAAAGTGTGTCTACTAAACGAAAACTGACATATAAACCCATTCAAAAGAACTAAGAGTTATGCGAAAATGTTCTTAAATATGATGTGTTTAAACAATATTTTTGTACGAATTCTCTTCAAACATAATACAATACAATGAGTTTATAAGGAATAAACACACTGTACTGAAATTTTATATGAATAAAAATATAAACTTTCATATTCATCAAACTTGACATTACATATAACGAATCAATAAAATAATTCGTACGTAATTATATAAAATGGTTTCATTGCACAGAATCTCAGAACTTATTGTAACAAGATCCGTTTCATTAATAATTTTTTGGTTTAAACTTTTTTGTGCTAATCTAGATAGATATTTTCAATATATTTGTGTCATACATAAAAATTTGAAATTTATCAAACACTGTTGCTGATTAAAACTCTCTTTAGCTTAAAAGTAAACTTGTTTTTAAACTGAAAACTTAGGTTTTTAATCAAAATAAAAAAAAATATATAGAAAAAATAATAATTGTAAATAACAGTATTTCTAAAGCTTTGTATGAAATTAGTTAATATTTAGTTTACAAATAAAACTACATTTGAACTGAGAATTTATATTTATAATTTTACAATTACATTTACTCTAGAAAAATACTACGTTTCTAAACTAAATAGTAAATAATGTTGTACAAATCTTTTAAAATAGTTATACTGTTACTTACTATTATTTTTTTCTACTAACATTTTTATTTCTATTAGAAAAACATAAGTTTACAATTTAAAAGCATATTCATTTTTGAATTAAAAGTAAAAACCTTGGATCTAAAAAAAAATTTTTCAGTGTTTAAAAAAACTTTTCTGTATTGATATTCAATATTTGAAAATTAAATTTTATCGTTTATAGTTTATAAAATTTTATATATTATGTGTACAACATAAAAAACAATTTAAATAACTCTTCAAAATAAAATAATTTTGAAGTAATCCATTTCAAATATAATTGAGAACAAAACAATATATATTCATTTCCATTTACAGTTTACTGAAATGAATAAAATACATTAAAAATATTCTAAATTATAGCTCACTGAAATGAAATTTAATACATAACAATATTTTATTGTTTTAAAATTTTTAACTCACTGATTTATAAATATTAAACAATATTGCAGATATATAAAAAATATTTCGTGTTATTTTTATATTTTCACACAACAAAAGATTGAAAAGTGATTACATAAAAAACATTGTGTTGTGATTTTATATATATATATATATATATATATATATATATATATATATATATATATATACGGAACAATGATTTTTCTCATCTACTTTTTTGCCATCATATTCAAGTACACATACAGTCACGGGTAGAGTTGAAATAAAAATAGCATAAAAATCAAGGAAGCGTGATTTTCTTGGTTGCTGCTTTTTGAAAGAAACGTTAGAATGTGAGTGTATATTGTACAATGTGCAGGATATGAACACCCCGAAAAACTCGGGTAGCAAAAGATATTAAAAGTAATCGCTTTGAACAACACACAGTGTTTTAGCATTTCTTCTTTATCGTGGCATTCTGTAAAACCGAAACAATAGAAAGGAAAGAAGATTCTAATTTGTTCTTCATTAATTTTTAATCTTCAAACCTACTGTAATTGTATTATTTGTAATAATCACCATATTGAACTTTTTAAAAAAATAATAGCTGGATATATTTTTATCATTTGGATTAAAAGAAAAAGGGATATAATGACAATGACAAGGGATTAGATGACGAATTTGAAATTAGTTTATGAGTGTATGTGTGTGCGTCGTCAGCTCAAATGCTCGGTCGTCAATCATAATTTTGGGATAGCAACTCCTTCTATAAACGGTTCAACTGATTTTGATGACATTTTCAGAATAGGTTTATTTAGTGCACAAGATAGTCATGTTTTTTTATTTTTTCCAGTAATGCCAACTTTTCTAGAAAAAAATTATGTAACATTTTTATAGACTGAAAATGAATACTTTCATTAAGGATAAATAAGAAAAATAAAATTTTATTTTATGCAGACAGTCTGCTATTGAACATTTTACTAGGATCTTGAATAATTTTTTTTTTAATAATTTGCTTTTTACATTTATATATTTATTTTGTGAGTTATGAGAAAATTAATAATTTTGTTTGTCCAAGTCAATGGAAAAATATCGTATTGTTTTATGATAGATTGGCATTAAAACATGAACAGCCATTTGTAAATATAAGTAGTCATAAAGAATTGCTGGATCGCGTTCATATAAAACATTTCGGTTATAAATTGTTCGCGTACGTTTCTATTTGGGTTAAGAAAATGACAAAAATTTACATAAAGACATTTTGCTTGAAACCGCAATGCCTGTCAGCCCATTGATACATACCTACATTTATTCATGTTCTAATTCTAGAAAATGTTGCCGCAACCATTGCAACTCGCAACATATAACGTTATACTCGTATTATTTCCTTTAGATATTCTTTTTTTGTTATATTTTCTGTGCAATTTTTTACTTTTATGCTTAATATATTGCTCCGTCAAGAATTGCAACTTGCATTTATAGTGCTTTATGTAATTTTATTTCACTTGCAAATGTATTTAGTAATTCAACAAATAAAAATAGGTAAACTGCCACGCTGTAAAATATTTCTGAAATTTATACATCATACAAAAATAAAAATTTCAATATTTTAGAATTAAACTTGAATATATGAACAAACATAAAATAAATAATATATTTATATTTTTCAAAGCAATTTTATATTTTATTGTTTGTCAAACGACACAAAATCAAAATAATGTTTTAAAATCCAATTTAAATTTATGAAATAAAAGTTATTCATAGTTTTTATTATATATTTGCATTTAACGTTCGATTTATTCATATTTTTATTATTATTGTGAGTAATAAATTTTTTTTTACTATAGTAACAACAGGTCTATGCCGATAAATGGGTCGGACTCATAAGTGCGCTGAATTTTCTCTGGTGAGCATAGTAATAAAAAAAATCAATTAAATAAAGAATAACTAAAATAATTTTTATAGAAATGCAAACATACATACACTCTATAAAAAAGATTTGGTAATTTTACATAAAAACCTGGGGCAACTGATTTACATCAGTTTAGTATGTAAATTTACAGACGTTAGTATTTTTACAAAATATATGTAATATTTGTTACAGATATTTTAAGAAAATTATTTACATTATATAAATATAAAATACGTATATTTCATGTAAATAATTACATACTTTTTTGGTTAAAAAAACATACATAATATGATAAATTAATTATTTTACTTAAAATTGTAAAATTATATTATTTTTACAGAAAATTTATGTAAACTATCGTTTTGCTGAAATAATATGTAATATTTTTACTATTGTTTTTATGTAAAATAGCAACTTTTTTACAGTGCACAATCATCTTATGTATTATTAAGAATATGGCACAAACTCTTTCTAAGCATGAATACATTTTTGCCAAACATTTCTAGCCAAACAAGTAACTTTTGTTTAATCCCATTAATACATTCCTGGAAATGCTTTTAATTATTTTAATTTTTATGGGTTTTTTTGTTTATTGTTAAATTAATATATATATATATATATATATATATATATATATATATATATATATAGGTATATACAGGGTGTTTGCAATCAAGGTATTTTATTTTTAAGGGGTGATACTACAGGTCAAAACAAGGCGATTAACGCCAAAACACCTTAGTAAAAGTTTTCTAATAAACGAGATATTCATTTTTTTTTAAGTAAAATGGTAGCATATGGTATAATTTTTATTATCCAGCTCACAAAAAAAATTATTCTTCATAATAGTTTTGGATTTGCTTGAAACGAATAAAAATGTAAAAATATTCCAGGTTTTAAATACAGGGTGACTCGGATTTGCTGATTTGTGTTTCAACTTTTAGGTAAAATACCCTTATTTAAAAAATTTGAATAATTTTATTTGAATATTATGTTTAGAATTACAATTTAAGTTTACATACAAAAATTTGTGCCGATCGTCGATTGTTAAAACACCTTAGCAAAAGTTTTCAAATAAACGAGATATTAGATACTTTATTTAAATATTTTTATTAATGACACAAATCAAGATAAGTATTTTAAATTGTAATTTTAAACATAATATAATCCTATTAATCAAATAAGGGTATTTTACCTAAAAGTTGAAACACAAATCAGCAAATCCGAGTCACCCTGTATTTAAAACCTGGAATATTTTTACATTTTTATTCGTTTCAAGCAAATCCAAAACTATTATGAAGAATAATTTTTTTTGTGAGCTGGATAATAAAAATTATACCATATGCTACCATTTTACTTAAAAAAAAATGAATATCTCGTTTATTAGAAAACTTTTACTAAGGTGTTTTGGCGTTAATCGCCTTGTTTTGACCTGTAGTATCACCCCTTAAAAATAAAATACCTTGATTGCAAACACCCTGTATATATAATAATAATAATATATATTTAAATAATTTGTAAAAGAATTTATAATTTTAAATACTATAAAAGCGGCGTATTATTAAGTTTTTTAATCAATCTGTAAAAAATTGTAATGTAGCAGAATTTTTTATGTAGTTATATAGTTTATGTTTTAAAAAAGTGTTCATTTTATCACCAAATGCATTTATTTAACTTTAAACATTACTTACAAAAATAAACAATCATTAAATATTGCAATTACCAAATAACATACACAAAAACAAAATTAATCAAAGCAACGACAACATAATAAAGCCTCATGATAAACACACGCGCTAGCCAAGAGCAATCATTACCGTCATTTTGCTCTGTTGAAACAATCGCCAAACGACCGGGATGGTTTTTTACCTCTCCGTTAACCTCAAAATCGCGGTGCTAAATTGCTAAATTTACACTGATATATGAGCCGGCCCATATTACACCCATATAAAAAAGATACAGCAGGCACGGACAGACGCGTGACCAACAAGCATATCTGCAAATGATTTTATCACTGCTACTAGAGAATAAGATAAATTTCCTCAGTTGTTTTTACTGAAATATGTTCTCACGAGAACAATTTCTACCTTATTTTTTTTTCAGGTTGTAATTTATGATTTTTATGGTAATATTTTGCGGTATTTTAGTTGGCTGTAAGTGCACTTTAAATGTAAATTAGTTATAGAAATTGTTTGTTTATGACATGTAGTACTAGTTTGAACACTAGAGCAGTGTTAGATGTAATTTAGTGGGTTTTAGTATATTGAGGTATAGATGAAACAAATAAAAAATATGTGATTATTAATAATTTTCATGCTTTTACGGTCGGAATTTTTTTGGGCTGATATGCATGGTCGATCTATCTGATTATTATTTAATTACAGTCAATTTTATAATCCATACATATATACACAATCACGCCATGTACCCTAAAAATGTGGCACAAACTCTTCTCACTATGCCAAAATTATTTCCCGCCAAACATTTCTGTCTAGACAAGTAACATTTTTTCATCCATATTCATGATACCCAAAACCAACAATTACTCTTCTATCAATGTCACGATCAAAGAGACCATCATTAGATAATAAACGTTCCAAATGCTCAAATTCATCTATTTGATCTAAATTTTATAATGCTTTTTATAATATATTACTTATTTATTATTAATGTTGATGAAGTTTTGGAAAGAGTTTATGCCATACCATTCTGGGTACATGGCATGATTGTTTATGTATGTATGTATATAAAACATAAAAGTTGTTATTATATTTTTGCACAAAGCTAATAGTTTTGAGCTATTTATTAACTATAGTAATATTCAGGCATTTACGATCGGCACCCATTGCATAAACTTAATATTTATTAACTGACGATGCAAATACGCAATTTTAAATTGATCAATTGTTATTGGTTTTATTATAGCACCAAAATTAAAATTATTAATGTCTTTTAACAATTTTTTATTGTGTTTTACAACCTAGTCAATAATGCAGTTCAGAAGCAATAACATTACGACTAAAGCATAAAACTATTTTGTAAAAAATAAGTCTGGATGAATCTTATTGTATATATATTAACATTTATTGCAACAAAATTATTTGAAAAGAAAATCTATAAAACGAAAAAAGTGAAAAAATGCCTTATGACATTTTGCAATGGCGGGACTGTGTCACACAACTTTCGTCTGAAAAACTGTTATTATGTATGGCAGTATTATTATATTTCCGGTAGTAGGTGGTAGATGGAAAAGCATCGAGACGCATACATTGAAAGGCGTCAGCCACCATTATCGTTTTCGCTTTAAGAGAAAAGAGCAGATTTCCGCCGACGAATGTGTGAGCTGTGTGTGAATTTGAATACCAAATACAATTGTGTTATGCGGTCGCGACAGCTACGCAGGCCGCCAAATCACTCTCCTGAAAACGCCCTGCATATTTAGGAGTGCTATTCTCTGATGCTAGGTACCACACAATAAAAATATTAACAAATTGCTTCTAATAGATATGAACCACTTAGAATAGCTTTTTATTAAAAAACCAAATATTAGTACTTGAAACCAGAACATGTAACCGCTAAAATATTGGTTAACGGTTAACCAATATCAAGAACTATATTGTAATATCAGTTTTTGTTTTATATCCGGTTTACTATATTTTAAATCGGTTTAAACCAGTTAATTTTATAAACTAAGTGTAAATAACGTATATATTTTTTGTTAAATTATAAGTTTGTTTCTGTATTTTGAAAAAAATATTTCTTATGTGACCAAATAGTAAATTTTTTTAACAAGTATGAAAAAGCCTCATATTTTTACAAAATCTTGTTAACTTTCTAGCTTTCATTGAAATTTTAATATTCAAATTCTTAAAATTTATATGCAATTTTTTGTTATGTAATAATTAAAAAATACAGATGTTTATACTAAATTACTGTTGTTTATTATTGTAGTATAATAATTTTTATATTGTTTACAACATTTTCAAAAATTTATAAAAATTCTACAAAAATTCCACATACAATTTTTAAATCACAAAGAGAAATATAGTTTCTTTTGTAAAAATACTAGTAAAGTTTTTGATATTTCATTATGGCTACTTTGTTTTTACGATTTTAAACAAATTTTCAAGATAAATTCTTTTTCTGTTCTAAATATTTGTACAATGTTGTCAATTATATAAAAAATATATTCTGACTATACTATTTATACAATTTTAATAAAATTTTCAAAATAAATTATTTTTTCTCTTTGATATAATTGCACAATGTTGCCTAGATTATTTTTATGATTTGAATCAAAACTTTAAGATAAATTTTCGAACTTTATTTTAGCTTCACTATTTACTTTTAATTTTCTTATAATAACTGCGTAACAAATATCAAAATGATTTTTTTCTATAAGTAGCGGCAGTTTTAACTCATGAAATATTTCAAATATAATTTTGTTACCAGTTACCTACTGTTGATTAATAAACTTTCAATATTTCGATTGGTCGAAAGACTAACAATTTAAAAACTTTTTGTGTAAGTAATAAATAATAAATAATACCAAGAGAAATATTTATAATAAATACATTATTTAATAGAAGTAAAATATAATTATTTTTAAGAATAAATAATTTAGATGTTGGTTATAACTTATCATACTGTTTCGAGAATGCCTACCATCTTTCAGCAAGTGTGTCTCTTGTTTCTTTGCTATTTTACGTATTTACATAAACATTGCCGTGTCTCGCCGGTAGCGACACCCGAAAAACTCCTGATCAGTTCCGCGATTTATATCTTCGTGTTATGCCAGGTTTTGGTATAACAATTTTTTTTTTCCTTTTTTTGCGTTTAGATGTTTCACGTTTTTTGTCGCAACATTAAAGAAATTGAGTTGTGTAAATTTCACTTTGATAGACGTGTCGACTCGTTTACATTTGGGAATCACATCGGTCCTTGCCCGAAGTTATAGTATAGAAAACTTTTTCTACAACTTTTGCAAGAATACATATAACAAAACTTAAATATGAAGTTGACTAAACACAAAAACTATTCTATTTGAAATGGTAGTACTTACGTAGAAAATAGTAAAAATGCAGTGTAGGAATTATGTTCAAAGTTTAAATTCGTTTTATTCATCAAACTTTTGTTGAATACTTACTAAAAAAATAGAGTATGTTAAAAGCATAGAATAAGACAAGAATTTCGTTTTTATACACTGTTTCCCCTAATTTTTTCTTCCAGTTGAATTAAATTTAATCATTTTTTTTTTAGTACAAAGTAATAAAATTGGTTAATTAAATCTGATTATAATAATTATAATAAAAATTAATTTGTTTTATTTTTCATGTACTTTAAAATATATTCCGCTTCTGAATTTGAAATTAAATATTTAGAAATTAAAATGAAATATCTTTTACCATATTGGAAAACTGTTTACTTGCAGCTCATAGAGAGAAATCAATAAAAGATTAATTTTTTATTCCAACAGAAATAATGAGAAAAAACAACTGAAAAAAAGCTTTCGACTTGCTTAAGCTCTATTCATATATAATTCGTCATTTTCACTTAGGAAAAAAGTCATAAAATATAATTAATTACATTGAAAGTTAATTATAGCTAATGCTTGCACACGGAAGCGATTTAAATCAGATTCATTAGTTAAATTGCTGAACTTTTATTTGCGTTCAGATGCTGTACATATATTTATATATATATATATATATATATATATATATATATATATATATATATATATATATATATATATATACGTTAGCGTAAAAATAGACAATTTTTCTCAATGATGGTAAAGAAGTTCTGATGTCGAAAAGATACGCGATGCCTTTAAGTCTATGAACTTACTAAACGTATATTGCTATCACACTCATATCCTTAAAAACAGGATAGCAAAAAAAAGGAATGCTAGACTAGATGAGTCAATGTTTGGACTGCTGGTTTTTCTCGGTCGGAAATAAACAGAGTGCTTTGGATGCCAGTGCAGTACTACCGGTAAGTATATTTCAGCTTTCTGATTTGAAACTTGTTAACAATTACTGAAAGTTCAATTAAATAAAAAAATTCTGAAGATAATGTATCAGCCAAAACGCGGTAATATAACGTCAATGGTTATTTGTATCTTTTGTTTTTCCTGATGAAGACGAACGTTGAGTTTCTCGAAATGTCATCAGAACTTTTCACCAGCATTAAGAAAAATTGTTTATTTAACTTAACTCATTACAAAGAGAAAATATTTACTTTAACAATCAATAATCAATCAAAATATGATTTTACTGTAGCGAAAAGTTAATAAAATAAAATAATTTTCCTTAAACTTCAAATAATAATTTAAAACAAGATATCTTTGACCACTGAATATTTGTGTAACCTTACATTATTGATTAGGATTTTTGTTTTATTTTTTGCTACTGATAATAAAAACTTAGCTTTCGAAATATGTATATAGCTTTATTAAAATTATTGTTTGTGATTTAAAAATTTTTTTAAAAAAAATCAATTTATATAACAAAAAAAAATCAAATTTGACATTCAACTTTAAAATTTATTTTCTGATTTATTATAAATAATTTTGCTATATATTTCCGTAGTTATATTAATTAATGTACACTGTAAAATATTTATGTGATTTTACATGTTTTGTGAATGTAATTTTTCATAAAAAATGTAATATTACGTAAATTATCACAGTTAAATTACAAAATATTGTTATTTTTATTGTTAAAACCTATGTAAAATTACATAAATTAAAGATATACTTTTTACAGTGTATATATTTGATTAAAGAAATAAAATATACAACGACCTCCTTTATGGAACATGTACAAAGATTTTATTATAGAACATAATAATAATAAAACAAATTCTAAAAAAAAACCTGACCATTCCCAATGGTAATAATGCAATTATCACCATTGTAAAACTTATCATTTAAAATTATCATTGTTTAATCTTTAAAATGCATACCAGAACACCAAGAAAGTTATAAAAAAAATCTCCATTTATTATTAACCTGAAAAAAGTCATGTAAAATCATAGTAGAGGTCCCGAACTTCTGAAAATAAAGTCAAGACGCCCCAAGGGTCCTTTTAACACGCGCCGCCCATGGCAAGCTTCGCGGTGCGCAACGTGCGACGGGAACGGACGCTTATCGGGTTGCGAGCAGCCAGGCCACTTTGTTCACGAAAGCTTCGAGCTTTTAAACCGAATACAAATATCGTTGGACGTCTAAAAGACGCAATAATGGTGGAGGTGCCGGTGAAAAGGTGCGCTCTGCTTCGGACTGTCATCGTCTAAAGGATAACGTTTGGTTGTCGGAAAAAGTGAGTAAGAAAAGAGGGAAGGGAGGCAGAAAAGAAAATTTGCATTTGAAGCCTCAAGCACTGAACTGTTGCTAATTTTAATCGTATTATAATTCGTCGTAGTTTGGTTAGAATTAAAGAAAATGTAAACAGCCTCACGGCGAACTTAACTACATTCAAATTTTTCTTTATACAATAAAATCGTTCTTGTCTTGCTTTTCATATAATTAATGACGAATATTTTATTTACACTATAGTGGCTTAATATCAAGACAGGTTGCCGCCATTCTGTCCACCATATTTGATAATGTATGCAGTGGTATATATATATATATATATATATATATATATATATATATATATATATATATATACAAAATCACGCCATGTACCCAAAAGTGTGGCTCAAACTCTTTCCACTATTCCGAAATCAATTTTAGTTTCATTTACATTAATGATATCTCCCATACATGTTCTTCTATTCCTACTATTTGGAAACTTTCAATTACGCAAAACACTCTCAATCATGCCACTCTAACCAATCATCAAACGTCCACGTAAACGTATACGTTCAAAATTATTCATATAAATTGTTTTAATGAAATGTTTATTAGACATTCGCTTAAGATAACCGAACCATCTTAACTGGCCAACACCAATTTTTGATACAACAACATTATTTTATCAATTTCATATTCATCATACATTAAACTATTTCGTATCTATTCCTTCTAGGTACACCACACACATCTCATTTCCAGAGCAATCATTTTCCTTTTATGCGTCGGGGTATTAAAATTATCAAATATTTCATCTTTCATAAGCGATTAAAGATTTGAGTAATTTATCTCTTATAACGTAAAATAATTAAAATAGGATTTGTAATGATTAATTTAATTTATAATCAATTTCATCAATAACCCACGTTATCCTTAATTATGAAAGTGGATTATAAAGTTCAATAAATTATGGAAAGATACAATTTGGTTTATAATTATCTATCTTTATAATTAATTATTTTATAATAGTAATTAATATGAAAAGAAAATATCTCAAATTAATTATATCATTAAATTTTAATTAATTTTTTTTTCAATCAATCATAAAAAATATATTTAAAAAAATTAGATATTTTAGAATAAAACGGCTTTATGTTCTAGTTCTTTAATAATTTATTAATAAATCAACGTTTCGACGAACTGAACATGCATCTTCATTGAGAAAAAAGAAGATAAAAATTAATTAATTAAAATTTATTAATTTATGTACTGCAAATGTCATTTCTATCATTTATCCTGATGTAGATATACGTTCAATTCGTCGAAACGTTGATTTATTAATAAATTATTAAAGAACTAGAACCTAAAGCCATTTTATTATAATATAATAAATTCTGAAAAATGTTTTACTATAATAATATTTATTTAAATAGCATTAAGCTAATAATAAAATATACAGATATTGTACAATTAAATATATATATATATATATATATATATATATATATATATATATATATATATATACAGGGTGTAACAGAATAACTATTCCTAATTTTAACTGGAGTATCCTGGGCTCAGAATATGAAGATTTAATGCAAATCACTTAGATAAAATATGGCTCCTTACTGAGCTACAGGGTGTTTTATATAAAAATTTAAAAACGATTTTTGCCCAGTACTTTAAAACTATTTGACGTATCCTTATCATACTTGGCAGGAAATGTAGGTACCGTACACCATACTAAATTATGTTAAATAAAAGTTTCTGGCTACTGCCAGTGGCGTACAACAGGGGCAAGTGAGAGGTTGATCCTTCCTAAATTCTACGCCACTGGCGGAATTGTCATTTTAGCACAATTTTTCGATTCTCCAATACTTGCTGTGTAAAAAACATACTCTTCCTTTGTAACGATAAAGTCACTGTTTTTCGAGATATTTAAAGTTAAACATAAGCTGCACCCTTGGGATTTTTTCAAAATTTGCTCAAAAAAATCTGAAAAAATTCAGTAAAATAGAGAAAAAAATTAGCTACATAATATCTAAGTAACTTTTTCTCTAACTCATTCTGGTTTGGATGGAAAAATTATTGAAAATTAATATTTTTTGCATTTTATTTTTTTTATTTTCAATAATTTTTACAGCCAAATCAGAATGAGTTAGAGAAAAAGTTACTTAGATATTATGTAGCTAATTTTTTTCTCTATTTTACTGAATTTTTTCAGATTTTTTGAGCAAATTTTGAAAAAATCCCAAGGGTGCAGCTTATGTTTAACTTTAAATATCTCGAAAAACAGTGACTTTATCGTTACAAAGGAAGAGTATGTTTTTTACACAGCAAGTATTGGAGAATCGAAAAATTGTGCTAAATTGACAATTCCGAAAGTGGCGTAGAATTTAGGAAGGATCAACCTTTTACTTGCCCCTGTTGTACGCCACTGGCAGTAGCCAGAAACTTTTATTTAACATAATTTAGTATGGTGTACGGTATCTACATTTCCTGCCAAGTATGATAAGGATACGTCAAATAGTTTTAAAGTACTGGGCAAAAATCGTTTTTAAATTTTTATATAAAACACCCTGTAGCTCAGTAAGGAGCCATATTTTATCTAAGTGATTTGCATTAAATCTTTATATTCTGAGCCCAGGATACTCCAGTTAAAATTAGGAATAGTTATTCTGTTACACCCTGTATATATATATATATATATATATATATATATATATGTATTTCTATATACAAAAAGTGGTATAATTATATAATATATTTACAAAAAGTTTATTAATTTATATGTAAATTCCCTAACTGAAACTATTAACTATGTTTTGTTTTTTGTATTAGCGATTCAAATTTTTCAAGGTTTTACTAGCAGTTAATGCAGCGTGAACCGCAAGCGAAAGTTATAACGATAAATTTGATCAAGAACTGTAATTATGAACACAGAGATTGTAAAAAATATTTACTATGTTTACAAGTTTTGAATTGATACGATAAAATTATTTATATCTCCTGAGGAAAGAATGGTTAAATTAGCTACATTTCTTGTTTTTCAATATAGTGTTCTCTTTAACTGAAGTTAACATAAGTTTAAAATAGAGAATACCTGGTGAAGCATGGGCATTATGCTAGTTTTAAATTCACGGTAGATAAATTCAGCGTAAAATATTTAAAACAATTTATCAGAAAACTTAAATCCCTCAATATTGATGCGAACATAATCTCCATAAAATACGTATCAATCGTCTCTTGTATAGTATTTAGTAAAAAATTCAGTAAACAATTTGGTCTGTAACAAGCAAAACGATTTGTGTCAATCGGTTTTTAATAATTATTTACTGCGCCAGTGTCATTGTGTATTGTTGCGCATCTGTTCAGTGATGCATTGCAATGTTACAAGGTATTATTCAAAAGTTTCCGAAATTGTTGCGTATCCGTTTTATTGCAATTTTGCAATAACCGCTGTGAGACAGCAACGAGTTTGTAACAAGTTATTCTGTTTAACGCTGCTTTTCTGTATAAGCTCCGTATTCTATTTATTAAAAATGAGAAATAATTTTATACTACTATAAATCTTATAGGATAACTAGCAAAATCTTGGAAAAACATTGCAAAACTCATAAAATGCATAAACATTTGATGATATTACTTTTGACTAAATTAAACTTTATAACATTTTTAAACATTTAAAAAAAAATCTTGAAAATAATTCAGATATTTTTCACTTAATAGAGTATAACTTATTTAAACTAAATCATTAGAATATTAATAAAAAAAAAAGTTTTATAAAATACATTCCATTTAACGTAGAAATTCTGAGATCAGTATTTGCGCTCATAAAAAATATTTTAAAATAATATTAGTGAAAAAATGTACATATGGAATCATTAAAAAATTTAATAAAAAATTTAATAATCATTAAAAAATTTAATAATGAAAATAATTTTTATTTATTTTTACATTTTTGTATTTACATACAAAAGATATGTAAATAAATAATAATAAAATGCATTTTTTTTTAAATAAAAAAAGCTTTAGATTGAAGTTATTTTATATTAATATTCGACGTCGAATTTTAATATAAAATATAAAAATACTTCTAATCTGAAAAAGCTTTTCATTTTAATATAGTGAGTACTGAAAGATTTTTTAATATACAATTTTTAAGTATTATATGATACAAAAAATATTCATAATTAAAAAATTGAGATATAAAATAAAAGTAATAATTAATTAATATATGTGTTGTATTTTTTCGATGGTAAGTTTGTAAGAAATTTAACCTATACTATTTTATGTAGCGTGTTTGTCTCATTTCGCTGAAACTTATAATTTCACAGATATTACGCTTTTATTGACATAATTTTTGAATTTTTTTTGTATTTTGCGTTATATTTTTTCGGTGGTAAGTTTCAATAAATCTAAACTATACTATCTTATGTAGCTTATTTTTTTTATCGAAAAATATTTTACAAATTTTTCGCTAAAACTTATAATTTCATAGATATAATTTCAGAGATATGATGCTCTTATTGGCATGATTTTTGATTGTACAACAACATTTTTTTGAGTGATGCGTATCCGGTATTGTGGTATTATAAATATTTCTTTATGGCGAGTTTAATAATTGTAATTGTTCTTATTACATTAACTAGAATAAAATATAAAAGCTTCAGGATTAAGTTCTGTATATATTTTATTTAAAAATCGACGTTCCGTTGTACTTTTTTTTTTGATTTTTTTTGTATATTTTTCCTGATGATATTATACATAGAGTAAGTATATCTAAATATCGATTTTTTAAATAAAATATATACAGAACTTAATCCTAAAGCTTTTTATTTTAATTTTTCAAAGATGTTACTAGCGAGATTGTTAAATTTTCTTTATTTTTAAAAGATAGATTACATAATTCAGATTACAAAGATAAATAAAAATAAAAGTTTTCGAAACTTTTGAATAGCACCTTTTATTGGCATTGTCTCTGTGTACGTGTTGCGTTGCACTATTGATCGCTAAACGACCATTAAACTATTTTGATTTAGCGACGATCGCCGTCTACATGTAAATGAAATGTAACGCTCGACATAAATTGTCGCGAAATTTGCAATATTTTAACCGGATTAAAAAAATGTCGTACGTTAGGTAAAAATGTCCGTTAAGTTTATTGTTTATGCTCGTAGTTTTTAACAATTTTTTTGCTATTGATATCGTGGATAGTAAAATACAAAATTGAAAATTTTTGTGTACTTTAAAGTTTTATAGCCATCTACCTGAAGTTATTGCTGTGTAAAAATCGTAAAACAGTGTTTTAGGTTTTTCATTTGAATTTTATTTTTTACGAATATGATTTTTCTGTTCTTCGATGTTTCTGTTTACAAAATAAAAATAAATTATAATTTATTTCATAGATGTGATGCTAAAAATTATTAATTTTGTGTTTCAATTATTTAACAGTTAATTTTAGAACAAAATTTGAAAAGCACTCATGGAAAATTTAATTTAACGTAGAAAGTGTCGACTGTAGACAGAATTCAGTCTAATATATTTTTATTAACTATATTGTAGTTAATTATTAAGAAAATCTAATATTTTACAATTGAATATTAAAGAAGAAGATCTATTACAGTACTAGACTTAATTTTAGCCATTATTTATACGTATTAAAAAATTTGTATATTAGGTAGAAAAATATTTCAGTAAATATAATAACTTGTATAATAAATAAAAATAAAGTAAATTTTAATGATGAAATAGATGAGCTTTATGCAGAATGATTACTAGTTAAAAAAATAGTTACAAAAATAAAACACTCGCTATCAATATATATTGAAATAACTAATTATAGTATATAAACTAAATAACAAAATAAATTTTCATCTAAACAATATAACTGAGGAAAGCTTTGCTGAGGAGATTGATAACAACAATGTTTCATCGGATACGCTTAAAATCTTCCAACAATAGTGCCATCATCCATATGTAAGTGTATCTTCCATTATAGTCCAGTCCTGTGCAACTTCCGCAACATTGAATACGTAACAATAGCCTAGTAAGTTGGTCCCATACAGCAAACGGTATAAGCCATATACTCTTCCTATCTTGTAAGCTCGGGTACTAATATTCCCTTCTAGTCTAGTATATGCGTAATCTCATCTTGGTTGGATTCAACGGGCTCTTCGGTTTGGGCTTGGCTGTTTAAGTTTCACTAGCATCGACATCAACTTTGTGCTCTGTTTCTACTCGTTTTAGTTTAGTTAGGATTCTATTCTAGAAACAGTATTTTGCTTAAAATAAAACTGCTTTAGGTTAAAGTTCTGTATTATATTTATTTAAAATCGACGTTTCGACGAAACTCAACGTCCGTCTTCATCAGGATAAATGATACAAATGACATTACAGTAAACAATAAAACAAGTTACTAAGTAACAAATAAGTAACTAGAATACACAATTAATAATTTTTTTAATTAATGGAAATTTATATAAAAAAAGGACTGTGAAAGCACTGAGTTAAATAATATTTGGCTTCCATTAATTAAAAATCTATATTGTATATTCCAGTTACTTATTTGTTACGTAGTAACTGTTTTCTATGTTCCGTTATTTACTGTAATGTCATTTGTATCATTTATCCTGATGAAGCAATTTTATTTTAATATAATGAGTTCTGAAAGATTTTTACTGTGTTAGTTTTTTCTTCTTACAACAATTGCAAAATAAATTGAAAAGGTTTCTTCAAAAAGTAGATATGTTGGAAATCTTTTAATAAATAATTAATTGTTGTATACTTATCCGGAAACTAGGTTAAACTTAAAAACTAAGTTAAGAAACTGAAAATATTCTTTTGATATTTTGATATTTTTTACTTGCATGTGAGAAATTTCAATTAAACTTACTTCTACTTACACAATTCCCACTCAAAAAATAATGTGACATTGTAATAGATTTAAAAGCAATAGAGAGTAATTATGGAAAAAGTAAAAATATAGAGTTTAGTTTTCAGTCAAGATGTACCCAAGATTGTAAAGCCATGAAGTTAGTTTTAGTAATAAATATCAGGAAGACCGAGCTGCGCTTGTTCAAAAAGGATTAATAGTACTGAAAGAATATTATAACCCATGTCGTTTATGTTTACTGTTTTCGCTCTAATATCGCGATAGTGGAAAGAGTTTGTGCCACACCCTTTTAGATATATGGCGTGACTGTATATGTATATTTCCTCACATCATACACAATCATGCCATATATCGGAAAGGGTTAGGGACAAACTATATTCCGAAATTATTTTCTGCCAAATATTTCTATCCAGACAAGTATAGCTTCATCCACATTTATAATACCTCTCATACATGGCTCTTATTCGCTCTCGCAAAATACTTTCAATCCACCCCCATCTATATATTTATCGGACGGCTGCGCAAACATGTATATTTAATATTACTCACATATACGAGAGTTGAAGAATTGTTTTCTCGAAATGTTTCCGTTCGACAAAGTGTGGCCAGGATATTGTGCAATTCGAGCCTGTTCTCCTCGCCATGGACAACCAGATAGAGTGAATTTAAAGTGACTTCTACCTTATACAGCTTACCTCAGCCAGGATTATATTGGTTGATTGCTACACCGGGGCTGATCTGATGTATCTTTGATATACAAACGTAAAGCAAATACGTTTCACACTCCTATATTATTAAAAAGCTTTAGAGTCCTTATCGTCTCGCGTTACGTGATTCTATTTACATGCATATATACTTCAGTACATAAATATTTATGAACAGATAAATTTTAACATATTTTCATATATTAGTTACGGATAAAGTGATTAATTCGGTTTGTGAAATATTTAGTGAAGCTTACTGAAAATAGCATTCCTCATCATCAGTTCCCGTAATTTCTAGGTGGAATATAGGGCGGGCTACATGCTCGAGAAGCTAAACATATAGACTGGTATTACAAGCTCAGTTTTAAAATTAGTTCCAACTAAAATCGGTTTTAAGACAAAGTAACTGTCATAAGAGCTGGACTAAATAAATGAACAAAATCAATTCTTTCGAACAATTTTTTTCGAAGTATTCATAAAACACATAAAAAGTGACAGTAAATTACCACTTCCGGACAGCAGATCTTTACCGATAAAATTGAGATATTCACCTTCGAAGCTTAAATATGAAATTTTATAACAATTTGTAAAGCAGAATTTACTTTACACATCAGACCGACAGACAGACATCACGCTAAAAACAGTTGATTTATGTTGCTATATACTAGTCGTGTTTATCTGTAAAAATCACGATATGTAAAATTTGGAATAATTACCATACCTCCCTTATTATTTGTAATATGACGGCCGGTAAAAACTTGAAAACATGTTAATATTATTGAACAGCAAAAATATTTTTATTATGTCAAAATTTATTCAAAATTATTATTACATATAACTTTGTTTATTTTTTAAAATGTCGGTTGTAACCTTGTAATATAAAAATAATAAAATTGAATAACCAATTTTTATAATAATTTAAAGAAATTTCTGTAATACCTACATTACTTTTTCAACACAAGTGTTAGCTTATAAACTTAACAAGAAATTTTATTTTTATGAAGATATTAAACAACTCGTTTGCGGTTATTGTACAGAACCCATTCTACTGAATCAAATATGACAAAAGAACGCTGAGATACTTTATTTTATTCCTCTAACGTATAATATTTTTGTTTCTTGTTTTGTTAATATTAAAAGTATAAAACAAATTTATACCTGCATTGCATTTATCTATTTCTAAAAAAATGTATAAAATATTTTCTAAATTATATTATAATATGCGAAAAATTGTATCTAAGATATTTTTTATAATACTGATAAAATTTATTTTTAGAAAGTTATAAAAATTCATAACTGAAACAAAATATAATATAAAAACATACGGCACTCAGGAAAAGACAATATAAAAATTCTATAAAAGATATTTGAATTTCCTTTAAATTTAATAAAGACGCTAGTACGTTAAACTTTCATGATATTCAATATAGTTCTTTACATACAAATGTCGAATTTTATTTTAATACTAGCAAGATATATAAAGTTGTCATTATTTTCAGTCATACTATTTATATTGTATGTTATTTGTTTTATTATTGTCAGTTTTATATTAATTAATACATAGCTTTCAAACACAATTTTTGTCATTTTTAACAATACGCCGTGAATAACTAATAACTTAAAATTTAAATAAGTAAGTTACGCTAATAAAAATTTAAATAATACAAAATAATAGCAAT
Organism: Clivina fossor; assembly: GCA_963966155.1. Taxonomy (NCBI): domain Eukaryota; kingdom Metazoa; phylum Arthropoda; class Insecta; order Coleoptera; family Carabidae; genus Clivina; species Clivina fossor. The sequence continues at coordinate 15,685,202 of OZ014560.1, forward strand.
GAAACACAAAGAAATTACTAGTGATGAATATCAAATATAAACTTTCGCCATTTTATTTATTAGTCACTAGATTGGTAAAGTAACGCAGTTCGGTAGCCATTTTTGTGACTTCTAAAGATTGTAAATTTAAAATTTATTCTAATTACAGTATAATTAATTGTATAAACAAACAGAATAATATGACATATGCACATTAATTTGCTTTCAAGATAAAATCAATCGCCATTTTATTATTATATTGTTAAGTTGTGCTACTTTATGAATCTAGTTACTTTATTATTTATATGAAATCAGTATCATCTCTTGATAGTATAAAACTCTAATAAACAAATTAGATAAAACCTAAATTATTTGTATATTTTACTTTTTTTTGTCATAATGCATTATGGTTATTAATATTAATAAATGTATCAATTTTCTAGTTAAATAAAAAATATAAAAATGTTGTTATGTTCAATGAAAATATAAATTAGAAATGACGTACTTTTGTTACATTTCTATTGGAGATAGAATAAAGTTTACAGTTTACAGTAACTGATTAATAATCAGATTAAAATAACTTTTTAATTTAATTTCTTTTGTCACTAGCAAATTTAAAACGACAAACAACAGATATAACAGAAATAAAAATGATAAAGCTTTCCTATCGTACATAAACGTATTTCGTAAAATAAGCTTGAAAATTGCGACAGCTAGATTTTCGTTTCACACAAAATGTAATTAAACTGACATTTATGACAGATGAGATGAAATTGTTAAACTTCACTTCGTATTGTTCCGAATATTTCAAGGTTACGTCAATATGAAAGAGGACTTTATACTATCGCTGTCTGTTTTATGTCTTAAACGATGCTACAATTTATAAGCTAGAAAGACATTCATTTCACCAGAAACAACATCGTTTGGTTAAAGTACTGTTGGCAACCGACTATACGAAAAAGAGGATGATAAAATTCTGCTAAATAAAGCACATTTTACACTGTTCGTATTTAAATGCAAAAGATATTGCTCTTTGGCAAATATATCTTGTAAAACAAGAAAACGAAGCAATATTATAAAATAAATAAATATAGTTTTGGAGTTTTTTATTTATTTACCTAGGGTTTTTGTTTGAATTTAGTTTCATAATTGATAGTTTTATAATTATTTAATTTTTTTAAGAAAGTATAATAACAAATTAATATTCACTTCAAATCTATAAACAAAGGTACTAAATTGTGGCAAATTTTTTATTAAAGGAAAGTCAAATTTTATTTAAATTAAAAGTTTTTAAAAAAGATACTTTATTGATTGGCAATTATAAATCAACTTTCAAATCTGAGTTAAAGTTTTTTTTTCAATTTTTACTCTGTGAGTGAATTCTTTAAACGCTCTAAACTCGCTCTTAAAAATAAATTTAAAATTATTTCTTCAAATATGAAAAATAAAAACTACTATAAATAATAATAAACCAGAAATAAAATAAAACAATATAAGCTGAAAAATATTTTATTGAACTTTTTTCGCGAGTTAAGAATTGGAGCACTCTGTATTCCACGCGTCATCGCTTTACTTCCTCTTTCTTTCTTCTGGGGCATCGCGGCGCCAGCCACCGTCGCAAACAAGACTACGTCCGCTCCATAAAACTAACAAACGAATTTCGCGTCGAATCGAAACATTGAAGATAAAACAGAAGTGAGGGCCTGAAGATGGGCCGCGCCAGCTCAGACCGAATCGGGGCGTTAAATAAATTAAAGAAAATAGCGGACCGTTATCCACTCTCAGTAAACAAGATGTCGACCAAAACACACCAAAATGCGCAGCCTTCTAATACTCATTTGGCATTACTATTGAGAATAAAATGTAGAGTTATAGAATCTTAACAGTAGTGGTCAAAGAACAGAGTGTTCTTTGACCACTGTATTCAGTATCTATGTAACCTTAAATCACTAATTAGGACTTTAGCTTTATCTTTTGCTGATAGCTTAGCTTTCGAAATACATATGTAATTTTTAAAACAATAAAATTGCTTTAGGTTAAAGTTCTATACTAAAATTTATTAATAATCGACGTTTCGACGAAACTAAATGCTCGTTTTCATCAGGAGAGTTTTTTTCCTGATAAAGACGAGCGTCGATATAAATAAATTTTAATACAGAACTTGGACCTAAAGCAGTTTTATTATATATAATGAGTTCTGAAAGATTTTTTACTATGTTATAATTTTTTTAAATTATAGTTTGTGGTTTAAGGGAAATTATTTTATTTTATTAACTTTTCGCTATAGTAGGATTATATTTTAATTTTTAATGCAAAAATAAACAATTATTATTTAGTATTTTAACAAGCATGCATAAAATAATATAAAATAATATTGACTTACTTTTTACAAGCTATAAATTTTAGCAGAATAGTTTCTCAATTTTGTTATTATTCAAAAGCAATCTTAGTATACTTATCTGTTTGTAACCAAAATTTGTAGATATATTTGTTAATTTGTCAAAGGTTAATAGTAAATAAATATTTTTATATTCCTTTAAAACAGTATACTTTATAAGAAAAAATAAAAATATCTAGTTTTTTCAAGTTATTACCCTTGTTGTATCAAAAATTTGAAGCTATCGGATTTTTATTTTTAAAAATAAAAAATGTTTTATGAGTACTGTATAATTTTTAATTAAAATTCGGCAATTCAATATATTCCACGTACATCAATATTAGGAAAAATATACACAAATAACATGAATAATACATACATACACAATCATGACATGTGTCCAAAAAGAGTGTGGCACAAACTCTTTGCACTAGCCCAAAATCAATTTTCTTCAAATATTCCTATCCAGACCAGTAACTTTGGTTTCATCCACATCTATTTGGAAACATTCACTCACGCAAAACACTCTCAAAACATACTTCCAATTACTCATCGTTTGTCCATGCAAATGTATACCTTCAAAATCATTCATATAACATAATTATTTATATAAATTAAATTATTTCTTATATTAAAAAGAATAATTTAAACTCTATTTCTGAATCTCTATAAATATAACTAACAAACATCACATTGTAGTTGGCCATACCAAAGCCCAGGGTTAGCAATGTTTTTGTCGCGAATTTATGCAACGTGCGTTCCAGTTAGGTTAATTGGATCACTCTTTCAATATTGTGTTTTACGCGAACATTTTTAATTAACTATAATTTTTACAAAACAATTCGGTGTGTTTCTTTCAAACATTTTTTTTATTGAAATAATAACTATTAAAATCTAATTATTCTGGTCCAATTTCTCTTCGCCGAGCACGCAGTATTAGAAATAATTAATATAAATAAATTATCACAGCGTTTGTTATTGTTTTTCGTTTTGATGTAATTTTTACTTTGATAAACAAATTAATGTTAATGATAAAAAACAGTAAAAAAATTGAACTGGTTCGTTACTATAAATGTGTATAAAATAAATTAAATTATACGAAATAAACAAAATATTTTTACATCAAAGAAACTAAATAAACTTGAATGAAATTTGAAATTTATATCAAAATTTTTCTAGAAAAAAATAAAAATTATTAACAATATATTTTTATTCTATTATATTTTAAAGTTAAAGTAGTATTTGTTTCGGAAATGTTTGTGTTTTTGTATAAACATGGCTTATAATTGAAGTTCATGTTAAAACTAAATTATGTTTCAAGTTTGGAAGTTTTGTAAGTTAAAAGTAGGTTAACGTTAAAATTAAACAGGTATTTCTGACAAGATGACTACAACTCTATACACACTTACTTACATATGTTTAGAAGTTGCTACAGTTAAAACTTTCAACATAAACAAAACAATTTAGTTTTTCAGAAATTTTAATTTAACATTTAACTTGCTAGTTCTAAATAAGTAGTTTCCGAAATTTCGTTCAAACTTTGGACATTAAATTTTTAATGTAGCTATCATATTTAAAATTAAATTAGCAAATAATAAAATATATTACTGAAACTATTAATATATATATTTAAATAGAAAGAGTTTGTGCCACACCTCTATGGTTACATGCTGTGCTTATGTATGTATACATACAAAATATTACGCCATGTACCCAAGTGTTTAGTGACAAAAGTTATGACAATTTTAGCGATTCTTTTATAAATTTTTTTACTAAATTACGCTTCTAAATTTGGACTTTTGTCCGGTAAGTATAGATATTCATAAAGTCATGTTTTAAATAAGTTTTATACAAAAACAAATATATATATATATATATATATATATATATATATATATATATATATATATATATGAAATATATTTTGTATTACAGAAAACATATCATTTTTTCGAAAAAAAAAAGAACATCAGGCTTTCGCATACGCTGTACGAATAACAATAATAGTAACAAATTGTATAAAAAATAAATAAAAAACGTACAAAATAAACTTAGCAATAAAGACGAACAAAGAAAAATAACGCACGTCAACAGAAAAAAAAAAAGAAGGAGAAAAAGAACGAACACGAAGAGAAAAAATTCTCGAGGAAAATCAATTTTCGCATTTTCGTCAGTTTTCCGATCTATCGCGAGCAAAACGGGGAAAAGCAAACGGCAAGATCCCATTATCGGTTATATCGCTCGAGATACAACGGCACATAGCGAGTATGTATGTATGTATGTGTGTGTGTGAGAGGAAAGATAAAGAATTGTGGGGGTTTGAGAGAGGGACGGGGAAGTTGGAAATAAAGCAAGAAATTGGCTGGTTGACGCAAAACATCGCTGCCTTTCGGCCAACAGGGCACACATAAAACGCCTTGAGACATGTCACTGTATCTAAATAAAGACTTCATTCGATAAAGTTTAATATTGTTTTTCTTGTACAGATAGAAAATATCATCAGTCAGACAGGCTATTTGGTTTGACCTACTTTTCAAATTATATTTGCAAAAATTGCTGTCCATATAAATTTATAAAGTTTAAACTAGAATTTACACTTTTAAACAATAAACTGTTTTAATAATACATACTACAAACTATACGAATTTTAGGACCAACGAATGAACAAAGTAGATGGCGAAGTACAGTGACGAATTGTTAATAGAATAAAATAATTTCACTTAAACTACAAACAATAATAAGCTTGCGGTTTAAGGAAAATTATTTTATTTTATAAACCAGTTCTAATTTTTCTAGTAATTTGCAACTTTGATTTTAATTAACAAATTTTTAGTTTTGTATACTACTAGCTCAAACGCGCGCTACTGTAACAATCTCAATGTATTAATTGTCTACAATAAAATACTCCTGGCAAGAAACACACCCCCGCACACATACACACAAAGGCATCTTAAATACAAAATACCTTCTGTAGGAAACAGTAACCATTTGCTATTTCCCCAGCTAACTACGATCAAACAACACGACCCAAACTAATCTCGACGTTGCGTCGCGCCATAAGGTAGCGCGCCCAGTAACGGTAGAAGCGTGTGCGAATAGGTACGTCGCAGGACTGGCGTCGTTGCTATAATAATTACCGTGCAATCCTGCCGACATTCTCCGGTCTTTTGTAACGCTGGTAGAACCGGGTGCCGCAGGCTTATTTGCTCCTGATACGCATCTATACACCCATGTTAAATATGTGAGCACATACACTACTGTCTTGTTGCCCGGCCTATGTCTTGCTTTTGTTTCACGTGTGGCTTAAACAAACAACTGAAATCATTGAAACAAATGATTCTATTGGTTTTGTGTGGTAGGTTTTTGTTTCGAATAAATATTGTTTGATTTCTCTATTTTGCCTTTTTTGTGATTTATTTTTTGTAATTATTGTTGTCTAACAATTAGCAATTTAAATATTGTTTATAAAATTAAGACAATGTAGTATAAGTAAATATTTGTATCTCATTTATTGCATTATAAAATGTAAATATATTTGAAATATTAATATCAGCTTTAAATTTATTAAATTGAAACATTAAAAAAGCTAATATAAATGTTTCCGTAAAGTCCAAATTTTTTAAATTAGCGAAAAATTATATATTTACGGAGAAAAAGTATTATAATTTATATATATATATATATATATATATATATATATATATATATATAAATATTATAAATTAGTATTCGAAAAATTAATATAATAAAAATAATTAATGTTTTAATTTTTTAAAAATTCTCAGAAAGTTGGCAACCCTGTACAATAGTAAAATTAAATAATTTTTGTGGATACCAACAAAATCTTATGTAAAATTTTAGTTAATTACAAATAAATAATGTAACCAAAATAGTTAGCAAAACTGTATTTTACTAAAATTATATAATTTATGTGGGCATTAGTAAAATCCTTTGTGAAAATTTGATCAAAATCAGATAAATAATGTGGTTATAATAAATTTTTAAAAACTTTAATAATTTTTTCTCAGAACGTTGGCAATACTGGAAAATATATCCACATGCCCACTAACTGAAACTACACTGAAAATTTGGTGCGAATCAGATGAACGGTCAGATGATCATTCTCATAAGCTAAGTTCAGATTCGTCATTTAGAGGCTATGTAAAAAATTTTTATATACATTTTTTTAATTTTTGAGAATGTTACAGGTACTGTACCAACAACTAGACCACATTTTTCTTCCAGTCAAAGTGATAAAAAATTTAACTTTAATTAATATTAATAATTATACTAAATTTATATGGTAAAACCTTACACGTAATAAATGTTGTATCATTAAGAGGAAATGTATATAAATGTTCACAATGATAGTTTTACTCTAGTTTCTAGCTGAAACTAGCCATGTTGTTTTCAAGTTCATTCAAACAATAAACTTTTAAGAGCATTCATATATATGTGTGTGCGTTATAAAGTTTCATCCACTTAACATTGTTTTAAACTGACATTATTTTGTACTAGGCTAAATTTAAATTTGACCAAACACAGAAACGGAACGATTATGTGCATAATAACTCTTCAGCTCCGGTTTATTGTTACACGCATCAACAATTATAAACAATACGACACACAGGAGATTAAATTTCACATAAACATTTATTTAATTTTTTCATTAAATTGTAATTATTATTCATATGTATCTTTATTACATCATAAAATTTAAATTTATATAAGTTCTAGTCGATTCTGTTTGTTTGGTATTTTTTTTAGGTTATGATTTTATGATTACATAGTGCGTTCTGAAAAGTTAATTACATAAACTATACCGAAACTTGTAGAATAATCCACATTTATATTTTTATCATTTAATTGTCAACCAAAATTAATTATAAAATAATAAATTGAATGATAAAAACAAAAAATTTGATATAAATATTGTCGGCAATATATAAAAAGCTCAATGTTGTAAAACTTTATTTATTAGATCGTAAAAATAAATAACATTTCTGAAGGATATTACTTTTTTTATTAGTTAATTTCCTGCGAAAATCCAATGCCACCTCTTTCTGATCCTTTTTTATAACACTTTTTTTAAGAGCAGCCTACAAAAAGCTTCTTTAATCAAGTTATAGATTTTTATAAAAAATGAATCCATTTCATGATATTTCAGAAATACGCGCGCTTTGCTGCAATTTCAATAATGCAAAATTACAAAACTTTATTTCCTAAATCTCACCGGGAATAACGCAAAATGAAAATATGCAAAAATTACATTCTATTTATAAAATGTAATAACAGAATTCGAAGTATCGTTGGATATTTCGCTTGTATTTCGTTGTTATTTTTAATAAATTCAATACAAACTACGCAACGAATTTGATGAAATTAAACTTGCAATCTTTAAAATTCTTTCTCGGCGTGTAGAAATCTACGCTAAATGTTCGAAAAGAAAAGAAAAACTTACTTTCAGATCATTTAACTCAAGTTTCGAAGAAAATTTGGGAAATGGGAAAGTCGCTGAAATGTTAAATTGACCGTTCAGTGTCGACGAAGAGAAAGAAAATCAAATTGCCAACAATAAAAAATAGTCAAGAAGTAGAAACACAATTCATTTCATATGTATTTATACATAGTTTTCAAATATCATTAAATGTATTCTGTAATATTATTAATTTTCATTAAAACTAATAGTTTGTTAAAACAAAATATCTGAGCTTCTGTACCAAAAATACTTTACAATAACAACAAACTTTCTTACGGAATCCTAGAAAGTTTATTATTAATTAATTCACAAAAATAATTACAAAGTATTATTTAATTTATATAAATAGATATTTTTTAGTTATTTATGCTTTTATTCAGACAGATTACATGGAAAATATAATTAAATGTTTTTAATTCATAAAGATTAAAATAAAATTACTATATAATTCAAAGTATTGTTTGATATAAAAATCAATGCTTGTTTTAAATAATAAATATTTTTTTCGAATATTTAATAATATAGTATTTATAATATGTTGATCGGACAATGGTTCCAGACAACTTTGAATTATTTATAATTTATATAAAATCAACTTTGGCCCGTATTCTCACCTCACTTTTTCGTGAAAAAGTGCTTTTATCATTAATTTTAAAATAACTTTTTGCTTCTTTTTGTCATCAAATATAAATAATTTTTCTATATTTGATCATTTTTATTATATTTGGTATTATAAAATTTAAATAAACTATTTTAAAATGCTTAATAAATGATTTTAAGTAAACGTCAAAAGCACTTTTTTGAAAAAGCACTTTTTCATATGAGGTGAGAATACGCCGCATTGCTAAATTTTATTATATATATTATGTAAAATTTAAATTACTAGTAGCTGAAATACAGACAAGTAAATAAAAATAAAACAAGAAATTTGTTGCTTTTTATTAATATAAACATTATAAAAATGTAATTTTTTTTTTAAATTTTAATTCTATTACTTCTACTAAATATTTTAATAAAATTTTATTTAAACACAAAAAAATATACTAACAATGTACATGTATAAAGAAAAATATTCTAAATTATACCAAACAAACCAAATCAGTATAAATTTATTTACAAGGCAAATCAAAGTTAATAATTTTTTTAAATATAGATAATACCCAGAAAAAATAATAATGTTAAATTAACACAATTTTAACAAACTTTGTTGTTCCAAAAGATCCTTTACCTAAAGTTTATTAATATAATAAAATACAACATTGTTCAATATTAACATGTTAAATTAAATTAATATGTTAAAAAATATATTTTAACACTTTGCGATTTTAACACGATATATTGTGTGATATTTTAACAACAAATTTTGTGTTAATTTAATAATTTTTATTTACACAGTCAAAAATAACACACAAATATCTAAATTTTTACTGTATTATCGATTTTGCTATCTTTTTGAAATAAAAAAAATAACTTTGCTAGATTTTATTGTATTCATTTATTTCTTAGAAAACTGATTAGTTCTTTGATCATGCCGAAAGGTAAAACTATAGCAAGACATAAATAAATACAGTAAAATTTAACAAAGTTGCTTTTTCATCCCAACATTAACAATTTTCATTAAATATATACCAATAATTTACTTTAAAAGCAACATACTCCACCTAATAAAATCTTCATTTACATTAAGTACCCGAGTAAACAAATAAAGTACTTTAGACAAATGCACACACATCCACATAAATTTCAAGTAAGTATTGCGATAGTGCCACAGTGCGACGCAATTGGAAGTCAACGAAACTCAATTGGTGTCTATGTTGGTTAGCCAAATAGTGAATTAGTTATCATTAGTTAACTCACATTACGCTAAAACTCATGCATAATTCATTCGCGTATAGTAGCGTAATCCGGAGGGGAAATACCATCAGTCGATCTAAATCTTAAAACAGGCAAGACGACCGAGCCGGCCGGGTGTTAAGTAAAAAGCTAAGCTTACGACGCAATCCCGTGAAATGAGAAAGAATTGGCTGGAAGAACAATCGGATGGAAACGTCTTTGGAGGGGGGAAAGGGGACACGACAGTCGACAGAGATGAGAATGGTGACACTAGGGGACGAACGGGACGTTTTGTCTTACGTTGTGGGAGGAAATTGACTCCTGATTTCACGCTCAGTGATCGGCGTAAGCCGTGGAATATATGGGCTATACTTGCTCATAGGCGTCCTAGAAAATAGTCGCTATGTTATTTAATACATAATATTAGCATAATTTGTACTTTTTTTTACTCATTTGCAAGATTCAACAATACCGTTTTTTAATCTGAAATCTAAACAATTGACGGCTAATAAATTAAAATATCATCAGTGTTCTTTGACCACTGGGTATGTTGAATGTCTGTGTAACCTTAGATTACTGATTATGACTTTAGCTTTAACTTTCGCTACTGATGATAAAAGCTTAGCTTTCGAAATACTTTTTTAAATATTATTGTTTGTCGTTTAAAGGAAATCATTTTATTTTATTAATTGACAACTGATTCGATTCTAAGAAAAAACTCTATATAAACGTAGGTCCAATTTGTTTTCTTTAAGGAGTTATAAGTCTTTGAAGCTAGCAATAATAAAATACAAAAATAAAAATAGTTGACAAAAATTATATATATTACAAAGTTTCTTCTCATAGTCTAAAACATAAAATTATGCATATATGATTAAAAAGATATAATTTTTATATATTAATTTTATAAAGTTGCCTGTGATAATAATAAGAAGCAACTACTCACAAATGAAATAATTCAAATATCATATTTTGTGCTAACAGTATCTTTAATTCGTTAACGTGAGCCATACATTCAAGTCAATAGTAGATATTTTAAATATTTCTTGTATACAATTTTCTTCCTCATACAAATCAAAAACTACTTAAGACATTTTAAAAAAATAATAATAAAAACAATTTTATAAATTTCTCGTAATTAAATTGTGTTAAAATTTTAAAAGCTTTTGATTCTTTAATTAAAACGAATCGAACCTGTGTTCATAAGAATCTAATCATCTTTCGTTTGTAAAAGTTTGTTTTAGAGCTAATAAATCACTCCGTGTAAACAGTAAAAAAATATTTGATTTAAAACACACTAAAAATAATGTAAAAATTACACTAGAAAAAAAAAAAAAATTAGTATTACCAAATGAATACTAAATTAAATTGACACTAATATTTATAACACAATTGTAAACAAACTTTTTCACAAAAAAGTTTACATAAAAAAGATTGTTATTTTTTGATATTAAATCCAACTGTGTAAAGTCTATCAAAATATATTTTTATACTGAGAGGAATATTTTTTATTAATAACAATATAATAATAATCGGTAGTAAAACAGACTTACCTTTTACGGTATTCACAGAATTAAAATTTTACAGAAATAATTAATAACTTTGTTAAAACTGGAATGTATAAATGTATGTTAAATATAAACATATTTTCTAACTTTGAATTAAATTTTAATATGTAAATATATATTTACAAAAATTTAATTATGAAGTTTTAAAATATCGTTTGAAAATATGAAACAAACTTTATGCATTTTAAATTATGAATTAAAAATCATATGAAATAAAAAGTACTCATGTATATTTAAATATACTTGCTGTACATTCAATAATAATTGTTTTTTAATATTTTTTAAGTATATTATTTTAAGAATGCTTAACTACAAATAATTTTCCAATACATCTTGTTCAGTTACACATCGAAAACATACCAGAATACAAATACCAAAAATAAAACCATATCGAACAAGACATTGTTTCAGAACTAACTACTATATCGTAAAAGTCGTACATTTAACAGTATCGTAATGAGCGAATTAAAATTCTAGAAATGTAGGGGTCACACAATTACCCTTCTGTCAGACGTGCCGACTCTGAATTCACGAATAATCCCCGCTAGATCGGCGGCATTGCCTAACTCGGGGGTTGGGCGGTCTGTTTCCTACCCTTGTCGTCCAACGAGGATGGAAACGGAAGTAGATTTCAGGACGAAGGAAGGAAGGAAGTTAGTCGGCAAACAGCAAACACAAAGCCATCGCAATAGCCCCTAACGCAGCCTAACAGCAACGGACCAACCACACTTGCAGATATAATATATATTGGACATGATCGTCTTGGTTTTGCCCGCCCGCAGAAATGGCCTGGGTAAGATCCTTGGATGTATAGGATTGGATTACGCCCAAGATGTAAGATGTTTAGATCTACGACAATTATTGTTTCGAAATAGTTTTCAGTTACCAAAATAACCAAATAGAAAATAATACAGTTTAATATTTAAAATTATTTTATACGTATTTTATTACATTTAATATACTTGGTAGTTTATATTTTAATACCAAACAAAACATATTTTCAATTTTTTTACATTTTTTAGATTTTTGTTATTTTGTACATGAGGTATATTTTTGTAGTGTTCAGTTAAACTACACTACGAAAATTTTTGTTTTAAATCCAAGGTTTTTATTATTAACACAATATAAACGTCTTTTTGAACTGTAAACTTGTTTTTCAGTGATTTTTGATCGCTGGATTCGTTGAGTATTTGTGTAACTTTCGATCACTGATTAGAACTTTAGCTTTATCTTTTGCTATTGATGATGAAAGCTTAGTTTTTTAAATACATATACAGCTTTTTAAATAATTGTTTGTGGTTTAAGAGAAATTATTTTATTTTATTAACTTTTTGCCATAGTAAAATCATATTTTAATTTATTATGTTTTTTTATAGTAAACAATATTTTTTTTTACTTTGTATAGATAAACCAAATGTTCTATAGCAGAATAAAAAAGCTTTAGGATTAAGTTCTGTATAATTTTTAATTAAAATTTGACGTTTCAATATATTCCAAGTAAAATAGTGATATAGCACTATAGGTTACATCAGAGTTTCACCATAAGTTTAGGTAAGTCAGATTACATTAAAGTTAAGTTTATGTTTTAATATTTAATTTATACTATTAATTGAGAATGCAGAATATATATCCATGTACATATTAATAATTTTAACAATAGATAACAGAAACTACAAAATATTCATATTACTGAAACACGCAGATATTTACATAATTTTGAAACCAAAATTGTTTCTATAGCAACAAATCAAAACTATGTAAAATATTAAATATAACTAGAACCGAACTGTAAACCAAATGATAGTAGCAAACGCAAACGGAGATGAAAAAGTATTAACAGTATATTGTATTATTCGCTCTATTTCTATATAGCCGTAGGCGAAAAAGACGTTGTATTTCGTCCGCGTTGATTTTCGCTTTTCGCTTTTCAACTCAAATTTAGCTAACTTCTCATCCGTAGAATTTCCACAGTTAGGCAAACAACATTTTCCACAAAAGATGAAAATACATTTTCCCGGCGACTGAAACCTCCACCCCCCCCCCCCCTCATATTATTTACAACCGAGCGAATAAGGTCGACTCGGATGATAAACACACCACGCCATGGTTAAGTTCAAAGGTATGCCCTAGACACAGGGCATACAAAACTACCCTACCAATAAGAATGAAGAAATTGTTAGTCTTGTGTTGAAATAAGAGCAAGAAAGTCTTAGTTTTTTAGGTTAGAACAACCGTTTTCAAGAAATGTCATTGTTATTGCGTAAATCATATTATACTCTTTACGATTTGTTATTCCGGATAACATAAAAGCTAAGTATGAAAGTCTAACTAGAGAGAACAAGAAAATCGGTGAAATCTAGAAGGCACGTCATTAATTTTTGTCACTAAATGGGTGACGTCACTCATTAGTATATTTACATGAGTTTCCGAATCAGAATGAAATTGTTTTACCATCATGCTATCTTTCATATCAAACGTAATCGAAGTAACGTCCAATGTAAACAAAGTTTATTATTTAACTTCAAAAAATATTGTTGCCAGCAGAAGGAAAATAAATATATTGTTTTTAATAAAAAAAATACAATATATGCTATATCTTTACATATTTAACTTAAACTTTATTCAAATAAGATACGTGTTAATTGAAATTTCAAACTTTCATTGTTTTAAATTTAATTTTGTATCAGTTTTCACCGAAGAATATTAGAATATTGTAATGTTTATTGGTAGTACTGTTAGTATCAATAATCAAATAATACTGTCAGTATTATTGACGATGTAAGGTCTCCTATTATTAGCTTTAGTAACACTAAAATTACTGTTGAATTATAATATTTTCTGTATCTATATTCCAGCTTTTTTTCGTAATTTTAATACTAGTTTACATGAAGCTTTATAAATAAAAATACATAATTATTATTAAATAAAACTACGCTATCATTCCATAGGACCTTGTGCCACTAAATTGATTCAGCTGAATCGGAGTGGTTTGGAACCCATTATAAGCTGTAGGTTTCTTGCTTGGTTGTAGGCCAACGATTCGTGCCATTGAGAATGCAAGTAAAAATTGTTGAAAAATTATAGATTCAGCTTCTCCAGTATAACTCCATGTTTCATTCAGAAATTATGAAAACTGATTATTATTATTGAAATTTAATATTATTATAAATTGTTGTTCAGTTCAGAGCAGTTTCTTGACTGACAAGGACAGAGCTATACGCAATAGTTTGATATATATCTAATTACTTCCCTGTTCATTGAAACACTTTGCTTCATCAAATGTTTGCAAACTTAGGCCGATTAAATTTGCAACAGTTTGTCAATAAAATGAAACTTAACATTTTAATTAACTTAAGTACTTCAAACTCTTACTTGTACATAAATGCTCAGAAATTTATAATTACAAATTCTTTCAAACGTATTTTAAATTATTTTATGTGTTATTGAATATGTGTTCCTAAATTTCCAATTTATGAATCTATTCGGTTTATATCCATAAGTTATTTTGTTTTTTTTATCAATAGAAGAATTTTATTTATTAGAAAATAATATAACATTCTGTAACACTACAGGTCTTATAGATGTGAATCTAATAGACTCATAAATCAAATAATTATTTTGTAAAATTTAAATAATAATTTTAACAAAAAGTCTTTATCAACTGATTTTAGATAGTGAGTAATCTAAAGAAATCAATAGCTGTGTTTCTCATTTGCACCGTAGCACTCTAAATGAATTTTATTAAGTCAGACCAAATTTATTTGTTTACATTTATAGTTTACTGCCATTCTATTGTTTGACCTATTGTATATTTCAAAAACGAATAATATTTAGATTTTTTTATGAAATCCAGACCATATACGAATTTAACATAGTAAAAAATTTCAAAACTCATATTAAAATAAAAAGCTTTAAGTTAAAACTCGACGTTTCTATATACTGAAATATATACAAATGATTTAAATAATAAACAAACGACACATAGGAACAAGTTACTAGGTAACAAAATACAAGTACCTAGATTATAAAATATTATAAACAATTATTAAACAGAACTTAAATCTAAAGCTTTTTTTTATTTTAATATACAAATTTAGTTCTACTGCAATTTTATATATAAATTTTTAAAAAAAATTGTATGTATTGTCTAGTTTCAAATTTTATTTATTGCAGAAGTAAATCGAGTTTGTCACAGCAAGTGTACGCCACCAAGTTTCGAAATTATTTAATGAAAACTTTTATCATGAAAAACAAAATCATAACCACATTGTCCTCATCCAGAACAAGCATTAGCACCCTTTTTATATTGATTTACAATATCCGCGAAAAGTCTCGAAAGGATGCTGTGCCGCCATCAAAGTGACGAAAAGAGGAGGTTAGTTAACAAGTCTGCAAAAGTGGAAGCTACCATTTCCTGCAAACTCGTGCAATCGTCAGTTATTAAATTTTAAGCTGAGCGAGTTACGTTGCCGTCGTCTGCTAGATGATGAACGGACCGACAGACAGACAGACGCATGCAATACGATTCTGCTTTGCGGCAATCAGTATGGAAGTGAATTTAGACGATTTCTCCATGTTCCTGCTTTGCTTTCAGCCTGTATTCGGGCACCGTTGATGTTTCTTACGGCTGCTGCTGTGTTTACACCTTGATTTCATTACGCGCACATCTTATTTGTGCCTTAGATGAAAATTGTAGTTGGAATATAACTCAACGCAGACGGAATGAAACATACTCGTATTTGCGTTAAATAATTAAAAAGCAAGGAACAAGAAAAACGCTAGGTAATTTCGTAAAAATCTTCTATAATTTTTTATTTTATTTTTTACAGTTACTACATTGTTAAGATAAAAGTACTGCATGGTAAATAAAATATTTGTAAATAAGACAAATTTATTTATTCTTATAAAAAAATTGTTTATATTAATTCAGCCGGATAACGAATATTCGACTACATTTCAAAATATTTGTAATAAAATTTCGTAAATCTTTAATTAGCTTAGATTGTTGATTTATTTAATAATAAATAAATAAAATACATATGGCCAAATAGGCTAAACACCAAATAATTATTCGGCTTCAGTCCCATCTCTAATTTATGTAAAATTAAAATTAATAATAGTTTTGTCCAAAATATTCAGTTAACCGGTTAACCGAATAAAACAGTTTTCAAAAAAATATAAACCGGTAATCAGTTAACCGTGATTAATCGGTTAACCGTGATTAACAAGTTAACCGCGATTAATCGCGGTTATAGCTGGTTAGTGAAATAGTTAGATTTACTAGTATTCGATTCGCTAGCTACTATAAATTGTTGGTTAATAGGTTTTTATAATTGCAATTAAAGTAAATGTAAACACACAAACATGTTAATAAACAAAACTGCTCTTTCTTATAAATAAAACAAAACAATATATTGTGTTTTCTATCTATATTGTAGTTGATCTGATAATATTTGTGAAACGACAAACCAAGTAGCATGTGGATAAATTGTTTTAGCTCTTACACTAAATAATAATTTTCGTGCTTTAATAATTAATTACATTGACTTAACGTGCAACTTTAACGCGGACAACTTGTAAGACATTTACACCCGGACACATTATAAACTTCCTTTCATACATTTACTTTCCAGAACTTTATAATTCGTAATATAATTCGTATAATTTCGCCACATAATTGTCTCTCTACTTTCATTATTTCTTATTGTATATGCAAAATTATTGAAAATTTTGTTTTAAATTATAAAGTAAAATGTTATTTTAATATTATTATTATTAAATAATATATTTATTTATTAATTACAACAGTAAAGTTTTAAAATTATTACTTAACACTCAAACATAATTTTGACAAATCCATTATTCGATAGCTATTTTTACCACTTTAATTGAAAGGAAAAGAGATATAGTTCTCTGTATGGTGTCTGTAACATTTTCAAAAATAAAATAAAAAATATGTGGAAAACTTTCATATAGCATCTAGATGACTTTACTATTTATCCGACAATAATAAAAATTTTACAAAAGATTCTATTACTACTCACATAAAATATATAATTTTAGTCTTACAGTATGGCCAACTTTACAAGAAAAAATTACTAAAATTTTTACAATTTTATATCTGTTTCATTGTTTATCAAAGATTAAAAAAAAAAATGACAAAAAATTATTTATAAAAATTATATAATTTTATTTTTGAATAGTGGAAATATCGGGCCTTAATTAATTTAAAAAATAAAAGAGTTACAATTATTCCTTCAAATAAAATTTTATTAATAAATACTGAACATGAGCAAAATGCAAATTTAGCATATTGATTTTACAAAATAATATATACACACACATATATATATATATTATTAAAATATTTTATTAATAACATCAAAAATACATCAAACAAATAATAAATAACAGTACAAATTTAGAATTTAATAAATATAAATAATAATTTAAAATAAAAATTAGAATATGTCAGTGGTCATAAATCAAATTATACCGTATCTAAACTTAGACAAATACAATTTTACTTAGAAAGCATATATATATAATATATATTCAAAACTATGATTAATTACCGCGCATAAATAAAAAAGACTATACGAAACTTTTAGTGAGGAAAAAC
Source organism: Clivina fossor (assembly GCA_963966155.1). Lineage (NCBI taxonomy): Eukaryota > Metazoa > Arthropoda > Insecta > Coleoptera > Carabidae > Clivina > Clivina fossor. Next base: position 15,703,060 of record OZ014560.1, read on the forward strand.
ACGTGGGGGCATAAAAAATGAGTAAAATTTTAAGCTGCATTAACCGTCATCACATATACCCACATCCATGAGCACTCATATGTGTCACAAAAAATAACATAAACACATCCGAGTACCTACTCGTATGTATCATGTGTATCATCTATTTAGTCTTCTGGATTTATACCATACTATTAATTATTTTTATTAAAGAATAAACTTTTGATAATCTTCTGTGAGACATTTAATGCATGTAAGTGATATTGAAGGATTGTGTCTGCTTTTGGAATTAAATTCTGAAGTTAAATAAGAAAATTTTAAATTATAATTTCAAATGTTAATAAAAATATTTAGTAGTTATTGTATTAACTTTTTGGATTAAAATAGCAAATATTATGGAAAATTGTTTCTCGATCAGAAGAAATAAATTATCATTGTAAAATTTTTTTCAGTATTCAGTATTAATATTTATTAATAATCGGCGTACGTCAAGTTCGTCGAAACGTCGATTGTTAATAAATATTAACACAGAACTACAACTTAAAGCTGCTTCATTTTAATAGAAAATAAATTAAAAATACTAATTTTTATAATTTTATTTTGTCATAAAAAAGATAATTAAAATTTTAAAAAAACTTTGAAGTTATGTTTAATTTTATATTAAAATTCGACGTTTCATTATACTAAACGTATATCATCATCCGAAAAAAATATGCACAAATGAAATAAATAATAAATAAACCAAACGTAGCAACAAGTTACTAGGTAACAATCTACAATTAACTAGATTACAAAATTTTATAATTTATTAATTGGAGTAAGCCAAATTTTATTTAAATCAGCGCTTTCACACTGATTGTTGTTATTTAGTTATTTGTAATTTGTTATCTATTGTTTTCTAATAATGATATACGTTTAGTATATCGAAAAATTGAATTTTAATATAAAATTAAACAGAATTTGAACCAAAAGCTCTTTTATTTTAATATAGTAAGTTCTGAAAAAATTTTTTACTATGTTAATATGTACAGTATTTACATAGTCTTATTTTATAAAATTAACCGATTTAAACCGGTTTAAAATATAAAAAAACCAGTATTAAAATATAGTTCTAGATACTGGTTAAGTGTTAACCATTATTTTAATTGGTTACATGCCCTGGTTAAAATACAATTTTTTTAATAATTTTACTGTCAGAAATATGATAGTCAAATTTTGTCTTAGCAAAATTAATCTAAAGAGCTAAGACAAATACCACAAGTTTGCTGAAAAGCTACCAAGTAAAATGCGACACATTGTACACCCCGAGAATTTTCTCTCATCAACGACAAACGCCCGGGGCCAACTGGCAATTTTCAGCAGCAGTGGGGGGGGGGTCGCTGGCTCTTATACCGGCGTGTGACAAATGTAAGCACTTGAATGTTTCAGCCGCGGCTGTCATCTGTCACGGGCGGCGAGCGACCGCACGTACCGAAAAGCTCCCGGAATCCGAGCGCACAGATTTCAGAGCATACATCACTCCAGTTTTCGTACACCACGCGACCATGTTACGTATGGCTATACCATGTTGCAAGTTGTAGATTTGTTGTTCTCGTCTCTGTATTTAGATTTAATGTGGTATTGCTCTTTGCCGAGCTTGCGTGCATTTCCGTCTCAATTCGGTTTCAAGTAGGTAAATTGGAAATTTACTGCATTTGTCGATTTGTATCTTGTTTTCTGGCAAACGTATTGCTGAATTATTTGCAATTTGAATATACAGTGGAACTTATATTTTTGTTAAGATGTGAGAGAGGAAATTTGTGGAAAAATAACTCTCTTAACTAACACCACATTATGAAAAAAACTAAGAAATTTGGTATTTGATAGAAAAGAAATAACTAGTAGTGGACCGTAATTGGAACTAATGTAATTGCAGCACAAAACCCTATAATTGTCCAAGACTTCACATTTACAAGTTTGTAGCTGACCGAGGTATGCGCAGTTACTTTATAAATAGCTTATAATAATAACCTAACACTAAGCCTAGAACAAAACATTATGACATACTATTTAATTTTATGTATTTATAAAGCAACAATAAAATTGATATATTTCTTTAAATAATCTAAATTATCCGTTATACTGTATAAACCATTCTGGTCAAAAGCGAAGTACTTTTTTATAAAAAAAAATAAAACTGCTTTAGGTTAAAGTTCGGTATTAATATTTATTTAAAATCGACGTTTCGACGAAACACAACGTCCGTATTCATCAGGATAAATGATATCATTTAAATGGTATCATTTGTCCTGGCGTTTCGTCGAACTTTAAGCTAAAGCAGTTTTATTTTAATATAATGAGTTCTGAAAGATTTTTTTCTATGTTAGTTGTTTTATAATTTATGCAATTTCAAAATAATTTTTTGGTAAAAAGTATGTTTTTATTACCAGGTTCCTAAGTTTGTTATTCTGCCATTGAAAATAATTAATATAATATATACTAATTCAGTTAAACAGTCAGTGCAACAAAAATATTAAAATAAACATATCTTTTTTTCATTAGTAAAAACATTGTAAAATAGGTGACAAAAATACTTTTGTTTTTATGTTTTATGTAATTCAGTAGTAAGTTAATTCAGTTTTACTAATGCAAATAATTTATTTATAAAATAAATAAGAAACAAAATATTAATTTTACCAATTATCTATAAAAGAGTTTACATCAATAAATGTACTACACTGTAAAAAAATATTCGATAGTTTTAAATAAAAACCCAGTTTAATATGTAAATTTACAAACGTCACAGGTTAATTTAGACATTATGTAAACATAAAATACGTTTATTTTATATAAGTTTACTTATAAAAAAATTTATAAAATGTAGCAAATTAATTATTTTACTTAAAATTACAAAATTATATTATTTTTACAGAAAATTTATATAAACCATCATTTTGCTGAAATAATATATAATTTGTTTACTACGGTTTCTATGTAAAATAGCAGTTTTTTTACAGTATACGTAAATTAGAAAACAGAAATAGATCTTATTTCAAAAATTTATTTTAAACACTTTAATATGGATTTATTTGACAGCTTGTTTTTATAAAAATATATAACCAAACACATACAAGCAAATTTTTGTTTCCCTAACTTTATTAGAGAAATTATAATGTAATATATTTTTTTAAATATGGTAAATGTATTATTTTTAAGCAAAAGTTGAAATTACAAAATGTAAAAAAAATGTACTTACCATTTACTGGTTTATCGTTTTTACAAAATTCACTTCATAACTTTAATTTATTTAAAAATGTATTTCAATTTCTTTAATTAGATCAACAAAACAAATATTCTGGAATTTTTTAGAATAATTACGTTACATAATGCATTAAACATGTTGCACAGAAAAAACAAAAAAAAATTTAATCAGAATTCAAATAAATATTCTAAATTGAAATATATTGAAATCTAAGATTTAAATATGGGTTAAAATAATGTTTGAAGCGAAACTATAACAATTTAAAATCAATATTATTAATAATAAATCTATTTACACCCAAAAAATCTGAGAATTGACAGCGCTAGAAGTTCCTGCATATCTGTTTTTGTTCTACCTCCATTCTGCTTCAAATCACTTCACACACACACACATATGCTAATAGTTTTCGAATGTCTGTTACATATATTACACTTACTATATGTTTAAAAATATTATAAATTTATTGCAAAATATGTACACAAAAACAAACGTACCGACGCAATACGCACTATACACTAGAAACTGAGCAATAACTGACTAAATCTTACCTGCATAACAAACGTGTTTTTCTTTAACTAACATGTTCAAACAATGATTTTATTTTATTAGTATTTATATTTTAATTAATAATTATTTATTTTTTAACATATATTGGCCGTAGCTGCTAAGATTATTAGCCAGAAATAATGTCTGTATCACTTTTAAAATGTATTTTTGACGATACAAAGACATCACAAATATATATGCCCCCAAGAGGGATTCGAATCCGGACCTGCAACATCAAACGTATACATATAATCATCTACTCTTGAATTAGATGTTTCATCTAACATAATTAGAAAACAAAAAATCATTTATTTTTATATAAACCAAGTAAATTATATTAAAAATTTTTAGTATTATTATTATTTTAAAATTTTAATTATTTCGTTTGTTAATTTTTGTAATATTTTTATTAATTACAAAAATACATATTAAGACTTTTTTTACAGAATCAACTTAACAATAATAATTTTTATATAACAAACATCTTTGGACGGCATCATGTGAAATTTTTGCAAAATTAAATTATATCGCGTAACAGAAATATAATTATTTTGCAAAATCACTTCCTACTTAATTATAAGACTCTTTTATATATATATATATATATATATATATATAATAAATATTTACAATTAATACAAAATTTATATTATTATACAATATTAGTCTAGACAAAATACATAAATATATAAGTAAAATTATGTAAAATAACTTATTGTTAATCAATAAATTATATACATTTTTATATATGTATAAATATTATTTCTATATAGTAAATAGATTTATCTAGTCTAGAACCCTGAACTTAACGTGGCAAATTATTAATAAAAGCTTTAAATATTAGTTTTATGTGTATAGAAAAATAAACAGTATTTTACAAATAATAGTATAAAAAATATAAACATTTTTACAAAATATAACATGTAAGACAAGACACAAATATAATTATATTATATATAACAAATTATTATTACAATTAAATCACATTATTATAACTTGTCAGTATTTGAGAGCTTTGTTTATAATTAATATACAAAACGAAATACTTTATTTCTTATTTCACACTGTCATTTCTCAAGATATAGAATGCTTCAACATTTATGTATATTTTTGAATAAATGATAGTACAATTAAAGATTAATAAAAAATGTAATTTATTAAAAGAATACTTTAGCGAAACTTGTAAGTAATATGCAAATTGTTTACAATATAAATAATTTAAAAAAAGAATAGAAATTGTTAATTTAAAATCAAAAAAACTTACTATGAAACCTATACTATTTTTATAAATTTTAACCAATTATTTTCAAATAAAATTAAAAATAAATAAAATTATCTTGTAATTTAGACTATACACTGTAAAAAAATTCGGTGATTTTACATAAAAACCTGGGGCAACTGATTTACACCAGTTTAATATGTAAATTTACAGACGTCAGTATTTTTACAAAATATATGTAATATTATTTACAATATTTTAAGAAAAAAATTTACTTTATATAAATATAAAATACGTATATTTTATGTAAGTAATTATTTACTTCTTACAGAAAAAAAACCTATATAACATGGTAAATTAATTATTTTAATGTTTTGCTGAAATAATATATAATTTTTTTACTATGGTTTTTATGTAAAATTGTAATATTTTTTTCACAGTCTATAAATTTGCAGCTTCAAATAAACAAATATAAATTAAACTTAATTCAAAATTATTAATATATTTTACATAAATTTTAATTTTATTTTAAATATTTTGTGAAATAAATACCATGAAATTATAATACAAAATCAAATATTTCTATAATTCCTGCAAAATTTTCTTTTATAATGTTAATCCGCAGTCTTAGCACTTTATGTAAAATAGCAAAACTTTAGCGCGTAAAACATCAAAATTCATTTCCTAATCAACTGATAATACGTAGCGTAAGAACCCTTCGAGAAGGATGCCAGTGTGAAACCGCCTTACAATAAAGGCAAACTGTCATTCTGGAATGACGCATTACTTTCGTCAGCGAAAGACATTGGCGCCGCGCAGTGCCTCGGTGCGTCATTAGCCGCGCGCGAAATGACAGCGACAATGACAATGACAATGATGGTTAGCTAACATGCATAGCCATTCGTTATCGCTGCCGAGCAGCCAAATGTTTTGCGCGCGCGTGCGCCAAAAACGCAAATATAATCCTTTTACAACGTTCGCGCCGTTATGAACTTGCGTGCTTTATATTAGACTCTCTGTACTGCTAGTATATTATATAAGCATCCTCAACTCAACTCGATTTTCCACCATCTTGGAAAGCGATTAAAATGCAAATGAACGGTGCGATAAGCCCAAGAAATTGCCCACGAAGCTTTCAACTATCGCCCCCACTTATTTTACTAACTAAAGGATTTACTTACTTTCATCTGCAGATCTGTACCTTTAACTTTGCTGATTTACAAAGCACGTTATATTTGTATTGCATATACATCGAAATACACAGAGATGGTAACCATTTTCATATGCTTATTATAGAGTAAACTATATAATATATATAGCACTATAATATATATAGCAATATATAAGATATAATCGCACTAATTCTGTAACGAAGTTGTTAGTTCTGATAATGTTACTAATCGTTAATATTAGTGGAAACTAAATAAAAAATAAAAATAACAGCTGTTACATTTGTTTCTATTGGTTACAGTCGTTAGCAACGTTTCTAAAACTTAACAAATTTGTTACAGAATTGAAGTGAATAACATGATGTTTATTAATGGTTAACAAAACTTTCAAAGTTTTAGTCTATATTTTGCAAACTTCTTTTAGTTTTCGTATTCCACATTTTAATTTGCTTCTACAATTTTATTAGTATTACCAAAGTTATATTTAAAATATTATAAAATATCTTAATATTGCTTTAAGTATCTGTTTTGAACATTCGAACCAAGTTTTGTCTCTATAATATTATTCTATCTATCATTTACAATATTATCAGAAATAGTAAATACAAAAAATAGTAGAAGACCAAGGTTGAAATATATAAAACCAATTATGTAAGTTATGAAATGTTTAGAGAAATTAAAATAATGTTTGAAGACAGAAAAGCTTAATAAAAAATTACAAACAGAAAAAAGTTTAAAACAACTTGTGTTTTTTCGAAATGCATCGTTCCAATACTTGCTACAATTTCTACAACATATTTCTGTTTAAAGACTCAATCACAGCAATTATAAATATATTTGATTGTTAAAGATTTTTTGGCAGAACTGGCACATTGACAGCATTCTTTACATATTCCTAAAGAAAAAAGACAAATTAGCCACTTTAAAGACCAAATATTGTTTAATGTTTGCAGTATCTTTTTTAAAAATATAATTGTCTTCATTTTCATGAGGAAAATAAACCTTTGAAAGTTTTATCAACTATTAAACCACGTCGTGTTATTATTACAAACGATACAACAATATTTCAGAAATACAAATAATAAATAAACATTTCTGTACTTTTTTTACAATAAATTTTTGTTCATTTCGAAATAATATAACTAAACACTGTTTTAAATTAAATGAGACACTATTATTTTCTGCGTAAATTTGATCTCATTTTTATTACAATAAAAAATAAGTGCTTTATTTAAGTTCACATCAATTTTAAATAATATTTTTAAGTAACAATAAATATTTATTTACTATTTATACACTTAATCTGCCGATTTCTTGTTTGTTCCATATCACAAAACCTTACTTTTGAGAAAATGATGTTAAAATTTTCTGAACTGAATTGTTTATATTATGAAACAAATTAGAATTTATATTACCAAAACTATTAAAATTATAACATCCACGATTGTTAAAATAAATAGAAAACAAACAAATATTGTCAAAATAAGCAATAACTCAATTTGTCCAAAAATGGATGGAACGAACAAGAAATCATCTGACGAATTATCAATCATTGTTTCACGTAGTATAAATATGATAGTAAATAGTCATATAGTTTTTAATTTTACGAACTATTATTTCTTCTTGGTAACACCATCTTATATCAGAATGATCTACATATGTCCAGATAGAGGTTTTTTTTTTCTCTTCATAACCGACTAGATTCCGAAACATTTATAAGATTTAATAACATTTTTTTGTGCGTAATAAAAACACACGATAAAGATAATTAAAAACGTTAACCAGAATCAGGCCGATTTTCTATTTTCGCTTTATAAACGAGATCGCTTATACAAAAAAAAATTCTTAACAAAGTATGCTATGAAATTAATATCACATCTTAATAATGAGGTTGCTTGCGTTTTTTTTTTCTTCTACTTCTTTGTCTCATCTATTAAAACTACAGCTACTTTTAACACTAAATTATAATTGGATTTTGGCTAATTATTCTCGGAAATAATTTAGTAATTAAATTATCAATTTTAATAGCCTGCTAATTGACTTAACCTTATAATCAAATAAATAGATATATAATAAACTAATAATAAAGTTGCAACAATATAATAAATATAAATATTACAAACTTTTTATTAAACTTTACACTGTTTGATAAATTATATAATTAAAGAGTGTATTCTGAATTAGTTTTACGGATCTTATTACAAGAATATTAAAACTTGCAAAATATTTAATAAATTATTGTTTTAAATCATTATTATTATGATTTTTACATTATCCCATTTCTAATTAATAAAACAAAAACAAATATAAAAAATCGGACCTTACATTTTTACTATCCTGAACTGTCTTTACTTTAGAACTTATACTTTTTATATACAGTGTGTTTTATATAAATGGAAACATTAAAAAAGATATCACTAGAAAAAGTTCTTCTTATTTTATTTCAAACATTTATTGAAATTCATAGAATAATATATTTTATTCAGTTGATAATTTATTTTTGTATATAAAGATAAAGTGCTTTACTTGAAAACTAGATAATATAATACAAATGGTTAAATAAATACTCTATATAATTGAAATAAAAAGTTCGTGCTTCGATGTGATCAAAGTATAAAAGCATTATATAATGTGGAAAACGAAAAAATATTTTCCATTTATATTTAAGATTTATCAGCTTTACTGTACTTGACAATAAAACAAACAAAAAATATATGTAATTGAAGATATATATCTGCATGGGTGTCCGATGAATAAATAAGTAGAATTGATTGAAATTATAAATGTGGATAAAACAAAAGTTACTTGTTTGAATAGGAATATTTGACGAAAACTAATTATAAAAAAAAATAATTATAATTGTAGAACTATATATAAATTTATAAATTAAGTATAAAAGAATTTTTTAAATCAAAATGTTTATTAAACATATTGCAGACACTTGATTTTAATAATTCATTTATTTTCACGTACCTTAATCCAGAATACACTGCTAACTAAATAAAAATGCGATATTATTTCACAACGCACTCTTACACATTCAACCAACCCACATAATCTGCGACAATTCAATTATCAAATTACTAGATAACGAAGCGACAATCAGCTGTTCGCCGGTGGCCATCTTGTCACGTGACATTCTTTAGAATCCACGGCACAAACTTACTGACCCTTGTACAAACGCCCGGTAAATTCGCCTCGGCACATCCGATGCCCCAGGATATGATACCAGCAAGGAAGTAACGTCCGTCTTTGCCCCGAACTTGTAACGGACCGCCGCTGTCGCCTTGGCATGAATCTTGACCGCCGTTCTCGTGACCCGCGCACAGGAAGATATCGGGTATAAATTCATGCCGACCCGCTCGGAGAAACATGTTCTTACAGCGATCGTTACTTACTATAGGAACTGACACCTAGAACACATAATTTATTTATATAATAAATTTTGATGTAGTTACGCGAGAATACTTATAACAATTTTAGTAATTTATTAACAAAAATATGTTTTTTAATTGTGTCACTTTTAATGTTGATTAATATGTGTACAGTTTACCCTATTTAACATAAAATTAGTGTTATGTTGTAGCAATATGTGTTGTAGTCAGTGGCGCAACCAAGGGGGGGGCCGACGGGCCTCGGCCCCCCCCAAGGCTAGCAGAATTAGCACAATTTTTATTCGTTTAGTCATATATTCAGCAGTCACTTCTAATGCTACAATTATTTACCCCAAAATATTGAGCAAACATTCATTATTTTAAACTATTAATTATTCGATTCATGTAAGATAAAGTGGAAATCTGATTAGTATTTGCTTTTTTTTTGCTTCTCCAAGATAAAATTTTTGGGCCCCCCCCAAGACAAAATCCTGGCTGCGCTACTGGTTGTAGTAATTGTAAATCAAATTATTTGTTAACTTATGAAAAAAGAACGCAAATGTACGATTTTAGTTTTATGAGTTGTTGTTGGTTTTGTTGCAGACAAATATTGAAATTATCAATGTTTTTTAATAAAATTTGATTGTATTTTTCACAAGCTAGTAAGATAGTACTGTTCAAAACTAATAGCATTACTACTAAAACAATAGTATATTATACAACAAGCACAGAATGGTAAAAAAATAAATCTAAAATATAAATTTTATTTACAGATATAATATACATAAATTTCTATTTTGTTTTTCGGTAAATTATAGTAATACATAGACTTATTATTAATTATTTTGTGTTTCGTTGGAGTTTATGTAAATATATCTATGCAAAGTGATATTGTGTTTTCTTGCAATACGAAATAGAACTTCCAACTCAGGTATATGAAACTTGCCTGTGTGCAAATATGTATGCATGTTTACTATAATAATATTATTATAGTTAGAAGCTAATATACAATATCAACATAAATTTCAAACTAATTTAAATCCTGAAATTATTGTTTTAATACCGTATTATAAATTAAACCGCTCTGCCTGCCACAAACAATTAAATATTTACTTATAAATTAAACAGTGACAACAATTAATTATATGCAATTTTATTAAAATTAGCTAAATTTGTATTACATAATATAATTCCATATTTTAACAAATGATTTAATCCAGTGATAAATCATCCCCGAAAGCACAAAATAAAAAAGCTTTAGGATTAAGTTCTACATATATTTTATTTAAATATATACAAAACTTAATCGTAAAGCTATTTTATTTAAATAAATATTTATTTTAAAATAGTAATGATTGGTACTGCAACTTTATCGAAAAATAAAAATCTATAAATTTTGGTTTAATTTAATTTAATTTTTTTTTATATTTAAATATATTTTTAAATATACCAATTTTCAGTAAAAATATTTCAGTTGTACTTTATCTAGATAACTTTAATATAGATGTCATTTTTTAATTTAAATTAAATAATAAATGAAGAAATATCAAGTAATTTCAATAAGATAAAATATAGTACGTTGTTATAATGTGATAATTTTATTTAAGTTTATGTAATTTATTGAAGTAAATCAAATTTTGTTATTATATATATTGTAATTTACAAAAAAGTTTTCTTTTATGAACGTTCATGAGCAGCGTAAACAAATTTAAAATAAGAAAAATTTCGTTATTGTCACAAATTCTGTGAGGTTGAGAGAAATTCTTTTAAAAACTTCGTTGCACAGTAGAAAAGAATCAACAAAGCGTGAATTTAAGAATATTTCAGAAACTCAATTAAACGATAAAAAATTCATTAGTCCAATCAGGCTACGGAACTTTTTCGTTATCGTTTAAATTTTTTTCTCTGATCAATCGTAAAAATTCCACAAAAAGATTTTAAATTCTAAAAAAATCGAACCATGGATTTTTAGATTATTGAACTATATAAATTTATTACTAAACAATTTGTGGCCAATCACAACATCATATTTGAAATATCTGACAAATTATTATTGTTTCATATTATAATTATTTTCAGTGGTATTTTTTACGACAAAAAATGTAAATGCATACCAAAATATTTTTCTCATTACAAAAATTCAGTATTTCTTATTATTAATTTTTTGTAAACATAACATAAAAAACTAATCTATCTAAAATTGAGTGCGATTATAATCCTCAAAAAATACTGGCAATTTCGAAAAATACGGATAATTTAATATTCCTACGACATATACATATAAATTAATTTTAACATTAATATAAGAAAATCGAAATCAAAGAATCTAAACTAAAAATATTGTAACTTTTCCAATATTCAATATGAAATTACGTTCACATAAATTAAGATCGGTATGAAAAGATATCTAAAACGTATGTATAAGACAAAAAGATACGGTATAAAAAGTGACCATTTGTAGCGTCTGCGTTATAGTAATATGAGAAAATTTATTCCGATGGTTGTTCGGTCGGGGTGCAGTATTGCCGGAACCCCCGTACCGTTCGTTCGTTTTGTGTTGAATCTCCGGTTCGGAATAAAATTTCGTCCCGCGCTTTTCATTGAAAACTGGGTCAGGAATTCAATTATACAAATTCCTTCGCAGTGCTCAACATACAAATGCAGAGGCCAATATTATAAACCTACACCACCCCTCTCAGTCTATAGGCATTTACATGTATGTATGTATTTTCAATAAAGTTATATGAATTGAAAACTTTACATCACTCGTTGTTCACCCATCTACCCCGTTATCAAATAAATTCAACAATTACATGATTATTCGGTAGAAAAACGTCGAAAGACATTTTAGAATCGGTCGAAAATCAAACCGTTTCACATATTTTCCGAACAACTGAATTCAACTGATCGCAGAAAAAGATTCGATTTCTTTTTCGAGATTTCGTTCTTTGATATTTTTCTTTCGAGTGTAGTAAATGTAAAAATACTATCATATACATTTATACAAAAGTCTTTATTTAGTTAATACATCGGCCAAATTTAAACGTTTAAATATATTTAATAATATTTTACTAATTTTTCATTCACAAAATTAGCAGTGTTTAAATTGTGTTAGTAATGGAATAGTACACATTCAACTACCGTATTCTACTACTACCACTACACTAATGTAATCTAGACTTAATTGATATTAACTTTAAAAAAACTCACATTTCGGTCATATATCAAAAGAGTAATTTCATTAGACTTAATCTGCAGGTTGTTACAAGATTTAAAAAAGGTTGTATATTTTTGGGAATAAAATTTACATAATAAAAATGTTATCATGTACCATAAATTGTGAAAGCTTGTAAGAACAGAGTCATTTACTTTCACCCCTACTGTATTTTCATTTCCGTAAGCTTTCAATAATTAAAAATTATTGTAATAACATCGTTTTAATAATATATTTTTATTTAAATCATTTATATTAATCATTTTTGCTAAACAATAATTTCAAAAATTTATAAATTTCATCGAGGCTATAATTTATAATGAAAAGGAACCTGTGCCATTAACTCTGGGCGGCGAAATCTTTTGTTTCAGAAGAAGTAAGACAGGCATTTGAAAAGTGGGGGCTGTATGCTTAACGGCTGAAAGGACCAGTGGAAATTTATGAATTTTATAACCGTTTCAGTGGCTATATAAATCCATACTGTCACTTTGAAGGTAAGTTCCATGGCTAACATTGATTTATTACCGAGTCGGCCGACGTTTTAATGGATTCGCATGGATGCATCAAATGGGATGCACTCGGAAGGAAACGAAAATAGGTAAAAATAAGAGAATAGGAATGCGTCAAAGTGTACTTCCTTCTTCCGTATGCGCGCTCGTTTTAAAGGAGTTATCTAGTGTGCTGTGTGCAAAAGAGAAAACAGCCTCATCGCTGACTAAGTTGGCGGAAAGCGAGCAAACGCTCGCCGACGCGACGTTTCAACTCGATGAATACGGGGACCGCCATATAAAGCCCGAGGAGTATGATGCCATTTGAATGCAGCGTGAACATTTTTTGATTGTTTTTGCCTAGTCCTTTACTTGCATGTACGGATTATTCAAAGAAAGATAAAATCTTTTCAAACTTTTAACAAAGTTACAAATTCTAACTTGGAATTTGTAAGCTGCGGTAAAATTGAAATTGTGATAAAAGTATATTCACTATTTCTGAGATATATCGTAGTTATAAAATTCATTCAGAATTTTACAATATTTTACAAGCGTGTGGCACAAACTCTTTCCACTATCCCGAAATTAGTTTTCTCTCAACATTCCTATTCAGACAAGCAACTCTAGCTTCAAATTATTTATATATTAAAATAAAACGGCTTTAGATTGTAGTTCTGTATTAATATTTATTAATAATCGACGTACTCAAAATACGTTTTCCTCATTATTCCTGATAAAAAATACTGAATTTTATTTTTAACTCTGGTCTAAACTGTACAGTGTATGGACAAAACTGACCCATCTGTGAACTACGCAATTTTGCTATAATTTTACTGCAAAGTTAAAACTAACCGTGTCTAGCCCACCAAAGTTAAGGTGTAATTATTTTCAAAATAACATGTTTATTTTCAAAGCTATTGTATTTTTTCTATTGTGTTAATTAAACGTAATTTGACGCATTCTACTGTAAATTTAATTTTGTGTTTTGCAATAGAAATATAGTGTTAATTTGTCATAGATAAATGTTTAATCAGTAGTAACTAGTTCTTTGTGAGTTAATTTCGCTTTGTTTTCGTGCGTGAAAATTATTATCAGAAACTAAAATTAACAGCTAATCGCGTGTGATTGACGTTTAATTACAGCTTTTAGACAACTGACTAATTAGTTTCGTGCTAGTTAGTAAGCATTAAACAAATTAGTTACGTGTGCACCCCTTCATTTATGGGTACATCAAGTTCTTTTCCTTCCATAGCTACCATACGAATAAGCGAATCAGATAACAGATAACGCTATCAATATTAAATTTTAAAAAACTGTTCTCATATTTTATTTATGTGTACATATTTTTAAATTTTTACAATGAAAACAACTAAAAAAATTTTACGTGGCTTAAATTTCCATTCGTATTAATAAATCAACCTTTTAACCTAACCTGCAGTATGTTCGCCATATTTGTCATAACAACCAGTTCATCTTACCTATAACTATAATCATATATCAAAAAGAAGTATCAAAATAAGTTTTATATAGTAAATAATATTAATAAATAAAATAAATATAATTGAGTAACTTGTGAAATTTTTTGGGAAAAATTCCAACATTATAGAATATTATTTATATTAATTTCACGATACACTTATAAACTTTTCTTCAATGTTATTATAGTAAATATCATTTACGCGTTAAAAATTTGTTATTTTCAGAATCAGAATGCTTAAAACTACTGATAAAAATTATCTACTTGTAATTATCTATTATCTAGATCTAGATAAAGTTTTGTTCTGATATCTATTATGGATAATATCTATCTAGATAATTAAAAAATACGGTATCTTTATCTAGATTATTTTTATCTTTATCTGTCCCAATACTGCTCTTAATATTTCCAACAATCACAGATTATAACGTAATAATCGTAGAACTAGTACGAAATAAATCAATATGGGATCAAAGTTTCGTTTCGGACGTAGTCCATAGTTCGAAAGATGTCAAGACCGAAGAGGTATCCCCTTAATGATAATCATCGCGAAGCACTTAATACCGTCGCTCGGAAACTTAGACCATTATCCGCGAACGTCTGGACCTCTACGTCGTGCGGGCAACTTCTCCAATCTGCGGGCAACATGTTAATCGGAGCTGTGCTACGTTATACTCCTGCCCTACGTTTGCAGCATTTGCATGTTAATCCGCGCCTGTACAGCCGCACACCAGCCAAACGTGACTGTAAAGTTCTCGCGGTCGCCGTAAAACACGAGAAATATTCTCGACAATACTCATGCGAGTTGCCTGAGCGAGTTCTAGCTTATGAGTCTAGGTCACGCGCTTGGAAAGCGCTGAAGAAAAAGTTGTTGTTTTGTAATAGATCGTCCGGACGACGGAGAAATAATAAAAGATTTCTTTCAGCCGACGGACAATCTGTGTGATGCAAACGTACTTCAGACAAACAACCCACACGTTTATTTGTTTATTTTATATTAAACATTTATGACATCAACTCAGTGTGACTTGGTTTTTGAATTATTTTCTCATTTTAACGAAATAATATAAATATTTTTATTAATTTTTCGTGAAACGTGGGTCTTGAGTTTTATTAAGAAATATCCAGGATTTTAAGAAGATAAAAAGTAGATATTATACAAAGGTCCGATTTCATAAACAATAAATATATTTACTTCACAAGTCAATTTTATTCTCCTACTTTGAAAACAAATATTATTTTAAGAATTTACTACCATATTTTTATAATTTTATAATTTACACTAAATTAAATTTATTCCCTATTTTTAATTCAAAGTAAAAACTTCTAAAATAAATTTAACCAGCGTTTATAAAACCGAAACAAATACAAATAAAAACTATTAAAATAATTAAAATGACTAAAAACTGTAATTTAAAATCTACAGTATAACATATTTCTGACAATATAAAGGTACAAATAATAATATTATAACATAATTATCAAAAAGAATGTTAATTTACAAAAATTGTAAAATTCGTAATTAAAAATATTCAGATCAAATTAATTAATTTAAAAGCCTTTTTGTAATATAGTCTAATAAATGAAAAGCATTTTTTTTTACACAAAACAAATCTTTAGATATTTATTCTATTATTTCAGTTGATTATATTTAAAAAAAAAATTATTTGAAGACTTTTAAGAATATTAGTTAAAATAGTAGACAATAACATTTGGCCTACTGTTATTTTGTAATTCAATATTTGTATATATTTTTTTTGTATATTTATATATTCTTATTCCTTGATTAATCCGAAGTTTTACTTTTTTTAAATAATAATTTTATTTCAACTAATTTGTATGCTTATAAAAGAACTAATATTATTTTCTAAAGATTCTTTAATAATTCTTTAATAAATAAACAAACCATTTAAATCTTAACCATTTAATTTGAATTACATAAAATATCTTTATTTTCTATAATATGTAAATTATATTTAAAAAATTGTTAACTATTATTGTCAGCTCTATTAACATTTCAAAATGTTATAATATGTACGATAGTTTGGTAATCACATAATACGTGGTTATTCCATCCTTAATGAAATCTATTAATAATTTATGATAGAATTATAGCCGAAATCCTATTGTAATCTGAGCTTCTGCATTTCCAATTATCAAATGAATGGTTTATTAATCCGATAGTATTTAGACCGGAATTATTTTTGAATAGAAAATTTAATTAATATTATATTAATTTAACAATTTCAAAATATATCTAAATAAATGTACGTTGATTTATTATGCAAAATATTGACAACTAAAAATCTATATAGATACATATTATTCAAAATTTAACAAATTTAATTTTTTTTCATATTAAAAGTAATTTTCTATTATTTTAATTAAAACTGTATTATTTGCATATTAAAATTAGTACCTTCCAATTGTAGGTGCACACGACAGTTTATACGGCTTATTTTAGTTTTCCACTCTTCATAATTATAAAAAATGAGTAATATTATAATTTAGTTTTAATAATATATTAAAATCAATTATTTTTAATCGAGCTGTAAATATGACAAATTAATAATAGACTAATAAAAAGTATCACATGATAATTTTTAATTTCCTCACCAGATGAATTCAATTTTCAATTATTTCAACAATACCAAAAAAAATTCTAAATGCAAAATAAACTATATCAGTATAATAACAAACAATAACTGCTTTCATACACGTATATACGCTTTTCCATATCGGTTCAGTATTGTGCCGAGGAGAAATATAAAGAAATTGACAAAAGACCGTCAGTCGGTTGACGGGGCGGGCCATCAGCACAGATGGACCGCGCTAAAACGGTTGAAAGGAAGAAAGATGCAATCGAATCTATATTGTGGGCAGAATGTGGCCGGCACAAACCCCCTTCCAACCCCAAAACCAGTCAGTCAATGTCAATTTATCAATATGTTCGCCGAAACCGAACATTTTCAAGCCGCACTGCTTACACACACACATACCCCACCGATTTCCTTTTTATAAAAGCAAAAATATATCAATGCCCCGCGCGCGCGAGCGTGACTAAAACAACCTCGATTCCGTTGCAGAATAAACTTCTATCCATTCGAAAAAACTGATTTATCGTCCCCGTTGTACAATCCAAGGAAATATATCACTCGCTATTAAATGTTTCGTGGCAAAAAAACGAACCAAGAGCCGAACACAGCATATATCTGTATGGTATATACATATGCATATTCCGAAAGATAAGTGCTTCGCTTATTTTTTTAAGGATATATGTATATATATATATATATATATATATATATATATATATATATATATATATATATATACATGAGCCATTATGCAAAAAAATCTAAAGTTTTGTATTGTCATATAAAAATATAGTGGTACATAAAATTTAATAGTTTTCTTATGTTTTCATTTATTTTCAGATATGTAGTTTGAAAACTAGAAGGGCGTGACCTGCATATTGTATATGACTTGTAGAAAAAATATTATATTATTGCATTTTAATAACGATAATTTTAATAATTTAAATAAAATTTTAATTACATTTCTCTATTTATTTTGAAATTAGTGTTACGTTTAATCGTAATGATATTGGTCTTAAACTGTACTATCTACTAGCATAACAAAAAAAAAATTGCAAGACTAAAATATTACTAAGCTACTATACATAAGCTACTAAAAGTAGCTATAAGCCACTAAAAGTAGCTACAAATAGTAGCTTCATATTTTAGTTACTATATACTAGCTACTTGCGAAAAATCCTGTAGATACAAACTACAGCTACTTTTATTTTTTTGTAGTGCAGCTACAGCTACCAACAAATGTAACTAAGCTAGTAGCTAAAGTATCTAGCTACTGCCCAGCTCTGATATATATATATATATATATATATATATATATATATATATATATATATATATATATATATTATAATTTTTAACTGAAATGAAAAAATAATATCGTATGAGGTACGAATATTGAGTCTTTTACCATGCTAGCAATAAAGTTATAGAAAAAAAATTGAAACAAATGCAAGTGAACACAAAAAAAGATGACAGACATTTTTCTGTGTATACATATATAGTCATTCGCGTTTCCTACCCTTCCACTCTTCATCCTGTATATACGTAATGGTTAAAATGAAACATATTGAAAGCTTTCATATGAAACATATCATATTTGTTTGAAAACTCTGACAAGCTATTTTACTGTGTTTTGCTGCATGAAAAGCAGGGTACGCGTTTTCAAACAAATATATTCTAAATCACAGATATTTCATGATGGAAAAATGTACGGTACGCAGACCAATAAATTATTCTATTTTACTATCAATCCATTATTTTCTTACTCTGTCACGCTGAAATTTACAATTTTTCACACATATTTATGTCTGTGACTAGAATGAAATAAAACTAGCGATGCTATTATCCTATTGTCATAGAAAAAATTCATTGAAATTTGTTTTAAAATTGTATCGTAATTTTTCCTTGAATTTCAAATTTAATATATCAATACATACACAAACGGGTGCGGCACAAATTCTTTCCACTATCCCAAAATTAATTTTCCCCAAACATTCATATCCAGAAAAGCAATTCCAGCTTCATTTACATTCATGATTCTCAAAAATGCTCTTCTATTCCTACTACTTGGAAACATTTGCTCACGCAAGCCACTCTCTCAATCATACCACTTCAACTACTCATCAAACGTTAATGTATACCTTCAAAATCATTCATATAAATTATTTTAACTAAACGTTCATAAGACATTCGCTCAAGATGACCGAAGCATCTTAACTGACTAAAACCAACTTTTGCAACAACATTTTTTTTTTAATAACACACACACACATCATACACTAATCTATTTCGTACTCATTCTTCTTAGATACACCACATACCCTACATAAAAATCTCATTTCCACAGCAGTTATTTTCCTTTTATGCTTTTAGTAAGAATACAAGCAGAAATAACCTAATATTTTTCACAATTATTTAAATTTAAAAAAGTAATAAATTAATTAGTATTTTATATATATATATATATTAATAAATAAATATAATTTAAAATATATACTACATTTTATGCATAATATAATAATATTGCACGTAATTGAATTTCAGTTGAGAAAACATATAATATTTGTTTTAATTTTATTTTATAACAAACAGAAATATATTGCAAAATAAAGCGAAATCAAAAACTATTATTATTTACTTTACCAGTACTGCAACATTATTATTTTGTCTCTATGCAAAATAGAACTGCGCAAACAGCGCAATTGCATATAACAGTTAAAATCTAGCACGCTAATTTTAATTTAATAGAGCTTTATTTGTTTTCAGCATAAAAGAGTAGTTAGCAAAATACAAAATAATACAGTTGATTATATACACAGAATATATGGAATATTTTTGCTAGATTTAAAAATAAATAAATCAAATTAATGTTGTTAAATACAATACGAAAATGAGTGAATAAAAAATGTATTATAAACTGGCAACAGGAGTTGATAAATATAAAATATTTTAAAATGTTATTCTATAAAATAAAATATTGTTTTTGTTTTACTTTTAGCAACAAAAGTAGATATTTACATTATTTTTTTTAAATATTCAACTAGAAATTCATATTTGCTTTTGCATTTTTTAAAAAAACATTGCTTAGGTTAGGGTATGCTGTTTCCAAAGATATTGTGATTGCAAATTTTGTATCCACACGAATGCAGAACAAATACACCTTTTTTTTTTAGTACAGTGGTGCTCAATGTGATAACGATTAATGAGAATGATAAAAATTAATTTCTCGTTAAAGTATTGAGAAAGTAGAAAAAATACATAAATTTATACTTCTTTTACTAAAACAGAGCTGGATAAGTACAGGTAAAAGTACTTAAGAATTAAGTACTAAGTACGAGACACTAAATATTTGAAAGTACAATTACTTATATTTTGTAAATTATTTAAGTATTAAATACCAGTACATACAAAAGTACTTAAGTACTTTTAGATAAAATATTAAATATTTAAATCTAAGTTAAAAGGCTATTTCACAAATTGATATTTTTAGGATTATCAATTCTTAAATTTTTGCAAAACTCAGAGATCAGTTTAATTTTTTTTTATTATCGCCATTCACAGCCCACAATGATAACGGCCCACCGGAAAAATCCCGCTCTCCCGGTAGGCCAGTCCAACCCTGCAGTGATACATAATAATAAAAACAAAACCTACCTCTTGCAATACGGAAGGCAGCGTTCCTTTTTCACTAAGCCGTCCCCAGCCGGTCACTGTAGCATTCTCGCCGATAAGTAAATCGTCCGATGCAGGCAAACAAATCGGCGAAATATGCGGTGCAAATTCCAGCGGCTTATCCAATTTCACCAGCGCCAAATCGTATTCGTACGTAAAGAAATTGTATTTCGGATGCACTGTTTTTTTGGCGACACCCCGTTCCACGTATGGTAACTCTTCCTGTACGCTCGAAAAATCGTACTCACCCACACGAATTCGAATTTGGGACGTCAGCAAACTTTAAATTCAAAAACAAAATTTTACTGTAATTTTTATTACAAACAAATAACAGATTTGTGTCACTTGTATATTATTTTCTGATGATATATATCGCAGTATACTAATATATAATAAAAAAAATTAATAAATTTGAAAAAATGTATTGATCAAACACAATATAATTATAAAAATAGATTTGTTTCGTCCTAAGTTCGTAGTCTAGTAGTTAGAATGTCTGCCAGATTCAATTCTCGACAAGGCCAATACATATATCCAAATTTGATAAATTTACTAATTATACATTATTTCACTGGGATTAAGTGGAGATTAAAATATTTATAAAACATTTAAAACTGAAATTATCGCCAAAAAGCTAAAGATGAAGCCATCGATAAATTTTCCATAAAGAAAGATAATATTACCTGTTTGGGTGTTATGAATTTTCGAATATATATTTACGCGTCGTACAACGAACGGGTACAATAAAACAAAATTTAATCTCAAAATTCAATTAAATTCAATCAATAGGCTGTGTAATTAATTGTCGTGTAAGCTCAACATGTATCCGGGAATAGAATGAACGTTACCCGTATATTCGTTCATACATCAGTATTATTCATTTTGCCAAATTAATTTCGATAGAGTAAATCGGGCTTTTAGTGCGTGCGTTTGCAATTTATTACGGAAAAATGTTAAAAGCATATTTTGTCACCCGTTAAATTGTCAAATATATCTAATAACAAAAATACACTCTAATTTAATAACAAAATAAAAATAAAAATTCATAAATATATACTGATATTTACATCGATTTTAGTTGATTTATCTAACATAGTAAAAAAATCTTTCAAAATTTATTATGTTTATATAAAATAAATAGTTTAGGCCTAATATTTCAAAATTTTAAAATAAATTTTAAAATTTCTTAAAAATAAATAAAAACTGGAAATAGTGGAAATACCACAGAATTAAATTATCATTCTAGAAAAATGAAATTATAAATAGTAATGTAAAAAAATAGAAAACTTTTTTACAATTAAATAAATTAACAATAACAATTTTATAATTAAAATGCAATCAAAATATTTCTTTAAATAAAAATTTTTTCTTGAAGTACTTAATTAAAAAATAAATATTGTTTTTTAAAACTCGATATTGTTTCAAACGAAATGTAAATTTTAGCTGTCAATAAACAAATTTTTTGTTTGTAAAAATATTTATTTTCAATTGATCAAACATCAAAAAACTTTTTGTTCACAAAACGGAATTTTTTAATTAAAAAATACATTGTAAATTTAAATTTCAAACTTGACTTGTTAAAAATGTCTGTTCATCAAGTTGAATTATTTTTGTTTTTATTAGAAATAGAATAATTATATAAAAATATAAATTAACAAATTATTTCGTTTTTACTTTTATAATAATTTTAATTGAGATATTTGCCTGGTACAAAACAACAAAACGTGATTTTTGAGTTGTTACCATGAATGTATTAGGTAAATAATTTCTTATCACTATTGCTGATTGAGTAATATTATATTCAAATTTTATTATGACGCATTGAAATATTTTTTCTATTATAAAAAAAAGGTTTAGGTTGAAATTCTGTTCGTTTCATATTTAAATTCGACATTTTAATATTTTTTATTTTAATATAATGAGTTCTAAAAGATTATTTACAATATATATATATATATATATATATATATATATATATATATATATATATTTTATTTATTGAAAAAGTATTTATTTGAGTTTTGTCACTTTTAAAACAAGTCATACTATTTGAAAATTAATGTAAATGTGTTTTTGCCATTAAAGTTTTATCAGAAATAATATTTTGAGAATATACAAATTTAAAACAAATAAAAAAAAACACAAATTGTTCGATTGAAAAGAAAGAAGAACAAGCGATAATATTAAAATGATCTAAAATAATAACTTTCATGTTCAATTTAATAAGTATTGTAGCTGCATTACAAAACTTGAAAATTTCGATATTTGCTTTAAACTGGGAAAAACAATATATCATGCAATAATATTACAAAGTTCAATATAACTTTGTAGCCAAGTTTTTCATTTTGAAAACTATTATATCTGACAGATTTCAATTTAATAACTTCTATATTACGTTGCATGTTACAAACAATATTCGGTAAAACATCATCGCTAGCAAATTTGTCAATTAAATTGCGAAAAAATACAAGCGCTAAAATGCTACATTGTCGATGTGGCACAAAAGAGACGCAAAGAGACGCGTTGATAATAAAGCAATTTGGGTGTTTTTTTTTTTGCGTGTTCCGTAACGGTAACAAAATTTACATGCAAGGGTGAAAGGCTTGTGTGTGTATATATCCCTTTTGTGCCCTGTTTTGCTTTTTATCTCTTCTTCTTTCCTGCACCGTCGGTTCTATCCGTCGTTTCAACGAAACTACCCGACAAAATTGTTATGAAAGGAACACTTTGCAATATGTTATAAAAAAAATCTTGGAAAATATGGAAATGATTTTTTTTCTTGGTTTTACGTTTGAAATTTGCATTACGATGTATGTTGCATATTTATCGCTTTTTACTTATTGTTAAATGACAATATAAACATAAAATTAAATTCTAATTACATTTTTTATAACATTCTTCTTTTATTTATAAACAAAATAAAACGGCATTAGGATTAATTATTGTCGTTTAGACGTACTGTACGTACATCATTATCAGGAAAAATGATGCAAATAACATATATAGTAAATAAACAGAACATGGAAAAAAAGTTGCCATTTTACATAAATCCACAATAAACATATTTTTTCAGTAAAACCTATGATTTACATAAATTTTCTGTAAAAATAGCATAATTTTGTAATTTTAAGTAAAATAATTAATTTACCATATTATATATATATGTTGTTTTTTTTACTGAAAAGTAAGTAAACTTACATAAAATATACTTATTTTATATTCATATTATGTAAAAAATTTCCTGTGACGTCTATAAATTTACATATTAAACTGGTGTAAATCAGTTGTCCCTGGTTTTTATGTAAAATAACTGATTTTTATTACAGTGTAGGTAACATATTAACCACAAATTAATGGTATTGAATCGAAGCAAATTGTAAATTAACTACAACTGCTACACACACACGCTCCGTTTCATCTGCGCAGTTATGATTAGCGAAGGTAAAAAAATCTATCTGCTACAGATTTCACTCACAATCAGTCCACATTCAGACCAAAATTTTGTCTCCGATTTTCACACACACCCAAACACACACTAAAAGAAATATAATACTTACTCATCGACACAGTGACCTGCCGTTGCAATCCAGTTTTCGTTTAGTACAGCACCTCCACAACGGTGAGTCGACGAGAATCCGAAAAAAGAGGTCCTCCGCACCGAGACCTGCACCGTAAAACATTTCGAAATAATAATAACATAAAACACATCTGAACGAAAAACGAAAAACGAAAAAAACGGGGAAAAAACACAACGAAGAGGGAAAAAATATATATAAAACATACAGTAAATCTTCGCACAGCATACTGAGATACTAATATGCAAACGTCAGACGCATAACTCGCAGAAAAAATTCAATATCAATAAATTGAGGCAATAAATTCCGAGACCGAGCATAAAAATTATCTCAGCCAGTCTCCGGTCGTGATTTACGGCTGCTGAGATGCGGGCAAAATTTCGCTAAGAGGCACCCGGACCACTCGCTGATACACTAGCGACTAGCCTAACACCCAAAAACCCGCCCCTTGCTACGGTCCTTATACAGCTGGCCCCGCTTGATATATAGCTCCGAAGGCTGTAATTCTACAAGGGAACAAATTAAGAGATATCAAGTCCAAAAAAATATATAGCATGTAAGTGTATATATTACATAGATTTTATTGGTCTCACAAAAGCGGTTGACCGTTGGCTACACTAGAATGAACACCAATTGTGAAGAAAAAAATAGAACGATTGTGTTTTCACACAAGATTCCAATAATACTATATAATTTTATAAAAAATAATGGTGTGTATTTGTCAAATAGATTATATTTTATACCCTGATAATAATAGATGTTTACTTTATTCTCCGAATAGTTATTCCAGGAATAATCCTATTTTATTAACATTAATGGAGTAACTTAACCTGAATTTATTCTCGAGTTAGTAGTTAACTTCTGTTTTTTATTACTAAGAAAAAAAATAAGGTCCTTAATATTGGATATACATATAAGTATATAGACAACACTGATGTCATATATAAAATTTTAAACATAATAAATTTTTTTTGGAAAGAATAATAAAAAATTTAAAAAATAATATTATAATTTATATAAATTCAAAAACAATTCAAGCAAATTATGTGAAATATAAATTTTTAATTGCCTTTTTACAATTATATTAATAAATTTTTTTATATACACAAATATTATTTTAAAATTTTTGTGTAAAACAGTAAATTTAAAAAAGATATTGTATTGATTTCATTACTAGATACATAAATAAAACTAATGATGATTTTATTTTCAAATCATTACCTTATTGTATCATATAACGTTATCTATTAATTGTTTTCGTTTCACAACGTTAAAAATATATAAAATAATGCACGATTTTTAGTTTTATCGTTTGTTATAAGTTTTATTGTAGCCAAGAATTGAAATTATTAATATCTTTTAACAAATTTTTATTTACTAGACTACCAGGGAGGACCTGTAGACTACAGTTCAGAATTAATAGTATTATGACTAAATCATAAAACTAATTTTCGGATAAGTAAAGAAGTGTAAACGAAATTTTACAAAACTCATTAAAAATTAGTAATAAACAACAGAGATATGCAAACTTCCGATTTGCATTCATATATTTTTGCAAAAAAGTACATGTAAATTACTACGAAAAACCGTTGCTTTTTATTCTCTTAACACATGTACGAACCAAAAAACCTTTGTGACAATTTGAACAGAAATCTCCCGGGCAGACTAAATTAGTCATAATTCAAAGAACAAACGCACAAAAAAGCTTTTCATATTCAGCGAGTAGTCGACAGTTGGTGCCGATGCAAGTAAAAACTGAAAAATATGTAGTAATAATAAATGATAATTTTGCTTTCGTGCATCATTTGTTTCAGAATGCAAACACAACGGAAATAAATGACTGTTGAGTTGAAGAAGTTAGCTCAGCGGTAATAGTTGTAAAGTAGCAACACAGAGATTAAAAAATTGAGTCTGTATTCTCAATCTTATCTATATTTGTATTAAAAGTAAAGTATCCAAGAAATACTAAAAATTGTAATACTTTTCATTAAAATACAAACTCAATTGAAAAGTAAATTTTCAAATTACATAACTGTGTATTAATTTAATTAAATGTAAATATGTAATATGTAAATATATATTATATATTATTGTATTTTTTTATTAAATACAAAATATTTATTTTGCCTCTATTGGCAACAGTGTTCTGCAAATAATACAATTAATTTACATTGAACGTTACTTCTATTACGTTTGAGACTAGGTTAAATACAAAGACGTAATGACAAAATAATTTTATTCCGATTCGAAAGCTTATGTAAACATATCAGTGAGTGGCGTCACTTGTTTAGTGACAAATATTGATGACGTGCTTTTAAGGTTCCACCGATTCTCCTGTACTTAGCAATTTATTAAAAATTATTTGAAGTTTTAGTTGTCAAATTTTTCATCAATCCAATAGAAAAATTTTGTTTCATAAGTTGTTGTTTTGAAATGTGTCAAAAAAATAACTGCCCTTATTCTTCAGCTCACTTTTTTTTGTTAAAAAGTGCTTTTATTATATATTTTAAAATACATTTTTCTATTGTTGATATCTAATAGTATATATAATTTAAATAAACCATGTTAATGCGCTTAGTAAGTAATTTTAAATAAACGCCAAAAGCACTTTTGCCAAAAAACACTAAGGTAAAAATATGGGCCAATTTTATTCAATAATACACAATTAATTATGATTTCTAATAGAAAAATCGAATAAGAAATCTAGTATTAATATAGATAAAGAACCACTAGGATGTAGTGATTCTAGATGCAAAATCTCTATACTTAGCACTGACCTGCCATGGCCATCGTCCAAATGGCGCATTTCTTCCGCCCACGATCCGCGTCTGAGGTTGCGGGAACAGTGGCGGCAAACCGCACCCTGAAACAATCGCAAACATAGGACACTTTTCAACCTAAACTCACTTTAATTTTGTTTGGTGTATGTGTTGAGAGTTTCTTCTTGTTAAAATGTGTCAACCGTTGCTGGCGCGAGTTCTCTCGCTGCAGTCGTCGGAAATCTAATTAGCCCAACTTAAGTTTGTTTCTTTCGACAGACTGTCGTCGGATTAGTTTATTTATATCTACAACTAAATAGTGTTTTCATTGTTCTACTACTAAATTGTTTTATTATTTGTTTACAAGTCTATTTTAGTTTCCAAATAAAGATGTACATTGACGTTTAAAATTACTTCCTAAATTGAATTTTAAACACATTTTTTTTTCATAAACATTTAAAATGTAATGTGTATTTTTTTAACTTAAAAATTAAATTTTGTACAAATTACTATTTTATTACAAATTAAAGATCAACTACATTCTAGCTACATCTATAAATTGTACAATTAAATTGAATAGATATATTAAAAGCAGCTTTAACATGAAACTTTTTACTTGGCTTTATCATCCAATATTTATCTATGTTCGAGTTGTTGTAATCGTAAATTCTACCCTTTTTTCAAAGGGTGTTTTTGTGTTTGTTTATGCAACATTAAAAGTATAGCTTTAACACAGACACACAGACAAGTATTAACAAAATATAAATTTAGAATTTGACTAAATATACTCATCTTTCGTATTACAAACATAGTACTTAAAACTAAGTAAATAAACATGGGAAAGAATCTTTCAGAACTCATTATATTAAAATAAAAAAGCTGTAGAATTAAGATTAAAATTCGACATTTCGATATACTTCACATACATCAACATCAAAAAAAATATACAAATATATATATAAATATATATATATATATATATATATATATATATATATATATATATATATATATATATACAGGGCCGTAACTAGCTTTTTTGTGGCCGGGCAAGACCCCATCATTAAATTTTCGCATGAAATAAATATTTTTGGTCAGTTTCCCAAAAAGTTGTCGAAAGAAGTAACAGTTTTTTTTTAATATAATGTGAATTTTTTTGACCTTTCTGGGCCTTTCTGGGTCCCCCCCTTCGATCTGGGCTTTGGGCACGTGCCCCTGTATGTGTATATATATATATATATATATATATATATATATATATATATGTATTGTTATCTATTAATTTGTTTTTATGTTTTATTTGTTTATTATTTTAATTAAAAATTATACAGAACTTAATCATAAAGCTTTTTTATTTTAGCTAAATAAAGTTAAAAGTTTTTTTATAAATGGAGATTATTTTTAGTTTTATATTAAACGCATAAAATTTACAAGAAAATTAAGAAAACTAAAATCTAAAGTAAAGAAACTACTCACTGCTAAATATTTAAAACTTTTAAAATGATACAAATAGTATTAAAATTATATGTACTGCTTTTATATACACATGTTTACATCTACAATTTTTTACAAAAAAAAAAATGCTAAAAAGTTAAAACAAAAAATACAATTTCCTTTATTAAAAAAATGTTGAAAATTTCCATTTCCTTAAAGATCAATGATAAATATAAAAAACCTCATTTCCAAATTAAAATTTGTCCTAGCCTTCAATGAATGATATAGATAAAAACAATTGAAATTTACAGAACTCTGATTAAAAAAAGAACAGAGAAAAAAAAAATGAGAGTGCCAATTTAAAAATTCGTCCATACGATTTTGTCGTAGATAGGCGAATTGTCATCTTTCCCGAGCGCAAATGAGAAAATACTTTTTATATCTTATATAATCACAATGAATATTACACTTTACACAGCGCTAATCTCGGACCATTAACTTCATCGCGCTGCCGGTATAAAAACGGACACACAGACTCGACTGGATTTCAAGTGCCCCATCGCTTACGGAAAACTTATTCCACTCGCTTCATCTTTCATTCCGTTTTTCGCTTTATCTCTCTTTTTCCGATGCTTGTTTTTGCACTTTTGAACGTAAGCGCAGTGTACCATCCTTTATAACTGCAGGACATCAGAATTCAGAACAGTGGAAAGAATAGAACAGGATAAGTGTTGACAAGCACAACTTGGTTTATTGTCCTGATTGCGTTCATTTAAAAAATATGTTATTGCATACTTATTAAATATATATATATATATATATATATATATATATATATATATATATATATATATATATATAAGCTTGCATGTACTATCTTTTTTTTATTGCCTGTCACAAGAGAAGGAACCTCACATAGCAAATTTTTCAGGAGAGCCAATTCATTTCTCATTTTTATATTTATTGCATTAAACGCTACCTATATTATTTCTGTACAACTAAAACTTATTTTAATCGGTAATTTTACATAAAAACTTGGAGCAACAGATTTACACAAGTTTAACATATAAATCTACAGACGTCAGCATTTTGACAAAATGTATGTACAGATATTTTAAGAAAATTTTACATTATACTTCAGTATTTATATATAAATATTCTGTAAAAATACTTTAAATATTTTGTATTATTTTTACAAACACAAATAACACAAAATATTTTATTATTTTTAAAGAATATTTATATATAAATACTGAAATAAATAATATTATATATTATATTCTGTAAAAATACTGTCGTCTATAAATTTACATACTAAACTGGTATAAATCAATTGCTCCAGTGTAGAATTACCGATTTTTTTTTTACAATGTAGTTTTGTTACACCTTTGTATGATTGTAGAATTGCAAAACTTTTCTACAAGATTTCTTAAAACACACTTTCTCAAACTTGCATACTCAAAATGTAACAACTTCAACAGTATTTGGAAAATTTTAACAAATTTTATACAAGTATTAAATTAATGAAAATTTTGTGCTCTTTCCAACAATACTAATAACTCAATATAAGTGAAGATTAAGGTTTCTTTCCAAGTAACAAGTCACATATTGATAATTATATATTATACAGCCACAGAAAAATTATTTTTAAATTTACTAAAGAAAATGTACAATGTACATTGTATCAAAATTTTAAAAGATACATACAATAAAATATTTTTTTAAGAAAATAAATAAAAATTTTAGGTTGAGGTTCTGAAAGATTTTTTTTTACTTTTTTAATTATTTGTATATAATTTTATTAAAGTTTTTTTTTTTCTTAAATTAAATATTCTACTAAACAACTAATAAATTAAAGCATTTTCTGATCAAAATGTTTCATAAAGGATTCATATTTCCTTCTTGTTTTAAATAGTCCATTTTGGAATCATTTTATTATCTTTTAAATAATTAACCTATTTTGGTAATTTACATATTTTACAATATTCAAAATTTATTAAAACTAAAGTATCAACTAATGCAATTTCTTTGTCAATATACATTTCATGACAGGTAAAAATAAAACGGACATCTTTGTAACATAGCAAACGCAGAAGACATGGCAGATAGGAGGTGTTCGGCCACAAAAACATTTGCACACATATAGCCCCGAACACACATACACACAACCGCACAAACATCCATATATACAATTTAATGACCACATTTCTCCTTTAATTTACCAACACACACGTACAAATACATCGGACACACACACACACACAGACACAGTCATCGAAATGCAAAGCTATTTGGGCAGCATATTGGCTACAAAGAGGCGATACCATATGTACATACATACATAGGTAAAGGGCTCATTCAGAAACGCAGAGACGCCTGTAAGCACTCACAGAGATTCTGGTCCGTGTCCAAAACCGGAAAGATAAAGGGAACAACACTAATGAAATTCCGACCCTCTGCGGTACTAGGTTTCATTCGATGGGCTCCTACGTCGTCCCCTTTTTGCAATTGTCACCATTTGTGCAATTGAAAGGACTGGGGAAATTCTAGCTATATCCTTTTCTATATTACATGCGGTTACTGGGTATTGAACGGGCAGTACGATTTTATTTTTAATTAGAATTTGTTGTTTGATTCTGATTTTTTTTTAGAATTTAAACACAGATAGTTAAAAAGAAATACGTATAATTGTATTATTAAAATAAACTTTAGATTTTAGTTCTGTATTAATATTTATTAATAATCGACGTTTCGACAAACTCAACTCAACATCAATTAGTGTCAGGACACTGATTTGATTAAAATTTGGTTTCTTTTAATTAAAAATTTATAAATTTTATGATCTAGTTACTTATTTGTTACCTAGTAACTTGTTTCTACGTTCTGTTATTTAGTATCAGGACACTGATTTAAATAAAATTTGGCTTCTTTTAATTAAAAATTTATAAATTTTATGATCTAGTTACTTATTTGTTACCTAGTAACTTGTTTCTACGTTCTGTTATTTACTGTAAATGTCATTTGTATCATTTTTTTGATGAAGACGTACGTTGAGTTCGTCGTAACATCGATTATAAATAAATATTAATACAGAACTACAACCTAAACCCGTTTTATTTCAATATATTGAGTTCTGAAAGATTTTTTTCTGTTTTATCTTTTAAAGTTTAAAGGCTGCATAACACAAAGATTTTACTGCAGTTTTGGTTGTGCTAGTTATATGGCTGAATTTTGACCTTGGAAAAAAAACTCCAACTATAAAAACCAGTAAAAACAGTTTCGTGTCACATAACCTTAATGCATTTTTCAGTTTATGCACTTTACTTTTTGTATTATAGCCTCTATTTATTTCGTAGGGTATTTTTATAAACATTAGATCAATTTTAATATAGATATAGAACACAACACAATGTTTTGTTATATTAATAAGAGAAAGAACTTTTGTTTATAAACACGTTTGTGTTTACATTTGCTTCTATGTGTCTATGTTAGCTGGCGATTCTGTTTTACACATATAAGGATGTTAAGATACAAAATGTAAGCAAACACTATTTCATCATTTTTTTATAATAATAATAATAGTATTATTTTATAATAATATTTTCGACATACGTCGTAAATGAAATTGAAAAAAAAATGTTGTTGCAAAGTTGGTGTTAATCAGTTAAGATGGTTCGTTCATCTTGAGCGAATGTCTAATGAATGTTTGGTAAATAGAATATATGTGAATGATTTTGAAAGTATATGTTTGCGTAGATGTGGTTTGAGTAGATGTGGTATGATTGAAAGAGTGGCTTGCGTAAGTGAATATTTCCAAGTATCATGAATATGGATGAAGGTAGAGTTGCTTGCCTGGATAGGAATGTTTGGAGAAAACTAATTTCGGAATAATGGAATAGTTTGTGTCACATCCTTTTGGGTACATGACCTAATTGTGTATATAAATACAAGAAAAATAATATAGCCATAACAACATGGCGCAGAACTACTCATAAATGCACAAAAAAAGCTTCCGCGCTTTAAACATATTTTCTTCTCAAATTAAATATAATATATCTCACTAGCGATAAGCCATCCTGTGTATAGCTAAACTTTTCCATGTTAATTAAAATATTTGAAAGCAGTATCGTACAATACATTAATACTAATGTCTAAAGTCTGACGTACACAATGCAAAATAGAGAGGAGAGAGGTCTAGTAGGCAGGCATAACATTACATTAGGTCTGTAACGATACGTCGTGACACAAACGCAACACGACACGCCACCCGACATGTTGCGGCCAATGAATTAATGTTTCTAGTTCGTAGTTTCACTACATTTCGCTACTGTAATTGAGATAAATTGTCGGCGTATTTTGTGAGTAATCTATTGATGTACTATGTGCCGAGAATATGAATTCTGCTTTAACCAAACTCTATGTATACACAACAAACATGTGGACGTAAACGTAACGGGCACTGTGTATACCGACCGACCGTTTCATTGTTTATTCGTAATTGCCATGGCGACGACATTTCGCTTACAAATTATTGTTTAAAACTATCATAAATTTGTGGCACCTATTTTATTCCGCGTATATTTGTTTTACGTATATTTTGAACTCATATTATTGCATGTAATTACAGATAAAATGTATGAAAATTATTTTATTTCTATTGGAAAATAATTGCGTTAAAAAAAAAAAGCAGTTTTTAATGGGTAAATATTTTTCATAATAGAATTTTGCCCTAATTTAATCATTATTTTATATATTTGAAAACATCCAATAATTATTCTGATAGAATTGAAATTCTACCTTAAATTGCCTGCAACATCATTCATATTATCAATAAAACTGTAATAATACCATAATAAATTTTAATAATTAATCTTTCAGAGTATTAATATTAGTAGATTAAAAACTTTCTAAATGGTTAGTAAAATGGCTCACTGACAATATAATTATATAAACGGAATAAAAAGAAGACGCGAATAAAATTTAAGTATAATTAAATTTAAAGTGAGTTTTTAAAGAGTTTCAGCGTAATTAAAGCTCATTTATAACTAAAGTGTTTTCGGCAGTTATACACTCTGCAATCGTAAAGAAAAATTTAGTGAAAATTTCAGTTAAAAAACTCACCTAGAGAATCTTGGCTAGCAGGAACTGATATTATCGTTGATGTAGGCATTAAATCCGGTGTTGCTGATGGTTTTAATTTCGGTTTTGGTGTTGTTGTACTTGTTGTAGTTGTTCGTGTTGTTGTTGTACGTCTGAAAAAAAAATACAACTAACTTACAAATATATGCATACATTTGAAAATGACAGCTGAAAATGCCAATGAAACACTGTACATTTATATTTATCGTATAATTACTATTTAGAAAAATTATAGACCATATTTGACATTTTTGTTCCATTATAGTTATTGCAATAATCATGTTGTTTCTATTTTAATTTTTTAATTTATAAAACAAATATAAAAATACTGAAATTAAAAGTAATCCAACACGTAAAGTTTAATACCAACATTTACTATAAGAACTAAAGTCATTTTAATCCATATTTGATTAAAATAAACATGTTTTGTAGTATTTATGTCATTTAATACTGCAAAAATAATATCAATCTTTTATCTACAGACAAATTTAATTAAAATTTTTAATTGAAAAACTGTATTTCAATATTAATGCAAATTATAATATTTATTTAAATGTTAATATTAGTTTAATAGATTTGTTATAACAATATTCAATCAAAATAGAAATTTTTAAAAATACGTATTAAAAATAAATCATATAATATTTATATTTATTAATATGGCAATCCATATTAATGCTAATTATAAATTTTATATGAAAATGTATAAAATAATGGTCATTATAATTAAATTTGTATATAATATTTAACATTAAAAATAAATTTCAAATAAAAACTGGACACTAATAAACACTAATTAATGCCAATATGTTATCTCATAGTTTTCAAAATAATAGATTTGATAAATGTAATATTATAAATAATAATAATATACATATATATATATATATATATATATATATGTATATGTGTTGTATATAATAATAAAATAATATTACATGTAATAAATATTTTAAAACTCATTATATTTTAATAAAAAAAGCTTTAGGTTTAAGTTCTGTATATATTTAATTTAAATATCGACGTTTCGATATATTCTACATTATATCATCATCATTATTTCCTAATGAATATATACCTAGAGTATATCGATACTGAAATCGATATTTAAATGAATAATATACAGAACTTAATTCTAAAGCTGTTTTATTTAAATATTACTTTATCTTAATAACTATGAAACAGTTTTTTTTCTAATATTTTAATTAATAACAGTACAAAATAAAATATGTTATATTGATCTCAAAATAAAACAGTTTTTTTTATAGGAATTTGTAACAAAAAATGCATTTTCACATGATTTTATATCAATCATTGTTTCTGTATACGAATATATGCATAAAATGGAAGCACAAAACCCAGTAATTTGAAAATAATTATTAATGCAAATATAGCAAATATTAATTTCGACCGCAAAAACATCTAACACTACAAAAAATCGGTTCGAAATGAGGAAAAAAAAATTGGCTTTAGCGGCATCCGAAAAATCATGTGTTCGGAAACATATGTTAGCGTCAAACATGGAAAAAGTTAAAAGCGTCGCAAATGGATTCCCGTCTTTTGTTTTCACTGTAACGATCAAGGCAAAGCTCGATGGTATGTTTGAGTTCCCGAGTACGCCCACCTCGCTGACACATCAAACGTCAACCAGTGGCGTAGTATATAGTGATTTGAAGCGAACGGGAATTACGAGTAGTGGGCGTTTTATGTGCGACTCAACATGGCATGTTGTCGACAAAAAGTGATACTAGCCGTCGCGACGTTAAAATGTCAAACGTACCCCCCCCCCCCTAGCGGATTTGTGATTCCGCACAACAATACTGAAATACCCCAATGGTTCCGTCTCCAGAGATGATACCGAACCAGGATGCGTAAATACATTATCGAAATAGCTATAATACAGAGATCACAAATTTTTCAGTGTTGGGACAAATAATAAAAAAAATTAATCCAGATAAATATACTGTAATGCTTTATTATCAAGATGAGATAATAGATAAATAATAGTTTATTTAGATAATAGATGATTAGAAAATTAGCATTAGTTTTTAAAAAAATAATTTTCAAAATATATATTTATGTTATTAAGGATAACAAATAAAATCATAAAAATTAACATAGTAAAATCTTTCAGAAGTCATTATATAAAATAAAACGGCTTTAGGTTTAAGTTCTGTATTAACATTTATTAAAAAATCGACGTTTTGACGAACTCAATGTTCATCTTCATCAGGAAAACTGATGGACAGACAGGTAGAACTGTTTTTACTAGATTAACAAAACATAAGATATCAATACGTCTAAACCATTCAGATAAATCTGCTATTGCTCTACTCTTTAGTACTAGTACTAGTACTGCTCTCTAGTACTAGTACTACTCTCTAGTACTACTCTCTAGTATCTTTATGATGTGAAATTCGAAAATACTGTAATTATTGCAAAATCAATCGATATTAACAGCAGATTGATAAGAGAAGCAATAGACATTTATAAAGAAAAATATAACATCAATCACTGTGAAGGCACTAACTTAAATAAAATTTGGCTTCCGTTAATTAATTAAAAGACAAAATAATCTGTAATGCTACAGGTAGTACAGATGTGAACCAAATAAACCCGTTAATTTTGTATATATTATTTATCTTTAAAGCTTGTAACACTTTTTTTAACACCCTATGTTGCATATCACATAAACACAATTAAAAAATCAATAGTTTTGAAATAAATAATAGCAGAATATTTGCATCTATCACGAAAAAAATTATATATTTAGATGTATGCATATTGTCAAATAAAAATTATTTCTATATTCGATACTAAAATCTAAAATGCTGCAAAAACTGTACTTGCAAATTAAAAATTAACCCATAAACAGTAATTTCTAAGCTGTAAACGTCAATAGAACAATCTACCATTTACATGTCACTAACATATGTATGATATGCATATACACAAACTGGTTTTGACATTATACGTATCTTTCCAATACACACAACTTTTTATCAATGTCAACAGTAACATGCCGCAAAGTTTTGTTGATATGTCCACTGGAAAAGAAATTTACTCAACATATCCACAAACTTCCTCAAAATATTCATGCAGTATCCCTCGAGGCTTTAAAAGATCTGGTGACACATATATGCATTACTTTTGAAAAAAAAAATTAATTCCATAGACTACACAAATTTCAAATATTTTATATCAATATATTTTTTATTTAAATAGTTCTATTTTCAAAAGAAATATTAAAAAAAATATTTTTCTAACATTATTTCTGCTTTGTAAACAATAAAAAATATTATGTTATTCATTTTTTTCAATTATTATTGGAATATTTTTTACTCTATCTAATAAAATTTATTTGATTATTAATGTATTTCAATATATTAAATTAATAAATATATACTCGAGCGTATCATGGGTCTATGTAGAAAGAAGTCATTATTGTACAGTAGTTAGTTACTATATATACAAACTGCAAATTCGACCAAAAAAACACGGTCAAGTGTATTTAATTTGACATCTCCGAAGGCTATTAAAAATTATTAAGTCAAGTTAAAATAATTGATAATTCCATTGTTTATTTTCGCTTGAATTTTAATTTGATTATTGAAAATAAGTGAAGAAATTGAATATTTGATCAAAGAAAGATTAATTCTCACAAATCACGTAACAAATATAAATAATATATAGTACATACTATTCTACAACTATTAATAAGGTTAAGGTTACTTGGCATATTTGGCAAGAAAAAAATCATATATGTCACTCGAAATATAAAGCTCTTTTTGTGTTTTGCCCAGATTGCTTGGATGTTTGGACACAAATATCCGGGCTCAACACAATAATCATCGTTTTCTACTCTGTTTTCATTTCAAACATTCACATTACCAAATAAAAAAAAAAATTAAATATACCTGGTTGTGGTCGTAGAAGCAGTAACCGCTGGTTTAACCGTTGATACAACCGAATCTCGAACCGTACTCCTACTTGTTGTACTATAAAATGTTGGTTTCTTGGTTGGTTTTGGTTTATACGGTTTACTATTGATATTGTGCATACTTGGTTTGGTTTTCGTTCTGGTTATGAAACCAGGTTCAGTAGTTATTTGCCAATGACTTACTGACGGTTTTGAACCGCTTGGTATTGAGTTTTGGTTGAAAGCGGTTGATACTCCTGGTGATCCCGTTACCTAAATGCATAAATATTTTATTATAGTTTCAACATCTTTAGATTAGCCTACATCTGATAGAAATGTGTTTCATTTAAATATAGTTTTAAGAAAATAATTTTTCAAAATAAAAAACAAACATATTTACTAGGAGAAAAGTTCAAAATGTCTTTTAAAATAAACATTATTTATTTATAATAGTTATTTTATTAATTAACTACACTGTATAAAAAATTCAGTAATTTTACATAAAAACCTGGGGTAACAGATTTATACCAGTTTAATATGTAAATTTACAAACGTCACAGGATAATTTTTACATTATATAAATATAAAATACGCAAATTTTACGTAAGTTTACTTAATTTTTCGGTAAAAAAAAAACATATATAATATGGTAAATTAATTATTTTGCTTAAAATTACAAAATCATATTATTTTTACAGAAAATTTATGTAAATCATCGTTTTGTTGAAATAATATGTAATTTGTTTACTATAGTTTTTATGTAAAATGACAACTTTTTTACAGTGTAGTACAAAATTATTTGTAATTTTTTTCAAAAAATTACATGAAATATATGAATTATACGAAGTATATACATTGTAACTAATTTGTATGTTTCAAAACATTAGAAAAAAATTGTGATTCATTTTGATTTATAAAACACAATTCTTCATAGATAATTAAATAAAAATAACAAATAAATAAACGCAACTTGGATACAAGTAACTAAATAACAAAAAAATTGTTATGAGTTCACTATATTGATAACAACATTAATTTTATTAACCAATAATGTAGTAACAGTAACCAATAACTTTAATTTTGGATAAAAAACAAACGCATAAATGTGTAGCAAGTATTGCCATCTATGTGCAACTGTATCGAACCTGCCAACTGGGTTTGGAGTGACCATTGAGTGCGAGCGCTGTCGTCGATCTAGGCGGCTGTGTCGGACGATGCGAATGCGAGTACGGCCGATTGTGATTTGTGCCGCCGCCCGGACGATCCGGGCGTTGCGTGAAACTCGGATTACTGCCGATACCATTGCTCAATGCCGGTCTATTTGTTATACTCAGCGGTCTTGATCTGAAATTACCACATTTTTTCCATTCTTCATATTCATATTATTGATATAAAATAAACAAGAAATAAATTAATTTCGCGAGTACATTTTATTTTCCTGCTAAATAACTTTGAAAAGAAATGTTATCAACAATTTACTACTAAATTATTATTATTAATAACTATTATTTAATACCATTAGATAAAATTTACTATCTTTTATACAAAACCTATATAGTAAATACATTTACTTCTAAAGTAAATTTAACAAGCGTTTATTATTTTTGACTCGATAATAGTTTAATTAGAATCTTTTAAAAATCATTATAATCTTAGAAATTTCATATAAAATTCATAAAATTAACGAGAAATCTTTATAATCTCAACATAAAATTACTTTAAATTTGCGCAATCTGGTGTACAAAAATTTGAGACAGTAATTATGTGAAAAATTCACAAACAAATTAAATTAATTTATATATCAATATTCATTTAGTAAAAATAATAAATTTCTCATTTCCAATTCGTCAGAAAAAAGAAATTAATATACAATTACAAAAAATAATAATTTATAAGTTTTTCTGTTGAATATACATGAAAATAAGTTAATTTTATAAAAAATTCTCAAACTCATGCTGGTTTGGCAGGAAAAATTATTAAAAATTCTAAAAAACAATTTAGAGAAAAAAGTTACTTAACTATTATGTAGCTCATTTTTTTCTCTATTTTTCTAAATTTTTCAAATTTTTTTGAGCAAATTTTGAAAAAAGTTTTATTTTGAAAAAATCCCAAGGATTTTTTTCTACTAAACGATGCATTCTAAAATAATGGTTTATTCACTAAATTATATTACTCATTATTTCGCATTTTTTCATATCCTGCTTATTTTCCGACACCTCATAGTTTTTGAGAAAAAAATAAAAACCAAAATGTCAAAAAAAAATTCTAGCGCCCAAACGGCACACGCTAGCAAATTAAAACAAAAACTAAATTATAGAACTTTTGATGCCCTATCGAAAAGTATTCTAAGTATTTCTTCGAATTTAACTCGAGAAAGTAGTATATCTCAATTTATCGAAATTACATGTTAAACGCCCATACGAACTTGACGAACGAACACCCGGTATATATATATATATATATATATATATATATATATATATATATATATATATATATATGTTACACTTTAATCATGAAATTACTCTGTTTGTGAACTGGTTCCTTTACTTGTCATATTCATTCATCACAATTTAAAAAATCTATTTCTCCACTTGAAATGATTTCTCAACAAAACCAACTAATTTTTTAGCTTAGGTCGGCATTGTTCACGATTAACCAGTTCATGGAGTTCCCAAAACTGGAAAATTTCACAATTCGGGTAGCAGCACATACCACCTACACTCAACTTACCCTTGCAGCGGTTCATGGGGATACTTATCATGGCTGGTACCATGATGGGGTTGGGTGTAGAGTACGCTGGGTCCATCAACGCTCGCCTGTGCAATCGAATCCGGTACGACGATCGTATCACTGTGATTGGGATGATTAGCGGTGTCGTGTGCACAGCACGAGCCAAACATAAACGTATCCACGCACATACCAACGTGCCGGCCTTCGCTCTTTATGCACTCCCACACAAACATACATGTGCCGCGAACACCGTCTACCGAACACGGTTTCGGCGTTATCAGTTGACCTAAACCGAAGATAATATTAGTCAGTTATGGATTTTCAAATAGTGGAGAGTATTCATAAAGTCTCAGATTATTTTTCTAATTCATTTTATGGAATAAGCAAACTATTAAGTATACTAAATTTAATATATATTCTTTTAATTCAGTTCTTCTACTGATGGCGTAACATCCGAAATTGTACAATACAGAATTGATAAAGTGATATTTTAATTTATTATAAACATAGTATTCTTCAGGTTTTCACGGCCGGAATTTATTGAATTTATGAATATTCTGAGTTGGTATGCTGTGGTCGATCTATCCTCGCTGCAGACGTTTCACCATACATCGTAGATAACATTCTCAATGCTTGGTGACGTCTATGATGAGAATAGATCAACTATGGCATATCAGCCCAAGAAATTCTATATTATCAACAGTATTTACGATTGAATCTATACACTCAATTTAATTTCTGTTCTCACACAGTATCAATCCTCCACTGTACATTAAAAAAATAAATTTTGAAAAAAAATTGATAATTTTACATAAAAACCTGGGACAACTGATTAACACCTATGTAAATTTAGAGATATCACATGAAAATTTTTTACATTATATAAATATAAAATACGTATATTTTATGTAAGTTTATTTACTTTTTTGGTAAAAAATATATATAATATGATAAAT
Organism: Clivina fossor; assembly: GCA_963966155.1. Classification (NCBI taxonomy): domain Eukaryota; kingdom Metazoa; phylum Arthropoda; class Insecta; order Coleoptera; family Carabidae; genus Clivina; species Clivina fossor. Next base: position 15,744,551 of record OZ014560.1, read on the forward strand.
TAATTATTTTACTTAAAATTACAACGTTATATTATTTTTACAGAAAATTTATATAAATTATCGTTTTGCTGAAATTAATATGTATGGTTTTTATGTAAAAGGGCAACTTTTGTTACAGTGTATATTCAATATTTGAATACAATGAAATTCATTTTAGTAATACGTTTTAACTTTTTGAAATATTCAATTTTCTTTTTCATTAAAACAAATCGAGACATAATGATCACCCTATATTTACAAAACAAAGCAATGATCACAAGTAAATAATAATCATTATTTGTACTAAATACTAAATAGATAGATAAGAAACATTATAAAGTTATATTATATATTTTTTCAATTAATTTAAAAGCGAAGAAAAGAAATATACAGTTTTTTTCTATATCTCATTGTTCATCATATAAAAAAATTACAGTCTTGTAACAGAATTTTAACTTTTTAAAGTACTTTTGTGTAAAACCTAGAAATAAATGAATATGTTATTATTACTAGCAAATTTCAATAAATAAAACATTAAATAGTTTAAAAGAAATATAAAATTAAAAATCAGTTCTTATTTGTGTTTATGTATTTAACAATTTAAACAAATTTATATAAAAAAATAAATTAAATATATTTTAATATTAATTTTATGTTTATATTTATTATGACATTGTATACAAATATATACTTATATAAAATAATTGAAATTTGATACACAAAATAATTCCAGCTGTGTGCATAAGTTATAATATATACAAATGTTGTAAAATATATAAAATGGCAAAAATTTTATTTGTCAAATAAATTTTTCATAAATAAATTGAACTGGGTTAATAAAAATACCGTTTTCTCTTTTTAATTTATACCTGCATAGTATAACCCAATTGATAAATTTAAATATTAGTTGGGTACTGATAAACAAAAAAATCAATAAATATTACTCTTGTTCAAAATTAACCAAATCATCAACGTGTAAAATCTAAAATAATAATATTAAATTTATACAATTAAATAAATAAATTTATATAAAAACTAGATAATATCTTCGAAACACTGAAAGATTTAATTATTATTATGCTACATTTAAACTGCGGTTTTATCAGTAGTAGTAGAGTGGAGATGCAGTAGTATATGGCCCAAAAGTCGCTAGACCATTTAAAATAGTGGTTATTTAAAGAATATAGTTTTCGAAACTAAATAAAATTTACTTCCAAGAATTGTGTTTTCTGTTTATAAAAGAATAAATGTGGATTATTAACAAATAAAAAAAGTTATTTCATTTTAATATAGTCTAGTGACTTTTGAGCCATCCTATACGAGTTTTTTTATACTGCCACTGCTAAAATGTAGAATAATGATCATTAAATTTTGTCGTGTGTCAAAGGTATAACTGAAAAGGCATAATGCTATAGAGAAATCAATAAATTTGGCAAAAAAATATTCCTACTGTTTATTCGTTAAAAAGTAAAAAATATCATAATATATAAGACTAATTACTTGATAAGTAGTATAGCCCGAATGACCCTTAAAACTTTAAATCTATATATTAATAAAAATAATACTTTCAAAAATTTTAAAGAAAAGAATTACATATAAACACACCATTAAACTGAAATTGTTGAGATTGTCAAATAATTGCCATCGTAAATTAATATTTTATTTTAATACCTACAAAAAAAAAGTAAAGGGCAAAAGTTGAACGAATTTTAAACAAAACTTTCCTCTACCAAATTACTAAATTTGTGTAAACAGTTACTATACCAAAGAGTAGAGTAATTTAGAGAAAAAGTATACTAGTGTACTCTACTACTAACTCTACTAATGTAAACTAGGTTTAACAAAACAAAAAGCGTAAAAACAGAGCTATCGAACACATACGCGTCGCGCAACTGACGGGGCTTATAGATGTATAAGCAAAGCAGGTCAACGAAACTGAAAAGGCTGTATGTAGTCAGTCGGTAGGTCTGTGGGTCGGGCGCGCTTCGTTTTCACTGGCTCTTTACCTAATTGTCGCGAATTAATGACAGCTATAAATTACAGTTAATTATAATACGGAGCCGGCACCACGACCAAATGCTCACTCTGGCACGAGCGGTTTACCGTTACCGTTTGCACGCATGCTCTACCTCACACCATTTGGTGTTTCGCCGATCGCCTGCGAACCGGAGAAAGACTATCGGACCTTACGGTCATTGCTGTTATGCTCCTAAATGGATATGAGGGCGTTAAATTAGACCCTAATACGTCCCTGCTAATGCTATAATAGCCGCTATGCTTAAGATAATGGTTCATGGTAAAGCTAATTAGTTTTTATTAGCTGTGGCTGTGAGGTTCAAATAATGTTGTTTTTATTTTTGATAGGTTGTAAAACTAATTTTGAAATTAAACAGAATTACGTTAGTAGAATTAGTTGAAGAATATGCACTATCTTATTACTAGCATAATATAAACATTTTTAAATAGTGAAAGACAAATCTTTAGACTCGTCTTTCACTATTTCAAAATGTCTACATTATGCTAATAATGGAATAATACGTACTTTGCCATCGTACTCTACTACTAATTCTATTAATGTAATCCAAACAATACTAATTTTGTGGTAAGTAAGGTAGTATGAATAAACCTTAATGTTATTTTTCCTTACAAATATCACTCTAAATTAAAATTGTTCATTATTGAATTAAGAATAAAAATAACTTTATATAATTAAACATTAAAAATATCTAGAATTTACTGATACAATTTTAAAATTTCATATGCCTTTTTGTGGAAATTATAAGTAATTTATTAAATATGTATACATTTTTATTACAAAGAAATAGTAATGTAATATTTAAAAAAAATCTTCTGTGGCTACTACAGAACCGACTGTCATCGTATTAAATAAATTGTATAACAACTACTACTGTAGTCATGGTAACTAAAAGCAAAACGTATCGAAAAATATTACATATAAAAATTGTTAGTTATAACTTCTTAGCAAGTTTTGCTATATACATTTTTCGAAATATATCTCTTGCAAAATATACATACGTATAAAAGTGACATCAGTAAACTACCATTTCCGGTCGTCCACAGATATACCGACAGATGGACATTACGCTAAAAACAGTTGATTTGTCTTACTATAACTCTAATTCGTGCTTATTTGTAAAAATCTCGATATGTCAAATTTGCTATGATTACAATACCTCCCTTATCATATGTGATATGACAAATTAAAGTAAAAATTGACAAACCTAAAAAAGAAATGAAGCGATAAAGTTATTTCATTAAAAAATATTTATCAAGTAAAGTCAAAACTTTCATTCAAAACAGAAATAAAAATATTAAACAAACACGCAGAAATAAAAGTGTTATAATAATAAATAAAGTAAAAGAAAATCTGATAAACGTACATAAGTCTATTACAAACTGTATAAATTAGGCAGTAATCAAAAATAATTTGATTTTGAACTAATAAGCAACATATAAAACAAATTTCAAAAACTTTCGTTGAGTGAATTCGAAACATAGCCTACTTTATATTGGTATCAAAAAAGATAAAAAAAAAAAGAAAACCAAAAGCAAAATGAGCAAAAATTATTGGTAATCGAGTACGACAGGAGTAGTAGCTAGTCGACAAAACCCGAAGGCTTCTTCTGTTCGTAGAGCCGTTCAATTTGGATTTAACCTTGCCGCTGATTCCGATAGCGTGGCTGGATCACATTAGTAAGAATTGACAGAACGTCGATATTGTATTATTGGTGTCATGTTATTCGCTATCATTTATCAGCCGATGCAATCCTTCCGACTGACAGAGATGAAGCGTTTCTGGTTCTGACTTTACATCTCAGTCGATTACATTCGGTTTTATGTAGGTAGTAGTTTTGGTACGAGATACAGTTTTGTCGGTTCGTATTAAGATGTCATGTGCTACCAGATATTAGATAAATAGTTTCCGAAACATATTTTCACCGAATACATGTTTTGCTTGGAACGAAAATGACAGACGCTTTTATTTAGTGATAATTGTCTTGCACAAATTATACTGCAGTTTATGATATTCTCATTTTCTGGTAAAAATTTTATGTTCACCTACCTTGCACATATAATTTTATTCTGTATTTTTACTGCGGAAACATTCTATTTTACTGTGTGATGTGATAAAGTTTAGGTTTAAATTACATAAAACAATAATAAAATTAACATAGAAAAATATTTTTTAGATCTCATAGTATTAATAAGTTTTAGGTTTAAATTCCGTTAATTATTTTTATTAAACGACGTTTCGACGAAAGCTGAACGCTCGTTTTCATAAAATCAATTTTTATTATCAATGACATTAAACTAAATAACAAGTACATAGCAACAAGTTAGTAGATAACATAAAAGTAACTAGATATTTTAATTCATAGAAACCAAATTTTATTCAATTCAGTGTAAAAGTGATTTTTCCCCGATCACGGTTATCTATGGTTAACTTAGTAATTAATATTAATTATTTTATATAATATAAATAATAATATATAAATATATTCAAACATACATATACAATCCCATAAGTTTCCGACAAGCATTCCTATCTAGACAAGCAACTTTTGCTTCATCCACACTTATAATGCCTTTGACACATACTCGTTTATTCTTACCACTTGAAAACACTCGCTCATGCAAGATCCTCTCATTAACTCATACGACGTCCACACAATATCACTCACATTAATTTTTTTAATCAAATTAGACATTCATCCTATTTGTATTTACTGTTTTAATATTACACGCTTAAAAAGTACAAAATTATATTAAACTTTCATTTTTCAAATCAGTAGTGTTTGTAAATATATCAATCACGCTTCACAATTAACAGTTACATCAAAATAAATAATTTATTTTATCTATTACAAATTGCATGAATCAAAAAAGAAATCTTTGAAATATTTCATGAAAAAAATTACCCATTAATTTAGCTTTTAAAATCACTGTATCATGTCACGTCATATATGCACGTGTGTAAAATGTTTAAAATCCTTATAAGGATTTGACACAAATAATCTGACGAGCTGAACATGCAAATGCTGTAAATGCATACACATTTTATGGTAAGAAAAAAAAACACTAGAAAAATATTATATTAAATATATACATATGTCGACATATAATATTTAATTGCGTATGAGCAACTCAAATATTTAAATATTTGCTGCATTTACCGAACAGCTCTAAACAGGTTTCAACGCTATATTTGACATTAGTAGGCAAGCTAAAATGAATTGCTTAGTAACGCCTTAAAATACCTACCATGTCCATTGATTATGATATTGATAGCAACAATTTGCATAGAGTAGAGCACTGAAACAGCATAGATCTGTGTAAATTTCAACCAATTTATTGTTATGAATTTTGATGTAACCTACTTTTTTTTTCCTTCTTTCATTGCTCATTCCGCGAAAATTTATTCAAAATTATATAGTTACATAGCGAATTATGATTATATACTGTTACATAGATTACTGTACTTGATTTAAAATTGCATGCTATCAGACAACAATTGCTACTTTTAGAAAATTTTTGGTAGATGATATTTCTCAACAATTATTTCCATGTAACTTGTGATTTGAATTAACAGTTACGTATTTTCTACAATTTTATTTACAGTTTTTTTATTTATAAGAAGGTTTAAAGACAATAATGGATCGTTAAATAAAAACATGTTTTATTTGGATGTTTCGACCGTTTAATCAAAATCATTTTCAGCAAATATTTTATTTTTGTTGGTCACATGTAATCATGATACATCAGGTTAAGTTTGTTTAAAATTGTATTATTTGTTAATTTGTTAAAAATATATCACAAATGTTTATCACACTAATGAGGTAGATACCAAATTAAAATAATTTGTGATAATCTTGTTTTTACGTTAACGAAACATTATAATTTTAATAAAAAATGTGATTTTTTTCCAAGATGTAATAAACAATTGTGATATACGAAGAAAATTATAGAATTTTCAGGGCTAGTATGCCGTCTCGTCGCAGACGTTTTACCATACATCATAAATGGCATCTTCAGTGCTTGGTGACTGAATTTAGTCACCATGCAATGAATAAAGAATGGACCAACTATGAATAAAAAATTATTCAACATAGTATAAAATCTTATTATATTAAAATAAAATAGGATATAGTTATGTATTTATTTTTATTAATAATCGACATTTCGATTCAAGGAAATTAATACGAATGATACAGTAACTAAACAGAACACAGAACAAATATTTTTTTGAAATATTAATATTTTCTTCTATGATTTATGCTCTTACTCGTTGAAACTTAAAATTTATTATGATATGTAAATAATAATTCCTCGGTTTTTGTTTCAAAAATATTTATTTTGGTGACTATTGTATAGCGAAACTATAGTCATCAAAATAAATATTTTTTAAACAAAAAAACCGAGGAATTATTATTTACATATCATAATGCATATTAATATTTTATATTCAATAAACATATAAACAAAATTTTTCTTTTTTTATCGTAACTCAATTTTTTTCTTCGTTTTTTTAATAACTATATTGAAATAATAAGTATATGTTAATAGATCAACTATGTGTAGCCAAAGGCGACTGTGATTTTTTATTTGAAATTCTATGCGCTTCGATTTTTGGTAGTGAAGCATTTTTTTTTCCTAACAGTTCTCATTCGGTATCAGAAACAAAACTGAAGGCTTGTAACTGCTTAGAAAGTGTAACAGTAGGTCTTCGAATAGTTTGGTAGCTGGCTAATTTCAAGCTAATATACATACATATATTTATTTACAAGTTTTTATTGGCCATCTTGCGGTCTTTTTTCTACGAATTACAAACTGTACTGTTATTATTATTCATAACAAGTTAAAAATCTCATATAAGGTATTAGACATTCATTCATTTGTATCAGTGTTGCTCAAACTACAATATTTGTAATGCAAAAACTGACAAAAAGCAACTGCGCTTGTGTATTAAGGCGGATCCACACATTCGGCATTCGCCGAGTCTCGAGCGGCTGTTCGCCGAGCCTCGAATGATGTGGATGAATTGTTCGTCAGAAGCCGAGCGCATATTCGGCGTGCTCGGTGTTCCCGTACTGTGTCGGTCTTTTGACGCGAGTCAAAGTAAACGAACATTCGCCTCGCTGTTGTTTTTAGTCAGATCCAGACATTCGGGTTCTTGATAGATACTTGTGAGCAACTTGATAAACAATTTTTATTTTTCTTTTCCTTTACTTAAAGTTTTCTATTTTATTTTTAAATTTGTTTTAATTTTCAAATTTATGAATTGCATTGTAATTTTTATAATTTATTATTAATTGGCAAAAACTTTCTAACGTACTACTAGTACGATTGGCGCAAATTTTATTCTTTCATGTAAATCAATAGACAATAAACTATTTTCTAATTTAAATTTACAATAAAATGTTTTTTATGATAATTTTTTACTAATATCTTAATGATATATCAATTTTTTTCATATTTACTTCAATAAAAATTTTGCAATTATGTGAATTATGTTTAAAAGTATTTACTTATATAAATTCTTTTTTTTTTCAATAATAATTTCGATAATATTTATTGTAGTATTTAACAAATTTGATACTTTTTTTAAAATTTTCAATGGCGTTCAATGGCAAATATTCGCCTTTCCCATAATAAATTGATGTTCGGCAAAGTTCACATATATGTATAAGTGTACTCGCCACTAGGCAAGTATTCGGTAACTATCCCCACCCATTCGGGATTCGGCGAGTAGTTACTCGGGACTCGGCGAATACCGAATGTGTGGATCCGCCTTTATGCAATAAAATTAATTTAGCATAAGCATTATCATACGGAAAATCTACAATATCGTATTATTTATTTATTAACGCACTCATTGGCACGAAGTGCCACACTTGTGTGAAGTTGGCGCTATAAAGATATAGGAACTCAATTTTATATAAATATATATATATATATATATATATATATATATATATATAAAAGTTAATTTTTATCGACTGCGATGTATTCTACTGTTATCCCGACATAAAGAATTTTGAATATATATATATATATATATATATATATATATATATACACAATCACGCCATGTACTCAAAAGAGTGTGGCACAAACTCTTTCCACTATCCCGAAATTAATTTTCTCCAAACATTACTATTCAGACAAGCAATTCTAGTTTCATCCACATTCATAAAACCTCTCATACATGTTCTACTATTCCTACTACTAGGAACTACACATCATAATATTCATTTATTTACAAGAGTATTATTCGAACAATAAATTTATTTAATACTTGTAATTTCACAATTAAAACAATTTTATTAAAATATTTAAAATTTAAGAAAAAATTTAATTCTGCCACGACACTGGTAACGAATAATGTTCATTTCCATAATTGTATGTTTCAAATTTCGGTGTCAAACAACTTAGGTTATCATTAATCAAATTATCATCGGATTTAAAAATTTTGATTGACAGTTACCAGGTTAACATTAAGAAATCATATAAAAAATAAATAATAATTTATGTCATAAACCTTACATCATTATATCGGTACCTAATGTTTGTTTTATTTTATTATATAATTAAAATTGTTCATTATAATTTCATTTTAGATTCTTCAATTTCATTCATTATAAATATGTATGCACATAATTATTAAAATCATTTTTTTTTATAAAGCATTGTAACAAAAATCTTTCAATATTTACTGTAGCTGTTATGTTTTTCCAGAATGACCACAAAGCCTTAAAAATATTATATAATCTTTTATTACATGCTTAATAAATAATGTATTATTCTTAAATAATTCGTTAGAATTTGATATATTAAATTTTATTACAATGTTAAGAAAAATATTTTCAAAATTTTATCAAAATAAAAAGTGATCTTTGACCACTGGATACATTGAATATTTGAGTAAGCTTAGATCACTGATTAGAACTTTAGCTTTATCTTTTACTACTCTTCTCATCTCAGTTTTTCTTGAAATAGTGCTTTTATCATTAATTTCAAAATAATTTTTTGCTTCTGTTTTTGTTAAAATATGAATAGTTTTTCTATTTTTCATCATTTTTATTATATTTGGTATTATAAAACTTAAATGAACTATTATAAAGTCCTTAATAAATAATTTTAAGTAAACGTCAAAAGCACTTTTGGCAAAAATCACTTTTATAAATGAGGTGAGAATACGGGCCTTAGTTTTCGAAATACGTATATAGCTTTTTTTTTAAATTATTGTTTGTGGTTTCTTAATTTTTCATATTTTAATTTATTAAAATAAAAAGTATTTTACAGTGCTCCTTTTTTTGTTTACATACGCATTCTAATTTTGGGTCATATGCATTTTTTTAGAAAACAAATAAAACTAATTCCGACATATAATTACAAGTAATAAAAAATTTGAAAGTAATTAAATAATCTGGTAAGTAGAACTCCGGATCAATAAAATAAATAATAAAAGGGTTTGTCAAAATTTAATTTTTGATCAAGTTTGGCAATAGCAAACACTAAAACGTAAATGAATATAAATTAAAAGTTCCGGTTTTTTTATTTCATTATCTGACAGCGAATCTGATAAGATGCATAGATAAAAATGATACTAGCAATTAAAATACTTAATAGACTATATCAGCGTAATTAAAAAACATATTAATTTGCTTTCCCATCATGTCAAAAAAATAGTAAAATTTTGATGGAAAAATTCGTCCAGTTAAAATTAATGGCCCGCAAATTTCCTTTTATTTCTTCTAAAAAAAAATAAAAAAAATATATATACGGCTAAAGACTTTCAGCTGCAAACACTTTCTTCTCATTTACATATTCATAATAATCTATGTCTTATTCGTCATCCGAATACAAAAAAGTATCATCTTGCAAGTCATTTGCATAACACAAACATTAGAACAAAGTTTGGCTAAGAAAAATAACCAAAAATAAATTAAAAATTAACATAAAAAGCTTTTGCTTTTATATATACATATATATATATATATATAAATCACAGTAAAAGTTTGACAATTTATTACTTTAATATTTTAATCTATAATAAATTCAATATATGTTTTTTTTAATAGGTACATTAAATTCAGTAAACATGTATTCTATTTATTTACTTAGTCAAAACAAATTCTTTAGAACTTATAATATTAAAATAAAAAGGCTTTAGGATTTGGTTCTGTATTATTTTGTATTATTGTATAATTGTATTATTTTGTATAATTAAAAATCGACGTTTCGACGTACTCTACGTACGTTATCATCAGGAAAAAAATATACAAATGACATATAAAATAAATAAACAGAACAAAAACAAATAACAAAATAAATAAGTAAATAATCAACATTAACAGTAGATTGATATTAGAAGCAATAGAAACTTATAAAGAAAAAGATAACATCAATCAGTATTAAAGCACTGATTAAAATAAAATTTGATTTCCTTTTATTAATAATTTATGAAATTATATAACTCTAGTTACTTATTTTGAATGTAACTTGTTTATATGTTCTGCTTATTTATTGAATATGTCATTTGTATCTTTTTTCCTGTTAATGGTGTACGTACTCTATGTCGATTTTTAATTAAAATTAATACAGAACTAAATCCTATAGCCTTTTATATATATATATATATATATATATATATATATATATATATATATTATTTCAATAAAAAAACTGTAAAATCATAATTATGTAAAATAGAAATTTGGTCAAGTTAAAATTCTCATTTTAAAATATAACATGAAAATTTATCATTTTTGTAATAAATTTATAATAGATATAAAATGTCCATTTTGTTAACTATCAGACAATTTATAGCTCTATAAATCTGTCAATATATAACCGTTAGATATGTCAATCAGTTCCAAAATTATATTTAAATTTAATCGATATTCTTTGTAATTTATTACTACTCCAATATATGAAAGCTAAAAACTTTCAATTTTAAAAATTTAATATTCTGTTTTTAGATGATAAATAACAAGTTTGTTTTTTTTTTATTATTATTAATATGCATGTTTTTGCTACTAATTATCACTTGATAAATATTTAAGCAGTTAATAAAGAAAGAATAATGTGAGAAAAATAGAGAAATACGTGAAAGTAAAGATTAGATGATGAATGAAAAGGCAGTATGGTGTGTTTGTGTTTGTGTGTGTGTGTAGAAATAGGAATGAATGATGGTGCGAATTTTTACCCTGTTCCCGATGAAAGGCGTACAGCGAACTACTACCTGGGGTAGGAAGCCAAGATAAAATGGCGCCCACGACCGGCACCCACAGCATCCTTGATCCTAAAACAAAAAAACATTTAATTAGTTAAGTAATTCATTTTACTGATTTTTTTTGTATCAGTTTTCCTGATAAAGACGGACGTTGAGTTTGTCTGTATTAATAAATATTAATACAGAACTTAAATTTAAAGCCGTTTTATTTTAAGTAATTAATTTTATTTATTTTTAGAAATTATGTTAATTTTAATCGCTCCAAAAGTTTAATTTTATAGTAACCATGAACGCTACAAATAATCTAATTTTTCGATACTATTATAGATGCAGTACTAGAAGAATAAAGAAGATAATTTATTAAGTCACCTTCAAGTCGATAAAAAAACATCATAATTATTGTTGATATCAATAAAATGATGCTTTTTTTGCCAACTTTTGAAGTAGACATTAGTTTAAGTGTTTATTATAAAAATAGATTTATATTTAGAGCTCTGCAATTGTCTGTTCTACAAATTAACGTGAATAACACCTATAGTTTCATAAGCATCGATATTAAATTCTACTGATATAAGTATGATTGCTTTCAATAAAACTATTCTTTTTTGCTAATTTTTCAAACATTTAATTGCAAAATTATTTGTTGTTGCACTAAAACAATGCGTTTTAAATGTGTGAAAAAGTGCAAGAATTATATTTGTCAGAAATTGTACAATCGACCAAAGAAACATTAATTTTCACAAATCACCTAACAACTATAAATAATATATACACATACGTACTATTCTACAACTGTTAGTACGGTTAAAGTTACTTGGTATGTATTGTTATTTATTTTTAATTTAGCTTCGTTTGAAACGCTTGAAGAAAAATTCAAAATGTCACACAAAGCCGAATGTATCTAGGCTCAACACAATAAAGATCGCTTTCTGCTCCTTGTAACATAATATACTATTTTGCTTTCTATAACTTCGCCAATATAATTTAATATTTTATTAAGTGTAATAACTGACAAAAAAATGATACATAACACTGTCATAAAATTTAATTCTCAATATAAATACAATTACTGCACTTCATAACCACATCTATATTTTAATACTTAATATAATTTATAAGAATAATTTATACTGCTTATAAATTGACTTCTATTGACAATTCACACCTGAGATGGAGTTTTTCCATTTAAATCTTTGTCCACTAATAAACCGTACAGTGTAAAAAAACATAAAATACACCGAACATTACTTACACGCCAATCTTTCGACATAAAATTGAAATTCATTTAACATCTTACGTTGATTCATTCATGTATATGTTAGCTGTATACATTAAACAGTGGTCGTCAACATTTTGTTTCTAGATCGACTATTTAAGAATACTTATAGCATAGTAATGAGGTTGCTTCTTTTTTTTTAAGTATGAAATTTAACTGCAAATTTAGGTTGAAATTATTATAAAATACTTTTTACTTTCATAAATATGAATCTTGTTTTGGATATTGATAAGTGCAAAGTATTAATTTTTCAGAAAGATTACTTGGCAACTGAATGTATAATATAATATATATGTCGATGGTGTATGTTTAAAGCAAGTAGATGAATAGATGTGTATTTGGGTAGTTTATTGTCTAAAGATGGTCGCTTTGATTATGAGATTGAAAGAACATTAATGCAGGTTGTAAGGTTTTGGCTGCTTTGGGTACTTTTGTTAGAAATGTAAATGTTAGAAATGTACCCCACGTACATCATCATTAAAAAAAAATGTTGTACGTAGAGTATGTCGAAACGTCGAATTTTAAATAAAAATAACACAGAAATAAATCCTGAAACCTTTTTATTTTAATTTTATATTTTATTGTTTTAATATATTGTTATAATTATTAGTTTTTGTTGTATTTTTTTTACTAATATACATTATTTAAATAAAATAAGTATAGCTGAAAATCTTTACTGGCAACGTCAATATTAATGACAAAAATAACAAGCACATAACGCTTGTTTCATATGTCTTTTTTATGTATTTCCTGTTTCAGTAGCAAATACGTCTTACATATGTAATTTGACTTTGTTGATACTTTTCAATATTTTTTTCTTCTCTGTAATGAAATAGAATTAAAAATCATGTATTATATATTTTTATTACTTGTGATTTTAATTTTCAGAAAAAACTAAAACCAACACAAAAAAAAAACCCCCCGAAAAAACCCCATTGATTCTTTGATTACAATCGACAGTTTGGCAACCACTGACATATATAGTATTTTCTCTATGTATGTTAGATTATAGCTAGGTATAATAGACCAGTACCTCTGTAATGGCTGAGTTTTACTGCTTGTAACGTGTAATTTTATTCGACTTAATTAACATCATTGACTGATTGCATTAATTGCATGTTCACTTTTTTATTGTCTATAATGCACTAGATTTTTCTCAAATAAAATTTTAACTATTATAGGTACAGAACTATAAAATTTAATGTTATGTAAATGTAATGTTAAATAATGTTTGTAAATGTTAGAAAAAGTATTACATAAATTATTACGACTCAAATTCTTTAACAATTATACTAAAAAAATCACTTGAAATTTAGAAACAATCTTCTGTTTGCAACCCTAAGGTTGGATTTCAGCATCACAATTAATTCTCTATCGTCAGCCATTCTTTTTATTTCGTTGTATGTATTGCAACCCATGTTTCGCATTATCTGTTTTAAATATTCCAGCCTTGGTGTTCTTTTACAATCCTTTCCATCTGTCATTCGTTCTAGTATGGTTTTTACTAGTTCTGTCAACATTTCAAAAAATTGGATCCGAATATTCGGAATCAAAAAGATTCGGATATGCTTACATCAAAATACTACAACTATATAGAATTTTGTTTTTGCTTAAATATTAAATCATTAGTTAATTTTTAAAAGAAGAAAAATATATTGACTTTGCCGGGGATTTTGACGGCTGAAATTTTTTAATTACACATGACGTATAATATTAGGTTATAGTATTTTATAATCTAATTATAACAAGCCATGTGTAATTAAGAATATAAAAAATAACTGAATATTGTTTCAATTTTTATAATTATAAATTAGTTCATTGCGATTAAGTAAATATTTGTGAAATACATTATTTACATTGAATTTCTTGTCCAGTATCTGTATTTAAAGAAAGTATTTTAAAACAGTGTAAATTCTATCACACATAAGTTATTGTGCACGCCACATAATTCGAGCACAACAACATAAATATGAATAAATATATAAAACACAAATATATTTTATATATTACAATGATAGAACAAAATGAACTAGATTTCACTCTATATTTACATAGTACAGCAAAACATTTATCCTTTTTTTTGTAACAGAACGCAAACATAGATCGATAACATTTTCCTACATTCGTAAAAAACAGTATTATACGAAACCAGTTAGCTGTGCTTACATATGTATGTCCAAAGGGCCTTAGCCTATTTCTATTTATCAGCGTGGTAAAAATATTAGTGATAACCACTACGGCAAACATAACTCTGCGAGAATATGAGAAAGTGCTCTTCGATTACACAGTGAAAAACAGAGTCGGATTTATGGTTAAAAAAAGAATTTAGATTGAAATAAAAATAAAGTCCTTCGATAGAATACATTTCTTTTGTTTTTGCGCTAAACTTTATCCTGAAAATGACTCTAAAGATTTTAATAAAATGTGGTAAATCCATGTTTTCAGGTCTTAAGGTTGGGAAACATCGTATTTGCCCGAATATAACTCAATATTTTTTGATTAATTATTAAATTCGAAGTAACAACTCTTGAATTTTATTTTCTTTGAATTCTTTTATAAAAAATGAATGGATCGCGTTAAATTTGGATTATTTTTTTCGGTGTCGCGTTAAATTCGGGGTCGCGTTATATTCGGGCAAATGCGGTGTATAGAATCGGATTTGTCGTGACTGGATATATATATATATATATATATATATATATATATATATATATATATTCGTTTGAAAGACATTAATAAAAAAAATTTATTCTCAAATTACAGAGACGCGATATTATTGTTGTTTTTATATTTGTTTCAATATATTAAAATTTCATTTCATTTTTTAATAATTTTTAAATAGCGGAAAAAAGTTTTTTATTATATCTTGCGTGAGTGGGCCCCTAGTCGAGCGTAGTAAGTCCGGTCCTGATAAAAGATAATGGAAAATAAATGGAAGGGAAAAAATATTGTAAACATATATGCTAAGTGATGTAAAGCTGATTGTAGACTAAGTTGTGTTTGATGAGTAATCTGAAAACCGGTTGAAAACATGTTACAATTAGATGGTAAGTCAGTGTGAGTAGTTTTATATGTAAATATTTATGTTTTAGTAATTAATACGTTAATTTAGTTTAATGATACATAATAATTTTACTAATAGTACTCTGAAGAAGGTTAGATTCAATTAATTATTTGCATGTACATATACTTCATGTCTTTATCATACTGTAATAATGTAATAGAAAAATTTTGGCATGTCATGACTATTAGTAGATGATGCATAAGAGTTTTGTTTTATTTTCTAATAATAAAATTCAAAAAGTACAAAAATATATTAAAGTTTACTATTTTAGTATACTGTACAAAATGCTTTATTTTTCTCTTAAAACTAATGACTAACTGATGACAGTGAAAAAATATCACAACGTAATTTTTTTAAGATATTTCAACAAAATATATTAACAATTTTTTTAAACTTATTATTAGCTAGTAAATATACACGCCTAGTGAATAACTAAATTATAATATTTATATTGTATGAAATGAAAATAAAATGAAAAGTTGCTATAGCAACGCAAAGTTTGTGGCCAAACACAATGGCCCGTATTACAAACTCGGTTTTAAAATTAGTTTTGTTTTAACTAACATCGGTTTTAAGATAACGTAACTGTTGTAAGAGCCGGACTAAACAAACTAAAAAAATAAACTAAAACACCCAAAAAACCGAACTTATAATACAAGCCAATATGTTTCTTGAAACAAACAAGTCGTCAGTATAGCAACGCTTATTATGTGGTCAATCAAAACATTGAAATTAAAATATATCATAAATTAGTACTGTTACTAGAATACCGTGTAATTTTCATAATATAATTATTTTGAAATTTCATTTCTGTCAAATCTAAATGTATAACATGCTATTTTATATTCGCAGTGTAAAACTCACGAAAAACATCCATTTCTTACTAGTATGAATTGCAGCATTTACAAACATTCATACTGCAATTTTTATAATTGTGTAAAATAAGTAACATCTGTGTTTTTTGTACAATACAAAACACTGAAAAAAAATTATGTAATATTATTATAAACTATCCGTGTAAAATTATATAGATCATTTGGGTAAAATAAAGTTTTTCCCAGGAAAAAATTTCATTGACACAAATAATCTATGTAATTTTTGCACAAACGATTTAAGTAATATTACATTGATTTTTAATTAAAACTAATATAGAACTAAATCCTAAAGCCTTTTTATTTTAATATAATGAGTTCTGAAAGATTTTTTACTTTATTAATATTACTTAGATTATTTCAGTGTATTATACATATATACACTATCACGTCATATATCTGTAAAGTGTGCCAGAAACTATTTCTATTTCTGCAGAAAATAATTTCCATCAAAGCATAAGCAACTTTCGCTTCATCCACATTCATAATAGCCATCATACATGTTCTTATCATATTAGTTAACCTACCCTAATAAACAGTGTCATAATATGATAATTAAAAATATATAAATACATCTTAACCACAAGATAAACATCAAAAATTGTCTAAAAGTTATTTTCTCAAAACTTATAATTATTTTAATATAATATCAATTTTTTTAAAATAAAAAAATACCAAAACAATATAAAAACTATAATTAAAACTTTCTATTAAAACAAAAAAACATAAAAATTAAAATGAGTAAATAGGAATATAACACCTATATAATTATATAAGTAGATAAGCACGAAATCTATTCATGTAATAGTAGACTCCTTAATACCCGAACTAAACTTCCAACAGTTTAATTATCTATTCAAACGGTTGCCAATTCTAGTTGCAACTACTATTAATTTCACCTTCATTCGTGTCTTTAATTAAACCAAATTCGATCAGTCTATATAATGGAAACAATTGACAATGAAATATAAATTGACAGTCGAGAAGTGACAATCCACTGAACTTACAATTACATTGTAATCTAGATATATATATATATATATATATATATATATATATATATATATATATATATACGGGCGGGCAATCCAAAAACACAAAAATATTTTTTTTTGTTTTCGTAGAATACAATATTATACAAAAAGTTTGTCAAATTTATTACGCACTTTAAATTATATGTTTAAAAAAATTACAGTTATCATTTTCTAATTTATTTATATCTTTAAAAAAATGAATTTTACCAATTACTGTTGCATCTAGCGGAATCTGGTATTTGTTGATCAATTTCGGTGAATTCATATTGAAAAGTACCTGTTTCATTGTTAATGAAAAAAAAGCTTGTGTATGTAATACTACACATTTGTTATTTATTTTTTATTTATTATTATTTTTAAAACTAAATAACTTAAATAAAATTTGCAGGTAAACAAATCTAACAAAAACCAGTATTAAATTTTAATTGCATTAAAATAAAAATAAACGATGAAACTATAAATATATCAAGTTATTATAAAAATAATTGTACAATAATTTAAATAGAAAATTAATATAAAAGAATAGCTTCATTTAAAAAAAAACAGAAGTCAAAAGCCATTTATAAACTTTTTCGTGTTTTTCTAACCTTAAAAGTTCTTTCTAAAACTAATTTAAAAGTAACAATATACTTGTACATTTGTTATCTATATCTGTGCTACTTATTACTATGTTTACACGTATACACACTAAAAAACAAAAAATAAAATAATGTTTTTGTATATCAAATGTATTTTTATTTAAAAATAGTGCAAATAAAAAATTTTATCTTAAAAATACATCTTCCTAAGACACTAACAGTTTAATCTTAAAAGAAAGAATATATTTTAGTTTTCTCTTCAAATAAATTTATGTTATTTGTAGAAATTTGACGAAATAATAGAATTAGCTCTTTGTTAAATAAAGAAAAAATGTTAAAACACTCTTTCTTGTCATAATTACAGATATATCTTTTAAATTAAAGAAGAGTATGAAAAAAATTAAATATATATATATATATATATATATATATATATATATATCACTGTGAAATATAGTATATTATATTAGGAGGAGCAGAAAACGATCTTTATTTCCACAGACGCTTGCAGCCAAGGCAGAGCCAAAACTAAGAAATCTGGGCGAAACACAAAAAGAGCATTCTGCTCCGAGTGACTTGTTATTTTTTTCTTCAAGCGTTCCAAGCGAAACTAAACTAATTTTAAAAAAAATACATACCACGTAACACTAACCTTACTAACAGTTGTAGAATAGTCTATATATTATATAGTATATATTATTTATATTTATTTCGTGATTTGTGAGAATTACGTTTTTTTGGTTGACAAATCTGGCAGTGTATATTTAATTTGTTGCACTTCCTCACACGTTTTCAATAATCAAATTCAAATTCATGCGAAAATAAACAATGCAATTGTCAAATAACTTAATTTGACTTAATCATTTTTAATATAGCCGCAGGAGATGCCAAATTAAATACACTTAACGTTGAAGTCATGTTTGGTTCAGCTACCAGTGGTGTATATAGTAACTAATTGCTGTATATTAATATGCATTATTGTACTAGTAACATAATGACCCTTTTCTACATAAGCAATATAGTAACGTAATATTAATAATTTAACACACTTGAAGAAAAATAAAATCATTTAATTATTGGTGAAAATTCGATTAAAATCGGATAAAGTGTAGTCAAAATAAATTTAATAACCTTCAACATTTTATGACAATGTCCTTTACCTATTTTCTTAACATGTAAATATTATTTTAGAAAACGCATAGATGAAATATTATCCTATAAAATTTTATATTCCATTGTATTAGTCTGCAATGAAACTAAACAAATATTAAAACAAAACCATTCATATTATTCATACAATAAATATTAATTTATTATACACATATACGATATCTAAATACAGGTTTACACAAATTCTGATTCTCCTATAGCTTCACGTACGTTCCAAACACCTGCGAATCTGTCTATTGCAAAAACGATGGCTATATAGCTAGGCATAAATCGAGTAGGCGTTGACCAATGTATGGGATAATTGAATATTTTCTCTTCTTCGATAATCTAGCAGGCCACGAGCGGAATATGCAATGAGATTGGCAGATGCGAGTTTGTTTCCTTTGTCATTATCGAACGACCACAGCCACACTATGTGTTGATTACATATATTAAACATATATCGTTTCATAACTGACTATTGAAATTGGTGATAAGTATTATACAATTACATATTATGTGATTCGCATGAATGAAATTGTTTAGCATTATAAGTTTGCAGTGTTATTTAATCTTTTAATATTTTTTAAAAATATATATCGACGTTCTTATCACCATTTTTACCTAAATATGGTTTATGATAGTAATCTTTAGGTTTTCATGGCTTGTAACTATTTAATTTATAGAATTTTTTAGGCTAATATGCTATGGTCGATCTATCCTTGTCGTAAACATTTTGTCATACATTGTAGATAACTTCCTCAGTACTTGGTGACTGAATGACAGTATCACCTGCACTCTCACTATCCTCTACAAGTGCTATTACGCCACTAGCCGATTCTGGCTGGTCGGAATGGACCATTTTTTTCAATCAGACTATACTTTTTGTTTCCTCTTCCTTTCCGTTGTAGATTTTGCCACGCCATTGGTTGATTCTTATTGGTTCATCCAATCCACCGTTCTTGATGACTGCAAAACAAACAGTTTACGTCGGTTCTGGTTGATTCTTAAACTAACCAGAATCGATAAATGGCGTGACAAAACTTATAACGGAAACTGAAGGTACAAACCGATTAAAAAGGGTGGGCTATCTAGGCTATGGCTATGGGTACAGATATATATATACCAAATTGCAGAGCAAAAACCGTCATTTACGATGTATGACGAAACGTTTGCAATAAGGATAAATCGACCACGGTATAGCAGCCCAGAAAATTCAATAAATTCAATAAGGGTAACATTAATTTTATTAGTTTTAACATGTCATTAATTTTAACATTAATATTACAGATTAAACCCCGACTATTTTAATACCTATATTTACACAAAACATTGTACATTTAGTTAGAATCTCATTACAAATTCGTACATATATAGTTACAAACTTTCTTAATTTAGATATACATCTTGAGAAAATAAAACTTTAGTATGCATTCGTAACATCCTTTCTCCTATTTTGTTAATATACATATGTACATATTTTTTTCTGGTTAATTAATATTCATAAGTAGTTCAGATTATTAATTACAGTTATTTAGATATAAAATCTACATAATACCATTAAAATCAATCTTAACATCAACAATTTTCATAAAAAAATAATTAATGACTTATTTTCGCTCGTACAAATTGTAAATTGATTATGTAAATCAAAACATCATTTTTCAACAAATTACACAATATATTAAAATAAAATGGCTTTTGTTGTAATTCTGTATTAATTATTATTCATTTCTATTGCTTCTCTTATCAATCTCTTAATATTGACGGGTCTTGCAATTACTATAAAGAAAAAGATAACATCAATCATTATGAAGGCACTGATTTAAATAAAACTTGTCTTCCTTTAATTAAAAATTTATAAATTTTATAATCTAGTTGTTTATTTTCTTGCCTAGTTACTTGTTTCTAAGTTGTTTATTTGCGGTATATGTCATTTTTTTTCTGATAAAGATGTACGTTGAGTACGTCAAAACATCGATTATTAATAAACATTAATACAGAACTACAATCTAATGCCGTTTTATTTTAATATGATAAATTTTTAAGATTTTTTTATTATGTTACACAAAATAGGATATATGAATAAGATATATGCATAAAATTATTTTAATACTTACTAAAAATGTATAAAAACATTAATTTTTTTGTGTTTGTTTTTACATTAACTTATAAATTAAAAAAAATATAACCAAACAATCAAGACAAAGTTACTGTATGATTTCATTTCAATAACATAAATTAAAAAAAAAAACGATACAATAACAATAACAATACAAAAAAGACGAATATTCTTTCACTAATATTAAAGTTAAACGGAATTTGTAATTTTAACGAACAATTAACCTTGACATTGAAATAAAAATTGTGCGTGTGTGTGCTACATATGTAATCACGCGTAAAACCAGCAAACATAAAATTTTTTTACTATACCACGCTCATTCATAATTTACCAAACTGTTCACCAAATATTTTTATTGAAACCAAGTCATATTTGCCAATATATATATATATATATATATATATATATATATATATAAAATATTTAAATATAAATTTACAATAACTTAATAAATGAACATAATAATAAAAAATATAAGCAATAAGTCAAAAATTAAAATAAAATAAAACAAAAATTTTACCAAATTATATTTACATCATCAAAATTCATCGTTTCGTATATTTGTATCCCATGAACAAACCAAATTCCCAAGCTATATTAAAAAAAAAAAATCATTTGCCAATATTATAACAATTGACATATGACCCACAATTTTTTTTTTGCCAAATAAAACCATTAGTAAATCGTACAAACATATTTTACCATAACCATATAACATAATTTTTTTGCGAACCACAAATTAACAAACTCACAACCTCATTTATATGTAATTAAAAATAATAATAATCATTAAATAAATTTAAAATGTTTTTCGCCATAAATATACAAATAAATTATTATTTTTTTTATCTTGTTTTGTGTCCCCTTTTTTTTCACATTCCATAATAAATAATCGCAATATATTTCATATCTATTTTTCGTGTTTCAAAATTGCACACAAAATTGTTTATAATTACAATTGGTTTAAAAAAGTATAAATAATTTATTTAATTTAATGGAAGTTAATTTATTAAATAATTACATATAAAATGAAATATATATATATATACAATCTAATAAATAAAATAAGAAGTAGAAAATTATATAATTTTATATTTTTCCGTTTTATAATACTAGTCGATTTCTTGTTTGTTACATATCACAAAACCTTATTTTCGGAAAAATAATGTTTAAGGTTTCTGAACTGAATTGTTTATAGTAAAGATATGGAACCAATTAAAATTTATATTTCCAAAACTATTAAAATTATAACATTCACGATTATTCAAATAGATAAAAAACAAACAAATATTGTCAAAATTACCGATAACTCAATTTGCGATTAAACATTTTTGAGCATTTTTATATCAATATTAAAAATATTTATCATGCGCATCGCGAAAGAATATTTTACTGTATAGTAATTTTTAGAAAATTTCATATATAATTGTATAAATAGAATACTTTTCTAAAATTTGACTACATACTTTGCATGTACACAGCAGTTTATAATCTAGATTTATAACGGTAATAAAATGAAAATAAAATATATATTTTATTAATATTATTACTATGCAAAAAGGAAATAATAATTTTTTATATATAGTGCTTCTGCTTTTGAATGTTGTAATTTGTTGCATGTTTTATGAATAATGTTATTAGTGCAATACTACCAAAGAACAACAACATTAAAATAAAACATAAAACACTGTTGCTTGTTTCTAATGCGTTAATGCAATAATGTGAATAATTTATTTCGATAAAAATTTCTTTGCAATAAAACCGGAACATTGACTTAATTGCACATTATATGTATTTAATGACCTTCATATATGATAGATGTATTAATTATCAACATGTAACAAAATTTATTAAAAATACAAAAAGAAAAAAATTATTGTATAACTTTTTCGATATAACCTCGTCGCAGATGTTTTGCCATACATCGTAGATAGTATCCTCAGTGTTTGGTGACTTAATGATAGTTTCCGCTCCGCAATCTGATATATATATATATATATATATATATATATATATATATATATATATACTCCCACCATCCTTTACAAGTGCCATTACACCATTGTCCAATCATAAATTTTGATGGTAAAGTATAAAAGCACTATTAAGATAAAAGAATCAATATCAAACAAAATAATTAATATATTTAATAACTTGTCCGAATAAATTAGCATTTCATTGCAAGTCTAAAATATATTTAATACCGGTAATATAAAACCACATATTAAGTATTATAAAACACATAAGATAAAAACTGAAATGTAACTACCTTGCAATTGTAACTAGCAAACGTACGTACACAATTAAACGCGCTGTTAATTTAGTTTAATTCGTGTCTGAATAGTGTCGCGTGAACAGGTCCATTACATATTCAAAAGCCTGAGATAAACATCGTACAACTGTCTCGTAAAGCGTGTAATTGATACGGTGTAGATAAAAACTTAATCCGCGCCAGATGTTTGTAAAGTGTTGCCAAAATGCAAATATTTGATTAAGAATTATATGATTATACTGAATAATATTTTTTTTTTACGAAACCAAATCGATATCTATCGTTTCTTCTAATTAAGAAAGATATTTTGTATAACTGTTTTTTTGTAAATTGTCGCTAAAGAATTGAGATCGAAATACCAGATAGTACACTTGCATTAGTTGCATAATTGTTTTGTAAGTAGCAGTGGCGTCCATGTTTTCTTACACTATATATTTATTAGACAAAAATATTATTTTTTATTTTATTGATCAGTTACAACTTCATCCAGAGAAACATGTTTGAGTGTTTATAATATAATATTAGCGCCTATATTTAAGTATGTTGTGAATGGTTTGGCTGCAGAAGCATAAAAAGAAAATAATTACATTCTTGCATAA
Source organism: Clivina fossor (assembly GCA_963966155.1). NCBI lineage: Eukaryota > Metazoa > Arthropoda > Insecta > Coleoptera > Carabidae > Clivina > Clivina fossor. Next base: position 15,768,753 of record OZ014560.1, read on the forward strand.
ATTCCTAAAAAAAAATTATATTTCAATCAAATATCCAAAAAATAGATAGACTATGTATTTGAGTATTTTAATTTACTAAAAAATATTTTTAAAACTAATACTTTTAACATGTAAACAATGAATATTACCATACAATACGACAATCATATTTTAATGATAACTATTATAATAAACAATTACACATATTATTTATATGCAAATGTACAACAACACTAATGCCTTTGCAGATAATTTTATTTGTTTAGTTAATATAACTAGGCCATTAGTTCATCATAATAATCAAGATTACAAATTTTTTAATTTTGTTGACAAATTTTGATTAATACAATTCATAAATTCTACTTCCGATTGACCTGTTTAGAACAATAGTCACATCGTACCGCACTAGCTTTCACATACCGCCGTTGTTGTTGTTTTAATTCAAAAACGAAAACAACAGACAACAACAGGGTACAACAATAAATATTTGCTCTGATTTTTATAGAAAATCAAGCAACCGTTTAACTTTAATGAATACCGCGCGCAATGTAAATTTAAAGTTTTTTCTACTCTTGTTTATTTATTTAGTTCAATTTTAAACTGGTTTCTACCAAAATGAAAAAAAAATTGCGCATAGCCAATGACTTATTTGTTAATAGGTAGCTGGGTATGTATATTAATGTAGAATTTGTAACATTCTACAGCTAATATCGAAAAATTTAACAGTTATGTACCTACATTAAAAATCGTTTTTACTTCTTTTTGATTAAAATTATTTTTAGTTAATTTTAGATTTTTACCATTAAAATTATTTAGATTACATTTTAAAATATTTCAAATTAATAAAAACAGAATCCAATCTATTGACTAATGTATTAACATACATACTTCAGAGGTATAATAAAATGCCAAAACGTAAGAGTATGTGGTGTGTGCAGAGTTTACTGTTTAATTGTTTTGTAAACTATTAAAAACAAAACTCAACAATATTAACAATAGATTGATAAGAGAAGCAATAGAAATTTACAAAAAAAATGATAACAACATGATTTAAATAAAACTTGGCTTCCTTTAATTAACAATTTATAAATTTTGTAATCTAGTTACTCGTATTTTGTTACCTAGTATGATTTGTTTGTTTATTATTTATGTCATTTGCATATTTTTTCCTGATGATAATATGAGTGCAGTATATCGAAATAGCAAATTTTAATTAAAAATTATATAGAATTCAAATTTAAATTTTTTATTTTGAAACCAAATAAATTATTATTTTCAAAAATTGTGTATTATTTGCTGTTTGTTTTTGATTTTTCCATCTAATTTTCAAATTGATTTAGTGAATGAGAATCATGATAACCTTATACCTACATAAATCACTTCATGTTACAGAAGGTATTAACCAACATATTAGAAATCACAGTCAAATGTTTTTTTTTTTGCAGTTTTGTAAGAGTCCGTGGTTTGCTGTGATATACTTTTTTCTTTTAACATATTCTATAGGAAAAAACCTAATGGAATAAAATCCAACAACCTTAGTGGTCAAAGTCTCCCAAAGTTAAATAAAAACAATTTCACTGTTGACATTAAGGATGTAACAGGTGGCACCATCCTGCTGAAAATAGGCAGTATGTGTTCCATATTTCGTGTTCTTCGGCAACCATGCTTCTCATACACTACAAGTAAATCTGTGCTAAATTTTACTAAATTATGTCTATTATTTAAAAACTTAAAAAAAAATCAGGCACAAAACTAATGAAGCACCATATATTACATTTAAATATAAAAAAATAACTATTTAAATTTTTTAAAAATACTTTAGTATTAAAAAGATAATTATTTTCGTGTTAGATACAAATTGGTTTACATCTTACAATAAATTAAGACAGATGGATCTATTGTTTTGCGCACGTGCGTTATAAAATCAATAAATAGATGTTAGCTAGTTAATAGCAATATGCAAATTTTACTTTGTTCTGAAAGTCAAGCCATTGTAGTACAACGTTCAACATATTGTTCGTTAATTTATATAAATTGCACAATAGAAAAAAAAATTAAACTTATACAATTATAATATGATTTAAATTGTATATACATTTTATGTAGTGCTGCACTTATATACAAGTTTTATATTAAATACTTGTGACAAATTTGGATATATAAATTTATAAGCATTATAAATGAAACACAACATATATGTTTTTAGAATATATAAATAAAATTACTAAATACGAAAACATTAATATGTATTGGTACAATGTATAAAAAAGAAAGGATTCAAAAGAGAAATAGTTTAATTTAGAGAAATAGGATATAAAGCAGCACCTAGTGTATAGAAATAGGTGAGAAGCATTTGTAGGAGAAAACAAAAACCTTTAAAACATGTAGAGCAGAGCTATGATGAGGATGCGACCAGTGGGGCAGTTGCCTCAAGAAAAAAATGAGAAAGGGTACAAAATTTATCTACTTTTATAATAAATGAAATATTAATGTAACATAATATTTTTAAATTTTTTTATTTCATTTAGTATTCAATCAGAAAATACATAAAAATATACGAGAAAAAAGAGATAATGCAATAGAAAAATAAAGGTATTCAACTATAATATTATTATTTTTTTAATTGTTAAAAAAACTATACTTTATTTCACTTTATTGTATCATAACGTGTCATTATTTTTACTTAGACGTTATATAAATATAAATATCAAAAGAGTGCACATAAAAATCATTGTAACAAGTTAAGCAATTTTTGGCAGTAGAAATGTCAAATTTTAATGTTTGTATAAATAAATTCTTTTATTTGCAATAATAGAAAATAAATATATTGTATAAAACTCATGCATAAAGTAGTTTTTTTTTTCACTCAACAATCAAATTTTCTATTTTTTGTTCAATATTCTTTACACTTTAACCAAATGTTATAGTTGTATCAAAAATAGGGTTTAAAATTTGAAAAATATATTTCATAAAAATCATCATTCTTATTTTAAAACAACCTTATCCATTTATTGTAAATTTAGAAAAAATTTGGAAGTGCAATTTTAAGATTTGCCCCAGGTGTTAAAATTTTGCTTATGTAGCGCAAAAATATTAAAATTATTATAATTATTAGAACAAAATTACATTATTTATAATTTTAATTATATTGCAAAATACATATCAATCATTTAACAAAAACACTTTTTGTAAATATTGAAATAATGCAAAATTAACAGCATGAACTTCATTTGGAATTTTTGCAAAATTTTTATTTAATTCTAGTAATTCAATTAACTATACGAGTACTTTATTAAATAAATGAACAAACCTAAATCATGTACATCATAGTTAAGATAAAATAATGGTTCCGCCTTGGAAGCACGCAGCGTAAACACAAGCAGCTTGGACTCAACCTCTATTCTTACTAAACAGAAGCGTATATAAACATATACGAAAACAACCATATACCGCTACACCTTATTTACGCGAGACTGTCTTATCAAAATCAATTTACTTACAAAAACAAGTAATGAAGTAAATGTACAATTCAACTAGTCACATCGTGGGTGGCTGCGGAATAGTATCACATCTTACCACAACATTCATATATATATATATATATATATATATATATATATATATATATATATATATATATATATATATATATATATATATATATCACTACTGTTGTTCATGTACAACATATTTATATTTTTGGTGTGATCGTAATAACATTTTAGAACCAATTTCAAAAAAGATTATTAAATGCTTATTAAGTTAACCAATATATTAACTTGATAATTGACTAATAAATTAGACAATTGACAATCTAGTTAACCCATTGATTAAGTTAATACTGTTTTGTGCAAGGGTACTTAAAATTACCATAATTAGTTAAAAATCATGTTTAATTAATCTTCTCAGTGGTTGGTATTAGTCATGTAATCGAAATCGAATAATTATTTGGTGTTCGGACTATTCTACCATATTTTTACTATTCCGTATTCGGCAGAATATTTTAATTTAATACCGAATATTCGGTTGTAAAAAATAATTTACTACACTTTTTTATTGTATTACTTCAAAAATATTTAAAAAAATAATGTAAATAATTTTTATCAAAAATTATATATTCAACTATAATTATAATTCATTAGTTTTACGTAGAAGATGTACATATATTTATAACTTATTTATATTAAAAGTAAATAATTAAATTTAGTCATTTATTTATAAGTCAAAAATGTAAAGCAGACCTTACACGATTATACGAAATAATATTCAGACTGAAGATTGACAATTTGATTGAAGGTGTAAAATCAATACAAGTGTCAAAGTCAAAATAAGTATATAACATTCGTGATTAAAGTCAGAAATAACAGTCGAGTTCATAAAAAGAAAGCGAAAATTTCAACATTAAAAACTCACTTTACAAAGAAGGCCACCAATAATGCATTAAATTTTTAAAAAATATACTATTCGATATAGCCGAATATTCGTATCCGAATATTCGTTATTCAATTATTTGACTAAACTATTATTCGTCACATCACTAGTTAGTATCGTATCTCCGAAACGATAAGTAATATAACTAAACTAATTGCTAGATTAAAATCTTTGTCAACTTTTTGTTTTATTTTTATAAACAACAAAATTATATACAAATTAAAAATAAGACTAATATGTAAAAATCTGTTACAAAGCTCAAGGTAATTTTTAAAATAAATAATAACCTATTAACAGACGTGTCAAAATTATTAGATGCGTGTCGTACCTAAAAGCATTTTTATTGTGTAAGAGATCTTTTAAAATATTTGTTTCACTTAAACAATAGATGAAAAGTAGAAAGTTTCTTGCTTGACCACCAGTTGAAATCCTCGAGCTATTTGTAATATTCCTATATAAATATTATTGAAATTCTAGAACATTTAACATATTTAGTAAAAGTACTTTTAGTTTTACAATATTACTTTGACATCCGTTCATAATAAATAAAATTTTGTATTTTTTCTCAAATATATAAATTTTTAAAAACTGTTTAATAAAATTGGAAATTATTCAAAAAATATATATATACTGACCGTAATATTATGATGTTATAAACCATTTGTGAGATTCAAGTAATATAATTTATAGTTAATAAATATTCGAAATTTATACTTTAATGGAATTAGAAATAAAATAAACAAAACATTTTAGACTGCAAAAATGTTACCATATATATTTTATAAAAATAATAATAACTAAAACTATGATTTTAAAATATTTAATACAATGACGGTCGGTTATGTGGGGTAGTCATAATGAGTCTTAAAAAACTATAAATGAAAATTAATGTACTAAAAATTTATATTTTGTTATTATAAAATAAAAACTTGCCCGTATTTGTTTATTATATGTAGAGCAAATCGTTTGTAAATAAAAGTAACACCATTTAATTTAAACAAACTAGTTTTGTCGTCAATATCATTAAACATATAACTAACTAACAGTTATTATATGCGGACAAAATCGACAGAACAAAATTCAAATTGATTGAAATCAATTTATCAAGGTATCATTATGCGCAGATGAAATAAGTAATGACTAGTTTAGACTTAGGATGAATATCTAGCTATCTCTAATCAATACTGACATTTGTAAGTGGTACGACGCCAGATTACTCGATATAAGATTAAAAATAACCATTCCAGTATTTATCACTATAAAATGACAGTAACACGCTTCTGCTGTAGATAATGACAGCTATGTTTTGTACCAGACAGAGAAAATTATAAATGTCTGTTTAGAATATTAATCAATTTTATTTCGAAACAAAAAAATGTAGGTTTTGTTAGTTTTTTTTTTGTTGAATAAGTCCCGTAAAATAAAATAAAGTGATACAGCAAACATATGACTTTAATGCAAGGTGGCTAAAAAATATAGATACAGTTAAATAATTTGAAAATAGTTTATTAAATTTTTTTGAAAGTTAAAAGTATCTAAATTCTATCATCGTAGATGATTTTTATTAAATTTCCACCGTCATTTGTTTTAGAGATAAAGGGCTATAACTTGATAATATTATACATATATAAAACAAGTTCAATATTGATAAATATTTTTCTAATCAATTATATACGTAAGTAGTAATAAAGCTTAAAATGTAATGTTCTGGTTACATTACTTCATTTTAAATATAGATATTTGTCAAATATAGTAAAAATATATGAAATAAAAATAGTAGATAGACTATAGATAAAAGAAGAACGCCACTGGTGTTACGTTGCGTTGTGTTGCGTTATGCTATGCAGGCAAGAACGTGTAAAGGACTTTATGTTACCGTTAAACGATGTAAATATTTCTTCGTATCCATTTTCTAAGTGATTTACTTGCAAGTAACTCGACGTTATTTATCAATGGAGATTTAAAACATTGTCTGCAAGAAATATGTCAAACATTTCTGTAAACATGTTTTTTTTTCTCTAAATTACCGTTGATTAAAAGACAAAAATAATGACAAATTTTTTTCTGGCTATGTATTTACTTAAATGCTTTACTCATCATATACTTGTACAAGTCCCATATATCTGTCTTAAATATTTGTAATTTTTTCGATAAATTTAAGATAAATTGTATTCTACTTGCAACTTTAATTTAAAAGATTGATATGGTCTATTCTGTAAATGAAAATGTTAAAATTAACTACAGGTTAAAACAAAAATTCCAGAATATATTAAAATGTTTATTATGTTATGTAAGATAATTATTGTTCTAATACTTTGCAAAATTCTAGAATAATCGTGTTAACATTTTAACGGTAGAGTTAAATTTTATTTTTACCAATAATTTGTTAACTAAAAAAGAAATGTTTTATAAATTAAGTCATTACGTAGACAATAAACAATTAATTTATTATTAACAAATATGGCAACTCCAATTGAAAATTGACATAAATGCGAAACGGAAAAACTCTCTAAAATTTTATTTTTCATTTGTTTCAGTAGAAAATATGTAATTATAATTTACAATAATAACAAACAAAAAAGACGTAAGAGACTTCCACAGAAGATAGAAATATTAAACCCTGTTAATAATAATAATAAAAATAATAATAAAATAATAATAAAAGCACTTTTTCATAAACAAAATAGGTAGAAGCTTTAGTTTTTTTTAAGTAAATATCAGAATTAGGCAAAATACTGTTAGATACATTTAATTACAAAGTAACACATATATTCTAATACAGTCAGATTCATAATTAGTCAACATTCAGTAAAAAATATTAGTTACTTCGTGACAAAATAAGTCTAATAGCGTTTTGTAATATATTAGTGTGTGTTTAGCTTTATGGCGCTATTCCGTCACTAAATTTTGCTTAAATCTTTAAATTGAAAAAACTTTAAGTAAATTTCAATTCTGATCACTACTTTGAGTATGAAATCTTTAACTGAATTTCCTTTAAATTTAAATGACATGCATGTTTAAAATTGCTTTATTTAAATTTATTTAAGTCGCAAAAAAAGTTTATAATCAGCAACCTTTACAAATATTTAAGCCATCTAAAATAACAGTCACATAAACAAAATAAAAGATTGTAAGACAGTAATTGTCGCAAAGGAATTTGGCCGGCCGGATTATTATAAAATACCTAAGCAGATTGCTACATTAAGATGGCAGACTCAAACTTTTATTTAACACTTCAAATAACTCGAGTGAACTGAAAATCATCTCGAAATGTCTTTTATAATAGCGGAAGCAAAATGTGAGCTAGTGAGCGATGGACAGATTTAGTTTTAATTTTTCATTTGATTGTTTTGCAATATACATAGGTAATTAACTGGCAGAAACAACATATATGCGTGTATGCAGCCGCGTTTATGATCGATTGCCCGGTATATGTCAATAATTCCATGCCTAAGATGGTGTTTATTCGCATTTATCGTATTTTAGTCAACTTAAATTAGATGCGGAATATTATTACACAAGTTGTCGGTCAGTTATGACAAGATTATGATTATATTATTGTTTGCCGCTTTTATTAAATTTGCATCAAAAGCATGACGTGTTTACTATCGGATAAAGATTAATAAAATAAGATTTAATGGAGATTAATTTCAAATAAAAAAACGTTATGCTATATTTATTTAAAAAAAAAAAAAAATGTAAATTACAATATACTGTACAAGTAACTGTAAAGGAAATTCAATTTTAATGAATAATTACTAGACTGTTATCAAAATAAAACTGATCTATCTCACTACAGTAAAATTTTTAGTTTTTTTTATATAAAAAAATTATATAAATTATATCAGACTTTTACGGCCGGTATTCATTGAATTTATAGAATTTTTGGGCTAACATGCCGTGTTTGATCTATCTTCATCGCAGATGTTTCGCCATACATCTCAGTCATTCACCGTCCTCTACAGGTGCCAAAATAATTATTAAAATAAAAAAGCTTTAGGATTAAGTTCTGTATATATTTTATTTAAAAATCGACGTTTCAATATACCCTATGTATATTTTTTTCTGATGAAGATATACGTAGAGTATATCGACACGTCGATTTTTAAATTAAATACGTACAGATATTAATTCTAAAGATTTATTATTTTAATATAATAAGTTCTGAAAGATTTTTTTATTATGTCAAAATAATTATATTTTTAATTATTAGTCGTACGAGTAAAATTTACGCACGAGTAGCAAATAAGTGAGTTTTAATCATTATATGTTAATAAAATATGTGTTCTGTATCGCTCTGGATCACTCGTATTTGTCACTTAACAAATATAAACAATAATACGTACACGTCTGCAATGTAAGCTCGGTTATTCATGACTATTTAACTATCAATAAAATTACTAATAGTCCTATTCTGGTCATTAAATTTAGCATAAATCTTTAAATTTAAAAAACTTTAAGTAAATTTTAATCTGATCTCTACTTTAAGTGTAAAATCTTTAGCTTAAATTCTTTTAAATTTAAATGGCATGCATGTTCAGAATTGATATACTAAAATTTATTAAAATTGCCAAGTTAAAGTCTCATTTAAACTAAAGATCTTTAAATTTAAATATAATGACCAGAATTTATAATTTCAGCTTTAAATTCTTTAATATATAAATTATTTTTCAAATTCATATTTATTCAAATACTAATTTAACTCTTTACAAAAATCTATTTCTTTTATTGATATAGATAAACAACAACAACAACAAAAAAACAAACAATTACCGACAATTGATTATTATGTCGACAAGATAATAATCTACACGTCAATTCTATAAAAAGAAGGAAACTCAACTTTCTTATCGAGTTGTAAAATGGTGACGCTTTAGAAACTAAAGTATCGAGATGGCTCGACCATTCTTACCTTACGGCAATCAGGAAGCGGGGACAAAGTCAAGAAGAGAGCCAACGCGTGCTTGCACATCGAACGAAACGATTTGATGTCTTCCAGGAACGACCGAACACGGCCGATTCCAATTTAGTTAATTACTCAAAATGACACTGATTACTCAAACATGAATTCCAATTCCTCGCGATTGGACTGTTTCACCCAACGACAATCGAATTAGAAAACGCCGTAGCTATGCTTAGAGAGCTAATTAGTTTGTGCAAATGATTACCCGGTGAAAATTAATAATTCTGTGCTCATTGATTTCTTAGTAATTATAGAATAGACAAAGCGAAGAAAGAAAAGCTGTTTCAGAGAAATTATCTAACTGATTATTGTTCGTAAATAGTATTAAGTAAAACGATACTGCGGTGTAAGAAAATAATTGAGAGAAACTTACGTATATTGTACAACTTCTGAGTTTTTTTGGTATATTTATAAATTTTGAATGTATATTTTTTTAATATTTTAGTTTTATGCTGCTATTCTGTTCATCACATTTAAATTTACAGATCATTAGCTTAAATAAGATTTAATAGATTAATTAAATTTAAATAGAACAATTCTGAACATGCACACTATTTAAATTTAAAGAAATTTAAGCTAAAGATTTCACATTGAAAGTAGTGACCAGAATTGAAATTTACTTAAAGTTCTTTAGCTTAAACGAAACTTTAACTTGGCAACTTAAATAAATTTATATAAAGCAATTATAAACATGGATACTATTTAAATTTAAAGAAATTTAAGCTAAATATTTCACACTTCAAGTAGTAACCAGAATTGAACATTACTTTAAATTCTTTCAATTTAAAGATTTAAACTAACAATAAGTTTAATATGTTTTTTTTATATTGTCAGTACTGCGTAATTTGATAATATTTAATTAGTTTTTATGTCAAAAATGACTTTACTATTGCATATTTTTTATTTTAGTTATTTTAGAAAATGTTTAGTTAGCTGTAATATTAATATTTATTAGTTTTGTACATTTAGTATATGAAGCCAAATTCACATATGCGTAAATAAATTTTGTTATTCATCATGAATATTTGAGAAAAAATAATTGCATACGATATTATCTAATATACTTATACACATATTCGATATTTATGTAAATAAACTATATGATGATCTTTACCGATTTAAGATAGAAATAGTATTTGTTAATCGGCGTAAATACTAAATATTCGTATACGAATACAAATATTCTTAAATATTTTGAAACAAATCCTGTTTGTTCAAATTGCAAAAAAATGTGTGTAAATTTACATTAATAATCGTAGTAATTTTACTATATTTTCGATTGTAAATTATTAGTAAATTTACGAAAATAATATAAAATTGCAAGAAAAACTATTGTAAAATTAATATAATTATAATGTAAATTTACACTGATTATGGATTCAGAATTTATTCAGTAAAATTACTGTTAAATATGGTCAATACTGTATGTTTCACATTTTATTTTTATTTGAAAAACTATATGAAAAAAGCAAAATTTTTTTACAATTAAACCAGTTTTTGAAAAATGGTTCGTATATAGTTTCAATTATCTATCTATTTTTAAATCAGATTTAGACTTTTCCTGCACGAAATTTTTGTTAAATAAAATTACTGAAATGTACTATAGAAATTTGATATTTAAATTTATAAAAAAATTTAAGTACATAAATACAATATACCTTCCTTTTTCAGAGCAAATTGTTTTTAAATTTTTGAATACTACAATTATTTAAAATTTCAAAATTGGATAAGTAACGTAATTCCATTAATAAAACGATAGCTAATATAGAATTAGTTTTATTCTAGCTACAACCTACAATCTTTTGTGACATCTAAACAATGTGTAAATCTTAGACAAAACAATTAACGTCAATCAAAAGAAACAAAATAATTTACTCTTTTCATTCCAAACACTTACCTTATCAGGAATCATTAGAATGTGACTGACTCAATAAATCTTTCGCTGGCAAAAATCTAAGCAAGCGTTGGTGTTGAAATTGCATTTCAAATACAACATCGCACCAAATAAAACATTGACATTTGCACCGTTGCCGGGGGCAACAATTCCAATTCCTCAATCGGACACACTGAATCACTTTTACACCAAAAAATCGAGACACAATCAGTTCGGATTGCTATTATGTTCATTTGATTAAACTAGGTCACTTGTTAACAACTTCACACTTGTTTTTTTTAATTAGTAATTATACATGTCACGCTACACTAGTTCTGCTACAGCACTAATTTCGGATAATATTTCTTCAATACTAAAAAAAAGCTCGCCAATTTTAATAAGTATTTTGATATATTATTAACAATAAAAATGAAGGCAGGAAATTAATTTTAAGTCTTTCGTTTAAAATATTAGGTCAATTTTAAATTAATATGTTTTTATTTTATATATTTAATGTCTATCATTACGATTTTAAATAAAATTAAATTATAGGTTTACCTGTCATAGAATAATAGTTATTTAAATTTTTTAGAATTTGATATATGATCAAATTAATTAAAACAGAAAAATATATACCATTTATTTGCAATATTATAACAATAATAAATAATAAAAATAACTTTAATTTGTATGGAAAGATTTGTACTAGATAAACAAGCGAATTAAAATATTGATGTACAATTTCAAAAAAAAAAATAGTAAAGACAAAAGAAAGTCGCACATATTGTAACTGTGGAACTATAAAATTATAGTTATTTGTTGCTACTGTTCCACGATGCTAAATAAATAATAAATACGTACCTATTTCCTTGGAAAAACGGTACAAACAAAATATCAATTATTTAATAATATCTCTGTTTTATATACATATAGATAAAACTTTTTTATTTTTTGTTTATAGAGAAATAAACACTATATAGTACAATGGCATACATGTTATATGCATTTACATTTGAATTCATGATTTTTGAAAATATTTGCGTATATAAATATTATTTATTTAAAATGTTTAGTAAACATTTTTAATATAGAAAACCACTTTTTATTTAAGTTAAATCTGGAGTATTATCTAACAGCATGAAAAACTATTTAATGAAATTACCGGATGAAGAACGTAAGAAAATCAAGAATACGAATAAGATTACATAAATTCAGTGTAAAAAAATATAATTTAAATAATATTTACGTTCTATATCGTAAGTCAAAATTAGAATTCGTCACTTGAAGATGGCCTAACAAGCCGAAATGTACATTGTATAATAAGTTAAATAAATTTTGAAACAAAAAAAACCAAGAGTCATGTGTTTACTTTTTATTATATGTATCAAAATTAGAATCTACGAAAATGATGATATTAATTTAATATATTATTGTAATAATCTATTAGGTTTTCTGACCTGAATTACAAGGACGTTCGGGAGCTGAACAAAGATTATAATAATCATTGCATCAAAAATCAAAACGGTTTTTCAATAGATTTTATTATAAAAATATGAAATAAAACTAATTAACTAAAAATAAAACTGCTTTAGGTTAAAGTTCTGTATTAATATTTATTTATAATCGTCCGACTTCATTATTTTTCCTGATAAAAACGGACTTTGTCGAAACGTCGATTTTTTAAAACTAGTCAGAATTCAGCGCATGCGCATGTTAAAATACAAAACTAGTTACAAAAACTAAAATATTTTAAAGCTTTTACGTGTTTACAATAATTATCGATATTAAAACTCAATTATCTTGATCATTTAATTAATCCATGATATAATAGGAAGTCAACTAACGAAAAACAAGCATACAGAATTCAATTGCAGTTTATTCGCATATACAAACCAAAAAACAAAACAGAGACAAGTGAACAGAAATCGCTCAAAATAAACAAGTAAACATCGCGATGACTAAGAAAACAGTCTAGCTGCCGCACACACACACACACACACACACACACACACACACACACACACACACACACACACACACACACACACACACACACACACCCAATAATTGTAAACAGTTAACTACAAAATGACAGAGTGTGCCGGACAGCCTAGAGAGTTGAGTGTAACACGGGTGTAGGCAATCAGTATGCACAGGTGTCGCGGAACTATTATTGTTCAATCACGAATGACCTTGAGGGTCACAATGTTGCAAGCGGCAGCGTGATCGGTGGGCCACAGTGCCCTAGGTGCGCCTATGCCACACGACCGTGCTCCGACCGCCAACGGAAGCTGAGAACAAGTCAGCAAAATAAGACAATGACATTAATGCTGCCGGCATATATTATCACTTATTTTGTTCGATGGCTTGAGTCGTTGTGAAAATGTATTATTACAGAAAATTTTAGTTATTAGATCACTATATTTGACTTGAAAAAATTATTTTAGGAAAACATTCCACAGAGAGTATTCAGGGTGATCATTTTATTTGAATTAAACCTGGAGATAAATTACCTAAGCTAACTTAACTTGGGTTACTTATATTGTTGTCTAGTAACTTGTGTCTATGTTCTGTTTATTTACTGTACATGTCATTTATATCTTTTTTCCTGATTGTAATGTATGTAGAGTACATCGAAACGGCGATTATTAATAAAAATAAGAGAGAATTATATTAAAAAGTCGTTTTATTTTAATATTTTTTAAATTTAAATATGTATTTAAAGAAACATATTTCAAGAAAATATCATAAATATTTTTAAGAAATCCGTAGACTAATATATAAAAAGAAAGTGTTTTAAAAATCAATTATAATTTTTATAAAAACATTAACAGTACTTTAAAAATACTAATCATGTGTTTAAAATGTGATAAAAATACAAATTATACTTAGGTTTCGTTTTCACAAGCAAACATAAATAAAACATTTCTCAAGCACCCAACATAAGAACACTTTTAATCAGTCGAAGTGAAATTTTAAATAGCGTTTTAGTATTCATCAACAATTTATATGGATTTTATATAACACAACATGAAAGGTATTTTAAGATGCCTATCTCGACAAAAAATTCAGTATTCTGTGCGAATAAATTGAATGAATAGACAAGCGATGTTGAGACATTTTATCTGAGTGTCATGTGTTCGTTGTCGTTTGAAATAAATTGTTATTGAGTGGATTCGATAGCGACAGACCATGTGCGCATAACACGATTTAATTTTTTTGTATGTTTTTTTTTTCTTTTTCTATTTTTGCTTCGTTTAATAACTGACCGATTTTGTTCAATCAATCTGCATTAATCGATTATCTGTAGCATACAATATTGTAAAGTCATTGACATTTCTTGCAGGAAGTATGTTATCTGTATTGTAATTTTCAGGTTCTATTTACTATCTATTCTCCGAAATTAAAATATCGGATTTTAATTATATTAAAAAATTGTTTTAATTATGTAAAACTTATTAGAATAATAGAATTCTATTTTTAAATTTTGTAGAATTAAATTAAAAATTTAGGTAGCATAATTTATCGTTTGATTTATTCCAATTAAGCTTTGAACTAATTAGTTGTTACTAAATTATTACCACAAAATCTCAAAATAATTTATAACTTAACACTACATTGCTTATGACATACTTTATATATTCTTATTTTCATTTCAGTCAGACGATAGCAACAATATTTTTTCTAAATATTATAAAAAATTTAGCTTTAATTTCCATTTCATTCATAATATATATATATATATATATAAATTTAAATGTATTTAGACTAAAAAATGTACTTCATGTTAATTTGTTTAGATTTAATTAAAAGTAGGTTATGGTCCACTTACTGATAGTGTAAATTGCACTATTTTCAATTAAATGTTATGCGTAACTAATATACAATTAATAAATGTATTACTGTAAATGCAGGTTTAGAATCAAATAGATAAAATAAAACTTATTACATTGCGCTTTTGATTAATCGTATGCAATTGTAATCCGACACGATTAATATTAATAAAAATATTATAAAATTTAATAGTATTAATTGTAACATGGAAAAAATTCTTTCAGAACTTATTATTTTAAAATAAAAATCTTTAGGATTTTGTTCTGTATAGAACTAAATTCTAAAGTCTTTTTATTTTAATTTTAATTGTATTCATGTTTATTATACTCTATTTAAATTAAAATAAAATATCTTTAATTTTAAATTCTGTATTAATATTTATCAATAATCGATATTTCGTTGAACTAAACGTCCATCTTTTTTTTTGAAAGCTATGTTACAATACATTTTTTGTAAAGTTTAGTGAAAAATCATAAAAAAGAAAAACGGAAGGGGGTAACCATTCAGATTTATTGATGTACTGAAATACATAATTTTCAATACACTGAATTCGTTGACGCAGGAAAATAATGCCTATCTGCAATCGTTGCAAGACACTTAAAGTTGTAAATTATTGTTAGCAGGGCCGTATTTAAGCATAGGCTACATAGGCTGCAGCCTATGGGCCCGCACCACAAAGGGGCCCGCAGCACACGTTTCAAATTTAAAGTAAATAATTGTTTAATCAATAACCTTTTAAGTATTTTACTTAAATTTTCATAAAACAGAATAACCCGACTTGCAACCAGTGACAATACACTTCACTAGTACATACAGCTTCATTAGTACTAAGTGTTAGCGCAAAACCAATTAGCCATTAAGATTATTTGATATTTTCATTTCTAAGTTTATTATTTATTTTTTTAAATACTCTATTTCAATTAAATAAATGCATTTTCCTAACATGTTTATTTAAAATTATAAAATCACAACCCCCCCCCCCCCCCTCGTAAGGGCCCGCACCACAGGTTCAGCCTAGGGCCCTACAGATCCTAAATACGGCCCTGATTGTTAGTATTCTATATTTTTCTATAAGCTCTGTAGTACATTAAATTTTTTTTAAACATATAATACAAAAAGAGATAAAAATAATTCTGTAACATTATAGTGATTATAGTACAGTATAGAATACTAGTATTACAATAATTTGAGTTATATCAGCTTCTACAACAGTATGTATGGCAACTTCCGACAAATAAACAAACAAAAATTACCTATTATATCACTAAAAATATTTTTAACCAAATAATGATTAAAATCAACCAATTATAACTTGATTATTTATATAATAAACAAGTTGACAACTTCATAACAACATTCTAAACAACTAACCGATAAATAATCAATTATTACTTATCAATAATTAATCAAATTATAACTACAACAATCACATTAATATAATCAATACCTATCAATCTATTACACGCTTCCATTAATAGCAACTTAAGCTAAACAACACAAACTAATACAAACTTAAAATATCGTTTTACAATAAGAACAACTGCATATCGATACATATCACAAGCGAATAGTTATTGACGGTAAATTTAAAACAATTTCCACCCGTGTGACATCTTCTGGTATTGTAACAATGATTGCCAATGCACAACAGCCGCGGTTAATAACGGGAAAGACAAAATTGTGTATCTGAGGTGTGCAAAAGCAAAACTGTTTCGAACGGAGCACCACGGCAAGAACTGAACCGTGACAGAAACGAGTGAATACGGAGGCACGCATTGTGCAGATCAGATGCAGGCGTGTGCTTAATTCAATCGCCTTACGCTCGACGTATATACTGTATTTTACATATACCTACATATACGTTAGATGCTGACTCTGTCATTTGTGTTACTAATTTAGAAATATAATAATCAATTTCTTATAAACACTGAAGTTATTTGTTAATTTATCTATAAAAGAGTTATTTCATTTAGTTAGAATTGGATAACTAAATAAAAAATCTTTCAGAACCCATCATACTAAAATAAATCGGCTTTAGGTTTAATATTTATTAATAATCGATGTTTCGACATACTTGATGTATATATATATCTTCACCAGGAAAATGATACAAATGACATTTGCAGTAATTAAACAAAACATAGAAACAAGTTTCTAGATAACAAAATAAGTAACTTGATTATAAAATTTATAAATTTTTAATTAAAGAAAGCAAAATTTTATTTAAATTAGTGCCTTCACTTTTTTTTATAAATTTCTATTGCTTCTCTTAGAAAATTTTCATAACGTAAAATTCAAAGATACTATAATAATTGTAAAACCCATCAATATTAACAGTAAATTGATAAAAGAAGCAATAGACATATTTAATTATAGAAAAATTCAGTTAAAAATAGATATTTAATAAAATTATTTACGTTTGTATATAATAAAAACGAGTTAATCACTGTAATTTTTATAAATAAATATTTATTAGTTATTGAATAATCCTTTGAAATATTATATAGAAAATTAAGAAATGTAAATTTTTCTTTAGAATTATACAAATTACAAAATTTATTGCTGCATATATCTTTTCAAAGTTTTCTTTAAAAATTTATAAGAACAAAATTAATGATTATAAAAAATATGTAAGCAACACCTTTAAGTACATAATATAATGAATACGGAAAGAATGTTGGCTGCGATGACACATACAATATATGATTATAAATTTATTTTAATTATTATCTGTAGATAAATTTTACTCGTTTCTGCTAATATGCATGTAAAGTAACAAATTAACAGTACCGTTAAAAATTACACGAACGCTCTTAAACATGATTACGCGATTTATCAAAACACTGGCTTATTTACAGTGAACATCAAAATTTCAATGCGATAATTGTACAAATTTATTTCCTCAGTTTCATTTGGTTACAAAGTTAGAACTGTAATTTATGTTATTAAAAATGTGCGTATTTCTACTTAGTATTTTTTTAAGCATTTGCCTAAAATACAAAATCGGTTTTAACTAATACTAGTTTTAAGATAATGGAACTGTCATAAACGCAGAACTAAACAAATAAACTGAAACACTCTAAAACCGAACATGTAGTACCGCCAATAAGATTAAACATATATAAAAATTTCGAATAAAGTACATTTTAAAGATTTTTAATTACAATTACATATTAATTTTTATTTGATTATTTTACAATTTTATTAAATGTTAACTTGACTTAAAATATTAAAGAATATTTTTTGTAATTAATTTTCAATTACGTAAGTATTACGAGTATCATGTTCAAAGTTTTTTTAATATACTATTATCAGAAACTTTTTGTCTTTTATTAAAGTTTAAAACTCCTGAATTTTCTTATATGTACATACATACATACATACATAATCATGCCATGTACTCGAAAAGGTGTAGTACAAACTCTTTCCACTATCCCGAAATCAGTTTCCTCCAAACAACCCTATCCAGACAAGCAACTTTAACTTCATCCTCTTTCATAATACTTTTCATACATACTCTTCTATTCCTACTATTTGGAAACTTCAGCTCAAGCAAGCTACTAAATGTTTATTAGTTCGAACTATCTTAACTGACTAACACTAACTTTTGCAATAATATTTCCCGCTTATCATACACTAATCTATTTTGTACCCGATTTCAATATCATAATAAGTTATTATAAAATTACATAAGTTTTTAAAAAAAATCAATATAAAGACAAATATTTCTCTAGCAAGTTTATGTGTCATGTGTCAAAAAGTATTTATATCAAATTGCCATATTATAGACACCAGTGAAAAAAAAACTCAAATTATAACAAAAAATTATTATACTTCAATTTCTTGATTTATAAATGTTCACTCTTTTCAAGATCATGAATTGTACAAAAATCTTCATTGTAAATAACCAGAAATATTTCCTAAGAAATTTTACATTACCGAGAAACACTTTTGCAAAATAATAAATCAGTAATGAATACTAGAAAAGCTAGAACAAACAGAAAAATAAGCAGAGAATAACCACAATAAACCTAAGATAAAATTATAACTAACTAACGATCGAAATAAATAAATAAAAACTAGCAAAATAACACCATTTTATTGCAAATAAATAAATGTTTTAAATTTATTTCGTATTTTCAAATTGATCTTTAGTAATTAGTTAATTTTAGCATTATTCTTATCTCTATATATCTGTCAAATAAAATAAAATAATTCTGCTTTTATTGCCAATGAAATAATTTCATATAGCGAACATTAGCGACATTATAAAAAGATAGGTTTTAGTTGATGATTAATTAAGTCTTTTATTTATTTATTTTTTTAATGTTTTTAATGGTTCATAAAAATGGATAATCTTTTCAAACATCATGTGGCATCCATTCTACTAAACATATGTCCATCTCAAATTTATTATCATCTATCTAATAATAATTTCAAATTAATGACCTAATGTATATGGTCTATTATGAAAGCACATAGTAAAAACTAATTTAAAAATTTATGCATTTTTTGTTCTAAAGAAAAAAAGAAAACATCTAATTTACATAGTACAAAAGGAGAATAATTATTGAACGCTTTCTAATACCAATCGTATTTTTCAGATAAAAAGTGTATTTGTTGAGTACATAGAACATAGTCAGTGCAAAGAAGCGAAAATCACAATTAAATTTACTACATTAATTTTGTAAACTAGCACAACTTATACATTACCTTTAATAAGATTCTTTTTATGTGCGATGGTCTATTATTTTTCACATCTAGATTTCAATTTTATTTCATATTAATTGTACAATGTTTAATAATTGTTTTTTAACGTATTAAATTCACACAAAAGCCATAATTTTTTGTGATATAGCAAAAAAAGCTTGTAAAATTATTTAAAATATGTTTAATTTAATTATTACTAATAAGAAAATAGTATAGTAGTATATATAGTAAGTATAGTTTCAAACAAAAATAATTAAAAACACATACCATGTAATCTTAACCTTATCAACAGTTATATATATATATATTTGTTAGGTGCTTTATAAGAATTAAAGTTCCTTCGGTGAAATATATAATTTCTGACAAATCTGGCGATGTATATAGATTTTAGATTTTTCAATAATTATAATTCAAACATAAATGAACATTGCAATTGTCACTATATAATTTTTAATCAGTTGTCAGATTACATACCCTTGACAGTGTAATTATTTTTGATGCTACCACTAGTGGAGTATATAACAAGTAACTACTGTAAAATAATGTATACATTATTGTACTAGTAACATATTGACCTCTTTCTACATAAGCAATACGGTAATGTAATATAAAAATTTTAATATGCTTGAATAAAAAATGATTATTTCTTTTTAAAAACAAAAAATTACAGGATTCAAATATATAGTTAAATTATAGAATAGCTTTAAACAATAGCTTTATGTCCATATATTGCATATAGTGTATCGAAACGTCGAGTTTTAATTAAAACATAACAGAACTTAAAGCCTTTTATTTTAATATAATGAGTTCTGATGATTTTTTTTGTTATTTTAATTAAAAATATTAAAATACTTTTCAGTCATATTAATGTATTTTAAAACATAAAAAATAAAACATTTTTATGACAAAATATTAAACAAATTAAAAAGCCAGAAGATGTACATATATATAAACAATTACTTGTTTGTTTTTATATATATATATATATATATATATATATATATATATATTGTAAAATTCTTCGGTAATATCTTCAAACAATTTTACATCATACTTGCCAATTACAAATCAAATTACTTCAGAATACAATAAATGTACGGAAAGAACATTTTTAACCGAACGTTCACCTCTCAAATACCTGTTGCTACAAAATATTTGCTAAAATAATAGATGTCAAATTCTTTGCAATTCTTTTTTTTTTCTTTAGAAGATTATATTTATTGTCATAATTATATATCATAAAATATAATTTGTTATTCATGTACGAATTAAAAAAAATATATTTTCGTAATACTTAAAAATAATTATATCGTACTCATAACACGCGGACTGCTAGTTTTCTTTTTCATTTATTAAAAATAAATTTATTAAAATATTTTTTATTCAATAAAGCTATATTGGTCCATATTCAGAATCCCTTTTAGAGTACTTTCATATAAAAGTGGTTATATTTTAAATTATTTATTTCAAATATATTAGAGCTGTTCTTAGCATTATTTATATTTTGAAATGTTAGATATAATAAAAAGTATTTAATTTATAAAAATAAAAGAAATAGAATAAGAATAAAAGCAAGGATTATTATTGAAATTAAGACTGCTTTTAACTAAAAGTACTCTAAAAAGGGCTATAAATACGAAAAAGTGTATTTTTTAATTTTTCAAATATTTTTATAATAATTTTATAAGTTTACTTAAAGCCGTTTTATTTTAATATAATGAGTTTGGAAAGATTTGTTAAGTTTATTCACATTTAAACAAAATACATAAAAAATATGTTTGATTTTGTTTTTATGAAAACAATTTATAATATTTTTACATAATTAAATAATTTGGGATGTAAACTATTTTAAGTAATAATGATATAGAAGTATAGAACTTTGCTTTTACTGTTGCATAAAATTACAAAAATTTAGAACATGTTATACTATTATAAAAATGCTCTACATACTTTATAAATTTATAAATCTATACATTTAAACATAATAACATCATTCTGCAATTGAAAAGCTAATAAGAATAGCTGTTATTAATTTGATACAATTTTATCTAATATTCTGAAACTATTAATTAATAGAAACTAAAAAACTTTCAGAATTCATTATATTAAAATAAAACGATTTTAGAATATAATTCTGTATTAATTTTTATTAATAATCAACGTTTCGACGTACTCTACGTACATCATTATCAGGAAAAAAATTATAGAATTATAATTTGAATAATTTTTATCTGAAGATGATGTACCTTATCTAGAGTATGTCGAAATGATGATTACTAATAAAAATTATTACAGAACTATATCCTAAAGCAGTTTTATTTTATAGAAACTACATAACATTAAATTAATATATAAGATTTTTTAAATTAACTATTTTAAAATTGTATAAAGCATGAAATTATAACCAAATTACATTTGATTAATAACGAAAAAATTAGCCTTTTGTTGCATGTCAATTTGTTGTGTTTTCAATTATTAAAAATAAATGAATGAATGAATAAAATAAATATTTGTAACATATTTTAAGTAAAATATCAAAAAAATTCTTTAGAATTTACAACCTAGTTACGAAGAGAAATTATCATGGTTAAGTAAGTATTACCATTGTATTTTCTTTTAGGAAAATATCTACTGGAATTAAATACCCGATCTACAATATAAAGAAGATAAATAACACTTTCAGAAAATATGTCATAGCTCTAGCAAAATATTGATTTATATGCATTTAGTAAAATTTATAGCATTCACTTTACACAAACAGACACTTAATGAGCTGATCTCCGATTTCAAATTGTGTAAAAAAAATAATAATAGATTCTTTTTTTTTGTGTGTTTATCATACACACGTATAAATTGATCAAATGCATTTTATCAATATGCCAGTTGGCTTCTAGTCTAGCCTGACCTACATTTCACACGTGACACAGTAGTGGAGCACTGGCAAATTAAGAACGTAACACAACCCGAAACGAAAGAAAAACCGTCACAAAACCGAAACCGCACACCAAAAATCAAGTGAATTGGTTCAAGTTCACAGTTTGAGATCCGTCCGCACTTTACGATTTAAGTTCCGGAAAAATGTTACAGGGTGTGTCCGGACGAACTGACTATGCACTGTCTATGAGTGACCGGAGACTGCCGGTGCGCGGCCAACAGACAGATCTCTTAGCGCGCGCGATATTAACGGGAACGCGAACCTAGTGCAAACAGAACGTTAAATGCATAGGATGCGATGGTCTGTCTGCTGCGACCGGCCACCAATCACTGCACTGGCTCGTCGTACTGCCCGACTACCGATGCTGGACTACGACTTCTTCGCCGTGCTTATTCATGGACAACGAACTGCAAAATAGACATAGAGTTCTTATAGCTCTCTGGGTGATTGGTGATTGCCCACTTTTTGCCACTAAATTAGATTCTTATAATGTTTTTTATTTTCTTCGAACTACAGAGAAATCGACTAGTCTATTTTGCACTTGACGTTTAGTTGATAAGTTATTTATTTGTCAATGCAATCTGCTTTGTGGAGAAGTGGAAAATGTTTAATATCACATTATGTGCGTCTCACATAAAATTTATGTTTTTTTAGTCTAGCGGTACAGCACAAATAATTTAAAAATACGGGAATTTTTCCAAAGAAGTTTAAAATATTTTTTCTCTATTTATAATACATACATACACAATCACGCCATGTACCCAAAAAGGTACTTTCCACTATACCAAAATTAATTTTCTCCAAACATTCCTATCCAGACAAGGAACTCTAGCTTCATCCAAATTCATGATACTTTTCTTTTATTTCTACTATTTGGAAAATTTCGTTCAGAAAAATTATTATTTAAAAAAATAATAACATAAATGTATCAAATTACATAATAAACAATCTTTCAGTCATTACGTATAATTACGTTAACAGTTTCATGATACGTATTTATAATTCACCATAATAGTCATGGAAACGTATTACATGTTATCTCAAAATAGATAAAAAATATCGCAAAATATAAAAAATTATAAAAATTTATTATGTAGTATTAAGAAATGTTACAAATAAAAGTTGTTAGTTATAACTAGAATAGCAATTTTTGTTAAATATTTTTTTTTCGAAATATTTATCTGCAGATTCGTAATGTCTGGAACACACAGCAAAATTTAATGATCATTAAGCTATATTCAAACTCCGGTTTTAGCAATAGCAGTAAAGTGTAGATGCAGTGGTAGCTATACTGCCATTGCTAAAAATCACAATGTAAATGTAATGTAAATAATCATTAAATTTTGTCGTTGTGTTCCAGGCATAAAACACATAAAAGTAACATCAGTAAACCACCACTTGCAATGGACGAATCTATATTAAAAGTTGATCAATTTGAGATATTCTCATCCAAAGTTTAAATATATAGGATTGATTATCAGGCGTTTCTTAAACAATATTTCTTATGAAAAAAGAAACATAAAAATTCAACAATGACATTCTTAAATTATCCACCATCTACTTCAATAACTGCTTTTCATTTGCTTGGAAAACAATCGATTTCACGGGCAAAGAAGTCACGGTTCTTGGAGTAAACAAAACAGCAGTTTTTCTTACCAAATAACCCGCCTAAAAAAACGCCTGATAACTATGCACCAACAAAATCATTTTTTGAAAAATTTGTTCATCCGGATTTACTCTACACGTGTCTACAGACAGACCAATAGACAAACATCACACTGAAAACAGTTGATTCGTGTGATCTTAAGCCTAATTCGTGCTTATCTGCAAAAATCTTGAAAAGCCAAACTTGGTATAATAACACTACTTCTCTCACTATAAGTAACGATCGGTAAAAAATAATAAAACACAGATTATTAAAAAAACTTTCAATACTAAATTATGTGGAAAGAAAAGTCGACAGACCAAATTTACGTAAAATTATCCAAAACGTAGGGATTCTGAAAATCCAAAGATTGCCGATATATAATGATTTATTTGATGATCATTCCATAAGTCACAGAGAATCTAGGTGGCTCTTGGCTTTAACAAATCTGTGCCTTC
Source organism: Clivina fossor (assembly GCA_963966155.1). Taxonomy (NCBI): domain Eukaryota; kingdom Metazoa; phylum Arthropoda; class Insecta; order Coleoptera; family Carabidae; genus Clivina; species Clivina fossor. Next base: position 15,793,581 of record OZ014560.1, read on the forward strand.
TTGGACTAAAACCGATGCAAATATAAACAAGATTCATCCATCTTCAAGACAAATTAAGTGATTTCTTAATTTTTACTTTAACAAATTATAAATATAAACATGTATATTGCTTTGCAAATAAATTGTAAACATTTCATTATTATTTACATTTCAAAAATTAGAAATTCGCATTTAAATAAAGAAATTAAAAACGTATATTTTACACTTTTGTAATTATTTTCTTCGAGCTGCAATTTCTTTAAAGTTTTTAGTATTTATTTACTTTTTTAAATTAAGTTCTATTAGTAAACTATTAAGATATTTATTAATTTCTATTGCTTTTATACAGCCGATATTTATATGCTAGACAGATAATTTATTTGTCTTTCTTATTGTCAATGCGCGAACATATAAAAGATATAGACTTATGTAATAAAAATACAATTTACTTTATAACTGTATACTAGAACTGAAAGCAAATAACGAAATGGATTCCGTATTGACTTTGTATGAAAGCAGAATCACTTGAGAGAAGAATTGGATATTGTTTTTATTTACTATTAACTTACTATTTTATTATGATAAATATTTAATTAGATAAAATATTTACTAAAAGTTTTGAGTTTTTCATATTTTTAGTATTCTTTTATTATTAAGTAAAAAATAATAATTATCTCTAAGAGCCCGAATTTCCAATTTTATTTATTCTTAAGATAAATAAAAAAATCATTTGTAATTGGCTAAAAATATATCTTTAAAATAAATTGCAACATTTCATTATCTAATTTGAAAATTATTTTTTATTTGAAACATTTAGAAATCAGTCAATTAATTTAATATAATTTAAGTAAACAATAGACTAAAAAATTAATATATTAAGTACAAATTAAAAATAAATTTAAAAAATTTAATATTAAAGGGCAGGAAAATATTTTGCCCCGTATTCATAGTCCCTTTTAGAAGTACTTTTAGTTAAAAACACTATCTATCGTATATTTCAAATTGTGTATTTTCTATTTTCTGTTAACAAATATAATTAACAGTTTTCATATTTAAGATATTTATTATATTTGACATTTCTAAATATACACAAAACTAAATAGAACTTTCAAAAATAATAATAAATAATTTGAAATATACATAAAAGTTTTTTCAAAAAGTTTTATGAATATGGAGCTAAACATAATAAAAAATCTCTCAGAACTCATTACATTAAGATGAAAAAGCTTTAATATTAAATTCCGTATAATTTTTAATTAAAATTCAACGTTTCGATATACTTCACGTATATTATCATAAGGAAAATACAAATTACATAAATAATAAACAAACAAAACACAGAAACAAGTTACCAGGTAACAAGATATACTAGTAACTTGATTATATAACAGTTTAACACAGTAAAAATTTTTAAAAAATCATTACATAAAAATAAAAAAGCTTTAGGTTTAAGTTTTGTATATATTTTATTTAAAAATCGACGTTTCGATATACTTTACGTATATCATAATCAGGAAAAAATATACAAATGATATAAAAAAAAATATTTACAGAACTTTATTTTTATACAACTTTAGTTTACGATGTGTAAAATAAAGTCAAAAATTAAAAACAAATTGCTTAAATTTATGGTGGAATTTTAATTAAATCTGCAACGTGACAAATATTTTATCAATATCTATCTAAATTTTCCAAAATACAAAAGCTTTTATTAATTAAGATTAAATAAAGCAACGATTTGTTATTAATTCCATTGACACAGACATACTTACCTTGACCCAAAAGAACTGACCGTAGTATATAGTAAATCTTTTACTACCTTATACTAAAAAATGTATACCAAATTTTTGCAAAAATTTACGTTTAAATATTTACTCTATAAATAACACTTAACAACATTAATTTGCCAAAGACTGTTTTACAAATTATAAAATAAACATGTCCTAAATTTGTATCTTAAAACAACAAAAACCTTATATACTCGTATTTATTTAATTTACATACTTTTCATGCCGCAACAATAATATAGTTTTATTGATTGAGAAAAATTTGAGTTACTTGTTTTCTATTTCTACTACTTGGAAACTTTTGTTCACGCAAAGCACTCTCAATCATATCACTCCATCTACTTCTAATCTATAAAATTGAATTTTTGCAGCAGAAGTATATTTTTTAATAAAAATAAATAATAGTAAATTTATAAATTTTCTTACCATTTAATTTGGAAAATCATATATATTTTGAACTGAAAATAACTTCTTCCAGACAACTGTGTTCCAGACCAAATAGTGAATATTTTCATACAAAATTTCCAAATATTTATACTATAACTTACTATTATTTATTTGTATTAAAAAAATGTATTTCTATTATAAAAAACTCAATTTTACAGATCAAATGAATATTTTACTTTTGAGTTAATAGTAAAAACTTTGGTTTTAAAGTAATATTTTTCTTCTCTCTCCTTCATTTCTTCTTGTATAAAAGTTCTACTATGTATAAAATTATATGCGTTATTATTTTATAGTAATACTTTTGACATATTTTTCTTTGAAATCTGATTTTATTTAGATAATTTCAAATAAAGTTTTAAATAAATTAGTAGATAATAGAATGCTTACGAATAAAATAGGCGTAATTGTAGCCATATACAAAGTGCGGTCTGACCGGTCGGCCGCAGTCACATATATTATGGCGCTTTTACTCCCAATCGTATTTTGTCAGCAATTTCTAATGCGGTCATTGGATTAAATTAATGGTTGTATGCTGTCAATCTGTTGCTTGACTCATCTAGATTATGTGTACATTGGTGTGGTGTGTGTATGTATGTGTTAGGTGCACGGTGCATATATTGGCAGGACCGGATTACTCATTAAACAGAATTTGTAATTTTATTTTACTATAAATATTCTGTATTTCTACCTCAAAATTCTGTAATTTTTACATAATTCATAATAATCACATTAAATAAGTAAAAAGTATTGTTGGTATAACTATATAAATTTTATCTATTTATAAAAAATTCCTGGCAGCAAAAGTTAGTGAAGTTCTGTAAATTCACTAAACGAGACTTTACTAAAAACCTGTAATGTTACATATATACCTAATACCTATTTATTAATTCTACTGTTATTAAATTCCCTATCAGGTTCGTTATTGTTTGTAACAATGACGGTTTCGACTTTTTAGTCATCTTCAGTTATCTTTAATAACAGTAGAATTAATCGCATGTTCAGAACCCAAAAAAAAGTTTATCTTTTGAAATTAATATTAATATCATATTACATAATGTTTGTAATAGTTCTGATATTATGTATTTTTAAACAATTATGTAAAATTATAGCAGTTGAGTAATGATACCTAGAAATACTGAGCATCATTGAGCATTACTGATTTTGCAGAAAAAATTATTGAAAATTCTAAAAAACATTTTTGAATTTTTAATAATTTTTCCTGCCAAACCAGAATGAGGTAGAGAAAAAAGTTACTTAGCTATTATGTAATATGTAGCTAAATTTTTTTCTCTATTTTACTGAATTTTTTCAGATTTTTTTGAGCAAATTTTGAACAAATTCTTATTTTGAAAAAATCCCAAGGGTCCCCCCTTGTCAAATTTTCAAAAATTCAGTTTTTAATTTTTTTTTCTACTAAACGATGCATTGTAGAATAATGACTTCTTTACTCAATTATCGTACTCATTATTCCGCATTTTTCTATGTCATGTTTATTTTCTTAGACCTTATAGTTTTTGAGAAAAAAAATAAAAACCAAAAAACCAAAAAAAAATTCTAGCGCCCAAACGCCACATGCTAGCAAATTAAAACTAAAACCAAATTCTAGAACTTTTTATTGTCTATCAAAAAGTATTCTAACTATTTCTCCGAATTTTACTCGAGAAAGTAGTATATCGCAAATGATCGAATTTGCATGTTAAACGCCCATACGAACTTAACGAACGAACACCCGGTATATATTTTTAGAGTGTATACTAGAGTGTCCGTAAAAAAAAATTTCATAAGTCTAAAACCGAAAATTTTACATCGAAAAAACATCAGAAATAATATTTTTAAATTTTTTTACGAAAGAAACAAGTTCCTCTCCCCAACTGAAATTTTCGAAAAACGCGTGTAAATACATATATTGTTTATATGGCGTATGTATTAACACGCGTTTTTCAAAAATTTTACTTTCGTAAAAAAAAGCAAAAAATATTATTTCTAATGTTTTTTCGATGTAAAATTATCGGGATATTCAATCGATGTAGAAAAATAAATAAAACCCAGGAACAAAATTTTGTCTAGAAATCAGGAAAAAAAAAACGGAATACGGCTCTGTATATCGTGTATTATAAATGAAGCATTTGTACAGAATTATGCTTTGACTCATTTTCACTCAGCACAGGAAATTTCTCTATATAAAATTCATTATAATAATCAATCATAAATCATTCCAGCGCTGCTGCTTCTTATACGCATATGTAAAATAAATTTTGTATTTTCTTTTAACTATAATTACAGATAGAAAAAAAGTTATAATTGCACTATGTTATTAATTTTATTTATATTTTATGTGTGTGTTTATTATTTTATTCTAAAGTTATGTTTTTTAAAAAAATTTATTAAAAATTAAATAATTATTTTCAAAATAATGACTAAAACTTGAAAAATTACATAAAAGTATTGTTAGCGAAACCTACATCATAATGGTTTGATTCTCAATATAAACAAAAAGTTAGTTGCCTAAAACGTTGTTAATCAATGAGTTAACTAGACAACTAGATCAATAAAAATCCTCAAAAACAGTTGACAATCTAGTAGATATTAATATACGTCTAATGTGACAAATCATCGAATTTTTAATTATAATATAACAAAATTTGAACCTAATGTTTTTATTTTAACATAATGTATTCTAAAAGGTTTTTTACTATGTTGGCACAAACCTTAATTTTCATTATTTAGTTAAATTTACATATTTAACAATAAATACAAAATCCGTAAATTAAGTATTTGGTTTCAGTCAAATAAATAAATAAAAAAAGTTTTAAATATAGAATTCCAGAATAATTAGAATTTATTTTATCGCTAAATGACAGTTGTTAAGTCTGGCGGAACGATCAATTCATTATCGTAAGTCATGCAAATAATAAAACCGAAAGTTAGACAGAATTTTTTTTATTTTTTTTTTTTTATTCCAAATAATCAGTGCAACATGAAATGACAATTTATGGTATTGTATCAATTGACAAATCCACTGAGCTGTAACAAATAGGATTCTTCTATCTTGTAGTCAATTTAGGTATGCGTGTTAATGGCAATAAATTATGAAAGTTATTCATTTGTGAAACGCACAATCAACACTGTATGTACCATAAATAAATGTTTGTCGTTAAATTCGTCTATAAAATTTAATTGTCTATGATTGATTTTTTTTTTTCATATGCTAAAATTAATTTTATGTCGCTATTATTATTATGTTGTAAAAACAAATGGCTTTTGTAAAATTAGAAATAATATATATATATATATATATATATATATATATTGTGTGTTCCAAATTTAGATGCCACTATATTGAGACCTCGAGAACTGTTATCGCTACAACTTTGGTTAAATGGGACTTATTTTGCATATTTTTATGGCCATTTCAGATGTACTATTAATTACCAAAAGAAGACCATAGATCACTAGATATTTGCAAAAAAAATTAATTTGGTCATTTTAATTGCTTCTAAATAATTCTTAAAATAAACTTTTAATTAAGTTTTAAATAAAGAAAAATAATGATTACATAATCTATTCATTGGTGTAAGAAAATATTTTTATATTAACACTATTTTCAGATATCTAACACATACTTATGATTTTTTTAAATGGAAACTATATAATTTTTATCTTTAAAAAGCAGATATTTTTCCTATTTCTAATAATATAAGGCATGATATATTTTATATGTAAAATAAATTTTTTTTAAATATTTATTTGGAAAAATTCAATATTTCTCGTTCTTATTGTATTTATGTGTTTATTGTACTTATTTATTGTGTTTATGTTCAGCATCAAAATTGCTTCAATATGTCAAAAATTAACAATGTTTAGAAGGAGAAATATTAGATTCTTCCAGAAAAATAATAATAATTATTAACATAGTAAAAAATTCTTCAGAACTCATTGTATTAAAATAAAAAGGCTTTAGGTTTAAGTTTTGTATAAATTTTATTTAAAAAATTGTTTTGACGTACTCTATGTATATCGTCATCAGGAAAAATTATATGTTATTATTATATTATTGTATAATTTTTCCTGATAATGATGTACGTAGATTACGTCGAAAGGTCAATTTTTTAAATAAAATTTATACAGAACTTAATCCTAAAGCCATTTTATTTTTTATAATAATACATATACATTATTAACGCTTTATTCACAACCGTATTGTTTAGAAAAATGGTGCAAATTGTCAAATTATAATTATTATTGTCACATTAAAAAGTGATGTTTTTATTATGTAATCGTCGAAAAACTATGGTCTGTATGCTCACAGCATTTTTAAAAGTGATTTTTGTCAAAATTATTTTTGACATTTACTTATCTTTATAATTTCTAGCCATCATAAAGTGCTCATTGAATAATATTTTACATCTAAAAAGATAACTAAAACACTGTTTATAAACATGATACTTTTTATAAAACATATATAAAAAGAAACTATTCAAATACGTAGAATAAAAACTTTAATTTCAATTTTTCTTTTCGATAAAAATCTGACAGACCGATAAACTGTAGCAATTGTTTTTTTAATGACTCGAACCGAAATTCATTCATACGAATTTTAGAGCATCAATTAAGATTGTTTTATTCATTTGTTTCTTCGAGAATTTTACAGTTAACAATTTATTAACGAAAGTCTATATAGCGCGTTACGAAGACATATGTTCGGTAAAATAAAAACGCATATATGTCCGTATGTAACGTATAAACGTACAAAATATCTGTATGAATTGAGAAGAACTCTGACAATTAATCATGTTTCTAAAACACGAGCAAAAAAAACTGCCAATTTTGGTTTGGCGTGAAATATGTTGGTAACGCTCGATTGGAACACAGTCGGAGTTACAAGAAAGAGGGGGGGGGCAAAGAAAAATCAAGTGGGGCAGCCGAAAAGGAAAAGATTTTTATGTATTATTAATTGCGCCCGAATGGCAAAAGTTCATGTACGCCTATTTGGGTCAGACATTTTTTGTTTTTATTTTTTTATTATTATCAATCAACAATGCAGACTGCCCCCATTTGGGAAAAGCACGCGCGCCGCTGGTGGCCGATTGTAGAACAGTAGTTTTCAAACATTTTTACACAATGCCACACACAAAAATTACTAGTTTCGTTTTTTTTATACTATTATTATTTGACGCACCTATTTGCAATTTGCAGCTATACAATTGTTGTCCAAAAAAAAAACAGTTATTTTTTTGTCGAATATCTAGAACTAAACAATACTATTGTAATTTAATACATTCTTTGCTTGCAAACAAAATCTTTTGTTCAAAGAAAATTAGCTAATAATTTTGTTACAGATTTGCATCATAACATTTTCAAAGTTAGAAATTTTAAGATTAATATTTTTAAAATAACTAGTAAATTAAAAATTTTAAATTTTTACATATTTTTGACTAGTTATAATTATTTATAATTATAATAGAAATATATGTTTATTCGGATAACATCTATAAGACCTGTAAGAATATTTTGTCTTTTTTTAATCATGGAATTATTTTTTCGATAGAAAAAAACGAAATATTCTGTAAGATCTAAAGATGAATAGAATAAGCTCAATATTATCTAAGTTCTGCAAACCATCTTAAATAAATTAAATTATCAAAATTTTAAATTACAACTTTATTATTATTTATGTATTTGTTTACTTACATGTTTAAATATTTTAATATTTGAATATTTAAATTAATAAAATTCAATCATTTGATAAGATTTAAATCTGCAGTCTGCCACAAGTAACACAACCAGAAAATAAATTGAATTTTTTACATTAGATTATATTGAAAATACATAAGCAATTGCAAATATCAAAAACAATATATAACACAATTGCAAAAAAAAAATTAACAGTACATCAGTTTCAGAATAATTAAATACTTGTCAAGTAGGTTCAAATATCAAAATTTCAAACCCAGATCAGCTGATCGTATAACTTCTGATGCAAGTAGCCCATTTCCAAATTTTAAGATACTTAAATAAAAAAATCATTTGTGATTTGCTAAAAATGTATCCTCAGAATAAATGACAACATTTCATTGGCTAATTTTAAAATGATGCCAAGGATATATTTATTCCAACAATAAAAAATACTGGGCCTTAACAAATTTATTCCTAATCTTACAATCTTAATTTAAAACTCATAAGTTTCAAGATAAAATGTCTACTCTGGTAATAATAAACAGAAGTTAACTGCTAACTCAAAAATAAATTCAAACTAAGTTAATAAGACAATGTTAATAAAATAGGATATTTTTAAAATAGCTAATCAAAAAATAAAAAAATTCATATTTTATTGCTAGGACTAATGATCTTAAAAACAGAAACATACGTAAAAAATATGTTATAAATTTAATACAAAACCGTGTAATTAATAAATAATAAAATAATAGACACATCTATAAAATAGTTTGAGCAATCATGAATATTATAAAACATAAAATGCAACGTTGCAATAATTTTATGGAGCGCAAAGTTAGCTAGCAAGAAAATTAACGGAAAGTTACAGTTTTTCGTCATAGCTGTTTTTAAACTATTCCACGCTACGTTATTTTATTTAACAATGCAAATCGAACTACTGCTAAACAAAACATTCCTTCACTATTTATTATAAATTGAAAAAAAATAATATTCAATAATTTAAACAAATTTTAAACATAATAAATAAACTAACAAATTGAACGTTGATATTTATTTTTTATTGTCAGACTATAAATTTAACGGACTTGAGTAAAATTTTGAAACAATATTAAATTATTAAAAATTACATAGAAAAATCCGGCCGTAATATCCTGAAGATTACTATAACATCTAACACAGTAAAAAAAATCTTTCAGAGTTCATTATATCAAAATAAAAAAGCTTTAGATTGAAGTTCTGCAATATTTTATATTCAAATTCATAGTTATGTTATACCTGTAGTATATTAAAACATCGAAAATAAAACAAAATTTCAACTTAAAGCTTTTTTATTTTAGAACATCTAAATTTAAAGTGAAGTAGATGAAATAACAAATTACATTAGATCAATACATCAAAAGTAATTATCAACTATTATTAGGATTAAAAGAGAGAAACTCGTCAATTTTTGTAGATAATATTAAAAAAATTATTTAAAAATTGTTTCCTCTAAAGACTGGTACTATAACCCGCATTTTTAAGTAAATTAATTCAAATATTTATCAGTTAAAACTTTGCGATATCAGTCAAAATTTGCAAAAAATAACATAAGATAATAATAATATTAATAATCAAAGTTTATTTTGCTTTTTGGCTAATTAATTACTTTGTAATACATATTTACAAAATTATTAAAATTACAAGAAATCTTCTACTGTAGAATAAGAATAATATTTATATATTATCAAATTATCAACTTAATTATTAACTTGCATTAACTTTATTAAAGTAATTTTTTTAATTTCAAACTTAAGAGCTTTCAAATTTTTTATATCTTTTATATATATTTCGACAAAGAAAGAAAGTATAAATTAAAATCATAACTCATCGCGAAAATTTCCGTTGAAAAAACAGTTTATTTAAGTTAAGGAAAATGCTATAAAAAATGTATAAATATCTGTTATGACGCCGCCATCATCATGAAGATCAGGATGCAAATAGATTTCGCTTTGTAACTGTTGCGCTGCATTTATCAGATCATGGCCACTACACGTCGTATATGTTTACCATACGTCAATTTCCAGTGTTTGACAGTTGTGTTATATCGCACATATAAACTATCTTTTATTCTTTGTATTTAAAGCAAATATGTTATCACAGCATATATAGATCACTCTGACCTCACACATACACACTCAGAAATCTTTCAGAAATTTTTTCAGTAATTAAATTTTCTGTGAAATACTTATTTTAAATATATGTACTTCTTTTTACAAAATTTATAAAAAGTTTAAATAGAACTCCAGAGTTCGACCTGGCACAGTTTGAAAACCACTGTTCTGAAAATTTTATAAAGGATTTTTATCCAATCTTCTTTCAGTTAAATTGATATAAAAAAAAAACAAAAATAAGTTCATTTTTACTATCAAAATTTTGAATTATATCAATTAAATTTTTTTAATAAAATATATTTTGAAACAATAAATATAAATGATAAATTGTTAATAATAAATTTAGAAAATAAAAGAATACAACGCTTTTGGTACACTGTGTATAAATGCAAGCATGTTCCAATAAATTGCCGTACCGTTATCAAAAGGAAATGTATATCTGAACAAACCCGTGAAATTTATTACAAAAATTTATCAAATATTGATTCGTAAAGTTGCTTTTCATCATTTCATAACGTATAAATATGCCTACATTAAAATTTTTGTACAATCTATACTCGCTGGAGACTCCAACGTGACGTTAAGTTACGAACCCTATTTCATAAACACTAATTAAATTTACTTTAGAACTTTAGAAGTAAATGTATTTATTTTATAAATTGTCTTATTAAAAAAGGAATAAATTTAACCTAGTGATACTAAAACATAGTTATAATTATTAATAATGATAATCTGGTAGTAAATTGTTGAAATATAAGTTATTTTCAAAATTATCAGTAGAAAAAAAATACATTTATGTATCGTTTACGAAACTGGGCTATAATTATCTTAATATATATATATATATATATATATATATATATATATATATATATATATATATATATATTATGAAATTATATATAGATAGTACAGTAATTATTTTCTTTTATTTTTCAGTTCCTAAAAGTTTGTGCAGATGACATACATCGATATATTCAGCCCTGTATTAATATTAATAAATAAAAGCAAAGCAAAATTGCTCAGTATATTGTTTTTGTTATCTGAAATTTTTATCACCTATACCGTAAATATATTGATAACTTTAATATAAATGACTACGTATATTTATGCTAGTATTCTGAATTGTTCTGTAAGTTTTGTAGTATTATAGAATTGTTCGTATTTTTTTAATAAATTAAAAATTGCATATATTACATATGTTATAATTATAGATAGCTAACTTTAATACAATTTTTATTTGTTATTTGAAAAAAAATTATAATTTATTCAATTATTAAAAAAAAAATTCAATGCAAAATTAAAAATTAAAATATTATTAGTCTGAATTAAAAATATATCAATTTAAAAATGAAACAAACAAGAAAAATATTATAAATTTAACTCTTCAAATTTTAATTTTAAAAGTGACAAAAACTTTCAAAAGTCGGTTATTGTTTAAATAAAGCCCGATTGCATAAATCGCTAATAAGTTTGTCTAACTTTGAACAGTCTTTTAAAACTTACAAACTTAACTTACAAAGCGTTTAAGGTCTGGTATTTCCAGGAATGTTGTAATAAATTTATCCTCGGAATAATTTCAAAATTAAAAAATAAAATGTTATCATTTATTCCGAAAACACAAATAATTTTTTACTTAGTAAAAAATCTTTCAGAACTTAAATAAAATAAAAGGGCTTTAGGTTTAAGTTCTGTACTTAAACAAAAATTATGATCTACTTACTAATTTGTTACCTAGTAACTTGTTTCTGTGTTCCGTTTTTTACATATAAATGTCATATGTATCACTTTTCCTGATGATGATAAACTGAGTTTGTCGAATCGTCAATTATTAATAAATATTAATAGAGAACTTAAACCTAAAGCCGTTATACTAAATTTTTTACTTATTTCAAAGATAAATAAAATTGGTAATATTTGTCCTGCCAATGCTTTATCTTAATCATTATTATTATGTTTGTATAAAACAAATAAAATTAGGTTATATCTTAATAAATTTGTTCTAAATTTCCAAGTCAAATTGAAAGAGTAAATTCACAATCAGAAACCGGCTCAATTATCGTTAATTTTAATCAATAACTTTATCCCCAAAATGTCGCATTCCTGAAAAAGAAACTCTCATTGTTTTGTTGTTAAGGAACAAGAGCGCGCACGCATACAAAGTCAGTAGCAATCATCTTCAATTAGCAGCACGGATAACAAAGTGATTAAGTGGTCGGGCCATATAGCAATGGTGGGCAATTGTTCTTGTCCTTTATGCACAGACCTCTTTGTAAACGATTACATGAGAAAACCGCGTGTTTTAGGTCAACTCGACCAAACAACCGATCGGTCACTTTCTTAAAACAAATTAAATAAAATGGTTTTAAAATATTGGTCTGAACACACAACTCTTTGTTATTCTTTTTTTAATAAAATAAAAATTCTTTTTATGAACAATTTGAAAATATGTTTATGGAAATAAATAAATTTGGAATAATATTTATTTTTGAAATTGAACTTGAATTTTCGTCGCAGACGTTTTGACATACATCGTAGAAAACATCCTCAATCACCAAGCACTGAGAATACCATCTACGATGTATGGTGAAACGTCTGCGACGAGGAAAGATCGATCATGGCATACCAGTCCAGAAAATTCTATAAATACCGGCTGTGAAAGTCTGAAGATCACTTATTGGTATATAATTACTAAATTGCATTTGAAATATTTGACTAGTTGTCACTATTGCTATGATAAAATGCATTTTTCGTATTATAATTATTTTGAATCTCATTCATATCACCGAAAAGATAAATTTTCTATTACAAGTCATAGAAAAAGTATGTAATGTACTCCTACCGTAAACATTATTTTCGTGTGTTATAATCATTATTACATATTTGTGAAATAACACAATGTTTTCATAAAAGTAAAAAATCAGAAATATTTTAACAGATCATAAAAGAAAAAAATAATTAATGAATTAAATTTTATAATAAATCAGCTAACTTTTACAAAAAAAAAAACTAAAAATAGAAATACACTGTCCGCTCTAGATTATTTTCTAATCGTAACTCAAAAGTAAAATTATAAAGTAATAAACTTATTAATGTAAACATGTTATTTTTATTATTTATATACATGTTTATTATTTATTAGCATATAGAATTTCTTTTTTAATTATAAATTCTTTTATACAATACAAGTCCAGTGAGATGATTTTTGTTGTATTATGCTTATGCCTAGTACGTGTTCTGTATATAAATGCTATGCAAGGTAATAACTGCTATTAAAACTGATATTAGCAAACTATTACTTAAGTAATTAATGCAACATGTAATTTGCACTATAGACACGATCCAAAGATTGGCGATTTTATCATTTGATTTGTTAATTAATACTTGTAGGTGTCGTACAATATATAAAATATATATTATCATAAATATTATATTAAAATATTCAATAATTATATCACCTTATATTTGAAACTGAAATTGATTTTTTATTTACTTATTTAACAATTTATATTTTATGTTTAAATTTTTGTTTATATAGTGTTTGTTGTAACGAGATTATTATTAAAATAAAAAAGCTTTAGGCTTAAGTTTTGCATAATTTTTAATTAAAAATTGACGTTTAGATATACTGCACGTATATCATCATTAGGAAAAATATACAAATGAGATAAATAATGAACAAACAAAAAATAAAAACAAGTAGATTATAAAATTTTATAAATTATTAATGAAATGAAAGCAAATTTTATTTAAATCACTGCTTCCTCTAATTAATAATTTATAAATTTTATAATCTATTTTCTATGTTTTGTTTGTTTATTATTTGTCATTTATATATTTTTTCCTGATGATGATATATGCAGAGTATATCGAAACGTCAATTTTTAATTAAAAATTACACAGTACTTAATCCTAAACTTTTTTTATTTTAATGTAATGAGTTCTGAAAGATTTTTACTAGCTTGAGTTTATTATTGCTATTTTATTATTTTAATTTGACGAAGAACCTATAATTTTAGACGAAAATATTTATGTATAAAATTGTTTATTTTATTTTCTTTATATTATAACTTATATGTATTCTGTTACGGTATACTGTTCGTAACTCATGATTGTAAGTTATAAAATTATAACTCACGGTTTTTCGCCAAGCACAACTCTTTCAAACTTTAACTACACAGTCATAAATAGATTAATAAATTATCGCTATTGTTTAGACTTTAGATGTTACGTTTTTGACAGAAAACCTTAAATTTGTTAAAATAAAATTATTTTTTGGTTATTCACTTCTCACTAAAAAGTGAGTTTTTTTTTTATTGTATAGTTGTAGGAAAAATATAGTGTTCTACACTATATAAAGCAATATGGATACTCATATTTATAATGCTTTTATATTGTTTGAAATTAATAACAAATTTTATTTCTGACTAAAAGCTTTAGTAACTATAATCAAAAAAATATTGTAAATTTAGTGATATAAATATCGTATAATCGTACATTTTAACAATAATTACTTAACAGTTTATTAGCTAATTAGCACTAGCAAAAATACTTTCTGTATGTTTCAAACAGAAAGTAAAAAAAAAAAAGAAATTTCAATGATAACTTGATATAATTCTGTTTTATAAATAAATACACTCATTTAAAATTAATTGCATTAAAATTAAATATAAAGAAGTTAGATAAGCAACCGTTATATTATAGCATGCAGTTCTTCATGCGCACGATATAAATGCATTTTATTTTGATAAGGATAATAATTTCGCAATAAAAGAACAATGAAATTACTGATTAATTCAATAACTCGATTCATTATCTTTTCTCATATATTTATAAAACACTACTTTCTCATACGCATACCTAAATAGTATAAATCTATGCAGTTATTAAAACATGTATACTTTTCATTTTTATAAATAAATTAGAAAATATAAAAAGTTTTCACACTTAACTTCTAATTAAATCATTTCTAAAGATTTAAGACAATCGTAAATCAGTGCTAGCGTGGTGAACTGGGATTCCAAAAGTCTTTGATATGCGATATAATATGCTGTGGTCAATTTATCCTCATCGCTGACGTTTCGTCATACACCGTGGATGACATCCTCAGTGCAGCTTTGAGGATGCCATCTACGGTGTAATGAGGATAGATCGACTACGATATACTAGCCAAAAAAATTTATAAATTCAACATTTTCACCAATTTTACACTCTTCATACATCAATTTATTTCGCAACCGATCTTTTCTAACAAAAAACTCATTTTTATAATAATCTTTCTCTATTTATGCGTCCTGCAACCATACCTAACACTCACTACCCATACGGCAATGTTGGCATTAAAACTAAACAAGAGGGTATATGCTCGAGAAGCTGATCATATAGTTTCTTAACAATTTTTACTTGTATTGCCTATGGTGCGGGTCGTTAGCTTACTGCCAAGCAAGGGACCTACAGCTTATTATTAATTAATAATTTTTCTAATTAAAATTACCAATTTCATATTATACACTGTAAACTGTAAAAAAATATATCATAAATTTATATAATTTTACATAAATTTTAACTGTAAAAATAACAACATTTTGAAATTTTACTCCTGATAATTAACATAAAATTACATTTTCAATATTTATAATTCCCGTAAACGTATTTTAAAATAAGAAAAACATAAAGCAGTTAAATTTAAAAATAGGTTATTCTCTGATCGCTAAAAAGTTCGTGTCCCATGCAATGTTAATTTTCTATAATTATTTAATGAAAGTCTTGGCATAGATCTGTCAAAATACATTAATTTTTAAATGGGTTGCGTACACAAAATTTAAAATCACCAATTATATAATAATTACTATTTTTAATATGTATAAGTCACCCAAAAATAACAAAAAAGTAATTATTAAAATTAAGCAAAAAAAAAACATTTCAAAATATTTGCATATATTGTATATTATACCATAAATTATAATACTAATTTTAAAACAATTCGTACAAGTAACTCACATAACCTAAAATTTCCATCCATAGAAAAGAAAGAACGGGACATCATTGTAGCTTACATGTCAACATTTAAAAAAAGAAGTTTTACTTTATCGATTTTATTAGCGTAGCACAAAACAACACAAGAGAAAAAGTTAAGTTAGGTGTTTTTGGGCACGCACATGTTAAACCCTTCAAATAAATTCGCAATGCGCAATCGTTATCCGAAAATTTATCCGCATGTACATCGTAAACGAGTACTAAAAATTCGACAATAAATTTTCGAAAAGTCTTTGTCGGACATTTTCGATAACACACTCGTGTACAAAATCCGCATACTTTGAGCGTGTACTATAAAAACTGCAAAAGTAAAAAGAAAAATTTTAACTGGAAAGAAATTTTTATGTAACGCTAAGTTGGAATGTAAGTGGAAATTGAAATGACAACAGAAATTTATTGTTTAATAAATTTGTATTTGTTGCTAAAAATATTGCACTTTAAATATGTGCTACTTTAAATAATATATTCAGGTAATTGCAGTCAAGAACGTGTAAGACCATCATAATAGATGCTTAGATATCACAAAATGTATTTGATTGATACAAAGACATCACAAATATCCATGCCCCAAGCGAGATACGAACCCGGGTGAGCGCAAGTACGACCAGTGTCAGGACACGCGTCTTAAACCAGCTAGTTTTGTTTACAAACTACAAAAAAAAATACAGTCTTTTTTTTAATAGAATATATAAGTATTAGATTTCTAAATGTATTTATTACTGCAGCGCAATTATATTACATAAAAAATTTACAGTATATAAAATATGATTATACAAATTTAAAAAAAAAAAACAATTTACAGACAGAATATAGAAAAAATATTATACTTCATTATAAAATACAATTTTACGCTATAAAAGCAGCGTAAAGGTTAAAGTGTTAAATTTAATGGATTTACTATCGAAATGTGCCAGTGACTTCGATGAGCCGAGAAAATCATATAAAATTATACGTTTAAGTCATGTTTCGCGATGTCTGCTCCGCGGCCGAAGTGCATAAGTTTATTAGACCATTATTGAGTAGTTCAAAGGTTAATACGCCCACATAGCTTCCATACCCACGATTCATACATACAGCCCTAGAACGTAAAACATTTAACACGCTTACACAGTCCAGTGTCTTTCATAAGATAATTTTTTCCTTTAATATTTGATTATTTTAATATAGTAAAAAAATCTTTCAGAACTGATTAAATTCAAATAAAATAGCTTTAAGTTGTAGTTCTGTATTAATATTTATTAATAAACGACGTTTTAACGTACTCAATGTGCATCTTTATCAGGAAATATGATACAAATAACATTTACAGTAAATAAACAGAAAATAGAAATAAGTTGCTAGGTAACAAAATAGATTATAAAAATTTATAAATTTTTAATTAATGGAAGCCAAATTTTATAGTTACTTATATTTTGTTACCTAATAAATTGTTTCTGTAGTTTGTTTGTTTATTATTTATGTTACTTGTTTATTTTTTCCTAATGATGATATACGTGGACTATATTGAAACGTTGAATTTTAATTAGAAATTATACGGAACATAATCATGCAGTTTTTTATTATTATACAAAAATTTGTTTAAAAATATTTTTAAACAAAACTGTTTTGCCATAAATATGTCACCTAGTTACACAATTATATATATATATATATATATATATATATATATATATATATATATTATTTAGCTATATTGAAAAATATTCCAAATAAAACTTGTTTAGCAACTTTTGTTAAATAAATTTTTTCGAAATATATCTCTGTTGCAAAATATTGGTAAAACACATAAATATGATATCAGTAATTACCACTTTCAGTAGCAGATCTTTACCAAAATTGATCAAAAAAATATTTACCGCCAAAACTTAAATATGAAATTTTATAACAATCCGTTAAGTGTAATTTGCTCTACACGTGTCCACAGACCGACAGATAGATATCACTCTAAAAACATTTGGTTCTTATTACTATAAGCCTAATTTGTGCTTATTTGTAAAAATCTCGGTATGATTTAATATGATTAAAATACTTCCCTTATCATATGTGATATGACGGTCGGTAAAAATGTAAATTAATTTTATTGACTGAACTCAGAACCTCATTAATCCAAGTCCAATGGTACAAGGTCAGCGAAAGATCAAAAAAAAAGAGAAAGAATAAAAAAATTCTAGTGTTATTAAATAATTTATTTTCTCTTCGCTAACGGCAAAAATCAGCAGTATACTAGTAAATGTATCAACAGCATTTTTACACGTCTAATTCGTTCCCATACAATGTTTTCTAAAACACTGAAATTTTTTTTTTCTTTTTCCCATTTGAGTGAAATATATGGACAAGTAGCGATGTCATTTCTAAGCGTTTTTCAATTTTCTCTCGAGCAAAAAATAGATTTCTAACATGAATTCGATTAGAGAAATCTATCCGATTTGACGTACAATTTCCTATAATGTCAATGAGATTCCGATTTCGTGATATTTATGAGATAATGAGAAGAAAATTGTTTTACTGTGAAACTAGGAAAGCTTAACCTTGTCAACAGTTTTTTAAAATGCTACAATTTATTGTTTTATCGATTTAACCGAACATAAAATAAAAAAAAACTGTTTGTGTCGATTTTATTTTCATTTCCAATATTTAATTTATAATTTATACCGATTTTACTTTCACGAAGATAAACTGAGAAAAGTATTTCTTAAAAAATAACAGTTTCTAGCTTACATTACATATTAATTTGAAAGTTCAGTAGCACAGATTAAAGAATATATTAGTGGTAATTCTTTTAAACACAAATTCTAAAAACGAGATTTTTTATAAAGTTTTAGATCCACAAGTTAGATAAAATCGAGATGTATATTGATGTTTACAAAATTAAATAACAAAATATTATAAATCAAATATACATATTTACATACACAATCCGTTTTATTCTAATATAATGAGTTCTGAAAAATATTTTACTTTCTATAATTTATTTGTATTTATTTCAAATTTTCAACAAATTTGTAATATTTTTTACAGATCTATCTTTCAGGTCGGAATAGCACTGCGGTTCAATTGTCTACTGTACTTTTTTTTACAAAGATAGTTTAATTACAGTTTTATATTGTTTATTCTTAATTTGATTTTATTAATATTAAATTAAAATAATAAACGCTAATCATTATGTGGTATATTTGAATATTACAGAAAATTTTTGCTTGGTCTTAGAGAACTGTTTTTATGAAAATTCTAACATGCTTTTATTCGCATGAATCAAAATTTATTAACTTCAAAACTAATAAGCGTGCATCAGACATAAGACTAAAAAGAAAGAACTACAAAATAAATTAAAATAAGCGATATAAAAAAGTATCCAATTAGAGTAAAACGACCATGTATACCTGTAAAACAAAAGTCAGTTATAAGTACTTTCTAGCTGTGAGTTTTAGTAAAAGGGTAACACTAACACGGATTTCGTAACGATTTTCGACAGCGTGCGCACAATTTTCTCGGTCTTACGCGGGTTTTTTTCGCTAGCCAAGGGGCCCCGTGATTATGCAGGCTGACGTCTAGTATTTTCTTTGGTTTTTTTTTTTAATTTTGGTTTGCCGTTGTTTATATTTTATTAATTTCAATGTTTGTGGGTCAGTTGGCGAATTATCCCAAAACCTTTATGCCCGAAAATTTGCATTTATTCAAGCAGAATTCGCGAACTGTAAAATTAAATTGAAGATTATTGGTTGGTAAGTTTTGCCCGTCGGGGCTATACGTTCTTTTTTTCTGTAATTATTTTTTTGCGGATAATTTGTTTGGGTATTTTCTTTCTGGTATTGAACCGTTTATTTCTTATTTGTACTTTTTGTTTTATTAATAAAAATGTTCAATATTTCGCCACTTAAAATAAAAATAATCAAACTGATTGCAACTATAAAATCTGTTTATTTCTTTGGCAGTGCTAGGATGCTACAAAATAAATTCATTCAATCAACTTTGTGCACTGCATACAATAGTTAATTAAATTAAAGTAAAGAAAAACTAAGAGACAAGCCTATGGTTTGCTTTATATGTTATAAGATGTAGAGCACTTTCTCAGATGAAACAAAGTAAAAATTGGCAATAAAAAATACATTCATATGTAAATTTCACAAATATAAAAATATCTGTTATTTACATATTATGCTAATACTGCAATTTTTTATCGGAAATTTAAATATTTATTATACGTATTTAATTAACGATTTGTTTTCTTTTTTCCTGAATAGAATTTTTAATTAATTTAAAAATCATATGCTGCTCCTACACTTTCTTAACATCAGCAAAAACATCGTACACCACAAATCATTAATTTACAATAAAATTAACACCCGTCTTTTACATGCAATGTAGTAAAAAGTTGTCCTGTCACTTTAGTTGAAATATAACGTTACATTCTTTTTCAACATGCAACATATATTTTAACTAACAAAACATATGTATCGTCTTGTGAAAAGACACTTAGAAAAAAACTGCGTGTCTTAATTTATTCAATATGACATTATATTCATGCTTCGGCGATAAAAATAATTTATTATTAACTGTCTCTTACTTCACTAAATATTGTACTTATAATACTAAAAAAAATTAACCTAATTTTACATGTTATTGTTCAATAACAATACAAATATATTTTCACTTTATAAAACAAAATTATAAGCTAAATAAATAAATTCGTAATTAAATTTCTTGTATAACTTTAAAGTTTTATCACACTTTTCTTATTTCGAAATAAGTTTTTTGTTTTATGCTACTATTACATTTAAATTTAAAGATTTTTAGCTGAGATGAGACAATCTTCCAAAATCATCTAAATATAAAAAAACTCGGTCTTATTTAATTAATAATTATATTATCAACATGTTTCACTAATTGTAAGTGTAAACCACGTCATCAATTAATATTATCAAATTTAGCAGTTAAAGCACTTCCGATGACCATTTAAGTTTAAAAGAATTTAAGCTAAAGTTTTACATTTAAAGTATTTGAGTAATGACCAGAATTGAAATGTACTTACAGTTCTTTAAATTTAAAGATTTAATATAAATTTAATTACCAGAATAGTGGCATTGATGGTAATTCTATTGGTTCTGTACTGCCACTATCTACTAACTTGTAAAAACATAATAAAAATTTGTTAAAAAATAGTGCAAATTAGAGGAGTTTGATTCAGAAACACTAGTTCTGTACTAAAACATAAAACTAATTTCGTTATAAGTTATAAGTGAATGTGTCTTAATATGTTTAAAAACTTTCCTTTTCTTTTTAAATTAAAATACGTTACATTTTCATTAAACATTAAAGCACATATTAAAGAAAACAATCTATAAACTATATTTTAGTCATTTGACTTACTTATTCAAATAAAACAATTTGAAAGTATACTTGAACTTGTAAGAAACAATAAAAAGATATTCAAAGAGCTGTGTCGAATTTGGATAATTCAATTTCTACACCAGTTTTAATAAAAAAAACACTAAATTTATTTTGTACTTAACATATAAAAACTTAAAATTTTCTTTTTCTATATATATAAACAGACACAATAAAATGTTATTAAATAAAAAAATTAGTAAAGAATTTCGACCCGCTTTTAAATTAATCATTTTTAATTTGTACAAAATTGTAGGTTGTTCTCTTAACAAAAACAATTCACTTTCTTTTTTCTTTAATATGCTTATTAAAGTCTTTTTGTTAAGTTATTAAAATTTCCAGTTTTAAAAACAAATTTCAAAACAATAAATGTTATTCTAATATTATATATATATATATATATATATATATATATATATATATATATATATATATATATATATATATATATTACAGGTTTGTTGAAAACAAATAGGTTGTAACAAATTTTAAAATTTACTTTTACACGTGTAGATAATTGTAAACGTTTTTACATTTAATTTTTGTAATGTATAAGTAATTTCATGCTTATGTTTTATACATTAAAATTATTTTTTCTAATTTATACGTATTGTATATTCAGACAATTGTTATTTATTTTACTTAAAAAGAAAATCTATTTGACAAATAATAAACTGTTGTTAATAAATATAAATAATAAATATTATTTAATTTGTGGTACCAATCTATACTGTTAACCTATTCGAGGCCAAGATTTTTAAAGATGGTCCCTACGATCGTTGTGTTTGTTTAAATTTAAAATTTCGAAAAGCAATATATATATATATATATATATTTATATATATAATCTAAAATATATTTGAATAATATATAATTAATATATTATTTAACAATAGTAAAAAATATGTGTCTTTTAATTTCTAGTTTCTAGGATTTTTAATAAAATTGTGAAACTTAAAACCCAGTGTTTATAATATTTTTTTATTTGTTTACAACTTATAAAAATGTTTCACAAAGTACCAATAGCATCTTCAATTGAAGTGACTAATAAACAAGTATTGTTTTAATTATCTGTAAGTTAAAGAATTTTAACTAGATATTTTGTAGTTTAATCAGCTTTTTTGGTCATGTTACTATACATATTTTAAAATAAAGTCTTAAATGAAATTTAAACCGAATTAAAAATTAAGCTTGTATTTGATTATGCAATTATGATTAAGAAAGAAAAACTCATTTTTCTGTAATACAAAATACCATTTTGAAACAACAAATTAATTTTATAATAAATATATATTTAATTTCTAAAACATTTCATAAGAGCGATAAAATTATAGATTTCCTTAAAAAAAACTACAATATATCTAACACCTGCTGCAAATAATACGTTCAAATTAAGTGTTTTGCAAGTGTGAAGTTAGTCGTAGATAATAATCGGATATATATGATGATAAAGAAAACTATATACATATTGTCGCGTGCGTCTGTTTATTGCATTAGTCGCGGTAGGCCACGAAAACAAACAAAAAACCACACTGAAAAACAAATGCACGCTGAAACAATAGCATTAAACTGTTATGGCGAAAACAATGCCGGATTTCAGAACATTGTTCAACTTTTTTTATCATTATCATAAATAATATTTCTATCTGTTGAGGTCTTCGTTACAGACATCGCATTAAAACAATATGAACGATATTGCACAGTTTAAGCCGAGTGAGGTTAAGCTGGGTTAGATTAAGTTTAGCTATGTCGAGTGTCAGTTACTATGTATGTAGTATATATATATATATATATATATATATATATATATATATATATATATATGTATTTGTGTATGACTTTCACTGTTAAGATGCGTTACATGTTTAACCTCACAATAACAATGATCCAAGGTTTTTTTCTTATTTCTTTACATGAAAGTTTACTTTTTATTAACATAATTTTTAGAATTATTCTTTTACTTTCCATATATCATTTATTTGAAGTACTCTACTTGTGCGAAGTTGAAAACATATGGTAATCTTTTGTTATTTGAATATGCAAATAGAAATCTTTGTACATGTGTTAAATGATCAATTCATACGTTATTGATAAATAAGTAAGTTTATTATTAAAAATCGTCATGTTTCTAGAATCTATTGAAATTAAATTACATGCATAATTATACATGTAGTATAATTGTTGTCTCTATTGCTCTTGTCAAAGTAAGTAAATAAAATTATCGATCATAGAGTACAAATAGAAATTATTAAATTATTGTTGTAAATAAATTTTCTTTCTCTTTTAAAATGAAAGTAATATATTATCATAAGATACAATAAAAAAATCTTTAAAAAGTTTGCCATGTAATTAATAAAGATCACAATTTAATAACATATCTGAGATAACTAGTAAATCTTAAAGTACATGTCAGAGAAAATATTTAATAATAATGCGTGTTAATAGAGTTTTTGGTCAAAATAACAAATATTAATAAAACAAAAAACACAGGAGATCTTGATTTTAATAAATGGGTTCATTCCACTCAATAAAATATACTATTTTAAGGCGAAATTTTGAAAGATTTTTTATAAAAAAAAATTCGGAAAAATAAAGATTTTTGCGCGCCACGCGTTGTGCTTTCTCTATCAGTTTATTTGTTTTTCAATAACTGCACACATTTAAATATGACAGCCGATTCATTTTTAGCAACTTGTCATGAGACACTCTGTATTGTATAGAAAAAGATATTTATTCTAAGATTTTCTATCATCCCTAAAATTATTAATATTTTATCACATTGTACATATATTGTATATTGTATATTTAATGGGAAAAACACTTCTTCAGTAAGTTAACATTATGGGAAAATTTTTTTTCATTGTAGGCAATGCAATACTGAATTCTTGGAATCAAAGATGGCTCATGTTGCGTTAATGTTCTTATTACTGTATTAATAAACAAGTACTTATTATTGTCATACTAAATAAATTGAGTATTAAAACCAGCGCCTACTATAATGCTATTTATACACTTTAACGGAACATTTTGAGTTATATAATTTTGTTATATCACTCTTATATAAACGGCAAATATATAAATATATTTATCAAAATTGCAATTCTTAGTTTACAATAAATAATACGTCAGTTTAGTAAGATCAACAAGATATTTTCAACATTTCAAATTCTTCATCTGACACTAAATTATTTATTTGATTCAACATCTAACATATGTTTGGTTAGGCTAGGCCAGCTCTGTAATTCTATGAGTGAGTGGCGATATGCCATTTCTTATAACACATATGAAATAGATTAATATAATATCATTTACTTTGCCATCCCATGTTGACAAGATATCAGGTCCATTTTAATTAGACAAAAACACACATTATTAATAATAATAAATTTGTATAGTTGGATTGTGCAATGAAATCGCTTGAACAACATTTATAATAAAATAGTATATTATTTTACGAAGAGTAAAAAGCGATGATTATTGTGTTGAGCTCAGATATTTGTAACCGGGGTAAAGTCAAGGCCAAGCAATGTGAGCGAAACACAAAAAGTGATATAAGTATACGATTTTTTCTTCAAGCGTTCTAAACGAAACTAAATTAAAAATAAATAAAAATTCATGCCAAGTAATTTTACTAACAGTTGTAAAATAGTATGTATATATTATTTATATTTATCTTTCTTTGGTCGAATATGCAATTTCTAGCAAATTGGTCGGTATACATCGCATTTTTTCACTTTTTCGCACATTTTTAATAATCAAATTTAAATTCAAGCGAAAATATACAACGCAATTGTCAATTAAATTAATTTGACTTAATAATTTTTAACATAGTTATCGGGGATGTAAAATTAAATACACTTGACCGTGTTTTTTCAAGCGGAAATAAATAATGCAATTGTCAATAAATCTCATTTCCAAAGCAGTCATTCTCCTTTTATGCTTTTCCAGCCAAACTACTATCATACATTAACGTAAGCACCAAAATAAAATTGTATATACTTCTTTAGAAATATTTACAAATATTATAAAAAAATTAAAATGTGCATTTTTATTTTACATAAATATCATAATTACTATAGTTACCAATATATGGTACAAAAACTAACTTTTTTATTTCCAGTATATTGTTATTGAATTTAATTGAATAATAACGTAATAAATTACACTTTCAATAATTGACGATCAAGCGACTTCCTTTCATAATCAAACTGTATATTAATACGAAAATCTAACTCTAACGACATTTACTAAATACGTGACAAGATTCATTTCAATATTACAGATAAATATTTATTTATTTAATTAAATT
Organism: Clivina fossor; assembly: GCA_963966155.1. NCBI lineage: Eukaryota > Metazoa > Arthropoda > Insecta > Coleoptera > Carabidae > Clivina > Clivina fossor. The sequence continues at coordinate 15,819,350 of OZ014560.1, forward strand.
GATTAATAGAATTACTTAAATATGTATCTACATATTGCAAGTATCATTAATATTTTTATTAGTTTATTTACTTATTTACAGATTAACAGATATTTAAATTTTTTATTAATTAATTTTAATGCACATATGTGCAGTGTAAATTTTACATATTTTTCTAAAATATTATCGTAATTCGTCATACATATAATATTGCAAACTTGTTATTCAAGCTTCTTATTAATAAAAATTAAGCACTAATATGGAGTTTCTACATGTGGTAGATTATTCCGGTTTATCTACAAATGGTTTGGAAATATTTTTCAATTTATATTTAAATAATTTATTTTGTAAATTCATTCATAAGTTTAATTAAATTACTTAATTTTTAGATAAAAATATAGCAATGGTTGCGTTTATAAATGTATGAAAAGTACCGAATAACAATAACAATAATAATAAGCCAGATTAGTGGTTATATTTACAGGTAAGTAGTGGTAATTGTGGTGTATCATTTGCGAGGGCCTACATATTTTCATCACGCACTAAATAAAATTTTATTTATACATTTCCGCTCCGTTTAATTATGAACAAGTAATTAACAGACAGACAACTGTTTACATTAGCACGATGGCGCTATTTCAATTCAATTATAACAGTACACGTATACGGGCATAACTAACCAATGCACTCATATGTGCACATATGTACAATTTAAAAAAATAAAATCGAATATAACGCGAATTTGTATGTTTTACGCGCACTAACCGAACTTTATTTCAGCACCTGTAAATACCACATCTTTCGACTGTACACTGTATAAAATCAGTGTAATTTTACATTAATACATACATACACAATCACGCCATGTACCCATTGGGTGTGGCACAAACTCTTTTCATCATCCCGAAATCAGTCGCCTCCAAACATTCCTATCCTATTATTACATTAATAATATAGTAATTTTACGATATATTCTGTTATAATTTTAATAATTTATAAAATTACAATAAAAATTATAGTAAAGTTTTTATGATTATCAATGTAAAATTAAACAAATTTTTTACCTTGTATTTATGTTTTTCTATACTCGTATTTATTAATAAGTTTATAATATTATATATGTATTCTGTTAAGTTATACTGTCGATAACCGTAAGTTATGAAATTATAACTCACGTTTTTTAATCAGTCATAATTCTGTAAAACTTGAAATACACAGTCGTAAAATAAATATTAAACAAACTAACTGCTAAGAAACGTTGATAAAATATCTTACAACAAAATTATTTGAAAATGTCATTCACTAACACAGAACAGTGATTATATTTTTTCTAATCTATAGTTAGATGGTGTTATTCAGTTAAGATAGTTCGATCATTTTCAGCGAATTTCTAATAAACATTTGGTTAAAAGAATATTTGTAAGTAATATTGAAGATATATGTTTATGTGGATGTCCGATGATTGAGTGTCTTGTATGAGCAAATGTATGCACTATTTTAGAGTAAAAATTTGTGAGAGCAATTGTATTTGTACCATTATGAGTGTAATATATTGTTTTTTTCCTATATATTTTAAAATATAATACTTTCTACTCTAATAAAAGAACAAAAACAAAACTACGAAAGCAAGAGTAAATAAATTCTCACACATAAATGGGCTATTATTTATCATTTTTTAGTATTTTATTACCCTTTAATAATATAAAAGTTGTTGTTACTGTATATAGACAGTTTTTAATTGCTCCAAAATCTGCTCACATTTTTATACTTTCTCTTGAGTAAAAGAGTGCTTCTTTAAATTTACCTATTTAGGATACCACTATTTACCCTTTTTAGGGAACGGACTTATATAAGCATTTTTGCGATAATTTTCTCGAACAGTATGAGAGATATTATATAAGTTCTTGTCTGGATAGGAATATTTGGCGGAAACCAATTTTTGTTTAAAAGAGTTTGTGCCATACTCTTATAGATATATAACGTAATTGAGTATGTATTGTTAAAAAAGTATTAACCTATTACGAAATGTAACTCATTCAAATGATTTACAGTAGTTGTCTACGGCTCGTGTCGTAAAGCTTTATGAATTATAGCCATCATACAATGCTTGTTGAACCATATACTTTAAACCTTAAAACAATTGAAATTAACATCATATTTGTTAATTAAATTTAAAATTTCAAGAAAAGTCTAGAATTAAATTAAAGTTTATTGTCTTTACACAGAAACCAGAGCTTTATATTACATAGCATTAATTTAAATGTTAAATATATTTTTATTAATGGCAAGTTAATTCACATATACAGATTAGCATGGGGCTCCTATACTCGTGGGGCCCTAGACAAGTCCATGGGTTAGGACGCCACTGACAGAAACAAAACTCTTTAAAATACAGTTAAAACTATTTAATAAAAAATTTATTACTATATTTCTGACAAGCAAATACCACTTACATAAACACACCAACAAAATGAATATAACTTGAGTAATTATAAAATAAAACTAAATACTCATTCAAGTCACTTAAATGAAGAGATATCACATTAATAAATACTGAGCATGCAAATAACTTTGTCATCGACGTATTTATAATCAAGTGCTCCATGTCTGTTTACCTTCTGTTCATCGTTAACACTTTTTTGCTCTGCAAATATTTGGATTCAATAATAGACACTTAAACATCTCGCAATATTCAATGTTTACCGATATTAAAAGTAAAAGTATCACTTCACAAGATTAACAATTTGCAATGCAACAGATAAATTAAAATTTTGACAAACTTTTACATAAATTGTATATGTTATTATATTGTTAAGCAGGTTAAAATGTCTATAATTCATGAGCCGTAGACAAATGCCATTGGGTGAATTATAACTATAAAATATGAATAGATCATTTATAGAATATAATAGAAAAAAAAAACATTTTTTGGTGTAAAATAAATAATATTTTAAAATAATTTTAATTAGACAAATTTAAGGTGTTCTATCAACAGCACAGTATCCTAGCAATTTACTTTTGAACCATTCTATCAACTATCGCACAACAAGCTACATAATTTCTTCATGATACTAAATTCTAAGCTAATTGCAAAATCCGATAATATTAATAGTAGATTAATTTGAAAAACAATAAAAATTTTCAAAGAAAAAGATAACATCAATCAGTGTAAAAGCACTGAATTAAATATGATCAAGCTCCCTTTGATTAATAATTTATAATATTTTTTGTTTCTAAATTATGTTCGATTATTTGTATTTATTTTCCTGGTGTTGATAAATGAAGGGTGAACTGAAACGTCAAATTTTAATTAAAATATAACAAAACTTTAATTTAGAGGTTCAAAATTTACAAATTATTTATTTTACAATTGTGTAAAATTTTAAAAAATTATGATTTCATAACTCACGTTATGAGTTATAGACATTATAACTGAACAGAATATACATATAAAGTATAAACGTATTATTCAATAGGAGCAGAAAAAAAAGAGTTTACATTTACCATAATTTAGTTTACTTATCTCATTTCAATTTTTATTCCATCTAATACAACTATTCTGGTCATTACATATAAATTTAAAGATCTCTAGCTTAAATGAGACTTTAACTTAGCGACTTAAATAAATTTAAAGAGAGCAATTCTAAATTAACATGCCATTTAAATTTAATGAAATTTAAGCTAAGGATTTCACACTTAAAGCAGTGAGCAGAAAATGAAATTTACTTTTTTAAATTTAAAGACTTCAGGCAAATTTAATGACCAGAATAGCGCCATAAAGCTGGCAAATCCATTCCTTTTTTATGTATTCATCTTTTTGTTTACTTTTTACTGCGAATTAAAGATGTAGCTAAACTATAATAGATCTGTATGTAATAATATATATTTGAGCCATACAAAACAAAACAAAAAAGTACACTGCATAAAACATTATTAAACATATATCAGCTAAATAAATGATCAATTATCAACTGACTAACCAATCGTTACGAAAACAGTTGACAATCTGATTGCAATAACAATTAATTAGCTCTTAAACTCATAATTGTTTTTCTTGTTAAAAATTAAATTAATATTAAAACGAAATTTAATACATATTAATAAGGCACGCAAATAATTATCTGCCAAATAAAGCATAACCAATAAATATTTATTTCTTATTTTGACATTTATCTGTGACCATAAACAAATCCGGATTTTTTTCACGCATTGCTGATTTTTATGGTGTTTTTCTACTTAATAAATGCAAAACACAATTTCGCAAAATTATATGATTATAATTTAATACGGATCGTAAAATTCATTTATTAACTTTCGTCGAATTCAGCTGATAATCATTTTGCAAGTATATTATACGAATGATTAAGAAAAAAAGAATATATATTCAAAAAAATATATATTTATTTTTATTATATGTATAATCATTTAAACGCTTTAAAATAATAAAATAAAAAACTTTCTTATCTTTTATTATATATGCAGAATTTTGATTATTGCTATAATATAAACACTATATTACATTTAATGAGATTTATAAACTAGGTCTTATAACTCGGTCACGTTAAAATTTTGTCGAAAAAATTTGATATTTTTTCTATGAAATTATATATTTGAATATTTTCGATGCAAAAACCAATTGATTGAATATGTTTTTATAACTGTTTTTTTGTTATTGTTTCCAATTCATACAAATTAACTTTCATTTTCATTTACATTTTTTTTTCTGTTCAATTATCTGTAAAAACAGTGATACTAATTTTAAGAATCTTTACTGTACCGTTAAAATTTAAATTATTTCTGGAGAGTAACTTTTTCCTTTTAGTAATTTTAATTATTTAATCTCCAGCATTATTTATAATCTTAAAATGTTAAATCTCATAAAAATTATATATAGTAATACTATATATAATTTCCTTAAATAATTCAAGAACTGTTTAACTAAAGTAGACTTTAAATCGACAAAAAAATCTATTTTAAATTCTACTGTAATAATTATTATTGTCGTCAATAACACGATGTTCTTTTGTCAACTTTTTAATCTTTTAATGGCAAAATTATTTGTTGTTACCACTTCTTTTGTTTATAAAAAAGTGCTTTTATGTTTTGCTTTAAAATAAACTATTACTTCTACCTCTTATCAAATATATTGATATATTTTTTATATCTAATATTATAAAATTCAAATAAACTAATTAAAATTGCTTATTCAGTAATTTTAACTAACGTGTGAGGTGAGAATACGAGCCAATAATTTTTGTTAGTTTTTTTTAAATTTTAATTGTATTGAAACCAGCGAAAGTTATCTGTTTTTTGTATTTGCAAAATAATTAATATTTTTTTTTATTTTCATACCTTTTTAAATATTCTATTCAAAATATAAATATTTGGTATAGTATATTTGCATAGCATAGTAAAAAAATCTTTTAGAACTCATTATATTAAAATCAAAAAAATATTTAGGTTAATTTTTAATTAAAATTTAACATTTCGATATACTAAAAACATATTGTTTTATAATATTTATATATAAAAGAAAAACAAGATTTGCCGACTATTTTTTTTTGTTATTTTTGTTAAAATCAATCACGCTCTATTATTATCAAAAACAGTAAATAATTGTCACACTATTATTACAAATTAATTGAAATATTTTATCTTAGCTTATTAACAATATATTAATTTTCTTTTGTAATTAATTTATATAGATATACTATATATAATATATAATTAAAAAATTAAATTTACTACCATATTTCTTTTAACATTTTTTTTATAATAACACTAATTGTTACACAGTAAAATATTTCAGAGTGCAACAGTTTACCACTTATGGGATTCATATTTGGTGTCAAATTTTAACACCAAAAAAGATAAAATTAAATATTATTTTGCAGTAATATTATTGTAACATTAAAATTTGATTATTTAAATTTATAGTTATTTATTTTTGCACCAGCCCTGTGTTATACGGTACATGTGTACTTTCGGTTTTTAAAATTTATTAACACGGACACTGGTCAAATAAACAGAAATAAAAAATGGTAAAAAATTAACACCAACCAATATGGTGGTCGCCTATAGTACTCAGATTGTGTTAATGTAATTAAAATTTTTTACTGTGCATCAAAAATTAAAAAATTACTAAAAAAAATTTTCCTATTTTTGTTTTTTAATAATTAATAACACTAGTTAGTATCAAAAAAAAAAATAAAGAAATAGCCGAAAATTGTATTCCTACCTGGTCCGAGGTCCGTCAGCAAGAACTCGTCCTTTTTCTTCTTGTTCTAATCCACATAGGCCAGTACTTGATCAACGACTTAAATCTGTACAAGTTCTTGCAAACAGCTCCACTGTATGCATGGATTAAAACGTCACTTTCAAACACACTTATTAATTGAGAGATGTTGTGTCACTTCAAGATAAAGTTCTTTTCATAAATTAACTTTTACACTCTGTTTCGTAAAGTAAAAAAAAAAACTCTAAGCTACCGTCTCATCTTTCAGTATTAATTTCAAATAAACCGGCCTGTCAACACACTATAATTCGCACAACACTTTTGTCACATTCTATTAAAGACCTTTTTATTCAAGCAAAATATAAGAAAAGTTGATGATAATGATGGGTGAGATAAATTTAATAAAATTGTGCTAATAATTTAGATAAAACAGCAGGAAAATGAATGGAGACTTCAACGATGCGTCAGGCGAAGTGCTCGCGCGCGTTTGAAAAACAGTTGAACGTCGATGGGATGATGTATGGTGGTTTTGTGGTGAAATGTTTGAAGCACGACCGTCGACGTTCAGCGTTCGACTGATGGCTGAAGCACCAGTTGCACTTGGCTCCATGGCATACATCTTGTTGTGCTCGGCTGACATTATCTGGGTCAAATGCGGCGTGGTAACTCTCACCCGTCGTCGCTGTCGACGCCGTGCGTCGCTGAAACCGACGCCTCATGTACAAATGACTACCGCTCCATGAACTCGGATACCGTGATTTTATTGTTGGGTTTCAGCAACTGTAGTACACAATGCAAACACTGTTACATTATTTTTATTTTTTTTGTTTGTTTGCAAATTAACCTAGCTTAGTTTTATTAAATTGCTAATTTTAACTACTTTTTTTATAATTTTACATACTGAGCGATAATTTTTTACTTTTAACATAAAATTAATTAATGATATTAATCATATTTCTTTTATTTTTGAACAAATTACAAATAATCAAATCAATTAATTGCTACTTAATTTAATCTTGTAGATCATAGCAATTTATTTAACTTTTTTCTATTACAAATTAATGAAACCAAATACTAAAATTTAAACAAATTAGTACAAAGTAAAAAATTCTAACCAAATCTTTGTTTAAACAGTCCATATAAAAGAATTAAAACCAGAAACTATTGTTGAGACATATGTAACCCATATTATATCACTAATAAGATATATATGTCCCACTTCATGCATATAACACATGAATAAATAAACACATGAAACGAAATTTATATATAAAAAGTACCTGTATGTCACACACCGTTCTGAATACTCCTGAGACGCATTTCATAAAATAATAATCTTGTTCTAACCGTTCTAACTCACAAGCTTATGCAAACATACGCTAGTATTGAAACTTCAAAAATGTTCAGATATAATACAAATTAAATCGTGTTCTGTATGAGCAGTATTAATTAGAACTACACAATAGTAGAAATAAAAAAGTTAAGGCACAAGTGGTAGGTAAATGTCATAATTTATTTATTAAATAATAATAATCATTACTTACAAATATAATACTACACTTTTTCTACGACTATACCTGTAAAATTTCACTTTTTGATTTGTAAATTACAATAAATAACATTTTGAAATTATTATAATATAATTTTATAATATAATATTATTTTTTTCAAATGCAATTTTATGATTAATCAATCACAAACTGTTGAATAGTAAACTTACAAAATTTTGATTGGTCTGTTGAGTAATAATTTAAAACTTACTAACTTGAATAAATATATGATATACACTGTAAAAAAAAATTACAATGAAAATCATTGGACACTTTGTTGCCAATGATAATCATTGTAAATTTACAAAAAAAATCTATTTTTACAAAAATTATTTTTATATGTAAAATTACAATTAAAATATGTAACACATTTTAATATTACATTTGCTAAGTAAATTTACATAACTATTTGTAATATTTTCACATTTTAAAGTAATTATTACATTTGTGAATGTAAATATTACATTTATACGTACATTAATAAATGTAACAATTACATTTACTGTTTTAAATATTACATTTATTAATATAAATATTACATTTATTAATGTAATTATTACATTTACTAATGTCATTATTACATTTACTAATGTCATTATTACATTTACTAATGTCATTATTACATTTATAATTTTTTACATTTTTATATAAAAATATTTGCATAATTACATAAAATAAGTATTCAAATGTAAAAATAGATAAAAATTGTAAAATTCAAATAATATTATAAAATTTATGTAATATTTACAGATTTTTAGTAAATTTACAAAAAAAAAATTAAAATTACAGTGAAATTCATTGTAAAATTACCATGATTAGCATTGTAAATTTACACCGATTTTTTACAGTGTAGTGTATTATGTTACGAGGAGCAGAAAGCAATAATTATTGTGTTGAAGCCAGATACTTACGGCCCAGAAAGCATACGCTACTTTTTCTACAAGCGTAGACAGAAAAAAATTAAATCCTACAACATTCGTCAAAATCTGAACATTTCTAATATAAAATAATACTATAAATAAAAAAGAAATGACACATATTGAAACATTTTCAATAAGTAATCAAACGAAAAGTTTTAGATATATGAGCCATCTTGAATTAAATTACCACACTTCTTCTCTCAAAATAAATCAGTATAACAACAATGTAAACGCACAATGGCAACGGTGACTCAAATTTTTCGAAAACGTTAACTCTCTCCTCTTAACAAGACGCCATTCATCGGTACCGAAAAATAAAACGAACAAAATAATTACAATATCCGTCTCAAATTTTCCATTTCAATCATCTGACTCACTTCACTCACCTAAATTAAACTAAACGATACCGAACACAGATTACCACATATACACTGTCAAAAAAAATTCGATAATTTTACCGAAAAACTTGTGGCAACTAATTTACACCAGTTTAATACGCAAATTTACAGACGTAACCTTACACAGATTTTAACAGTAAAAATAACAACATTTTTATAATTTTACTGTGATAATTAACGTAATATTATACTTTTTATTAAAAATTACATTACAAAACATGTAAAATTACAAAAAAAAATTACAGTGTATGCAATTATTATTTTACTTAAAATTACAAAGTTATATTATTTTTACAGAAAATTTATATAAATCATCGTTTTGCTAATATAATATGTATTTTTACCACTTTGACTGCAAGGAAAAAGTGGTACAGCGTTTGGTACGGTGTCTGTAACATTTTCAAAAAAAAAAAAAATTGTATAGAAATCCTTCATATAGCCTCTAGATAACGAATCTGAATTTAGTTTATGTGGGTGTACGGATGTGTGTCGTCAGCTCGCTCGGTCGTAAATCAAAATTTTGTGGCCGCAACTCCTCCTAGACGGTTCAACCGATTTTAATGAAATTTTCAGGATAAATTTGTCTAGTGCCCAAGATGGTCATGTGGTTTTGGTTTTTTCCATTGGCTACGTTATTTATCCGATTTAGATCAAATTTTCAGAAAAGATTTCCCTAATGCTCCCATTAATTACATAATTTTATTAATATCTAGTGTTTCCAACTTTCCGAAAAAAAATTTGTAAAATTTTTAAAAATTTATTATGACCATTTTATTTAACCGATTTTAACCGATTTTTATAAAAGTTTTTCTTAGTGCCTAAATAAATTATGCAATTTTAACAAAATACAGTGTTGCCAACTGATCGAGAAAAAAATCACAATTTTTTCTAAAAATTCATTGTGGCTACATTATTTATTCGATTTTGATCAAATTTTCAGAGAAGTATCTCCTAGTGCCCAGATAAATTATAATATTATTAAAATACAGCGTTGCCAACTTTCCGAGAAATGTCAAAGTGGTCTATATATGGGTTTACCCATATACTTCTAATCTTGTTTACTAAGGTTTTTATGTAAAATGGCAACTTTTTGTTTACAGTGTAGTTTCAATCACTCCATCCACTGACAAAACAGATTGTAATGTGTACGGATTCGTCTGTTGGTGATCCGGTGATGTAATCTCTGGTTTCGGTCTAAATAAACGCATTATGCAGCCCGAAGGAAAGGCATATTCATCATCGTCAGCGATACGCGTTGCAGGTCGAGTCATTATTTCAAAGAAATGAAAGTTTTATTGAAGAGCCGATGAATTGTCGATCTTTCTTAGTGCAAGACGTGTAGATCAATTGGTATCGTTAATAATACTGTAATTTTAATAACAAAGCATTTCTGATATCTATTTATTAACAAATTTAGAATTTTTATTAATATGAATAGTGACAAAAAGTCCGATTTTTTGAACCAATTTTTTTTGAGTGAGTTGAGAGATCAATAATGTCTCTCGCTATTTCTAGGCCTCCATTACTTATTAGTGGACTCATGTGGCACTCATGATAATATTATGTTATTCTACATAGTGATGTAAAATTCAAAAATTTTCTATAAGATAATATTTTCTAACATAATTTTAATAATATATTATTTAACAAGCATGTAATGATGGTTATTACTCATAAAGATAAATTTTACGACACAAATTCAATCATTACAGTCTCTAGAATAATTTACTTTTTCTGCGACTTTACAATATAAAATTACAATTTTTGGTTTAGACATAGATAATGACATACCTGTACTAAAATAATTGTAATATAAAAATAATATATACTATAGCAACAGAGATAACTGATCAGTTACAAGCTGTTGAGTAATGAACAAAATTTTAATTATAAAAACGTTGTTGAGTAATAATATGGAAACTTACCGATGTAGTAATAAATGTCAAAGAGGTAGCCGAGCGTGTTTAAGCGCTAGGTCGTAAAATTAAAAAAATCACAAAGTCAGGAATTAATTAAACAGAATGAGACACATCAGTTTAATTATTTGTTTGTCTTAAAAATATCAGTAGTTTAGATTACTGGCCAGAACTCGTCGCTGCTCTATGCGTACGCACAACTTGCGGTTTCGAAAAGGTGTCTAAATAAATGATCACGGAATAAATACCTTGTACTTACGGTCAAGGCTCTTCTAGAACTGCCGTTAATTAATAATATTATTATATACAATATTATTTGATAGAAATAAAAAAAAATAATTCAAATTATAAATATATGGAAACAAAAATTGTTTAACAAAAATATTTTTTTTTATATATTGGTGTAATATTAAAAACAAAATAATTGTTTTTCTATGTAAGCGTTTAAGACAAGCACTTAAATTATGCTAAATAATAATTTTAAAATGATTATTTCAATATTTTTACATATTATGTCTTATATAAATACCGATAAATATTAAATCTCGTTGTAATTATCATAATAAAATGCTAAATCGTAGTCTTATTATAATTTTTTATAAGTCTGTAAAGCATTACGAATTTGTATACATTTGTTTAGACAAAGATCTGAAATGTAAAAATTACGCTATCTGTGGTACAGCAGTCAGTAAGTAGCATTGCGATCTTTTTAATGATACTATCGCATTCTCTGCATATTCAACTTGTACGCATCAAACCAGTAAGATAAACATCAAATACAAATACATACATTTATCAAAGTTAACCATAATTTCACTTCATGAACCAGGCAGTACAAATCGTTTCCTACATTCCTGCCATATAACTAATTTCACATCTTACATTCGCTTAACTAATCCTTCCTCTATTTATTATTTATTTTAATTTATTTTAAAAATAGTGATCTAATTGTAAATTGTTAAATCTGTTATATTAAACAAACTACGTATTGTAAAAATGATCACAGTATCAAAAAAATACTAATTTCACATCTTACGTTCGCTTAACTAATCCTTCCTCTATTTATTATTTATTTTAATTTATTTTAAAAATAGTGATCTATTTGTAAATTTTTAAATCTGTTATATTAAACAAACTACGTATTGTAAAAATGATCACAATATCAAAAAAAATATGTCAATTTAAAACCCATTATCAGTATTAATAAAATAAATTATTCGACAATGGAATTAAATCATTCTTATAAATCATTTCCATCTAAATTTACTTTCTTTTTATTCGAATATACATATTTAGATTATTTTGTATGATAGCATACCTATAATCAGTATTAAAAGACTTTTAAAATAACATAGTATATGCTAGTACCAATAGAGATATCTTTTTGACTACAGTTGTCCTACAAAATTCTACCAGTCATACTGAAATAAAATGATTAAAAAAATTAATTCCATGTCAGATTATCATCAAATAGGATTTGTAGAGGTACGTATGTGTGTATACTTGTATAATTAAAAGTGATAAGACAATACTACTGAATATTATATATATATATGTATATATATATATATATATATATATATATATATATATATATATATAAAGATAAAACTTTCGAATTCATCCTGATGATGATATACGAAAGCTTGGATTGTATTTCAATTGAGTTTCATTTTTCAAAAACCCTAACAAACCCAAATAAAATTATTACACGTTCTGACACTAGATAATAATTTTATTTTATTTTATAAATTCTTTTGGTGAAAATGTTTAACTAATTTTATTTCTGCATTAAACACCATTAATTTTATATTTTTTTTATTTATCTAATTAAACATTAGACAATTTTAAATTAAACCCCGGCAGGGCCAATGCATTTTTTTTTTAATTTAAAATTGTCTAATGTTTAATTAGATAAATAAAAAAATATAAAATTAATGGTGTTTAATGCAAAAATAAAATTAGTTAATAATTTTATTATTCCACAGAAAATTTGTTACATTTACATAAACATTGATATATATTAAAACATTTTACCACATGTTTTCTTAATACACGCAGAAAACTTTGGCATTGGCCTGATAAAGGAAATAATATATATATATATATATATATATATATATATATATATATATATATATATCTGTTTTTCAATTGCAAGTTAGCAAAAACCACGCGTACTTCATCTGACGCATCATTGAAGTCTCCATTCATTTGCTTGTTATTTAATTATTTATTTAATTAGTTATTATCATTATCAACTTTTCTATCTATTCTCTTATATTTTACAATAATTATTCATATTATTTTGCTTTTTAAAAAAAATCTTTAATGAGATTAACAATTGATATGCGAATTACAATATGTTGACTGTCGGAATATTTTATAAATAACAGAAAAATAATTTAAAAATTTAAACAAATATGTAATATAAACAATGAAATTAGCATATGTATTAGCATAATGTGAAAAAAAATCGTAGACTTAAAATATAGCTTATAAATTTTAAATTAAAAGGCAACATAGTATAATACAAGCAAGCCATACTTATGAATAAGAACAATCAAAAAATGTTATTATTGACCAAATGTATTTCATATTTCTTTAAATTTGTATTAGTTTAGTTAAATAAAAAATAAGCCCTACAATTAAGAAAACTACGGTTTACTTATTACTAAATTTAAACAAAAAAATATCTTATAAATATGAAAATTATTTATTAAATTTATCGTCTCTTAACTACAAATTTTAATTAAACTTTGCAAACTAAAATGAAATAATCAATTTAAAAAAATGTATGGGAACAAATATGTTAATAAATTTTTTAGCACGAAATACCATATCATAGAATTAAAATGCCTATCGCTTGCATCCTTTCACCGTCATGTATTTGATCAAATTATTAGTATTAAACGTCCATTTGAACAATATCGTAGGCGGCCTGTGATAGATGCGATAATTACAAGTAATAAGTGCCTTGTATAAGTTCTCTTGGTCATCGTAAATAGTGTGAGAATCGTGTGACGTTCCGTTCATAGATCATGGTTGAACCAATTTTTAAACGAGAACCCGTTTGTTTGTGAATCAGTCATATGCACATACCAAAAAATAAAAAAATAAAAACTACATAGTTTTAAAACAATAACATGCACATTTATAAATAAATTAGCAATTATACAATTGTTGCCTTGTTGCTAAAGTAGAACAAATTAAGTTATTTATGCTATTTAACCTGCTATTATGTCGTGTTCGTTAAATTAAATTAATTTTTTTGTACATTTAGAACAATTGGTATTATTGGCATTAATACACAATTTCTTTGTCATTATTATATTTATTATCCAGCACCAGTACTTTGCAATATACAACGTATTTTATTTACGACAACTCGCAATTACGACTATTTGAATTTACCAATATTTATAATCTTAAAAATTTAAAAAAAAAATTAGAAATACTGTTGTAAACAACAGAAAGTATTCTACTTACATCGGAAATGACTGAAAATATAGTTTTCGGAAAAGCATCGGAAACTACTTGTAATATTGTCTATGGATAGCAACCGAAAAATGTAAATACTCAATTTTTAAAACAACTCTAAAAATAAAAATATTAAAATATTTAGATAAAATAAAACAGCTTTAGGTTGCATATCTGTATTAATATTTATTAATAAATATTGATACAGAACTACAATCAAAGCCATTTTATTTTAATATAATGAGTTCTGGAAGATTTTATTATAATATTTAAGTATTAACTGAATAAATGCGGATATGAAATTAACCAGCATTTACTTTTTCTCTAAGACTTCATTCAAACTACCAAAATTAATGTTATATTTTAGCATACATCTATAGTGGTTCTAAACCAGAGAGTTTCTTAGATTATGAAAAAAAAAAAACAAATGAACAATTTTAGTTATATCTATTTTGCTGGTTTCACTTCAGCCAAAAATTAAGATCAATAATATTTTTCAACAAATTTTAATTATGTTTTTAACAGCTACAATGTAAAAAAAAATTGCTTTAGATGTGTAGTTTTTACATGTAACTCAAAAATTAATTTTTGAACTGTAAAACCATATTTTTCTAATAAAAATAAAAAATTATAGTAAGTAACAGTATAACTATTTCCAAAGATTTGTATGAAAATAGTTAATATTTAGATTAAAAATAAAACTATGAGAAATTATTAGTAATTTTACAATTACATTTATTTTAGAGAAACACTATGTTTCTAAACTAAATATCAATAATTTTATACAAATCTTTTAAAATAGTTATACTGTTATTTACTATTATTATATTTTTATTTCTATTAGAAAAACATAAGTTTACAGTTTAAAAACATGTTTAATTTTGAGTTAAAAGTCAAAACTTCGGATCTAGAGCAAAATTTTTCTCAGTGTAGTGTAGAGTCCAGAACTAACAGTGTTGCGACTCATCAAATTAATTTCGTAATAAATAGAAAGGTCTAAATAAGCCTTAATTGTAATTTAAATTATTATAACAATAATATTATCTTTAATTAATTCGCAATTAAACAAATAACATTTAGAGTAAAAAAACGCTGTCAATAAAAAAAGTAGAATATAATATATACTTATAGAGTTTAAAAAATTAAAATTGCGATTTTCTAACAAATCTGTAAATTATAGATATAGTTATTTTTAATGACATATCATGTCACTTGTCAAATTATTGCATCGATTGAAGGAAGCAAATATAGATAAAGGTCATTGATTTAATGTAAAGCAACCATCAATTGCTTAATTTGAATTTCCAATTTATCAATTAGGCAGGTTTTTTTTTTATTGAAAAGTTGTTTCACTTTTATTTATTACGTTAGTTTTTGTAAAAATTGACAAATTTACATTTAACTAACGAAACCTAAAACATTTGCAATACTTTATAAGTATCTTTTTTTAAATAATTATAAACAAATATTTGAATATAACAGATATTTAAAAACTTTCTAAATTAAATAAATAATAATTAGAAAACATTATAAATGTTTATATGCATTGCTACCATTAGCATGTATAACATTATTTTTTTACTTTCCTATTGAAAGCTCACAAAAAGTTACTTTTCAGATGTTTCAGCTTTATATAAAATTAATTTTTTCAGTTGTTTGATAAAGGATAAGAAAGTTATAATAATATCAAACGATTATTCAAATTATCGGCAAAATCTAAAAATCAATATTTAAATATAATTACTTATAGGAAGAAAATTATTATCATTTATTTTATTGTGATATAAATTATAATAAATTGCACTTGCAGCTTGATTACTAAACTAAAGATTCATTTAATGTAGTTTTTGTTCTTCGTCAAGTATCTAATTAAATAAATTTGCAAATGTTTTGTATAATTCTATAAGAACATTATACTCTTTGTGTATATGTACATACATACGTATAGCTGAATGTGTGTGTTCAGAAATTGCAATTTCTACCAGTGCAATTGTGCGATTGTAAATGGTAATAAGAGGAAAGTAGTACGACATAATATTAATTTTTAAAATGTGGGCATTAATTAAATCGCTTTGATTTATATTCGCTTTTATTTATTGGTGCGCAATCTCTTAATTATAGTAAAACATTCTTTCGCGTACTAAAACACATACACCTCAATTTATATATCATTATTTTTATGCATTTTTTTATTTATTTACTCTTTAAATATAATAATATAAATATTCAACAAAATTTCAAAAAAAAAACATAGTGGTTTACAAAATCAGTTTTCTAATTTTTGATTTAAATATTCTTCTGAACAGAGAATATTTAAATATAGAATATAGAATATATTACTTATTTTAATTTATATGTAACATAAAAATCATATAGATTACGTTTACTGTACTTTATTAAAAATGCTAAATTTGTGTATTTAACAAGTACCAATATATCATTAATCTCAAATATTTTTTATTGAATTTTACTTACAGATTTTTCTGCCAACATCACAACTGCAAGTAGGATAATAAAAATTCTAAAAGTAATAAAAATGTAATGAACTTCTTACAACAATAATGGCCCGTATTCATAACCCCTTTTAGTTAAAAGCAGTCATAATTTCAATAGTAATTTTTCCTTGTATTTTATTTTATTATTTTTTAAGTAAATAAACCAAATGTGGAGTTCACAGACGTTGTAAATTAAACTTGTTATAAAAAATTTCTAGTGACTTGTCTGGTGTTTTCTTATAGTGTAAAACTTACTTTTGCATTCACTCCTCCTAGTTAAAATACAGAGTATAGCTCTGCGATAAAACCGTATGCCTAAGACAACACTAATTACATGATAAGTAGAATATTATTCAGTAACAAAATTTTACATTTAGATTACACAAATAAACAGATCAAAATTTCATTTAACTAAAAGCAGATAAAAACATAATTCTAAAGGAAAATAAACGTATAGATGAAAAAAAAAACATATCTAACAAGCGCATAAAAAATTTGAATCTAAATAATAACAGATAATTACACGATCAATAATTATAAGTTTCCAGTGTGATTTACGTGATGAACAAACACGATAAACATTATAGCGTGAATCAAGCATATATAGGTATATCGTATGTGATTACGCATTTGAAAATCTCAATATGTATTTCATATTAAAACTTTCGCTATTACGACGAAGTAATACGGCTGATAGTTTTTCACGCACTACCTACACGTCTAATACACAATAATCGGAAAAAAAGCACATCATAACAAAAAAAGTTTTTTTTTTATATACACTGCACATTAAAAAATATGTTATCTTGAATTACCATCAAGTAATCATACTTTATTTTAATTCGATATTTTTACCTACGATTTATTTGATTACTACATATATTTAAAAATAAATTTAATAATTAAAATACTTTAGAAGTATACGTTAAATTGATAATAAAACTCGAACATATATGTTCATTTTCCACTTAAGAATTACTTGAACTGATTAATGAATATATTAAGATTGCAAATCGAATCGGGATATAAACCAATAGTTTAATTACAATCAGACATTTTTGATAAAAATTTCTTAAAATGAAATGAGAAAATAGATTATGTATCATTAACACGTCTTCAAACTACTACTTATCACTAAATAATGGGTCTATTTGGTTTAAAATCGTATAATCTGTACCATTACAGAATATTTTGCCTTTTTCTATTAATAGAAAAATACAATTTACTAGAAAAAAAAAACAAAACATTTACTTTCGAACTTATGAAAAAACAACGCAAATTATGATTTTAGTTTCTTCATTTGTTTTTGATTTAATTGTAACCAAAAATTTAAATTACTAGTATCATTTAACAAATTTTTATTTTGTTTTCATACGACTAAAACATAAAACTAATTTCAGGATAATTTTTTAAAACACTTCAAATATTATTTGTTTTTTTTGTTACATTATTTCCAATTAAGAAACAATATGCACTAAAAAGTAAAATCTGTGTTAGTTCCAATTTTCCAACATTGTTCCAATATCGTGTCTGTTTCCTGTTTACACTCTTCACTTCCTTTCGATGACAATTTATATTAGTACTTAATTATTTTTAGGTTAATGAAATACAAAAAAATTGAAACATATTTCGTGTTAAAAAGAAACGCTTGTTCTCCGTTAACATACTTTTTAACAGCATAGCGATATCGGAATATTGTATTTCGTTTTTTTTTTCTTTCTTTTCCTTGTAGTATATGTGTAGATATCTGTAAGTACATACCTATATAGCAGAAATCGTGAGAACTATATACACAGGAACTTGAATGTCACATTGTCGTTCAACAAATATTTATCACTATAATTTTGTTGATCTTATTATTGCAGTATCCTTTCCAAAACTCTTTATCACACTTTTGCTTAATTTTTCACTTTATAATAATTATCTTTTCTTAACTAATTCGCATATAGTGAAAACTCAGGCCAAATTGCACAAAGCATTGTTAACTTAACCAATAAACTAATTAGGCAACTAGATTATCAAATGTCTTCGAACCGCCTCATTGATTGGTCAGTTGCCAAGTTAACGAATTTATATTACAAAGCATTTAACAATGCTTTGCAATTATACCAATTTTGACTTTTCAAGATTTTCACTAATAAATACGTATTAAGCTTTTTGTAACATCAATCAACTATTTTAGCGAGAGTCAGTATATCGATTATTCGGATACGAATATCCCAATTTGATCAATTTTTGAAACGTTCGTTTACCAACTAAATCAATTTTTATAATTTATCATATTTTTGCAATATTTCTTCTAAGTATCTATTTTGATACGTTTTCATGATTACGGTAAATTATAAACACATATCATAAAATTGTTAATATAATATGATATATCATTATCTTTATAATACTTTTTCATTCTGTGGTAGCCACGATAAAAAAAATGTTTCTTTAATTATTTATTATAAAATTTAAAAAAAAAAACATACTATTCTAATTGTTTGAATTAAATATTATTCATCTAAATATATTTAGTAACATATTATAACAATATAAGTATTTATAATACTGCATCATTTTATGAAGCACATAAAACACAATTATATTATTATATCTTTATTACATTGTTATTACTAGCAGTTCGTTAAGTTGTGAAGAACAACAAAAAATCATATTTAGAATCATAATATTGTATTATGAAATATAATATAGTACGTACCTACATGTATAGAATGACATATGACTGATTTTCACGTCTACTGGAACTAAATACTATTAATTTAATAAATAACTTCTCGCCTTTACAATAGCCATTGTTTAAAATCAAACATAGAGTAATAATATTTCATAATATTGTACATACATACATATATGTATATACAATGCTCTCAAATGTGATATTACAATTACAATATTAAAAGTGAAACTGTATGTCTATTGTTTTACAGAATAGAAAGCGTTATTTGTCACATTTATAAAGTGAGGTACTAAAAAATCGACTATTTTGAAAAAATGTTATACTTTTATAAACTTATTTTTATTGTGTACATTGAATGTTAAAATACAATCATATTAGTTTATTTTTATTGTATCCTGTTTTATGATAATAAGTTTAGTTTTTACATCATATGTATTAGATGTAAGATTATTCGTTAATGTTATACAAAACAATTTTACTTCAACCCAAACTCATATGTAATATTAATAATGTTAAAGCAACAAAAATATAAACTATTATTTATTTTAATACAAAAATTAATTTTATTTTCTTGTAAAAGGTATTTAAAAGAAAATTAATTTTGAATCTTGACTTCGTCTGCGAAGTCCGACTTTTTAACTCTTAATCAATACTAATCTAATTTAAAATATTGTGTGTGTACTATGTGTATCAGTTTTAAATATATACTAAAATAACAAATAATAATAAATGTTGTTTATTAATTCATAACAGTAATTACACTAATAATATTCAATTAATTTTTTTTGATTTACGTTCATATATCGTATCATATTCATATAAATTTAAAATATAAGATTAAATTAAGTAAAATAATTGGCTAAAGTAAAAAAATTTTCTGTTCTACTTGTTTTTAGAAAACACTTTTACCTACTGAAGAAAACATATACGTAGCTCATGAAAATGTTAAAAAGCGTAAAATTAATTTATATCAGTTTTAATTGGAAGAAAACGATATGTGAGAACAAAATTAAAATTATCTCATTTACTTACTACATGTTCTCAATTTATATAAAATACCTTTTTCTATTTATAGATTCATTTTTTAAATGAATAAACATGTAACACAATTAGTTCAAAATTAAATTAAATTAAATTATTGTTATTTCTTTAATTTTAATTAAGAAAAAAACTTTAGTTTACATATCTTTTTATTTAATAATAATAATAATTTAAAAAAGTGCAAATTGTATTATAATTGAATATTTTTTTACAAAAGCTACAATTTTATTATAAAAAGAAATATAAAAAATAATAAATCATATACACAAATTTATTTTATGATAGGACGTAGCGTACAACTGCTTCATACTATATTTAAATGAATTTGACGTTCTAACCTTGCTTAACCTTTTTAAAATAACTCACCAAAAACTAAATTTCTATTTGTGTCCCGCTATTGCAATTAAATTAATATTATTAATTTTAATACTTAATTTATATTAAAATGAAATACTCTAACCTGTGGATGGAATAAAGGCTACAATCATAATTGTGTAATGATATCATTTATGTTATTATCTTTGGTAAGAATTTAATTATTTTCAATTTTAAATTAGTTATTATTAAGGTGGATTTAGAGATTGCTGCATGGCAGGGCAGGGCAGTGCATGGCAGTGCATAGCATGGCAAGAGGTAGAGAGAGAAAAAACACATTCAGAGATTTTGTCTGTATATCCAGACGATTCTAACCGAGAATACACGATGTTCATATTCGCTCAGGGCGCAATATTCATAAATATTAAAATACGCTTTACATTACAATACGCTTTTATGTAGTTATTACATATAATGTAATATTATTATTATTATTATTATTATTATTTATTTTTCGATATATTTAGAAAATTATAAATATTTTAGATTTATGTATTATTTTATTTACAAATAGATTTTGATCCCGTTTATAAACTTACAAGAATAATTTCTTTAATAATTTGACATGTTACGATTAAATAATGAATATTGAAATATTATCTGTATTTTCTAATAAATGAAAGAAAGAAATAAATGAATAAAAGAACATTGTTTATTATTTGCTTTATTTACATTTATATCATTTATACAATTGTTTATCGAAATATAGTGTATTATTGAAATGTATATGGACCAGGTTCTTCTTCTAAATCAACAATCCAATCGCTCTGTTCTGTTAAATCATAAAACAAACATTAATAAATAAAAGATAAAATATTGTTCTTGCAATTGGTTTGGTAATGGAATATATGTTTGCGTTTAAATGTGTTTATATCAAATTTTATTTCAAAAATAATTGTTTCATATTTTAAACATATTTTCCGAAATACAATATAATATATAAAAAAAACAATTATTGTCATACAAAATCATATAAATCACAAATAATTAAAATGAATACAATTTAAATGTCAGAATTTACCGCGAAAAGAAAGGAATACTTCGGTTTTGCTATGCACTGCCATGCACAACCATGCCCTGCCATGCCATGCACCCGTTTGCCATGCGGGTTTTTTCAATCTCTGAACGCAAAATTTTTTTTGCATAGGGATTACGTGTATTTGGCCGTGAGACCTATGCCCTGCCCTGCCCTGCCCTGCCATGCACTGCCATGCAGCAATCTCTGAATCCACCTTTATTTACCCTTTTTTATATTTTAGCTGATTACGAACATATCATGTCATGTTTTACTACAAACCGCGATTGGACAAGTCAGTAGAGGGAATTTTATTTATTGGACTTTAAACTACAATGGTAATATTATTGTTAAACTTGTTTCAATGTAAGTTAAAATAATAAAAATAAATTTTCTGTTAATTTTATTAATTTACATATTTATAGAAATGGAGATGCGGACTTATATGTATCAGAAAAACTGGCAAAACCTGATTACGAGCCAGACAAATATGATTTACATTCCGCTAGTTGTGGAGAAGATATAGTTTATATACCACATAGGTTTGTATTACATGATATATTATTTATAAATAAGTTTCTAATCTAATAAATTAGTTTTAAACGACCTGTTGGAATTGGAATTTATGGACATCCATCATATGAAAATAGTTCATATTTATTAGAGATTTATTACGATCCAGAGAAAGAAGATGAATATATTGACTTTGGAAAAGATCTGGATGATCAGAATAATGAACATACGGACAGCGAATCAAAATTTAAAATATCCCGAAGTATTGTTATATCCGGATTTTGGGCGCTAATGGAAATATTTGAATTGTTATTTACATGAAATATATTGTAAAATGCGCATGTACAAATAAATGTTTTGTTTAATAAATTGTTTTGTTTTTAATTATAATTTTTTTATTCAGTTTATTTTAATGAGGATGTATTTTGGAAACCGTATTGATTAATTTGTTTTCAAGAAAATTTGAATTTGAAAAATATAAAATTTGATATTTGTAATTATTGAAAAAATCAGATATTGAAAATAATTTTTATATTCATCAAGTGTTTCAAGATACATTGTTTACTTAAATCTCTCGAAAATCGATTAATAAATAAATAGAGTAACCATAGTAATAAACAGGGAGGACCGTAATAAATAAGCAAAATGTCTACGGTCCCGAATAAAGAAATTGTGACAGAGTAAGTAATAAAATTAGAATATGTTTTTTTTTTATTAATATACGGTAAATTTATTTTAGATGGATAAAAGTACCTTCAACAAGCGATATAAAATTTGTCGGCAAAGAAGTGGTGTGTCTGGCATGTGATAGTTATTTACTATTTTATTCTCTTACAACCGGACAAGAACATGTCCATTTTGCTTCTGGAGAAGAATATGGCGATGGTGTTCAATGCCATGCCGGACACAGGCAAATTGCAGTTACTGCATTTGCAGAAAAATGCTTCAATCCTAGAATTATTATTATTAATTATCCGGATTTCAATATTATAAGAATTTTAGAAGGTATACAGATTATATTCAGTATCATTAATAAATTTTTTAACTTAAACTCTAATTTTCCTAATTAAAACAGCTTTTGGTTTAACGTTTTGTCTAAATTATGTTTGGCTAACATTTTGACACTATACACTAGTGCTTTCATCAGAGTATAGTGTTTAAATAAAACACTAAACCAAAAATTGTTTTATTTATTTTACAATGAACTTAAAATAGAAATTAAATTATTGTAGATGGAGCCCCCGAAGGATACATGGCATTAGCGTTTTCCGATCAAGATTTTTTAATATCATTGAGTAATCTACCCGAATTTGAATTTACCGTATGGAATTGGAGAACACAAGAAAAACTTTATTCTAAAATCTCAAAAATAAGAAAACTAAATCAAATTCTCTCGTACGAAAATAAATATGATTATATACTTATTTGAATAATTCGCTATTTTTTAAACAGATGCAGTTATCACAGTCCACTCTCAGTGATACAGTATTATAAATTTGCAAAAAGAATAAGTCTATGGGACGTACATAATTTTCAAAAACATTGTTCAACACTTCGTCATGAAATTGATATACCTCATGATGATGTTATTGTCGATGCAGTTTGGAACACAGAAGGAGCGCTATTTATATTAAATGATAGAGCATGTATTTACATGGTACATTAATTAAATTAAGATTTTTTAAATAACTAATATTTAAGTTGTGGTACATTTCATATAAGATTAATTATCATTTAAAATATAGTATCAATAAAGGAAAAAAAATCTTAATTAATTAATAATTTAATTAATTAATACATTTTTAGTTAAATCAACAATATGAATTTGAAATAGTAATATATGGTCCAGGACTTGGCCAAAATATACCTTGTTTTAGCTGGTACAAAGGTGGATTACTTGTTGTTTTGCCAAATTACGACATAAAGGTATTATAAATTTAATACGGATAACAGAATTAATATTACAGAAATATTTTTAGCACTTTAAACGCGTCGGAAACTGGGTTGAAAATTGGTCAGTTACTCCTGCTAAAATTACCAAACTAATTCCCAGTTTTGGTCGAGATTTCTTAGTCGGATGGTCAAGTGATGGAGAAATAACAGAACTTGATTACAATAAATTTATTTTTAATATTAAAAAGAAATATAAAAGTAATTTTAAAAGTGTTTGCATTATTAATCCAACTTGTAATTATTTTACCACATTATCGACCAGTAATAATATTGATGTCTGGGATTGTTTTACCGGAGAACAAGTAAGTAATATTTTTTGTTCAAAAGTTTACAAATTAATAACTGAGTCAAAATTTATTAATTGCAGGTGGCACATTTAAATTTTTCTGAAAAAATCAACGTAATTGTTACTAATCCTGAGTATCCATATATAGCTGTAGGATTTTATAGTGGTTTTTTAAAGATTATATCTGTCTTTATTCCTACTGAACCAATTATTATGAAATCATTTTATTTATATCGTGAAGAAATTAATAAAATAGTATTTAACGAAGAAGGAAATATTATGGTTGCAGCCAATTTAAAATATGGATTATTTTTTGTTATTAAAGTAATATATCGTCAAATTTTCTCTTTCATAAACAATTACTAAATAAATAATATTTCAGTTTGGAATTTTCATTTTTTATATCAATGTTTTCTAAATTTGAATGTTTAATTTCTAAAGATTTGAACGAAACTATATTTAAAACTGTTCGGAAACAATTTAACAGAATATATGTTATTATATTCTAAAGTTAGATCACACACCACTATATAATTTTTAGGGTATACATGATTTGGAAATAGTAACATATATTGATTATAGAAGAGTTACTATGGATGTATGCGTTACAGAAGATGAAAAATATTATAGAGTTTATATATTGACGCAGCCGGAAGAGTCAGTTCATCAAAGCATTGTAATGAAAACAATTTCAAAACTCAATAACAAAATTAAAAAGAACAAATTTGCGGACGCAAAGTACACATATTCTCATTTAACATTAGCAGAAAATGGTTTTTGTGCACGTCAAATACACTCAAGACGTATTGATTTAATTCAATTACAAGTAAAGTTTCTTTAAAATATATTTATATAATTTTGAGTGAAAGATTTTAGAATGTATCAAATAAAGTGTTTTTCTTATATAGAAAAAGAGAGTAAAAATTGAAGCTGATTTAAATTCGGGCCATATATTAAGAAAGTTTAATTTGGAAAGCAATAAACATCATGTGTACACATTCGGTTACGATGGTTTAATAATAGTCCGTACAAGAAGTGTAAATGAGGTATTAGAAATAATCAATCCACATCATCGCATAAATGGAGGAGTTTCTATGGTAGCCGTTGATCCAATGTTGAGATACATCATATCACTGGGGAAAAGTAATGCACTTGTTTGTACAAAGATAACGAAGTCGAAGGTAGAAGATAAAAAATTAAGAGAATCTGCTAGACGTTTATTGGAATATGCACCTATGTTTGCTCCATCCGCTCTTGCAATAATGCAAGGTATTGTTATACGTTTACTATGTTCCTATGTTTATTCAGCCTATATTTATCCTTTCAACAAAAATGTTGTATTAAAATACAATGTGGAATTTAAGTAATTTCCATTTCTTACTATAAGATTATTGTGGCTAATGAATAAATAGTTATTTTAAATATACTTCAGACAGAAAAGGAATAAACTTATAGAGACATTGTGAAAAATGCAACACATATCACTAACACTTTTGCATTGTTATTGATAATTCTTGATCATGTATTAGATATTTGAAGATTTATTAGACAAGTCAAATACTATGTAATTTCATTGCATGTTACAGATTCAGTTGAGGATGAGGAATACACATTTATAGAAAAGTTTGAAAGGATGCAACTAATAAAAGAAACAGAAATACATGCAAAAGAACGTGAAAATATTATGCATGAATTTGAAAATCTAAAGAAAGAAGTTATTCAATTATTTGAAGCAAATATAAATGGACCTGAATTAGAAAAAATTGATGTGTTAGAGTTTTATCTTCATACAAAATTACGAGAATACAAAGAAAAACTGTGTATAGAAGAATGCGAATGGACTGTGAAATATTATAACGAATTAATGCGTTCACAAAATGAATTATGGTTAAAAATGAAAGAAAGATTCTGGGATACTATGATAGTAAAACGTAGCATAATAAAAGGCATTCTTTCAAATTTCTCCGTAGAAAATTATACAGTTGTACCAGAACATTTAGATATAGCAAAATTGAAATATGCAGAAGCAGTAAGAGAATTTGAGGAAATGCTTAGAACTGCAGACTTTTTTCGACCTTGGTGTCCTGCTAATGATAAGTATGTATTACGTAAATTTTGAAACATTAATATTAGAAGATAGTTTATTTTCTCTTTAAATATAAACTCATTTATATTTTTAGTCATATTGATTAGTATTCTGTAAGACCATCTAGGTATATTATCGATATTACCCAATAATTTGAAGGGATTTAAATAGTTTAATGATACCTACCCATTTTTTTTATATAGCGTTATTAAAACGCAATTAGATCGACCTCCAGGAATCACTCTTATAGATGAAAGTGCAAGAATAATGGAAGCATTAGAAGAAGATGTTGAAAGTGGAAGTGAAGAAAATATAGAAAACAATGTAGAAAACTATTTAGGCACTATGAGCCGTGAATTCATAACACTAAATCCCTATTTATATATGCAAGAAGAAATACATACTTATATACAAATTATAACACATCGATATATTATGCACGTAAGTTACAGGTATTTTAGGTTTACTTTCCTTACAAAATGAGATATATTTTTCAGTTTGATGCGCACAAACTTCGCGAGTTCTTCAATGCAAAATATAATCACATAATGCAATTAAAAGTACGAGAAATGAATCAGACGATAGAGAAGAATAATCGATTACGTTTTATTTTATCCGAATTAAAATTCACGGATATAGAAATTGAAGACCCAGAATGGTTACCAGCAGAAATACCGGAAAGTATTATAAAAGTTGAGCCACACGAAGTAAGCGAAACATATCCTATTATATATATATATATATATATATATATATATATATATATATATATATATATATATATATATATATATATAATTTTTCTTTATTAAATTCAGATTATTTTAGATTGGAATAACACCGTATATATCACCAAGTCAACAGGCACGTCTCGATTGGGAAGCAGCAGAAGCAGAAAGAATAAGATTATTATTACTCGCTGATGATTTTCGCGAAAGAGCTCTTATGAAGATGATGGATGGTGTTTTAGAAGTTCGATGGGAAGATACACTTAAAAGAGATATTCCTAAACCAAAATGCATGGTAATATTTTATTACAAAATAATTAAAGACCTGACTACTGTTGACATAAACTATTGATGTGACGATTTCCGAGTTTTGCCATATTTCATAAAATAAATAAAATATTACAGCTTGAAAAAGAACCAGAAACCTGGAATGAAGAAGATTTACGAGCGGTAAGAGATTATGATGAAGCAGTTGCTTTTCTAAATAGCGAACGAATACGATATAAAAACATGCTTGAACAAGAATATGCTAAAATTGCTGACACTATTAGAGAAAGCGTTAAAAAATTTAATATACGACTTCGTGAATTACTATTAACAAAAATTCGTGTAGAATCTGCCAGATCTCAACAAACACTTTTGCTTCAAAGATTACAACTTTTCACTCAAAAAAGATTAGTCATGATGGACCAAGAAGAACAAATTAAGTTAGATCAATAATTCTTTTATAATATTTAACTTTATTTAATGATAATCTTGTTTTTCGAATAGAGAAAATATAAAGAAAGCAGAGAAAAATGTAGTTTGGGTTCAAAATAAAATATTGAAATTAAATGAATTATTAAATGAATGTAAACTATCGAATGAGGTATTAATTACTAAAGAAAAAACATTGGAGAAAAATTTGAAAAAAGATTTCCAGGAATATTCAGCTCTCATACAAGAACAAATTATGAAATTATATAAGTAAGAAAATGTTTACACAAACACATTCTCGAATATAAATACATGAAGATCAACTTAAAAAAAATATGTAAAATTGTTATTTATTTAAAAAAAAAACTGTTCTAAAATTATCAAAGAGTAATCTTCTGTGATTAATTAAATTAATTAATAAAAAATATATTTTAGGAAACATCCGAAAGCCCAAGTACGTGGAGTAAATACAGCAACTCTTCTAAATGAGCTAGGCAATTGTATTGTATCTCAAGAAAAGAGTCCACTTTTAACATACGAATGTTTCGAATACATTAAATCAGTCGATAATTTAGATCAATATGTAGGTGTTCCCAATACTATCGATGAAACAATGTATAAAATTTTATGCCGTCATCGAAGATTAAAATTAGATAATGAATTAAAAGTAAAAAATACCTATTTTATAAATCTTTCAAATATAATTTTATAAAATATATATATTTCTATTTTAAGATGAAAGCACAAGGAATGGAATTAGCAGAATTTGAAGCGGGAGTGCAAATATACCAAAAATATTTAACAGCATCAAAAGAGAAATGTACAAAGTTAATATCAGATTTGGCTAAACATCGAAACAATAAATTAGATTTTATTCATAATAAAGAATTGCAAATTGTTATGCGGAAAGGCTATGTTGAAGTACCATTATTAGGATATATATCAGATTATAAAGATGCTATTCTAGTAAACAAAGAAGACGTTGAAGGAATTAATGAGATTATATTGGTATAGTAATATTTTTCAAATTGATTTTCTCAAAAATGTTTCTACTCTACTTGTACCTATGAGTTCTACAATATTTTCAAACATTAAAAATAGAAACGCTAGTTATTTAATAAATTTTGAATAGAATTTTTACATTTATTTTGTAGAAAGCAGGAAATCGGAAATTAAAAGTAATGCGCGATAAAATGATTCACAGACGCCTGATACTAATGAAAGAATGGGAACATAGAAAAATGAAAATGGAAATTGAAGATCTGAAAGACTACCTTGATATGATTAAACATGTTAAGGTATGATTTTCATTTGTTACAAACACAATAATATTGTTTTATAATTAATGAAAGCAGTTTTATACATAAAATTACTTAAAAAATAGGTTACAAAAGAAATACAACTATATTTAAAACAAAAGGCAAGAGGTGGAACTTTAGAATCGGGAATGCTAACATTAGATCAAGAAATAGAACATAGAAAAAAATCATATGAAAAAATGATAACAGAAAGACATAATGCCATAGATGAACTTGATTCACAAATACGAGAATATAAAAGAAAGAATAAAACATTAGATCAACAAATAGCGGAAGTAAACGTAGATGTTTGTGAACAGCACTTAGCAAGAGATGTAGAATTTGAAAGGAAACACGAGGAAATGATCAAAAAACGGTAATTTTAAAAATCGATTTTTATTATTTCATTAATTTAAAACATGAACATTTTTACAGAATGACGGCAATTGTAAAACGAAGTAGTCTTGTTAAAAAAATTCAAGAACAACATAATGAGATATTAGTACTTCAAGCCGAACTTGAATTATTACGATTGAAAACATATCCTACGCTTAAATTTAAAACCTTATACTAATTGTTTGATGTGTAATTTTTTTTAAAAATTGTTCGTTAAAATTCAGTAGCAATATTTAAACCACGTTCAGTGAAAAACTTATGCCTTTTTTTCTTCGTACTACCGTCAGTTTTTTGAAAAACTTTAAAGAAAGAATTAATGGTTGTATTATTAGCTGGTGTCTTATTTTCTTCGGTTAAATCTTCCCATTCGACATGATAAGCTTCGTTTTCTAGAGCATTTTCAGATGTAGACCAACTAAATCGGACTAAATTTGGATAACCAAACACCGGATCGAGATGATGTACTAAAAATTGTTTTGTAACTGGATCTAAAACATTTGATTATTTTTAAATTACTGGTAAGTCATAAATCAAATGTTTATTAATGAAGATATAAGTGAAAATTACTAGCAAACACCAATCTATAAATAAAATTAGAAATTTTGATTTGTAATACCTTTTTATAAATTAAAATAAATGGTTCTTACGAAAATTTTGTTTTATTTTATAAAATTATATTATGTAATTACCTCCGGGATAGCCACTTCCAAATTTAATGTCAGCTAAATTTAATCCTTTTTCAAAATTCCAAACTTGCAACGCATGATCTCTGGTAACTTTTGCACAAATACTAGCAGCCGATACAATTGGATAAGTTGAGTCGGCTTTTTTCGCAACGGTAATAATATAATCAGGAAATAAACTTAACAAATATTTTTGGTATTTCTCAGGAGGTCCTACAGTATCTACATATATTTCCGCAATACAAACACCAGCTGCCACAGCTGCTCTTATTAAACCAATTGCAGAATTCATAGAAACATCGTTAAGTGAGATTTTTGAACGACTGTACATACTATTACAAATTGTTTGTGGTGAGATAACTTCTACAGCCCAACCAACCGTATCGGATGATTTACAGATATCCGAAAATAATTCTTCTCGTTTCGCTTCTGTTAATGCCTTTGAATCTTCACATTTTAATGCCTCCAATATTGAATGTAATGATAATGGACAAAATGAAATACCATATACCATTGGACCTAAATAATATTATTTATATATATATATATATATATATATATATATATATATATATATATATATATATATATAATAAAATGTTTAAAAAGTTAAGTTATGAATATTAACCTAAAACTGGTCCACGGCCGGCTTCGTCTATTCCCAATACACAAGGTTCATCCTTGCATGTTTGTGGCACTTTTGATATATAAACAGAATTTTGTAAATTATCCCATTTAGACAAATATTCGTTTAAAGTTTCTAATGAATTTATTTCCATTTCTATATAAAAAGTTAAAGCTGGTTACTGTTTTGCGCGTATACATAAACACATGCGCATTCAAAATAGTACAGCTATCGCCATCTCGTAAATAAAAGTGTAACTAAAAATAATTATAAATAAACAGCATAGAATATTTAAAAAATAATATATATTTTTCCAATAATTAATATTTAATATTTTATAGGTGACAACAAAAACAACAAATTTAAATACATACAAAATTTAACTTATTATAATAAAAATAAATATCTTAAACCGAGCTTAAAGCTTAAAAAATTGAAAATAAATATAATTATTAAATAGAATAGAAATTCTAGCGTACAATATTTTTGATTGACTATTCATTAGTAATTAATATTTTGGTTATTATCTTATTATTATCTTGTATTAACGGGACTCAACTGATGGCAGCACTATAAAATCTTGATGACAGCTAAAGGTAAATGACAGGAACCAACAGCTGTCAAATTGCTTTTTTATGAAATTGTAAATTTTTAACATTATAAAATGATACATAGTTTATTTATAATTAATTCTTCAGGGTATAGTTTTTCAACAAATCATGTATGTAACATAAATCACACTTAATTTTGCTTCTAGAGATGTATTTTTGGAGAAGCACTGGAGAAGTGTTGTTCCACGTTCAGTATGTGATTATTATTTAGAAGCGCAAAGATCTAATCCAGATGATGTTCCTCCAGTTATAGCGACACCTCATCATTACCTTTTATCTATTCAACGTGGCGGTGTGAGTTTAGTTGCTGTTTGCATGACAGAAGTACCGCCTTTGTTTGTAATTGAGTTTCTTCATAGAGTTGTTGACACATTTGAAGATTATTTTTCAGAATGTACTGAAAGTATAATCAAAGAAAATTATGTTGTTGTTTATGAGGTAATTTTGTTTTATTTTTTTCTTATTTATTTATCTAATTTATTTATGATAGCTTTTAGATGAAATGTTAGATAATGGATTTCCATTAGCTACGGAAAGTAATATTTTGAAAGAATTAATTAAACCACCTAATATTTTAAGAACAATAGCCAATACTGTAACAGGAAAATCGAAGTAATTTATTGTTTTTACTTAAATTTTTTAGGTTATATATCTAATATAATTTTATATTTCTAGTGTGAGTGGTACATTACCTAGTGGACAATTGTCAAATATTCCGTGGCGTCGTACTGGCGTTAAATATACGAATAATGAAGCGTATTTCGATGTTGTCGAGGAAGTTGATGCCATTATTGATAAATCAGGTGCAACTGTTTTTGCCGAAATTCAGGGATATGTAAGTTGATTTTTTTATTTATTTAAATTATTCAATATATGACGCTAATCTATATCATAACCTCATTTAGATTTGACAAGGGGTCGTTTCATATTAAAATATAAATATGGGTCTCATTAAAATTAATAATATTAAATATTATTTCAGGTTTTTTTCAGTATTATCTTGTTATAGTAATTACTAAAGGAAGAAACGTGTTTTTTTTGTAAAATTAAAATAAGGATTTTTTAAGTTATAATTTCTGTAGTAAAAAATGAAGTAGATTAAGCTTGACTCACTCTAGAAAATTAATAAAAATACAACAATTTTTGAAGTTAAATATTGAAATAATCAATGCTTTTATTTATGAAAAACCAACATTTTTGACTACAGCTCGGTTTTTGAGTATTTTAATTCATTTGTTTAGTCCTGCTCGTCTTAAAATCAGTATTAGTTAAAACCAATTTTAATACCGAGCTTGTAATAAGTAGCCATTGTATCGAAATCTATTGGTTTTAGATTGATTGTTGCGTAAAATTAAGTGGCATGCCCGATTTAACATTATCTTTTATGAATCCAAGACTATTTGATGATGTTAGTTTTCATCCTTGTGTACGATACAAACGTTGGGAGGTAAACGAAATAAATATTAATTAACAAAAAAAAAATGTAATTAAAACTAAATGCTATTTAATATCCGTAGAGTGAACGTGTTTTATCATTTATTCCGCCTGATGGCAATTTCCGATTAATGTCATATCATATAAGTAGCCAAAGTGTTGTTGCAATTCCCATTTACGTTCGACATACTTTGTCTGTCCGATCTGGTGAACAAGGCAGACTTGATATTACTGTAGGGCCTAAACAGACACTTGGTAGAAGTGTGGAAGGTATGGTTTTTTTTTTTAAATTTAATTGAATTTGTTCAAATAAATACATACATACACAATCACGCCATGTACCTAAAAGAATGTGGTAAAAACACTTTCCATTATGCCGAAATTATTATCCGCTAAACATTTCGCTTACACCAAACACCTTTATTAGTCATTCGCTCAAGATGACCAAACCATTTTAACTGACTAATAAATGATATAATAAAATATGAATTCCAGACATATTTATTTTATTTCTGATGTAAAATATATAGAGTAAAAATTAC
Source organism: Clivina fossor (assembly GCA_963966155.1). Taxonomy (NCBI): domain Eukaryota; kingdom Metazoa; phylum Arthropoda; class Insecta; order Coleoptera; family Carabidae; genus Clivina; species Clivina fossor. The sequence continues at coordinate 15,853,291 of OZ014560.1, forward strand.
TAGTTTTATATTTCGAATGTATGCTAGTTTCAGCAAATAAAAATTCGTTTAGTCTAAATAACTGATACTATGTAAATAAGATATAATATGACAGTAATTAGATATGTTTTTGTACAATGTTATTTCCTATGCTATGATGTAATTTGCTATAGAAAAGTGAAGGAGTTTTAGTAATTATAATATTTCAATAAATTTTTAGGTGTAAAATTAGAAATTTGTATGCCAAAATGTGTACTAAATTGTTGTTTACAATCAAATCAGGGTAAATATAATTTTGATCCTGTTGCAAAAGTATTGCATTGGGATGTAGGACGTATTGATTTCACAAAATTACCGAATATTAAGGGATCGGTAAGTTTGTTCTTTTTATTTATGAGAAAGAAATTATTTGTATGTTTATAAAAGAACTAACAATAAATCGATGTATTTCAAAAGTTCATTTGAATCAATTTATTTGAATGTAATATTTTAAATTAATAGTAAGAAGTTACTGATGATGTAAAACGTAGTAAAATTATTATAAATATCTGACTATATATATTATTTTTGTTATAGTTTAAATTTGTTTACGTCTGTAAGACCTGTAGCTTTACAGAATATTGTAGCTTTTTCTGTTAAAAGATAAAACATTTTGTAATATTATTGATCTTGCAGATATGAACAGAATTAACCCATTTTTTTTTTTCAATTATAATTTGCAGATATCTATTCAAAGTGGAGCGAATACATCTGATATAAATCCGTCAATAAATGTGCAATTTATTATAAATCAATTGGCTGTAAGTGGATTGAAAGTGAATCGTTTGGATATGTATGGTGAAAAATATAAACCATTTAAGGGCGTTAAATATATTACGAAAGCTGGACGATTCCAGATTCGCATGTAATAAATATCAAGAACAAATGATGAATAAATAATTTTATTTTCATTTTATAAGAAATTTTTGTATAATTTTATATATTCTATTTTGTTTTGTGGTTTTATTCATTATGAAAAAATATACATATTATTTATACAACTTATTATTTGTTTCGAAATATATAATAAATAAAAGAATCTATATATAAAATTAGAATGAGCATTTTATTTATTTCTTTGTAATAACAAAATGTATTCTTAGTTACGTTCGAATTTCAACAAATTGTGATTAATTATAACTTATGATTACTAGTATAATTAATTAGACAATCCAGAATACTTATATGCATTTATTTTCATGTAGTTGCATATATTACAGGTAACTTATTTTTATTTTTACTATATTTATTTAAACAGCAACTAATTTTTAGTTTAAGTCACGATCACACCAGAATTTAAATAACGATATTATATTTTTTTTTATATATTATAGTATTAAAAATTACATGATTTTTTAAATTATTAGTTTGTGTATTGAAACAGTAAAAAATAAAAATATATCTTATCAATTTTTTAACCTAATTTAACACTAAATATCATTTTAGGACTTTTCAGGTTTTAGAATTTTGAACTTTAAAATCTTTCAGGTTTTAGAATTTCGGTATTATTGATTCTTCAAATATCGGAATTTAGATATTTAGAATTATTCAGGTTTGGTCTTTTAAGATTTTTAATTTTGGGTTTCAAAATTTTTCAGATTTCGGAACGGTATGGATTTTTGATAGCAAAATATAAAAATTTTTATAAAAAAATAAATACTGTAAATAGACTTTGTTTATATCAAAATTAGATAAAATGTTTAAAAAATTCGAACTGTTTGTTGTATTTTTTTATCTATATTATTGAAAATAATGGTATTTATTATATGGTGTTGTTTTTTAATCAAGAATATTAATAATTATCGTATTTATTATAATTGAGAATTAAGATATATATTTTTTTTTGGTATAAACAATAATAACTAAATTAAGACTTATTACTAACGTTTAAAAATTAACATTCCATAATTATTTTGTTATTAGTTTTTAAAAAATAATTGAAATTGTAATAATTTGCAGTATTTTTATAAAGACATACATAATATTGTTTTTGTCCGTGATTATTTTAATTTCTAGCTACCTGCAGTAAGTTACTAATCGTAAGCATCATTGGTGTTAAAAACCTATAAAAGTCAAGCAGGCAACATCCCACTTCTTAAACCTGTACCTGTGCACCGATGAATACCGGTTTTTCAACATTGTCCGACAGACCATTTCATTTTATTTTTGCTTTTTTTTTCTCCACAATCTCACTCTGTTCCGTACCACCATTTTAAACAGCATATTCTCCCAACATCTCGCAACAAGAAGTTATTCGGATTTTGGTGCCGCTTTCCAAAAACATCGAACAAATTTATCGTCATCTACGTTGAGTTTTTCTTGGATGGTACCCAACAATGGGAACGATGTTGTAGAAGGCTGATGGTAGGTGCGGTCTTTTTGCTGTTAATACTGATTTCCACGATGGTTTCGGAGGGGCAAAGTTAGGGAATTGGGTAACACGGTGAGTCCAGTGGGTGGGCAATCATTCTATGTCCCCGCGACTCTGTCTGTTTCAAATGGCTAAATTGTTGAAGGCATTCTTGTCGACCTGTGAAACGCCTAAATTCTAATCACCGGTTTTTTTTTTCTTCTGTATTTCATTTCATTTTAACTCAGTTTGGTATTTTTTTATGCTTTGAGATAAGATGATGCAGGTGTAAGGAACTCGGATTATGTACATATATTTAGTTAAAGGTGCTGATAACATTTTTTGTTGTAGCATCTATAAATTTACAAAGTTGACGGTTTTAGATATTTTTTAAAAATACTGAAATTATACATATATAAGAACAATAGTTTTTTTTTATAGGTTGTGAAACATAAGTTTGGAAAAAAATTGTACAACAGATTTTCTACATACTTCATGTAATTGTCAACATACGCTTAACGGTATATTAATATCATGTTACATTAAGAGGTAAATGAGAAAAGAATTGTTTTTGAAAACACTGCCAAATATAGCTTTGTTTTTTAAATAGGACACTTGGAAAAAAAAAACAGTAATTTTTATAAAAATGTTTATTTTTTACTTTGATTAATCTGAAGAAAGATTTACAAATTTATGTATTAAACATTGTAAGTAAAAAATGCAAAAAAAGATATAGGTATTTGAAAAAATAAGTAGCTGTTCCATAGAAATTATATTTTGTGTTCATTTTGTTATATAGTCTTTTAGTACTAGTTGTACCAGTTGTTAAATTTAAGTTACAGAATGTAGGGATCTCGAGAACTATTAAAGATATGACTTAAAAAAATTTACCATTTAAACATCACTACGATATCTTATTTCATAAAACTCCAGAAACTAATCTAAAAAATGTTTAAAATGTATTAAATTTTTTATAAATAATTCTTTTGTTTTTAATTATAATAAATATTTTGTATTAACATATTTCGTAGAAATTATAATATTTTCTTTATCCTATTAATTTTATTTTTGACAGATAATTTCCTAATATTTTTTTCAAATTATATAATTGCAGTGATAGTTAACAAACGTTATGCAGTTTTTTAATCATTTAATATTTCTACAAAAAAATTTAATAATTCTATTTGTTGAAAAGAAATGTTATCATTTTTCATATACTATAATAAAAAATCATTTGGCAAGTTTGGTTAATTGCATATTAAATCTAAGAATAAGCAGGCACTATTATTAATAATAATAATTGCAAAGCCCATCAGTATATTAACAGCAGATTGATAAAAGAAGCAATAGGAATTTATAAAGAAAAGTGTGAAGACACTGATTTAAATAAAATTTGGCATTAAAAATTTATAAAATTTTATGATTTAGTTACTTTTTTGTTATCTAGTAACCTGTTTTTATGTTCTGTTTACTATAAATATCATTTAAATCTTTTTTCCTGATGAAGACTTACGTCGAGGTCGTCGATTATTAATAAATATTAACACAGAATTATAATCGAAAACCGTTTTATTTTTCTATAAAAAGATGTTTTGTTACAAATACATTTTAGCATTTACAAATAATTTATTAATTCATAAAGATTAATTTATAAAATCATGAATTTTTTTGCCAAAAAATATTTTGATTTTGTTTAATTATAAATGTCTTATTTTTATCTTGATTTTGCGCTGTCATTTGTTTCTTAATCAAGCAAAATTCTTGTTTCTTGGTGAAATATTACAATATTCGGAAATGTTTTATTCGTATAATATCAAAAACAAACGTTTCTACATATTGAAACAAACTTGTACCAATCAAATTGGCATTTATCGAATTATAAGTTGTAGAGGTGTCGATACATGTAATAATAAAATTTAAAAAAAAAACTGAACATATGTTGACATCCTGTCCTAACAACATGGAAAGCACATTGAACCAATTTAAAGTCATATGACCGTGACGGCAATCATATGTTACCGCGAGTATCCTGTTTTAACTTAAAAAAATAACCGTTGTTAACTTTGTCAACGGGCTTTAAACGGCGGTATCATGTAACATAGACTTCTAATTGTCAATTACTAGTTTTATCATATTTTTTTAAAATGTTTTATATGCAAAAATACGCGTCCGATAATGCGATGCATCTTGAGTCTAAAATTGCAGTTCAAAGCAATTTATTATAACCATTACAGTCACGAATTTTAAATTGACCTGCCATTTAAGTTATTAACCTATAAATTTAGAACTATTATTTTCTTCTATTCCCAACTATATGTACAATAATAGTGATTTTTTTTTGAAATTCTTTCACACAAAGAGTCGAAGAAATACTTCATTTATTAACTCCCAGCTTTTTATGATAAATCTTTAACATTAACGTAAGTAGAAAGGTTACATAAGTAATTAAATTTAGGTATTTTCAAATCTGTAATTACCGTTTATCTAGATCGTTCTTTGTTTTTTTTTAATATTATGTTATATAAAACTATTTAATTATATATACAGTGTGAACTATATGTAATACTTTCTTGCTGTATTTATTAATTTTAAATTAATTAAAAAACAGTATAAAACATTAATATGTTACTTAATCTTCAAAAAAAAATTAAATCAAATCGTATAATTAGTAAAATTATATGAAAATCTACTGCATTAAAGTTAATTTTCACAAATATTTACATCTACGTGAATATTATTAATACAATCATAAGTATTATTACTATAAGTAATATATTTATAATTTCACTGAACATGGTTTTACCAACCACAATTTCTTTCTAAGAAATATTTTGCGGTTGACGAAGGATATGTATTAATTTAATTAATTAGCTAATAATAAAGATATGAACAATGGTAGATAAATTGTGGCGTATTTTATTGGCGTATGTAAAATAGGGACTCCCTAGAAAAATTTCGAGATTTTTTACTCCGAAATTTTTGACATACATTCGAGATAATTATTATTAAATATAAGTACATTACTAATAACAGTTTTGAGTAAAATATAGTAAATAATAAACTTTTTTCTATTATCAAATTCTGAAAAATATGTAGAACATCCGGTAAATTATCCTTGCAAAACAAATTGTAGCATTAAAATTATGGTGCATTAAAATTAAATGTGTGGAAATCTAAAATTTTGTATAAAATATATTTTAAACACTATACAACAAATTTATATCAATTTTAATCATTTTGTCCTTTTTTTTTAAATAAAATCAAACTCAAATCATGCAAGTACTGCACTATAATTTTTTTATAATAAATATTTAATTTTGTTAAAATATTTCTATATCAGCAAACACCTAATGAAATAATATTGCTTACATAAGTATATAATATTAATTTTTTTAGTAATATAAGCATTTATTGTACAAATTCTGTAATTTTAGCCAGCAGGTTGATTCTGAACATTCTGATGTCGAATAAAAATTTCTTTTGTTTGACTTACCTTTCTGGGAATTCACGTAGGTGACATTTTACGAGGTGTTATGTTGGAACAAAGATTATTATTCATTTTGTTTCCACAAAGATTTCATTACCACTCCCTAAACTATATGAATTACATTTTTCTGGAAAATAATATTTTTGTTAATTTCTCAGTTTAATCTTTTTGTTACTTTATTATTTTGATAAGTCTATTTAAATATGTACATTAAAACAAAATTATGTTGATTTATTAACATAAAAATTAAAAAGCATTAAGAAAATAAACTACATACGTACATTCAAAAAAAATATAACAGAAACCCATATATTGTATTTATTTAAAATTACATAATGGCCATGCAATTATTCTTCTAAATCAATTAATTATTTAAATTACTATTGAGATATTAATACATGCATATATGAAATTGTTTAATGAATGATTATTGTTGACAATTATAATTAACCTTATGTTTAATTTAAAATATCTGATGCTAAAAATAAACCATTTGAACTGTCATTAAGTTTTACACATCCCACTACTGTTTCGTACTGTTGTATACCGGGTGTCTACTTTTTTTTTGTTACATAGGGAATACAATGCTAAAATTTTCATTTGGTGATAAATTTTCCCCTAATTATTATAGAACAAAAGTACAAATACAAAAGTTGTTTAGAATTCAAAAATGCATCAAATGATGCCAAATTTATCAATATAGGATGTTCCGATCAAGAATTAGAAGCAAATTAAAATTTCCATTTTTGCGCTCTTTACATCAAAGTGCCACGGAAATTAAACAAATAATTTCATTTCTTCTGGAGTTTGAGTTTGACAGATCGTATTTATTTTATTGTTACGTTCTGTATTATTATTATTATTATTATTATTATTATTATTATTATTGAAAATAATGAATAAACTTAATGTAAATGAAAAGCTATTAAGTATAAAAAGTATTAAGTATTTATTATTTATTACAATGAAAGGGTATTTTACTCGGCTGTACACTACGTACTAGCTGTGGTTTTAAATTGTGAATGTCTCCATTATAATTTTAAGTAATTGTTTAATTTATTTATTAACTTCAAGTTATAAAAACAATACATTTGAATTAGATGACTGGCATTATGCCTAATATATTTATTATAATAATTTAAACTTATCCCTGAGGATGCTGTAAGTTGTGCAGTGAAACGTCGGATAAGAGTTTAATAAATAGTAAATAGCTGAACTCCGTAAAACTTTCTTTATTTATTACAATATTCAATATACCTATAAAACAGAAAAATTCATGAATACAAGATATAGGAGAACAAAAACGAAACTAACAATTTAAATTAAATGTTCAAATAAATCGCCATTAACTGCCAAACAATAACCTAATCTGTTATAAAATTCGTGACGTACAGAGCTTAATTGTGTTTGTGTTATATTATTGCACTCTTCAACAATGGCATTTTTCAAATCAACAAGATTTTTGATATGTCGTTTATAAATTTTCTCCTTCAAATATGGCCATAAAAAGAAATCGCACGGTGCTAAATCGGGCGATCTAGCTGGCCAATTAATTGGACCACCTCTACCAATCCATGAATTTGGAAAACATTGATCCAAATATAATTTAATGTTGCAGCTGTAATGTGCCGGACATCCGTCTTGTTGATACCAGACAACATTATCTTGAGTTGCACACTCTTCTAACTGCGGACCAATATGATTTTGCAACATATCCAAATATTTTTCGTTGTTTAAATTATTTTCAATAAAAAATGGCCCAATTATACACCTGCCAAAAATTCCAGCCCATACATTAACTTTTTCTGGATATTGGGTACGTGTTGCTACCATTAAATGAGGATTTGTTTGGCTCCATATTCTAAAGTTTTGTGTATTAGGTTCGCCGTGTAAAGTAAACGTAGACTCGTCAGTAAAACAAATAGATTTCAAGAAGTTTCTGTCTAAATTGGATTTTTCCATAATAATGTTACTAAATTCGCTTCTAGCCATTTTATCCGCTTCAAATATCTCTTGGTGCGTGGAATATTTATAAGAATGATATTTTTCATTTTTTAGTACCTTATGTATTGTTGAAGGATGCAAATTTAATTCAGCACCAAGTTGACGCACACTAACATTTGGGTTTTCCGTTACACACAAAAGTATATTCAATGTATTTTCTTTAATTGCATTTTGATTTAAATTCTCCTCCTGATCTTCTGCGTTGATTTTTCTACAATTTTTACAACGTTTTAACACACTTCCAGTTTCTTCGAATTGTTTAATTATCCTACGAATAGTCATAGCGGAAGGTATGGGACGGTTTTCAAAGAAAGCGCTGAATAAATCTCTTACTCGTCGTATCGAATTTCCAGTAAAATACCATTTTACGCACTGAACTTTTTCATTTACCTTAAGTTTATTCATTATTTTCAATAATAATGATAATAATACAGAACGTAACAATAAAATAAATACGATCTGTCAAACTCAAACTCCAGAAGAAATGAAATTATTTGTTTAATTTCCATGGCACTTTGATGTAAAGAGCGCAAAAATGGAAATTTTAATTTGCTTCTAATTCTTGATCGGAACATCCTATATTGATAAATTTGGCATCATTTGATGCATTTTTGAATTCTAAACAACTTTTGTATTTGTACTTTTGTTCTATAATAATTAGGGGAAAATTTATCACCAAATGAAAATTTTAGCATTGTATTCCCTATGTAACAAAAAAAAAGTAGACACCCGGTATATGGAATTTTTCTTACAAATGTTCCATATGTACACATACACATCAAACGAAACAAGTGTTTGTGAACTTTATTTATGTTGAGCAGCATACAAATTATTTCCGATTGTTATCATTTAACATGAGACATCTATTTCCGTTTTGCTATTGTTCTATTTTCAAACAAAAATTTGTAATTGAAAATTACTAGTTTTTCTTTAATTCATACTGCTTTGTAAATAATACATTAATCACTCTAAAACAATGAGGTTATTATAATGAGGTATTTTTCATAAATATTTTTTTTCAATTCTCTAATATTAATCGAGCAATTCTTACATATTAGGGTGATAATTTTGGCGCCACCTTGTATATAGTTTATAATGAAAAAGTGAATGTTACATACATACATACATACACAATCATGCCATGTACTCCAAAGAATGTGGCACAAACTCTTTCCACTATGCCGAAATTAGTTTCTTTTAAACATTCCTATGTAGACAACTAAGTTTACTTCATCCAGATTCATGCTCTTCTATTCCTACTACTTGGAAATATTTGCATATGTTAATAATATGAAATAATAAAACTTTTGCTTCTTGGCTTGATTCTTTTCCACAGATTTTTTCTTTTTAAGATATATTTTTAACATAAAATTAAGCATATCTGGGTGAACTACAAAAATGTGTGTAAATTTAATGAAATTAAATATTACGTATGTGATTTTATTTTGAAACCGAAATCTGTTATCGGTAACATATTCTCATTGTATTAGTTTTGTTATTGTTTGTAAAGTAATTTTTAAATTCTATTATGTAAAATTATGTGATGCAAAATTGGTTCAATGTTTTGTTTTTAATTAACATTGAACTGATTCTATTGTTATTGTGTGTAAAATTATTTTCCAACGCATTTGCTTAAATCGTAATTTATTTATGTTTCAATTTCAATAACTTCAAATCAAATAATAAATTATTTATTTTTAAAATAAAATATTAATTAAAAAATATTAATAATCGACATTTCGACGAACTCAACGTCCGTCTTCATTTGGTATCAAATAAGTAACTAGATTACAAAAATTAAAACAATTTATAAATTTTGAATTAATGGAAACCAAATTTTATTTAAAACAATGTTTTTACAGTAATTGATATTATCTTTATTTTTTATTTATTTTTATTTTTAAGAACTATGACTAAATAAAAATTTTATATTTTAATATTATTTATTTTTGTCCATAATTTAAATAAACCACAAGCAAAAATTTTAAATATTTTTATGGGTGTTACTTTAGTAATTATTTAGGAAAACTAAAATTTCTCATGAAAAGATAACTAAACTTTTAGGAAATGAATCATGTTCGGGTTATTGACTTTTTTATATTTAATTATTTACCGTCAATTTGAACAACATTATTAAGCATTATTTTACTGCATAGTCACAATACATATATGAGTATTTTAGCAATAAATTACATACCTAATTAAAACAATACTTTTCCAAATTAATAATACTTTTTTTGTGCATAATAATATGGTTTAACCAAAAAAATATTAAAATTAAAACAAGTAGTTTTTAATTGAACAAATTTTTAATTGATTGAAAAAATTTAATTTTAGTATAGCAAATTATTATAAATATTATAAACATTTTTTAAATTTATTTATTTACAATTAATACATTTGCACTATGGCCCGGATTCTCACGTTACTTTTTTGTGAAAAAGTGAAAAAGAAAAATTTCAAAACAACTTTTTGCTTCTGTCTTTCATTAAATATAAATTGTTTTTCTATTTTTGATCATTTTTATTATATTCGGTATTATAAAATTTAAACTATTATAAAATACTTAATAAATAATTTTAAGTTAACGTCAAAAATACTTTTGGCAAAAATCACTTTTATACATGAGGTGAGAATACGAGACAATGACCCGTATTCTCACCTTATTTATAAGATTTTTACCAAAAGTTCTTTTGACGTATACTTAAAATTAGTTATTAGGCATTTTAAAATAGTTTATTTAAATTTTATGATATCAAATATAATAATAATGATCAAAAATAGCAAAACTATTTATACTTGATGGAAGACAGAAGCAAAAAGTTATTTTGAAATTAATGATAAAAGCACTTTTTCACAAAAAAGTGAGGTGAGAATACGGGCCAATGTTTTTAAACTAAATAGTAAATAATTTTATACGAAATAGTCATACTGCTATTTATTGTTAGTATTAATTTTTCTATTGAAAAAAAGTAAGTTTACAGTTCAAAAACACGTTTACTTTTAAATTAAAAGTAAAAACTTCAGATCTAAAGCAACAATTTTCGTAGTTTAATATCGAAAAAAAAGAAGTTTTGCATATGACCGTTTCAATGAATCATTCTGTATATAGAAATTTAAATACCAGAAAATCTATATGCAATGATTGTCTGTATATGTTTGGTTTCAATAATGTATTCCATCAACGTTAATGTGTATTTCTCCAGCGTGAGAACTGGCGGACTTACGAACAAGAACAGAAATGCGCACCGCCGTGACCAGAGGCATTAAAATCAGGCAAATTTATGTTTTGTTCAAAACCTTCACGTAGCGGAGAAATATGTATATCTATTTCTCTTTAGTTTTTTATTTATAACGGCGCGCAATTTGACGTAATTGAAGAGTCACTGTATTATAATGATTGTTCACTCGCTATAGTTTTTTCCTCTTGCCTGTTTACTACGTTTTTCTCGTAAAATTTTATCAATGAATTACGTTATCTAGTTTTGTAGTATATAGTAATTTCATAAAAAAAAAGTTAATCGTATTATAGTTTTGATACGCTTTACTGGTTATGTCAACTAACTTGCTATTAATTTATACAATATTTTTAATATATTCTTTCAACCCAGAATTATATTATTAATATATACATATATTTTAATGTATACATAGATTTATGATGAAGAAAAAATGGCACATATATTTATAAATTGGTTTAATTTTTACATATTCCATGTAATGTTTGTTTGTTTTCTAATACACACAAAAAATAGATTATTTTTTTCATGTTTCAGTTGTATATAAAAAAAAAATGGTGATTTTTTAACCTTTTTAAATTTTTTTGTGAGGCCGTGTACATATCTGAGCACAAACGCGAACGAGGCAAGCCGAACCAGTGACCTATAACCAGAATGGACAGAAATCTTGCCATGTGCGAGTTGCATAAAAAATTTTGGCGATAAGGTCACATTGCATTTTTGTATATGGCCTAAGAGTACAATTTGAAAAATCATGCTGTTTTGAGCTAGCATTTTTTTGAATTGTCATTTGTCATATTTATAAACATATTAGTATAAAAAATAAGAAAGCTTGAAGTTTAAGTTTTGTTTAATTTTATATTAAAATTCCACATTTCGATATATTAAACGTATATCATCATCAGGGAAAAATATATACAAAACATAGAAACGTGTTACTTGGTAACAAAAATACAAGTAACTAGATTATATAATTTTATAATTTATTAATATAAAATTAAACAAAACTTAAACCTAAAGTATTTTTCTGTAAATATAATAATTTCTGACAAATTTTTTTAGTATGTTATATTAGTATAAATTTGAAATAGTTACAGAATTCAAAAATTATATTTCTTTACTAATCGCATAACTATCATTTCATATAAATAGAGTTTCTAATAGCAATTTAATTATATTTTTTCTAATTATAATAACATATCATTTATACGGTAATATTGTGTAGGTCATATTGGCAGCTTATTTCCTAAGTATTTTTATAATTATGCTTACAGAACTGGAAATTCAAGTTTAATAATGAAGTAAAATAGGAATAATAACTAAAAATTAAATTTTTATGTCAAATTTAAGAATGGTAAATATAAATGTACATAAATATAATAAATTATCTAAACTACAAAAATTAATTAAAATAATAGCGCTAAATATATGTATTTTTGAAAACACAAAAATTTCTTAAAAATATTGACCACGTTGAGTTCTTGTATAACATTAGAGTTAGTGATTAGAATTCTAACCTTTTTTATAATTTGCTACTGAAGATGGAAGTTCAGCTTCCGAAATACGTATTTAGTGTTGATATTTTAAATAAATAATGTAGTTTAGGATATTTATTTCTAATTTATTATGTTTAAATTATACGTTTTTTATATCAATGAAAATGAACGAAAAAGTAAAAATAAACTACGAGTACTATTTAGTACAGAATTTTATAATTTTCCTGTTGTGAATATTAGGCAGTGACCCTCTCAGTATTTTAAGGTGGCTAGATTTTAGTTTTACTAAACAAAATAATCTATGAAGAATATTCATGCAATTACTTGTAATATATGCAACCAAATACAAGTATTGTAGGTTGCATAATTAGTTTATAGGTCAATAACCAGAATATGATCACTTGTAAATGTTTAATATTAATAATAATTAATTAAATTAATGATTTTCACATAAAATACAAGATTATAATCAACTACCAGAATTTATCAAAATATGTTCTTCACTACATAATTTCAAAATTAAATCGAACAATATTATTTATAAATAAAATTAGTGAAGTTATACTGTGTGACATGTATTTCTATATTTTATAATGTAAAATATTTTATCTATTTTTTTTTTATAGCTTATAGATATTAATAAACTTTTTATTATTATTATTATTTGTTTGATCTTCGGTGTTTTTAAGTGTGACAAAATTAAAATAAAATTTATTGGACATTCATATTATCTTTAATCACAATCAAAAATGAACAAAGAACATCAAATATTTGATAGTAAATGACATTCATTATTCTATCTTATAATCCATAGATAAATTATAAGTATTATTCGTCTGTGAAAATCACATGACATTCTAACAGATTTTAGATATCTAAAATCTGAATAAAGATTGTGAAAGAGACAAAATATAACGGTGGATTTTTCACTGTCAGTGTCGTATTTAATTATTTCTGATTTGGTCTTCAATAGAGAAGAGCCTGCTTATGAAATATACACGCACCCACATCCTTTGACGTCTGGTTTAAAACATAAATAACGTGAAGTTCCCCTACTGTTACAACATGTGCACAGCACATCAATACATTTAAAACACTCATTCGTACTGTTACAAACTGTTATACATATATTTAATCTAATACAAAATATTCATCAATTCAAATTTATTTCATTTATTTTAGTGTTAGTGTTTTGTTTTATACTAAGTGAATGTCAACTAAAAATTAATGTGAATTAATGTACTGTATATTTATCTCGTATGATGCCCGATGTTCTAAAGAAAACTTAGTCAGTTATTTTTCAAAAGAAAAATTTCCTGTCTTGGTATATGTGCATAATTTAATAAAAATAACATATTATGTTATGGGGAGCAGAAAGCGATCTTCTTTGTTTTGGGCCCAAATGTTTATGGCCGAGGCAGAGTCGAGGCCAAGTAGAAATAAATTAAAATACATACCAAGTTACCTTAATCTTACTAACAGTTGTAGAACATTGTATTTGTTACGTGATTTGTTAGAATTATTGCTCCACACATTTTCAATAATTACAATAAAATTCAAGCGATTTTTTATGTTTTGTTTTGTTGGAGATTTTGTCATTCGGTGGCCATCTTTAAAATAAAGGTAAATAAACACCTACATATGTTTGCAATTCATCCTATTTACTTAAACAAATAAAATAAATTTTTTAAAAATCGGAAATTTTCAGTATGTAACTTATTATCATAAATATTTGACACTAAAATTATGTCACTAATGTTAAATCATCATCATCATCATCATCAGTTTCCGTAATTCTTAGGTGGAACATGGGGATACATGCTCGAGAAGCTGAACATATAGTTTCTTAATAATTTTTACTTCCGTTGTCAATGGTGCCAAGCAAGAAACCTATAGCTTATAATGGGTTTCGAATCACTCAGATTAAGCCGATATTAGTTCAGTGGTACAAGGTTTTAATACCAGAAATATTATTTCATTTTAATTTCAGGTGTGAGCGCGACGCGAACCAGGGACCTTTGGAGTCCGAGTCCAATACGATTTTTTGTTTTATAAAATTTAAACATTGTGAAGCAAAAACAGATAAACTAATTTCATGCATTTTTATCAAATAAAATACATATAACACTTATTGTGTTAAATGCATATTGATATCTAGGTCTATGACGATAAATTTATACAATCACATGGCTTTTGTTCTTTATCAAGCAATTGATCTAGAAATAAAATACCTGTGAATTAAAGACCTTGGCACACGGATACAATATCAGCGATTTTGCAATTCTATAGTAAAATGTTACTATATATGCAACTAATGATAAAACTACAATAAAAATGTACGTAAATGCTTAAATAGTTGAAAATGTTTTGGTTCTTTAGAAAATAATTCCTATATCTGTGTTAGTGCAATTCAATGGCTGTTTTATATTATTTAATTATTTAAATTACGTAATTTTTATTGACCTTGATTATTGTTCTTAGCACATGTAGTTCATATCATATTGCAAGCTTATAAATATTTCATTTCAGTCATAATTCAGAAAAAAAAAAGATCTATTACTATTGCAACTAGTAAACTTATAAGATTTAGCGAATAAGATTTGAATACATCTTTTTAAAATTCAAATTTATGATAAATTTATGCAATACAACTTTAAAATGAATAATGAAAATATTATTAAGAAACAAACATGTTTTTAATGAATTTTATTATTTTATGTTTTAAGTTTTATAAAAAAAATGGCAATGAAGAAAATAAAATATATGAACAGCTTGAATTTTAAAAAAATTGCTTCTTGTTTGTAAATAATACAAAAATACAATTTTTCTCGATTTTTTGAGAAAAAAATAAACTCTTCTTTAACAGTAAGTTATATAAGTTATTAAAATAAAAATGCTTTTGGATTAATTTTTATTAATAATCGACGTTTTGACGTACTCTACGTACATTATTATCAGAAAAATGATACAAATGACATACACAATAAATATGCAGAACACAGAAATAAGTTACTAGGTAATAAAATACAAGTAACTAGATTATAAAATTTTATAAATTATTAATTAAAAGAAACCAAATTTTATTTGTTTTATTTCACACTGGTTTATTTTATTCTTTTCTTTATAAATTACTATTACTTCTCTTATCAATCTATTGTTAATATAGTTGGGTCTGAGTTGTAAAAGTTATATAAGTTATGTCCAATAATATTTGTTTCAATTAATTCACTTATATTAATTAATTTCTACAAATCTTAATCACTATGATAACATATTGACCTTTTAGTAAAATTAAATCATTAGATTTTTAATTTGAAATAATATAGTAACAAAAAACAAAATCTTTATTTATGTCAATAAATAGAAAAAATTGAAGTGTAAAATCATTCAAATCTTAAGTGATTGTGACGTCATACTTTCATTTGTTTATTAATTATATAAGCATTACTTGCTCATAGATGGCACTTTAAAGATGAAATCTAGAAGTTCGAAATATTGAACAAATATTATAGTAACAAACTATATATTTAATTGAAGCCCAAACAGTTGTTTTTGTCTGAATTATAAAAATACTGACCACTGTTATTCTTTAAGGCGGGACCCCACCCTGAATGCTCTAAAATAAGATCAAATTCATGAATTTTTTTGTCAGTAATAAATAAAGGGAATCAATTGGGGTTTTTCGTGTCTTGTAATGTTTTATTTTGTTTGTATAAAAAAATTTTTTTTTAATAAAAATTATGTTCCTGGAGCCGGTGGTCGTCACGAAACTGCGGCACTGCCGTTGCGCTGCGTCCACCTCGTCGAGTGCACCGGGCCATGCTGAAACAAGATAAACACTTCCTGATTAAAAATTCTTAAACTTTAAGTAAATAGCTAGAGCGTAGCGTAGGATTTTTTTGAAATTCAAAAAATTAAGAAAATGGCGGCATTTTTTTGAAAAAGTCCAATTTTTGCTTTAAAAAAACGGCATTAAATTGCGCACCAAAAATCCAAATTTTGGAATTTCAAAAAAATCCTACGCTACGCTCTAGCTATTTACTTAAAGTTTAAGAATTTTTAATCAGGAAGTGTTTATCTTGTTTCAGCATTGCCCGGTGCACTCGACGAGGTGGACGCAGCGCAACGGCAGTTCCGTGACGACCACCGGCTCCAGGAACATAATTTTCATTAAAAAAAATTTTTTTTATACAAACAAAATAAAACATTAAAAGACACGAAAAACCCCAATTGATTCCCTTTATTTATTACTGACAAAAAAATTCATGAATTTGACCTTATTTTTAGAGCATTCAGGGTGGGGTCCCGCCTTAAATGAGTGTACTATACAAAAAAAAAAACAACTTCCTTAATTAAAGTTAATAATATTTTTACAGTTTTACAATTTATTATTAAAAATAAACCTAAAAAAAGCATTATTAATACACACCTATGATAATGATAATGAACTACAGAAAAATATCGAAAAAATTGACCTCTAACGCGGAGTGAGAAACTGAATTAAGTTAGGAAATAGTTTACATTCTTCATTTACAACACAAAAGAACTTCGCGGATACAGTGAGTAATTCGGCATTCATTGTTGAAAAATTCATAATGATCGTCATCATGTTCAGGGCCGGCTTACATGATGATTTTTATGTTTCCACAAAAAAAATATACATCGTCCTTGTAAGAACGAAATATATGTATATTTTGTACATGAAATATTGCTAAAAACTTGTAACATGTGACAAGACAATTTTTTATATTAATTATATTTTTTATTTTAGATATGTTAAATAAATTATATACATTTTTATTGCAATGATTACATGATAATTTTTTTTAAATTTGTTACACAGAATATAAATCGTGAAAAGATTTGCAAATAACAACTATTTAATTATTCCTTTCTTTTAAACAGCTGCTGCATTTATTGTTTTTTTTTATATTTAATTTCGTGATCTACACTGATCTGTATCTAAATTAAAATATGTGCTGATTTAATTATCAATATCAAAGATCAATTACTATTTAAAGTAAATCCTTTCGGAAATTGAATAATCGAATGAAACGTTAGTAAAAAATATGTGGATGTATAATATAATAAATGAAACATATTTATAAAATTAAGATTAAAAATATTAGTAAGGTCACATTAATAATTAATTTTAAATAATTTTTATTTAATGCGATATATTAAACCTCTTTCTAAATATTATGTCTTATCTTCTAACTCATTATATACATATTTAATTTAAAATTACAATAATTTACATACGAGTCATGCTAATTCTTATCTAATATTGTGGTGATTTTTTGACCATATCAAATTTTTGTAACAATATTTCGAAAATTGCTTCCCGTTTCACAAAACTTATTTTACTCTAATAAATTGTACAATATTCTACTTGGAAATATATATGGAATAATTTGATGAAATAAAAGTTGCTTCTCTGGATAGGAAACTAAGTTCTACTTGAATAAAAATAGTTTGTGTTTCACCCTTGTGGGGTACATATACGTACAGTTTAGTATGCTATGACGAACTATTCAATAACAAACAAATGCTATAACAAACACCACTGTTCACTGTTCAAAATTCTATAGCAAACACATATAAAACAAACATCATTTTAAAAAAAGATTTACAACTTTGATGGGAATTACCTTACCAACATTCTTGTTATATGCAAAAAAATTCTTTATGTAATTTGTCTCCAAAGTGCAAAGTTCATTCGGCCACAATATTATAACCTCGTTTATTTGACCTTTTCATATGTATTGCGTATCTTAATGTTATTTTAAGATAATATTCATTAATTAATTACAGTTTATTAATTTCTATACTGTGCATAAGTTATAGTATTGATTGTTCAATAACTTTTTTATCTAAAGTGTAAAATGTATGCAGTTTATATTTTCGAAATAACGCAAAGAAAATAAGTATAAATTTTGCAATTAAATTTATCATTAAACTTGAAAAAAGTCTTTGTTTCTAACTATAAATGTGTATTTGATTATACGATTGAGGTTATTCTTAAAAATTAATTAATTTTTGAGAAATTTTAAGTTATATCTTGAATACAAGTTTAAAACAAAGACTACATAACTGTCTGACTTGTGAAGGATGTTATTCTGTCATACTTAAAATATACGGTATGTTTATGATAGAAAATATGACGTTAAAATTAAATATTTAGTAAGGTAAATAAGATAACGAATACAGTGTGATATATATGCTTTAATAAATATAATTTTCTAATTCTTTTAAAATTATCCACATTTACATAATAAATAAAAGAGATTACTTTGTTCATGCATATGCTTTTTGTCATTTTCTTGTGTTTTATATGAAAGAATGTTTTAAAAATATTGTAGCAGGATTTTTATTAACATCAGTTTTGAAGTTTTAATAAATAAAATTAAACAAATTGATATTTTAAATTTATTTATTCATTTACTTTACAACAGGGTTTGTAAACTATAAATTTATGATAAAAAATGTTTTATTTCAATAAATACAAGAATGCTTACAAAATAATTGATTATAAATAAAAAATCAGTTTTAAAAAATATGATAAAAAAGTGTTTTTTCAATAATTTGGCGCAAATTTAGAAATTGTCATTTTGTAATTATGTAAATTGTAACGTAAATATAGTAATTTGTTAGGCCCAATACTTCTAAATCGTGGAGTAAATTTATCCTTGGAATAATTTTAAAATTATCCAATAAAATGTTGTCATTTATTCTGAGGATACATTTTTAGTCGTTTATGAATGGTTTTTTACTTATCTTGAAAATAAATAAAATTGGAATTAGTAATTTTATGTTAATTTTGGAACTTCCCATTTAAAAAAAAAACAATTTTTTTAATTATTGGTCAGTATCAACATGTTCCAAAATTTTGCAGTATTAAATTATTATAAACTAAATTTTGTTAACTAAATCCTAAACAGTGACTCTAGTTCAACAAAATTTTGATTTTAAAAATTCCTTGCGTTAACAATTTACATTTTTGGTAAAAAGAAGTATAAGTAAAAATTGTTTCTAGTTAATAATAATTTCAAAGCCTCATTACAAAAATTCAAATTATACATTTTCTAAAACAGGAAGAAAATTATCACAATTATTAATAAAGGAAAATACGTTATACATCACTATAACAAGAAAATTTTTGAATTTCTATAGAAATACTATTAAAATTGTGTACAACTGATAGATAAAAATCTTAATACTTCCTGGTTCCTATGTTTGTATATCATACAGCCCTGCAGTACATTTCAACAAATTCGAACCGAAAACACGTAAAATTCCCTAGCGTACAAACGCGTGAATGACGTTACATCCGGTATATGACTACATATCTAATACGTAATGGCTCTTGCTTGGATGTGGGCGCACACCCATAATGTCTCGGTCCACGTGACGACACCGTCACACGCGTACCACACACGTGTATACCTCTATCTTCGGATTTTTGCATTCAACCTTCTCTTCCAGAAAGCCACTTGTTGATGGCTTGAAGTTGATGCGCTAGGTTTGCTGATAAAGTCAAGACAAAAGTCAGCAGTTATGGCCTGTACTTGCTAGACGATTTAGCTGGAGAGATAGTAAGGTTATAGCACAGTAACCAGCGCCTGGTCAGATGCGGACAATGTCCTATGCGAAGCAACGTTGCCAGGCGACACTGTCCCCGATATTCTGTGTCAATTCGGCGCGATTGTGGTTCTAGGTTTTTTAAATGAACAGGATTGGATTGGATAGATTTTAACATAGTAAAAAATAATAAATAAAAATACGATCTTACTGTGGCGAAAAGTTAATAAAATCTTTCAGAACTCATATTAAAACAAACACTAATTGACTTCCTTTAATTGATAATTTCGAAATTTTATAATCTAGTTACTTATTTTGTTACCTATAGTAACTTGTTTCTATGTTCTGTTTATGTCATTTGTATAATTTTTCCCGATGCGTAAGTCGAATTTTAATTAAAATTTATTCAAAAATTAATCCTAAAGCCTTTTTATTTTTGATATATTTTATTATGAACAATGGATATTAAGTCTCATTCACACTTTCCTAATTATATCTCGAAATTAGTATTATATTTTAATCGTAATGTTTCTGGTTCTGAAACTATGGCCCGTATTCTCACCTCATTTATAAAAGTGATTTTTGCCAAAAGTGCTTTTGACGTTTACTTAAAATTATTTATTAAACACTTTATAATAGTTTATTTTTATTTTATAATATCAAATATAATAAAAATGATTAAAAATAGAAAAAATATTTATATTTGATCAAAAACAGGAGCAAAAAGTTATTTTGAAATTAATGATAAAAGCACTTTTTTACGAAAAAGTTAGGTGGGAATACGGGCCAAAATCATTCTACTACCTTGTGAAGAAAATACAATAAAAAATTAAAAAACATAAATAATATCAATTTTTGGCTGGAATAAAATGCACAACTGTTGAAACTAAAATTGCACATTTACGTTGTTTTTTTTTTATAAGTTTGTAAGTAGTTTGGTTCAAAACTAATAACTCTACGCTAAAATATAACACTAATTTTGTTATAAGTAAAATAATCTGAATGATTATGTGAAAAATATTAATATATAACTTACAAAAAGAATTATTATTTAAATAAAGGGTTTTAAAAAATATTAGTTTTTATTATAACGCTTATATTATTATTACAAGCCATATCTTTATTTTATTTACATACTTATTATTAATAATCCTGGAAATATGATACTAAATTTCAATTATATCAGGTATTAATATAGTTTCAATTTATTAAAGGACAATTAAACGGAAATGAGTTATTACATACATAAATAAATTATTGTGTTTTATGAAAAATGATGAAACATTAATTTTTGCATGATATTTTTGCAAAGAATGACTAACATTATTCTCAATAATAGTGATACTAATATTTATTCTACGTTAATCATGATTATTAGTTTTAAATGACAATTTGTGGTTTTTTGTCAATAACATCTGATTAGTATTAAAAAATTAGAAATAGAATTTTTTTAAAATAATATTTATAGGTACTACATTTTTAATTACAATGTTGAGAAATTATTAAAATTTAAAAAAATAAATAATAACATAATTAGTAATTTATTGTTCAAATATTTTTAATTCTTGAAATTGCTAGCAAAATTTTAGTAAAAATTTGTGCGATAAGAGTGAATGACGTAATGTAAACAAATGAATTTAAATGTGTCTTATTATTATCATAGTTTTTATCACTGTCAAAAATCATATCATCAGATGTTTAATATTTTTATTTATATTTATCTTTTGAAAGTCATCAGATAAAAAGTTATTTATCAGCGGAAAATATAATTTATTATTATTAAAGTATTAAGTTTCAATAATTCAATAAAGAAATTATAATTACTTTTACATCAGTTATCACAGTACAGTTTAACGATAAATTTAGCTTTAAATTTTAAATATAAAGTCCAACTGAAGCGATAAAATTTATCGTCCAAATGATATGTGTTAAAAGAACGTGCATGAAAGGGGAATTCAGAAGATAAAAAAAGATTTCCATAAAATTTAAATGATCATAATTTATTTTGTTGTATATTTCATACATAAAGGCACTATTGGCAATGTGTATAGCGATTCTGTAGTTACAACAAATGCAAAAATAAAATGAAAATTCAACATTTGCGTGAACGTAAACAGAAATTATTAATTGATATAAGAGCGATCATATGGAGAACAAGTACAATATCAGAGAAAAACAAAAATGTAGATGAACATAAATACGGTAAAAAATTGACACGTTTGCTTGCAAATTCGACACATCCTATAGTAAATTAAATTAAATATAGAAAAATAATAAAATATTAGTTTTTAATTTTTAAAAACTTTTGCAACAACAAACTATGCTGAGAATCAATCACTTGGTTTACAATATTTGTAAAAGATTCTAAACATCGTTCAAAAAACATTAAAAAATATATTTCGGATGTGAAGAAGTTTGCAAGGATACATTTCAATTTGTAAACTGCATGTATTTTTCGCTGTCAATCTTAAAATTATAATATCTACCTACAAAAATTAACACTAATTATAATAATAGATCACATTATTTTAAATTAATTAATATCTAACTTCGTTTGAAACATAATAATTACAATACTTTGAGCCCCTAATCGCCATTATTCGGTGTTTTTACCTTTTAAAAAACAAAATAATAGAACTATTGTCTTTTTTCTTACGAAATGCCCCCAAAACACAGACAGCTGCACGGAATATGGTTTTTAAATCGAAAAATCCGAATGTACTCTCTGCCTTTGTTTTGTGAATGATGAAGCTTTTTATGTATGTGTGTGTGTGGCGAAGAATGAAGAAATATTATCTGTTTCTCTGTGTGCCTACCTGTGTAGTTGAAAGCTAGCTGTAGCTTGGTCTCCTGCACATCGATCGGGGTGCTATGGCAACACAGCGGTCTGGCCGTTCGTGCATCACGAACGTTCGTCTGTGGTAGGGGCATTTCGTGCTATCGTCTGTTATTAGGATTAGAGAATGAGGGCCCTAAATGAAATGCGCGCCTATGGGATTTTTTGACGTTTCTTATAAGCTAGAAAATTCAATTAAAATTTGATTTCATACACAACAATTTGTTCGTAATAAAAAAATCCTCGATACGAATCTAGTATAATCGTGGCAGTATAATAAGGTAATAATCTACATATATAAAATTTATATAAATATTTATATTAGTATGTTTTTTTTTCTTCATCTAAAACGACCTGCAACACTCTTTTTTTTTTGTTTGTTCGAAAACAGCACAACACACTCCAACATTATGGTGTGCCTGTTTCAACATGGAATTTCATAATTTATACATATAACATTGCAATTGTATAATATATACTATATTTAAATATATAATATATGGATATCAAAAAATTGACAAAAAACTGGAATGGAATTTTCATAATATAATTTGAGCGGATGCCTATTATAGGCATTTATAGTAATGCACCTTTCTTTTTGTAAACATGTTTGTATTGTAGGTGTATTTATTTATTTATTTTTTAAATATTCTTACGAAAAAGCAGCCGCCGTTTTTGTCCAATAAATTACGGCCGTCTTTTACAAACAGTGACAGTCTTTTTTCTGTAATCACAGAACAATTTGATATATATCTTAGTAAATTATTTATTGGTCCCCCCAATGGAATGAATATGATAACAATACGATGCGAATGATGATTTCAAGAGCAAAAGACACGATTCAGAATTCGATATTCTAGAAATTTAGGTACACATATTAATGTATATATAAATAGAGAGAGAGAGAAAAAAAAAACAGTAAGTATGAATTATTGCAATATACGCAATCGCATCGAATCAATAATATAAATCTATTATAGTAAAGAGGTGAATGGCGTGCGCATTTATTTGTATCGTATATTTTATATATATGTACCTAGAATAGTGGTCGGAAAGCGCTCAAAAGTGACGTCCATGGCACTCGCGCACGCGTATTTTAGCATACGAAGGGCAACATCGACACCAAAACCGACCATTGCACGTTATTACAATGATGTACACCACCTAATTGCGATGTCTATACTGTCTCTTTGCCCTCCAGTTTCTTGGCTAGATCCGCCACGACTTCCTTGTAAATAAGCGGATCGATGTTCTTCCCCAGTTGATACAGAATAAACCAATCGCCGATTTGACATTTTCGCGCAATCGTTTCGATTTGATCCTGCGGCGCGAGACGAGATCTTGCCCGTAGTAGATACAAACGTAGTTTCGGGCCCATGACGACGGCGGCACGATAGATGAGTGAGATGCCCGTTAATACACTGAGAATGATGAACCAGAACCACAAGAATACGTAGATTTTCTCGTTGACAATATTCAATGGCAATACACAAAGTCCGTCGAACTTTTGCACTGTACCCGAAGGACCGTATTTATGGAAGGTGCATTTTGTCACCTTAGGAAACACCCTGGACATGGGATCTTCACGTTCTTCCGGTTCCATTTCGGTGAAGCGTAGCACATCGCGACCATATGTACTGAACTCGCCGCCGAGGAACGTGTCCATGAAGAAGATCTGGCCGACAACGTTGATAAAGTTCAACGCCTCGCAGATGAAGAAACGGAACGCGTAGAAGTTTTGCAAATGTAAATTAGTAGCGAAATATTCGACTAATAGTTTCTTTCGATCTTGTTTACAGTCTTCGTTTACAACCGGACAATTCAAGTCGAGCACCAGCATTTTAATGCGGCCACCCTCCCACGTTTTCCACAGGTAACGCGGTATGTAGAACAGCATAGCTTGAAAGAATAAAGCAAAACATACCCATTGATAGTATTTATGATATTTGACTTCATCCTGTCCGTCAACGTGCGATGCGACGCCTGGTTGAACGATGTCTTTGCCCACACGGCCTACGAGTCGATTCGGGATGGTGAAAGTCGAATAGATCCAGCAGTATGTGTCCATAACATTTAATGGAATTTCATCGACGATACAGTCGATGGGATCACCAATGTACTGTCGACTAGTGACCAGCAATGAGAACGCAATCAGGATGATTACGGTCGCTTTATAATGCAGCCGAAATATGTTATTGTCGATGCACACTTGATCGAGTTTCAGCAGCCCCTTAACGGAGCCGAAGACATCAAACATTTTCGGGCACTACTTGTTCACGTTCACACAAAACTAAATAAACAATAATACTAGGCGATAGTCGTTCGCATCGAATTCGTTCGAAATTCGCACTTTTTATTGCAGTATTGTACTCTCACTGTTCGCGTAACAAAGCGCTAAGTTTGTCGACTGCTGGCCGGCGCTCGTTCACTCTGTGCGAACGCAACTGCGATCCAATGGCGGGGATACGTGGTAGGGGCACCATCGTCTTATTGGCTAGTCTCTAAACAGGACCACCTAACCGGCCCGGCCGACGCCAAACTCACACACGACACAATGCACTCACACACACACACACACATGTACAACTCATTATGCAGGCATGCATTTTCTACACACACGCATATTATGCAGTATGTGTGTGTGTGTGGTATGCCACAGACTTGACTTTAGCCGATGCATTTAGTCTTTATTGCACTTGTGTTATACACCATTCAAATTTTCTTTATTTTTGCACTTTTACTTGCAAGTCGCATCAGAAATAATGCTGATTTATTGCCATTTCGGTATTTGCACATTCAAACACAAAAAACGAAACATGCCTGTATAAGCATATTCTTGCTTTCATACTTAAACATATAGCTTAAAAAATATCGTAATTTTTATTAAAAATATGTTCACAAAGAAAAACGTATAGGGACACATTTTATTTTTTTGGAATTTGAAAATGTTGTGAAATACATTTCGAAGAACTTAAAAAGTTAAAAAATTCAGTCATGCAAATAAAATTAATGAGAGGTTCAGGTTTAGGTAAATTTGATTTTTTTCTTTAATAAAAAAAATATTGATATTTCAAAAATCTTATTATTTACTTTTTTGTAAAATTATAATAAAATATATACTTTAAATTATTTGACATTTCAAATTTTGAAAAAAAAAGTTATAAATTTATTATTTATGTAAAAACTTTCTTTATACTATTAATATTTAATTCAAAACATTTTTTTTTAATTTTTAACTTAATTTGTAACCAAATAAACTACAACTTTTTACAACTAAAAAAAATAATATAAATATTTTTGTTCAAAAATATAGATTTTTACTCGCTTGCGGTTTGCGCTGTTCTTTTTAAACAATAATTATCATTATAAGGTCATTTAGGAATATACTATAAGTATATTAATTTTGTATAATACACTTTTGAATCTAATTTATTTTTCTGAAATTATTGTGGTTTAAATATAATTAAGGAAAATCCAGGAATTTTTTATTTGCAATGTATTCTTAAAAATATATATTTTTTAAAAATATGTATAAATTTGAAATAAATATGGAATACTACAAAAAATGTGGTTAATTAGAAATTTATTTATATTTATGATTTAATGTATAAATAAAATTGCAATACACCGCAAAAAAATTATTGAAAAGTAGATTACAATATATAGTAAAAATCTTTCAGAACTCATTATGTTATAATTTTTATTAATAATCGACGTGTCGACGTACTCAACCTACATTTACGTACAATATACGTTGAGTACTTCGAAACGTCGATTATTAATAAAAATTATTACTGACTGCAATCTAAAGTCGTTCAATTTTTGTAAAAATACAATTTTTGAAATATTACACAAAAAATTGATGCAATTTCTAAACCAAACTATACTTACTAACTTAAGAAAAAAATATACGATTTTACTTTTATTAGTTGTTATTGATTTGATAGCTCTCAAAAATTGATATTATAAATGGTCTTTTAATAAATTTTCACAGGCTAGTAAATAGTGCAATTCAGTACGACTAAAACATAAATCTAATTTCGAGATAAGTGGGGAAGTATGAATGAATTTTAATAACTATTCACAGTCATAATTACAATAACTGCCTTTAAATTGTTATTATATAATATAGATAAATTTCGTAAACAAAAGATGTTCGCTGACCTAGAAAAAAAAAAGCGAAGCGCTTTCGAAAAATCAAAACAAACATTGCTTTAGCATGCAAGTAAGTGTTAATTTAGTATAACTATAAACAAAACATCATTTGAGATAGATGAGCATCGTGCTATAAGCAATTGAGCAACTAATGATTATAGTCTTCGCTGATTATTACTAATAAGACACAGATGATTATTATATTCTTGTGTGGGATGAAACACGTGTGATGTTTGTATAAATGATCCACTATTACACTATTACTATATACTAACATATAAAATAAAAGTAGGTTATTAGATTTAATTGTTCTTATGTAATAATTAAATGCAAGGTTATCATTTTTGAGAAATTCCTGGAATAAAATTTTGATGAGCAATTATAAATCTCAAGTTTTTTTTCTTTTTCCAAATTTTTGTTTAAATTACTAGATTTGTGTACATTACATTAATCATGTAATAAGGAAATAAGGATATAATTTTATACTAAAATACATTTTTTTATCTTAAATCTTAGGCACTGTCGACAGTTTCTCGAGTTTTACCCCGAATCTCCGGATTTTAATATTTGATCTGGATTGTGCAAAATTTTTGATAATTTTTAGACTATCATAAAAATACAAAATATAAATTTTTAATAATTTTCCTAAACTACAACGCAAACGTATACCTTCAAAATTATTTATATAAATTCTTTTAACCAAAATATGACCGAACCATCTTAACTGACCATGTTAACAACAACTAAAATAATAACACTAATAAATACGTTTAAGATAGTAAAAAATCTTAAAAAAAATATTAAAATAAAAAAGCTTTAGGATTAAGTTCTGTATACATTTTATATATTCGATATACTGTACATATATTTTTATCAGAAGAAGATGAAAATGTACGTAGAGTATATCGACACGTCGATATTTAAATAAAGTATATACAGAACTTAATTTTATATATTTTACTAAATACGTATTACAGGCACAGATTTAAATAAAATTTGGCTTCCTTTAATTAAAAATTTATTAATTTTATGATTTAGTTACTAATTTTGTTACCTAGTAACTTGTTTCTATGTTCTGTATGTTTACTGTAAACGTTATTTGTATAATTTTTGATGTACGTAGAATGTGTCGAAACGTCGATTTTTATTAAAATTTATATAGAATAAATCCTGGAGCCATTTCATTTTAATATAATGAGTTCTGAAAGATTTTTTACTATGTTAGGATAATCAGTTTAAAACTTTTTGTACGTACATATTACAAACTATTTTGTTGTTTGATACAATAATATATCAACTGATATCTACAATATTTCGTCATAATAAAATTATTTAAAAAAAATTATTTCAATAAGTAAATAAAACTCGTAACAGATATACAAATATATGATGAAATTTTCAAGTATTTTAGTAAAGCATTATTCACATATTTATTTAACGTATTTAGGTTTAATAATTTTATCAATATGTTGTTATTTTTTAGATGTTTTCTAGAACAACTATCTGAAGTTTATATTAAAGATTGACATGTATATGTTTATATCTAAAGTACAATCACTTTTGGTTTCGGTTATTCACTTTAGTCTCCTGTGAACTTACAAGAAAACTAATTAGATTTCTTATAAATAATACAAAAAAAGTTTGAGCATACATTGTTTATAATAGAGTAAAAGTAATTAAATGTTACGTTTTATTATAATAGTAATTTATGCAAGTGTATAAAGTAGTACATTTTTTCACGAATAGGAAGTTCAACAGTCTCATGTGCAAAAAAGGCACATTATACATGAGTTCTATGCAATTTTTTTTCTATGATTGTCTGCAAGTTGAATTTACTTACAAAAACATTAAAATACAAAATCTAAAATTTTACGATTCCAACGACAAAATCAATTCATTTCATTATACTCTTATAATTTAGCTTTTACGGTACATGTATTTGCATAACGCCACATTGAAATAATAATACACTACGGTACTTTTTTAAATATTTCGTTATTGTTATCACAAACAAAAATTTACACACAAAATATATTATAAAAAATATTCTTTTTACAATTGAATGTGGTTACTTGAATTTTTATATACAATTTTGAAGTTATTCAACTCAAAATAAAAAGGCTTTAGAATTTGGTTCTGTATTAATTTAATTAAAAATTGATGTTTCGACTTACAATACAAAGGACATTTACAGTAAATAAACAGAACATAAAAACAAGTTACTAATATGAAAACTCTGATTTAAATAAAGATATATTTAAAGATAGTAAAAAATAACATATTAAAGACATTTTTCAGAACTCATTATATTAAAATAAAACGGTTTTAGGTTGTAGTTCTGTATTAATATTTATTAATAATTGACGTATCGATATACCTATGTATATCATCATCAGGAAAAATGATACAAATGACATATATAATAAATAAACAGAATATAGAAACAAGTTATTAGTTTGCAAAATAAGTAATTAGATTATAAAATTTATAAATTATTAATTAAAGGTAGCCAAATTTCATTTTATTCTACTTATTGATTTTATAATATATTTTGTTTATAATATATTCAGTTCAAAAAATATATGTCAGTAATTGAAACACTATTATAGTAACTAATTTAATTTGAAATGATGCAAAAATAATTTACCGAAACCTGTCTCAATAAATTATTCATTCCGGACAAAAAATCGATACAATTTAATGATAAATGTGAGCAAAAATTGTTTGCTTCAGTTGACTAGCGTGTGATCTACAGCATGAAAGTAGAGAATCCTCATGGAATGAGTACCTGTCCAGTCGATGAAACAATAAATTATAATAGTTGTGTAAATATCCTATGGGGTGTCGCACCTCCCTCCCCAGTATAGCGTATATACATAGGTAGAGGCATAACACAATGTACGAAAGAAAAAAACTCGCAAAACTGAAAAACACAGCATCAAAATGTGAAGCGGTGAATGTCTTGTTGTCTGAAATGTGTTAAATAAAATTATAGCTTACGTCTGCGGCCAGCTATATTGAACAAGACAACAGACACATGTACATACTATGTGTCCCAGAATATGTGCCATTTTATTTCAATTTGAATCAGACCATTACTTGAATATTCTATTAGGATTCTGTTTTGCAAAATCTGGTAAAAGAAAATAAAATTTAATAGGATTACATAAGATTTTTTTTTCTACTTTTATAGATTTTTAAAAAAATGTATACCAAGTTTATGGGTCTATTCGGTTCACAACTATAAGATCTATAGTTTTACAGAATGTTTTGCCTTTTCTAGTAAAAGAAAAAAAAATTCTGTAATGCTACAGATCGTTTAGATGTGAACGAAAGAGAGGTTGTTTATGTTAAAAAAAATGATAAATTTTTAATATACATATGTTTTATTTGATATATAGAAAAATCTAGACATTTTCTTTAATATTTTTGAATTTTTCAGCTCAGAATTCTTTTAAAACTCATTATTTTAAAATAAAATGGCTTTATCATTTTTACCTGATGGACTTACGCTGTAAAAAATTTAATAATTTTACATAAAAACCTGGGGCAATTGATTTACACTAGTTTAATATATAAATTTACAGATGTCATAGGAAAATTTTTACATGATATTACTATAAAACATGTATATTTTATCTAAATTTATTTACTATTCCGATAAAAAAACATATAAAGTATTGTAAGTTAATTATTTTACTTAAAATTACAAAATGATATTATTTTTACAGAAAATTGAAGGCCCGGATGCAATAACCAGATATGCGCTCGAAACTCGACCGGCCAAAGTCCAAGTATAGAAAAAACTGAAAAAAAATTAAGTTGTCCGAAATTCACTTTAAAAAATATCGTTGTGTGCAGCATTGAAAAACACATTGATTTCTATAAGAAATTTTTTAATCCGACATTTTTATTCCAAGAAAAAAAATAAAAACGAATTTTTTTTGTTGCACTATTTCAAGCAAAATTCAATGTTTTTTAAAACTTAAATCGCGATAAATGATATTAAATATTAACGAAACTGGCAGATTTTTTCTGATTCGTACTCAGAATTATTTAGCGATTCTGATGGTTACACTGACATATATAAGTAACGATAATTTGTTACTAAAAATTTAATGTAAACAAAAAACCATAAAAAAGCACGTTTTTTTAGCTTCGGATTAATAAAGTGAGTGACGAAAGTTGCGCTACGAATATGTTTGAGTGAGAAAGTTGTTTGTTAATATAGAAGGAAGTTTTTGTGCAAAGTTGCAAGTCAATTGGTTGAATATTTTTTAAGATACAACGACTTGAATCTGAAATACATAAATGTCTCGCGAGCGGCGTTTACGGCGGCAGCAAGTTGTTTGTTAATATGAAAGGACGCGCTGCCGCTAGTCGCCGCGGTAAACGCCACTCGCGAGACATTTATGTATTTCAGATTGAAATCGTTGTATCTTAAAAAATATTCAACCAATTGACTTGCAACTTTGCACAAAAACTTCCTTCTATATTAACAAACAACTTTCTCACTCAAACATATTCGTAGCGCAACTTTCGTCACTCACTTTATTAATCCGAAGCTAAAAAAACGTGCTTTTTTATGGTTTTTTGTTTACATTAAATTTTTAGTAACAAATTATCGTTACTTATATATTTCAGTTTAACCATCAGAATCGCTAAATAATTCTGAGTACGAATCAGAAAAAATCTGAAAGTTTCGTTAATATTTAATATCATTTATCGCGATTTAAGTTTTAAAAAACATTGAATTTTGCTTGAAATAGTGCAACAAAAAAAATTCGTTTTTATTTTTTTTCTTGGAATAAAAATGTCGGATTAAAAAATTTCTTATAGAAATCAATGTGTTTTTCAATGCTGCACACGATGATATTTTTTAAAATAAATTTCGGATAACTTAAAAAATTTTTATTTTTTCTTATACCTGGGTCAAGTTTCGAGCGCATGTCTGGTTATTGCATCCGGCCCTTCAATTTATCTAAACCATCGTTTTGTTGAAAAAATATGTAATTTTTTACTATAGTTTTTATGTAAAATTGCAACTTCTTTTACAGTTTAGGTTGAGTTTGTCGAAATGTCGATTATTAATAAACATTAATACAGAACTACAACCTAAAGTTGTTTTATTTTAAGAATGATGATAACAACAGAGTGGTTAACATATAGATACTGTATTAAATAATAAAGTGAAGAGTTTTTGTTTTTCTTAATTATTTCAATTAACTTCACGTACTCAGAACTAAATTATTAATTATTTGTACATGTCATTATCATTTATAAAAGGTTTAAATAAGAATACGAGAATTTAAATAAAATATTATTCTTGATATTAAAAAACTTTGTACCTCTGAATTCATATCGGTTGCGTCTGAGTGGTTCGGAACTCAATATAAGCTATAGGTCTCTTGCTTGGGTATAGGTTAATAAACCGCATCATTAATGCTAGTAAAAATTGTTAACAGACTTTATGATCAGTTTCTTGATTATTTTACGTGTTATGATGGTTATAAATTATCAAGATGAGGTTTACGACACAAGCCGTAGGCGAATATCTGAATGAGTTACAGCCATCATAATATTTGAGTATTTAGAACACTAAACTTTTGAAACGACTGTATAATAAAAAATACTTTTCGATGTGAAGTTAATAAAATTTCAAAATAAAAAGTTGTCATTGATTAAAAACTGTGAATTATTATTTTAGAACTCACAGTTCTATGATCAGTATAAGCTGCCAATTCTGTTTGCATTTCTTAAGACTCGTAGCATAACGAGATAATCTGTCTTTTTCTATCAAAAGAAGAATTCCATTTTCCAGAAAATGATAAAATATCTCGTAACGCTACAAATCTTAAGCTTAGCAGCTTAATTTATAAATCAACAATATACACTATAAGTACGAACATATTATGCAACAGGAATTTAAAAAATAAATATTTAAGTTAAATTTTACTTTATTTTAATTCTTCATAATTCTTCGTAACACTTTTTAGATATTTGCTACAGTATAGTCACTCATAATTGTCTTAATATTAAAGTTAAATGAGGTCCAGACCTATCTCTTTGAGTACACACTGTACATAAACGCAAAGTAAGCAGAGAATTATATTCCCATCGAATAGTGGATGGTTTGGAATGCAGCAGCAAGTTACACACACACACACACATACAAACACACTTACAAATACAACCGTAGATTTGGAGTCACCGCCGTGCCGATCAATCTATAGGTACACATACAAAGCCCCGAACAACTTATATACCTATTCCAAAGTACACTCTCTCTCTTTGCCGGAGAAGTGTTGAGTCATCGAATCCGCTTGCTTGCGGACTTTCAAGAGATGAGAGACTCTTCTTCGTTCCCAACACTGAGACGCGAGAACGCTGGCCGAAGTTTCACATCTGAGACCACTAGACTATTTCGGTGGCCTTTCGGTCGTTTGCTTATTGAACAAGTTTCGACTTGTTTCATGAAGAATTTCGAGCTGTTTCTTTGTTAGGTTAGGCATTTCAATTATTTGCTGCTTTGTGTCATCGACTTTTATTCATTTTTATTAAATATGTCATTTTTAAATTGTTAAAAACAATTGAAAATGGATAAATATCGTGACAGAGGCAAAAACTACACATGATCTGACAAAGAGAATTTGTTAGATTTAGATGATATGCTGGATATGAATGACTTTGTGCTTTAGCAGGACAGTATAGCAGGATCAACGAGCTTTCCTGCTATCTAAACTATAAAACAATGTTGGTATTAGTGCATTTAGATTTTAATATATTCTCCATTTTATCATATTTCTTTTATTCTTTATGATGTGGAACCTAGATTTTTATATTGCGCTTATGCAAATAAAATTTCAAGTTTAAATATAAATAAGGGCCAATATTTTCAATTTTATTTATTCTTAAAATAAGTGAAAAATAATTTGTGTTTGGTTAAAAATGTTAAGAAGATTATTTTGCTAGTTTGATAGGTATTGTTAAAAAATTAAAATATTAAAAAAAAAAATAGAACAAAAACCACATAATAAAAAAATTGGTTACTAGTTTTAACCGAAAACAATTAAATTTTGAGCATACTGTCATTTAATTATTTCCACATATCAAATTGGGTATGATAAAAAAACTGATTCATATTCAATTTAGTTTTTCGATTCGAAAAACAGCTAGCGAGTAAAATTAATTGTAGAATAACGCGAAACTGTGATTCATTGGGTTCGGAACGATGAATGTGAAATATTGTGAATGCAAAGTAGAGCGGGTATGTCTATGTTCAGCTTTATAGTGTGAAGTGACCGTTGGTCGCCCACGAACCAGCAGAACCACCTCAAGGTTCGCGAGTCTCATCGGTCAATCATCTCGTGCTATAACGCGCGGCGCACACACACACGGTTTGGTTCCTATTTGTCTATGCATACAGGGTGTTCCGAGCTGACATGGAAATTTGGAATTTTACTTCTATGACTAATAAATTGAATCATGGATGAATATCGGAATCAATACGTATGACTAATAAATTCTTGAATAAAGGAATTCTAAAAAAATAGTGAATTTACAAATTTATAAACTCAACACTTAGTATCGTACAATAATGTATGATATTTATCGTATAATTAATATATATTTAATAAAGACATAAATAATGTAAAATTTGGAAGTCTTTCTTAAGTGAGGAACACCCTGTA
Organism: Clivina fossor; assembly: GCA_963966155.1. Lineage (NCBI taxonomy): Eukaryota > Metazoa > Arthropoda > Insecta > Coleoptera > Carabidae > Clivina > Clivina fossor. The sequence goes on from OZ014560.1 coordinate 15,888,148, forward strand.
TGTGTTAATGGTTAGTTCTTAGGCATCGATGATTTGTTGGTGTCCTTTTTGCTGGTTTGCCGAAGCAAGTCCAATCAATTCTCTGACCGTCTGATCGGAACGCTTAATTTATGGCTTGCGAAAATTTCAAACCTTTTAAAAATGAATTGAACGAACGCCATCAAGCGCATAAGCGGAGGTTATTACTGACCATGATGCGTTTTTGTTTACCTTTTTTTTTTTCATTTTTTGATTATCTTGGCTCTTCATACTACTAATCTGTATTGTTATAAAAAATTAAACTATATATATGAAATTTAATTTTAATAGAGGCATTGCAGTAAATTGGTAATTTAAGACAATTATTTTTTTGTAATTTAAAGATGGCGTGGTTGATGTGACCAAATTGCACAGTTTCGAGTAAATTATGAATAGTTTTCAAAGAACGTTTTAATTATGTATTGTGTTTCAGACAAAATTATGTCTTCTAATGTGGTATTTTGGAAAATTACATATTTTGTAAAGTAACAATTTCTAAAAAAACTATTAGTTGAACAAAATTCTTTAGTAAAATACAAATGTAGGAATTGTTAATTGAATTTTTATGCAAATATCAGGATGTTTTATGGGTTGATAAAACTAATCAGTTGCTAAATTCAAATATATGCTGTTATTAAAAAAAAATTATTGAAAAAGAAAAAGTTTGCAGTTTCTATTAGTATAAATAAAATTTTTGTATATTATTGCTTTTTATAATAATTTATTTAAAAAAGTCTATAATAATAATCTAATATCATAAAATATCTATCAGAATTCATTATATTAAAAGAAAACAACTTTAGATTGAAGTTCTGTATTAATATTTATTAATAATTGACGTTTCGACAATCTCAACGTACATCTTTAATCAGGAAAAATTGATGATAATGTATGTATGTGCGATTAAGTGGAAAATAAAAATATTTGTAAAACTCTTAGTGTCATCATAAAAAACATTGGCTCGTATTCTCACCTTATTTATAAAAGTAATTTTTGCCAAAAGTGCTTTTGACGTTTACTTAAAACAATTTATTAAGGACTTTATAATAGTTTATTTAAATTTTATAATACCAAATATAATATAAATGATCAAAAATAGAAAAACTATTTATGTTTGATGAAAAACAGAAGCAAAAAATTATTTTTATACTTTTATACTTTAGTTTAAGTTGTTGTAATAATTTTTATTTTATTTTCTTCTGTAAACTATAAATGCTTTTTACGTAATGAAAAACTAATTTTGTTTATGTAGAGACGTATATGTATAGTTTATTTTTGATTTACGAACTACATATGTTTCAAAATAAAATAAGCAAGGCGTACTTGAATAGCAATATTGTTAATTGCATAATACACAATAAACGTACTGTATTATTCAATCAACTATAAAATTTAGGATATAGTTTTGTGTAGTAGTCACGTGTGTGGTAGTGTTTAAACTGTGCTGATTCGGTTATATGTATTATGAAAATTTATGTGTTTCTCAGCGAAATTATTTCCATTCTTATCGAATAAAATTCCAAATTTGTACAAAGTGAAATTTGTAAGTTTATACTACTAAAATTGTTCATATTTTTAAAATAGTAATTTCATTGTTTGTTTTTTTTTTATATAGAAATTGCGTTGACAAGAGCACAAAAAGTTAAATAATGTCCACTTAAAAAGTAATTTTGTTTTCCAAAACCTTTTGCGACATCTTGTAAAAAAATAATATTGTTGGTCTTTCTTTATAATAATGCCTATGTGACCTATACATAATTCTCTAGAAAAACAACGCGTTAAACTATAGTAGAGTTAATAGTAGAGTAACTAGTAGTAATAGTGGTGTAACTAGAAGGAATCAGGTACGAAATAGATTAGTGTATGATGAGTGTGAAATTGAAAAAAAAATGTTGTAGCAAAAGTTGGTGTTAGCCAGTTAAGATGGTTCGGACATCTTGAGCGAATGTCTAATAAACGTTTGGTTTGATTATTGAATTATGAATGTGGATGAAGTTAAAGTTGCTTGTTTAGATAGGGATATTTAGAGGAAACTAATTTGGGAATAATGAAAAGAGTTCATGCCACACCCTTTCGGATACATGGCTTGATTGTGTATGTATGTAAAGTAGAGTACGGTGGTAGAGTAGGTACTATTTTATTACTAGCATAATATAAATCTATAAATCTTTAGATTCGTTTTTATTATTCCAAAATGTTTAAATTATGACAATAACGAGACAATACGTACTCTACCACTAATTCTACTAATGTAAATTCAACTTTAATACTCAGTAGTTGAATTTCCTATTATTTGAACGAAAATTGAACTACTGAACTTTTAACGCGGTACTTCTATGTTTTTTTCTATGGTATTATGTAATGGATCACGCGGGTTTTACATATTAATTATATGAATTAATATAAAATTGATAATAATTAGTTTTTTATCTATTTATATCAACTCAAACAATGATAACTATTAAAAAATAGTGTGCTTGGTTGCACGTAATGAATTGAAATAAATAATTTTCGATTTAGTCACTTGTTAAGATTTTTATATTTATATTTAAAATTTTTATTATATTCGATTCTTATCTGTAAAACCTATAATGTTGCAAAAGTTTTGTCTTTTTCTAGTAAATCAAATTCTTATATTAATAGAAAAAAACAAAATAATCATTAGTTTTAATAAATTCAAATGTGATCTAACTGCGATGAAACTTAGTAAAATAAAATTAGGGAAATTATTTTATTTTATTAATGAAATTTTGTTATTAATATTTATATAGAAACATGTACGAAGTGTACACGAAAAAAATTGATAAACTTAAATTAATATTGTTTTACCAATTTTATTTGAAATATGCGATAAAAAAATATACGTTAATGCGTAGTAAAATTTTAATTATTTTTATTTATTTTGTTTTATAATAAATATAAATGTAAATAAATGTTTTATTTGTACGTGGTAAGTAAAATGCAGTACTAGAAATCTTTAGTAATGTTCTATAATTGTAGAATGAGAACAATAAATTGTAAGAGATATTTTTGAGATTAATAATTAACCTTGATCGTATTAATTTGCTATTGACAAAAAAGCTAATTACGTACTATAGATAAAACTTGCAACAATTAATGTTATTTTATCATTGCGATTTTTAAAATAATAATCATTTATTTTATATTGACTTTCTACGTTTTTTTAACATGCTTTATTGTCTTCTGAATATAATTATTGTGTTATTTTAATAGTTCATAAATATTTACCAATTTACTTATTTCTCATTAATAAAAATATATTTAGATAATAGTATTTTAGAATTTCTACGAATTATAAAAATAAAATAAAACGGCTTTAGTTTAATTCGATGTTTCGACGAATTCAACTTTCGTCTTCATCAGGAAAAAAAATAATAATAATAGTATAATTTTAAATTTGTTTGTCATATTTTTTCAAATACAAATTCATATTTTTGTAGCAAACACAAGAAATAACTTTAGTCATTTATTATAAATCTTGAATTGTTTAATTCAAATTATATTTGATTTAAAAATTGGAAACTGAAACACGTATATGAACTGATATTTATTTTTTTAAGATAACCTCATTTAAAATTTACATTTTTTTTACGTGTAACATATCACATTCTCATCAAATATAAAGTAATGGAATATTCTTATCAGTATTAATTTTAATTATAGTAACAAAGAACAGCATTTAATACATATTTGTACTCGTAATCAACAATAAAATATTTTTTTAATAGCATGAAGTATGTGATCAATAATATTGATATATGTTATTATTATTCTTATTATTAAAACTAATTGATATAACTAATAAATAATGTATTTTTCTTATATTTTATTGATTGTTATTGATTAAATGGATATAAAATATTGCGAAATACACTCAATTATTTTTGAAAAATATTTATGGCTGTAAAGTTTTATTAAAATTATTAATTCTTATTTCTCATACGTCAAAAATTACAGAATATCATGTTGGGTAATATATGTACGACTAATAAAAAACCATTGTACCATATTTTCCAGAATTTTAAATATTTTTTCCCTTATCTAATAATTATAAAACTTTTAAGGACACAAAAATATTTGTATTTTAACTAGAAAAAGTGTTTTATTAATAAAAAAATTTATAAATGTAAAAAATAACATAAATTTAGTTTTATTTGCGTTTTATACGATACATAAAAAACAAAGTCGAATAAGCATATTATCAAAAAAAAACAGTAAATTTGTGTATAAATGAAATATAAAATATTGCAAGTTATTTTTAATAAAATAATTGATTTATTATTAATCCTATATTTCCTGTTTATAAATTTATAAGCATATTATTCTTATCATAAAATATACTCCTAATTTATATTTTAGTGCAATAGTTTAAAAATAACAATATAAATTAAATTTTTTGAAGGTTTTTTTTTTTAATATTAAATAAGAACAAGGAATATAAAGTGAACTTAGTACAATTAATATAAATATATAAGTAGTTATTTCCGAATGTATGTGATAAAATATTTTGAGTAGTAACAATTACATTTTTAAATTAATCTATTATTTATCAGTGGAAGAATATTATTAAAAGATTAATAAGGGATTTGATAAGTATTTATTATTATTTTTAATGACGGATTTAAGGATGGGCAGACTGGACTGCAGCCCGGGAAACTCCCACCCACAAAAAAGTCCCACAAAGAAAAAATAACATCAGTAAGTGTTAAGGCACTGATTTAAATAAAATTTTGCTACCTTTAATTAAAAATGTATAAATTTCATGCGCTAGTTACTTTTGTTACCCAGCAACTTGTTTTTATGTTCAGTTTATTTACTATAAATGTCATTTGTATCTTTTTTTCTGATGAAGACGTACGTTGAGTTTGTCGAAACGTCGATTATTAATAAATATTAATACAGAACTAGATCCTAAAGCCGTTTTATTTTAATATAATGAATTCTGAAAGATTTTTTACTGAGTTAAAATGGTGGTTATTTAAAGAATGTAATTTTTAAAATTAAATATAATTTATTTTTGAGAAGTGTGTTTATAAAAGAATGAATGTGAATTATTAATAAATAAAAAAAATATTTTATTTTAAAATGATCTAGTGACTTTTGGGCCACTCGGTACTTGTTTCAATTTATATCTTATTTGCAATTTTGAAATTATTTGCTGATTACATCAGATTGTTTTTCATTACAATTTTTTTTCAGTAAATTATAAAATAAATTAACAAATTACTAAAGATACGTTTTTTTTGTACAAAAAAAAACATAACCAAACAAATGCAATGCATCAATGAACAGGTGGAAATAATTTTACTTAAATAAATAATATTTATTATCAAGATCATATAATATCTAAAATAAAGTGGCAAGTGTCAAGTAATCTTATCTATTTGTACAATAAATTTATTTCATTTATTATCATGCTCACCTACAGACGGTTCGTTAACAAATAATATAAGTATATGAATATGATGCATATTACATATATGTAGTATGATTTCTTGAAAGTATATACTTAATTGACATTATTTGGTCTTTATTGTTTTAATAGACTACGGTACATTGATAACTTAGTTGGCTGGTCACTGTTTACAATCGTGCATGCGAACTTTGTGCTACGATATTTATTTTTTTTATGTGTTGTGCAATTTTTATTGTCTGTGAAAAGTTACTTAACATTATTTTGTTTTTAAACGTATATAAAAGGTAAGTTTTGTTTTAAAACAATATTTAAGTTATATTAATTTGAAAATTTTATAATAAATAATAATAATAATTTGATAAACTTTTTATTTACAAAAATAAGTTATAAGTATGTTATTGTTTACTTAAAAATGATAAATATATCGTAAAATATTTATTCTTACAAACTTAAGTTATATGTTAAACAAATAAAAATAACAAATGTTTTGTGAAATAATATTACGGTATTTTTAATATGTATTAATAAATTTGGGATAAGAGATAAGATTTATCGCAAAAGATTAATAATTATATCACAAATATATCTCATTATTATTTTATAACAATATATCTGCTCCAGAAAAATTATTGTCATAGATATAGACTATTTTCAAAATAATATAATTTTTTTCTAATTGTGCTATGTAATTAGTGTGTGGTTAACGACATGCACCATTGACAATGCAAGTAAAAATTGTTAAGAAACTATATGTTCAGCTTTTCGAATATATAGCCCTATGTTCCTCCTAGGAATTACGGGAACTGATGATGATGTAATTAGTGTGTAGGATTCTGTAAGACTACTGCTAGTTAGCATTGCTGGTGTTGCCTAGCAACTATGTAAACAATAAACATGGTGATTACAGCTATATCGTTGCTAAGCAACATCAGCAACGCTAACATTAGCAATAATCCCACAAAATACTCCCGATTCAGTTTAATTTTTATTTTAATTAAATTATTTTTTAACATTACATATAAAAATATTTTTTCTTATTTTTATTAAATAATATAATTACTGATATTTATTATTCGTCCTAGTGAGTTTATAAAATATTACTCAACATCTTTTCATTATTCTATTACTTAAGAGTTTGCGACTATTCAAAAAAATTGTTTTCGAAATATTTGACGGGTCATTCCTGTAGCTAGAATTTTCAAGCGTACATACATAATTGCGGCATGTACCCATAAGTGTCTGGCATAAACTCTTACATAGTACAATTATTTTGAGATGTTATTTATGTCAAATCTTATTTTGTAGTATTATTATTAATTTAACTTATAAATAAAAGATTTTATATATGTATATCTAAAGATTTATTGAAATTTATTTGAAATATTTATTATTACAGATACTTAAACAATGTTGAAGACATTTGAAGAGTTAAAGAAAAACTTTAAATTAAAACCACAAGCTGTTGTTATCGATAATGTGGTTTTTAAATTGCATTACCGATTGACAGCGTTATTTTTATTAGTTGCTACAATTTTAGTATCGTCTAGACAATATATTGGCGAACATATACACTGTATTAGTGATAATGGTGTGCCAAAAAATGTTATGGACACATTCTGTTTCTTTACCACAACATTCACAGTGGTACGTTTCATATTTAACTTGATTGCTATTTTTGCTAAGTTGTCGCATTTTATTAATGTAGTATGTTAGAAATTATATTTTTAGGAGAAATTACGTTACAAAAATATATGAAAAGCAGTAGCTAACATGTATCGATTTTTCTCGCATATACGTCTGCTTATTATTCCTGATATAAAGCTTTAAAAAGTTCGACAAAATCTCAAAACAAAAATTTGTCATATTTATTTAACAAAAACCATTTTTGCTAAATTTTTCTAAAATGAAACTGCTTTTGGCTTAAAGTTTTGTATTAATATTTATTTGTAATCGACGTTTCGACGAACTTAACGTCCGTCTTCATACAGAAAAATGACACAATGATATATCGGGAAAAATGATATATCACTGTATTATTTTTCCTGCTGAAGATGGACGTTGAGCTCGTCAAAACGTTAATTATTAATAAATATTAATACAGAACTAGAACCTAAAGCAGTTTTATTTTAGTATAATGAGTTCTGAAAGATTTGTACTATGTTAAATTTTTCTATGTTATCAAAATTCAAATTTAATAAAATTTAGCAATTCAGGCGTGTTTTTCTATTAAAAAAAAATAATATTTACAATTAGCGTAGCTTTTGAAATACGTTTATAGCATTTTTAAATTATTGTTTTTGGTTTAACGGAAATTACTTTATTTTATTTACAATTATTTGTAATGAAATAACTAAAATTATAAATAAAATTGCAAATTTTTTAAATAAATAAACTCTCAGCTTCAAAAGATTTCATTATTGATTTAAATTAGAAAATACGACAACATTACAAATTGACAAATATCTAAAAAATATTCTCAAAATTATTAAATAATAATAAAAAAATTACTCGACAGCAAAAACACATGAACTATACAAAATTTGAAGTGGGTGCAATTCCACATTTTGGCGTTGGACATTATGTGAAGGGTGTTGATGAAGAAGTACACCACGCTTACTATCAATGGGTACCGTTTGCTTTATTTTTACAAGCAATTGCCTTTTACCTACCTCATTACATATGGAAAAGACAAGAAGGTATTTTGTTAATCTATAGGAGGTATTCTTATATAAAAACATTTTAAAAGAGTATTATTTTTGTAGTGCTAATTTTGCTTTTTTAAACAAACAATATAATAATAAATTTTTTTCATGGTATACCATATCAAAATATACTACTTTATATATTATGCATTTTACGTGTTATTAAACCAATCAATATATTTTTTATCAAATTTAAAATAATTTTAAGTTATATACATAAATAAGTTTTTACTTTCATAATATATTTAACAAAGATAAAAAACATATATATTATATTTTTAATATTGTTTTAAAGTGTTTGAACATAATTAACTTTGTCGTTTTTTATTTATATTACACTATAAAGTATAATAATTTATATAAAATATAATGAACATTTATTTATGTTTTTTATGATAATGTTTTAGGGGGACGTCTTAAAAAGTTAGTGGACGGATTACATAATGCGCAATATGGTTTATTAGACAAACCTTTAACGATATCAAAAGAAACAGTACCTTCTATTATTACACGGTAAATTATAAAACATTTCACTGAATATTAAAAATCAATTTTACCTTTCGTGGAAGCTTATTATTGAAAATATAAAAACAAAATATTAAGCATTTATTAGTCTTAAAGTTAATTATTATAACTATATTCTTTATTATTTCAATTTTTCTTTTAATAAGACATTTTATGAACGTATGTACTCTAAAACAAAAAAATTATGTAATTAAACCTACAAATTATGAGACACTATGATGCCCAGTATTTCTAGGTATAATTACTCAACTGCTGTAATTTTATATAATTGTTTAAAAATATATATCTGAACTATTACAAACATTATGTAATATGATATTACCAACGGGAGGAAAAGTACATGTGTGAGTAATATTACAGTTTATTTTAGTAAAGTCTCTTTAGTAAATTTGCTCTCAGGAATTTTCCATAAATAGGTAAAATTTGTTTAGTTCTGTAATATTGTTGGTATAATTGCATACATTTGCAAATTTATATAAAGGATGTATTTTTCAATTATTACAGATATTAATATAAAAGTTGTAATTTTAAATAATTTAAGAAGTTATACCAACAATATGTTATTCTGCATTAAGTATGCGATGTATTTGCAGAAAGTAAGCAATTTTACATACTTACTAGGTCATTTTTACTTTCTTTATGTGATTATTATGAATTATATTAAAAAATACAGAATTTTGAGGTAGAAATATAGGATATTTATAGTAAAATGAAATTACAGATTTTTTTATAGTAAAATTTTACTATTATTTTTATGTAATTTCGCTAGTTTTTTTACAGTGTGAAGATAGATAAAAACTAAACATCGCAATTATATAATAAATAAAAATATGATGATTATTGAAATTTGAAGAATATATGTTTAAAAAATTTTTTTTTAAATTTATACTGAAAATATTTAGTATAGAAAAATAAAGTTTATGTTTAAAATGTATATTTTTTCTAAATAGAGAACAGCAATTAAATGATGTGAAACGAATCTTTCTTGATCGATTGCATGTTGATAAATCGTGGACAGTTTGGTTGGTATTTTGTGAAGTTCTAAATGGCGTTAATATCTTTCTACAAGTTTATCTAACCAATTTATTTCTATCCGGACAATTCTACGCTTTGGGACCGAGTCTCATCGAAGATGGATGGGATAATTATGGTACATCATACGTTTTAGATGTTGTTTTTCCAAAGGTAACCCCATATCACTTTACCTTTTTCTTTTTTATAGTATGTGACATATTTTTAGTAAAATTAATTTATATTACTTAATTACATAGAACTTTTCAATTTTTAATAAATATAAAATTTAAAACAATTATTTTTTTATTTTTTTTCTACATATATTTGTATTTTTTTAAATGCTATTTTGATAAAATTATTAACGATGGATTTCTTTAATTATTTTTTTCCCATAATAGATTTTGAAGCAAAATTATTTTTATATTAAACAAATTAACATAGTTTGCATAAATTATAACATAATTTAGTCAATAATGTATTATTTATATCAACTTAATTTAGCTTCAAAGCTAATTTAGGCGAACCTACTTATTATAATATTAGTGTTATTTTTTAGCGCAAATCTGGTGCTTTTAAACCAAATTATGAAAAAGAAACAACACAAATACATAATATTAGTTTTATCAGTTGTTATTTCAGCTAAAAATTGAAATTATTAATGTTTTTAACCAATTTTTATTGTGTTTTAACAAACTAGTAGATAGTGCAGTTTAGAAATCAGAACCAATAGCATTGCCACAAAAACATAATACTAATTTCGAGATAAGTAGGGAAATGTAAATAAGACTTTAATTTCTGAAATCTATTTAACTTTAGCATTACAATTATTAGAAATCCGTAAATGATAAAAAAAGATTTTTAATTGGTTTGTGAAACACTGTGAATATTAAAACAAATATGACGGCATAACTCACTAAAAATATAGTAAAATTATTAACACTTCATGCTGTGTTAATCGTAAGATAAACTTATAAAATTATAACTTTTAATTTTTTATCCAAATAAGCAAACGGTTTTAAATAAAAGCTACATTAATAAGCTGCATATTGAAATATAATTTATAATACAACGACATTATATAACGTTAAAATAACCGATAACGTTTTGTAAAACGTTAACATAAAAATTAATATGTTAAATTACACTTTACAGATAATTTCAAAGTTACAAATAAAATTATTTTATAGCATTATTTACGTAAGGTGTTATATAACGTTCTATAATATAATAATTCATTTTTTTAAAATGTTATTGATAACGTTATGTAACGAAACAAATACTAAATAACACTATACAATAACATAACGATAAAAAATTAAATTAAATTAATTAAATTTGTTCCGGATACATTAGTTTATCATTATTTATCAGCCATTAAATTTCATTCCATCAATATAATATATCTTAATGCAAGTAGAACACGAATTGAATACTTGCCGATACAAATTGTTAACAACAAGGTGTTAATTCGCGAACAAATACAATAAATTTCAGGTCACGAAATGCACATTTCACAAATACGGACCTTCAGGCACAATTCAAGCCCACGACGCAATGTGTGTGATGGCGCTAAATATCATAAATGAAAAGATCTACACGTTCCTCTGGTTCTGGTACGTAATACTCGGTGTACTGACGTTACTCGGTCTACTTTGGCGAGTATTTACAATTTGCCTGCACGCCAGAAGTCATCTATTCAATCGTATTGTATTTTCAACGACGTGCCCGGGCGATCTGAATCCGTGGCTGGATTTGCATGTGACCAGAGATTTTCATTTTGCCGATTGGTTGTTCTTGTACTATTTGTCGAAGAATATGGATGCGTTTGTTTTTAAGAAGTTGTTTGTTGGTATGGCTGAAAGTATGAGAAATAGTCAAGAAGATGATAAACCGTTGTTAGATTTTGATTCCGATATTGAAAAAGTTAAAGATATTTAAAATTGTTTATATATAAATGTGATTTGCAAAAATGACAAAATTATAGACTAATTTGAGAAAATGTCTCAACTTTAGAATATTATTATATTAATTTCACCAAGAGACATTCATGAACAATTTTGTTCGATGTTATTTATTTTTATAGACTCGTATTCATATTGTTCTATTGTTTTATAAGCGATTTTTTTTAATTTTAATTAGGTTTTTGTTTTTGGTATTAAATGAAAATTCTGACATTTTTTATTTTGCTATGAATACAAACTTTCATATAAATAGTTTTATTTTATAATATAATAAAATAAAGGGTTTTATGTATTTGTTATTGTTTATTAAACATTTAATTTAATCATTTTTCTTTTTCCCAAAGACTATTTATTGAAATTTTACAATCAAATGATATTATGAATTGTCACTCTATCATGAGTTATATTTATATTACCTTTGTGTTCATAAATTTTGATAAAAAAACATTTTATTTTTTTTTTTAATAATTAATTACCAAATATATGTATTTAACTAAATGCATAATTAATTTGTAAAATGTAAATATATATATATACATACACAATCATGACATGTACCCAAAAGGGTGTGGCACAAACTTTTTTCACTATTCCGAAATTAAAATGTAAATAAATTAGATAGTTAAAGGCCAGTATTTCTAATTTTATTTATTCTTAAGATAAATAAAAAATCATTTGTGATTGGCTAAAAATGTATCCTCAGAATAAATGACAACATTTCATTAGCTAATTTTAAAATTAATCCAAGGATAAATTTATTTTTCCATTTAGAAATACTGGATCTAAATAAGATAAAAACAGTCAATTCTAGTTTTTTATTAAAAAAAATTAAATGATTTTCTGAAACTATAACTATAGTTTCTAATGTATCATGTAAATAAATATTATAATTAATAAAATTGTTAGAAAGTATGTTTTAATTTTATATTACATAAATAATTAAAATACTTATATATATTTTTTAGACATGTATAAACCAAAGACTTATGTTTTTTTAATATAAAGAATGTATGTGATATATTGAGCTGTTTATTTTAAAAATGATATTAGCCCAATTCCAAACAAATGATCAAAAAAAATGATCAGAAATTGAAAATTTATGGAAAAAAATATTTGTGTAGCTAAGTATAATAATCTAATATAAAATCTGAAATAAGAAAAATATGGATTTATATCAAATGGAAAATAAACAGTTCATGTTATAAATTAATAAAGCAAAAATTATAATACGTAAATGTAGTTTCTGTTTTTCCTAATACTAATTAATATTTTATCTAAATTCAAACGATAAATATTTACAAAAATCAATATTAATTTTACAATGGAAGTTATTAATTAGATTTTAAATAATAATACGCGATAAGTGTATTTTTGTTATAAAATAAAGTGCAGTATAAAATAGCGATAAAGGAAATTATAATTGAAAGAAATTATTGCAAATATAATCTTATAAGTCAAGGTAAAAGTAAATAAATAATGTTAACGCAAGTTTGATATTCTACTTAATGTAATTACGTGGCACCGTTATGTATGTATAAGGTAAATGTTACAGATTAAATTTGCCAGCATGAGAAATATCAGTTTCAAAACTTTACATGTGTTTCACGTAATATTACTAATATATAAAATAATGTAATTTATAAACTACGAAAGTAAGATAGAAATTCAAATGACATCATTTTTATTATGTTATTATTTAAAAATCCGCATTTTATATATTATACATTAATTTTTTAAATGAAATTTTCATATTAACAGTAGATTGATAAGAGAAGCAACAGAAATTTATAAAGAAAAAAATCAATCAGTGTAAATAAAATCTGGCTTCTTTTATTTAATAAATTATAAATTTTATAATCAGTAGCTAGTATTTTGTTACCTAGTAACTTGTTTCTATGTTTTGTTTGTTTATTATTTGTTATTTTTATTTATTTTTTTCTGATGATGACATAAGTTTAGTCAAAATGTCGAATTTTAATATAAAATTAAAAAAAAGTTATACCTAAAACTAATGAGATTTTTTACAATATTAGTATATTTGTTCACAATATTTTAAAAACATATGCATATTTAATAATTTATAATAATAAAAAAACAACGGAAAAAGTAAAAAACTACGTAATATCGATTAAGTAACACTTTGTAAATTGTAAATTTTTATTATAAATAGTTATTTATTTATGCTAATAATATACCAGTCACGGCAAGTTTTTATACAATACACATTTATTGTGCTAATGCTTAAAGGTGAATATTGCTTTTAACACTCATTCGATTTACAAAAAGCTATAAAACGACCATTTCAAGTTGCATTTCGAGTAGTTGCTTCTTGGAAAAACCATTCAACACCGTGTGCAGGTAGATTGGACCAATGCATGACCATGACACCAGGTTGTTGCATTTCTTTTATCTGACCGCATCTACTGGGACTTGGTTGTACCATTGTACTCATCTCTTCAAGAATTCCGAACTTGGTTCTTGTGTAAATGTTGATCCTTGAGAGGATTGTAAAATGTTTTTAACTGCCCCGGATACGATGCCAACGCTATCCTACGGTACAGCATCGAATTACAAAGTTTCAGGTGTTTTGATTTTAAGCGCGAAGATAGTTGGCGCCACTTGTCAAACGGCTGAAAAAATTAAACTTGAACGACTTGCCGCCAAAAATGTGTTTTTAAGGCTACTGGAAATTAATGTTGCAATATCGAATATTTACGCAATAAACTTATTTGTTCGATAAATTTATCAGTAATAGAAATCGTTATTTTGAAAATAAGATTACAAGGCCAGGAAAACAATTATAGTAATAAAACTTTACGAGATTTTAATGTTCAAACCATTTATTTGTTTTCTACAATTTTACTTCAAATACAAGAAAGAAGAATATTAAAGTTTTGTCATTTATATAATTTATTAGAATTTGTAAATTATGTTTTTCAGAAAACATAACAAAATTCAGGTATTAAATCAGATTTCTGACATTATATATTTAACATTTTAAATATTTGCTTATTTTGTATAATGTGTTTATTTAAATTTTAAATACTATAGAAATAATACTGAAAGTATTGGTCATACCTGGAAATGATATTAAATTTAAATATTTTTCTACGTTTAACTTGTAATGCACATATTTAATGTTGATTGTTATCACTAAAGTAGAAAAAAACCTGTATTTATAACAGTTCTTTAATTAGATGTACTGTCATTTAATTGTGGTCAGGATTAACTTTATATACACAGCAAAAATAAATATTAATCTAAGAAAAATACTAAATTTTAGTAAAAAAATATTTCAAATATAAACTGTAAAAAATTGAAAAATCTTTAGTTTAGTTTAAGTATACTTATATTTTTAAGGTCTGATTTCACAAATGCAGGTTAAATTTGCTTTAGAAGTACATATTAAGCGGTAATAAATTTAATCTAATGGTAAGTATAATCTAATGTAAGTATAAAGAATAGAAATTATTGTTAATAATAATCTGGTGATAAATTATTTTCAAGATTGTTTAGTGGAAGAATAAAATTTACTTGTGAAGTAAATTTATTTATTTATCATTTACAAAACCGGACTTTAGATAAATTAATTATTATTTATTTATATTTAATATCACGGATTTAATGAGAGATTTTATGATTTTTTTGTCAGTTTATAACTACGGCACAAGTTCTAATTTAAAATTTAAATAAAATATGGCTTCCTTTAATTAATAATTTATACATTTTATAATGTAGTTACTTGTATATTGTTACCGACACTGTAAAACAAACTCGGTAATTTTACATAAAAACCCGGGGAAACTGATTTACACCAGTTTAATATGTAAATTTACAGAGGTCACATGAAAAATTTTACATTTTTATTATATACATAAAAAATATCTATATGTTATGTAAGTTTACTTACTTTTTTGGTAAAAAAAATATGTCAAATTAATTATTTTATTTAAAATTACAAAATTATATTATTTTTACAGAAAATTTATCGTTTTTTACTATGGTTTTTATGTAAAATGGCTACTTTTTTACAGTGTAGTAACTTGTTTCTATGTTCTGTTTAGTTATTGTGTCATTTTTCCTGATGATGACATACGTAAGGTACGTTGAATTGTCGATTTTTATCTAAAATTAACACAGAACTAAATCTTAAAGCTTTTTTATTTTAATATAATGAGTTCTGAAAGATTTTTTACTATATTATGTAAAGAAATGTTGGCTCATTTATATCAAATAGCTTTTGCTATTTTTATGGATGCCATGTACATATTTAGTATAGTAAATATTTTTAATTAAATTCTAAAAAAATTTAAATATAATTGTGATATTTAATATACAGAATATTGAAAATTGTAATAGCACATTTATCATGTTTTTAATTAATTAATTAATTAATTATTTTAATTTTGCGCCTCTTTTACCTGGGACAAGTTCTCACTCGCCGCATTTTCGGCACAGCTCTACTAATTAGTAGTTACACATCGTAATATCTATTTTATTGATAATAACAACATATATAACAAAACAACATGTCAGTCACATCATCAAGTCATGTACATCAAAAAAAAATTCATATGTGACAATAATTCCAATTAAATTATTCATTGTGAAATTCGTCAATAAACTGTTTGTTGCTTTTTTTTCACTGCTTACATTTACACAATTTGCATTCACAATACAGTAAATTTGAATACCATATTCCAAATACTGTTACCGTATTCATGATGGTCAATAACCACATGCAAATTATTTATCATCGACCTTACCGGGAATCGAACCGTTAATGGCACGGGTACGTAGCGTCACATATCGCTTGGTTTGTGTTCGTTTAGGAATGCCGTATCTGGTTGGTATACCGGCTGCAGTATATGGAATACATCGAGGGCTAGATGCTAGATGGGTCCCGTATTGTGTCTGCAGCATGTACAGGGTTAAATAAAAGGTATTTCTTCAGCAGATTGCTGGTTGTGTTGTTGTTGCTGCAGGCCCCCCTAGGCCGAGACGGATTTTAGTTTTGAGCATGTTGGGGTATATACACGTACTTCATACTGGATTTTTTTTTTATTTAATTTTTGTTATTTTTGTAATGTAATCGAACGTTTTTTGATTACAAAAATACACTGTAAAAAATTAATGTAAATTTACATATTCTATAATAAATTGTATTTTTACAGAAAAAAAGTAATATTACGTTAATTATCGCAGTAAATATTACAAAATGTTGCTATTTTACTGTTAATAGTTAAGTAAAATTACATTTTATTACAGTGCATGTTTAATTTTTATTTTATTAAAGCATTCTAAATTAAAATATGGTCTTACTGTGGTGAAAATTTAATAAAATAAAATATTTTTCTTTAAACCACAAACAATAATTTAATAAGGCTATATACGTGTTTTCAATTCTAAGCTTTTATCATCAGTAGCAAAAGATTAGGATTAAGACTTTAGCTTTATCTTTTGATACTGATGATGAGAACTTAGCTTTAAATTATTGTTTGCTATTAATTTATTAAGATTATATAACGTAGTCTTTAGATAATGAACAAAAACATGAATAAAACTATTTTATTTAAAACTATTTTAAGATCTCTATAACTCTAGAGAGAGTGACGTTTATGTTTTAATACGGAATGAAAAAATATTTTAACCACATTAACACCATCTGGATACTAAACTCGCCCACCACATTGGTCGGTGTTAAGTGGTTAGTTTTTTAACCACATTCCATGTTCATCAATATAAAAACCAAAAGTACACAACATATACCATATAACACAAGGCTGGTGTAAAAATAAACAATTATATTAATTTAAATAAATAAAATTTAAAGTTAAAATAGTATTACTGCAAAAAATATTAAATTTTATCGTTTTCGGTGTTAAAATTTAACACAGAATATAAACCACATAAGTGGTACACCGTATTTTTTTTTACTGTGTATAACCTGAAAAAAATATTGGCAATTATCCGAAAAATTCTCGTCGATAATTTCCGCGTTCCATCTTTTGTGTGTGTGTGCATCGTTCACCAAAACTTTATTCTGGCGTAAAACGCAACAAGCGGCCCCGAACCGCCGGCCTGCACCGTTCATTCGCCTGGGCATGCTGACGATCTCGCGGCAATGCGGCCGAAGAGGTCGTTGTTCGTGGCTGACCTGCGGTGTATGCGGCCGGTTGAACGCAAAACGACGAAGGTAAAACCGTGAACAACGTGGTCTGGCACGGACAGGTATCGCGGCCAGAATGAAGATTGCTACGACGAAGGAGGGGCTGCAATACGCTTTCGGATTCTTTCTTGCTGGGTTGCAGGTATCTCAGGTGGAAGCAGGTCTGGGAAGTTTAGAACCTTTGGTGGGACTGTTAACTTAGTATGGTTGGATTTATAGTTCTTTATAAAGAAAGTAGAATTTTTATGAAAATATTATTTTAGGATAATGAAGATATATTATTAAAAGAATTAGAAAAAAATATGATGTATGTAGATTTACTGATTATAATTAAAATTATGTTGTAATTTACTTATGAAAAGTTAAGATTGAAATTCTTGTCGATTTCTTGTTTGTTCCATACACCATTTTTGGTCAAATTGAGTTATTGCTTATTTTGGCAATATTTTATGTTTTCTACCTCTTTTAAAAATTGTGGATTTTATAATTTTAATAGTTTCGGAAATATAAATTCTAATTGATTCCATATCCTTACTATAAACAATTCAGTTTAGAAATTTTAAACATCATTTTCTTGAAAGTAAGGTTTTGTGATATTGAACAAACAAGCAATCTTCAAATTGTACTAATTTACTAATTGTACTAATTGTACTAATGTTTTTCTTTATAATTCATAGAAAAATTAAATAATTTTAATGCATTTTTTTGGTATTCAATAACTTATACAGTTTTTTATTACACTTACACATACTTATATTTTTATTAAATATTAATTAAAAACATATCAAGAAAATAGTTTTAATAAGTTAATTTTAAATATTTACGCTCACTAAAAAATATAATTATAATAAAAATATTTTTTAAATTATTAAATAATTTTGTTTTAATGTAATATAAATAAAAAAATATTAATAATAAATAATAAAATAATTAAATTAATTAAAAGCTATACGGAACAAATTAATTTAATATAAATTTTTATTGAAAAGATAGAAATATTTTAAAAATTTGTTGATTAATTAATAAAATTAAATTTTTCTATTAAAAATAATGATTCATAGTCACTTTTAGATAAAAACGCTATTTGATTTATATTTCGAATTAGGTATTTTAATATATTTTTTTTTTAGCTTTTTGTATATTTAGATATAACAATACGGATCAATATATTTTTAATATAAGTAAATAAAAGTAACTAAAAAAATTGTTACATCATATAGGCATGTAATTTCATATTATTTCATAACTTGATTGAGACAAAATCAATGAAGTATAAAATAAATATAATTGCTCAAATTAAAAAATAAAAACAATAATTGCTTAATATATTTATTTGTTTAATCATTTTTTAACATTGTTAAAAATATTACAAATGTTTTTTTTTTTAACCAACAAGAGATCTACAGTGAAAACCAAATCAGTGAAGCATTTACAAATAATTTGTTAAACAAAACAGCTACAAAAAATACTATAAAATTATTGCTTAGTAATGCTTTGTGTTGCTAATACAGCTCGCGACTACTTTTTTTTTGCAAATAGTAATCATTTGTACCGGTGAAACATTGTGTAATTTTCACAGTAACTTACTAAACGCTTCCTCGAAACATCAGTGTTAAATTCTCTGTAGACACACAAGGTTTCTTGTTATTGCATCAGTTGAAATTACTCGTTTTGTAGTGTTGTGATACAGGCTTTGCGATGAACAGATGCAAGCGCCTCTTCTATTTTAGGGGTTGTTCTAGATGGTCAGATAAGTTTTGAATGCGATTTACATTTAGAATGTTATCTAGATATTATTTGGATGACTTAATTGATACTTTCCCTTCCAACGAAAATAGAAACCTTTTGAAAACCAGATGTTAGCCAGAAGTTTCAAAATATTTTTGTCGCATAATCTGCTTGCCATTGCTAGTTTTAAATCACGAGGAAAATAGTTAGTTTTACAATAATCTATAAAATGATTCAGCAAATATAAATTGTCTATTTATTTATATTAAAAGTACAATTATTATAACACAGTAAAAAATCTTTCAGAACTCATTATATAAAATAAAACGACTTTAGGTTTAAATTCTGCATTAATATTTATTAATAATCGATGTTCTGATGAACTCAACGTCCGTTTTCATCAGAAAAATTATATACAAATGGCATTTACAGTAAATAACAGAACATAGAAACAAGCTACTTGATAACAAATCAGTAACTGGATCATAAATTTTTTATAAAATTTTAATTAATGAAAACAAAAATTAATTTAAAGCAGTGCCTTTACAATGATTGAAGTCATCTTTTTCTTTATAAATTTTGAAAAAAAATAATTTTATGATCTAGTTACTATAGTTCTGTATAAATATTTATTAATACAGAACTATAACCCAAAGCCTTTTTATTTTAATATAATGAGTTTTGAAAGATTTTGTTAATATTTAATTTCTTGTTCAGTACTTGAAATATATTAATTTCACTCTAATCTAATGAATATTTATTTAAAATTTTACTTATTAATAAAAAAACATATATTTAAATTAGCGAAAAAAATCTTAAATTTTTTTAAAAGATTTTATTGTATTGTGTACAAATAGCAGAACAGTAACAAATCTTTGTTTAGTCAAGGCTACGGTTATAAATTTGTATTTGATATTCTAGTTGAGATTCGTATAAATTTACATATGATGGTTGTGAAGATTGTACACGTTGGCATGACCTTCATGAAAATTATTTACATATCGTTAATTATTGAGTTTTGTTTTTGAATTATTTTTTCGCAAACATAAAGAGCGTTTCTAACAAGTATGTGCATTTTTATTTTATGTTCATTTTTATTTTAATTATTAGTCGAATAGGTTATAAATTTTATTTCTAATTATAATAAATTTCTTAAAACAAACTAAAACTGTAAGAGATACAATAGAAAATTATAAAGAAAAAGATAAAATCAGTGGCTAATTTAAATAAAATTTGACTTTTTTAATTAATAATTTATAAATTTTATAATCTAGTTACATATTTTATTATCTAGTAACTTGTTTCTATGTTTTGTTTATTTATTGTATATATCATTTGTATATTTTTTTCTGATGATGTACGGAGAGTACGTCGAAACGTCAATTTTTAATTAAAACCTTAACTAAACCCTTCTTATTTTAAAACTATAATAATAAATGTATCTTATATACATTATAAAAAAAAGTTAGTATTTTACATAAAAACCATATTATTTCAGCAAGACCAATGGTTTATATAAATTTTCTGTAAAAATAATTTACCTTATCATATATGTTTTTTTTTACTGAAAAAGTAATTACTTAAATTTAGATAAAATAAATTTACAATACAATTTTTTTACAGTATATATATTTTTAAATAATGTTAAATTCATACAATAGATGTATTGAATTTTACTGTCGGTGCTCAGTGAAATGTATATTTATTTTAGACTAATTTGTTAAGAGTTTAGATCATAATAAGTTGTCTACTAAAGTATATGGAAAACCGTCTGGAAAATGCCAGCTAAAATGTATTGAGAAACATCTGTCATCTGGAATAGAAATTGGCCATGACATATCAGTCTAGAAGTAACCTACACTTTAATTACAATATTTTCAAAATATAAAAAAATCTGCTAGTCAAATATCAACTTTATATTTTAAATATTGTTATTTATTAAAATAAAAGTTTGAATAAAACTGTCAACTGTGGGTCCTGCTGCAAAATTAAATTTAAATTTGTATAAATGCTAATAAATAAAATGTCAAAGATATAAATCAAACCTACATGTAAAATATATGATAAAATATTTGTAAATTGTTATGAAATACCTATTGAAAAAATATTATAAACAATTATCGTATTCAATTTTGAAATAATTTTATATTTATTTAAACAATTTAAATATTTTTATATTAATTTCATTTCGTGTTTGACTTCATAATTTCGTATAGTTTCATCATTTTTTTTTGTTTGAAAAGATAAAAATTTTTAATCAAATTTCTATTGTATTATGCTTTTTATTACTCTTTTTATAAGTTCTCAGAACATCGTAATTTAATTGAAATTAAAATAATTTTTTTATTTAGTTTTTTGTTACAAACCAGTTCTAACATCATTTATCTAATTATTACTGAATTAGATATTTTGAATTTCATTACTTAATATCTCAAGTATCTTATAATGCATAGATATGAGGGAGGGTGGGAGGTAAACTACTTGTAAAACTGGCGTACAAGTTAATTAAAATCTTTGTAAAAGTCCTTTAAAATTCTATAAAATCTTAGTCGAATCCTTAAAAATCTTAGTAAAATTATTTCCAGTCATGGTAAAATCAATTAAAGATTTTTTTAAATATTTGTAATTTTAGAAATTTCATATAAAATTCGTAAAAATCAATACAATCTCAACACTGATACTTTAAATTTGTACAATCCGGTGTACAAAATTTCAGAAAGTAGTTTCTTTCTTGCACAAAAATATCAAAAACTTTAAGATACAATAATTGCAAACATTTATTTTACAATTAATTTCTATGTGGTTAAATCGCACAGTTTTATTTCAGTAATATGATTATTTTGATATTATTTAACAAAAATTGATTAAAATTTAAAATATATTTTTTTTTGTTTCTACGAGTAGTAATATATATTTTTTAATCAAATGAAGAATTTTGCTAAATTAACCAATGTGTTTCTTTTATAGTTATTGAAATTTTCATGCAATTAAATAGTTTAATAATTCTTTGCTATTAAGGTTAAATATGTTTATCAAAATGTAAAAATATTTTATTAAAAAAAAATATGTTATAGAAAATATGTACTTAAGTTTATTACTTATATTATAAAATTCCTTCTTATTATAGAAAGTATGCGCAGGACAAAAAGTAATATAATTGCATACAAGGACATGTGTATGTTTTTGTTGATACAAAACATATGCATGCATATATTTAAATACAAATTTTTTGCTATTGTGCAATTTTACAAATTATAAAACAGTTTGGTTTTACTGTGAATTAAGTACTGAAAGTCAATTGAAAATTATAGCCTATACTAATAGTTTTATTATGTATTTAGATTTCAAACAATAATTATAAATATTATTGGCTTATCTTTTATTGTATTTATGCAAATAAGACGAGATTTATACGTGTAGGTTTTCAAATTATGCAAATCAGAATGTCTAAAAAATTATTAGGAAAAATGCAATAGTGTAGTTTATTTGTAAATTTTATAATCTTAAGTCTCATTTGGACTGACGTTTTAGTATTACGCACAAGCATAAGAATTTGACTAATTCAAACACTTGACACATTTTTAGTTTTTACGCCAAGTGTTTGGATTGGTCAAATTCTTGTGCGTAAAACTAATACTAAAACGGCAGCCAGAATGGGACTTAAGTTTATCTATTCGTGAT
Organism: Clivina fossor; assembly: GCA_963966155.1. Lineage (NCBI taxonomy): Eukaryota > Metazoa > Arthropoda > Insecta > Coleoptera > Carabidae > Clivina > Clivina fossor. Next base: position 15,911,383 of record OZ014560.1, read on the forward strand.
GATAAAATTTAGTGATCATATGAATACTAGATTAACATTTAAAAATCTGCAGTTTAAGAAGTATCCATAGAAAAGTTTCCAGGATTTTTAAAAATAGAAAAACCGCTCTAAATCTATTTAATATTTGAAACAAGTTGTCCAATTTTTTTTAAAATAATACTCCTATATTAATTTATAATCTGTCTATTTATATATAGATAATACACAAATTTTTTAACTGCTTCAGTTGACATGAAAAAGTTACACCCGTTGGTGTTTCTTCTATGTGTTAACTTAGTTAATTTATAACAGAATAAAACTTATGATTAAATATTGTGACAATAGTTATACTGAAATTTATATTGAAGCTAAATGGCTTGTATTTGTTGAGTTTATAACTTTCTTGACTTTTGTCCAATGTTGCACAGCTGAAGTTGTCCAAATAAAACATTTTTATTATTTTTATTTATAAATATTAAATATTAAAAGTTATCGTATACTCTACAAAAAATATTTATATGTCTATAATTTAAAGTAAACAAATTTAAAAAATTGGTAGTTCTAGTTCTAGTCTTATTTCACAATTTTAATACAAAAATATTTTATAAAATATACCTATACGAGTATTATAAATAAAATAATGACTGGAAACTATTTTAAATATGTAATACAAATCTAATTTATGTGTAGTGAAAGTTCAAGGTTAGAAACAAATTTGACGTGGTCATAAATTTTCATTGCGTCCCCATCATGACCGTGGTTTTAACCAATGTTAACAAGTTACATGTGGTTATCACTAGCGGAGAACCAAATATGATAATAATCCCGCTCTAAGTTACAATTGATTTAAATTGGTCCATTGAAGTTCCTCCTGTTTCTCATTTTTTCTAATTACTACTGTGTACTAGTTTATACGTATGTATGTTAGTTAGGAGAGCCGATCTGTATATTCAAAGATATGTGATATACTTACACGGTAAATGTAAACAACAAAATCTTTTTAAAATTAAAAATATGAGTCAATGTGAGAATTCGAGTCAGTATTCTCACCTCACTTTTAAAAGTGATTTTTGACGTTTACTTAAAATTACTTATTGAGCAATTTTAACTAGTTTATTTGAATTTTATTATATTAGATATAAAAAATATATATTAAACTAGAAATACTATTCATATTTGATAAGAAGTAGAAGTAAAAATTTATTTTAAAGTAAGAAATAAAAGCACTTCTTCATAAACAAAAGAGGTGGGAATTGAATTCATTTCCAAGAAGTTTTTAATCTAATTCATTAAACTTCTTATAGAATTATTAAAAAATATGATTTAAAATAAAAAATAAATTAAAAATCTAGTCAATTTTAAGTAAATATTTAATTCAAAAACAATTGAAAATGTTACTTTGAATCTACAATAAAATTAAAAATCGTTGCAGGTTATACTGTAGGGAATTGTACGTACTTAAAATTAGATTATTAAATTTTAACACTTGTTTATTTTCTTTATTTGAAACAAGTGTTAAAATATTATTAAAAATGAGTAAATGAATGAATATAAAATATATCAATAATAGATTATTAAACTTGAATTAAATGCTTTATCAAAATTTTTTGTTAATATTTTCCTCAATAATATTGAAAAAAACTTGGAATTTTAATAGAAAAAGAGTGATTACGTTAAGTATAATTAAATATATTTCTGATTACTTAAGAAAAAATATTAAATTACTTAATGATCAATACACTCTTGAAAATTATTACGTAATCTCTAAACTTAAGAAATAAACAAATTAAAATTAAGTATTCATATTTTTAAGTAGTTAAATATTGACAATTATTATATATATTATTTATATGACTTTAATTAATGATAGCAACTGAAATAGTAATTAAGTTTTAATGAAAAAATTAATTGTATATATTGTTTCGTAATCTTAAACATAAACTTAAAACTTTTTTATTACTACGAGATGAAATTAACTTCTCAGAAAACAAATGAAAATTGATTGCAAAAAAATTGTATGAATAAAGATCAAATATATTTTATAGATCAATTATTGTTTTACATTTAACTCTAGATTTAATTATATTGCAATTAAGTTTTATCACGAAAAAAAATATGTATGTTTTACATTCCCAAAAACCAGTTGTAAAAGTAGTTCAAAAAAAGAAAAAGCTATATATATATATATATATATATATATATATATATATATATATATATTTGTTTGTTTATTTCTTGAATTAGGTGTTTTAGTAATAAAATGAGAAGGTTGAAATATTAGATAAATTGATTAAAGATTGATATTACTGTTATTAATAAATGAATATTTTGAAAAATAATAGAAATAAAACTCCAGAAGAAACCAGAAAAGAATTTTTTTAAATCATGTTGTGAAATTGCAAAGATTCCATACTGTATCATTTATGTTAAAAACAACGCTCTATTAAAAATGAGATAAACATATAATCAAATAAATAAAATTACAACTTTAATTTATAAATTCTTTAGTAAATGATATTTGCAAAAATAAAATGTCAATAACAACTAGTATTATACTTTAGCTATTTAAATTGCAGTGTCAGATTAATAAGAATTTTAAATTTTGTCATACTTTTAAGAATCAACATTAAAACAACTAGATATATTATTTTATGAGCGTTCCACTTAAATAAGGTACAAATGCACAAATGTTTCTTTAATTTTAAGGTCATTGCATATGTGCAGTATCATTCACCAACTCACCATATGTCACCGGTGATTGACATTTATTTATGTTGGCATAATACCGTGCGTTACGTTAATTGCAACATTAATACCGTATATAGTTGCGTAAGTTTTTTCTCTTTTTCTAAACATTCGATTCCGACAGCTTGCAATGTTATACTTTTATAGAAGTTGAATTGCTAGAGTGGCTGAGTGAACATCTTGCTAAATAAACTTTTATTTACTTTAATACTTAGATAATTCCTTTTTGGTTTTAATTATTATTTAGCAAATGACCAGTTTCTGTTTATTTACATCCATTAAAATACAATTTTACTGTGGCAAAAAGTTAGTAAAATAAAGTAATTTTCCTTAAAGCACAAACAATAATTAAAAAAAAGCTATGTACGAATTGCAGTAGCAAAATATAAAGCTAATCTTAGCTTTCGAAATACTTTTATAGCTTTTTTAAAATTATTGTTTGTAGTTTAATGGAAATTATTTTATTTTATTATCTAAATCCAGTTAGAATAAACTCCATAGCAGGAAACCGATTCGCGAATTTAGACATTATAAAATATTCTTGAAAAGAAAATAGCAAATTTCAAATTGTAAGTTTAATATGTAATTTACATATTTTTGTTTATTTATGGATTATGGTTTTGAACGATAAATAATTGCTAATTTCTGTTAAAAAATTACTTTAAAATTTTTAAATAAAATAAAATGAATTTGTGCAAAATGATAAATGTTTTTTTATTTGTTAGTTAACATAAAAAGTATTATTGTTTGCTAATTTTATAATTATACATAACATAAAATATTATGTTTCTGAGAAAAAATAAGAAATAAAATTTATAATTTATTTGTCATAAATAAATACTAGAATAATATATTTTTTATTACTTGCAAGTCTTGTAACATTACATTATTAACATATTATTAAATTTAATATTACATAGTATTTGAATTTTTTTTATTATATTATATTAATAAAAAATAAATACAAATGGATAAAAAATATTGATAGTTAATAGATTGTACGATGCACTGAACCATTGAAAATCAAACGGAATGAAACTAGAAAGTTTCAATATCAAATTACTGTAATAACAAAAAATAAATAAAACTACAAAACTGTATTTATAAAACATACATCTACAAAATTTTAAATATATTTATTGATACCACAAGCTGGATTTTTGGGTGTTTTAGTTCATTTGTTTAGACTAGCTGTTATATTTCTTATGTAATTTGTAAGAATTAATGTTGCTTTAGTCGAATAGACGAATATACAATTTCTGACAAATTTGGCGGTACACATTAAATTTCTTGCAATTTTTCATACATTTTTAATAATCAAATTCAGATTCAAGCGAAAATAAACAATGCTATTGTCAATAAACATAACTTGACTAAATAATTTTTAATGTAGTCATCGGAGATGTCAAATTAAATAATTCTTTGACCGAATATGCAGTTTCTGATAAATCTAACAGTGCACATTGTATTTCTTGCACTTCTTCACACATTTTCAAAGTCAAACTCAAGTGAAAATAAACAATTCAATTGTCAGTTAATTTAACTTAACTCGTTGTAATAGTTTGTCTATATAGCCGCCAAAGATGTCAGACTAAAAATACTTGATGTTATAGTTATATTTGGTGCTGCCACTAATGATGTATATAATAATATAATAACTAGTTCCTGTACAATAATGGCATTATTATACTGAAACATAATAACCATCTTTCTACATGAACAATATGGTAACGTAATATTAGAAGAAAAAATATATTACTCGTTTATGCAGTGATTACATCACTGTTGCTAAGACGGTAAAAATGATGATTATATTTGTATTTGAAAAAAAAATATGGAATGAACCCAATTCACCAGTCAGACATGAAACGTGATATATCTAGTCTGACATTTTTTATGCTTATGACACGTATGTAAGGTGTCAGTGTGACATTCTCTTATCAAATCATATGTTTAGACGATGTCGTACGTGTTATGTACACAAACTTATTGTCAGATTTTATTATCATACTGCATTTGTATATGTTATTACCGTCTTACTGATAGTACTAACACACATATATTATATGTGTACATATATTATTTGTTTTTGTTTTGGTCAGCTAAAAATACTTTAGAAGTTATTATTAGAGTATCTATCATGCAGTGTAATTTTGTCTAACAACCAGATAAAGTACCCGACGTTATTCGGTTACTGTAAGCTTAATTTTTTTACAAAGTACTTCAAAACTTGCATTGGGACATAATAAACACTTGGTATAAAAACTAAAAATGTGTCCAGTATTTGGATTGGTCAAATTCTTGTGCTTGTGCGTAAAACTAAAACGGCAGTCTAAATGACACTTATGCCCGTATGCATAAATATTTTTGTTAAAAATAATGGTTTGTTAAAATGAAAATTTTTGGATTTCATAAGAAATCTTTCTATGTATATTGCAACGAAATTTCTTACGAAATCCAAGAATATTCATTTTAACGAACCATTGTTCTTAACGAAAATGTTTATGTATATGAGCATTAATATGTTTTGTTTAGATAAAGCAAATAAAACATTAAACAAATTGAAATAAAAAGGCATTAGGATTTTATAATTTAGTTGCTTATTTTGTTACCTAGTAGCTTCTTTCTATATTCTGTTTATTTATTGTATATGTATATGTCGTTTGTATAATTTTTCCTGATGATGATGTACGTAGAGTACGTCGAAGTGTCGATTTTGTAATTAAAATTTATACAGAACTTAATCCTAAAGTTTTTTTATTTTAATATAATGAGTTCTGAAATATTTTTTACTATATTAAACAAATTATTTCAATTTTTTTTCTGTAAAAAATAATTTGAAAATTTTAAAGTATTTTGAAGATTCAAACCACTATTTAACATAGTATAAAATTAAAAAATATAATAATAAATTGTTTAATTTATAAAAATACCAAATATCCTGTTTGTAGATAAATGTAATTATTATTTTACAAACATATTTTTTGCTTAATATAACTGTACAATTTTTAATCATATATAGAGCAACACTTATTATACAGTTACTATTTTTTGCGAATTCTGATTAAAATATTTTGTCAAAAATGTTAATATTAATTTAGTTTTTATTATATATCTTTTAATTTTATCCATAAAATTTCATATTAATATTTAATTTTCACACAAGATAACGTAAACAAAAAACGCATTAAATAAATATGCAATTCACCAAAGTAAGTTCATATGTCAAGAATATATATTTTTTTTCAAAAATTTAACTTTCTAACTTATTAATAAGTTTTACAATACCTCGCTAGAGACTACTAAGTACATAAAAGAGAAAGCATATGGTAACTAAACAGTCGTTAAAGAGAAACAGAAATACTTTGTAGGGGAACTAATGTAGGGGACCAAAACTCCAGTTACACACATTATGGAAGAAATCAGTTTTGAGCAATTTATTTTCGGTGCATTCTAATGTAAACTCAATACTATTTTCCGCAAAATTTACCTTTCGCGAGCGTAGCATTTTTTTCAATTTTTGCATTCAAACAAATATTTACGACTTCTATTGCCAATAAATTTTGCAAAATATTGATAACCTTGGCAAGCGATTTTCAAATTTTCATAAATGTTTGATAAAAATCAGTTTTTGATTTGAATAAAATTTGAGTCAAGGACTGCGATTGTTTAATTATAATTTTTAATTAAATTTTTAAATACGTAATTTTGTACTTAATTTAAATTAATAAAAGATTTGTATATACATACACACAGTTTCATATTAGTATAGAATATAATTCATATTTTAAAAGAAAATGAAGAAAATGATTTAAAAATAATCATTAATATATAGTAAAAATCTTTCAGAACTCATTATATTAAAATAAAACAACTTTAGGTTATAGTTCTGTATTAATATTTTTAATAATAGACGTTTCCACGAACTCAACCTTTATCAGGAAAAAAAATACAAATGACAATTACAGTAAATAAACAGAGATACAGAAACAAGTTACTAGGTAACAAAATATGTAAGTAACTAGATCATAAAATTTATAAATTTTTAATTAATTGAAGCCAAATTTTATTTATAAATTTTATGATTTAGTTACTTATTATGTTACCTAGTAACTTGTTTCTATGTTATGTTTATTTACTGTAAATGTCATTTGTATCTTTTTTCTTGATGAAAACGTACGTTGAGTTCGTCGAAACGTCGATTATTAATAAATATTATTATAGAACAACTGAAAGCCGTTTTATTGTAATATGTATGAATATTGTTTCGTTCAACTAGAAATCAATTTTTCATTCTTATACAGATATGAAATATTCGTTTCATTCACAATTATAACATCTCTTATAGATGTCCGTTTTGGAAATATTCGTAGTCGTAAACCACTTTCAATCACATCTGACAAATATTAGTACATATATGATTTAGTTTAATTAAAAGTAAATTTTGCATAATTTTATTGCATATTTTTGAAATAAAAAACAAGAAAGATCTTTCAAACATTTAACAAAAGACAAATTAAAATATATCATCAGGAAAAAAAGATACAAATGACATTTAAAGTAAATAACACAATATTTACTTTTATTTGTATCATTTTTCCTGATGAAAACGTACGTTGAGTTCGTCGATACGTCGATTATTAATAAATATTAATACAGAACTTAAAAACCTTAAGCTGTTTTATTTTATATAAAGAGTTCTGAAAGATTAAAAGAGAAATTTTCTACAGAATATAGTTTAAAATTTGTTTTAAACGAGACAAAATAAAACAACTTCAATATTGTTTTTATTTTAATTCGAAGTTGTTCTTATGCAAATTATTTGCTAACCTGTTGGGAAAAAAATGTGAAAGTTCCAATCGGAGATTATATTGATTTCATCGATGTTAAGAAATTCGTTCTAGTTATTTTTTGCCGATCTTTGTTCCAAGAATATTATTATTTATCTTGTTGAAAGTTGACTATAAATTTAAGTTTATAGCAGTCTTAAATTAATTAGAATTGCTAATTTAATTTGCAAAATATTTCAATAGAGATTGTTAATCTGAAAATAAAAGGCTTTAGAATTTAGTTCTGAATAAATTTTAATTAAAAATCGACGTATCGACACACTCTACGTACATTATCATCAGAAATAATTGATAATCTTCTTATGTGCATTTGTAATTTCAACCACTTTTCATGAGACATTTTTGTATTATTGAATAATTTTGTGTCTTTAGATAATAAAAAAAATATTAATCAAATTATAACAGCAAAAATATTAAAAAAAAAAGTTTAATATCTTATACATTAACTTTGTTTTATAGAGATTTTTAAGGTCAAATATATTTTTATAGTATAAAGATTACAAGTGTAATTCGAATTGTATCTTTGTAAAATAATTGTTTTCGTTGTTGATGAAATAAAGACATATAAATAATAATAATGACCTTATTGCATGTCAGTTTACAGAACAAATTATTCAATTAAAAAATCATTCATTTTGTCACACGTTTTTCACTTACCTTGAAAAGAAAATCAGAGTGTCTCATCTTTACATATTTACAATTTTAAATTTTAGTGTAAAAATTATTCTTATAAATTTGCGTGTAGTTGGATTATTAAAATGAAATATTCATTGTACAATACTATTAATAATAATAATAATAATAATTGCCTTTATTTAGCATTTGCATTTATTTATAATAAATAATTAAACAAACTGATTGTATTGTTTTATTATTGTATACATAGAGTATATCGAAACGTTGATTTTTAAATAAAATATATACAGAATTTAATTCTAACGTTTTCTATTTTAATATAATGAATTTTGAAAAAATTTTTACTATATCAAAATTATATATACAATTTAAAAAATTTTTTTAACAAAACTAAATTATTCTTTATGTGAATCTATGCATACGAGTATTAGTTCTTGGAGTAAATATTTTTATGCAACTTGTGATACAAAGTGTATTGGAAATTTCAATGCTGGGTTTATCTAACACAAAATTTAAATATCTACATATTTGTCGATAATTTTGTTTTTGTTTTTACTAAAGTCATGAAAAAATAGATTTTATTATTTATTTTATAATTTATTTTACTTTCTTGTAAAACATTAAGTAAAATTTAAATATATTCGAACTTTAGGAATTTTAAAATTAGTAGTTTTTTTTTAATTTAAAAACATTTTGTAAACAAATCTGGAAGGTGTGATTAAAAAATATTTGAGTTAAATCTCATTCAGACTACTCTTACTTACTACGAAAATGTTGTGTTTTAGTGTCAAGCTAGTGGGTAATAAAACTATGTACTAAGTTATGAAAATAGAACAAATTAAATGCACGATTTTAGTGTTATCAGTTGTTGTTGATTTTATTACAACCAAAAAGATTGTTATAAACGTGAATGAAGCAAAAGTTATTTGACTGGATAGGAATGTTTACAGAAAACTAATTTCGGGATAGTGGAAAGAGCTTGTGCCACATCCTTTTGGGTACATGGCGTAATTATGTATGTATGTTTTCATAGTAGATAATGTAATTTAGAACCAATATAGCATTACAACTAAAACGTAATTCTAAGTACAAGATAAGTAGGATGGTGTAAATGAGGTTTAAACAAACTTTATTAATTAATTTATAAAATAGCCTTTAAATTTATCTTATATATACTTTATGATTAAAAGTGTTTTACATGGGTGAATGTTTCCAAGTAGTAGGAATAGAGGATCGTACTTGTCATGAATGTGGATAAAGTTAGAGATGCTTGAAGAGTTTGTGCCACACATACATGGATACATGGCGTGATTGTGTATGTGTGTATATTTACTTTATTCAATTCAGTATTAATTTTATACAAAGAATATAATTCTACATATTTATGAAGCTAAATTAAATAACATGGTAAAAAAATCTTTCAGAACTCATTATTTTAAAATATAAAAGCTTTTGGACTAAGTTCTGTATATATTTTATTTAAAAATTGACGTTTTAATATACTTTACGTATATCATCATCAGGAAAAAAAGTCGATTTTTAAATAAAATATATGCAGAACTTAATCCAAAAGCTTTTTTATTTTAAAATAAAATTTTAACACGTTTGATAGATTCAAAAAAAGATAATACTAAATTTTTGAAATTAAACTGAGATTTTTGTACAATCTTGACATCCCGTAAAACAATTTTATTTGTTATACTAAGTTCATTGTATTTAAGATCACACCTTAAGCATCAGAAGATAAAAATACATATATTACGTAATTTTGCGATAAAAATTTTGCAATGTCAAGTCATCTGGTTGGGTTTAAGTAGGCGACAAAATATAATTTATTTTTATACCAGACTTATGTGACTTATGTTTAGTCTATCTATTTAGATTTATCACAAATTTGACATTATATGGCGGCATACAAATGAATATCAGGTATCTATACAAAAATATTTAATCTACATAGAAAACAAAACAATAAAACTATATTTTGTGAAATGATTTCCTGGAATTCTACCGGGTCGCTAGGAAAACTTTAAATAAAATTATAGTATAAATAAATAGAATAAAAAAGCATTTATTTTTTTTATGGTAAAAAATAAATAAAAATAAATAAATGTCTTTTCTAATATCTAATCAAGATGAATGTAAAATTATCTATATATGTGTTTTATATTTGAAATATAAATAAATAACAATATTACGTTTATAAATATTATAATAATAATACAACTTTAAGTAAAAATTAAATTTCATTCATATTTCCCTATAGTTATCTCAAAATAAGTAAACACGCGTGAGTGAGTGAACAATGAATGTTAATAAAATAATTTTATAATAACAATAATGTTTATACATACATACATACACAATCACGCCATGTACCCAAAAGGGTGTGGCACAAACTCTTTTCATCATCCCAAAATCAGTCGCCTCCAAACATTCCTATCCAAACAAGCAACTTTCGCTTTATTCACATTCATAATTTCTCTCATACATGCTCTTTTATTCCTACTACTTGAAAACGTTCGCTCAAGCAAAACACTCTCAATCATACCACTCCAACTACTCATCGGACGTCCACGCAATCGTATACCATCAAAATCATTCAAATAAATCTTTTTAACCAAACGTTCATTAGACATTCGCTCAACATGTCCGAACCATCTTAACTGACTAACACCAACTTTTGCTACAACATTTTTTTCAATTTCACACTCATCATACACTAATAATGTTTATAATATGATGTATTTGAAATAAAATATGATTGATTTATTGAATGTACTTTATTTTTTTCTTTTTCAAAATTTAGTTATCTCTGTCTTATTTTTCAGATTTTTTTCTGTTTTGGCTACAATGCCACAAGTGCTACTGTACAAAGTAAAATATTTTTTGGATTTGATGTTAAAAATATATTTCTTGTGTAAACATTTCTGTTTTAAAAATTACACTAATTTTGTGTATAATTTACAATAGTGTTAAAAAATGTTGGTGTTAATTTCATTTAATTTAGGGTTTTTTGGTAAAACCATTAATTGCATTTTTAAACATATTCTGCTAATATCTAATGTAATGTTTTTATTAATTTTGATGTTTATAATAATACTATTTTTTGTGTAATAATGACACAAATTTTGTGTATACTTCACAATAGTGTCAAAAAAATGTTGGAGTGTTTAATGTAGTTTTCTTTTAGTAATACCAGCAAATGCGTTTTTTAAAATTTTCTCCTAATGACGTATTTTTTTAAACAATTTTAGTGTTTCTCAAATGGAACACAGGATAGTGCAAAATATTTTTCACTGTGTAATACATGTTTTATTACATATATACACGATCTCGGTGTGTACAAAAAGGTGTGGCACAAACTATTTCTACTATCCCGAAATTAGTTTTCTCTAATCATTTAATTTATTTAATTGATGTTTAAATATGGTTCGTAAGTAAGTAATAAGGATTTAACATAGTAAAAAATCTTATAGAACTCATTATATAAAATAAAACTCTTTCAGGTTCAAGTTCTGTATTAAAATTTATTGATAATCGACGTTTCGACGAAACTCAACCCTCTTCTTCATCATGTATGTTTTCTTCATGTACATATATCAGACGAGCGTTGAGTTTCGTCGAAACATCGATTATAAATAAATTTTAATAAAGAACTTGAACCTAAAGCAGTTTTATTTTAATAAGGTTTTGTTCGTATTTCGTCAATTCGTGATTCGTCACCTGAACCAAAATTTTTTGTTTTGTCACTTCAACTTTTTTTTTACCTACTTAGAAGCAATGTTTAATTTTTGTTTATAATTAATTTTTTATATTTGTTTTAACAGTTAAAATATTCAAAATTTAACCTTACTTATCTAGGAATAAGCGTAACCAAATTTTTTAGGTGAATTTCTCTAAACAAATAAGAAATTAAAATAAAAGGTTTTAGGATTTAGTTCTATATAAATTTTAATTAAAAATCGACATTTCGACGTACTCTAACCAACCTATTTCTAGCACTGAGTCTTGAGTCTAAAATCTTTTGTGGTTGACGAATCATGAATAAAAATAGTCAATTTGGATAAAATTTGTCTAATTGATGAATTGAATTACGAATCGACGAAACAAAAACCACTAACAAGTATAACAAAACTCTTATGTGGCAGCATAAGATTTTTGAAATATGAATAGTAATTGAACTCATGCAGTTTGTTATGGCATTTGTACATGAGTATCTGATAGTGTTAGTCCAAGATATAATAAAATTAATGAATATTAATGCAACATATACAATCAATCAATCAAACAATGATAGTTTTATCAAATCGAAGAATAGTTACGAAGATCTAGCGCGATTTTCTGTGTACTCTTCTATAGTTCTAATAGTGTTAACAACATGAAGCCAAGAAGACAATTCCAAGGTCATTCGCATTATTAAAGCAACATCAACCCATATATAATTAACGAGTGTAATGCGTGTGTAAGTACTAACTATATCTATGAAAAGTATAAGAGTCTCGTGTGCATAGGAGGAGCTTAGTGGAACAGCTGCGAATCAACACGTTGTAAGTTTGAGATAATGCTGTAAATAAGACGAACAAGCCATGCGTCAATATTCTGTGCAATGTTACGTTCATATAAAGGGTTGAGCTCGTTTTCGTTGTATCGGTCCCCCCCTCGAGTTTTAGCATTGCAGATGGTGGCGCTGTGATTGTTTGGCGAATTGGTACTGTCATATATCACTATATCAGTGACCTATAACCAAAATGAACTGGAAACTTGTATCTTGATAGCATTAAAGGGAGTTGGCATTTGGAAGAAGGTATCTTTGTCTCTGGGAAAGGTTTTTTTTTTTCTTTAGTTACACTTGCTCCAACATGATTAGCAATGATTCTCAAAAAGTTGTCTTTGTCATAACCAGTCATTATCGTCTCGAACACTGAGAAAAATTTTGAGACAGATATACGTGAAAATAAGCAGGTTGTATACAAAAATTTTGGCGACAAGGTCACACGGCAAGTTTCCAGTTCATTTTGGCTATATGTCACTGCATAATATTGCCATCTATATACATTTTCATGCCTTTCTAATCAAATAAACAATATTAATAACATTTACAGTCACTTTGAATTTTTTTTATATTTAAACTAATTTTCTCTATATTTTGTTTAGAAATGAATTTTTTTGGCATATTATAGTATGTGTCTTCCATTTGTGAACACAATAGTTTATACGATTGTTTTTGATTTTCACTTTCCATAATTATTAAAAACTAGTAATATAATCATTTGATTTTTAATAATATACTAAAATTAAGAAAGTGGCTATTTATACATACGGTATGTATACGCAATTGGCCATTTATACGTACAGTATTTTTACGTAATTGACTATTTAGGGTAGGTTAGGTTAGTAGGTTGGTTTAGGTTTTTTTTTTTTTTTTAGTATGTATAAATAGCCAATTGCGTATACATACCGTATGTATAAATAGCCTTATCCTAAAATTAATTACTTTTAATCAACTGTAAAGGTGACAAACACGTAATAAATACACATCTGCTGATGAAAAGTACCACTTACGACAGTTTTTAATTTCATCACCCGATGGATGCAGAACTTTTGCAATTGGCATTACGTATTCGACGTTTTTCCACAAATTAAGGGCACAAATTTTCAAAAATGGAAATACATCTTCGTACAATTAATCCAAATAAACTGCAATATATGACTGAATATCGTTTCTCCTAGTGATAAAGTGGTTGATTCGCAGCTTTTCCACTGAGCACCTCATGTAGAACATTAGAAGGCAGCAAAAGCAAAACAGTGCAAGAGTGCTCTGGCTTTCTATGTATGCACACAAACAAACACACACACACATTCACTCACAACTTACTCAAAATCCAATAGCACAATTGAATTGTAAACATGGTCGAATCGTACGGTTGTATTGCGTTGTCCGACTAGACACCGGGTGGGGGTACACGCGGTGTTGTGGAGGGCGCCTCAGTCAGTAGCACACCAACTATTCTACAGACTTCTATCTCGAAACAGCTCCATAAAATAAACGTAGCAAACAAGTTCCTACATTTGCCCGAAAAAATCGGCGAAACAAATTTGCGAAATTTTTCGTGCTGGACGAAAATGCATGACGACGCACTAGTCGCCAGTGGTTAGATAAACAAAAAACACTTCCGATTTCCTATATCGCGTATCGGTTTTGCGAATCGTAACGAAAACAACACATCGTAAACCGCTGCGATGAGGTGAAACAAGTCGTTGACAGTTATTCAGTTGTTTTTTTTTCCTGCTTGTGCTGCTTGTATTTCGTGTTGTTCAGTGACTAAGTTAGTGCCGAAATGTATAAGTTATTGGGTGGATTGCGTAGCTATTTGAAATGGCAGGACATACAGACGGACAGTGTTCTATTTCGTCTGCACAATACATTCACAACGGCCCTACTGATGGGCTGTAGTCTGGTGATCACAGCTACGCAATTTGTGGGCAATCCGATTCAGTGTATTGTCAGTGGACTGCCAACACATGTCATCAATACGTTTTGCTGGATTTCGTCGACGTTCACGATGCCCGATGCCTTCCGACGTGAGGTAACCTTTGACCCCTTTCACCCGCCTACTGGCCTGCCCCGCTCACCCGGCCATGTGATGGCGTTCGCCGTTGCCATAGTAACGGTGTCATTTGTAGGGTCGCTTCCTATACTTCCTATACAACACACACACACACACACACACACATGTAAATTTAAATACGTACACTCACAAACTTTTGTTTTATTATTTTTATCTGCTGATGTAAACCATATTGCATCATTTCTGCATTTTTGCAAACTAATTTCCTATATTTTAATAACTGAATAGTAGGTGCGAATATTGCAAAAAAAAATACTGAATTTTTTAAGATATGTAAACATTTTTCGCATTAAACAATCTATCAAAAATCACATGACATTCAATTACAATAATATTCATCAAATTTATATATTTATTACTGTTTTATGTTTAAAATAATGATATGATACATTAAATTCTTGCGAAATAATTTAAATAATACTATTTTATATTTAATTTCATGTTTTATGTGACAATTACATCATATTATTTCACTAAATACAAATATGTCCTTGTTTTATACAGGATACGTTAAAACTTAATTTCCTTTCGAAGAAGGATGTATCGTTTGGACATATGGCATTATATTTATATTTTTTTGAAACTATTTTATTTACAAATAAATAAATAAAAACACATAACAATTCAGTTTGATGACGTTTAATGTATCCGGTAAAATATATTTTTTAAACCTATACTTAAAACATCTGTATTGCAAATGTATGATTGTGTGTTTAGCATAATTTATAATAATTATTTTCCTTTTACTGCAACACATAATTGTTTTCTTAGTCAAGTTTTGTTCATTCAAATGAATGGGTTTTTGAGAAGGTCAAGTTTTCAAATTTGGCGCGAAAATTTTCACTTGATAATTTAGTACATGCAATTTTGAAAAGAATTATTATTAAACCTAGCTTTAATATTACAATGATTTAATGTACAAAATTTGAAGAAAAAGTGAGGTGGACAAATATAATATTTCCTAATACAACTCTGGATAAATGAATAATATTAAATTTGTGAAGAATTATGTACAAAGATAAAATAAAACTGTGGTCTGGTTTTATCAAAGTAAATAATAAGTCGAAGTACTGAGTACATACGAGTATTATAATGTTTATAAATACATATGTTTTTAGAGAGAAAAGAAATAAAATATAATTTTTTTAATATCTTGTTAAAATAAAATTATAGATGAATGCTACAATTCTGTTTGCATCTTGTAAGATTCGAAGCGTTACAAAATATTCTCTTTTCTCTCAAAATAATTACATTTACTGGGAAAGACAAAATTGATTGTAATGATTTTACGGATTCTATACGAAATTTTAGAGATTGTAAGAATTTTACTCGATACTTTATATGATTTTAAAAAAATCTTTAATTAATTTTATCATGATTTAAAGGATTTTAATAATTTTTAATGTTACTAATCTTTCAGTCTAAATTGGTACCACTTTAGGAAAGAAAATCTTAAAATAAAAAGCTTTAGGATTAAGTTCTGTATAGGTTTATTTTATATAAAAATAGACGTTTCGATATATACTACGTATTGTATTTTATTCACTATTTTATAAACAAATTAGAAATAAATAAGCAAAAGTTTAACTTCAGCACTGTTAAATATCTTCATTTAGTATAGAAAAATAAAATGAGTGAGAATAGAAATAAAATCTAGAAAAATAAGTTTAAATATTTCCTGTTATAGTATTGTGTACAATACATACTATAAATTTTTTAAAAAAGATATGAAGAAGAAGAAGCAAAGCAAAATTTATTTCATTATCAGGTTCTTCAAAATGAAAATTTTGCTAGATTTATTACATTTCACTTATAAAATTATTGGTAACATATATTTTGCTACATAAAAATTTGCAGCGTCTTGAAAACTTATAACTAGTATGAACAAAATATAAATTTGTCTACAGTAATTATGACGTTATGACTTGTTTTCGAAATTTTGTCTTAAATCGGTATATTTTCCACAATATTTGCTTATTAAATTACTTGCAATTTTAAGTAGATATAGTGATGTATACATTCTAACGGTATATTTATGAATCTAATATACATACTGTTAAAATAAGTACCAGTAAATTTGAATTTACTTTATGCACAGATTTAACGTTCTCTTGCTGCGTAAAATCTATATCTGGTAGGGTACAATAAAGGAAAAACGAAATTTTGTAGCACTAGATGCTACTGGTGCCTGTTTCCTCACTGACTGTACCACAAGAGAGAGGATCTGTATTAAATTAGGGTTTCTTCTCCTCACAAGAAATACGTACGTTTACTTGGTCACGTAAAGAAAAAGTATTCTTAGTATCTCGGTCTGTTGCTCATTGCATTTGGTGTTGCTTCTCAAGTTTAACCAAATGATGTATACAGGATGTTGAGTATGTAACAGGAGGCTGTTACAACTGGACACGATTGTCTAGAAGGATAAAGAATTGTTGATTATCTCTCTATGTGTTTTTTTTTTATTATTTAGTTTGATGTCGAATAGATTCTGTCGTTTTGTACACTCAGATTTGAAAGTTTTGTAGGATAAACTGACTGAGAGTAAATTGAAATTCTTGTGTAGGTAAAAAACGCGGGAAAATTTATATGAAGAGGCCAACGTATAGATTGTATCGTAGAATTCTAAAAATATCTTAGTATGTGTACTTATAAATATATTTGTTTTATAAAATTAATTGTTTTCAGTAGACTTTAAAAAAAATAAATAAATGGAGATATATCAGTATATTTGCTTGCATATAAATAGATGTAAAAAGTTTTATAACGAGGGGAAAAACTACTTGTACAATCTGGTATACAAATTACCGTATTTTTCGAACCCACCAGACGATAACACGCACCAAACGTATGGGACGATTTTTAGAAAAGAATATTTTATTAAGTATATAAAGATATTTTCAAATTCTTACTTAATTTTTATTTTTTGTTAAAATACAAGTATAAGGATTCATATTTTAATGTTAAAATACGATAATTGAAATCCCTTTAAATCTTACAATTAGTAAAATTCTTTAAAATCATGGTAAAATCAATTAAAGATTTGCTTAAAAATCATGTGTAATTTTGAGTGAAATCTCTATAATCTTGTAATTTTGTATAAAATTCGTAAAATCACTACAATCTTTACAATCATATTTAAAATTTGAGAAAGTGAAAAATGTCATTTGTGGCAAAGCGTTATATTACTACTACCACTAGAAAGAAACTCATTTTGTTGGATAAGTAAGTCTATTGTAGAATTTGAAAATTTGTGAATATCAATATTAATAATAAATAAAATATGCTTTATTGTAATTCAGTGTAATCTGTTACAAAGAAATTGACAACATTGATTTTAATTTTAATAAACATATTTTAAATAAATTTTAACAAGTAACATTTTAAGTAACTTAATTTGAAAATTTGTCAATATCAAATGCATTTATGTATGATTTTTACAGAAACATTATTTTTATAGTTACCTATATTGATTTCAAGGTATTACTAAATTTTTATTCTTGATATTAATTCATTTTAATACAATTGTAGATGTAAGATTTCTAATTTTTGGATAAAGAATTTGTTTAATAAGTGCATTATTAAAACTTTATAAAATATATGATTATACCAGTTTCGTTTTGTATTTGATGAATTCAGAATTATTTGTGAATTATTTTTTTTATTTTATGAAAATAAAACGGCTTTAGGCTTAAGTTCTGTATAAATATTTATTAATAATCGACGTTTCGACGAACTCAATGTTCGTCTTCATCAGGAAAACTGATACTATGTTTATTTTATTACTTTACAAGTTTATAAACACTGATTCTTTGTTTAAAACATACACAAAACAAATTATTTAACAAAATTTCCTGATTACTATAAATAATAATAAACGATATGTCGGCATATGTCGTTTCCATAAAGTTTAGATATCTTATACATATCATTGAATGCTTTATATAGCCATTAAATTTTACGTTGGCATATTTTTTGTAATCAGCATTTATCACCGTATTTTTCCTGTATATACCAGGTTGGTCAAGAAGTCGCTCACCCTGGTGTTGCAAATGATCTGGGCAACCCGGAGTACCGCAAGTACTATACATACTATCAGTGGGTGTGTTTCGCATTGTTCTTCCAAGTAAGTACTATTATATGTTGTACTAGATAATATAATCTTTATTATTTCTTTGTTTTATAAAGTGTAGATTGTTATTATACACATAGCTAATTAAAAGAAGACATTTAAGTACTAATTATTAAAATGCCTATAAGATTTTCTTGTTTGCAGTATTTTTATTTTAATAAATATTATATTTTTTTAAAACATTCCGAAAGTTGTTTGCTTGGATAGGAATGTTTGGCGAAAACTAATTTCTGATTGAATGAAAGAGTTTGTGCCACACCCCTTGTATTTTATGTTTGATATGAAGATAATTTTATTGCACATCAGAAAGAACAGTGATACAATCAGAAACATATTTTCTAGAAGGACAAAGAAGCAAACTTTCCGCTTTTGTTTATTGCGTTTAATTCAAAATTAGTGGTTCGTATTCCCACCTTTTTTGTTTATGAAAAAGTGCTTTAATTTTTTGCTATAAAAGTAATTTTTACTTCTACTTTTTTTCAAATATGAATAGTATTTCCATTTTTGATATATTTTTTATATCTAATATTATGAAATTCAAATAAGCTAATTAAAATTGTTTAATAAATAATTTTAAGTAAACGTCAAACGTAATTTTGACAAAAATCGCTTTTAAAAGTGAGGTGAGAATACGAGGCAATGAATTTTGAGTTGTGTAGGCATTTTCTATAAATTTATCTATGTTTTATTTTCATTTTATATATTTATTATACACATAGCTAATTAAAAGAATTTATTTATTTACTAATTATATCTAATGAACGTTTGGTTAAAAGAATATTTGTGCATGATTTTGAAAGTATACATTTGCGTGGACGTCCGATGAGTAGATGGAGTGATATGATTGAGAAAGTGTTTTGCATGAGCGAATATTTCCAAGTAGTAGGAATGGAAGAGAGGTGTCATGAATGTGGGTAAAGCTGGAGTTGATTGTCTGGTTAGGAATGTTTGGAGAAAACTAATTTTGGGATAGTGGAAAGAATTTGTGCCACATCCTTTAGAGTACATGGCGTGATTGTGTATGTATGTATATATTTATAAATTTATAGAAAATGCACACACATTTTTATAGAATGATTTGTGACAATGTTATTTTGAAAATATGCATCGATGTTAAATAATTGATTCTCTTTTATTTTTAATTGCGATTAATACTAAGGGCCAGCTGCATAAATCGTTCTTAACTTAATTAATGATTTAATTAGATAACTAAATTGTCAACTGTTGTTGTTGTCCAGTTGCTAAGTTAACAAGTGAGTAAGCGTTTTATGGAACTACCATTAAATTCATAAAAGTACTCAAAATGATTATTTAAATCACTATTATTTTTTTGTGCAAGTTATTAAATTTTATAATATTTTATTTTCCGAGATATTTCTGATTAAAAATGTAGTATGTGATAATTTATTTTCCGTATTAATTTTATTCGTGCGATAAGTTTTGATTTTCCAACTACAGTCACGTTTTATTTATATAGATTGAAATCGAAGGTTATGCCTAGTATTTTATAATTTGAATTTTGTTCTTGTTTGTTGCGTTGTTAGTTACCATAGCAACGTGATGGTATGATGGCGTCCTTTTCAGTCTAATTGCATGTTTCTTAGGCCGGTTTTTCAAATTGTTCTGAACAAGTTTTTTTTTTTTCCTTTTCGAATATCATATGCGTACATATGTTAAATTCTGCTCTAGCTTATTATATTTTTTGTAATTTTTTTTTGTTGTATTGTGAAATGAGAAACAAAAAATAAATTATTTTAGTATTTGTGTGTTTTTTTTGTTGCATTTTTTTATCGAAACATTCAGATATAATAAAATCGGTGAACTGTAGAATAATATAATGACAAAAAAGTGTCACTATAAATTTAGTTCGTAGTAAAATTAAATTTACTATTAAATATTGTAAAGAGCAATGTCCATATCCTAATAAAGAATGTGTACAAAAAATAAACATTACTATGGTCACAGTATTTGATTAGAGAACGTAAAAAGTTGTCTATTTCGAGTTACAAAATTGAAATTTTTAGTCATGGTTTTAGTTTTGTAACTTTATTTATTTTATAAATGCATTTTTTTATGAAATGCTATTGATAAATAATGCTTGCATTAATTAATTTCAATTTTTCACAGTTTACTAATTAGCGAAGTTAAAGTACAATTAGTATATCTGTTCAGAAAAAAATATCTTTTTTTAACAAAAAAAGTTTAAAAAGATTTAAAAAATAAATATTTATGGACCTTATAAGGTGCCCAGAAATGTACCATTAGTAGCTATTTATAGCTTTAAATTATTCATTTAGAAAATTTAACAAATTATAAAAATAAAAATTACTACTAGATGTTTTGAAAATAATATTAAACAGTTTGATATATATATAACAAAAAGTATTTTTAACTAAATATATTTTTGAAAGTGCTTGTAAATATTTTGTATAAACAAGACAAAATAATTTTTAATTTTATTTGTGCAACAATTTCCGTTTGAAAAATATATGTTATTTTTATAAATATCTGTTTATTTCGAATAAATATGCTAGTCATACAATTTACAAAAACTTTCGGATTTTCTAAGAAATCATATATCTCATTTGAGAGTACGACATTAGAATTAGTAATATATATCATAACGTTCTGTGCGCAGAAAAATAATGATGATACAATAGTAGTTGTTAGATTCAATGAATGAGTTAAAGAATTGAAAATTATGTGTTCATTGTACTCTTTATACTATGTTGCATGCCAAGAAAATTATAAACTTACGATATTTATATAAATATTTATTGTATCTTTGTTGAGAACATCAGTACTTTATTAATTTCCCAGATTCATATGTTTCATTCTTTAGGAGTTTAAGAACTGTTCACAAAAAAGTCAACGACTGTTGTTTCCTTATTTTGTATTTCCTGTATTTTGTTGTTTTAACAAACAACGTATTTTTGGAACAACCAAATTAATGACTAATGAAAATTAATATATTTACGAATATGCAATAAAATTTCAGTTAATGAACTTTATTCTAATAAAGTTCATTAACCGACTAACTTAATTATAATTAAATATAGTGTATTTTTTTTAAATCATATTAGGTTTTTAGAAAATATTTAAGAGTTTTTATATATAATTTATTATAAAATTGTTAAAAATAATATTGTTGTTATTAGTGGATTATTTTTGATTTTTAGGCTTTACTATGTTATGCGCCAAAATTCTTATGGGACTCATTCGAAGGAGGACTTATGAGGACATTAGTAATGGGTCTCAATTTAGGAATATGCTCGGAAGAAGAAAAAAATAAGAAAAAGAGTGTACTCATTGACTACCTTATGAGGCATATTCGAGTAAGTACTATTACATTTAATCATTTTATAATTATTTGACTGCTTGTGAGATAACACAAAGAATTTTTTGAATTTCTTTTGATTTCATTGTACACACGGCATTATTTTAAAAGAAAAAGTAATTTATAAAATTTATTAACTTCAGCTTTTTTGCTTGTTTCAATTCAAGAAAAAAATGTTGATTAAACTATTTCAGGAAGTAAGGGAAATTGTAACAATATCGATATGCCAATTATTGAATTTGTAAATTATTGTCTTTAATATTACAAATATTTGTTTAAAGAAATAAATATTGATTATATATACTTACTAGTATGTCTATTTGCTTAGCTTCTATCTTTTTAAATATGTTTAATTTTGAATCTGTATATGGTAATTTTTTTATTTCCTTGAAGTCAGTTAGTAACTGTACAATAATTAGCTGAGAAAACAATTGCGTGTTACAAAAATTTTACACTTCTAAAAACCTTTTCTTTTGTTGAAAGAAGTATTTTGATGTTTTTGTATATAAATATTTGTATTGCATTCAAAGATTTTAATGTAGTATTGAGTTGATTCCTTGACGTTTAGTTCTAACTTTCTATTGAATCTTTTAATTGGCAAGATAATGAGATATTGAAGTACATGAACTTGCGTTTTACATTATGAAGAGGGACTGGCAAAAATGTAATGAACATTCGTGGCGTGTGACAAGTAGATTTGGGTCAACGCTATGTGTGAGTTTAATGGTCTTTGTTCTTCAAATTCCCGTTGAGATTACTTTACCAATTGACGTCAATTGAACCCACTTGAGACGTTGCATGCTGAAGAATGTTAAGATCAGTTTTGTAACCACATGGATATATATGTTTGCACATGACATATGCATAACTGGACATAATTTAACCTATTATTTGAAGTGATATTGATTAAATTTAAACCAATTATGTTGGAAATGTTTGGAAGGCATATGTGTAAAATATTAGAAACTGATGGACAGTTAATATCATGTTACATAAAAAGTACAAAAAAATTGTTTCAAGGGGATTAAAATAGTGATAATATATAGCTTAGTTTATAAGTTTTTACTTTAATAGTTTTTTATTTGGTTCATTTAACTGATATTGTAAATAAAAAAAAAAACAAACAAACGAACTCTTTGTTGGTAATGTGAGCTGTGACGCACCCTCAGCACTATATTATTAACAATATTTAAAAAATGTTATCTTTGGATTATAACTTATTTTTCTATGAGATATGCATGCAAATCATTTTATATATTTATTTATTTTCAATGTTATAGTTTTATTTGCACAATTGTTTATTTTGTATTTCAGTGATACTAAAGGAATATTCATATTTATTTTTTATTATTTTACAAATATCTTTTATTTAATTGTAAAAAATATATAAATAAAAATATAATTTTTATAAAATAAAAAGCTTTAGGATTAAGTTCCGTATATCGAAATGTCGAATTTTTAATTAAAAATTATACAGAACTAAATCCTGATATTTTTTTATTTTATATAATGAGTTTTGAAAGATTCTTTACTATGTTATACTCCTAATTTTTATACTTATACGTGGCAAATAACCTTATCTATATCACATTAATTTATAATGTAATATATGTTATTATACGATATTCAATGTACAAAATTAATTTTTACCAAGATTTTCAGATGTTTTTATGTTATAAATGCTTTTTTTCTTAAATATGTTTGACGTAACGTCAGTTGATCGCTAAAATATTTTGCATCTATAAAACGACGTCTTATAATTAATTTCACGGCAAATTAATAAACTTTAATTTAAAAAATTATGATTTTATGCACAGATTTTTATTTAATATTTAAACTTTTATTAGTAGTAGATAGTCTATTTGGTTTTTGTAGCGTTATAATTATTTTGTCTTTTTTTATTAATAGAAAAATTTAATTTACTAGAAAATGACAAAACATTCTGTAACAGTACAGATGTGAAACGAATAGATTAATAAAATTACATTTTACGAAATCAATTTTATTAATTAGTTTTGTTTATTTACATTTATTATTCTTTTAGTAATTAACAGTAGAAAAAGTAGAATGCAAATGTAAACAACATATTTTTTTCTACAACTGGATCATTTGAATAAATACAAATATAATAAAATTTATTGTTATTATGTAATATTGATATTCATAGCGTATGTAAATATAATAAATTAAAATATCAGCATATTATATTGCATTGTAAACAAAACGAGATAAACCAGATTAAAAAAAAAAAAACTTATTTATAAGTTAGTTATTGTCATCAATATAAATGATTCAAATAAGCAATAGATATTGAACGTTGAACCTGTTTACTGATTAACTACCAATGACTTTTAAAGCCTTATATTTACTGATAGAATAGTAACATAGATTTTCTTGTAAAGTTATACGTAACGTACATAAATTGTATTTCGGAATGTTCTTATCACTAAACATATACTTCCGATGTGGACTGCATTTCCGAAGATAAATCAGTGACATAGTAGTAGACTAAATTCTTATTTTTATCAAAATAAAAATAGAAATTACTAATTTTATTTTAAACTATTTCACTTTTATTTTGACAGTGGTGGTTATTGGTTACAATAAATATCAGAATACAGTAATTTAATTTTTTTAATAAAAGAGCTTGTTTGAGAGGCATCATAAATGCGGGTGAAGCAAAAGTTGCTTGTCTGGATAAGAATGTTTGGCGGAAACTAATTTCTATAGATTGGAAAGAGTTTGTACCATATCCTAATGGGTACATGGCGTGATTATGTTTGTATGTAATAACTGTATTTGTTTTATAAGCTATATGCTGTCTATGAATTAATTAATTAAACATTTAATAGCATGTTCAATTTGTTTATGCAGTGTTCAAATGTGTCCAATTTAGTTTTTAATGACACTAAATGCACGCTTAGTTTTAAACGCTAAATTTAAGCGACGTCTATGACGTCACAAAACTATATGAAAAACATATGTGTATAAGGCAGACAAAACAAATGATCTGTAAGGCCGTTTTTGTTGTCTGAATGATATTAAATAAAGGTTTCGTAGAAAATTATCATTTCATTATAAATACAAGTATTGTAAGAAATAATATTAAATTTAAAATGATTTACTTTATATATTGTATTGTAATATTTATTGTTATAATATAAATTTTAAAATTTATTGTCAAATAATTTAATATGCATCAGGTGTCAGCATGTGAACTGACTTGTGAATGACTATTTTATTGCATTCATGTAAATGTCATTAATTTGATGATTTCAACTATTATAACTAAAGGATGTGACAATTGTGTTTTCGTAGTAGTATAGTGTAATTTTGCATTTTTATGGTAGATGATTCATATTTTTAATAATAAATTATGTGATATACTTCCTAAAAAAATATATATTACATTTTGCGGATGTTGATAGTATCTAATCTAATATTTTTGTCAATGTTACATACATAGGTATATTGTATTATATAAGAAAATAAATTAAACAATTGCACTTTAACAGCAATGTCAACTTGTCAGATATTTTAATGCAATATTTTGCATATAAATTGTTGAGTAATGAATTGATAAAATTTTGATTGATTAAAAAGTGCTGAATAATAATTCCAATACTCACCGATGTAAATAATGAATAACATTATTTAACATACTGAAAAAAATATTACGAAATTAAATATTTTAAACTCTATAGTAGAAAATATGTAATTATTTTTACTTAAATCTAACTAAAGTAGATTTTTAAAACACTAAAAAAATTAACAAAATATAGTACAGAACAAAAAGGCTTTAGATTTAAGTTCTGTATTAATATTTATTAATAATCGACGTTTCGACGAACTGAACGTTAGTTTTCCTGATGAAAACGGGCATTGAGAGTCTAAACGTCGATTATTAATAAATATTAATACAGAACTCAAACCTAAAGCCGTTTTATTTTATATAATGAGTTTTGAAAGATTTTTTACTATAGTACAGAATCTTTTAGAACTAATTACAACTATAACCTAAAGCTTTGATACTTTAAATTAATAAAACTTACGAGAAATTTGTATATTTTTTGAGTAAATATCCATTTCAATGACTTAAAACAAATATTCGTTTTTTATTTACTTTTAATTGACAAACTTCTCTTCATAATATTTGCTAATTTAACCAAAAAATTAATATATAACTACCAAATTTTCATACTACATTTAAAATTGAAATATTAATTTTATTTTAAATTTTAATTTAATCTCGAAAGCGAATGCTCTTAAGAGAACTAATAAAAGTAACTACGCCATTGTGTATGGATATTATTGTATCATACTGTATAATATTTTAGATTAATGATGACCCAATCGTTTTTATACTGAATAGATATGCAAAGTATATAAATACAAAATCTTGCGCGTGGCAAGTCCAAAGACTTTATTCTCCATATTATATTTCTCAGATTCACCGCTGACTTTGCATAAATTCTATATGTATATTACGTATTCAGCATAAGTAATTTCTCGTATTACAACACGCTTTTTTAATGCATACTGTCATTTTATCCAGAAACTATCCTGTTATTTTTAATATTTCATATTTAAATTTAGAATTATTATCTTTAATTCTAACAAGATTAAATTGAAGTGTGCTATGAAATTTTCACTGAAACAAAATAGGCTTATCTTAACATAGTAACCATTAACTATTTTCTTCAACTTCCTCCATTTTATACGTGGAGATATTGTCATTTATTGTTAATTGTTAATGTCAGTTTCAATAGCAATTTTCTAGTTGGCCGTATTTCTTTCTATCAATATTAATGGCGGTACTTACTATTGTATAATTAGATGCAATTCGTCACAGAATAGTTAGAGCTCTGTCATGGTATTAATCATTCCACCTTTGGCTTATGTGCAGAAAATAGTTTATATATTATATTTTATATGTATGCATGCGCACAGTTTCAATTTATTATAGATTAGTTCCGTAAATGCATTCAAACAGCGGTATTGAAACTGTGCTAAATTAATGACTTTAGTAAAAAATTCAGTGGTGGATTAAGGGGGAGCTAACTGGGATGCAACCTGGACTCTTTAGTATTTAAGGGATCTTAGATTTTAATTTTACTAAATTAAATAATAGTTGATGAAAAAAATCATGCATATTTTATATTTTTCACGTACCTAGTCATTTTTTTCAGAACTCATTGTATTATAATAAAAAGGCTTTAGATTTTTAGTTTTATTAAATTTTTAATTAATATTCGACGTTTTGATATACTGCACGTGTATCATTAAATATATATATATATATATATATATATATATATATATATATAAATAAGATAAATAATAAACAAATAAAACATAGAATCAAGTTACTAGGTAACTAAATACAAGTAACTAGGTTACAAAATTTATAATGTATTAATTAAAGAAGGCCAGATTTTTATAAAACAGTGCCGTCACATTGAATGACGTTATTTTTTTATTTGTAAATTTTTATTGAAAATGCTTTAACGTAAAATTTGAAGATACTAAAAAACCCAATAATTTTAGCAGTAGATTAAGGGAAGAGAACTTTGTAATTGCAAATTGAATCAGGAATTCATGACGTAACATCATTGAATGGCTGTTTTTACTATGTTTGCAGTTATCATTTAAAATTGTCCGTCAAGTGAAACCAAATATTAATAATATGAAATTTGATATTAACAAAGTTTGCGTAACTTTCTGATAACTAATCAGTAAAAGTAAAAAATGCATTGTTAAGTTTATTATTTCCTTAATAATATTTATATTTATGTACGTAGAACATTTTTTTTTTGTTGTAAATATTTTGAAAATAGTAAAAAGATGCAAATGCTATTTAAATGTTATTATATGTTTGCATAATTTTATTTTATTCAATATTTAATATTTATTTAGCTATATTATTATTAAACAACCGGTTTGATAAGTTCTGTAATAATAATAATAGAATTTTTAAAATCCTGAATTTAAAATATTTAATTTTAAACGGTGTTGTCAAAAATATTGTTTATATTTTAGTTATTAATAATACAAAAATAAAACGTATCAGATTAAAAAATTTAATTACCCTCAAATGAATATCTGAATTCTTTATTTGCAATTTGGTTGTTGTTTTTTTTTTTTTTTTTGTTAGGCAGCCTATAACAAATGTAATCAATACGCAAAAAATCTTTATTACTTTCGTATCTATTTATTATTATTGCAGTAAACCATATCATGTACTAAGAACTTTATATCCTAGACCCCAATATGCAGTCATTTATCACAAATGCAGTTGCAAGCTGCAATCAAACTACATTTATTTCTTTGTTAAATTGTCACCTGTCAATACATTATTTATAACATGTATTTGTTTTAAAATGTCTATTGACAATAAATTATAGAGACTATTTATATGGCAAAATTATATCTGTGGTAGATACTAATCATTTCTGTACAAGGTATAATTTTAAAAATATCTTCGTTATATTTCTCGTATGAAATTAAAATGTTCCGTCAGGGCTATAA
Organism: Clivina fossor; assembly: GCA_963966155.1. Classification (NCBI taxonomy): domain Eukaryota; kingdom Metazoa; phylum Arthropoda; class Insecta; order Coleoptera; family Carabidae; genus Clivina; species Clivina fossor. The sequence goes on from OZ014560.1 coordinate 15,940,219, forward strand.
GAATTGATAATACTATAGATTACGATTAATTGTTGATTTGTTATAAAAATTTCTGTGCAATTAAATGTTAATTGTTTAAATAATATGATTTTGTTATTTATTTGACGTGAAAGGAAGTAATTATTAAATACGTATGTTTATTCATTATATTATGCATTTAAAGTAATTATTGTTTAAACGCAGGGACGTGTGTTGTGTATTTATTGATTTACAAATCAAAGTTCAGTTTACTTATTATTAAAAAATATGTATTATGATTTTAATTATGCAATAAAAAGTGTGCACGTTTAAGATACATGAAGGATATTGCAACATTTATATTGTAATTTATAAAATTTAAATTAAAACAATTGTTAAGTTCTTGTAACTTCTAATAATAAATGACGCGCCCAGAACAAAATCGATGTAAAAAAACCTTGTTGAGCAAGAAGTTAAAATTTTTATGAGGGCAAATCTGATTCTAGTAGTATTATTTGAGTAAAAATGAAACACCTGAAGTTCCGCGCAAGAATGCAACAACCAAAAAGGTTCGGGCAAAAACGAATTAGGCATTTATTTCGTTTTTACCCGGAACTTACATTTTTGTCCCTATCTCTCTACTACAACAAACTACAAATTGCAATGACGTTACAACTACAACTATAGAAAGACACAAAAAAAGTTACGAGTAAAAACGAATTAGACGTTTATCCTATTTTTACGCGGAACTTTTATTGTCGCATTTTTCTTCTTAGCTTTCTTTAACTCGTTTTTGCTCTCGTGAATTTCTATGGCGTTTTTCCTCATACTAAATATTTCGATTGTTTTTGATCTCAGGGCGTCAAATAATTTGAAGTGTACATCAAAAAATGCTTTTTATCAAAATGACTTCGAAAGTTGGTTGAAAACATGCGTGATATATACATGATACAGTAAATGTATTTTAACTGGTTAAAATAAACAAATTTAGATTTGACAAGAATTTTAAATTTCTAATATATAACCCACTAAAAAGCATTTTATATTGCATTTAAGAATTAGTAAATATTTTACTTAAATGCTTTTATTGAGTGATGCAAATGATTCATGAAGCCAAAAAAGAAACCAATTTTTTCTATCTTTTATTATATAAATATTTCTTACCACTATGTTAGTCATATTGTTAATTTCTTAAATTTTATAATAAAAATGAATCATGTACAGATTTTTACTGAACTTTATTATGTAATGAATCATTTTATGAGAAATATTGAATGATTATTAATCTATTTTATTCTGTTTCCAGCGACATAACATGTATGCTGTTCGGTACTGGATCTGCGAATGTTTATGTCTAGTCAACATAATCTTACAACTGTACTTCATGAACGTATTCTTCAATGGCGAGTTTCTCAACTATGGCCTCCGAGTGATGAACTACTCAGAAAAAGCGCAAGAAGACAGAGTTGATCCAATGATCTATGTTTTTCCTCGCGTTACAAAATGTACATTCCACAAATATGGTCAATCTGGTACAATACAAACGCATGACAGTTTATGCATCTTGCCTTTAAATATTGTCAACGAAAAGACATATATTTTCATCTGGTTTTGGTTTATGATTTTGGCGCAGTTATTAGCACTGATGATCATATACAGGGCGTGTATTATTCTAATGCCAAAATTGCGTCCGAAATTGCTGCACGCACGGCATAGATCAATACCTAGGGAAATTTGCGAAGCTGTATCGAGAAAGGTCGACATTGGGGATTGGTGGATTTTGTATCAGTTGGGAAATAATATGGATCCGCTGATATTTAGGGAGGTATTAGCGGAGTTGGCTAAGAAAATAGAAACAAATGCTAGTAATCAGCAATAAGATTTAGTATTAGGTATTAGATATTTTTAATTTATCCTATTTAGATGATGTACGCAAGGCTGTAACTCGGAAATTATGGGAAGATTTAGTTTTCAATTGTATAGTATTTTAGATGAAGTTTTTAAAATTGATATTGCCCATTTTTGGCACTTTATTTTTTACACTATCAACATTAATTTGTCAACATTGTGAATTAAGAAATTTGTAATATATTATTATTATTTTTTATATTTGAATCTTATACATGATTGAAACAGTATTTATATTTTAGAATTAGAATGTTATTTATGTAAATCTAAAACTTTTGTATTTGTTACTGGATTATTATTTTTATAAAATCTGCATGATTAAGAGGAGCAGAAATATTTAAAATAGAAAATTATAAAAGGTAGAAAATGAAGTGCTAAAAATGCACGTTTCCAAAAAGTCTAACAATTTATGTTAAATATGTATTACAGTTATATGGTTTTTTATTAAATTATGTATTATTTGCATACATAGTTTTTATAATTTACAAACAAATAATTATATATTTTATTGTAATTTTTTAATTAAAATGTTGGACTTTTTATTGAAATGCATGTTATATAAATAAATTTATTGATGAATTAAATTTAATAAATAATTTTATTATGTGTCCGTGATAATATAAAATGGAAGTGATTAAAATTTTATTGAATTTTAATTATAGTTGGGAACGAATAAAGAAATATCAATCCCAATATTTTATATAAAATTGAAAAAAAGCAAATGAAAAATAATTTTAAATACTGCCTTGATTTGAACGATTTTTTTTATTTGGGCAAATTTACTGTCAGTATTTTAAGGCAAAAAGTTGTTGCAAATTTTATTTAATTGGTTATCGTAATTATCAATTCATATATTATATAAAATGTAAAAAATATCCATGACATAATATGTTTTTTACAGTTTAGTAAGTTTATTTATTTATTTTGCAATATTATAGTTTTTTTGCTTTAAAGTACTGAAGTATGTTTAGTTTAGCGACAACTAGGATGGAGTAATTTTACAATATTTTAAGAGATTCCAAGTATACTATATACCAATTCTGTGATGTTGAGGTGAAATATAATTATTAATATTCATAATTATTTTACTAATAACGGTTGCCTTAAAAAAGACTGCCATTTTTATTAACAAAAGAGACTTGAACAACAAAAATTCCATTCCATTTTGAAATAAAAATCTTTTTCATATAATATGTATGTAACATTAGATCTGTTTCACGATGTATTGTATATTTGTAATACAGCAATATTCAGGGAGCTAACAATCTGAAATTTTTATAAAATGAAAACATTTTTCAAATTTTTGATACGGACAATTACGAATTTAAAAATATAGAAAACATATCTGTTTTTATATTGTGCTGCAATTCCTTTTTGTAAAAGCGTATGTATCAATAAAATAAATGTTATAATTCCAAAATTTAGGGCGTAAGATTTATTGTATTTCGAATTTATGTTTTACATAAGATAAGCTATTTTAAGGAGTCTATTATTATATGTATAATAAACTATTGATATTATATTTTATATACATTTTTTCTAATTTATAATTTTACGCATCATTATTCCTTATAATCCAATTTTCATATAAATTATATAGACAGTTTTAGAGTAGAACGATAGATTTATTGTTGTAATTTATTTTTTTTAACTATAACATTAAAAATTAGTAACGAATCAAAGAAATCTTGAAAATTTTCAGTAATGTATTTATAATGAAATATTTAGATTTGTTTTATTTTCAGTCATTAATCTTATTGGTTATCGTTTTTGAATAGATCGTTTTGCGAACTATATAATTAAAAACCTATTAGATAAAATTACTTTAAATTTTTCATTTCTGAAGGCGTTCATAGTGACATGTTGAAGACAACAATATATATATATATATATATATATATATATATATTAACATTTTTCAATTATTAATTAAATATAGACAACTTAAATTATTACTTTATGATTATTTTATTAGTGTATTTAATAAGATATTAACTATAATATATATAATTATTTTATGATTATTTTTAAAGGAACAATTTTATTTACATTAAATGTATATTTAATATTTCCGAGAAGTTGTAAAGTGAGAAAATGAAAACTAATTGAATATAAAATTTACATGTTAATTGGAGACTAGTGTCGATTTTATGTGACTATAAGATGCTATAAGCAAAGAGAATATAGTATATTCTATACTATATTCTCTTTGCTATAAGCTTTATAGTACTGCAGAATATTTTGTCTTTTTTTTTGCAGATGATATTTTCTATTTAACCAAAAAGAAACGTTATAATGGTTATAGAACACTATGGAATTACTGGTTTAAAAATTTTGTTGATAGTTTTTGTTTATTTATTTTATGTAAAACTACTTGTCTTTGTAATAATTTTGAGCATTTTTTTACAACTCCATAATAAATAATAATAAATTTTTTTTTTTATTTTATTAGAATTTACGAAACAATATGATTTTGTTGAACTTATAGAAAGTCTGCAGAATATTAACATAAGTTTAATACAAATATAAATACAAGTAAATTTTTTTCTGGATACTAAAAATTAATTGTACGTTAGTATTTAAAGAAATTTAACAAAATATTCGTAGAATTATTAAATATAGCATTTTATGTAACTGTAGAAATAATTGTATAGAATTATTCTAAATGATTTTTAATATTTTCTACTTCTTTTTTGCGGCAATTATATCTTTAGTTATATATTAAATTATTAATATAATTGTTTATATATAAAAAAAATATTAGTTATACATTTTTAACTAAATCACGCAATCCAATTCTTTCGGAAATATTTTCAAAAAAAAAAATTGCAGTTCAAATTATTTTGTAAAGTTTTCGTTTAGCATGATTTAAATTTTGATACTCATTTTAATTTTAAAGTAATACGTTAATAACTGGTTGAAAAAAAGCCGGTTTCAAAATTGACATGATAATATTATGGTATTTTAATTATATAGTAAGTTGGGATGTCGAAAAATGAATTACAATTTTAGCCTCTGGTTATATTTCGATTGTTAAGACCGGTTCTTTTAAAAGAATATTTTCTAATTTTAATTTTGCATTAAAGTTAGTTATAAAAACTTTGTATATTTGCAAATCAGTTGTGGATTAAGCTTGCTTTGGGACCATGGCAGAATTTTTGGGGCCCTTGTATTAAGCGGTTTTTTTGTTTTTGTTTTGTTTACTAATAAAAATAGATCATATTCTGATCATTGACCTTTAAAAAATTAGGTAACCGATAAATTTTTTAATGCATTTAATTTCACCTTTTCTATACCATAGTATATATAAATATAAAAATGCTTTTTTATATAAACTATTTTCTTGTTTGGTGCGTTTATTTTACACCATAATATAAATTTTGAATTAGGAGCACAGAAACAATTTTATGTTTATTCAATCTGGAAGTTATCATATCTTACATCATTTTTAAAAATATTTTATCTACTCATTTAATACTGTTTTAATATTTGAATACATTTCGTTTTCAGTTTATAATTTTATCAGAACGTTACTTAGTTTTTCTAACATTTGGCAATTTTCCAGTAGCAAGTAAAATGTATGACATGGAAAATGTGTATACAAGTTTGTATAAAAAAATGTAATAACAATTTTTAAATATTATTATTTGACTACAAACATTTGTAGTTCAGTGGTAGCATGTTGATCTCGAACTCTAAAGATCGCTAGTTTACTTCGCGCTCGCATCAGAATATTAATTCTAGTATGTTCAAAATTATACTTTCTAAAATCAAATAATATATAACGAAAGAAGTAGGACATGTAAGTATATTGTTAAATAAATTAGAAGCGAAAAATGTATTTACTGTTAAAATATCAGCCATAACTGTAAATATATGTATTTTTAATTATAGAACACAATAATAAATTTCAGGAAAATATAAAATGCATTAGGTTAATAAATGCTGACATATAATTACTTTAATAATAAATTGTTTTGCATTTTAATTGGCAGCAGGCTTTGACAAAATTTTCTAAAAATATAAGCTCACTTCGTGAAAACAACAGAAAACTTAGAACACAAAAAATGTGAGTCAAGGAAACAATGGTTGATTACGTCAAAAATAAAATTTGAATTTCGCAAAACAAAACTAAGACTTGGATGGAATAGTTGTCAAAAATGAAAGACTTTAGGTTCCTGCATTTAGAATTAGTTATTCTATTTTGAGAAAATTTAGTCATAAAATTTTCGACTGACAGCCGTGTACAAACGTTTACACAATTAATAATGTAACTTTTTTTTTTGTGAATAGGAAAAAGGCTTTAAAAATAAACATAATTTTCTTTTGAACTAAATACTTTTTAAATACATATGTCATATGTGTATACAATATTTATTTGTGTGTTTGAGAATATTTTTCATTTGTACAGAATATTGTATAGTTTTATTAAATATAGAAATTGATAATATTGCGACTAGATACACATCAAATTTATTAGTAACATTTGATTACTTAATTTCTATATGAATGATTTTGAAAGTATACGTTTGCGTGGTCGTCCGATGACTAGTTGGAGTGGTATGATTGAGAGTATTTTGCGTTTCGCCATACATCGTAAATGGCAATCTCACTGCTTAGTGACTGAAATTGCGAAACAAACAGGTCCAGGTCATCAAGGACGGTGGTAAAGGATAAACTAACCAGAATTAACCAATGGTATGGGAAAACCTACAAGGGAAACTGAAGGTACAGTCCGATTAGAAAGGGTAAACCCCACAGGCTAGCCAGAATCGACCAATGGCGTAACGGCACCTGTAGAAACTGGTGGGAGTATCATTCAGTCATAAAGTACTGAGGATGCCATCTACGACGTTTGCGTCAAGGATAGATCGACCAAGGCATACCAGCATGAAAAAATCTATAAATTCAATTCTTTTTTTTCTAGATTGTATAATTTATTGTTGTATTTTAAAATAGTTAATTTGATTTGTTTTACAAGTTTACCAAATTAGCATAGAGAAACTTTTTCGTTTCTGTTACTATTATTCTAGTATGTTTCAGTAACTTACTTATTTATTATCATAACAAATATAGATACTAGAATAAGCAAGTTACTAATACCTACTGGAATAACAGAAACTAGAAAGTTTAACAATGTTATTTTGGCGGATTCGTAGCTTTAGAGTAAATACAAAACTTAACATATATAACAGTGCATTAATTAATGAATGAATTGGCTGTTTTAAAATTATTTTTATAATACTAAAAATATTTTTATATTTTGAGAGAAGACAAGAAATAATTAAATGTGTAAGAGATAATGTTTTCCTACACATAAACTCTGTCAGCGCGCCAATAAAAATGTTTCATAATATTATTAATATTGTAAAATAACGTCACAAAAATCTTTAATGAAATCTTTAGCACAACGTTTTGACAGGAAATAAACAAACAATAGCCACATATTTTAAAGAATAAAACTGTTACAAGGGTTTGTCTGTATCAACTAATTAAAGCGAGAGAAGAGAAGACTGTTTTGCTCTGTATATTTACGAGGTAAAAATAAAAATAAGTAGGCATTTGCAAAGTTCGTGCGTCGTTTGTTTGAGCGTGTGTAACATATGAGAATCGGTGGACATATGCGACCAGCCTCTTTGGCATCAGTGTACAACGCGACGCGACGCGAAATAAAACAACATACTGGGCTTGTGTCGAGTGTCGTCTCCTGCTTACGCTAAGCTAATTCCTGCTGGTACACGGTCGGCAGCGTGTTACTGAGTCTCTGACAATTTGCAACGGGACACGGGCGTAGAGTGAGTAAATGCGCGCACCAAATGTCATAATAATGTTTTACGAATGAATGTCACGAATGGAACTCCGCCATAATAGGTAGGCAGCCCGTTTTACTCGTGTGCTTGTTGGGTTATTAGGACATATGTCAAAAATAAATAGAAGAAAGTGACACTTTTGACAGATCAATTTTCTCTATTTTGCTACAAGTTATTCGGTGCTGTCATTTTTTTATTTCTGTATTTTTACTTCTTGATTTAAAAAATTATTATTTTGTAAAAATATTGTTGGAAAATATTTTTTTAACTGATTTTTAATAAAAAATATTATTTCTTTTTAGTTTGGTAAAGATAATACTTAAAAAAAATAAAAAACAAACATCAAAGTTTCAAGTATCTTGGGTTCAAACCCAGCATTTAAGCTAGAATATCGCAAAAAATAAAATTTGGCTAAACCATTATTAAATGTAACTGTTTTATGTGGCATTAGATACAATCCAAGTTTAAAACTTAATAAATTATTTTCAACTTAATTTGTTATTTTCAAAATCTGATCTAAGTTATTATTATACAAGCTTTTTATTTGGTTATGTATTTATTAAAGATCTTGTATAATCATTATTTTTAATATTGTACAACATATAATTTGAAACATAATAAAATAATTATATATTTATCGAAATATATAATATTTATTAACATTTTTCAGCAAAAGGAAATATTTCTTTAATTTTCCAAATTAATATTGTATTTAATAATATCTACTGATTTAAGTCATCTGTTTTTGTAAACAAAAATACAAATTTTATATTGTCATAAAATACTAAAACATGAACTGAAAGTTCCAGTTAAATAAATTTTATGCTTCAAGTTTGAATAACGCAATAAATCTGTAAATAGCTCATTTCATTATTGTGTTCTTTTGGCAGATACAATGGAAACTTTAATAGCAAATAATTAAAAGAATCATTGCAGATATTTTTGATAAAAATGGATATTTTACAAGGCGTTTACACTTTGGCACAGGTAAATACATGTTTTTATTTATGATCAATTTATTTATTTATTTTTTAGATTTTATTAGTTAAAAATTATTAACATAGTAAAAACATATTTTAGAATTTATTGTATTTTTGTTGATCTAGTGTGTCGAAATGTCGAATTTTTAATTATAATATAACAGAACTTAAACTTGAAGTTTTCATTTTAAAAATTATTATTTACATAAAGTATTACAAAAAGTTATTTACGCTTCTTTTTAATTACATATTATTATATTATAAATTCGTACATTTCGATTTCTTGTTTGTTTCATATCATAAAGCCTTACTTTCGAGAAAATAATGTTTCAAGTTTCTGAACTGTATTGTTTATAGTACGGATATGAAACCAATTAGAATTTATATTTTCGAAACTATTAAAATTATAACATTTACGATTATTCAAATAGATAGAAAACAAACAAATATTGCCATAAATATTACAGAAGCAATAACTCAATTTGATCAAAAATTGACGTATGGAACAAATCAGAAATCAACTGACGATATTTTATTGCGTAACATAATTAGTGTGTATATAATTATAGATAAGTCATGTGACTATAGATTCCCTGATATTTCGTTTACATTGTAATGCAACTGCCATACTTTTGGTTTCGTTTTCAATCGTTGTTTCGACCAGAGAATATGTGGGAAATCCCATTGACTGCGTTAATTCAAAGTGAGTAATTTTTATGATACATACATATATGAGGATCTCAATAGAATAGTGACGAATATCCCAGTTTATGAGTTTCGAGACAATGCCATTTTCAGATTAGAAATAATCGGTGACAAATGTTTTCAAATGTTTAATATTTGATAGATATCTAAATGAACAAAAAATATGTTATTGCGGGCATATTTTTCGCTGGTGAAAAACACAATAATCTCAGTTTCAATCAAGGTCGTGTATTCGTCATTATTTTATTGAAGTTCGCATAAAGTCAGACTACTTACCACATATGGTTTGGCATAAACTCTATTATAATTTATTTGATAATAACATCAGGTTTGTTCTAACCTAAACCATTAAATTAGTTTAGAATCAGTTTAGAACTTTTGTAGGCATGCGCAATGTGAATTTAGCTTGTAATTTACCATATTGTTTCGAATTAGTTCAGAATTTAATTGGAACAAACCTACCGTTTTAGTAACATATTTATATACTACATATAATTTATTATTAAGTATGTGACAGATTTTGATTTTATAAAATTCTATTTATTATATAATTTGAAAAAAATAATTAGTAATATTGATCTTAAATATTTGCTACTAATTATTTTGTTCTATGTGTACATTACTATATACGTATTATATGTATTTGCAATAAACTAACATGCAAAGTACCAAGTTAGTAATTGAAATTATTGTTTAATGATAATATGTAGGTGTATCATTATTAAACTTAGTAATTATCTTGCAATTAGTTAGTTTAGTTCACCTACTAGAGAGCTATATATAATTTTGCATAACATAATACTTCTCTAATACATTTCTCTATTCTGTTCACATTTTTAAGATCTGTAGCGTTACAGGATTGTTTATTTATTTATTAGTAAAAGACATTTTGTAACACTATAGTTTTTGCAGATATGACTAAAATAGACACAAAAATTTCTGTGATACACTACTAACAATAATATTTTTAATTTAATAAAAATAAACATTAGTACGTAAGTTAATATTTTTTTTAAATATTTAACTTAAATAATAAAAAGAGCTTTTCAGAATTCATTATATTAAAATAAAACAAAATAAGTGATTAAATCATAAAATTTTATAAATTTTTAATTAAAAGACGCCAAATTTTATTTAAATCAGTGCTTTTACACTGATTGATATAATTTTTTTCTTTATAAATTTCTATTGCTTCTCTTATCAATCTAATTACTTATTTTGTTACCTAGTAACTAACTATGTTCTGTTCTGGTTCTGGTATATAATCATTTTTTTGATGAAAACGTACGTTGAATTCGTCGGAACGTCGATTATTAATAAATATTAATACAGAACTACAACCTAATATTTTTATTTTAATAGTCTTACTTTTCAGTATTTTTTTTTACTGTATTAAAGAAAATTTATTATATTTTGTACTAATTTGTTTCTGATTTGAAGATGTTACTGTTTTTTATATTTTCACTTAATTATAATTATTTTTATAGTATTATAGATATATTTTTATTAGCATCTATTGACAAATTTTGAAATTATTATAGTTGTAAATTGGGTAACATTGCAATATTTATTTTAGATATTATTATAAAATGAGAGAAACTTTGCACTAAGAAAAAACTGTATTTGATATCTGGCTTTTATAAATTACATAATAATAAAAATAATTATTGAACAGAAAAAAAAAACATAAGTGTGTTCATGTACAGATATAAAGTATTTGTCGGTTAGTCGTTTTTCTAGAGATATGCCTGACGACACACTCAACACATATTGTTGGATCCATTCAACTTACACCGTTCCGACGTCGCTGAACAAAACTCCGGGACGACATGTTGCTTATCCGGGCGTCAGCAATGTCAATTCAAGTGGCGGTGTTGTCAAACATGTCAAGTATTATCAGTGGGTCGCGTTCACACTCTTCTTTCAAGTAAGTCAACTAAAGTTTATTTCTTCTTTTTATATGCTATTGTAAAGAAAGCGTGTTAAAGTTATTTATACTTTGTATCGGACACAATGTTTGAAAAGCAACAACCTTAAATCTTATTCATCTGTAATATTGTGCATATTTTGAAAAGGTTATAGCAATAACAGTAAACTATTATAGTTAATTTATAATTTATTGAAAAGCCAGAGAAATACAGAAAAATACATTAATATAAGAAACATACACATATGTATAAACAACTGTAGCTAATTATAATCTTAAACATTATGTAGCAATATTACCAATATTTTCTTGAAATTCTTTAACGTTATAAAATGGATTCAGTAGTACATGTTAATTTTTTAAAATTATATATATATATATATATATATATATATATATATATATATATATATAGTCCGGACTTTTTTTACCGATTAGATGTCAAGGATTGTTTTACCTTAATTTTCTTTTAATAAACTTATTCCAATTATTGCGGTTTTTTGCTATTTTTTTGCGTTTTTAGTTATTGTATTTTTTATTCTCAGTATTTTGTTTATGTTGTCGGCCTAGGTATTTTAATAAATTCTCTAATACTGTAAAATGCATTTTAAATTTCCTTGTTTTAAGATGTATTACTACTGTAGGTAATAAAAGAGCATAAATAACATTTATCAGGAATGTGGAGCAATTACTTCAAAATTAAATAAAAAATTTTTTTTAGATTTTTGATTCATTTTATTTATAATTCTACTGGCAAAACAATATGCCTCTATTTATTAAATCTCTACGGTATAACTTGCGTTCTCTATGAGCAATATTAGTTTTAATTTCTTATTTGTCATGCTAAAGGTAAAGCTGCCAGTTTTCAACATTATAGAGAAATATCAAAATAAAATTCTAAATTTGAACACTTTGTATCTCTTAGGCCCAGTATTTTCAAATATTGGAAAAAATTTATCTTTGGAATAATTTTGAAATTGACAATGAAATGTTGTTATTTATTCCGAGGATATAGTTTTAGCCAATTACATATGATGTTTTACTTATTTTAAGAATTAATAAAACTGGAAAAATTGATTCTTAAATCAGCAACATTTATATAACGGATATCTTCATCTTTTAGTCTCTAGCGTTTATTCAGATTCGAGTTTTCCTATTCTTAATGTATCACCCTGTACCTTAGATCTAATCTAATACAAATGTATATTAATTATAAAAATAAATTATCTAATTTTTAGATTTATCATTCTATTTCTATTTTAACCAAAGTATGTTGAACTTAAAATTTTTAAATTAAAATTTGTTTTCTGTCAAAATGATCAATGTGAACGGTAGAAAAATATGAATGTGACAAATAGGTGTTTAAAACGCTACATGATTTTTATTTTTATATTATCTAAAATTTATAAACGTGTAATATTATCGTATTTATTACAGAAGTTTACTTTCAGTCTAAAATTAGTTTTGAATAATATAATTACTATTAGTTAATGCATTTGATTTGTTTACATTAGTTGCCATAAATTAGTGCTTTACTAGTTTATATATAATGCAAAAATGTGAAAAAAATTAATAAGTAGAAGTAGGTTATATTTCGAAATAAGCACATTTCATTTTTATTCCGTCTGATTACTCATAAAACGATTTTATTATAGCCAAAGTTTATAAAAACCGAAATCTGATGAATGCATCTGTGTCCGCGACCGTATATGAAGTACACAAAACTTTGTTGAACTCCGAAATAATACTAAAAATATCGGTGCGCGTAATATTCCGCCGACCTCACCGTTTCCTTCTTACACAAATAACTCAAATGCATTACGTCGAACGACGTGTGTCGGTTCTTACTTTCAAATACATACACCGATTAAATAAAAGAGTGTAATGAGTGTATTTGGGGTTGCCGTATTTCTTATTAATAGCAAACGTCGTGTCTAGAAACTGTTTAAGAGAAATGTTTGGGATGTGAAACACATGGTAAGCAGCAGTAGCTTGCTTTGGGTAAGTTTAGTGTTAAAATAAGCGTCGAGACGCTCGCACTGGGCTGGGTCGAGCGTCTGAAACGACGCCAGACATTGCCTCTAACCGATTCGTTGAAAAAAAAAAAAAACTGCACGCGCCAGTGTAAATCTTTTTTATATATAGTTATATTCGTAAAGTCCACCACTGCCTGCAGCTGTCTTCATCTTTGATTCATCTTCACTTGTTGCTTGGCTTCATATCGTGTCAAATAAAAATGCAACATAACCTACAAATGCGTACGTCAAACAGAAATTTATTTAGTTATTTAACAATAAAAGTGTCTAAAAATGTGTTGTGATGCAAGTAAAATGACGAATCTTACGACAATCTCTGTAAAACGACAATTGAAGAACTTCACTGAATCGCTAGAAGTCAATTCAATTGAATCGTTATGACGTACTAATAATAGAAGATTAATTAAATGGGATAAATTCCGATTAAGCACTGCCTGTAAATTATGTTCGTGATGCATTTGTGGTGTGAGATTTGATAAACAAAAAGTGCCGATTAAATCCAACCTAGAAGATGTTGGACATTTTTCGCGGTTTGAAGAACTTGATAAAGATCAGTCATATCCATATCGATTCGCCCGTATTTCGATTGCATTATTCTCTAACTGTGATGATACTAGTATCATTTAGTTTGATTGTGACAACCAGACAATATGTGGGCAATCCCATTGATTGTGTACATACGAAGGACATACCTGAAGATGTGTTAAATACGTATTGTTGGATTCATTCCACGTATACTGTGCGCAGTGCAATGGATAAAAAGAGTGGTAGTCATCCTTATCCGGGTGTTGATACTGCGAAAAATGAAAAGGATAAGAAACTCCACCGGTATTATCAATGGGTGTGTTTTTGTCTTTTCTTTCAGGTAATTCTATCCACTTTCTTTTTAAATCTAAATTAATGTTTTTCTTTTACTTTGTTTCATTTATTAACTAGCTATGGAACACAATTTATGATATTTTATTTTCTACATCTATTAAATAATATATTACATATATGTTTTTCTTGATAAGTAATGTTATTCATTACTGACATCATTATGAGTATTTGAATTATTACTCAACACCTTTTGATCAACCAAAATTGTGTAAGTTTATTACTCAACAGATTCTTGTATCTAACCACAAATTTGCATTTGAAATATCTTAGAGTAAACGCTTGTCTTATTATTATTTCGAAATATCGTTTTTCAAACTGAAACGTATTATTTACGTATATTATTTGGAGGAATTACGATACTTTGCAATTCATGCTATAAAGTGAAACTTTATGCGTATAGTAATCAGCATTATTTGTTTGTTCAATATACTGTTCTTGTATTTTTTCAATTTGATATTTAAATTTGTTTGGTAAAGTAGTAAAATTTGTATTTTGCGTATTTTGTGTCTGAAAATTAAAAATATATTTGATATTTATGGTTTTTTGTCCCAATCAGGAACTGTTTTTTCCCACTTTTTCTATTAGTTTTAACAACTTAAAAAACCGAATTCTTTGTGTGTCTTAATCTTTTTTAAACAATAACAAACTAACCTTTAAACCCAATCTAATTAACCCTTTAGTTATGGATATATATATATATATATATATATATATATATATATATATTGACAAAACTGTCTGTCTAAGCGCAAAACAAAACATTGAAAAAGTTGTACAAAGTTTCGTTTCTTCGTCTATTGACGACAGCCGTAGTTAAATGGTTGAATCTTATTTTTCATGTGCAATGAGCTCATGGACTGCATTGTAAAAAATGACATTTAAATTTATATAATTTTACATAGTTTTTACTAGTAAGATTTTGTAATTTTTATTGTGATAATTTATATAATATTATTTTTTATGAAAAAATTAGGAGTACATTATATGCAATATGTAAAATAAATTTTAACAGTGTGCGCAAAATTTTGTCCTGTTTACAAACAAGGTAAAAATGTAGAAAATTAAAAAAAAAAACATATTTTGGTACTTATACTTGAAACTTGATACATAAATAACTATACGAAATGTTATTCCCAATAATGAAGTAATTTTCTGATGACAGTGTAATAGCTAATCTGTGTGTGGAAAAGACACAACGAAATCTGTATGTTTCGTTTACATATGTCGAAATTTAAACAAGAACTCACCTTGATGTTCTATAATAAACTTTAAAACATAACAGACTACCATTGCACTACATATGTGTTAGATTCTTAGATTTGTGTTAAAATAGGAAGATAATGGACTTCTTCTCTATGAAAATAAAATTTGAGTAATTTACTATTTTAGTATTTATTTAAAATATAATTTATTTTGTTCTATTTGATTTTATGTTATAAATGAAATGAATAGGAAATATGGTAACGAAATATATTAAGAAAAATTTTGCGGGTTGTAAATTGTTGAGTCAGATTTTTGTGAATTTTAAAAATATTTTCCTTGTTATTTTGTGTGTTCTGTATTTTAAGATACTATAAAAATGTTTAAAGTAAATTTAGTTCATGAGTCGAATTAATCCCTGGTATTTTATTCATCATTTTTGTTATATTTAGTTAGTTTTATAAATATAAAAATAGTCTTATATTTATTTGTGTTTATATTATATATAGTAAATCTAAAAACAATTGAAAAAAAAAATGTATGTTGGTGGTATATATATATATAGACAAGTTTGAAATCGATAGAAAATCAATTAAATTGACTTATCTGGAATTTTGCCAATTTTAAATATTGAACTGAGACAATAAATAAAAATTTGATGTGTTCAGTACAATCTCTTGCATCAAACTTTTACAAATATGTAAATAAAATATATAACAATGCAATGTATTGTTTATTTATATTTATTATAGAACAAATTTTACTTTTTTAAAGAATAAAAAGGCTTTAGGATTAAGTTCTTTATAAATTTTAATTAATCTTGCAATTATTATATATCATGAAGATTTTCTAATGCGTTTTGTGCAATAGCAGATTTATCTAGATGTTTCCTAAGTGAAGTTAGCACCCCCATGTTAGAATTTCGCAAAAAAGAAAAAATATTGCATAATTTTACCCAGTTATGTCCAGTTTTGTCCAGCACTTATTTTATTTTGTCCAACTCCCCTTAATTAATGAGTCAAACACACCCCCATAATCGAATTCGATAAAATTAAATAAGCCATAATTTTGTCCAAGTTATGGCCAGTTTTGTCCAACCAAAAAAAAGTTTTGCCCAGCTTAACAAAAATCCAAAAATCATATAACAATAATACAATAAATTCTAATAAAAAAAAGAATCTTCATGCATTTAGTTTTGCCTAGTTTTGTTCAATCAAAGTTTTTATTTGCAAATACAATCCAGGAAGTCAAAAATATTGATATTAGATAGATGTATTTACTTATTATATACATAGTGTGTAATATACTTGATATTGAACAATATTTTTATATCTAGTTTAACAAAAAAATCTTATCTTTTTGCGTGAATATTTGAACATAAAATACGTTAGATTGCAAAAAAAAATGAAAACACTTTGTTTGTTTTTTATTTACACTAGGACAATTTGTAAATTTTGTTACAAAATTCGGCGCTAAATTGAAATATAGTAATTTTTCTTTTTATAGTTACAACGTGTTAGTTTGTTTATTTATTTATTTTTATCATGTTTTGTATTTTGACTTAAAAACGGTATTAGTCTATAATACCAAAACATCGGCTAAAATCAATATAATAATAGAACTTCAAGCCAATGTTTTTTATTTTATTATAAAATGAGTTCTGAAAGATTTTTTTACCATTAAATAACTATATTAATTTTGAAATAGACATATTTATTATTAAAATTTGCAATAAAAAAAAATATTTTTGTTTTACGTTTTGAATAAATATTAGGTATAAGCTATATATTGATTAACCAATAGAAATTTATATAAAAAAAATGGATAATATCAATCACTGTGAAGGCATTGAGTTAAATAAAATTTAGCTTCCATTAATTAACAAAATCTATAAATTTTATAATTTAGTTACTTATTTGTTACCTAGTAACTAGTTTCTGTGTTATGTTATTTACTGTAAATGCCATTTGTATCATTTATTCTGATCAAGACGGACGTAGAATTTCGTTGAATTGTCAATTTTAAATAAATATTAATAAAGAACTTTAAAATCAGTTTTATTTAATTAATATACTTACTTCATTCTTAAATGATAAGTTTGAAGCAAAAAACAAGTGAACAATTAAATATACTCGCGATTTTAACCAATCGGAGATCAATATGAAATAATTATGTTCTATGTTCTCCGCACAGAATTATTAACAAAAAATGAAAAAAAAAGATCGTAGTTTAAAATATACAAATTTATTTCCAATCATCTAATCCGCATATAAACACAGAAAACAATAAACTTTATTACTTAATACCTACAAACTAGTGTAAATAAACTGTGTTTTATGAGAACTTTGACAAAAAACCGTTCTATTTTTATAGACCAAGGCAGATAGAAATAAAAAGAGTTTTTTTTTTATGTATGCAAGGTTCGTTTGTGTGTCGTGTATGATAAAAGCAAAAGGAAATGAACATTGATATGAACTTAAAAGAGTGAGTCAGTTACATATCGTGATGATATAAATATAAAAGATTTTGTGCACCTGGCGTTAAATTTTACTAGCAGTTTGCTAAAAATACTATTAAATGTTGTTGATTTTTTTTCTCATTGAACATGACATAATTAACTATGCCAGTTTTATGATGCAAGGTCTGTTCTAAAAAAATATTTTTTGAAAGTGTTTTAAAATTTTTGATTTATTTTAATCGAAATAACAACAAAACATCAATTTTTCTCGATTCTAATTCCGAAGAAATTTATTACTTTACAATGACTGCAAATTTTTTCTGTAACTAATTTATCGCATAAAATACTTGTTAATTATTTTAAATATCTTTAAAAATAAGTATTTTTTTTCAACAAGTTCAGATAATATTTATAGCGCTATGTTAAAAAAAGTTATGGACAGAACAAAAAATCCCTTATTTATCGTTTTTCTGTTTTTTAAAATATCTGTTATTTCATAATAAGTTATTTAATCATTTTAATAACTTCATAATATTGTAATTTGTTATTTTAATGACATATTTACCGCTATTTTAACAAAATAATTATTTTTAAATTATGGTTAAAGATAAAAATATTGATATTTTGTTTTGTTAAATATTTAAATATTTCTCTTATAGAAGGAATAATTTCAATGCGTTTGAAATTCACACGCTGATTTATTGATTATTTAATCTTCAGCAGGCAAATAAAGTGTCGTTCAGATTACCTTACACTGTACAAAAAATTACCATTTTATATCAAAATTACATATTATTTCTCAGAAAGTTTAATAAATTCAATATTATATTTGTTATGTGATTTGTGAGAATTAATGTTTCTTTGATCAAATATAAAACTTCTGTCAAATCTGACGGTGTACATTGCATTTCTTGCACTTCGTCACACATTTTCAATAATTAAATTCAAATTCAGATTAAATACATTTGATCGTATAGTCATATTTAATGTTGACATATAATATATAATAAGTAACTACTGTAACATAATATATTAGTAACATAATTACCTATTTCTACATACGCAATATTGTATTCTATAAATGTATAACAAGAGGTCTTTCATCTTTTTGTTTTTAATCATTTTATACGTGACTTTTTTCATATTGTTTTACTAAAATTATTTTAATACATTTTTGCGATAATAATATGTATAAATATTTTCATTTCTTCTATTTATACATTTTAGTATTGTTCGTATATGTAAAAGATTTGCGATATGAAAGACATTTCTCTGTATTTGACGGTAGTTGTTACATTAAAACTAGAATTTCTAACTTACATGTTTAAAGTTAAATTCTACTACGAATTTCACTAATTGCATTTTACACAAACATATTGTTAGTTGATACGATAATGAATGAGAACACATAATTTATTTTAAGTTATCTGAATGATTACTTTTACAATTGCAAACAGTGGCGTAGTTTAAATAAATACGTTGAAAAAATATCTATTTTCATTTGAAAACTATTTCATCCGTTTGTTTTATTTCGAATTTTATCTAGAAAATAAAAAGGACATGTGTATTTATATCGGGATCGATTGATATCTATATTTATTTAATTTTTTTACAATTTTTTTTATAAATGGCGTTCCCCTACTATGATTATTTTTATATTTCTACACCTGGAATTGTATAGTACAGTTTTTGACGCACAGACTTCATTTAGTTATAGGCTTGTCTCTGGGTTTGTTTATATTTGTTTTGTTTAAAAATGATTTCGATTTTTAAGGATGTAAGGAAATTGTTTAAATTAAAACGTGATACTTTAGACTGTCCCGTGTTTAGAATAAATGTACAATTTACTTGCGGTTTACTTTGTGCGTTTGTTGTACTTTTACTGACAGCACAAATCTGTGGAACAAATATACATTGTGATAATAGAAATGTTAATCAACAAGTTTTAGGTGAGAATGTATTTTTATATACACTGTAAAAAATTTACGTAATTTTACATGTTTGGTGAATGTAATTTTTCATATTACTTAAAATTATCACAGTAAAAAATTACAAAAATTTACGATATACTTTTTACAGTGTTGGTTATTGTTATATATTGTCACCATATAAATTATTATGTTGCTATTCTTGTCATTAAATTTGAATTTAAAGATTTTTAACTTAAATGAGATTTTAACTTTGCAATTTAAATTTTTAATAGAGCAATTCTGAACATGAATGTTATTTAAATTTAAAGAAATGTATGTTAAAGATTAGACACTTAAATTAGTGATCAGAATTGAAATTTACTTAAAATTAAAATAAAATTGCATTAGGTTAAAGTTCTGTATAAATATTTATTTAAAATCGACGTTTCGACGAAACTCAACGCTCGTCTTCATCAGGATAAAAAATGCTAATGATATTACAGTAAATAACAGTACATAGAAACAAGTTACTAGGTAATAAATAAGTAACTAGATTATAAAATTTACAAATTATTAATTAAAGGAAGCCAAATTTTATTTGATGATGTTGATGATGTACGTAGAGTATTTTGAAAAGTTGATTTTTAATTAAATTAATACAAAACTTAATCTTAAAGAATTATTATTTTAATAAAATGCGTTCTGAAAGATTTTTAGTATTGATTTTAAATGTTTTATTAAAATTTTTGGTATTAAAATTAGTTACAAAGATGTCTAAACTATTGAAAAACAAATTATACAGACAAAATTATTTATCACTAAGTGGTGTCTCATTTGGGACATACCGAAATAGTGTAAAAAATACACTTGTTATCAACATTTTTTGACACTATTGTAAATAATGTTACTTTTTACACAGATTACACGAAAAATAGTGTTACTTTTCACTGTGTATTAATTTGAAATTGTAAATAAAATCTATTGGGAAAGAAACTACATATAAATTTATTTTATTTTTGTAAAAAAATTCGAATTTTTTATTTTCGACTAAAATGAACATAGTTTTGAAACATGAATATGAATAAATAAGTAAAATTTTTTTTTTTTTAATATTGTTTCTAAACAATTAAATAATTTTAGATTCGTTTTGCTGGATTCATTCCACGTATAGTGTAGTGCCAGCTTTCAATAAAACGGTGGGTCTCGAAGTACCTTATCCAGGAATTATGCCAACCGGACAAATTCATAAAAATGATATCAAATATCATAAATATTACCAATGGACTGTTTTAGTTCTAATTATGCAGGTATTTTACGTCATAATTTATATTTCTACGTAATTAAGAGAATATTTATCGGTAGCAATTTGTTGTAAATATAAATAATATAAATATAAGAAGATAATTTATTATAAATATATATTAAAAACATGGGCAAATAATTATTTATTTCAGTTTATAAAATGTAATTTAGTATAGATATTTATGAAGTATGTTTAGTGATTAAAATATAATATAAAATTAATATTGATAGTAAATGTTTGCGTGTATGTCCGATGAGTAAGTGGTTTGCCATAATCAAGTATTTTGAGTATTTTATAGGAATAAATTGGTAAAATTAAAAAATATTTATGAGATATATCATAAATGTGGATTAGCCGAAAGTTGTATGGCTCTATTAGAATGGTTTACGTAAATTGATTTCTGATTGTAGAATTATTTTTTTAAAGGCTTCAAAAGGCTTGTAGAAAATTAAAAATAAATAAATATACATTCATAGATTAGTGTATGATGAGTGTGAAATTGAAAAAGAAATGTTGCAAAAGTTGGTGTTAGTCAGTTAAGATGGTTCAGTCATCTTGAGCGAATATCTAATGATCGTTTGGTTAAAAGAATATATGTGAATGATTTTGAAGGTATACATTTGCGTAGACGTCTGATGAGTAGATGAAGTGGTATAATTTAGAGAGTGGTTTGCGTGAGTGAATATTTCCAAATAGTAGGAATAGAAGAGCATGTATGAGAGGTGTCATCAATGTGGATGAAGCTAGAGTTGCTTGTCTGAATAGAAATGTTTGAAGGAAACTTGTGTCGAAATTAGTGAGAATTGGAAATTTATAAGAACAATAATTTATGCTTTACATAATTATTTAATTTTATTTACTGGTTATTATTTTTATCTCTATAATAATAACAAATTTAATATGATTTATTAAGGTAAATTAAACAATTGTTATAATATATCGTTGCATATAAATTGTGTTAGAACATAAAATTATTTTAAGCTTATTGCAGTTTGTAAATCAATCTAATATGTACTACTTCAGAACCGAAATATATTAAATTTATTTATATAATGTAACATAGAAGTTATATACTTGTGTGCAAATATTTGAAAATCAAGTATAAATATTTTGCATTTGCGCGCGTTGAGAAATCAAATTTTCGAATTGTACTGCCAATCATATTTGATTGACACGTACACACAGAAAAACACTTGAAAACCATACTTACTTTTTATATAAGGTATGATACAAAAGTTACATGACTATTTATAAGTTATGAACCAGTAGTCAGGTAGGAAAATTAATAGTTAAATTTTACGAGTAAATACGGCGAACAAATTTTTAACTAAAGCTCCCTTAGGTTCAATATTTCTAAATTTTGGAATAAATGTATCTTTGGAATAATTTTAAAATTAGCCAATGAAATATTGTTATTTATTTTGAGGATACATTTTTAGCAAATCACAAATAATTTTATACTTATTTTAATAATATATAGAATTGGAAATACTGACCCTTAGATGGTTATAATTTTATAGCAAATATGTATTAATATCATGTTTATACGATCGATGCGCTTTTACGTGCGAAAAAGATAATATTTATGTTAAAATACTATACATTATTTAGATATATTACAAGAGAGCAGATATAATAATCTTGTTTTAGTTATTTTTGATTGAATAAATATTATAAATAAACTAAATACCTAGTTTTAAGTTTACATTTTCTTATGTTAATATAAACAAAATAGATTAAGTTAAAAAAAAAACAGATAAATATGGAATTCTAAATGCGAATATTGTATTTTATACAGAAAATATTTTACAACCAAACATGACCAAGGTAATACAATGTAAAATTTTGATAAAATTTTATCAAATTTTCTGATAAGTGCTAGTTTAGTATAAAAGACATTAAAATTTTTAGTTAAAACTGAAAATGAAAAAAAAAAAGAATACGCATACATAAAATTGTGTAAAAATAATTGTAAATTTACATTAAAAATCATAGACTCGTATTCCCACCTCTTTTGTTTATGAAAAAGTGCTTTTATTTTTCACTTTAAAATACATTTTTATTTCTACCTTTCATTAAATATTTATATTGGTATATTTTTTTTTTTGAATCTAATATTACAAAATTTAAATAAACTAATTAAAATTGCTTAATAAGTAATTTTAAGTAAACGTCTAAAATAATTTTGATAAAAATCATTTTTAAAAGTAAGGTGAAAATACGGTCCATTGTAATTTTACTTTACTTTTTATTGTAAATTTACCAAAAAAACTGTAATATTACAATAAAAAATATGGTAAAATTACTATATTATCAATGTAAATTTACATTGACGGCGCACTAGATTTATTGCAGTAGAGTAGAGTTGTCGGGTTAAAAAATTTAATTTTTGAACGAAAGTTATTGAGATTGTCAAATAATTGCCACTATTAATTAATATTTTATTTTAATATGTATAAGAATAAAATTTTTCCCTACCAAACTACTAACTTTATGTAAATAGTGTCTCTACAAAAATTAGTAGAGTATAGAGTAATTTGGAGAAAAATTATGCTAGTGTATTTTACTAAAAAACTTTACTAATGTAAACTAGGCTTTATATATATTTTCTTTAACTTAATTCAATACAGATAATAAATATCCTAATATATCTGCTAAAAATTATTTGAATTTATCCAAAATCTATAACATTTGTAGTAATATTCATGTATTGTATTTGGAAAGGAAATTCTACTAATACAGTTAGGTTTCTTGTGTTAGACCTTATAAAATACATAAGATACTTTCAATATCTGTAGGAAGTAATATGTATATGGATCAAAGTGGTTCGTGATTGCTACCGCTAATAAATCATCGCTTCGGATATATTGCATTAAAACAAAACAAAATCGGGGATATTTTTAGCCACAAATGTTGTTGTTATTAAATTGCTCACACACCATTAGCTAGACACGTTTTTTTTTCTAAATCACTACCACTTCTTTTTTTCTTTCTTCTTCTTTTATCTTAAAGCCCATTTGACACTGTTCAATATAATGGATTTCCTTTTTGACTTCAAACGATTTATTAATAGAATCAGTATTATTTTATTTAATATTTTACAGGATGTTAAAGTTAAAAGGCTTTAGTTAAAGTTCTGTATGAATTTGATTAAAATTTGACGTTTCTATTTATTGAACATGAATCTTCATCAGGAAAAAGATGCATATCAATTTCCATTAAGCTTGAAAAAAGTGTAATAAATTTGACAGTTTGAAAATAGGCACAAATTTATATAAATATTGTTATGTCACGGTGTCACCATTTTTTTACAATTTCTATAATATGTTTTATATAATAGCATTTCGTACACAAATGATAAAAGCTTTAAAAATGTTTAACTCAATTTGTCAAAAATGACAATGATAATATATTTTTAACATAATAATATATTTTTCTACCTTTAAATTAAAATACATTTTTTTAATATTTATTGTATAAAAAATAAAACGGCTTTAGGGAATAGTTCTGTATTAATTTTTATTAATAATCGTCCTTTCGACGTATCTACTTACAACATCACCAGGAAAAAATTATAATTACAATTTTTCTTGATGATGATGTACATTGAGTATGTCGAAACGTCGATTATTAGTAAAAATTAATACAGAATTATATCCTAAAGTTGTTTTATTTTAATATAATGAGTTCCGAAAGATTTTTTACTATTTTATTGTACTCGTATATACGTTACTTATGACAGTAAAGTTTTAAATTATTATCTTTTGCCCAAATATAATTTTGTAAGTTTATTATTCAACTGTTTGTAATTAATTACTGTTTACTGTAACAGTATAATTTTCAAATTTTAATTAATTTGAAATATCATTCATAGCAAATCGAAAAGTACTATTGTATATAATTTTCGAAACAGTATAGTATTTTATTTGGATAAGTTCCTGTGACACTTGTGCATTTCGTGAGATAAACATCACTCTCATAAATAATAGCCAGTATTATATGCTTGTTGTATAATATTGTTATTTATGAATATATTGAAAATACTTATATTTGTGTGAATATATTAAATTTTTTCTTGTATGCAATGTTTTTTTTTTTATTGAATTAAATATTTCTGCGAAAATATTAAAATAATATTTCATTGAACGCTATCGAATTGTATGAAAACTTATCTAAGAAATATTACACATTTTTAGTTTGATGATGTAAGAAACTTATCGACAGAACACGTATGCATATACGTATTTATGAAATATTAGATGCACATTGCAACGTTATGACCTTCAAAATAGGACACGTTCCAATTTTATATAACATTCCATTTGGCGCATCCTTCAAATACATTTCAAACAAAACTCTTGCTTTGTTTACAAACTAGTATTTAAGCAAAAGTTAATGACTTATCTACAGATCCATTTAATTATTTTCAAAATTAATATTAATAGCACAAAATTTTTGTATATTGAAAAACAAAAAATTAAAATATATAGGTATATATATTTGAATAGTTGAATAAATACACATTGATGTGTATTTATTCAACTATTCAAATTTATACTCTTGCTGACAGGCACCAAATTTACTCTAACTTATATATATATATATATATATATATATATATATATATATATATATATATATTATTTATAATATTATATATTTATCATATTTGTAGATGACAAATCTGAACTTAGAGATTGGGTAACAAAGTAAAAAACCTTTCAGAACTTATTATAAAAAGATTTAGGATTTAGTACTGTATTATTATTATTATTATTTAATTTAAGTTCGACGTTTCGATATATTAAATGTATATCATCATCAGGAAAAAATATATAAATTACATAAATTATGAACAAACAAATCCTAGAAACTAGTTAACAAATACAAGTAACTAGATTATAAAATTTTATAATTTATTTGCAGGAAGCTAGATTTTATTTAATTCAGTGCTTTCATACTGATTGATGTTATCTTTTTTTTTGTAAATTTCTATTGTTACTATTATCGATCTACTGTTAATATAGATGAGTTTTGCAATTATTTTAGTATTGTGAAATTTTACAAATATAATCTAAAATTGAGAATTTTCTCAAAATTTCACAAGTTTCAAATTTTTTAAGCAAAAAATAAAAGCACTTTTTGATAATCAAACGAGGTGGGAATACGGGTTGAAGGTTTTTTGTAATATAATAAATTTTCGAATTCAAAGATTAAATTGTTTAATAAACTTTAAACGAATATACTGTTATGTACTGTTGATAGAAATTGCATATTCCATAGGTGATCAGATCTACCTATTTGGAGTGTCTTTCAGTAAATGTAAAATACTGTTAAAAAATATAGTGATAGAGAAACCAACTTAGCCGTAATGTTTTCTTAGTTGTAGTATTGTTATTCTATCATTATATGAAATTACTGTATCATTTGGACTATAAAGTCTGTAGTGTACTTATATTGCTAAATAAATAAATAATAAGAGTATATAATTTTAAATAAAAAATAAAATAAAATGTCTAGAATAGAAAGAGTATTCAAATAAAGATTATAACGGCTTTACTATCTAATTTTAATCCGCGTATAATTGCAATTATAATTAGTGCGCCTGTACATGACATTTAATTTTCCTAGAATTAGAAATGACGGCACAACTCTCAATCCCGATTTAAACCCGAGATTTCTATTTTAAATCCCCCGTAATTTTTCTTTCACAAAAATGCATTAAACCACGCGGCCGAACTATATGGAGCTATATGCACAAAGACTTCGCGTATAAGCTTATTAAACAGTGAGTGTAGCGTGGTGCAGATGGTTCGTAGGACAAAGTTGAACTTAATTGCCATGTCGGAGGATTTTCCGAAATGCGGACTGTGTGGTAAAAAAGAAAAGAAAACGAATACGGCACTGGAAAGCCAATAGGGATAGCTATTTATTCGGTGCATTGACCGGCTCTGTGTTTTTCTTCGTGTGTGTTCGTTATATTATATTTAGTGCACTAATATTTCATACAAGTACGATTTTACGATTAGAGAATTCTGAACTGTTAACTGATGAACATTTGAAAATTGTGAGAAAAACTTTTTTAGTTTAGATTATTATAACTTTAAAGTGTTTAGAAATTTAAATCTTAACATTTTTTACGAAATATTCAACTAAAATATCTGCATACATCTGTGTATGTGGGTTTGCAGATTTTTAGGCAGAACAATAACCTTTAAATCAAAGTAATTTATTTAGTAATATGACGACGCATTGTTTTTTTTCTAATTAATTATATAAATACTATTTTTATTATTTGAGCTGCAATTAAATTTTAGCACATGTATCTTTTTGAAACTTGAAAATATTTTTAGCAAGTTTTTTACAATTTTAAAAGTTTTTATAAATTTATTTTAAATTTAGCTTAAATCTTTAAATTTAAAGAGCTTTAAGTAGATTTCAGTTCTGGTTACTACTTATATATTTTAAGTGTAACTTTAGCTTAAATTCCTTTAAATTTAAATGGCCATCGAAGGTGCTTTAACTGCTAAATTTGAGGTTAGACTCGTTAAGTTAACAGAATTAGTGTGAAAAATATTTGCATGAATATGAATAATATAGAAATGTATACAATTTTTATATTTAGATTATTTTGGAAGATAAGAATTTAAATACATACATTGCCAGTATAGAAATAAAATCCTTTAAATGGTTACGCTTAAAGATGAATGTTCAGAATTGTTTCATCCAAATTTCTTTAAGTTAAAGTTTTATTTAAGCTAAAGATTCTTAAATTTAAATGTGATAACTAACCAGAATAGCGACATAAATCTTAACATTTTTTATGAATTAGGCAACCAAAATTTCTGCATACATCTATGTATTCCAAAGCTGCAGGTTTTTTACTCAGATCAATGACCTTTACGCTGAATTTTCTCTAATTAAATAAATAAATATTATTTTTATTATTTGAGATGCATTTAAATTTTAGAAGTACATTTAGCTCAATAAAAAATTTTAGATCTAAAATTTATTTTGACGCCTGATAATTGTTCTTTCTATAATTACTACTTGGAACTTTAGAGTCAAGAAATTATATTATTATATTTAATTTTCTGTTTTCGGTTTTTTAACATTTATTATTTTTATAATAAAATAAAATTAATTGTGCATTTATTTTATGTATTATGTATTTTTAAATTTCTTAATAATATAGTAGTTAGTATAGGTATATAATTTGACAAGTATTTATTTTGATTAATGCAGACATATTTATTTATTGTTTTAAGCAATAATTTTTAGAAAAATATATATTTTTAACATTATATATTGTGTGCTTTATCAGTGGAAATTTTAGTAATATTTCTTTTGGACAATGTAATTATTGTATAAGAATTATTGATTTGTTGAAAATTTTGTTCACAATTTTCTTTTAATTATTTTCATTACATGCAGAAATGTATAAAATATGAAATATCTGAAGACTTCTGTAGCAAATAAATCGAAAACTAGACTTTATCAACATTAGTTAATCTAGTTAAGAATGAAGTAATTTAACCGACGTAAGATAAACATCGCCTTCATAAACTGTTTCTACAAAATCATTAAAATATTTTAGCATACTAAAATTTACGGATAGAATGTAGCTGTAATTTACAAACCTAAATATAGATAAAACGTTGATTGTAGATCTCTGAAACATCTGATTTCATTTAGTAATCTATTTCTGTGACAATTAAGACTTGTCAATCAGGGTTGTGTCGTTGAAACTGACAGCGGATGTTGTACTTGTTTGATATTAAAAAACAAAAGAAACAGAAACACAGTTCTGAACAAATGTTATTTATTTAATGGTTTGTGACATGTGATTTACTTGAAATATTATGGCTTGGTTATATTTAAACGGTAAATGTTTTAACACGTTCATTTTCATTTTAAAATCTCCTATAAATAACATGTTAACGTAAATGATTTTGTCACAGTCGCGGTTAAGGCTTAAAAGAAATATTTTTAAACATACTGAAAAGAGTTTTTTTTATATTTGATGTTTGTTTACTTTGATCTATAGAATAATATTATTCTGTGTCAATTTTTTTCTTGTTTTATTCATTAATATACTTAATGAAATGTAAGATGTTCTTTTGTTTTTATCGACAGTCATCTCATATGATAAAGGATGTATTGTAATCATACCAAATTTGATATATCTACATTTTTACTATAAGTACGAATTAGGCTTATAGTAACATGAATCAACTGTTTTTAGCGTGATGTTCATCTGTCGATCTGTCTGTGGACACGTGTAGAGCAAATTCGGCTGAACGGATTGTTATAAAATTTCATATTTAAGCTTTGGAGATGAATATCTCAATTTGATCAACCTTTTGTAAAGATCTGCCAATTGAAAGTGGTAATTTATTAATGTCACTTTTATGGGTTTTACGAATATTTCGCAACAGAGATATATTTAGAAAAAATTTATTTAATCAAAAGTTGTTAAACATGTTATAGCTGACAACTTTTATTTTTGAACATTTTTCGATACGGCTAAATAATTTTTTTTAGTATTTCTATTTTGGATATATACATATATATATATATATTTATATCTAGTATTATACAATTCAGGTAAACTAATTAAAATTGTTTAATAAGTTATATTAAGTAAAATCAAAAGTAATTTTGACAAAAATCACTTTTAAAATAATACGGGCCTATGTTTTTAAACTAAATAGTAAATAATCTTATATAAATATTTTAAAATAATTATACACTGTTATTAGTATTTATTTTTTTTTATTGAAATTTTTATTTTATTCAAAAAGCAGCATATTTAGATTTGAGTTAAAAATAAAAACCTTGGCTCTAAAGCATAATTTTTACAGTGTAAATGCGAGTTTAAAGTATAATTAGTTTAATAAGCATATTTTGCTACTGCCTATTCGAACTTTACATGCCAGTTTTTTGCCAACTTACAATATTTTCCAAATTATTAGGAAGTTATGTTTTGTTAATTTATTAACAAAATAAATTTTTTTTATATGAAAGGACAAAGAAACTAAATCATTTTGTAGATAAAATAATATCTCTATTTAACCAGTAAATCTATTTTCAATTGTTCGGTAAATATGATTATGTATACTACTTTTGAAGAGGAAAATTATGCTTAAAAATGTTTTAATGTTGAAGTATCCACTTAAGATTTCTGTCAATATTATTACATTATAATTATTGTGTAAACTTGAATATAATTTTTAATGTACTTATCTATAATATGAATAATACTTGATAATTTACTATTGTTAGATAAGACAAAATTTTAATAATGTGTGTAAATATTATTTGTTTAAATAAATTGCAATATTTGTAAAGTATAATAATATATTACTTATACAAATATATATAATAAAAATGAAAAAAAAAAAACAATAACAAGCATATTATAATGATTTTAACTGACGAAGAAGAAAGACTTACCTGAGTTAGTTTTGTCATAGGATGTGAGTAGAACACTATGTATTCTCATCTCACTTTTAAAAGTGATTTTTGTCAATTGTCAATTAACTTAATTTGATGTAATAGTTTTCTCAATATGGCCGCCGAGGATATCAGATTAAATACACATTGTAGTTATGTTTGGTGCTGTCACTAGTGGTGTATATAGTACCTAATTGCTGTATAAGAATGTCATTATTGTACTAGTAAAATAAAGACCTCTTTCTAGATAGGTAATACGGTAACGTAATATTAATATTATGATACGATTAAAGAAGAAAATATTTTATTTATAGGAAAAACGTAACTCATATTATAATTTATAATATTTAGGAAATATATTTTGCAAGTGGAACTTACTACGTTACTGATTGCTAGTTTATTTATAGTTAAAAATAGACTATAAACATGTGTATATTACGAACATACAAACTTATATATTATAACATTTTGTATAAAATATTTTACAGAACAAGTAGATCTAAGTTTAGCATACAAAATAATTTCTGTTTATTTACAAAAGAAAATTAGGTCGGCCTTGAAGTTCAAGGTAATTTTCGACTTTAAATTAAGGAACAATTAGCCGGGTTTCATAAATATTTTACACGTTTCCATTAATTCCTAATTAAACACATAAACATTTTAGAACATTTCTGTCATCATTTATTAAAACTTTGCACTCTGTATTCATTATATACAAGGTGTGTCTGAAATATTTCTATTTAATTAATTGATTACATTCATCTTATCCTTTACATTATTGTGATTGTTTTAATTAATTGTTTAGAAGTGACATTTGTTGACTTAATTTATCAAGGATGTATCTATTATTTTTTTTATTAATTTTATTGTTTAAATAAAATGAAATGATGATTTAAACAAAAACGTAGGATTTATGTGATAAATTTTGTATTACAATGATTTTCAAAGCTTGGTGATGTAAATAATCTGAGGCATCTAGTTTTTTGTTAAAAATTTTCGAAATTTTATCTGCTAAAAATTCGAAACAGACTAGCAATTTTAAATAGAAAAAGAATTGTAAAAATTTAGATGTATTATGCAAGTTCGGATTTATAAATAAGCTAAATAGGCTTCATAAACTTCATTGGCACATATTTTTTTCAACATACAAAAAATAAAAAAATATTTTTACCCATAAATTTTTTATCAAATTAATAGAATTATTTATATTTGTATTATTTACATATGAGCTTGGATCAAAGAGAGGCTTTAAATTCTAAATTTAGGTCTTTGCACTTAAGAGATATTCCATAAACGTAGTTTATAATATAATATTTTTATTAATCTTATCAAAATATTGATATTACATTAACATATTATCTATGTAGAAAGAGGTCATTATGTTACCAGTACAATAATGTGAACATTAACACTTGTTATAGCACCAAACACGACTACACGATCAAGTGTATTTAATCTGACATCTCTGGCAGCCATATTAAAAATTCTAATAACAATTGAAGTTTTTATTTTTGCTTGAATTTGAACTTTATTATTGAAAATGTGTAAAGAAGTGCCAGATTTGTCAAAAATTGCATATTCGACTTAATTCTGACAAATCATGAAACAAATATAATTTTCTACAACTCTTAGTAAGTTTAAGTTTTTTTTATTTTTAGTTTAGTTTCGTGTGTAATGTTTGAAGAAAAATAGCATATGTCATTTATAGCAGAATGCTCTTTTTATGTTTCGTCTAGATTACTTGGCCTTGGCTTTACCGCAGCCGTAAGTGTATAAATTCTGCTCCTCGTAACATAATATACTATTATTTTTTTACAGAAAATGAAAAATTACTTTGACAATACAATTTCTACAATTTTTTTTCAAATCATTTTAATAACCATAATAGCTGGTATTACAATTTCGGTTTTAACTAATATTGATTTTAAGACAATATGTTACTGTCATAATAGTAGAACTAAACAAATTAATTAGAATACTTATAAACCAAACTTGTATTACCAGTCAATGTGATTATAATTTGTAGAACTACCGAAATTTATAGTTAAATAAATTTATTATGTAAATCTATTTTCAAACATTAGATGTTAATAAAATTCAAGAAGAAATATTGAAATACACGGTATATATGTAAAAACTATATGTCGTAGATTTTACATAGATGTTTATATTCGATATTTCGTACACAAATCCGCACTTTCCAGGTTAACAAACTAGGCATGACGTTTACGATGCAGCTTGACGTTTAACATCGTACATATACATACACAATTATATTTGTATGTGTGTGCTTGTTAGTCAGTTGTTTTCGCTCCCTATGTGAATTTATTAGTTTCTAAGTCTATTTAAATTGACCGCCGTCTGGGTTATAGCCAGAAATATATTATACTTGAATGCAAAACGCGAAAGATTTGTTTGAAAACAATTATTGACGAA
This sequence comes from Clivina fossor, assembly GCA_963966155.1. Classification (NCBI taxonomy): domain Eukaryota; kingdom Metazoa; phylum Arthropoda; class Insecta; order Coleoptera; family Carabidae; genus Clivina; species Clivina fossor. The sequence continues at coordinate 15,973,185 of OZ014560.1, forward strand.
CGATTGCGGAAATTCAACTATGCCCTGATTTAAATCCGATCGTGGAACATTAATTCTTTTTCATTTGACATAAAATAGGTATTTTATAATCATTGTAGGTTATGTTGCAGGCAAAAAACTTAGTGCTGAAATATATATTTAATGTTGAAAGAAAATAGATTTATGTATATCTAAGAAAAAATTTATAATATATAAATACAATTATTAAGAATTGTTTATTATATATTTCAACTAATTGGCACCTAATTTAATATATTTATAATATTTATGTACTGTAATTTAGGCAATTATTTTATTTACTTTTTTTAAAATAGATGATAAAACTATTTTTTATTTTTATTAAATAATGTATACTAAATATACCAGCGTTTCCCAAACTATTCATGCAATGAAACACTTAAAATTTTAATGAAACACCTTCATTATTTTATAGGATAAGTATAGATAAATAGATATAAATAATAAAGGAATAACAAAGTAAAAAGTCTTTCAGAACTCAAATCAAAATAAAATAGCTATAGCATTAAGTTCTGTATATATTTTATTTAAATATCGACATTTCGATATTTAAATAAAATATATACAAATCTTAATCTTGAAGATTTTTTTTATTTTGATAAGTATTAAAAAAATTATTCTCAAATGTTGAAACTTATCGCAGCATTTAAAATCATTTGAAGTGGAACACTAGTAGGGAACACCAGAACACCATAACGGGCTATATGCTAGAGGAGCTGAACATATAGATTGCCGCAAAATCAAGAGGTCCCGGGTTTGAATCCCGGCGCGGTCAATACATTTTTCCAAATTTATTAAATTTTCTAATTATACATTAGTTCACTGCGATTAAGTGGAAATTAAAATATTTGTAAAAAAAAAACACTTTGTGTCAGAAAACATTTCTTTAATGTACACTAATAATTTTAAAAACAGGAGGAGATATAATAATATGCCGAAATAAATAGATTTTTGTAAACTGATATAGCAGGAATATTGAATAATTTATTTGTTCTAAAATTACTTGTATTTTTGAAGAATTTTTTTTATTATATTTCGTTAACATATAAAATACAAATTAATCTTCTTATTTTATTTACCTTGCATTGAGTTCAACCGAAATCTTCAGACAATATTAGTCATTTTGCAAAAAGAGGTATTATTCAATATTCTTGCGACATGTGTACTATGAAAATTCTAAATTTTGTATAAAAAGTTTGAAAATTATTTAGTTATTTAACAAATTTTAAATAAATAACTATTATTTACTAATTTTAATTTTCAACTGAAAATTGATTTTTTGAAAAATAAATAAAATTTATGATTTATTAATGAACGTATTGGATAAATAATCGTAAGCAAAAATTTATTTAACTTGTTAGTAAATTTAACTATCGTTTATAATATGTTAACCTAAATATTATTATATATTAAAAATAAATTAATAATTATCGTTGGCAGTGAAAATCGTATATGATGCCAAAAATTACAAAATTATTTTTTTTTTAATTAATAATATAATTAGATGCAAAGTATCAACATAAGACTCAACACATTAGATGAATATGGCTCTCATTTATCTGCACTTGTAATGACATTAGTATATTTTTGTTTTTGTTATTATAGGCCAAGTTAACATGATGAGTGATATAAAGCAAACAGCATGCAAGAATTTCATAATATTGACTTTTGTCAATATGTTTACAACATTAAACTTGTTCTTTAAAATTATAGTTTTTCATTTATTACACGTTTTACTGACACTTATTGAAAGGACGCTATTGTAATTATACTAATTTGAACATTTTGATATTTTTATAGATAAGAACAAATTAGGCTTATAGGTATTTTTAGCGTGATTTCAATTTGTCTATGGATACATGTAGAGTAAATTCGCTTAAACAGATTTGATCAACTTTTGGTACAAATTCGTTCACCTGAAGTGGTTTTTTTATTTTTACTTTTATGTCTCCTACTAATATTTTGCAACAGAAAAATATTTTAGAAAAATATACTTAACGTAAGTTACTATAGTACATGCTAACAACTTTTATTTGAGATTTTTTTGATATAATAATAAATGTTTATATTTTGCGACATTATTTTGTATCTATATGAACATATATTTATGATTACGGTAAATTATAAATAATTATAATAAAATTGTCAACATAATAGAAAGTATTTTGTTTAAGTACTTTGTGATGATATCGAGTGGTCACAGCAGATTTTTTTAATATTTGAAATTCAAAATATTTTATAAAATTGTGTAGTTTCTAGAAACTGTCAAACTTCGTAACATAAATTGTTATGTTACGAAGTTTGACAGTTTCTTTAAATCTTTTAGTTTATCTAAATAACCGAATAATGAACAGTATATTTTTTTACAACTTAAAACAATCTTTGTAAAGTGAGGTTTTTAAAATGTTGAAATATTCAATCTGATTGTCGGAACTCGCTTATTTGTTAAACTTAGGCAGTGAGGGGATTTTTTGGAGAATTTAGAGTAAATAGCATCCAGTTTATCGACTAGTAAGATCGTTGGTAACAACCTCAAAATCAGTGTAGTATTTCTTACATTTTTGACTTATAAATACAAGACTAAATATCATTTTGATGGTTGATTATAATACAAATTTGTTATATTTTGTTTGAATATAACCAAATTAATTTTTAATATAAATAAATTATAGATATGTAAACCAACTGTGTAAAACTAATTAATTATAATTATAATTATAAGAACGTAAGGTGGCAAATTTCTCGTACTTTATAAGTTATAAAGAGACTGTAATATAAAATAAAACAAAACTTCAACTTAAAATCTTTTTATTTTATTATAATGAGTTTTGAAATACTGTTTACTGTTATAATATTATTATTTGATTGACATAAATTTTGATTTCGTTCGTAATTGTTATGTTTTCAGGCAATTTTATTTTACACACCACGATGGCTTTGGAAAAGCTGGGAGGGTGGTAAACTGCACGCATTAATGATGGATCTGGATATCGGCATCTGTTCGGAGGTAGAGAAAAAACAGAAAAAGAAACTGATGATCGACTATCTATGGGAGAATCTGCGTTTCCACAATTGGTGGGCCTACAAATATTATCTCTGCGAAATGTTAGCGCTCATTAATGTTGTAGGTATGCGGAAGTGTTTATTTATACGATTCTAATTGCTTAATCCGTGATAAATTTTATTTCACGAAAACTAACCCCGATTTAACTAACGTGTGTAGTGTTTTGAAGAAATGCGACAGATTTATATTATTTTGAATGCAGATTGTTTAGTAAAGAAAAAGATTAATCGAATTCCTACGCTTTTGTTTGTTGAAAATGTTTTGTTATCAATGGAAACTAAAGATTTTTGTTGCGTTTTAAGTGCACTGTTTATTAATAATTATTAAATATTATTCTTAAAAGAATAATGGTCTAATTGCACCAATGAGTTAACTAGGCAACTAGTTTGTCAACTGTTTTCAAACTGCCTCATTAATTATTATTGGTCAGTTGGTAAGTTAATCAATTGGTTAACTTACAATGATCTTTGCAACTGAGCCAATATATTTTACCTTTTAAATTAATTAAAAGCTAGTATTTCCAATTTTTATTTATTCTTAAGATAAGTAAAAAACCATACGTAACTGGCTAAAAATGTATCCTTAGAATAAATAATAATATTTCATTTGCAAATTCCAAAATATTTCAAGAATAAATTTATTCCAAATTTGAAAATACTGGGCCTAATGAAAGTATTAGTTTTATTATTTAATAATTACTAAATTAGTTATTTTACTGTAATAAAAATTTGACAATTTTAATATCTCTTAATATAATATATATTTAAAAAAAAAAAATATATTGTCCATATGTACAACGACATTTAGCAGCTCTTTACCTACCTGCTTATTTGAAAATTAGTGTTATGCTTTAGTCGTAATGTTATTGCTTCTGAACTGCATTATCTATTAGCATGTAAAAACACAATGAAAATTTGTTAAATATATTAATAATGTCAATTTGTAGTTGAAATTAACCAACAACTGATAAAACTAAAATTGTTTTTTCTATTAATTCTGCTCTAAAACATAACACTAATTTTAAGAAGCTAGTTTGAATGAGACTTATTATTTCACTTAACACCAAGCGAGAACAGCAATATTTCTAACACCTTGTATCTAAAACTATGTTTGATAAATGATACTTAACTTAATAATAGTTAAATTAATTAATATAGTTACAAATTAATTTACTAAAATTCATGTTATTGACATGTTCAATATGAGTAGCAATCATCATTATTCAAGATATATAAACATCAAAATTTATATGTGTACTTGTATGTATATATGAGTATTATTGTTTCCCGCTACTTGAATATTGCATAAAACATTTATACCTAATTAGTATTGCTTGTATATTAGTAATCGTTAATTTTGAAATGGATTTATTTCGAATTGTTTTACAGAATTACAATTAAAAAGTGTCAACTGATCGTTTTTTTTAATGAAAATGACTTATAATCATATATACCTATACAATCACGCTATTTACTCGTAACGGTGTGGCACAAACTCTTTTTTATTTATGCAGAAATTAGTTTCCGTCAAATCGAGACAAACAACATGCTCTTTTACTTTTACCACTTGGAAACATTCGCCCACACAAAACACTCTCAATCATACCTCTCCATCTACTCATTGGATGTCTACACATACATATACCTTCAATATCAATCACATATATTCTTTAAACCAAGCGATCGTTAAGCATTCACTCAGAAATTCAAGTTTTTGTATATCAAAAATTTATTTTACAGAGATAAGTTTTTTTAGAAATTAATGATTTATTTTATACTGTAAGTAAATTTGTTGTATTTATTTAAATTTGAAAAACATATTATATTTTTACGGTATACTGGACTGGATGGTAGCTATAATGGTATGTATTTAAGTAGAAATAACATTTTTGATTTAAATATTTTTATTATTTAAATATTCTTTGTTAATATTCAACTTTAAAAGATGCATGACAAGATTGGTATTAAAACTACAGCACGACAAAAATGGTATTTCAAAGGACAAAAATAATAAATTTTATAACAAATTTAGTATGTTGAACGATAAATATAGTAGGTACTACAAATTAATAAACTATAAATTTTTTATTTGTTTCAAAAAGATCAATACACCGGAAGATTTTGGTTGCAATTAGTTTTTTTCTTTAGATAGTTGTGCACTAATTTTGTTGTGAAATAAAACATTATTTGTTATATATGATGATAAATAACGATTCTATGAATTGATTCGAATATTATTAATATTACTAGTTTATATTTAATATTTAAAGTCGAAACATTAACTGAAAAAAATCCGTCATTATTTCGTTAGTCGATTTCTTGTTTGTTCTGTATCACAAAAACCTTACGAGAAAATATTGTTTAAAGTTTCTGAACTGAATTATTTATAGTAAGGATATGGAACCAATTAGAATTTATATTTTAGAAACTACAATAATTATAACATCCACAATTGTTTAGATAGATAGAAAACAAACAAGTATTGCCAAAATAAGTAATAACTCAATTTTACCAAAAATTGCGTGTGGAACAAACAAGAAATTGGTTGACGATTTGTTGTGGATTTAATTTTTTTTGTCGTAAATTATACCAATTTTGTTGTGAATAATGAAATAATGTTGTGAAAACAAACAAGTATTGCCAAAATAAGTAATAACTCAATTTTACCAAAAATTGCGTGTGGAACAAACAAGAAATTGGTTGACGATTTGTTGTGCATTTAATTTTTTTTATCGTAAATTATACCAATTTTGTTGTGAATAATGAAATAATGTTGTGAAAACAAACAAGTATTGCCAAAATAAGTAATAACTCAATTTTACCAAAAATTGCGTGTGGAACAAACAAGAAATTGGTTGACGATTTGTTGTGCGTTTAATTTTTTTTTGTCGTAAATTATACCAATTTTGTTGTGAATAATTCCAATCCTGTTGTAAATACTATCCTATTAAGAATGTTAATTTTTTTTTGTTAAGTTTGTATTTTCATTTTTAATAATGTTATTCACATTATTATTTATTTGAATTGTTTGGAATTGAAATGTTTTAGGACAAATGTTCCTAATGAATCGCTTTTTCGACGGGGCATTTCTGACATTCGGCATCGAAGTAATCGAGTTTCTCGACAACGACGAAGAGGACCGTGTGGATCCAATGATCAAAATCTTTCCGCGAATGACCAAATGTACATTCTTCAAATACGGTGTATCGGGCGAAGTTGAAAAACACGACGCCATTTGTATTCTACCTCTCAACGTAGTCAACGAAAAAATCTACGTATTTCTCTGGTTCTGGTTTATAATTCTATCAGCATTAACACTATTGACCGTTGTCTATCGGATCATTATTATCTTCTCGCCCAGAATGCGCGTCTATTTGCTGAGAATGCGATATCGCTTGATCAGGCGGGATGCTATTGATTTGATTGTGCGTAGAAGTAAGATGGGCGATTGGTTTTTATTTTATATGCTGGGCGAGAATGTTGATTCGGTTATATTTCGAGATGTAATGCACGAATTAGCGTATAAACTTGGCAGCAATCCGGGACATCATATACCGGGACCTAAAGGCGAGATTTTAGAAGCCTAGTGTTACTTTGTTTCTCAAACGAATCAGAAAGCAATCTAATTTATTCTCTTTTAATCATTATTGTATACGTATTGCCAATTGTGATTTTCTCATGATTGTACTTACTATTAAAATAAAAAAGCTTTAGGATTAAGTTCTGTATATATTTTATTTAATCTAGTTACTTTGTTACCTAGTAACTTGTTTCTATGTTTTGTTTGTTTATCATTTATGTCATTTGTATATTTTTTTCCTGATAATATACGAAGAGTAATAAAATATATACAGAACTTAATCCTGAAGCTTTTTTATTTTAACAGAATGAGTTCTGAAAGATTTTTTACTATGTATTTACTATATTTATTTTAATTTATTTATGTTTTTTAACACATTTTCAAAATACATTTTTGAATAAAATAATAATAGAAATTTTGCTTGTTTATAATCAAAACATTTTACCAATATTCTAGCAGACGACAACTTACAAACAAATTTCTTTGTTTGAAAACTCGTATTTACTTCAAGTCTATTCGACAGTGAACGGATTTTCCGACACATACTCTATATTTATCTTATACATACGGTTCATTTTCGTAAACTACTGTTCAATTTCGTTTACAATTACGAGAATGTTATAGAATCCAGTCACCTGAAGCGTTCACTAACTATAGTCGGTTGGTGGAGACCTCTGTTAATACTTAAATTTTGAAGTTTATTGGTTTATATAAAAGAATAAGACAATAAATTAGATTGTTTTTTTTCTAGATTCTTAGGTACCATACTAAATGTGTTCTAAAGTGCCTTATAGGTATTTTTCTGTAGATAATTCCTTTTGCATTTTTGTATTACAATCTCGTTATTCATTAAATAATGTAACACGAATTTTCACTGAATACGTATTTAATTTATTTTAATAAAAAGAAAAAAAAAACCAAAGGAATTTATTTTTTATTTCTATGAAATAATGTAAACGAAAATTATTATAATTATTTAAATTCTAGTTTAATTTTCTTTCGCTTTATTATGTAGTTTAAGTTAATGTGATTAAAGAAAAAAATATTGTCTAGAATTGTTCATGAAAGAAGTCGAGACAAAATCCAATGTAAGTACGATTTAGAAAACACACAGTCGATCCTTTCTACCACATTATAAGTGGGAGTGAAAGAGAAATATTTGAATAAGTTTGGGCTTTGCTTTACCTTCTTTCCCGAACAATCCTTTACGACAAATGATTAAGTTAAGAGTTTTTATTAAAGAATGACAATTTGAATGATATTTTGTATTTATAAAAAAGAAAAAGAAATAAAGATTATAATCAGCCATTAAAATGCATTTGTAGTACGTATATAGTTTACAATGTTTTCTGTTTTATCTATCGTGCTAAATACGTATTAATAGATGCGTTTATTAATTGATACTTTTTTTTTTCTTTTCGAAATGTATCGGTGTAAGATGACGTCAATATCCAACGCACTCATTTTCTATAGTGAATTTTAATTTTAGAATTCTCATAATTAGGTCAGTGTTCAACTAACTCACTTTATTTACCTATAAAGATGCTTTGTGGCCGTTTGCCAATTTTACTGTTACAATTCTTTTGAGGTAACTGGGATACATCCTTTTATTCAGTTTAACAGATTTTTAGAATAATAAGTAAAGTATTAAAATAGAAATTACACTCCATATTGTTTGTATTTTGTTGCGAAAGTTTATAAATTGATAAGATACACTTTTAATTTAATGAATAAAATAGTTTAAATTGGTTTAAATAATAAAATTCATGCATCAAGCTGGATTTGAACCCGAGCCAATACGGGTACGAGCAGTATCAGCCACAAGCTTTAAATCGTTCAGTAATGCAGGTAGGTAATTATAAATAATAATTTAGTTTTACTTTAATTAGTATTAACTTCTTTATACGAATAATTTATTATAAAGTATTTAAAAATATACTATTTTACGTAACTTAATTATATTTAATTAATATTTATTATTATTAAAAAGAAATATCGCTTTTAGATCTGTAAATTGTAAATCTCCAGCTATTGTTCAGATTGACTTGTAAATAATTTAATTTTATATGATAATTATTATGTGACAGGAATTGACAAGGGACTTATTAATATTGTACGAATTATTACACGCTTGTTGATAAAATTTGTGTGTTAGTTGTGTATAAAATGTCGTATGTCTTACAACGATATCATTTGAAAGCGACTGCCAGTTAACTAAATCAAAATTTAATAATTAGAAAATTTATTAAATGCAGTAATATTTATTTGTACAGTGTGTTCTTTAAATACATTTCTTTAGAGCGTGAATATACCAATCAGAGGCAGCAAGTTCCAGCAGGATGCAGCTACAGGTTAGATTAGTCTATTTACTTTTAAGTCTAGTTTACATTGGTAGAGTTAATAGTAGAGTACGGTGGTAGAATGCATACTATTCTATTATTAGCACAATGTAAACAATTTAGGATAGTGAAAGACGAATACTAAAGATAGCAGTGGATAGTACATGTGGAATAGTACATTTTACTCGCCCTTTTGCCATAATAATCTACTCTACCGGTACACGACCAATGTAAACAATTTTTTTTTGCAGTAGAATACAGTAATGGCAAAGTCGTAGAGTACAAACAGTCAGTTTTTTTTTTATTTATAAACGGAATTTATAAACGGAGATTGTCATGAGATTGTCAAACAATTGACATCGTTAAATAATATTTGTTTTTAATATGTACGAAAATGAAATGAACGAAAGCTAAACGAACTGTAAACTAAACTCTATTCTACTAAATTACTAGCTTTGTATAAACAGTTACTCTACCAAAATCAGTAGAGTAGAGTAATTTAGTGAAAAAATATACTAGTGTACTCTACTACTGACTCTACTAATGTAAACTAGACTTTATTTTCTGTACATAATACTGTGCCCAACAATTTTGATGTTTGTAGGAGATAAAAAATAGCGGCCATTAAATATACGAATTTTCTTGACTATGAACTTTATTAACAGGAATAACTACTCAGCAGTCTTAACACATGGGCCTTCTAAGGACTTGTACAGGGGCACCATGAGTACATAGGCCCCATGCTAATCTGTGTATGACAATTGACTTGCCATTATTAAAAATATATTTGACATTTAAATTAATTCTATGTAATATAAAGCCATTTACATTTCATTTCGGTGATTGGTTATTGTAGAGGCCCCAGCACACTGGTGTCTAGGGGCTCATAATGCTGTTACATATTTTAAATACAGTTCAATATTTCGAACTCATATTTTGAAAAAATATTTATTGATTATAATACATATAGTATAGTCGTATAAACCATTAAATATAATTTGTTAAAATATAAATTCAATAAAACTATAATTAAGAAAAAGCTCTATATGTTATTTATTAAAATATAAAAATTGTATTAATAAAAAAACAAATGTAAGAAATATGTTAGAAATTATAAAATTCGTATCAGTAGTATAGAATATTATGAGAAGTAAAATACAAACTTTAAAATTGGCATACAATGTAACAGAAAGTAAAATTTGTTTATTTATGGTACATAATTTATGGTTTAACAATAACAGTAAAATATTGGTGTTTGTGTATAGTTGTTCTGTTATACAGATTATGATTTATGTTTTCGAAGCAAAATCGATTGTTTTACATACCTGTGTTACGCGTGACTTTCATATGAAACATTCAAACAAATTATAGTTCGTGAATATATTTACAATATTTAGTTACTTTGAATATTAAAACTATTTCATGACAACTATATTTATTAAATTGTTTTAATAGGTAATATTACTTGTAACTTTGTATTTTTTAGAAGCAAATTTTATAGTTTGCTTTAGTTATTGGTTTCCTTTTGCTAATTTCTTGTATTATCTATTTTATTTTATTTTTGTTGTGGATTTATAAAAGATACTATAAGTGATTTAGTATTAAAAAATTATTAGAATTTTAATTTTCTAGAAAACATGCTAAGATAAGTATATTGATTTTATTAGTTAAGTGTCTTAAATATATTTTTTTCGTAAATATTATCAAATGGCTAGTAACGCTTTGAATCTCTGGAACAAATAGTATAACAAAATAATAACAGATAAATAAAGGTATTTGTAGGTATAAATCGTTCGTGCTTATAAAAGTGTATCCGAATATTTAGTTAACATAGTTTTTATTGCCAACATTAAAAAAAACAACTGATATAAATGTAAAATAAAACTGCTTTAGATTGTAGTTCTGTATTAATATATATTAATATAGAACTTCAACCTAAAGCCGTTTTATTTTAATATAATGAATTATGAAAGATTTACTATGATATACATGTAATTTTATTTTTAATCTTGAAGCTTTTTTTATTATAATATAATGAGTTCTGGAAGATTTTTCACTACTACAAAAAAGCTTTAGGTTTAAGTTCTGCATAATTTTTAACTAAAATTTGACATTTCAATATACTTCACGTATATCAACATTAGTAATAATATACAAATGACTTAAAAAATATACAAACAAAATATAGAAACAAGTTACTAGATAACAAAATACAAGTAACAAAATACAAGTATAAAGCTTAATTTTAAAACTTTTTTTATTTCAATAATACTTAATAATTAATAAGTAATTTATGCAACAAATATATAGTACTTTTATTACATAAGTAAATTTGACAATTTTATAATTGAAAAAAAAAATACATTATGCATGAGTTCCATACTTCCATATTTATATAATTGTCTGTAATTACAATTAACTTACACAAACATTAAAACACTAATCTAATATTTGACGTTTCTAACGTAGAGATTATAAGACAACTTCAATTATTGTTCTCAATGCACTTTTTTGGTTTATATATTTACATAATTTCAGAGTAAAATAATGACACATTGCAATACTTTTTTCATGCGTTTTTACAATAAACAATATTTTACACACAAGAAATAGTAAAATAAAGTACAGATTTTTTTTAACAGTCGTAGAAAAAATTGCTTTATTATAAAGAAATACCTACTGACTCATTTAATAAATTGCTAATCGTAAATCACGTAGAAACGGTAAGTATATTTTTTCGATACATTTGTAAACAACATTTAAAATTGATGTAACAGTTGCATACACACAATTTCAACAGGTATTGTATTCGTTGCCAAACTATAAAATTTTTAAAATTTATCTGAAATCTGAGTCATTATTCTAAATTTATCGAGCATTGTATTGTTCGAGCTGCACAATAAACTAATACAATTTTAAATTACAGTGATTTTGAACCACAGAAATTTATAGCTGACATAACAATACTTGTTGTAATTTACTTCGTAAAGCAAGAAGATGAACAAATATTTTATTACACGCATCTGCTATTATTTAAAATTTATAGAAAGAAAAAAAAAAAACAAGATAAAGTTGATCCGACTAGAGTTAAATAATGGCGTCATTGAATGAATACGTGAATAACATTAAATTATCTAAACAAATAAACGTCGCGGATTATTAATGATTATACATTAGTAATTTGGAGGGTGAATTATGAGCTTGGGCCACTGGGAAAATTGTCATATGGCGGAGATAAATTTAATTCTTACCGAATAAAATATAATACCATATTTTTCCAACATTAGTTTTCAATCTGATTATATTTGACATGTTTACATTTTATCGTTATTATCTTTAATAAATTAATTTTAATTTACAATTTATATTGATAGTATTAAATTAAATTTAATATTAATTAATTTGATTGTGTTTACATTTAACTCGCGTCAGATTACATTAATATAATTTATTTTATTATGATTTTAATCTACGATTTTCGATCAATAATTCAATGTAGCTATATATGTATGAACAAAAATATATTTTAATTAAATGTATTTTTCATAAATAATTACTTTGACCTATTTTCTGTTCTATTATGATAATAAAAATTAATTATTTATTAAATTTTTATTGGTATAGTAATAATTCACATATTTTAATATATTTTAAGTTTATTGATTTTTTATTTGTAAATGTAGTGATATAATTTAAAATAAATTAATTCTAAATCAAAGTATGACAAAAAATATTTAATTTTGTAATTTTTTTATCTATATATATATATATATATATATATATATATATATATATATATATATATATATATATATAATTATATATATATATATATATATATATATATATATATATATATATATATAATAAAATCAAGTGTATGTGTGTTTGTCTTTTATGCATTACTACACCATTCATCCGATCGCCATGAAACTTTGGGAAGTTGTTGAGTACACTCCTGCGAAGGTTTCTGGGGCCTTAGAAAAAATATAGAGAAGTGTGAAAGAAAATGATTCCAAATAAATTGAAAATAATTATAACATGAAAAATTATAAAAAATTTAATATTCACATTAAAATAAAGGCAAGACAACGTTTGCCGGGCCAGCTAGTATTTAATATTTTATTCAGTTAATGATATTAAAGATTATATGTTAAATATGTAATATTTATGTGTAATTCAAAGAAATATTCGGTATAACAATAAAAAAAGAATTATTCATATACATATAATTTTCCCTTTATAACGAGAACTTGTTCATATAACTTGTAGATTGAGTCTGACATACGTTGAATATTTATTTTATTGTTAGTATTTTTATAAATCCGATTATTTTTTGTTTTGAGACTTGAAAAAATATATATAAAAAAATATATAATGTCAAAAATAAACGATTTTGTAAGTGTAAGTCGTCGTAACTCATATTTATCGTAAACCGAGAATAACATTTATTTTAATAATAAATGGTTTTCTTGCATGACTTTTGTGTATACTAAGTCACATACATTACAAATTAAAAGAAACAAAAGAAACCTCGAAATTCTAAACTTTACAAATTTAATTATTATTCATAATAAAAATATTTAATTATAAGGATCGTTTACAGTGTAAGCAAATCTTACTTTTAAATTTGCTACTAAAGTATTTTTTAACTATTTCTTTAAAATTTGTAGTAATGTATTGTACAAATCAAATTTACTTGCATATTTGAATATAGTGAAATTATATTTGAAAGTGAAATATTATATTTTTAAATTTTGTAACTACAAGTGGTACGAATAGAAAAGCATGTACGGTAGGTATCATAAATGTGGATAACGCAAAAGTTACTTGTCTGAATAAAAATGTTTGGCGTTAACAAATTTCTGCATAATGGAAAGAGTTTGTGCCACACTCGTTTGCTAGATATTGTGTGTGTGTAAGCTTTCCGATTTCCGATAATATTGATAAAAATTGAAAAATTAAATCGTCAACAAAACAATAAATTTTTTTATAGTATAATCTAGTAAAACATTCATTATAAAAGTGTTTTAATTTGTAGTTCTGTATTAATATTTATTAATAATCAACGTTTCGACGTACTCAACGTACATGTTCTTTTTCAAAAGTGCTTGTAAAATGTATTTTTAAGCATTATTTACTTCAAATATTTTGCTGTCAAATCTTTTTCAAAACATTGATAATCTCATAAGTTACTGCAGTAAACATTGCATCATATTTATGTAACATAAATTTTGTCAAAAAAAAATCTAGATTATATCGCACCTGACCTTTGCACTGATCTAAATACTTTTTAGATTCACGGGTAATTTTTTGTTACGGCTTATTTAAAAACATCGTTTAAAATTAGCCATCTATTTTCTGAACGAACTGAAAGTTTTTCATGGAACAGATGGTTGACACATTGGCTTGTAACACTGACACAATTATAGTATCTTCTCAAAAAGATTTACGCATAGAAAATTATTATATTGCTTCCTATAAGAAGTTGTGTATTAATAGACAGGTTACTAAACGTGTGGTTTGTTAGCAGGATGATTTACAAAAGATGCAGGAATATTATTAGATGCGCGGGTGTCGTTTGTCATTTCCTGTTTTATGTATAACTTAAAAAAGTACATTTTTATTGCTAGTTTTGTTTTTGTTTATGGAAGAATCTAAATAGTATATTATTTGAATTTTATGAGTGTTGTTAACATAAGCAATATAATTATTTTTTCTTTTTTAGTTTAAGATATTTTTAGAATGACTTTAAGGCCAAATATATAGTAACTGATAATCCTTATTTTAAATTACATTTGAGAGTAATGTATTAAAATAATCAAATAGGCAAAGTAGCAATTGTTTATATACTTAAATTGTAATGTAAGCGTTATTTTGTTATTATTATTATTTGTTTTTTTTTTTGAAATTTTAAATTTTAGATTTTCTCTCGACTGAATCAGGAATAAATAAATAACAATAACAAAATAACACATAAAATAAAACGTGTGACTACGGTGAATTCGATATTATTTTTTATTTATAAATTAATATTTGCTGCATATGAAAAATGCGAAAAAGATATACAATTAATATTTTTTTATTCTAAAAAAAAAGTTAGTGATAAAAAAAATTTGGATTTTGCAGTTTTAGAACAATAACTGTCGAATATAATAAATATAGTAAAAAAATTTAAAATTATTAAATTTTAATAATTTTTAGACAGTAAGAAAAATCATAAATAAATTTTTGTATTTCATAACTAATGTACTTTTCCTGATATTTGACAACTCTTATAAGTGTAGCGTCATGTTGGTTGCTTACTTTTTATCAAAGCAAAATTAGTTTAAGCAAAGAGAATATAATATATTATATTCTCTTTGGTTTAACTAAGTTTGATATTAAATATCTGTAATAATTTATTATAATATATTTTTTGTTTTCATTGTTTTCTCAAATAATTTGTTTAGTGTCAAATTTAATCATATATTTAATTTTTTCATAAATTAAATAATTTTACTGTATTTACTATTTACTAATAATAATATTATTTGCATTTTTATATGACATTTTTATTTTAGTTTTTTTATTTATTATATTATTTGTAATCTCGGATTTTGTTTGTTGTTTGTAAACTGTTTATGATACTTTTTGTATTAACTGAAAGTTTTTACTATGTATATGTCAAATTTTAAAAAAAATATTTTATTAATTTATACGGCAGTCTCGATAAATCTTATAATCTTAAAGAGTTTGTGCAAAAGTTCGCAAAGGTTACGATAACGTTAAACTACAGAAAGATTTAACAGAAATACCACTGAAGTACTTGATTTTATCGATAGTAAATCTTTTAACGTAAGTTAGCAAAAATTCTCGAATATTTATTTTTTATTTTAACAATTATATTATGATCAATTTACTATCACATATAATCCAATAATTAACCTCTTATAATACAGTATATTTTTTGTTTGTTTCGTAAATATTTGCAAATACAATGTACTTAATATAGGTTAATTTTTAGTTAAAATTAAATAACTTTTGATTTCACTGTTGCATTTTTAATTAAACAGTTTACATCCCATGTTGGCACTAAGTCAGTTACTGAGTAAGTTCTCATGTGACTTGGGAACTTTCATTTTTTTTATGTTAGATACAAAGCCTATCATTAGAGTTGAACGATACTTGTTTTCTTTCTTAATTAGCACCAAGGTGATTACGATGAGTACTTATTTGTTGAACTGTTATTAAAAAAGAAGAAGGTAGAAATAGAAATAATACACAACTAATGTGAATTGTGCTAAATGTATTTCTTTAAAATTGTATGAAATAAGAATATAATACTAGATTCAGTCCTTTATTATTATTTTTTATGTTAGTTAACAAAATAAATATAACATAGTAAAAAAATCTTTCAGAACTCATTGAGGATCTGAGTCAAATAAAATTTGACTTTCATGAATTAAAAATCTATAAATTTTATGATCTAGTTACTTATTTGTTACCTTGTAACTTATTTCTATGTTTTGTTATTTACTGTAATGTCATTTGTATCATTTATCTTGATGAAAACGGATGTTGATTGATTGATTTTTAATAAATATTAATACAAAATTTTAACCTAAAGCAGTTTAATTTAAAATGATTACATATAAAAGCAGCTCTATTTCGAAACTAATAGAGCTTAAACTTTAGAGTATTAAGACATCTGAGACATCAATCAACTAAATATTTGTATTTAAAATTAAAAAAATACTTTATATTGATAATGCATATAATTTTATTGTTCATAAATCCTATGAAATCGATCCAGATAAAATTTCTACGTTTTCAGATTATATCTATTTTAGTTTCAACATATTTAACAACAGAAATATTTTAGTGTTTTTACATCATACAATTTATGCTTTAAAAATTTCTACGTAGATGAAATATTTTATTTAATCGAAAATTAAAATTACAATGTGCAATTATTTTTCTACTGATTCCTTTTCCTGTTCTGAACAACAATAACAACTAAACTTATGCAAATATAATCAAATTGTGTTCGCATTGCGATAAACATTTTTGATTCACTTTCCTGACTTTTGAACGTAAAAAGAAAGTCACGTTTCACGTAAGAGCGATCGAGAAAAATAAGCTTTTGCTCGCGCAAACAATTTGAAATCGTGGGTGAATCCGAATGACTTTCTCGTTTGCTCAGAGATCAGACTTCTTCTGTTTTTGCACTCTTCAAATAATGGAAAACTACTTAGCAAATACTGTAACGTAATCAAATCACAATCAAACAACTATTTTCCAACTAACTTCTGTGCGGATTTGATTTTTTTTAATACATTCATTGTTGGTTTGAATTTTGTAATGGGCAATTGAACGTGAGAATGCAATTGTTTTAATGGTGTAATCAACATTTTTGCATATTAATTTGGGTTGGATTAATATTGCAAACGAAAGCATTTGATTTTGTTTGTGAAAATGTTTAATAAACAATAAACAAGATAGAAGAAATTAAAAATAAATAAAGTAAAAAGTTGTCCATGGTATTGGTCGACGACCTATCATTTGTTTTTACTCATAGAACATTGATTTGTCTGTTCTGCGATTCTTTTATACATCGTGGGTTGTAATCTTGACAAGTGGTGGAATACGTCAAGATTAGAATATATATATATATATATATATATATATATATATATTATATATATATAAAAACGCAACATGACTTTGACAAAATAACAATAACATTTTATCTTTAAAAATCAATTTATAAAAAAATCAATAATTATAATAAATTTATTATATAGTAAATAATTATACGTCAAATTTTTTACGTTTTAATTGACATGTAAACTTCAGAAAATAAGTTTTAAAATAATAAATTTTTTTTTGGATATTTCGATATTTTACTCTAATACTCGTAAGTTGAAAATGAAGATTGAATTGAAGCATACATAAATTATTTATTTATAAATGATTGACGGACCCTTGAAAAAAAATTATTTATTCATGACATGTCAAACTTAAATTAGACAGGTGATGATAACGTTTTTTTTTGCGTAAATCAATATATAAAATTTGTTTTTTAAAAAAAGTTCGTATATTAATTTTTGATGAAATAAATTTTTTATTTAAATTCAAAAATTGACAAATTACTATTTGAAAGAAATATTGTTGATTAATTTAAATTTTTGTTAATTAAAAACATCAATTTAATAGAAATTCAATCTAAATAGATAAAGATATTTTATTAACTTCAAAATTTTACTTAATTTATTATTTGTTTATAACTAATCATAAGAAGATTTTATTGATATTTCAAATAGTTATAAATAATAGAAATAAAATATATCTTTACGACATGGAAAATACAACCAAAATTATTTTAAATCTCCCGATAATCCATTTTATAGTTACGGCATCAATATGGCTGACAAGATAGCAACTGTTAATATATGGAAGGAACAAGAAAAATGAACAGTAGTCACAGTTAGATTAAGAGAGATAGACAGAGATTAGTTTGAATTACTTTACAAATATTTTGACTAATTTATAGCTATCTTTGTCCATTTTTATATGACTAGTTGGGACCAACAATTTGTATATAACGCATTCCGTTCATTATATTACGAGTATAACGTCCTTGCTCATAACAATAAAAATTATGAAAAATATTGTTTGAATTTTAGGTATGTGTTAGTATTTTTTGCTTCTTATTTTTGTACGAAAAAAAATAATTGAGACTTAAATATACACCAAATTATTGATATAATTGCGTACTCAGCAATTAAAATCTTAAGTAGCAGTGTATTTACAAATTATAATTAATATAATTATATTTTACTTGTTTGCATGATTAATTGTTTATCATATAATTATAGCAAAATTAATTGTTAGTAGCAATAATGCTCATTAATAATACTTTTTTTTACATTTTTCTTCAAGTAGCTGAAATATAGGTATGTGGTATTTATTGTTATAAAACAAATATATGTTTCACTCAAGAAAACACAAAACATTAAAATATGATCTTATTGTGACGAAAAGTTAATAAAATATAATATTTTTTTTTTAAACCACAAATAATAATAATATTAAAAAAGCTATATACATATCTCGAAAGTTAAGCTTTTATCATTAGTAGCAAAAGATAAAGTTAAAGTCCTAATCAAATTACACAAATACTCAACGTACCCAGTGGTCAATTTTATTAAAGAAACACAAGAATTATAAACAATATAAAAAAACATATTTCATAGTACAGTAAATATAAAATATTTAAAGACATTTGTGTGTTTTACAGAATATATCCAATTTTAAATTTTGTTTAAAATATTATTAATATTTTTATTTTTTCGTTTACACGGAGAAAATTGTTTCTTTGATATTAGAAAAAAAAAATTAATAACATATAATAGTATTTTTTTATTTTAAATAAATTTATTTAGAGTAAATATATACAGCTTTTTCTTTTCTTTAGAATTCGGTCAATTAGGGACCACGTAAAATAACTCTTCATGATTTCTTCAGATCAGAATCTTAATATCTCTCTATTCCCTAAATCTTCCCTTGTTATCCCCATTTCCTCCAAATCACACTTGACCTTCTTGAACCAAGGTATATGTGTTTTTGGGTTAATATCGAAATAGTTAAATACATACAGCTTTTTATTTAAAAAAATATTTATTTCAATGAAAATTATTTTCTTCACTAGAAGAATCTTTTTTCTCGGTGTAAATGCAATATTTTTAATAAAATAATATATGCGAATTACACATGTGGACTAAGTTGTATCATATGATTTCCTTTTTAAAAAAAATTACAGTTACAATTTTTTTAATTATCGGTTATTTATTAGCTTAATTAAAAAGTAGTTTTTCAATGCTTTCTCACGACTTATAATATCTCTTATTTAAGATGAGTAGTAGGCTTTTTTAAAATAACAAAACAAAAAACAACTGCTACATAAAAAAATTCGATATTGTTAGGTAGTGATCAATTAATAAGTTGAAAGAGAAACTAAATTTATTACTGTTATTTTTTAATGATGTAAGATTGTTCTATAGATATAAAAAGAGTGAAAAATATACCTAGTATTGGTTACAGTGAAATGATTTTGTAAAATTGTTTTTTAATAATATGGTACGTGACATTTGAAATTATTTTTTTGTTTATTTGACTGACATTTATATTTTGATGATTTTTTTTTTAAATTTATTTATTTGATGTTTAAGTTATATGAATTTCATTATTAAAATGTTTTATCGAAAAGCTAACAGCTTCTTGTATTGAAATTATTTAAATATAAATAAATAATATTTGTATTTCGAGTTAACGATCAACTATATCTTTGACGGTCTTTTGTTTGTTTTTGTTTTACCTTGGTGACAAAGAATGTTTATTTTTCAACAATAATATACTTTTTTTTATACCGAAACACGATATTACTTTTTCTGTGTAATTTATCAGTTTTAAATGTTAAGAAAGATGCAATGAATATTTAGTGTAATGAAATTATTATATAATTGAAGTATTTGGTTAGTGGGTAAAGAAACATATGGAATAAGTTGTATTCGAATGAAATGGATTTGAATATGAGATGGTGACAGATTATCCTAGATGGTAATATAGAATCCAAAGATGGCCTACACATCCAGAGAAATATTCCAAATTGAAGTCGTTCACTTAGTTAAATATTTTTTAAAAAGTCGCATATTTCGAATAAAATTTACAAAAAAATATTAAATATATTAAAGAGAATATTACATTGTGGAAAAAAAAATTTGAAAATAGAGAGTGAACCTGAATAACTAATTTGCCTATTTTTCTAATGTTTTAGTTATTATTATTATTTTTTTTAATATAGATAATTTTCCTGCCTTTTAATATTATATTAGATGAAACATTATTCACATTTAAAGCAATGCATTAATTTCTAATGCAATTTTCGATTTTTTATCTAAACTTTATTTGAAATAACAATTTATTATCAACTAATGTATATTAGTTGAAATAACTATGGCCTATATTCTCACTTCTTTTGTCTATAAAAAAGTTCTTTTATTTTTTGCTTTAAAACAAATATTTACTTTTACCTTTTATCAAATATAAATAATATTTTTATTTTTTTATATCTAATATTATAAAATTCAAATAAACTGATTAAAATTGCTTAATAAGTAATTTTAAATAAACGTCAAAACCAGTTTTGATAAAAATCACTTTTGAGAGTGAGGTGAGAATACATCATGGTTTTTACAATGCTTAATTTGAACAATTTTTGTATTTCAAAAATTTATATTATATAATAAGTAAAACATATTTTAATATTCAAACAGAATATATATATTTCTAAATCATGTTACTTTTATTACCATACATATGTTTTCTTAGAAATGCATCCTAGATAAATAAACATTTTAAGAGCATACGCTACAATTTTTATAACTTCTTTAGTAGAAAAAAAAAACACTATGCCCAACACATATATTTGAATGGAACCAAATCAGATTTATTTGGTATTTTAATATTCAAACAAGCGTATATTTGAAGAAGCACAAGAAGAAGTAGATAGAAGCGAGAAGAATTGCTGAGTTAGTCAGAGTTCGATGTGAGTATTCACCGTCCATAGAGTTACAAAAATGGATATCATACAATTTACCTATTGAATAACAGATAACAGATTTGACAAAAATAGATAGAAAATATTAATTTTTTTTTCAAAATCTATGAGATATGGCTATGATTAAGTTATATAAAATATACTTAATAATTTAAAAATTATGATAACAATTCTATTTTTTTTTACTGAATTCAACTTTTCTTTATAGTCTGACTCAGACTGCCGTTTTACACACAAGCACAATAATTTGACCAATCAAAACGCTTGACACATTTTTAGTTTTTACACTAAGTGTTTGGATCGGTTAAATTATTGTGTTTGTGCTTAAATTTATAATTACTAAACGACAGTCTGAATGAAACTTGAGATTAAATAATTTCAAAAGAGTTAAAACAGATATATTTAATATCAGTTATAGAAAATTAAAGTGTATTTCCAAATAGAGGATCTTACCTTTTTTCATATTTAAACATTTTCACAATATTTTTAAAATTAGCAAAGTGTAAGAATTTTTTTATGAAAAAAACATCAAAAAACATTAAATCAGGAGAACAGAAAGCTGGCTATCAAAATAATTATTTTGTTAAATTGGTAGAGTCCATATGTTGTATGCAATTTTGTGATAAATTTTTCTGTTTTAAGCTTCAATTTTATTCAATTTTAAAGTTATTTTATATTTATATTCAACATTAATTAATATTTTATTGAATTATGCAGATAATGAAATTAAATAGCAATTTTGCAATAACTCTACATTTGAATCTCTGTGAGTTCATGCGAGTTGGTTCAGTTGATTCCTTTATTTAGTGTTTTTATCCGGATACGTAACTCACTTAATGTCTTGTACATTCCTTCGATGTACCCTGGCCGTACCACGATCGTTGAATATAAATTTACTACTGCTTATATCGTATAGTGCTGGTCAATCTTGTTATTTTATCATATAGTTAAGGTACGTGGTTGTTTTAATATCTTTATATATAACATAATATGTTTATTCTTTTGTTTTACTCTTTTTCTTGTAGTTACTGTTTATACAATTATAAATAGGAAACTATATAGTTTGTTTTTAAATGCATTATATTAATAATAAGGAAATCAATAATATTTATACGTACAAGTTATTTCAGGTAATAAAATAATGAATTTTATTCTCTGTTTTTCAATTGCCAACTTATCAAATTTAATATAATTTGGTGTGCAGATTAATTGTAATTGTAGATTAATAATAAAATTTCTACTTAAATACTTAGCAATATCAAATCTGCCAGTTTTGTCACTTTGGATTCTTTTAATTTAAATAACATGAAAAATAACTAAACTAAGTACTTCCATTTTTATTAACATTTTTATTATAATTTTTGTAATAAAACGCAAAATGTTTTTACACACAATTAAACATTTAAATTTAAACAAAATTTACATTATTTTGATTTTAAATCAAATTAAAATATATGTGCAAATAATTAACTACGCTAATGTAATAAACAAATTATCGTTAACTTCATTAAGTAACATATAAAGTTAGTTTTATTATCTCTCAGTTAACTAATTTCATTTACGTTAATGTTTATTTTGTGTTCGTAAAGGAGACAGCATTAAAATTTAATGCGTAATGTCTTCTTTTAGAACATTTACTCCACGTTTATGTTCGAAAAAAACTGCAACGAGTTACAACAACGTAGGTGAAAATTTTGTAAATTTTTTTGGTTTCAAATAACAAGAAAGAGGAGGTTGCCCACCTCTTCAAATAAATAGAAAAATAACTGTAATATTTTTTATTTTTTAAATAAATCAAAATTTAATTTATCTTATCAAGTTTTTAGTAATAAGAACATTTTATTGAAATATAAAAAAAAGAAAGTCATTTAAAAAATGTTTTAATTAAATAAAAAAAGTGCTAGTTTTTTATTATTAATTTGAAATTTTGTACGAGAAAATCTATATAAAAATAAATTAAAATATTCAATAATAAAGTCAACTCCTGATGATGTACGTATAGTATATTAAAACATCGAAATTTAATTTAAAATTATACAGAAATAAAACCCAAAGCATTTTTATTTTAATATAATGAGAATTCTGTACTATAATAACTTATATTGATTAATTATTTACCTTAACTCTTTAGCTACGACAGTCGTCAATAAATGACAGCAAATTTATTTCAAAACATAAATGTCAATAGATGATTGAATGATTTAATGCTTTTTGCAAGCCGTCAGTTTTACGTTAACAATATGCACAAAGATTTTCATGTATTTAACCAAATAAATAATAGAAGTATATACGGTTTTAATATTTTTTTTAAACATCCAAATTTTACTAGATTTTAAAATGTCAGAATACAATTTAAAATGAAATTCTGTTTGTTTATGTAATTATTAAACAATTTTACCGATTCAAATAACTGTATTTTCTTACGAAACAAAGAACATATAATAAATATTTAAATTTCTATTTAAAAAATAACTATTTAGCTTGTTTATCGAGAGATAATCAACATGGGTATAAAATTTCACAAAATACTTCAATGAGGTACACATATGTAAATAATATAGACATTCGCATATAACTATTGTTTCATGCGATCAATCAACTGACAATTTAATACCAAAAACTTTTATTTGATATATATATATATATATATTAAATTTGCAAAAAAAATGTAACATTAATATTTGTTTATTTGCAGTTTTCTACTTTTTTGCTATTTTATTTTATACGTTTTTGTTTATAATAAATAAAAATACGTGAAAAGATAAATGATTAATAATTTTGTTGTATATGTCAATAGCTTAGACAGATATTTAAATCACGTTTTTAAAAGAATGAACGTAATTTATATTATATGCGTGAGAAGACTAAATTTTGATATATTAAATATTACATGCATGTTGTTATTTATCAATTGTAAAAAAACAAATGATTAGTCTTCAACCTATCTATAAAATGTGACAATAATTACATGTTACAAAACTTATAACTAAGATCATGTATGTTTTTTTGATTTTTTTTAGTATCGATAAAATTATTTTCATATTAATATATACTTTCTTTTTAAATACACAGTAAACAATTTACGGTATATACGTTTATTTGGTGTTAAATTTTAACACCGAAAACGATAAAAGTAAATATTTTTTTTGCAGTGATATTATTTTAACTTTAAAATTTGTTTATTTAAATTTATATAATGGTTTATTTACGCACCAGCCCTATATTATGTGGTATATGTGTACTTTCGGTTTTAAATTTATTAACACGGAACATGATTAAAAAACTAGTCAAATACTAATGATCAAAAATTAACGTCGAACAAAGTGGTGGTTGCGTATAGTACCCTGATGGTGTTAATGTGAATATGTTTGTATGTATGTCTTTACTATCTAAGTCTGTGCGCAAGTAGCTGATACAAATAAGCATCCGGGTCTTGGCAACACCGCCTTATGCAAATGCGTTTGTCTGGTGGGCGCTCGTTTAGGAATGCGCGAGTGGGCCTCCTGTTTTGCTCTCTGTTGGATTGTGGGCACCGGGAGGTCGTCCGGTTTATTTCATCTCTTTGGTTTATATGCATACATGCACACACACACACACATATCTCTTTATATATTTGTGTGTGTACATGTGTAAGAAAAAGATAGATTGATAATTTTCTTTACCAAATCAAATTTTCGATTTCCTTCGGTTGTCCGCTTTGGTTATTTTATTAAAGACATTGACGTGATAAGAATGCTTTAGATTGAATTTAGAAATGCATTCTTAAATTTTTCTTTGGTTTAAAACTAAATACTGTTATGTTTATTATAATGATTTGTATAATGTTATAATAATAATGTTATGAGTAGGTGTTCATGTTACTTATATAAATTATTATTTATTGCTATATCTATAAATAATTATTCATTGATGTTTTTATAAATATCAAAACAAAAAAAAAAGTTTCTCTTCTTTCGCAGAAAACATTTTAATATTTTTTTTTAGAAACAATAATAAGTAAAATGTATTTATAAATAAATTATTTACAGTTGCAAAATTAAAGAAAAAAAATGTTTATTGTCAAATGTATGTATTTATTAATAAAGATATAATTATTTGTTAAAATTGTAAATAGTTTATTTAATAGATATTACTATAGTCTGATTTTATAACTAGGAGAAATAATTTAAAATATTTGTGCTAGAATCTCTACTTCTGATTGGTTAATATACCAACATTATTTTTATCTTGTTATCAACTATCAACAAGCTGTAGTACTGTCAATACATTATTCTCGAGTTTCGTATTGTCACGTTCCGTGAATTTTAAATTCGTTTTGTAATTTTTTGTAAGTAAATAAACCAAATGTAGAAATCACATAGTTTGTAAATTAAATTTGCTGTAAATGATTTCTAGTGACTTTTCTGGTGTTTTTTTATAGTGTAAAACTACTCTTTATGGTTAGAAAACCGACTGTGTAACATTAAAACGAATTTGAAATTATTATCTATTAAGCAAATATTTTGTAATCTGACTAGCTATGAAAATGACATGAAAACAACAAAACAAAAAACAATTATTTTACTACAATTTATATATACCGGGTGTATACTTGGTTTATGCAATATAGGAAAAACAATGTTATTTTTTTAACATCGTAATTCCTGCCTCCCCGTTAGTTTTAGAGAAAAATTATAAGAGACAAAAATTATTTAGAATTAAAAACTACATTATTTACGCTTAAAATAATTGTGATATTACGTCTCAGTAATTAATTATTAATTAAATAAATATTATCAGTTTTCAGCAATACCAGACAGCCATGGACAAAACGCGAATGTATTTTGTTCACAAATGTCCAGTGTATTGTCATTTAAATGCAAAAAAATAACAAAATACATTCGCGTTTCGTCCATGGCTGTCTGATATTGCCGAAAACTGTTAATATTTATTTAATTAATAATTAATTACTAAGACGCAATATCGCAATTATTTTAAGCGTAAATAATGTAGTTTTTAATTGTAAACAATTTTTGTTTCTTATATTTTTTCTCTATAACTAACGGGGAAGCAGGAATTGCAATGTTAAAAAAATAACATTGTTTTTTCTATATTGCATAAACCAAGTATACACCCGGTATATATATCTATATGTAACAAAAATTGAAGAAGTTTATTATTTATTATAATTTATTAAGAAAAAATTATGTTTTTTATTTTGTTCTATTAGAGATTTTTTTTCCGTTTAATTATTTGCATTTTTTAGCTATGTTTATATAATAAACTTTGATGCTATACAAACTTGTAGTGTAATGCAAAATTTCTGCTACTAATTCCATGATTGAAAATTGGTGCAAATATTTGCTTTACAATAAAAGTTGAAATTACGCTAGAATATGGAATTGGAATAAAGATTGGAATTAGACCAGAAGTTGGAATGGCGCCAGAATTTAGAGTTGCTGCAGAAGTTGGAGTAGCTCTTAAGTTTAATATTACGACTGAAATTTAAAATTGGAATTGCAGTGGTATTGCCATATAATCTTATTTTATCTAAATTATTATATCTAAATTATATCTAAATTTTTATAATTTAATATTGCAATACTGCCCGTATTTTGTAAGACTTATAGAATTGAAAATTAGAATACTTTATATTTGGATAACTGGACAATTTAGCAAACTATAAAAAATTGGTCATTTAATATGGCATTTTCTAGCTATGTTATATATACTGGACTTTGATAGTATACAAACTTAGTGTTATGCAAATATCTGTTACAATTTCATGATTAAGATTGTGTCAGGTGTATGCATAGCAATATAATTTGAAATTACGCCAGAATATGTAGCTGGAATTAAAACTGGAATTATACTAGAAGCCGAAGGGGCTCCAGAAATTAAGAGTTACTCCAGAAGTTGGATTTGTAACAAAATAAAAAAGCAAATATGAATAAATAACAAGAATTTGTATCACATCCTACAGGTAGCTTTTAGTAAGTAAAATTTGATATTTAGCATTCAATATCAGAGCAACAAAACTTTTTTTTTGACAAAACATATATTACCTTCTCTGCAGAACGATACATGCCTAGATGTCGAAGAAAACTGTCAGGCGCTGCTCGTAAGCAAGACGAATAAGAAGAAGAATAAGAAAAACGGCTCTTCGTTTGCGCAACACAATTGTTCCCACACGACGAAATGCGAATATCGGCGTATGAGCGAATCCAAAGTGTGTGTGTATCGATTGTCGTTTTTCGTAAAGTGTATGCCTGGCTCCGGTCTGTATTGAATGTGTGTATAGGTTTGCTCCAGTGGGTTTTCGAGTTAAACCTTGTCGCGCGAACCAAATACGGTAGTGACCGTTTCGCGAGAACCCGAACTCTCTGCTTGCGTGTGTATTTGCATCCCACACACACAGAGATAAAATGATTTGACCAGCAAGATGTTTACCGATTAATGTGACTTGATCCACGAACTTATTTCTTATTGCATTTTTTTTTCTACTTTTAAAATGATCTGTCAGTCAAAATTTTGTAATTAAGTCACCAACACAGTTAATTTCTTGTAATGCTCATTTTCCATTTTCCACTCTTGTTTCTCACTGAACTAATTTGTAATATTAAATTTTAATGTATTATATTATAACGATTATTATTAAAATGTATTTTATAGTATTTTCCAGTTCTGTAATTGGGTGCGAACCTGTAGAACTGTGTAAATTTAAATAAATAAATAATAAATAAATCTGTATTGATATTAATTGACATTTTCTTGATATTTTTAGTAAACATATATTTTAAAAATAAATTGACAAAAAACTAACGATAAATAATACATTTAACAAAAAGAAAGTTTTGTTAAATTAATTGATACTGTATTTTTTTCTTTTAATAAATAGGTAATCAGAACTATTTGCGACAAACGTGTAAATTATAGAAAAATACCTGATTAATTTTTATTATTATGTTCTTATCTGAAATTGTTATTTTTAATAATGTAACAACAGTATTTCAAAGAGTATTTAATTTTTAAAATAGTTGAAAAATATTTTGCTTTTCTTTGTTGTGTATTTATTTTTTATTATGAATCAGTTTTAAAAGTACTTATATTAAATTTAATAAAATTCACAAGCATCTACAATATATGATGGCAAAACGTCTACGAAGAGGGTAGATCGACCACGGCATACTAGTCCAGACAATTCTATAAATTTAATGGATACCAGCGGTGAAAGTTTGAAGGTTACTATATTGAAAGAATTTATTTTTTTTGTAATAATTTATGTTATAAATTTATAATAAAAATATATATTTATATTTATTATTTATTATAGAATAATATGTATAAAAAAAATACAAGATAAATACTGAAATAATATAACAAATTTGTTGAGTGTTGGAGATACAAATGAAACATAAGTTTCACTCCACATACGTGTGGTTTTGCGTCATTTAGACCTGAACCCCGAGATTTAGATTCTCGTACCGAACCTTACCTAAAACTATACGAAGCTTGTGTTAGCCCGGAATAGTATTGTGGGCGAGCGTATTAGACTTTTCGTATTTTGTGAAATTCAAAAACGTCTTGGTTTTTAGGACTTAAAACTGTTTCTAAATTACAGTTTGTTTCTGTATCAAAACAAAAGATATATTACTTCATTAACAGTTGTTTATTAGGAACGTTGTTTTTCGCAGTTTGTTATTCGTATTTTGATTTAAAAGTTGCTGTAAATTTTATGTAATTGAATTTGTTAAGGTCCCTAGTTTAGTTTGAAATTTATGTTACCAGCTCGAGTTTGTTTAATTTGATTTTTAGATTTAAACAGAATGTTTGAAACAACATTAGCTTGGATTTAGTTTCATATTATACAATTAGTATAAAAACAACTTTAGATGTGCTTGTTGAGCTTTAAAATTGTATTTTACTTCGTTATAATTATTTTTAAGTACATTTAATAATATTAAATAAAAATTTAGAAAAGTTAGGAAATACATTTAATAAATAATTGTTATTAAACTAATTTTTGTAAAAGTATATAAAATTAGAGAAACAGCAGAAGCCAGAAGAACGGAAGGAGGAAACTGAAATAGGCTTTTGTCCATAAAGAACATAATTAAGATATTAATATTGTAATTAGAAATATATGGTAGTAAAACTTACGTTAATTTTTCTGCTGTCATATTCCTTTGTAATATCTAATAAATATGTTTTTGTGATGTAAAATTATATATTAAAAATGTTATATTTTTTCTAGATTT
Organism: Clivina fossor; assembly: GCA_963966155.1. Classification (NCBI taxonomy): domain Eukaryota; kingdom Metazoa; phylum Arthropoda; class Insecta; order Coleoptera; family Carabidae; genus Clivina; species Clivina fossor. The sequence continues at coordinate 16,003,023 of OZ014560.1, forward strand.
TATTTATAACTAGAAAAACTATCAGTGTTTACTTACTATTCCAAATTGCATTTGGATAAGTTAATAATTTAATACAATATAAATTTCAAAGTATTAGTTTAAAATGAATTATAAAATGTATTTTAATAACATAGTAAAAAAATCTTTCACAACTTATTACATTAAAATATAAGTTAGAATTAAATTTTGTTATTTTTATAAAAATTGGACATTTTGACGTAATCTACAAACATTATCAGAAGAAATTATAAATAAATAGTACAAGTTACTAGGTAACAAACTAAGTAAGTAGATCATAAAATTTGTAAATTATTAATGAAATGAAAGCAAATTTTATTTAAATCAGTGCCTTTACACTGATTAATGTTAACTTTTTTTTTATAAATTTCTATTGCTACTCTTATTAATCTACTGTTAATATTGTTGGGTTTTTCATACCTTTTTTTTTAGTAATGTCAATTTAAGTTTATTGTTTTAAACTATTTTATAAATTTTTTCTGATGATAATCTTTTTTTATGTGTGTAACAAAATTATGTAATAAAATATCTTCTGCATTATGTAAGAGTAATTGATTTTTTTTTTTCATTGATATAAATATTCATTCAATTTTGCACAGCTGGATAGAAAAAGCGAAAGTAATTTTATTATTTGCTTTAAGAATAGATTATTTATACGGTAGTGAGAGCTTCACTTGCTATTTTGAATACAGATCAAGTTTAAAATAAAAATATCATATAAATGACCTAAATATTCAATATATCTAGAAAAAAATTGATAATAATAAACAGAAATTATCTATTTACTTGAAAATCAATTTAGGTTTATTTAATACTTGAGTAACCCGCGGATTATAGTTTGTTGACCACTGGTTTGTACTAACTTTATAAACGAACATACTATTATAAATAAATTAATAACTAATATTAGTTGAATAACAAATTCGTGTTTGGAACATTTCTAATTGGCAACAAAATTTTTTTTTGCCAATAGTCTTATTTTACATCTAAATATAACTAAAAAATTAAATTAATGGGTCTATTCGGTTCATATTTGTAAGATCTATAGTGTTACAGAATGTCTTCGACGTTTCGACGTACTCAACGTACATCATCAGGAAAAAATTATACAAATGACATTACAGTAAATAATGTCATTTGTATGATATTTTTCCTGAGGATGATGTACGTAGCGTTGGTGGAAACATCGATTATTAATATAAATTAATACAAAACTATATCCTTTATATATATATATATATATATATATATATATATATATATATATATATACAGGGTGTAACAGAATAACTATTCCTAATTTTAACTGGAGTATCCTGGGCTCAGAATATGAAGATTTAATGCAAATCACTGAGATAAAATGTGGCTCCTTACTGAGCTACAGGGTGTTTTATATAAAAATTTAAAAACGATTTTTGCCCAGTACTTTAAAACTATTTGACGTATCCTTATCATACTTGGCAGGAAATGTAGGTACCGTACACCATACTAAATTATGTTAAATAAAAGATTCTGGCCACTGCCAGTGGCGTACAACAGGGGCAAGTGAGAGGTTGATCCTTCCTAAATTCTACGCCACTGGCGGAATTGTCATTTTAGCACAATTTTTCGATTCTCCAATACTAGATGTGTAAAAAACATACTCTTCCTTCGTAACGATAAAGTCACTGTTTTTCGAGATATTTAAAGTTAAACATAAGCTGCACCCTTGGGATTTTTTCAAAATTTGCTAAAAAAAATCTGAAAAAATTTAGTAAAATAGAGAAAAAAATTAGCTACATAATATCTAAGTAACTTTTTCTCTAACTCATTTTGGTTTGGCTGGAAAAATTATTGAAAATTAATATTTTTTGCATTTTATTTTTTTTATTTTCAATAATTTTTACAGCCAAATCAGAATGAGTTAGAGAAAAAGTTACTTAGTTATTATGTAGCTAATTTTTTTCTCTATTTTACTGAATTTTTTCAGATTTTTTTGAGCAAATTTTGAAAAAATCCCAAGGGTGCAGCTTATGTTTAACTTTAAATATCTCGAAAAACAGTGACTTTATCGTTACAAAGGAAGAGTATGTTTTTTACACAGCAAGTATTGGAGAATCGAAAAATTGTGCTAAAATGACAATTCCGCCAGTGGCGTAGAATTTAGGAAGGATCAACCTCTCACTTGCCCTTGTTGTACGCCACTGGCAGTAGCCAGAAACTTTTATTTAACATAATTTAGTATGGTCTACGGTACCTACATTTCCTGCCAAGTATGATAAGGATACGTCAAATAGTTTTAAAATACTGGGCAAAAATCGTTTTTAAATTTTTATATAAAACACCCTGTAGCTCAGTAAGGAGCCACATTTTATCTCTGTGATTTGCATTAAATCTTCATATTCTGAGCCCAGGATACTCCAGTTAAAATTAGGAATAGTTATTCTGTTACACCCTGTATATTTGAAATTCTTCTATTAATAGAAAAGACAAAATCTCTTGTAACACTACAGATCTAACAGATTTAAACTGAATAGTTCCATTAATTCAGTAGAACAACTAAAAAATAAACTATTCGCGAAAAAAAATGCAAATTGACAGCATATGCAAAATAGTGGTCCGTGTTACAGCTAGTCCGGTGCGAGTCCCCACGGACTGTGTTTTTGAGATGGAAACGATTTAAATGTCCTCTATCCGTCCTAGTATGGTTCCAGGGTCCAGCGGGCCTTGTTCATCGTGTATTCACCTTATTCCACCGGGTCGGTGCCTTTCAAAAAGTCTAGACGTGGTAGAATTTTAATCACTCTTTGAAGATTCATCTAACGCGCGCCCTCAGTTGCTGCAACCAATTATTAACAGGTATAAAGATAAACTGGATTAGGCGGCGATCAAATCTTTTATGAGACCTAGCACAGTTGCTGTTATTGTAAATGATATTAAGTGTTGTTTTACATAGTGTTAGAGTTTAATTTAGTTTCAAAATAGTCAAAATATTCAAATATTGATGTGTTTCAACATTCAAAAATAATATTTTATAATTGTCTTACTAATTGTCACTAATTCTGTATAATGTTCAACTTTTCAAAACTGTGGTACCACTTTTTTTTAAGTTATTTTTCAGTTTAATTTATTGTGTATACTGATGTCTTTTCATTAAAGTATGTAGATATAAGTATGTATATTTTCAGTTTCTATAATTGGGTATATACCTATTGAACCATGTATATAATAAATAAATGAATATAAAGATTAGTTATGGACCAGTATTTCCAATTTAATTTATTCTTAAGATAAGTATAAAAATTATTTTTGATTGGTTAAATATGTATTCTCAGATTAAATGTCAATATTTAATTTGTTAATTTTAAAATTATACCAAGGATAAATTTATTTGAAATTTTGAAAATATATTTAATATTTGTTAGAAAAAAAAATAGGAGTACAACAAATAAGCTGATTTTCTATATACTTATTAGAAAGAAAATAAAGAAAATAATGCAAATCTACCTATAACTGAAAGAGTTAATCTTATCTTCAAAGTTTTCAATTCTACAGACAGAAAAATTAATAATTATGTAGACATTATGTGAAAAGTTCTTCAAGGAATGGTGTAAAGAGATTATCAATATTATTTTATTAATAATGTATTCAAGTATCTACTTCACATAATTTAAAATTGACTTATTGTAATTTTAAATTATTCGACATATGTTACACATATGTATGTAACACTTTTTGTGTTACAGTGAAATGTAATTACATACTATTTAAATTCAATTCAAATTTTTAGTGCATTAAAATATTCTAAATAAAATTTAAACATGTAATTAAACAGTTGAAAGTTTTTTTTTAGCATCTATTCTTTAAATATTTAAACTATTTTATAGCGCATACTTCTATTATTAAACTGTGTGAATTATGAATTAATTAAAATTAACAAAAACAAATTACATATCATATAAAATTAATTATACACATTGTTATAAACAATTATGCAAATTCTTTCAAAATATTTAAAAAGAAATTTAATATTTATTAAAAAGAAAAAAAAAACTGTTTAAGCTTTCACGTTTACATATTGAAGCATTTTGTCGTACGTATCATGTTACTGTAAAATATATTTAGTTACGATCAAATTTCGTTATTTTTATTTGTTCAATAAAACGTTAGCAAACTGAATATATTTATACATAATGCTGGCTTTACACGATATATTAGTACGTTAAACACGATAAGAATAATATGTACAGACACATAGGCAATGATATTTTATATTTTATATCTAATCTGAAAATTGCATATTCATCAATAAAAAATTATTTATGTACTGTTTCAACTAAATACAAAAATTATTTAAAAATTTTATACATAAATATGAATTGATGATAATACATAAATGAAATATATAAATGATAATAAATGAAATATATAAATGATAATAAATGAAATATAGGAAATGTTTTAGTTAATACATACTGTCACGGACAAACTGAGCATGCGCGTGCATGAAATATTTTGTACAAATTTCTATACAAAATCGAATATTGGATCATGTAATACAGAATTTTGTTTGTACAGAAAACTGTACATATTTTGTATAGAAAAATGTAAAACCAGAATAATGTATTTTAAGTATTTTTATATATTGTATATTAGTATATTTTTAAATTTTTATTTAAACTGCTCCAGTTATCTCAAAATTAGTAATATGTTTTAGTCGTATTTCTATATTAGCTTTTAACTGCAATATCTACTAGTTTGAAAAAAACATAATGACCCGAATTTCGACCTCGGTTTCAAAATTGGTTTTAACTAATATCGGTTTTTAAGACAATACAGCTGTCATAAGAGCAGGACTAAACAAATGAACTAAAGCACACAAAAACCCAGCTTGTAATACCAACCAATAAATATTTGTTAAAAGTTATTGGTAATCTCAATTTTTTACTGCAATGAAACCAACAACTAAAATCGTACATTTACATTGTTTTTTCATATATTAATAAATTAAAATATGATCTTACTGTGGCGAAAAGTTAATAAAATGAAATAATTTTTCTTAAATCACAAACAATAATATTAAAAAGCTATATACGTACTTTGAAAGTTACGCTTTCATCATCGGTAGTAAAATATTAAATTCCTAATCAGTGATCCAAGTTTACATAAATACTTAACGTACCCAGTGCTCAAAGAGTAGTAAATAGTTTGGTTCGGAGTCACTAGCTTTACTTTGTAGCATAAAATTAATTTTATGATAAGTAGAGTAGTCTGAATAAATTTCAATGTATCAATAAACATAGTATAAACTAGCTTAAATATTTCTTATATTTTAATAGAAAATTTGTGAAAAAAAGAAAATAAATATAAAATTAACAATATGTCCTTACTTGTGTTGTGCATACTATACAAAATGCTAATAGCGTAATGAATTTTTCTATCAAAATATAATTAATAAAAAAAAATATTTTCAAGCAATAATTAGTTTAATTTTCTAATAGAGAATGACGACAAGGGATAAAATAAAAAAGTATATAATTAATTTAAAATTCTTGTCACGTTCATGTGTTTACGAGCTCTTCATAAATTTATTTTTAATTTAAAAGCTAATTTAAATTTTTATTTAATAAAAAAATAATTAATATCTTCAACAATATTTTAAAGAAAATAGTGTAAATTAGCAAATTTTACAAACTTTATGAATGAATAGTAGGTATACAGAAAAAATACTATTACTATATAGTAGTGTTGTCAATATTTGAAAAAATCGGATCAGGATATCCGCACAAAAAAATTCGGATGTCCGGATATTCATTTCTCGGATAATTTGAAATCCGGATCCGATATCCGGATTCGATATTCGGGTCTGAAATTCGGATCCAAGATCCCCGACATTGTATATATGATTCTTTAAATACATAGAATATAAATTTTTTAGACATATTGTATATAGCTGAGTAATTTTATTTTTGAGACACATTTCATATTTATATATATATATATATATATATATATATATATATATATATATATATATATATATATATATATATATAATATATATATATATATATATATATATATATATATATATATATATAACATATTGTACATAAAATTCTTGAGACACATTGTATACACATTTCAAATGTTTCGTGAAAGAATTAAGTTTATTGCATCTGAATAACAAATTAGAGGTGGTATTTAATAATCTGGATTTTTTTAAATGAATACAGCATCTTTATAAACATTATTAATTATATATTTACATTTATGGTTTTTTAAATAATATACCCGATATAAATATAACTTAAAATAAATAAAACATTTATTATTAATTAACCAAAAACAAAAAAAAAGCAAAAAAAGCGAATAAAAATATGCCCAGCATGTTGCTTCTGCAATCATATAAATAAATCGAGCATTGCCATTACAAGAAAAAGAGATTTACATCAAATTACAAATACTTTGTTCATTTGTTTTTTCATCTGGGCAAATATTAATTAAATAAAAACAATAATAAATAACAAACTCGCATCGCAATTTAATTACCTCTACGTATGTATGGACGTGTATGTATGTAGATTGTACTGTAAATACGTTTTATAAAACCACTACCTACCATAGCATAACAACAACACTGGGGCATTTAAAACATAGGCACGCAAAGTAAAGTGTGCTGTGGTTGTTACAGTCCGTTGTTATTAAGGCGTTACAAGTTTGAGGTTTCAGAAAAATTCTAGGCTTGTGTTCGTGTCATAATTCTACGCAATCTTGACAGCTAATATCTTATAATTTGTGACGATATATTACTCGAGAACTAGCGTTACGACTTCAGCCAGAATATGCAATAAAACGAACATACATATATAGTAGTATTTGTTGTTTATAATTATAGTTTTTAAAATTATTATATAATTTTAAAGGGCGCTTTTCTATTGCCTGTACAAAAATCTCAGTTTTATTTCTATGTGTTCTTATTTTGTGTATATGTTATCGTTAAAGCATATAATTCCTGTATTTCATGAAATAACTAATTATTTAATAAAATACCGATCTACAGTAGTAAAATTATTGAATAGATTTTTTATTTCATATTTTAACTAGATATTTCTGTATATTACCTAGTTATTCTGTGAAATAACGTATATAGTTGTATGAAAATTATAATTTGAGGAATTTAGATTAGTTTAGAAGTTAATAATTAATAAATCTAACATCTAATTAACATCTAACCTAATCTAATAACAACATATTAGTTTATTTTTAAGACATTTCAAATATTATATTAAGAATTTTGTATTTTCTAAAAATACAAATAAAATGTTGAAAAATATGCTACAATTTAATTGAATTATTACGTTCATTATTTGTATGTGACAGTTCTTTAATATCAAATTTCGTTACATGATTTATCACCAATCATACAAATTGTATTTTTATCAAAAACATTGACAAATAAAAGTATAACATTATTTAATTTTGTTTTTTTAAAAAAATATTAAAAAAATAACTTTATTTTCAAGTTTAGGTATGTCTTATGTTTACATTCTTTGTTTTTACGTTTCCGTATTTTTAGTTTTCTTATTACAATTTTACATTACTTTGATGAGAAAGCGAAATAAAAACACGAAAATGATTTTTCATGTGAGTGTTTATTTTTTCGTTTTTCTAACATTATACTTTGTGACACACATCAGTTCTTCTGCACTTTATAACTGTGTTTACTCATTTATTATATAAATTTTTTGTTTTTAGTTTTTCACATTACAGTCAGTATTATTTTATTGTAACTTGCAAGAATGTGTTTTAGATGCAGTTAATTTTATTATAATTAACTAGCGATGTTTCTAGTTGTAAATTAACATATATACGTAAAATATTATACATATATAATTATTTTCAGTGTAGTATTTTAAAAAAAATTTAAATTATTTAATAAAATAAAAAATACAATTTTACTTTAAAAAAGATTACATTAAAAAAGTAGCCACTTAAAATGATATTTTATTTTAAATATGTTACTTAAAATTATATTATATCTTGAAAAAATGTAATATTTGCAAAAAGTATTTATTCAAATTGTTTATGCTGGGTGGTTTATAAGGAGTGTTCCAAACTTTAACAGTTTGTTAGGGAGGTCATTATTAAACTCCTAAATTTACTATGCCACTAAAAAAACTTTAATTTCTTGTAGTTACGCAGCTAAATAAAATAGGACTTATGTTTATATGATAATTTTTACTTGAAATGACCTCGCTAACAAACTGTTAAAGTTTGGTACATTCGTTATAAATAATTTTGTATATATTTTTATCAAAATTGTTTTTAAAATTAAATTACAAATAAATATATGAGTTGCTTGCTTAATAGTATAATGTTTTCTAATAAATCTTAATAAACATATAGACTACTATAATCAAGAATACGGTAATTTTAACTATTTACAATTCTGTAAAGTTCTTTAATTATGTTTTAAGTATGTACATATATAAATCATTTGTATTTATCTGTATGATCATATAAATATATAAGATAGTGAAACATTAATAACACTGTATACTGCATTAAGTAACAAACATAAATTTTCATTAAATCGTAAATAAACAACAAAATAAATATTTTCACTCATATTTCAAACGCGTAAACCGAGAGAAATACGTAATTTTTTCGATCAGCACCAATAATCGCCAATGAGATTTAAGCATCTTCTGCTTATTGCGACTAACATTGCGCTTTCTCATACTGCCATCAGTTCACAAACCTATTCCATAGTTCTAGTCATTATAAAGCATTATTCACACCAAAGCATACTGTGAATTTTTCTTTAATTTTCAATTTTGAGATTTGTTGACCACAGTTTTTTAAATATTTCGATTTTATACTGTTCTCTTTATAGTTTTCTAAGATTTGATTTTTCGTCATTTTAAATGTTTTACTGTTTAGTTTAAGTTTGTTTTCGTCATTCTTTTTTTGTATCTAATCTAGAACAGAAATTATTGAGATTGTCAGATAATTACCATCGTTAATTAATATTTTATTTTATTATGTACGAAAATAAAATGGACGAAAGCTGAATGATAAATTAAACTCTTCTCTACCAAACCACTGACTTTGAATAAACAGCTTCTCTACCAAAATTAGTAGAGTAGAGTGATTTGGAGAAAAAGTATGATAATGTATTCGACTACTAACTCTACTAACGTAAACTAGGTTTAATAATATGTTTTTCTGTACTGCGGATATCGTGATCTTTTGCAGTAAATTCTTTTTGTTTACGTTGTCCACTATAAGTTCAATATTATTTATTTAGTTAGAATCTGGCAAAGAAATATAGTCCAAACTGAGTATCTCTCTCAAACATATCATTTGTGTATTGTTTAAATAAAAACAAAAATATTATATATTATTTAGTTTGTTTGAATTTTAATAATTAGTTTCTGTAATTACTAAGTTGAATATAGGGGCTATATGCTCGCGAAGCTAAACATATAATTTCTTAACCTACAGTTTATAGTGAGTTTCAAACCACTCAGATTCAGCCGATATCAGTTTAGTGATAGAAGGTTGTTTAATACCAAAAATAATTTAATTTTTGGTGTGAGCGTGACGCGTAAATAGTAAAAAATATTTTATAAATAAATAATAACATAAGCGACGATGAAGTATGTATTCGTTCACTTCTACATTTTTTTTATTCATAAATAGCACTACCTCTCTTGTAACACATTATTCAAAGTTCTTAGTCTGGCACTCAACTTTTATTTCTAGTTAGAAATATATTAAAATAATTTTACTAAATGTAAAAGTGTGAATGCATCTTCAAAACAATAACAAATTCGAACTATGACAGAGATCTAACACTTATAGTCACAAACAATACCTCCATAATGCACGTGCGTTTATTTCCTCACCGATTAGCATGTGCACTCTGTATGCCATAGCACGAACGCCACTGCTTTGCCCCCGCTAAGCGCGCGTTCCCGTGCCGCAATTTGTGACGTTGGTCGGTGAGCTGTACGCTCGTTTGAACCGCGAGTTCGTTCGCGGACAGTGTCAGTCAGTCGAAGAGTGCTGTGCGAAAGAGGTGTTTTTGTTATTGGTTTTAGCTGGTAGTGTGGTTGCTGTTGTTGTTTGTTGTTATTGTTGTTTGGATTATTACTGTGGTTTTAACCATTTAACCGGACGCGGGATAGGAATTCTTGTAGGTGAGCGCCGTATGAGATTGATTCTTGTTTTTATTTTATTTTTGTTGCTTGATCTGGCGTTGGTGTCACTGTGGAAATGCTCAGTGATTTATATTATTGTGGTGTTGGTTACTATGTTTTATTGCTGTTTTGTTGTTATTTTAAAGGTTATGTCATTCGTGCGGTTTTAAAATGCAGGAAGTTGATTTTGTTTTAGAAAATCAACTAATGTTGAAATAACTTTCGTATTGTTATTTTTTTTTGTTAAATTGCGCAAATATTTATTAATGTTTATACTCTGTGAGAATACGATATATACAATGAAAATTACTTAAAAACATTTATAAATAACTATATGATAAAAATCTGTTGTGGCTACCACAGAATCGGCCGTCATTGTATTAAATAAATTCATGGATTAGAAAAGTTTGTAGTCATGCTAATTAAAAACAAAATTGTCATAAAAATATGAAAAGTTATAAAAACATTATTTAGTCGTATCCAAAAATATTCCAAATAAAAGTTGTTAGTTATAACTTGTTTAGCAACTTTTGTTGAATATTTTTTTTCGAAATATATCTCTGTTGCAAAATATTCGTAAAACACATAAAAGTGACATCAGTAAATTACTCACTTCCAGTTGGCAGATTTTTACCAATTGTTGATCAAATTGAGATATTTACCTTCAAATCTTAAATATGAAATTTTATAAAAATCCGTTCAGCCGAATTTGGTTTATATGTGTCAACAGACCGACAGACAGACAAACCGATAGATCACACATCACGCTAAAAACAGTTATCTGTAAAAATCTCCATATGTCAAATTTGATATGCTTACAATACTTCCCTTATCATATATGATATGATTATAACAATATAAATTATATTTAACAGTTGATAAATGAGTAGCAAAAAAAAAGCAGCATATTAATTTTAAAGTTATCATTATTTATAATTAATAGCAAGCAATAAATTTTCAGCTACATTGCGATAACTAAAATATAAATATTTATTCTTATACCTATTATTTGTATTATTGGTATTTTAATTATGTATTGGAGTTATGTAAGAAATGGCATTGTATTTTACAGTAAAATGAGTACAAATTGTAGTGTAATATTAAACTTTAGTATTAAATGTATTAAAAATTATAAACATTTTCTCGCTTAACGTATTGTTGATATCTCCAATTTTAATACATCTCCAGGTTAAGATCATTCAATTTACAAGGCAATTTTATTCTAATATTTTTGATCAAAATGAATATAATCTAGTATATTGTAGAAGCAGACATAACTAAATATATTTTAAAAACAATAAAAGTTATAATTATTTAGTCGCTTAACGTACCGTTGGTATCTCCAGCTAATTACAAAATATCTCCACATTAACATCATTTAATTAACAAATATCTTTTTAGATTTTTTTTTGATTAAATGCGTGTATCTTCAATTTATTGAAACATATTTCTTGTTAAGATCATTTTATTTCTAAAATAATTTTTTCAGAGTTTTGATCAAAATACGTATAATTTTTTATAGGATAATACATAACTAAAACTATTTTGAAAACACTAAATATTTACTCGGTTAATGTATGATTAATATTTTCAATTAATTACAACATATTTCTAATTAAGATCATTCAATTTCCAAAATAATTTTTTCTGGATTTTCAATAAAAATACTTGTAGTTTTGCATAGGAGCGTACATAACTAAAAATATTTGAAAAACACAATTTTTATTCACTTAATGCATGATTAATATCTCCAATTAATTACAACATATTTCCAATTCAGATCATTTAATTTTCAAAGTAGCATTTCAATTTTGCATAGTAGCATATATAACTAAAAGAAATTTAAAAACATAATAAAAGTTATAAATATTTACTTGCTTAACGTCTAGTTGGTATCTCCAATTTACAAGACGATTCTTTCCGGATTTTTCGATAAAAATGCGTGTAATCTAGCGTGGAATTCTTGTGGTAAAGTATTTATAAAATTTCCTTTAACATCGCATATGCTTACTTATCTGTTTTTCTTCGTCAGTATAGCCGGTTACGTAAGCCTCGTCATAAGAGAAAGTTGATTTGCTGTGCAGTTCGCGTACGGTTGGGTTACATCTTCGGCTAATATCGGTGAAACTGAAGAACGGCCTCGGGAAGATGAGATAGTATGACGTTCAATTAGACGAATGACTATTAAGACGCGAGTGGTATTTAAAGTTGAGTCGGACTTTTGTGTATATGGTATTGGCAACTGTAATAATTAAGTTTTTTTTTCTTAACTCTTTGCTTAAATGGAATAGCAACTGTATGTGTATATAAATTAAATATATATATATATATATATATATATATATATATATATATATATATATATATATATATGCATTTTATTACACAAGATTTATTAGTACTTAAATACTTGTGCTAATTCAGTGGTAGGTTTATTTTAAATATTTATTTAAATAAAAATGCATAACATAAATTTTTATATTTTATTATTAACAGTTAATGAAGTTTATTTTAATGTTTTTACTCATTTTAATAATATATATGAGGTGTATTAATCCCAAAACTATGATTTTTTTTTGTTAAAATTTATCGAATAATTTTTTATTTGGTTAGTGGAAGAGTATAGCAATTTCTTTATAAATCCATGTAAATCATTATTGAAATTTGCAAAATTAATTTAATAATTTAGAATTTACTGTCTTAAAATATACCAGAATAAAAAAGCAACATTTTAATAAATAAATAAGAAAAATATTTAATTACATATATTTTTTGAAATCGTATCATTTTGTTCAATTAATCAAAGCGTATACTATGATGGTTTGCAACACAAACTCGAAGCGAATACCGTCAATAAATTATCTGAGTTAGTTATAGCCATAATGGAAAGAGTTTGTGCCACATGGCGTAGTTGTATATGTATGTACAATATACGAAAAGAATACTATGACTTTTTTACGACTGTACAATAGAAGAAAAAAACTGTTTGGTATAACATTTCAAAATATTTATTAAATTGATAATTTATCTGCAGTATATCTATTTTATGACTGTATAGTTAAAGTATTAAAGAGTTGTGATTGGTCAAAAACCGTGAGTTGTAAATTTATAATTCACGGTTGTTACTTATGAGCTTGTAATTTTACAGGATACACATATGTTATGAATGTAACTTCAATTGAATATGCTGTTGCTACTTGACGACACATTTTTATAATGTATAAATAAATAAAAATGTAAAAACACTCAGTTTTAAGTTTTACAATTTTATTAAAAACTTTTTATTGGCCAATTTCGGCTGTTAAGTCATTATCAGAAGGAATTAAAAAACTTAAAACCAAGTGTTTTCATTATTTAAATATTTGTTTATACATTATTATGAATGTTTTATTCACGACGAGTTCAAAAAACATTTGATTTTATCAAATATGTATCTATTTATTTATAATTGCTAAAATAAATGTTTAAGTTAAATTGCTTTTAGTGTTAGTTTTTAATGATTAATATTTGAAATATTTATTAATAATTAAATGTTAATTTTAAGGAAGTATAAAAATTAACTATGGCTTGTATATTAGTGAAAGGAAAGTTAATCAGATTGAATATTAAACATTAGAACATTTTTAGAACTGTTACCTAACTAGGAAAACTTGTTTGAATACAAATAAAATAAAAGACATTCTCATACAATTCTTTATTGGTTAAGACAAAGATCATTTCCATATTTAGTATAATGAAGACGGGGTTATTTTTTTAATGCTGGATTTTTATTTGCTCATAAAATACCAAGTGGTATTTAAAGCTGCAATTAAAACAAAGATAAGATAAATTGACAAAGATTTCATATTTCTAGTCATTTTAATGAAAATATTCTTGACTTACTTGCAACAATGTTACAACCTTCAAAATATTTCTTAAGGACACTTTGCATATTCACGTTTATAGATTATATTTTAACATGACATGAACACGTCATTTTGCAGATTTGTAGAATTCCTTGTGACAAATTATTATTCTTTGAATTTTATTTTGCAAAAATATTAAATATACATAACATTATTTCTTAGAAACTATAAATTAGAACCAGTCACTAGTTTAATTTAACCTATAAGTGTAAATATAGTTTTTTTTAATAAAACAGCTTTAGCTTATAATTCTGTATTAATAAATATCAATACAGAATTATAACTTATGTTGTTTTATTTTAATATAATGAATTCCGAAAGATTTTTTTACTATGTTATAGTTTTTTTTTTACATTTTAAGGTTAAAAAAATTTACATAATATTCCAACGTCATTAATTTCTCGAATTAATTAATTTGATTTGATTAAATAAACATGTCAGGTTTCAGATATTGTATGATAAAAGGTAGATTATAATTTTATTGTTTTAAGTTGATTAATAATTAATTAATTATTGTTTGTTATTTTATTGTGTTAAGCCTTATTCAGATTGCCACACTTATTACAAAATTAGTGTTATATTTTAACAACAGAGCTAGTACTTTTGAACTAAACTACTTAATAACTTATGAAATAAAAATGCAAATATATGATTTTCATTATTAGTTTATTAATTGAATCTTTGCATCTTTTTTTAAAAAATTAACAAAACATATACAATAAAATAGCTACATAAATATATGTTTGCAAAATTAAATGTCAAATTTAACAAAACAGTAAACAATAAACTGATATTGCAATGGTGTACTTATACATATTTATCATACGTAAAATACAAAAATTTGCCACTTTTTTTTATTAAAGTAGGTAATGACATTTGGAGCAATTTGTATTTAATATTTATAAGCCAATTGGAAAGCATTAGAAATAATTTAGGTTATTTTTATATAAGATACTGAGAAAGAAAATTTTAAATAATACATATTAGTATAATAAATAATTAGTTTGCTTAATTACTTAATTAAAAAGTATTTTTAATACGATATTATTTTTCGGAAAACAATAATAATATATCATAAGTATGATGAGAATGAAAAATTAATTTGAAATTTGAAAGCCGGTAACTAGTTCACGTCTCATGTCTCAAATGAATATTAAACAGAGAATTTACAATTGTGTTATGTGCTTATGTGAACTGTCTGTATTGTATTGTAACGTCTACAGTGTGATGTTATATAGTTTGTCCTAATTTTGATGTAAATTTTTTTTTCGGATAAACTTTCTGCGCAACGAATGAATGTAAACGCATGCGCAGATGTGTATCATTTTATCGTTTATAAAACAATACGAGAATAAATTGCATATTTTCACGCAACTTTCCTACGAACTGAGAACTTTATATCTTTTTGCTCTAGTTACAAAATTTTTTTTTTATTGTTTAAGTGCTGTTATATTTCGTCAAAAACAAGAAAGAAATAACAAAGAGTTATAATCTGGTTTTTATATCAAGTCTACAACGTTGAACTGTCGTGTTTTTATCTGTTTTAGTTGTTATGTCAGTTGTGACAATACTGGAATGATAAAAAATATTTTTTCTTCAAACGTATTCTACTATTAATATTACGTTACCATACTGCTTATGTAGAAAGAGGTTACTAGTACAATAATGACATTATTATACAGCAGTTAATTACTATATACACCATTGGTGGCAGCACCAATGTATACAACGTCAAGTGTATTTCATCTGACATCTTCGGCGGCCATATCCAAAAATTATTACGTCAAGTTCAGTTAAGTTAATTGACAATTTTATTGTTTATTTTCGCTTGAATTTGAATTTGATTATTGAAAATGTGTGAAGAAGTTCAATAAATGCAATATATACCGCCCAGGATAGTCAGAAACTACATATTAGACCAAAGAAATACAGTCAAATGTATTTAATTTAATATCTTCGACGACTATAGTAAAAATTATTAAGTCAAGTTAACTTAATTGACAATTGCATTGTTTAATTTTGCCTGAATTTAAATTTGATTATTGAAAATGTGTGAAGAAGTGTAAGAAATGCAATATATACAGCCAAATTTGTCAAGAATTGAACAAAACGCTTGAAGAAAAAAATTGTAAATGTTACTCAATAGAAAGTTATTTTTGTGTTTCGCCCAGATTGCTCCTCTGCTCACAATAATCATCGCTTTCTACTCCCGTAATATAATATACTATTTTAAATTAAATATTCTATTTTTTTTTTTTTTAATAATAATTTATTTAAACCGATATTTATAATTTATAAAGTAATAAAAATACAAGAAAATCTCTGTTAATAATGAACAAAGATTGACTACTAACTGAGAATAAATTTCGGTTAAATTAATCTATCATTTTTTAATTAGAATAAATAATCGGAAATGAGAAATTTTTATTATTAGTTATTTAAGAAGTACTAAATAAATTATGCAAAAGTTTTATGTACAGATATTTTAATTATATTGGAAATAGTATCGCATTTACAATACTTTCACTTGTTTGCAAATTTTTTATGAGAATTTTTTTAAGTTACATCATTATTGACTATTTATAGCTTTTTATCTATGTTATTATTATTATACGTTTTATTATTTAAATTATGAAATATATTTCTGTATGCATAATTATCTAGAGATAGTTATATGCATTAGTATCAAAACATAAAAATATGTAAATATATTTTTTACGTATATTTGTTAAGATATTTCAAATATTAAATTAAATAAATAGTATTCCAAAATTTATTAAATAATTTAAAATCTAATTGGCTAAATATTTTTTAACACAGGTATAAATTGCTTTTTCTCTCAATAATTACGTTTCTTTAAGTATAATATTTGTTCGATATACTACTATTGCTAAAATCGTAGTGTGAATGTAGTTTAATGATAATTAAATTTTGTCGTATGTCGAAGGTAAATATTATAGGATTTTGTACAATAGTTGCTTTATAAGACCGTTACACATCAAACGGAATCCTGCAACTTGTGATTTAATAGAAAATATTTTTAATAATGTTTTTAGTAAAATAGAAAAATAGTTTCAATAAAATAATTGTAAACAAGTATTTGAATTTCAATGTACTCGTATATTACGTTTTTTCAAGGTAAGTCTCTTTTTGAAGAAAAACAAAACACAAATCACAAACAAGGCAGCTATCGCTGGTTGACATTAAAATACGATTTCTTGCGTAAAAATGCGTCAATCTTAAGTTGTCGCATATTAAATTGTAGCTAAACGTACCTGCTAAATGGTGCACGATGAGATTCTCTTGGGGAATTCTTCTATAAAAGGTATTTTTATCAATTTCGATATATTAATTTGACAATTTGACATATTTTTCAATATCGCAGTGAGATTCTTTTTTTTTTCATAGCTATCTATGTTTATTACATACATATATTAAATTTTTAAATGCGATATCTCACACACATATACACACAACATCACACACACACCATCACACACACACAGGCGATTTTAACAATTTTAAATGATTTTAAGCGCGGTTGTAAGAATTTTACACGATTTTAAGCGCGATTTTAACAATTTTACATGATTTTAAGCGCGATTTTAACAATTTTACATGATTTTAAGCGCGGTTGTAAGGATTTTACATGATTTTAGGCGCGGTTGTAAGGATTTTACACGATTTTAAGCAAAACACAAATTCGTTATTATTTTATATTAAAGGTGTATAAGAAAAAGAGGTTAAGTTACTAAATTGAAAAGGTAAAAAGGGTTAGTCAATTATTTTGAAAAGTTACTAAATGCAAAAAAAATGCCGATGATTAAATATTACAAAAATAATATTTTTGACTTTGAAAGTCGATCTTGCAATAATCAATAAATCGTTATCGTACTGTACCTCAAAATAACATAAAATTGATATAACTCTCTTTACTTTGTAATCTCTGATATAATATTTAAATTTGTGACAAATTATTAATTAAGTATAATAGACAAATATTCAAAATAAAACTAATCGAAAACATATCTTTTCTAATATGTACGGACAAAGCAAAACCACAGAATCCTTTGTTGCATTATCACAGCATCATCTAGGTGCAGACTGCATAGTTGTTTCGCATTCGGTTGGTGTTAGGCTGTGTTCGGGGTCGTCTATCAGATATATATACCGTGAGTAGTTGGCTCTGCGTTCTTTGCCCGTTGTCCCAGCGTTACGATTTTTTTTCTCTCCGGTTCTCGTGTGCCTCGGTGCTCGTGGTTGTTCAGTGGCCGCTAGCAGAATAGCGAATGCTGTGGTGACCGGTTGATTGCAAACGATTTGTAGCGGCGTTGCTGATTTACACCGCATACATCAGGCACCATCGTTTGCGAAGCACTTCCGTATTTAGTTCGCGGGCATTTTATGTCAGCCGATTGCGTTTTGTTTTTATATGTAATAATAAGAGATTTATTAAATATTATTGTTGAAATGTATATAAATTAAATGATAATTAAAATTTAAAAGCTTTAGGTTATACTAAACATATATCATTATCAGGCAAAAATATATATAAATTACATAAATAATAAACAAACAAAACATAGATATACATGTTACTAGGTAACAAAATACAAGTGACTAGATTAATAAAATTTTATAATTTTTTTATTTAAAGTCTAACCTTGAATTTTAATATAAAATTAAACAGAACTTAAATCTGAAACTTTTTATTTTAATATTATGAGTTGTGAAAGATTTTTTACTATATTAAGTGATAATTGTTTTAAGGATTGAAGCAATCTTTGATAAAAATTATTATAAATTTGGTATAATTGGTAAGGAGAAATATAATGAGTCTAATCTTACATAATTTAAATTACCAATTTTTAAATTATATTACTATATCAAACAATAACAAAGTCAGTTGTAGGTCAGTGCTAGCGCGTTGATTTCAGACACCAAAGATTCCTGGTCATTCATAAATTATTAACAAATTGTTACCGACTAAAGTGGCATTTATAAAACAAAAATTGTACTGTAATTATTCTTAGTGAAATTGAAAGTGGGAATTACTTACTTCACACTCTATTAATATAAATAATGTAATAAAAAATGTGCTTCTGAAATATTTTTTAAAGAATTATTTTTTTATCTCTATTATGAAAGTTTTTGTTTAAATTAATCTTTTGATTATTTTCTACAATTGTTTCACTTCTCAGGAGAAATTTGCAGGTACAATTAAACAAGTGAAGTAACAATTAACATTGTATGAATGAAGATTTTTAAGTAATTGCTCAGACATAATAAGAATATTTTTTCTTGTGTAAAATTTTTCAGTGCAAAAAAATTTATATATTTTAAAAATCATCAATGAATTCTTCGCGTATGGTAGGCGAGCATTTATGGAATAATTTTCATTCTATAATAGTATCATAGTCGCCATGATTGTCTTGGTAATTTTAATGAGAAGTAGCGATACTACATCAACTATGTGTTAATGCATCAGTCGGTGTTTCTTCAAAGAAGAAATGATGCACGCTTACTATTTCTTCGTCTTCTCGCTCCACGTCCTAGCTTCATCTTCAATGTCAACTATTTCTCGTCGTTCGTTTGTTTTTTAAGCCGTTTTTGTTTTGAATTATGCACTTGTTTCTGTTCTTAGTTTATTGCTTAATTTTATTTCGAAATGCGTTTTTCGTTCCGCGAAGGACACCGTGTGTTTAATGGCCGACCATTGATAATTTTTTTTTTGAAATTTTTGTTACTCGTTTTACAGTTTTTTGTAGTTTTATTTTATTGATTATTTACTTACGAGTAATGCTATATTTTCTTGTCGATAATATTTATGGTTTAAAAGTAAATTACTATAATTTAAGTTATATTTGCTTTTAGCGTTATTTTGAAAAGTAAGCTTTAAGCAGCCGTGAAGGATAATTTAATTCTAAGATATTTGCAGGTTTAATTTTTTTTTGTAATGATACGCATCATCAGCGATGCAACAACAAGGGACTTTTTGAAAGTGAAGTGGGATAATAACCAAATTATTAAAGTAATTGGTTGGCTTTTGCAAAAATGTTTGAAACATCCGGTTACAAAAAGCTACTAATTGTTTCTTGTTGTTGTTTTACAGATTATCAATTAAATTTGAATTTTTTAAATTAATATTTTGAAAAAATTGATAATATTATTATAATTATTTTTTTTTACAAAATATTTGTATTTTTGTCATAATAATCGCAGATATAGGTATAGTGTACAATTGTACATAAACAGAAAAGTAAAAATGTTACAGATACATATTTTAAATTATTTGAAAGTTCTGTTAGTTTAGATTTTTTTAACATAGATGAATCATTAATGTATAAATTCTTGTTATACCTGTAAAATTTAAAAATCTCCTACACAGTTAAGATAAATGTGGGTGTAATAGCGATAAGCAAAATTATATTATAAATAAATTTCAAAAACTAATTTACATAAATTTATGTTTAACATTTTCCATTTTTAGCATATGCTAAATATTTATTCGCAAAAACAGTTAAATTAATTTGCACTATATACAATTTTGGATAATCTATAATTTTTAATCTATCAATTAAATTTACCGTAAAACATTTATTAATTTAATGATGCTTAATTTATAAGTTCAGTAAAATAGTAAATTTAGAAATTTTTAATTAAATATTCATTTTATTTCTAGTGAAACAAAATGAACGATTTGAATTTAACTTAGATTTAAAATAAACATAAACTTATTATGATTAATTTATAGAATTTTTTGGGTCAGTATACCGTGATCGATCTATTCTCTTTGCAAACATTTTTCCATACATTGTAGATGGCATCCTCAATGCTTGGTGAAATGATTCACTCGTCAAGCACATATGACGAAAAGTCTGCGACTAGGATAGATCGACCACGGCATACCAGCTTAGAAAATTCTATAAACTCCATTGTTGTGGACAAATTCCGAAATAAATTTTTTGTTATTGTTCCAAATAATTTAAAAAATTATAAAACAAGCATGTAATAACTATTACATGCAATACTTTTTCTATGACTATTTAATAAAAAATTGCATTTTTAGAATTAATATTTATGTGAAATTTTAAAATAATTACAAATAGCGATAACTCATCAGATTTTGTGGTTAGTTGAAGAACAAACTTGCAAAATATTTTTGGTCATTAGGTGTTAACTAATAGTTCAAAAACTCACTGGCGTAACAAATAATATAAGATTTTTTTGTTGCAAAATCTATTAACAGTTTTTATCTAACAGTTTAAATTTATGTCCAAGTACTAGTAAGTTAAAATTTGTACGCAATTAATATTATTTTGCATGAAATTGTGTTCGTTATAGTGACTGTGTAATAGGTTCTTTAAATACTACGGAAGTATTTAAATGTATACGTCAGAAATGTTCGAATAAGAAAATTGAGAGAATACGTCTGTTTTATATTAGACTGTAAATATTCTATGAAAGTACTTAATATCTTTTAGTAGTTTTATTATTTGCACTTTCCTGTTTTACGTAACTGTTATTTGCCATTATGCATTTAATAATAATATATTATTGTCTGACTCTATGGGTTTTTTATATTACTTATTTTAGACGAGAATTGAAAATTTTTAGATTTTATTTCACTTATTTATTTTTTATTTCATTTTTTTCATTTACAGTTCATTACAATTATTTAAATATAACCGTATGATATTGTTAATTAAATAATCGAAATGAATAAAAAATATATTATTTTCTTTGTTTGCTTGTATAATAAATAAATAAATTAGAATTACTTAAAATATATTAAAATATTCTGTTTATAAATATTCATTCAATAATACCATAATATAAGGTCTTTTTATTTGAAAATAAAAATCTTTTTTACAAGAATTACATTAAGTTTTTATTTGCAATATTTTCTATACATTAATACTACTGCAATTAATAAAACTACTAACCAATAAATACTTATATGGGAAGATAGTAAATTACCAACACTCGTATAGCATTTCCGGTAAAATTTATAGAAAATATTTTATTAGTAGCGCAAGATACAAAGATAAATCTATATAGTCGCACAGCCTACTTAGTGCTAAATTGGCAATGCTAAATTGACAAGTAAGAAATAGTACATAGAACAGAAAATACATACATATACAGAATGTCTAATAATATTTTGATTCTCTATAAAAAAAAAACAAAGATTTCGAGAAAGAAAATTGAATAATATATTTATTATATATGTACAAGTTTTTTGATAAAAATGTTTTTATTTATTATTTATGTTAAAGAATTTTGAAATCGTTAATTGACACCTTTGGATTAATTAAAATAATGTTTATTAATTGTAAGTCTCATTCAGTTTGTCCTTTTGGTTTTACGCACAAACACAAGAATTTAACCAATCCAAACACTTGGTGTTAAAACTAAAAATGTGTCAAGTGTTTCAATTGGTCGAATGTCTAATAACAACATTGAAGTTTCGAAGTATTATTTTTGTCAGTTTAAAAGTGTAATTTCCTATTGTATAGTTTAAAAAGAATGTTATACTAATTGCATATAATCGGATGCATTACCACATTCTTTACAGCTTTTGTTAATTTTTGACTCATAAGTAGTAATCGTTATTAGGTACATTAGCGTTCAATAATAATACTATTTACTAATTGCTATTAAAAATATGTTAGCCCTGTTCGATTCGCACTCTTGTGTCTACTGTTTACTGCTGCGTCAATGTTTATTGTTTTATTTACTTCAACGAAAAAAGTTATATAAACAGCAAACCGCTGTAAGAGAATCAATCGAACAAACCTATTGCATTTTAAACGTATCACTATTGACAAAAGTTATGGAAAAATATTCTGATTTGTTATAAAAATATTTTTGAATTACATGTATTAAAAACTTTGTTCTTGCTAATAAAAAATGCATTTTGTTAATTTTTTGTTTTTTCGCTAAAACTAATTGACACTTTGTGGACATACTGTATATCGACATGGATATAGTAAACAGATTCCTGAAAATAAATGTTTTGAGGCTGCATTATCACTCTTTGATATAAACGTATCGAAATAACCAAGTGTGAATAGGTATAGCCTATTTACTATATATATTTACTGGTGACCTCAGCTAGAGAACCGCTACATGCAGAGATATTGGAATGGGGCTTAATGCTAGAGAACTAACATTAGAGATGTTGGAAACAAAACACTAATGTAAGATAGTGATTTTCATTTTTTTTATCGTTGATATAATGCTTTTTTTTTATAAAATAATGGGGACTTAACATGTAAAATGAAAATAAAAAACTTTATTTCTAATTGACTTAAAAAACCAATTTTTACATGAAAAATTAGTTTTTATTTATTGTCAAAGTCAAGGTTATTAATTATCAGCGTTATTTAGGTAATGTCTTCCTTGTGTGTCACTACAAAAATTTAGTGACAATGAATTTTAAAAAGGAAAAAATATAAAATAAGTTATAGTATGCAAGTTGAGTGAAATATAAATATATATGAATATATATAAATATATATGAATATATATAAATATATATGAAATATAAACTTGGAGACTTGGACTCTGGTACACGTGACGTACCCGGAGATTTCAACGCTTGACTCGCGTGAAGTCGTTGCCTGCATTATTGCATCTCACGTGACCTCATGGCAATCCGTAATTTGCGTTTACTCTCAGTTGGCCATGCACTTAACAAATATACACAGTCATGTATACATGTACAATTACATTTCTAACCTTCAACGTAGACAATTGTAAATTTTGTATTTTGACTTGTCGTTTACATATTTTTATGTTTTTGAAAAAGATAATATTTTAAAATGACACTAATTTATTATGTATAAAATTACTAGCTAAAGTAGCCCACTGTTGCTTAAATATTAATTTTATTTATCTTCGTTGTTTTGTCTTTGTTATTTTAAACAGAAAAAATTAAATAAGTTGAGTGAGTTTTAAATGATTTCTTTGTTTAATTATTAAGTATATAATATTTTCTGAAAAATTTGAAGATATGTGAAATTTGGTATGAAATTTGGTTAAAGAACGGAAACCAATATTAAAATATAGTTCTCGATATTGTTTAACCGTTAACTAATATTTTTTTTTTTGTTAGATAAATATAAATTTTCTTTGGAATAAAAATTTTGCAATATACGGTATATAAGAACCATTAATAATATAATTATTGAATAATGTAATTATAAATAACTATATAATTTACGAAATTAAAAAAGCATGATAATTAGCCATCTTCAATATCGCCTTTCATATATATTTATTAATTTTACATTAACATGTATATTATAATTAACCTTATTTATTATTGCTGGAGGCTGGAGGATATGGCATTTAACGCAAAAGATGAATTGCACATAAACCGTTAGTACGTATTCACTCTGTATGTTTTTATAATAATATATATGTCAAAAATGACGAAATAAACAAATTTATATTTATATAACAGATCATCTGATGTTATTTGTACCTTCTGCTGTATAACAGTTACCAGATAAGTGGCTACTATTTTGTATTCATATGTCAAAAAGGTTGTTATTTGTTATTATGTAATCTTTGGAATATTTCTCATTAATTATTTGGATAATTTCTTGTAGGTAACTGTGATATTTTCTCCGTATTTTTATACAAGATTTTTCTATATTAATGTATTTGAATATTCATAAAATTATATTAAATTTAGATTATAAATAAATATATCTAAAGGTTTAAGTTTTAAGCAATTCTGTTCACGTTTCATAACACTCTCAAAAAAAGCATTTCATTTACTAGAAATACACCTAGACCTCACTTTGCGTCGTGGTTACGTTCCAGAAAAACACGACGCAAATTGAAACGACGCAAAGTGAATTATGATTTTCTATAGCTTTTTCTATAGCAAAAAAATTAGACTCGAACCCAAAACAACGCAACTTCGAAAATCTAACGACGCACAGTGAAAATTGGTACTAATTCAGCAGCGACGCAACTTCGAAAAAACGCAAAACGAAACGACGCAAAGCGAGGTCTAGGTGTAGATTAAAAATCTCATATCGTTTCCGATTCTTACGAAGTGTAAACAGAATTGTAGCATTAATTAATATTTTAAAATATTTTAATACATATAAACAGTGAAATTAAAAATCGACGTTTCGACGTGCTCTATTATAAATTATACAAAATAATAATAACTTTTTTCTAATGATGATGTACGTAGAGTATGTCGAAACTTAGACTTTTAATTAATTTGTACAATTCTAAAGCTTTTTTATTTTAATGTAAAATTTTTTTTACTATATTATGGCAGTGAAATTTCATACCTATTTAAAATAATTTCTTATTTTAATTTGTGAAATAATGACTCGTACCACAAACTCAGTTTTTGGATGTTTTAGTTTATTTGTTTAGTCCTGATTTTACGATAGTTACTGAGCTCGATGTATCAGCTAATGAGTTAAAAAAAAGACTTTTACTAATAAAATAAATAGATGGAAAAGCAATAAATTTGTTGATAGTTTGTTTAAAAATGTAGATATAATTGAAAAAGTAAATGGCAAATAATATTCATTATACGGTTATAAAAATTTAATGTACATATAATGCATTACTCATTTTTCAATTAGTAATTGCAGATTCATAAGTGTAAAAATAAATTGAATCATAGGTGTACAGTCATCTCACTGGCACCATATTATGTTTTAGCATAAACTGTTTTATTTACTGGATATCTTATAGAAATTAATCAGCTGTCATTTTTAAAACAGTTACTAAAAAAAATTGTGTAGATAAAAAGAAAGGCTGCAGTTTTTAATAATTAGTATGAATAAAATTCAACAAATTGTTTGTATATTAGTTTGTTTCATTGATGTAAAATATATTAATAATCTAATAAATGCATATCATTAATTTATTAAATTATATTATTAAATTTTATTTATATCCACTAAAAACTGCAAATTCTTTTCTTTTAAATACTTTTTTTTCAATAACTGTATATATTTGAAAATAAAGCTGATTAATCTCAGCAACTTTTCATGGAAAATAAACTAATTCTAATTAAATAAAAACATTTCTTCCACACTTTTTTGGATATACGATATAAACATACATACATATACAATCACGCCATGTACTCAAAACATTGTAGCACAAACTTTTTCTACTATTCCGAAATTAATTTTCTCCAAACATTCCTATCCGACCAAGCAACTCTAACTTAATCCACAATTTATGATACCTCTCATACATGCTCTTCTATTTTTATTACTTTGAAACTTTTGCTCGCGCAAGCCACTCTCTCAATTATACTACTCATCTACGTCTACATAAATTTGAACCTTTCAAATCATTCGCATATATTCTTTTAACCAAATGTTTATTAGACATTCGCTCAAGATGATTGAACCATATTAATTGACTAACACGCCACGTAAAAATTTCATTTTCACAGCAGTTATTTTTCTTTTATGTTTATGCAGCCAAACCCAATATTTACTACCGTACATTAACGTGAATATCAATACAGCAATGTATATACTCAAAGTGGCTTCTTTGAAAACATTTAGGTTTCTAGCAAAAGTACCCAATGCAACCAAAACCTTACAACCAGCATTAGCTCTCCTTTCAATTTCACGATTAAAGCGACGATCCTTAAACAATAAACTTCCCAAATACACAAATTCATCTACCTGCTCTAAACCATCTACCATCAACAGATACTTTGCACTTATCAATATTCAATCACAAGACTCATCTCCTTACCTACAACATTAATTTTATCAATCATCCTTTTCAGTTGCTATATTGATTCAGTCTAGTAAATATTGTTTTAGTATTTGTATTCATTATTTTAAACTTTAAAATTAATGTTATTATAAATAGAATTCTTATTGTTACTTAATTTTTTTTTGATAAAACATTAATGTTTGGTTAACATAAAAATACTATAAACGAATATAACTTTGCATAACAAGTTTCGTTTTTATTTCAGTTGAACAAGTTTTATAATTTGAATATGTCAGAAGATTAAAAATACAAAACAGAAACATAAAAACAATATGAGAATGAGATAATTTGCAAAACGTTATCCATGTTTTCATCGCTATTTTTATATATCTATATTTTTCTGACATATGCTAAAAGAGCTTGTTAAAGAATACATATGAGAAATAAAATAAATAAAAACAGAACTAGACGAGACAGACCAGATATAATAAGTCACGTAATTTCTTTTCAGTTCTTCCGTCTTTACTGTTCCAATTGCTTTAGCACTGTCACTATACCGTAACATCTAATATCGCTATGAAAATGACAACAACAAGAAAAGAATAAAATATTTTTTACCGTTGGTCTCTCTTCTCGCTAACGGATTTCTGCACTGCACAAACGAAAATCATCTGAGAAAACTGTTCAACAATGAACTAACTATGAGTTTTAATGACTGAAGATAGTATTATTTATGCTAGGTTTTTACTTTTCGTATTGTTTATCTAATTACATCATGAGCAATAATGTAGAAATAATGTTTTTTCTTTTTGTAATTTACTGTTTTCTAAAAGTATTTATTATATTGGATAAATTTTATGTTTTTATGATATTTTAATTACAATTTAAAGAGCTTGTTTCTTTTGACTCAAACAATCATTTAATGAGCATGAAATCAATTATTTGGTTCATATAGAAAATATAATTTTAAAATGTTACTTTTATTGAATGCAGTGGAAATTATCGCCTTATGATCATATGATCATCATATGATCATCTAGTTGTTAGAAAATAAAAACAATGATATTGTTATACATTTTAGATAGTTGAAAGAGTTTGTGCCACACCCTTTCGGATACATGGCGTGATTGTGTATACAAAAAATTTAAGTTACTGGGACAGAATTCTAATCTGAGACCTTCAATTTTTATTATTTTTATTTTTATATTTTTAGTATAGAAAGAATGATTACCAATGTAAATTTACACTGATTTTTTATAGTAAATATTATGAACTTAAAAGTTTAAATATTTATATTAGAATACAGCCATAAAAATAATATTTGGATAAAATAGTTGAGAAGAGATTATATTGACGACCTGTATGTCTGAGCGATTTAAGGCTTGATATCGCTCGTACTTGAGAACTTGAATTCAGTTTCCGCTTGGAGCATGGATATTTGTAATACGTATGTTTGTGTCATCCAGATAAAATTTAAAATTTAACGAAAATTGTTTATGCTTAAAAGCCTCTAGCTATAGCAATATATGTGTATAAAAATATATTAAATTAGAATGAAAAAGCTTTAAGTTGACGTTCTGCCATATTGTATATTTTATATTACGACGTTTTGATATACTACACATATATCAGAAAAAATATACAAATGGTATAAATAATAAACAAACAAAACACAGAAACAAGTTACTAGCTAAAAAACTAAAAGTAACTAGATTATAATATTTTTTAAAAAAAATTAATTAAAGGAAGCCAGATTTTATTTAAATCAGTAGCTTTTTTAATTTAATATATGTTCTAAAAGATTTTTTACTATATAAAATTAGGTTATATAACTTACGTAATTTATAAGAAACAGAAAGTTATAATCAAGTTGAAAATAAGGTAAATATATAAATAATTATAATTGATAAATTATAACATGTGAAGACATACGTATATGTATATGCGTATGCAAGTACAAGTATTTAATTTATATACGTCGCCACGCCTATATGTTCTGACAACATAGTTTATTAGCAAAAACGTGTTTTATTCATTGCAAAAAAAAAAATTGTGTCTAGCCTCTTAATATGGTTTACTTTGGTGGAATATTAATTATCACACGGAACTCAAAACATAGTTTTGTAGGAAATTTCAAATAAAACTACTATCAGCTAATATGTATAATTCTATAAATTAAGTCAATCAGTTATAGATTTATTAAAGATTATAGTTATTAATAGCTATTCAGCAATATTTTATGTGTCATCTGACAAGAATATTACACAACCTCACTATTATATTTTGTATTTAAAAAGTTGTCCGGATAGAAATGTTTGGAATGGAAAAAGTTTCCACATTCTTTCAGATTCATAGTGTAATTGTGTATATATGCCATAAAAAAAGAGATAAGTACATTTTGGAAATTACTTAGTTTTTAAAATAAAATAACTTGACGGACGTTGAGTACGTCGAAACGTCGATTATTAGTAAATATTAATACAGAACTACAACCTAAAATGTTTTATTTTAATATAATGAGTTCTGAAACATTTTCTACTATGTTACTTAGTTCTTATAAAACTTTCCAAATTTATAAGAAATCTAATTGGAAAAGCATTATAGTCAAGAGTTTAATAAGGAAAATCCCGTATCCCAACCAATCTTACGTCGAGGGTTAAAGTACATTAAGCTATAATCCGCGTGAAATCTCGGTTTAATATTCGTGCAGTCCGTTGGTCCGTGCAAACATTTTGTGAGGGGCATGATCACGTGACGGCCGGTGGCTAGGCGTGGGTCAGTGCGCAATCTTCAAACGTGACATGCGACGCATAATAATCCACAAATACCTGTCAGCTATACTCACTCTCCAATTCAATGGATGTACTCAAACTCTCCTCTCTTTGGTTGTTCTCTCTCTTTCTCTCTCTCTGGCTTGTGGTCATCGACAAGAGTGACTCACTCATCGTGTAATTGTTTGTCATACACATTTATATATTTTGTTTGTCTTGTTTAGTGAATAGTAATTTGAACTATCGATGCAGAATGTGAAAAAGTTGTGTACACAGCTATTTTGATTCGGTTATCAGATTGGTTCTTGGAAAGTGTACTTGATATAGCATTGTTCAAGAAAGAAATCGGGACAAAAATCCATTGTATCATTTTTCATAATAACGTACGTTGAGTACGTCGAAATGTCGATTCTTAGTAAATATTAATACAGAACTACTACAATTTTTATTATGTTTTCAAAAGTTAATACTAAATCAGTGCCATTACGACTAAAACATAATGGTAATTTTGAAATAACTAAGATCATCTGAATGAGTTTGTATTTCTTATTGAATAGGGTATCAATTAAAAACTTACAAGTTTATCAAACAACAAAATGAATCTAATAGTATGACTTGTGTGGGTGTTATGGAAATAAAAAAAATGTTTTTTATACAAATTTAATTATATACTACGAAAATGTTAAAAATAAATATTACACAAATATTATATATCATTAAATTACTTTAGTAAAATCTGTTGATGAAATCACTAATTGAAAAATAAAATTAATACAAATTTTACATTTAATAAAGTTATATGCATCGTACATTACTAAAATTTAATGGAACATGTACAATAACTTAAAATACATATAACTAATTATAATTGCATGTACTATAGTTAAAATATTAAATTAACTTTGTAATATTCTCATAGCTAAATTTAATTTCTGAAATATAAGTTAATGCGATGTACATAAATTTATTGATTTTTTGTTAAAATGTTAATTAAAGTTTTACATTTATAATCAAATTACGTTAATTAATAGTATACACTTTTTTTAATAAGTAGGAAAATTTTGTTTTAGCATTATATTACTTATTATTTTATTACTAATTTATTTTTAACATAATAAAAAATCTTTCAGAACTCATATTAAAATAAAACGACTTTAGAATATAGTTTTGTATTAATTTTTACTAATAGTCGACGTTTTGACGTACTCCACGTACATCATCATCATCAGGAAAAATTATACAAATGACATTACAGTAAATAAACAGAACATAGAAACCCATAGCTTCTCCCATCAATCTACTGTTAATATTGATGGGTCTTGCAATTATTAAAAAAATTAAAATTAATAAAAGTTTTTTACATATAACTTATTGTATACATATATTTTTATATTATGTTGTGTGAATTAAAAATCTTTTAGCATCGGTATTTTTCACAGTTCTAATAAGAAGTATAAATAATATATTTGCGGAAAGGTGATGTCATACTAATTCCAAAGTAAAGGTGGATTCATTGTTAGCAGAAAATGGGTTTGGAACGACATTACATGTATTAATGTAAACATACCAAGATATCATATATTTGCATATACATAATATACATATTTTTTTATATATAGTATATACAAAGTGTCTTAACTAATTATTTATAAATATCTAGCTACAAATAATATAATTAAATATTTTTAATATTATTTAAAAAATATATTTTTTGCAAAATACTTTTGTTTTACTAAAGATTACTAAATTAAAAATATAATTTTTGTTAAAAAATTTATATTAACAAAGACAAATTTATCTTTATATTTTCATATTTCATATTTTTATTAATTTTCAGTATTTGCATAGTGAAAATATGTCAAGATACACAATAACACAGAAAGTTATTTATCTAATAGTTACAAAAATAAGTTACAACAAATAATCAGTTAAATTACATTGTAAAAATTGTTCTATATTATAAAATGCATTTTGAATTAATATAATTTTAATTAATTTTAAGAATGTTTTTAAGTCGTTTTGTTTATAATAACGATGTTTAGTATTAAAAAATAAATATAATTGTTATGGGTTGCAATATAATGGCAGACATTTGGTCAATATGTTCTTTTGCTGTAACAAATACATAATACTTGTACTGCGAACGAGTTCTTTCGAAATTTAACCTTCAATATATGGACCAACTGTGTCGACATAACCTTATTTTTAATTTACAAAATGTTTAACGTTTTATTTCATGCTTTTTATATATCAAGTAGTTCTACAGAATTATGATTTGTTAATATTAATTTTTATAAATCAGTATTTCTTTAGTTTTATAAAATAAAATTTTACATACATCAAACAACATTCGATATTTTCAAGCCACATTCAGAGATTGAAAATATTACCTTAAGTACTTGTAATTGTAAGTACTGAAGGTCCGTGAGGAATGTTTTACGAATGAGCCAATGATCTGCTTTTATTCATACTTAATTCATCACGGACAGGCATACTTTTAAGTTCTTACAAGTACTTAATGTAATATAAGTACTTTGAGACTGATATTAAAAAAAAAAACATGTAAACTAAGCAGTATATTTGTTTATATAATGATTTTTATTAATATACGTATAAATTATATTGCTCTATTAATTATAATACTTTATTTATTAAATATGTAAGATTTATCGAGCAAAAAACAAAAATAAATTTTAATTAATTTATATTACACAAAATTAAACTATTAACAAAACAAAAAACGGTCGATTTTATATACCTTGCAAGATTTTTTTTTGGCAGCAAACGATAACAAAACATAATTAAATCTGTGGGTTATTCCACGGCACACTCTGTTTTTACAGAACAAACACGTTTAAAAATAAATCTAGCCGAGTTCATGGAAATGGTACATAGATAAACTTTACGTTAAGTAAATTTTTCAGAACCAAAAAGTATAGACACAAAAAGCGATTCCAATGTATTTCCTGTACGTTTGACGTCATTTCCCGTATCCATCCAAACTCTAAACCTAATCGACGATTCTGTGGCAAAACGACCTTGTGGTAATTCTACATCTAATGAAAATACTATTAATTAAAATATGCCAGAAGTGTTCACCTAATAAGATGGTTATTATTACTTTTTAACGTCAGTCAAGTTAGCACCCCCCATTCTTCAAAAATAAAAACAAATTAGCTCTCATTTAAGAGCTATTTATGAGCTATTTTTGAGCCACATTTAAAATTTTTGAGCTGCAAAACTATGCATGAAAAACATGTTTTTCGATGGGGGGTGCTAACTTGATTTCAAGTTAGCACCCACGCTATCAAAAAATTTTTAAAAATTAAAACAAAGTAGCTCACATTTATGAGCTATTTATGAGCTATTTTTGAGCCACATTCAAAAATTTTGAGCTGCAAAACTATGCATGAAAAAAATGTTTTTCGATGGGGTTGCTAGCTTGACTTCAAGTTAGCACCCACGCTATCAAAAATTCTCCAAAAATTAAAACGAATTAACTCACATTTATGAGCTATTTTTGAGCCACATTCAAAATTTTTTAGCTGCAATACTATGCATTGTTGTTATTGTTATTTATTGTTATTATTATTTGGATATTGGTTGAAACCAATTCATTCTCTTAAAAAGTGTTTGATCACTTTATAAGCTACTTGTGAGCGTCGAAATTTATTTTTGAGCTCTATTTTAAAAATTCGAAAATTCATTCTTCGCACGGGCAGAATAGTGTGAATTTTCGAGTGTCCAAAGTGGTGCACAAAAATAAATTTCGATACTCATAACTACTTCATAAAGAGTCCATAAATCTCATGTTAAATATTGCCCATTTTATTTATAATTAAAAGCGGGGGTGCTAACATAACCTAAATTTATTAGCACATTATTAAACAATAATTTTTTTCCATTTTGAATATGTAGCACGAAAGCAGTTTTTGTATTTCTCAAGTAACTCATAAATCAACTCTTATACAATAATTTGTCCGCATTTTTATTTTGTAGGCTAAATAATGTATCTAACTAGTCAAAATTATATAAATAAATTAGAGTTACTTCAAAACAGATCAATGAGAATAATTTTAAAATGCTATAGATATACTAATATACAAAAAATGTTAGAAGAATTACAGTGGTACAGTGCGATATAAAAGAATTAATGGAAATACAAATAATTATATTAATCCGTAAAATAAAATTAGGTCCTCAATCTGATTATTTTAAAGATAAATTAGCTAAAGCTGAATATGTACATAATCATAATACTCGGCAAAAAATAAATTTTATATTACTCAAAAAAATACTAAACAAGGACAAAATACATTACTGTTTAAAAGAGTTCAAATATATAATAAGTTACCTGATAGTTTTAAGAAATTACATATAAAAATATTCAAAATTAGCCTTAAGGATTATTATTTAAATAAAGTATTTTTATGTTTATAATAGATTTAAAAATATTTCTATATGATTTACATTTATATATTAGTATTTTTATATTATTATGTTGTATTTGGTAAAGCATTTGAACTAAATAAAGATTATTATTATTATTCATGTAAACTTAAAGGTAAATTTTGATAGCGAAAAAAATTTTTTTCATGCATAGTTTTGCAGCTCAAAAATTTTGAATGTGGCTCAAAAATAGCTCATAAATAGCTCATAAATGCGAGTTAATTTGTTTTAATTTTTAAAAAAATTTTGATAGCGTGAGTGCTAACTTGAAGTCAAGCTAGCAACCCCATCGAAAAACATTTTTTTCATGCATAGTTTTGCAGCTCAAAAATTTTGAATGTGGCTCAAAAATAGCTCATAAATAGCTCATAAATGTGAGCTAATTTGTTTTAATTTTTTAAAATTTTTTGATAGCGTGGGTGCTAACTTGAAATCAAGTTAGCACCCCCATCGAAAAACATGTTTTTCATGCATAATTTTGCAGCTCAAAAATTTTGAATGTGGCTCAAAAATAGCTCATAAATAGCTCATAAATGCGAGCTAATTTGTTTTAATTTTAAAAAAAATTTTGATAGCGTGAGTGCTAACTTGAAGTCAAGCTAGCAACCCCATCGAAAAACATTTTTTTCATGCATAGTTTTGCAGCTCAAAAATTTTGAATGTGGCTCAAAAATAGCTCATAAATAGCTCATAAATGTGAGCTAATTTGTTTTAATTTTTTTAAAATTTTTGATAGCGTGGGTGCTAACTTGAAATCAAGTTAGCACCCCCCATCGAAAAACATGTTTTTCATGCATAGTTTTGCAGCTCAAAAATTTTGAATGTGGCTCAAAAATAGCTCATAAATAGCTCATAAATGTGAGCTAATTTGTTTTTATTTTTGGAGAATGGGGTGTGCTAACTTGACTGACGTTACTTTTTATTGTTCCTCACGTAATATGTACAGTTACATTTTTTGCTCAAATTATATAATATTGTAATTTTTATGAAAACTTTACGTATAACAGTAAGAAATTATTCATAATTTTCTTATATATATTTTTAATAAAATTTTAAAGCGGTATAAATTCTGCATTTTGTGAAATTTCAAATACTTCATTCATATTAAAATTAGAATATATAAAAAAAATTGGCTCCTTCAACAAAATACTTCAAATATTATAAATTTTGTAGTTTAATAAAAATTTCTATTGTTTCTAACAAATGTAATATCTATAGTATAGATACATTATTTGTTAAAAACAATTGAAATTTTTATTAACCATTATTAACCATTGTATAGATTCTATTATATATAATCGATAGTTTTTTAATAAAATTGTTGAAAGTCTAAGAATTTTTTCAAACATTATATTGTTTAAATATTTTAAAAATAATTAAACAAAATTGTTAAAAAAAAGATATGAATGTTTTAAACTTTCTTGCCTTATACATAATTTTAAAATTTAGAATTTTTATGTACAAGTTTATACTTCATTTTTTATCTTTTGCACTAACTTAATCACTGCATTATAAATTTTAATCCTTTGAAAGTAGAGACTTAAGTATAATTTTTTTATGTTAAATTAACAACAGAATATTCATATTAAAATATTTACAAATTTAGAAAAACTTTTTATTACATACTTTTATTTCAAATTTCAAGTTTTATCATTTAATCAAAAAATTCTTTGTAAATCTTTTCGTTATGAGAATTATTTATAATGAATAAGAATTATTCGATGAATTTTTATTCTAATGGGAATTTTACAAAGCGCATATAAGAATTTTTAAATAACTTTGTTTACAAAGAACGAAAAAAACTGTAATTTTTGAACAAAAACGATTAAACTTTAACCTTTAGGTGCTCAAGAAAAGTTTCTTGTCGGATTTGACATAAATGTTATAACGCACACTTTAATTAATAAAAATAAGGTCAGAGTAAACATTACGCTTTAGTACGCTATTTTCAAAGTTTCATTTACTTTTTTTGTATTTTAAATCTGCTTTTGGTATCTTGACAATAAATTCTTTCTAGTGTAAAATGTTGCCAATTTTATACTCAACTTCTCAATATTCAGATATATTTATTAGAAATTTCAAAAATCAGTAAATCAAATTAATTTTTTTAAGTTTTTATAAAACATTTTTGTTTCTTCGTACAATTTAGAAAATTCTTATATATTACATTCTCATAATAAAAATTTTAAAATTTTATTGGTATATTTATAAAATACTTTTAATATAATTATTTGATATATTGCAAATTTCTTATAACAATAATTTATAGTAATTTCTCTAAAATTAAATTTAGACTAAATATTAGTGTTTTCTTTGATAACTTACTTTAAACTTACGGAAAAATATATTTTTTAAATACACAAATATTCTTGATAATTTTAAGTTATTTTAACAAGCTTTAATAGTAAAAAATCGATAACGTAAAAACTACGTATGTTACAAAGATAATGTGACCTAAAATAAAGAAAACAGTCATTTATTTTAGCTGTAATATAAACTTTTATCATTTAGCACAACTAACCTTGCTCGTTAGAAACGAAAAAAATTATATTTACTCTGTGAAAGTGTCTAAGAATGAAGTGTAATTAATTTTTAACAGTTAAAAACGAAGGCCGAATAACTTTTTATTTTTATTAAAAAGTGATACTGAATGTGTGTACCGTAAAATATTGGTATTAGTGAAATTACGAAATAAAATCAACCATTTCCGTTTCTAAGTTCTTTTTTTTTTTGTTGTTGAAAAACGTTTTTAATGATGTAATTTCTTATTAAATAAAAAGTCTTTGAAGCAAGAAAATTTGACAAGCTTGTTACATAGTACTTTAACAGTTTTGAGCTTAATATTTGCCTCAATGTAGTAGAGCTTTTTATAATGAAAAGTTTCATATTACAAGGAATTAGTTATTGAAGTTCAACTTGTTAAAATATTAACTTATGTCTGTGCAATGTTATATTAACATATATGTACATAGGTTAATTAAAATTTGGTTTTTGTTTTAGTAACAATTTTATATATTAATTTTTTTTTTCAATTTTTTTTTTTTTTTGTCATTTTATACGTAGACATTGTTATGAGACTATTTATGTAATTGCACTAAAATATTTAAAAGAAACTTACAGTTATTAAATATTTAACCCAGAAAACCATGACGGAGTACTGTTAAAGTTAATTATTTAAAATGCATAACTACGTCAAGTAATTGTTGCTGGGACTATTATTTATTACTTCATTCAATACGTAATTGCATTTTATTATTTAATAAAATAAAATTTTTATATTCACCTCTATTCTGTAACGTAGTTTCAGCAATATTGCTAACATCTATTACCAACAGAAATAAATGCAATAGTAGTTATTTTTATGTAGTGTCTACTAATATTATTGGTAAATGTTTGTTAGCAACATCATATCTTCGACGCGACAAAAGTTAATGATCATTAAGCTACATTCGGCAGTAGAGTAGAGTAGAAATTAGCTATACTGTTACTATTAAAATTGCAGTGTGAATATAGCGTAATGACCATTAAATTTTGTCGTTTCTTGTAAGCATTACTAGGATTAACAACTTTGTTGCAGAATTGGGGTAATTATTTAATTTTTTTTAAAATAACATAGATATTAGTTTATTAAATTACTATTTCTTCTACTTTAGTAAATATTATAATTAATTATTATTTCACTAAAATTTGTATGTTTTATAACTATATATTTTTAGTTTATATAATTATGCTGTATAATAATAAGCATTACTTATTTTCTAAAAAAAATATTAATAGGTTATCTATTCTGACGTTTCCTTTTACTAACATTACATCTGGCGTTAATTTACATAATCTGACGTGCAAATAGCCTAAATTGACACAAATAATATAAATTACTTTCAACATTTAATTTATAACAAACACATATGCTTCTCCATATTTCCAAAAAACAAACAAAACTATAAATGATTCACAACTTCTCATGCATGATATTCAAATTACATATTAAATTTTGTCGTAAAACCTTTTTCCGTCATGTAAAATTGCATAAAATATCCAAAGTTATACCTATTCGAGGGAGCCTATTACGGCAACAGTTATTACGTTACTGCGTCCTTGGGCTGTCTGTCTGGTTTTTCGGTTGACCGTAAAGTTCATCTAAATGACATTTTGCTATTCGTTTGTTTCAGGTTCTCGTTCTCGTGGAACATGTCTCGAATTTCGAAATAGATTTTGGACCACATTATTCAACCAGTAGAAGCACACGCAAACACACCACACTAAAAAGGTACGTACCCATTGGAGCTCTCATTTGGTTTTTGTTTGTATATTTCGACAGTAAATGAAAAACGAAATAACGAACGCAATTAATTTTCGGTTTTTAATTAACAGTTTCCAAAATAGGTGAATAATAGACAAACATTTTGTATAATGTATTTTTTGTTGTGTAGTTAGTTTAAAAAATTGTAATGTAGAAATTTAAAAATATAGTAGATGTTATATTTTTTAATTTTTAATTTATATGTGATATTTATTACAAATTACAATATTAAGAAGTCCAAGTTTTGCTTGTTTAAGGGAGACTGAATCTTTTAAATGGTTAATAATCGCTCTTTTAATTATATCATTTAACATTGCATTTGGTACGATTGCCTTAGAAATGTTTTGACCGCAAGTTTGTGATTATTCATTTAGACACCATTCGAAATTGCAAGTCGTGCGTTAACATAGGGCAGCGACGAGTTCTGGCCAGTAATCTAAACTACTGATATTTTATGATAAGCAGTTGACCAAGCTAAACTATCTAATTTTGTTTAATTAATGCCTGACCTTGTAGTATTTTTGTTTTTAATTTTACAACAAACAGAAACGTCGATCAACAGATTCGAACCATCGATACCAGTATTCTATTCGGTAGTGTCTAGCTCTTAAATATGCTCGGCTACCGTGCTGACTAGAATTTTGTATATTTTCTACATATAATTTTGTATAGAAGAATGTATCGTATAATACCAGCCTTAGGTTGGATTAGTCACTATTAGACACATTTAACCACAAAGTAACATATATTTTCTAATACGTTGAAACACACTAATTAACTAATTCGTGTCTAAATCTGTCTAATAGTATCTTGTCTAATTGTAAATAAACAGTGTGTGCCCAATCCCAGTGTTTTACTAATTCAAATTGTTTAATTTGTTAAAAACATCAAGCTAAACATTTTAATAACAAAAAATTGCTAATAAATTTTTTATAACTGCAACAAAATTAATTTGAATAAATATCCTATCATTAAATTTGTTTTAGATTACCTTGACATTTTCTTATAAATAAAACTGATCAAATCGAGGTGTCAAACGTGTTTCAAATCAAATCAAGGTTGCTTTGGAAAAACTCACTATAGCCTACCTACTTTGATTTTTTGTAATATAATATTGATTAATCATGTTACACTTTACATTGTATTGTACTGAATTATTTGTTGAATTATTTTTATATATATCTTATAATAAAAACTGATATATCAACTTCTTTTTATGAAACATTCTTGTCATAAATGTTTAATAATAATATGACAAATGATAAAGATACGTAACGATTAAAGTAAGTGTATTTTTAAAATCATATTAAATATATATTTATAGAAATTACAAAACAATATTTTGCAAATAACATATCTGATTGTGGCATATGTGACAATTTAATCAATATGAAAAAAAAGGTAGAACCACATGTAATTGTTATATTTATGAAATGTCATTATAATAAAATTAAAAATGTGTCATGCATGTTAGAAAAATATGAATTAATGGTTAATTACAAAATATTATTTATAAAAAATTAATTTAACTCAAAACTTACTAAGTACCTCAATTTTTATTATCAGGGAAAGACTTGTTAAATTTATTTTTATTAAAAAAAGTATTTTGTTTTAATTTTAAAAGTATACAGCTAGAATTTATACAAAATATCTAATGAAAATATATAATTAAATTATTTCAACATTTTTATGTGCAGAAGATATTGTAATTGTAATTTTTTCCTATATTTTACGACCATATATGATAGTTCTAAAAAAAATTAAATTGCATTTGCCGTGTAATATTAATAATAATCTACTGGATACGAAGTTTTACTTTAC
Organism: Clivina fossor; assembly: GCA_963966155.1. Lineage (NCBI taxonomy): Eukaryota > Metazoa > Arthropoda > Insecta > Coleoptera > Carabidae > Clivina > Clivina fossor. Next base: position 16,043,203 of record OZ014560.1, read on the forward strand.
ATTATTTTTTAGTTTTTATTTTGTATGTGAAATACTGCATTGGTAATTATAAAGTAGAGTTTTTTTAAATATAAAATTTAATTAAAAATACGATAATAAACTTTTATTTTATATTAGTGCGTATTAAAAAATGTGAAGCAAAAATATTATAATACACAGAGAAAAACGTATTGCTAGCACTGTATTGCTAAAAAAAAAAAAAAATTTACCCTAGCAAAAATATATCTACCATAATTATATCATACTTATAATAATAATACACGGTATTGTTGTGATATACAGTTTTAGTTACTGCAGAAATTAAAATAAAATAATAAAAAAAAAAAATTAATTAAAATTTTAGACATATTGATTTTTGTTATGGTATATAGAGCGCTTGGATGTTATATATAGTATTAAATTTTATTGTTACTGGTATTATATTTCTAATACTGGTAACAACTCTATATGAAAATTATAAGAAAACTTATTTTTTTGGGTATTCTTTTGTATTGTCTTAAAACTGTTGTTAGTTAACAGAGAAATTAAAATCAAGTTTGTAATAGTATCATAGTTATAATTTTTAATTGACTAATTTAAATTTAGTTTATGAATGTATGTATATATATAGTATATATCGTCAGTCGATTTCTTGTTTGTTTCATACACCATTTTTGGTCAAATTGAGTTATTGCTAATTTTGGCAATATATATATATTTGTTTTCTATCTATTTAAACAATCGTGGATGTTATAATTTTAATAGTTTTGGAAAAAGTGTTGTTAGTATTTATTGCAATAATCAAAACATATAAAACACTAATATAAATCACTTTAATAATTGTGTCTCTTAACAATTTTTTTTTGTGAAAATTTTTAAGGTTTCTTTTTAGTTGTCTATTAGAAGACACAATTTTCAAATTTGTTAAAAAAATCTGTAATCTAATCACTTAAAATCGAAATGGGAATTTGTTTAGAAATTTCACAATTCTCGTCAACTTTAGATTTGCCAGTAAACTTCATACAGAATTTTTTAGAAATTATTGAACAAAGCAACAAGTATGTTGTTCTTTTTTTTCTGCACAACAGAAATTCAATTTTCTTTTATAGAAAAAAAACAAACTATTTCGCTGCGTTATTCTGTTGCGATGAAATACTGTATAGAACGGAATGGAGTAATAATAATAAGTACCTATATCGGAGTAAATACGAGAGCAACAGCATGCGCTGACAGTATCGGTCCCCTGTGGATCAACCAAACATGATATAGTGTAAACGGGCCTTTATCAGAATTTAGATTCACGCGATAAATCTCAGCAAGCCATGAAAGCCAAAACCAGCACCGGATCAATGATTACACATACACACACATGCGCGAATCTACGTTAACGTGTTCAACATTTACTCGATGTGTTACGTTAAACGTTAATTTAACGATGGCTTTTTTATTTTCACAAACGCCCTGTCCGTTTCGCAAACGTATCGTTAACTAGATATATATTTTTATTGTTCCTTTTAAAAGATAGATTGTTTTTATTTTACTAGTTATATATACGTATACATATATCGCGTTTATATTGTGTAGTGAAATTAGTGTTGTTTTTATTATAGATCGTGTTTTATTATCTTCGTTATTTTATATCTAGTTTTATCGTGTTCAATTTCTTAAATAAAAGTGGAAATAATTTTCAAATAAAATAGATTATATTGAAACTGCATTACAACTAAATTATTACAGTAACAAAGATATACTATAACTAGCAAACATATATCTTCAATAAATGTGTATCACTTAAATAAAGTACATACTTTTACCTAGCATGTTACTAAATTCTTCAAATGTATTAATCTTTTTTTTTTTGGAAAATTCTTTTTTACATGCACTGATTATTTTAGATCTTAGAAAAGGTGTTTATTTACTAATAAGAGTTTATATTTACTAGACGATTCACTTTTACTGTAACATATTTTAACAGAAATAATACAATATTTTTTATGTCAGTTTTGTTCAAGAAAATATAAAACAAAACAAAATCTAAATGTAAGCGAATATATTCAAATATTTAGAAAAATATGAAACTGAACTGTTATTGTAGACATTTTTTTTTTGTATTTTAATATTAGGTTTTAGAAAAATTCTTACAACATATTTCAAGAATTTTCGTTTGTGGTAGAAATAAATTGAAAGTTAAAAAATAAATAAATGTACCAGTATTTTTTATATAAATATACACATTGAAACTAAAATATTTAAGAAAAGTTATTTATTGATTATTGACCGAATATTTTATGAATTTTTCAAGTGGTAAGAATAAAAGGGCACGTATAAAAGTATTATGCACCTGATTGAAAGTTGCTTGTCTGGATAGACCTGTTTTACGAAACCTAATTTCTACTTAAATGAAAAGAGTTTGTGCCACATTTTATGGGTACATGGCGTGATGTGTATGCATGTTTATATTTATTTATTTTTTGCTTCTAATTTACTATATTATCATTTATTATATGTATATGAATCAGTTGTTAGCAGTAAAATATCATTCTAGTTCGTAATATTTTGAGTTTACTATACTTATTGATATTTTAATAAGGAATCTGATTTTTTTGTCGATAAAGAGTTTTATGATTATTTGAAATATGGTTTTACGTAATTTTACTCTTAATATTGCGGTTTTTTTCCGAATAATATGTTGGACGAATAACAAATAAAAGAATTACAAAAATATAATGTTTTTTGAAGTATTTACTTATTAATAATAATTTATGTTATTTCCTTTAAACCCGTCGATATTTCCAATTGTTTAAAATATTTAATGGCAAATAAAAATTTAACTTTTTATCTGTAAAATATTTAATAATGAAACTTTAGAAAGAAATGAATTTCGATAAATTAAATATTTATTAATGCTTTATTACCTTTTTTAGAAGCACCATAAATATTTCCGTGAATTTTCAAAGAAGTTTTTATAAATTTTTAAAAATTTCTTTGTTGATCGTAAAAGTTACTTTTAAAATTTGTAAAATATTTGTTTTTAAATTGTAAAAGATGTTGTATCTCACATACTAAAGAATTAATTTTTTTTATAAATATAAGAAAAGTGTTGTTTCCGAATGCTATTTAACTATTTTAGAAACAAAAATAATTATTATTTTATAATATACAATTTTCCGTATTCATAACACTTGCTAAATATAATCGTTAAACCAAATGTTATGGGACTTCGTAAAATAGTTGTTATTGTTATACTTAGTGGAAACCTGTTAAACAGTATACTAAATCCCAGAATTTGTTTTTTTAACAAATCATATATTTAGCGAAAACTTTTATGAATACAAAGGAATATCTCATATGTGAAAATTGCCTTATGTAGTTTATTCAGTAACACAATTCGCTCAATATTCTTCTTATCTTATAAAGTTTTTTTTTTTTTTCGAGTAGAAATTTTTCTTGAAATTTAATTTCACTGGGTCCCACATCGAATAGCCGGCGGTAAAAATTGAAAAAGCTATTATATCCACCCACCTAGACAGAGTATGTGGTTTCACTTTAAGTCGAAGTTGATCACTATCTGTTTTCGCAGCACACTTTACACATTAAAAAGGATCCAGTTGTTTCCCGAGCAACGCTGCAGATTAACTATCGTTTATAACAGCGCTATGAACTTTGTTGACCTTTGGTCATTCGTATACCATATACGCCATCTTACAATCTTGGATGATTAGAACAAAGAAATATCGAAAAATTGGTTTAATATGCTTTCATTTATGTTAGTATATTAATAGTATTAATAATTTAAAAAATGGCTTTAGTTTGTAGTTCTGTATTAATATTTATTAATAATCAACCTTTCGACATACTCAACGTACATCTTTATTAGGAAAAATGATACAAAACATTTATAGTAAATAAACAGAACATAAAAGGAAATAAAATAAGTAAAGTAAATAAGTAAATTTTTAATTAAAGGAAGTCAAATGTTATTAATATAATGAGTTATGAAAGATTTTTTACTGTTAGTACTAACAATCTTGCAAGATGTTTGTGTATATCATATACTTATAATTTTAAGATATTTATTCATATTTAAGATTCAGTCTCGTACTATAAAGTTTCCTGGTTCATGCCGCGCTAACACCAGATTTAAAATAAAAATATAATTTCTGATATTAAGCGTTCAGCTGCGTTTGACTGTTTCGGGACTCAATATAAGCTATAGGTTCCTTGTTTGGCTGTACGCTAACGACCCGCATCATTGAAATGTAAGTAAAAATTGTGAAAAAAAAATGTTATCAACTTCTCGAGCCTATAGTCCCATATTCCATTCAGAAATTTTGAGAATTGATTATTAATATATATTAATATAATAATGTTTAAATATTTTAAGTTTAATTTATAAATTAATTAAACAAATTATTAGAGTATTCAATGAAACAAAAGCTTGCTATATGTAAGATATTATTAAGAAATTATGCATAAATTTTGGGGCTATTAAAATTTATTAAATTATTAATAATTTTAATAAATAATTTTATACTAATATTAAGATAACATATATGTATATTGTAACATAGTAAAAAAATCTTTTAGAACTCATTATATTAATATAAAAAGGATTTCGTTATATTAATTTTTATTAACAATCGACTTTTCGACGTACTTAAAATTAATACAGAACTAAATCCTAAAGCCTTTTTTAATATACAGGGTCCTGCACCTCACCTCCCGTCTTCTGTAGCTCATTTATTAATTAAGTTAGGATTTTGATATTTTGCAGGCGTTCTCTGTACCTCCGAGTCTATTTCAGGAAAATATTTTTTATTATACAGGGTGTCCCAATAAAGTGTCACGCCATGATGATATATCTTTTTAAATTACATGCTATACTTTTTTTTACTTATTTGGGTGTCTTTTATGGTTGCCTACATATTTCTAAAATTCTATTGAAATCGGTTCGTTGAAGTCAGCGAAAAAAAATAAAAACCAAAAAAAGTCGGTTTTGCACCACTGGCTTTAAAAATTAATAAAAAACGCAAATAGTATCTGGTTAATAAAATTTTAGGACATAATCATTAAGTAAAGTCTAGTAGTCTCGTTAACCAAGTTTTTATTGATCCAGATTATACAGGATGATCAAAATCTAGTGTCAAACTTCGCAAACTTTAAAGCACTTTATCTTTCTTATTTCAAATGGGAACCCCTATATATTTTTATATCATTCGATGCGGAATTGAAAAACAAACATTTTTTCTAATTACAACCCTATGGCAATTCCTAACATTTTACAAATTATTCACTAAAAACTTATTTTATCAACTATTCCAATAGCAATTTTAATTGATAAAAATCGAAGATGCCTTTGATAAACAATTAAAATTGCTATTGGAATAGTTGATAAAATAAGTTTTTGGTGAATAACTTGTAAAATGTTAGGAATTGCCATAGGGTTGTAATTAGAAAAAATATTTGTTTTTCAATTCCGCATCGAATAATATAAAAATATATAGGGGTTCCCATTTGAAATAAGAAAGATAAAGTTCTTTAAAGTTTGCGAAGTTTGACACTAGATTTTGATCACCCTGTATAATCTGGATCAATAAAAACTTAGTTAACGAGACTACTAGACTTTACTTAATGACTATGTCCTAAAATTTTATTAACCAGATACTATTTGCGTTTTTTATTAATTTTTAAAGCCAGTGGTGCAAAACCGACTTATTTTGGTTTTTATTTTTTTTCGTTGACTTCAACGAACCGATTTCAATAGAATTTTAGGAATATGTAGGCAACCATAAAACACACCCAAATAAGTAAAAAAAAGTATAGCATGTAATTTAAAAAGATATATCATCATGGCGTAACACTTTATTGGGACATCCTGTATAATCAAAAATATTTTCCTGAAATAGACTCGGAGGTACAGAGAACGCCTGCAAAATATCAAAATCCTAACTTAATTAATAAATGAGCTACAGAAGACGGGAGGTGAGGTGCAGGACCCTGTATATATATATATATACAGGGTGTTCGTTCACTTGGTTGATATAGGGCAATAACATGGGATTTCGATAATATGCAGAATACTACTTTCTGAAGTAAAATTCGGAGAAATACTTAGAATACTTTTCGATAGGGTATAAAAAGTTATGTAATTTGGTTTTAGTTTTAATTTGCTAGCATGTGCCGTTTGGGCGCTAGAATCTTTTTAAAATGTTTTTGAGAATTTTCAAAAATTTTTCCTGCTAAATCAGTATAAATTAGAGAAAAAAGTTACTTAGCTATTATGTAGCTAATTTTTTTTTCTATGTTACTGAATTTTTTCAGATTTTTTTGAACAAGTTTTGAAAAAACTTATATTTTAAAAAAAATTTGAAATATAACTTTTTTCAAAATTTGCTCAAAAAAATCTGAAAAAATTCAGTAAAATAGAGAAAAAAATTAGCTACATAATAGCTAAGTAACCTTTTTCTCTAATTCATACTGATTTAGCAGGAAAAATTTTTGAAAATTCTCAAAAACATTTTAAAAAAATTCTAGCGCCCAAACGGCACATGCTAGCAAATTAAAACTAAAACCAAATTACAGAACTTTTTATACCCTATCGAAAAGTATTTTAAGTATTTCTCCGAATTTTACTTCAGAAAGTAGTATTCTGCATATTATCGAAATCCCATGTTATTGCCCTATATCAACCAAGCGAACGAACACCCTGTATATATATATATATACAGGGTGTAACAGAATAACTATTCCTAATTTTAACTGGAGTATCCTGGGCTCAGAATATGAAGATTTAATGCAAATCACTGAGATAAAATGTGGCTCCTTACTGAGCTACAGGGTGTTTTATATAAAAATTTAAAAACGATTTTTGCCCAGTACTTTAAAACTATTTGACGTATCCTTATCATACTTGGCAGGAAATGTAGTTACCGTACACCATACTAAATTATGTTAAATAAAAGTTTCTGGCTACTGCCAGTGGCGTACAACAGGGGCAAGTGAGAGGTTAATCCTTCCTAAATTCTACGCCACTGGCGGAATTGTCATTTTAGCACAATTTTTCGATTCTCCAATACTTGCTGTGTAAAAAACATACTCTTCCTTTGTAACGATAAAGTCACTGTTTTTCAAGATATTTAAAGTTAAACATAAGCTGGACCCTTGGGATTTTTTCAAAATTTGCTCAACAAAATCTGAAAAAATTCAATAAAATAGAGAAAAAAATTAGCTACATAATAATTAAGTAACTTTTTTCTGTAACTCATTCTGATTTGGCTGTAAAAATTATTGAAAATAAAAAAAATAAAATGCAAAAAATATTAATTTTCAATAATTTTTCCAGCCAAACCAGAATGAGTTAGAGAAAAAGTTACTTAGATATTATGTAGCTAATTTTTTTCTCTATTTTACTGAATTTTTTCAGATTTTTTTGAGCAAATTTTGAAAAAATCCCAAGGGTCCAGCTTATGTTTAACTTTAAATATCTTGAAAAACAGTGACTTTATCGTTACAAAGGAAGAGTATGTTTTTTACACAGCAAGTATTGGAGAATCGAAAAATTGTGCTAAAATGACAATTCCGCCAGTGGCGTAGAATTTAGGAAGGATTAACCTCTCACTTGCCCCTGTTGTACGCCACTGGCAGTAGCCAGAAACTTTTATTTAACATAGTTTAGTATGGTGTACGGTACCTACATTTCCTGCCAAGTATGATAAGGATACGTCAAATAGTTTTAAAGTACTGGGCAAAAATCGTTTTTAAATTTTTATATAAAACACCCTGTAGCTCAGTAAGGAGCCACATTTTATCTCAGTGATTTGCATTAAATCTTCATATTCTGAGCCCAGGATACTCCAGTTAAAATTAGGAATAGTTATTCTGTTACACCCTGTATATATATATATATATATATATATATATATATATATATATATATATATATATATATATTGTATTTTTGCTCACCCTGTACTAGCAATATTTAAGGTCATGTTAATAGCAAATAAAATATAGTTTTGCGATAACAGAACTCCCAATAAAAGATTACCACGGGTTTTTCCTTTTGGGATATACAAAACATACATAATATAAGATTTACAATTTTTTAATCAGTCAGTTAAATGAAAACAAATCTACAGTCAAGATGTATATTTTTGTGTTTCTGTTAGTATTTACAATATCAGCACGTGTTGATTCAATATGTTATCTTCAAAACAAAAGATTAAATGAAATTGAAGCGACTTGTACGTCGCTAAGTGAAATTAGAAAACAAGGAAACAAGAATTGGACAAAATTTATTTCCAGTAATGAAACAATTAAAAATATTTTAAACGAAGAACATCGTAATGGTGGTGATTTAAATCCAATAATTAATATTAAACTAACAAATGATTTATTTAAAACTACTCCAAATTTGAAACATATATCAATAAAAGGATTGGTAAATGATATAAATGAAGATACGTTTAATAATTTAACATTCCTAGAAACCCTTGTACTAGATTACAACAAATTTAATGAAATATCTAATAAAACATTTCGACATGATCGAATAGAAATATTATCTGTTAAACATTGTGGAATCAAACTGTTACAACAAAACTGTTTTAGTTATTTAGCAAAATTATATGTTTTGCAACTAGATGGAAACAATTTGACAAATATTCCGTTTGGAGTTTTCAACAACTTAAATGTAAGTAAATTATCATTGCCCGATAATGAAATAATTAGTATTGAAAATGGAGCCTTTAAAAATATGCAAAATTTAAGACTTCTATCTTTACAAGGAAATAAATTAACAACTTTTGAGCCAGCTAGAGTTATGGGAGTTAATCCTTCATTACAGAGGTTGTGGTTATATAAAAATCTCATAACAGAAGTCAAGAAAAGTATGTTTGAAGGATTATCTAATCTACGATTAATCAATTTAAGTGGAAATCAAATTACTTATTTGGAAAACGACGTATTTCGAGATGTACCATCGCTAGATCTTTTAGCGTTGGCTTTTAATCAGCTGAGAGAAATTCGAACAAGCATTTTACCAAAGGAAGGCTTAAAGAATCTAACAAAACTTTATATTCAAAATAATAAATTAATGTATTTATCGACTGGATTTCTATCGAGAATTCCAAATTTGAAATTTATTGCCATAGGCGGTAATCCATGGCAATGCCCATGCTTGAAACATCTTGTATCTTGGATTGGTAATAAAAATATTAATTATCCATGTGATAAGGAATATTTTCAAGGATTGCGACCTGTATGTTTTATGCCTTTAAATAATACCGAAGATTGTGTTTATGATCCAGAAATTAATTTAGAAGATATTGATTTATATGTTAATACTTTGAAAGAATATCCAGAAATGCCAATTTGTTATTAAAAATAGTGATAATATAATATAAGTATTTATTTTATTTTCATAATTTAATGTAAAGTTTGATTTGTTTAGTAATTATATATTATTTGATAAAATAATTAAAATATTTCATTTTGTAAATATTTATAAGAATTTAAGCATTACTCATCAATTTCGTTTCCTCATTTTTTTTTCTTGTAATTTCATTATATTTACTAACACAATTGAAATAAAATTATTTTTTTTAATGGTAACTTTTATAAATTTTGTTAAATTAAAAATTAAAAATTAGTTATATTATTTAGTTCTTGTGTTATTCTATTGTTCTATGTGGTTTGTGGTTTAAGGGAAATTATTTTATTTTATTTAAATTTTCGCCACAGTAAGATAATGTTATTTATTATTATTTTAGATATTTAAAAATCCTCTGATAAAAGTATGATTTAACATAGTAAAGAATCTTTCAGAAGTCATTATATTAAAATAAAAAAATTTAGGGTTTAGAGAAATGGCTTCCTTTAATCAATAATTTATAAATTTTATAATTTAGTTACTTGTATTTGGTTATCTAGTAATTTGTTTCTATGTTTTGTTTAATTATTATTTATGTCATTTGTATATTTTTTTCTTGATGCCGATATACGTTTAGTATATCGAAATGTCGAATTTTAATTAGAATATACAGAACTTAATTCTAATATGATTTGATATATGAAAATGTTTTTGATATTTTTGTAGAAACTAAACAGCTTGGTTTTATTTTATTTGTGTGGTCAAATAAAACTAAATTATGCATTTTGATGGAATGTGATTGATACAGCCCAATACACAAGCCAATAGTAAAATAAAATAATTATTGGTATTCATGTTAATATGTTGAAACATAAATTACAACATAAGTTTAGTTTATTATGTATATTTTCTAAAATATTTAAAATAATTGCATTTATATATATATACAGGGTGTTTGCAATCAAGGTATTTTATTTTTAAGGGGTGATACTACAGGTCAAAACAAGGCGATTAACGCCAAAACACCTTAGTAAAAGTTTTCTAATAAACGAGATATTCATTTTTTTTTAAGTAAAATGGTAGCATATGGTATAATTTTTATTATCTAGCTCACAAAAAAAATTATTCTTCATAATAGTTTTGGATTTGCTTGAAACGAATAAAAATGTAAAAATATTCCAGGTTTTAAATACAGGGTGACTCGGATTTGCTGATTTGTGTTTCAACTTTTAGGTAAAATACAATTTAAGCTTACATACAAAAGTAAAAGTTGTAAAGCTTACATACAAAAATTTGTGCCGATTGTCGATTGTTAAAACACCCTAGTAAAAGTTGTCTAATGAACGAGATATTACTCGTTTATTTGAAAACTTTTGCTAAGGTGTTTTAACAATCGACGATCGGCACAAATTTTTGTATGTAAACTTAAATTGTAATTCTAAACATAATATTCAAATAAAATTATTCAAATTTTTTAAATAAGGGTATTTTACCTAAAAGTTGAAACACAAATCAGCAAATCCGAGTCACCCTGTATTTAAAACCTGGAATATTTTTACATTTTTATTCGTTTCAAGCAAATCCAAAACTATTATGAAGAATAATTTTTTTTGTGAGCTGGATAATAAAAATTATACCATATGCTACCATTTTACTTAAAAAAAAATGAATATCTCGTTTATTAGAAAACTTTTACTAAGGTGTTTTGGCGTTAATCGCCTTGTTTTGACCTGTAGTATTACCCCTTAAAAATAAAATACCTTGATTGCAAACACCCTGTATATATATATATATATATATATATATATATATATATATATTATTATTATTATTATTATTATTTTATTGTAATAAAGCACAGTGTTTATACAGAATAATAACCAATATTTTATAATTGAAAAGTGAGTTTAAAAAGTACAAATAATATTATTTTAGTGAAATGTATGAAAGTAATTCGTTACATAAATATAAATTATAATTATTTAAAGTGAAAATGGATATGCAGTTGTTACATTGATGTGATAGTAAATTTGTGTTCATATATTATTTATCTCAAATAGTGCATTGCATAAACTGTGTTTACACTTTATATTGTTATTCATTTATAATCTATAAAACTTTGGAATAAACAGAAGTGTTAATTTGTTGTTAACTATCATAGAATATTATATTATAAACTAGTATTTCTAACTCTGGATAAAATGTGGAATAGTTAACCATAAAATAATTGTAATGTAAAAATATGTATACTTATTCTACGATTAATTAATTAATTAATTCAGAGTTGGATATACCGACCTAAAATGTATATTACAGGTTTGCTCAAAGAAATTAATTCAATTTTTAAATTGCAATTGGACGTTGCGAAATCTTTGAAACTCTTTAGTTTAACATAGTAAAAAAAATTCAGAACTCATTATATTACAATAAAACTATATTCGGATAAAGTTCTGTATTAATATTTATTTATAATCGATTTTTCGACGAACTCAACATCGAATATAAATAAATATTAATACAGAACTTTATCCTAAAGCAGTTTTTATTTTGTTTAGTTTAACATATTAAAGAATCTTCCAGAACTCATATTAAAATGAAAAAACTTTCTTTAATTAACAATTTATAAATTTTATTATCTAATTACTTGTATTTTGTCTCTTAGTGTTTTTATGTTTTGTTTGTTTATTATTTATGTCATTTGTATATTTTTTCCTGATGATGATTAAACATGGAGTATATTGAAACGAAAAATATTAATTAAAATTATACAGAACTTAATCCTGAAGCTTTTTTATTTTATTTAGTTTACGCTAAATGCAGAAAAAAGTTTGATTTAAGTTTATTTTAATATTATTATTAACATTTTAAATATATAATCTGCACTTGTATGTTTGTTTAAAATAAAATCTAGAATAAATGTTATTGAAAAATTTAAATTAATGCCATTTGTAATATTTGTTCATTATTCTTTGTATATATTTGTGTAGATAAAAACAATGCTTTTAAAACATGATGGCCATTGTCTAATATTTTTCTTTAATGTAAAATTGTTTTCAATTAAGAAAATGATTTAAGTAAGAACATTTTCTTAGACGTTTCGTTGAAAGCACAGAATGAAATTCTTGTTGAAATATTTTATTTTTTCTGACAAGTTGACATCTCGAATCAGACTGTAACCGTCTCCTTTATTTCTGCAAATTTAAAAAACAAAAACGCAGAGAAACATAAAAAAAAACCACGAAAGACAACAATGAAAGTGAAAACAAAAGCATCGATCTTGCATTGCAAACACGACTTCGTATCGGGGTCAGCATTCTGGTTGGACACTTTCAGTTTCTAGACATATTTCACGTACGAAAATTTGCATTATTCTTATTTGCCATATGGTCTATAATTGTCTGCAATTTTTGGACATATCGTATAAGAGATATTGTGAATTATAAATCTGTGTATATGCGAGTGTGTGTGTTTAATAAAATTAAATAACCTCAAATGGACATGACATAAAATTATTACTATAATAAGTGGTACATGCATGTGTGTTATACCATTCACTTTGTAAAAATTACCTGTGTTACGTAATCAGAATATGATTTATTTAATAATAAAATTCGATTATTTAAGTGAGTAGAAGATAATGATCTCATAAGTATAATAAAATTTAATGCATAGGTATTGCATTAATTAAAAACTATTTACAGTCTATTTTGAAAATTAAAAGTTTTGCATTTTTAATTAAAATTCGTCGTTTCAATACAATTCACGTATATAACCATCAAGAGAAAATATAATAAGTATAATATAAAAAAACTTTTTTAAAAACCACGCTTATATTTAAATGCACTAAAAAGAGGAAAAATTTTTATCTGTCATTTACATTAGGTATTCAATTGTTAATTGAACAAAAAAATAGTTCATGTGACAGATGTCATTAGTTGTATTAAAAAATAAATATAAGCGTGTTATATCTTGTAATCGTTTTTTTTTTATATAATATTGTGTTGTCTCCTGGAATGAAACTACATGCAAAATTTCAGTGAGATCAAATGAAAGGAAGTGGTCTAAAAATTGGTTACAAAATTTGACCGTGACAACAACATGACTGACCGCGACAACAACAGAGTGAGTTAATCCTGGAGTTAATATAAGCGTGGTAAAAATGACATAAATAATAAACAAACAAAACATAGAAACAAGTTACTAGGTAACAAAATAGGAGTAACTAGATTATAAAATTTACAAAATTAATTAAAGGAAGCCAAATTTTATATTTAATTTTCTATTTTATAGATTTGTTTAATTTATTATATTACGTATATACTAAATTATCAGCATATTTTTTATCAATCAACTGATGTAAATCTTTTATATTTATTAAAAGGAGCAGATTTTTCTCTTTTCAAAGCAATTTTTGTTTCCCTAATAACTGTATACATTTCAGCAATTTCTCATGGAACATTAATTAAATTAATATAGAAACTTTCAAATATTTTATAATAAATTAGAAAAATATTAGTTACATATTAGCAAATTTATTACGCAAGTTTCGTTAATTAGTGTCAATATTTAGTTCAAGTAATTGAAGAATAAAAATAATATAACAAAGAAAAACAAGAGATAAGTTATATATGGTTTGTGGTTCCACTTCGGCTATACTTAAATGAGTTTTGCGGTGTCATGTAACTTTTGTCGCATGTAAAATATTGCACAGCTGCTTATAGTCAAGGATAACAGCTTATAAACTTTCAAATCCTGTATTGAGATACATAACAGTGTTTCTCCAACTATTTACCCATGCAGGCAATCATTATCATAATGTTATTTACATTACGATCTGTGTCTGTATTTTTGCATTTTGCAAAACACATGAACATAAACAATAAGTTTTATGCGATGTAGACATCTCTAAAGAATATTCGGAGATGATGAAAATGTCACTATACTTGAAAAAAATGTATGCGCGTTTTTTTTTTTAATATTATTACAGAAATTTGTCACAATCCTGCGAGAATAACATTTCATAACATAAACAGAATACATTTTGTTTATTTAATATTTTTGTTGAAGGTACGTTTGCAATTCTGTTGCTTGTCAAGTTTCTATGAATTTATAGATCTATTCTATAATAATACTTTTAAAATTAATGACATTTTGAAAAATAATTTCTGGATTTTGTAAAGTATTTCCACAATGATGGTACATAATAAGTTTAATATTTTAGGGCTAGTATTACCCATTTTTATTTATTCTGAAAAAGTATTTAATCTTAAAATTGTTTTAATGACATATTTATTTCAAAATTTGAAAATACTGAGTCCTAGTAAATGTTGGAACTTTAAGAAAAACGTAACGGTAATTTTAATAATATTATTACGGAATAGATCCACTAAAATTTTAATTATAAAATCTAAAAATTATTTTTAAATTTTACTAGAATTGTTTTATCTATTAATATTTATTAGAACAAGTGAGGACTTTAATGAAATGGAAAAATACGCCACTTTCGGAGTTATGAATTAATACAGTTTAAAGACAATATACATAGAACAGTTTGTGAGACATTTTTATGGATAGCAAGATTGTGTATGTATGTATAATTTTTATAGTAAGGTATATAGTTTAATATTATATAGTTTAATGTTATTATTGTTATTTATAATTTAATTAATAAAGTTTATGGATATTTAAAAAAAACTTTAAAAAGTTTCAAATTCTTGAAAATTTAATTAATTTTAAAAAGTTTGTTTATGACAAGGAATTCAGTGCAATGAAGCTTACTAATAAAACAACTAAAAACTTTATTCCAAGTTTTATCAATAAAATTTTGTTTTTCTTTGATGCACTAAACGTAAAATTAATAAAGTTTGAACTAATGTTTTTCATTTATCAATACAAATATTTAATAAAACAATAATAGATAAAACTTTTGAAGTACTCTGATTAAATGAACCGATTTATAAGAATGTAGATACGCGAACATTATTAATCTATATTTTAATAAGTGGAATTGCGGGCTTGTCTTGAAAGCATATTAAAACAAGAACATTTATATTTATTGCTAACTAAACTTGAGCAATGAATTAAATAATATACACATATTTTATTTTTATTTTTTTACTACAAATCTAATAGTCTGTCAATTAGAAACTTTTGCTTTGAGGTATTTGTTAAGAAAAGCGTAAACTTATTTGCAATAGAAATAAAAATAACTATTGGCAATAAAGTTTTATTAACTAATAAATATACAATGTGCCTTTTTTGCTTTTTTCAGATCTATATTAAATTTTCTGAAATTTATTATGTATTTGTAAGATAGAATATATATATATATATATATATATATATATATATATAAATATAAATATATATACATACACAATCACGCCATGTACCCAAAAGGGTGTGGCACAAACTCTTTTTATCATCCCGAAATCAGTCGCCTCCAAACATTCTTATCCAAACAAGCAACTTTCGCTTCATCCACATTCATAATTCCTCTCATACATGCTTTTTTATTCCTACTACTTGGAAACTTACGCTCACGCAAAACACTCTCAATCATATCACTCCAACTACTCATCGGACGTCCACGCAAACGAATACCATGAAAATCATTCAAATAAATCTTTTTAACCAAACGTTCATTAGACATTCGCTCAACATGTCCGAACCATCTTAACTGACTAACACCAACTTTTGCTACAGCATATCTTTTAATTTCACATCCATCATACACTAATCTATTTCGTACCCGATCTCTCCTATTTACACCACATACCCCACGTAAAAATCTTATTTCCACAGCAGTCATTTTCCGTTTATGCTTTTGCAACCTAACCCAACATTCACTACCATACATCAACGTAGGCACCAAAACTGCATTGTATATACTTAAACGAGCTTCTTTGGAAACATTTACACTAAGCTCTCATATATTCTATGTTCAAAATTCATGATTTTTAACCAAGAGTACATGTACTCTCTTTTGAAAACTATTGACTAAAAAAATATTACAGTATTTTATTTTCAACATTTAATCTAATTTAAGCAACATTTTATCGTTGCAAAAAAAAAATAGAAGTAACAACAGTAACTCATTTACAGCAAACTTTCTGTATATTTAAACAAAAACAATATTTTTTGCAATTCTGTTGTCTTAATATTGTATATTTGACATTCATTAAAATGATAAATATAACAAACAATTACTTTCCAATATATTAAAGACGTAAAAAAACATAAAATAATTAATCAGAAATTCCACCTAAACATTTTTAGCAACAATCACGTTCATTCTATTAGACAATAATAATTCCAAAATACTATTTTAAATAATATTTCTATTTACAATTTAAATCGGGATCATTTAAAAAATTCTAAAACAAATTTCCTTATGACCTGCGTCACAATTACATTAATTTAAATAATGAATAAAAGACAGCATTCATTCCAATTGCGACATAATTATATATTCATACTGGATTAGAATGTCTTGTAGTCATTTAATATTTTATTTTTCTTTTCTTTAATATCAATAATATTACGTAGGCGAGTTGTGCCCATAACTAAGAAACAGTTTCGAAAACGCAAGTGGGAGATTTTGAGTCATTGGACTTGTATTTTTTTATCGATTCGAGAGAAAAAACCAGTTTGAGTAAATTTACGTACCGGCCGAAGTTTGGAGCGTTGTCTCTTTGTGTGGCTGAAGATTTCCGTGTGGTGATTACATATGCGAATACTTCTTTTATAGAAGAAACATTAACATAAAATATTGGATCTACATGATTTATTTTAAATTAACAAAAAAAAAAAACTGCTTGAGATCCGTCGTTTTTGATGTGTCGATAAACAAAGTTGAATGGTCGATAAGATGTTTTATTATGTCAACTGTCATTTTGTTTTGAAATTTCTGTAGTGAAAAACTTAAGGTGAATTTTATTCTAGTTTAGACTTCTGAAAGATTTCTTACTATGTTAAATAACTCTTTCAAAAATTTAATTAATAAAAACATGTTGATAAATTTCTGTGAATTTATAAACTTAAATAAAAATGTAATAATTACAAATACATACGAGTATATTTTATCCCTACATTTGTATGTTGTTGTTTTTTATTTATTTATTCTGATTTGATTTTAATGGAAAGAGATTACATCAAAACAGAATTATGAATATTTTGTTATTCAAAGCAGGTACTTTAAATTCTAATTTTAAATTCATAATCAATATATACGTTTATTTTTTTATTTGATAATATTAGATATTTATAACAATTTGAAAATGTGACATACTTTCTATTCTATTTGTTTGAATTAATGAATTTATTACTGGTTTATGATCTAGATTACTTTTTTAAATTAAATTTTATTATGTATTTACATATTTTTATATAAGTACTTAAAGAGTACATGCAATTATAATATTTTATATATTAGATACATGAAAATAATACGTCTAAACTTTCTAGATAAATCTGCTGTTGCACAATATGCGTTAAAAAAATTTCATGATGTAAAATTTTATAATGTAAAATTTTATAATCTAGTTACTTATTTTGTTACCTAGTAACTTGTTTCTATGTTCTGTTTATTTATTGTTTATATCATTTGTATCATTTTTCCTGATGAAAATGTACTTTGAGTACTTCGAAACGTCGATTATTAATAAAAATTAATACATTAAAATTAATTATTTTAATATAATGAGTTCTGAAAGATTTTTTACTGTATTAGCTCATATGAAAATAGCATTATGGTTATATTAATTATTAAATAAATATATAAATTATTATTATATAATACAGTAATAATATACTGTTATTATTTTTATCACATTATTTTTAAATTAGCACATTCCAACTATAAAATAAATGTATTTTTATATTATAAACAACTGTAATTAAAGTTTTACATATGTTTAGTTACTTTTGCAAAAACTAATATATTTTTCTACCATTAAATTTAGGTAATTTATTATTATTATTTACATATGTTATTATACTTATATAATTAACATAAACATAAATATAATAACAATATAGCTGTATTGGTTTAAATTAATCATAATTACAACTAACAGTAAAAAATCTTATATTTTGTTACCCGGTAACTTGTTTCTGTGTTTTGTTTGTTTATTATTTATATCATTTGTATATTTTTATTATAATTGAAACTAAATTTACTAAATTAATAATATATTTGACTAATATTTATTTACAATAATTAAATATTTATAAGAAAATATTAGAATTTTTTTAAGCGAAATATATTTTTGCAACAAAACAGAACAAAATCACTTGTGGTAAATAGTTTTTCCTAATAACGGAAACTGTTATATCACATTTTGAAATCTTCATATTGCCATTGTAAATATTAAAGCTAGGACGTTTTATATTGCAATATTTAAAATTGACGATTCTTTTTAATTACTTTAAGCATTAAAACGTTTATTTACAAACTAAATATTTATAGTTGAATTATATAATTTACTACAAACACAAACGATAATTTGCTATTAAGAGGAAAACAGCCTCTAACTAAAACACAAATATTTCTCTATGGATATATTTACTATTTGAATCGATAACAAAATTTGCTACGTAAACAAGCATAAAATATAATATACTACGTTGAACGGAAACTATATAAAACATTTTTGCTCTACATTGTGTACACAGTACAGGGTGTCTCATTGATATAGCCTACACTTTTCTGTAGCAGGATTCCATAGCTTATGGTTCTATTCGGTTTACATCTATAATGCTAGTATAACATTTTTCTATACATCTATTTATCTATTAGAAAGGTTGGTGTCATTGAGTCCCAGAGCACTGTGGTCTAGTGGTTTATTGTACTGTCATTTTCTGTACAAAATATGTATAGTTTTCTGTACAAACAAAATTTTCTGTATTACAAGATCCGGTTTATCCGTGACTGTCTATATAGAAATATGTATAAATTAAAACGCGTCCTATTAAAAACGTCAAACACTCATTTAGGTTATGTATTATCATTAGTTTATATTTATGTGTACAGTTTTTTTTTTTAATATTTTCTTCAGTTAAAATAGTGAAAACTATTATTGGAAAATATTTAATTTTCAAATTGGAAATAAATAAATTGGAAAAATATAAAATATCAATGCACATGTGTCTGTAAATTTGCTTCTATATCATATAAAACGTATTAATTTTGTATATTTTCTAGATATAATTTTTCATGACAATTTGTAGTTTTGCAAATCAAGAAATTTTAAGATGTCTTGAATCAAAACAAGAATTTCTTGTCAAGGTGAAACACTAAAACTTGTATAGGTTTTAGTACAGAAAAATGCATCTTGTAAAGTCAGCGTAAAACCTGTAATATTACGGAATGTTTTGTTTTTGTCTAGTAATTGAAATTTTTTTATTGTTAGGAAAAAAAGATCCTGTAACGCTACAAGTCAAAATGCAAAAGTTAAATAATACAAATATGATTATGCCGACGGAAAATATGCAAAATAAACGTGAAAAGTTGCTAAGCGAAATTTTTTATCTAGGTTTGCAATTTATTGATTCTCATTGGCAATATTCGAATTTAAAATAGAATTAACACTAAAATAAAACGTCTTCGGGTTGTAGTTCTATTTTAATTTTTATTAATAATTGACGTTTCGACGTACTCTATGTACATCATTATCAGGAAAAAATTACATAGTGATGTCGTTTGTGCAATAAACATGTATTAATAAAAATTAATACAGAACTACAACCCTAAAGCCGTTTTATTGTAATATCATGAGTTCTGAAAGATTTTTTGCTTGAATTAACACCAAATAAATCTAACATTTTAATAATAAAATATAAATCACTCTCAAATTTCACTCATTTTTTATCGTATTTGTTCTGAAACACACTGTACACAAAACATAAAAACAAATGCGTGCTGGTTGGACGAACCATATATGTCTGAACAGTGGAAGGTCGTTGCTGCTCTATAAGAGATGCACGTTAAGTAAGTTATAGATGTGATTACTTTTGTGAAACGACCTACACATGAACCTGTTGACTTTCTAATACCACGCAGATGTATTCGCCATTGTGTACAGCCCACGTTTTGCCAAATAACAGTTTTACGAATAAGATGATGGTAAATTAGTTGTATATATATATATATATATATATATATATATATATATATATATATATATATATATACCTGCGTGCTGAGATGTGAGAAACAGTTGTTGCTTGAATTTATTGGCAAAATACGCCCAAATAACCCGACATAAGAACGTAAATACCTATAAGGATGATAGAGCAAAAAATAATACAGTAACGATTTATTTTTATTTTAAGATTGTTTTCGTCTCGGCTATTTTATTATGAATTAATTTTTGTTGAAAATAAATTTACAGTTTCCTAAAATAAAAAAAGCTTTAGGTTTTACTTCTGTTAAAGCTTTTTGATTTTAATATAATGAGTTGTGAAAGATTTTTTACTATGAAATGATTTATGATGATTTAAAATATGATTTATGGAATGTATTTTTGCTGAATTTATATAATTTTCTTTGTTAGTATCATCGTCGCAGACGTTTCGCTATACACTGTATATGGAATATTCAGTGCCGTTGCGCCATTGGCTGATTCTGGCTGGTATGGATGGCTCATCCCCTCCAGTCGGACTGTACTTTCAGTTTTCGCAATAAATCAATTAAAACTTTTGATTTTTTACCTTAATTACGAAATTCTTCACTTATTTTATTCGTTCACCACAATTTTAAGAGCTAAATTTTTCTCGTACATATTAATTTTCTCTAAATAATAACCAACCTTTTGGCTTAATATATGCTGCAAGTTCCATTATATTTTTCATGTGCAATTATTTCATGAACTGTGCAAGATTTTGCCAATTTGAAAACTGATTAATTTCAGGATTGGAGTGTAATATATGCATTATTAAAAATGTATGAAAATATTTGTATAAAACTTCATATATTTCTGAACATATATAATTTTTCATTTAATTTTCCCATTTTAATTAATATTACTGCAATATAGCCTTACATAAATATATGAACTATACATGACCAAAAGTCAATATTTATAAAACCGTATAAAAATTTAATATTGCGTATATTAAATTGCTAAAAGTTACACAGTACCATAATAAAAGCAATAAAATTGCAAATTCTCCGATGGTAGATAAATATGTGCAATATTTACTTCCCTTTGTTTTACTTAACTCACACTAAATACCTATACAGTGTTGAGTCAAAAGTATATGTATCAGTTACCATTTTAAGCGATAATGTGTAATATTCTGTAACTTACAATTAGCGTAATCTAATTGTCAGTGTATTGCTTGTATAGCAATGCAATATTGCTATATACATAAGCAATTGCATAGTTGCTACAAAGCCAATTGTAGAGCAGCTACTGCTACCAAATATAACCTGTATTTGGATTCCATAGCAAAATCGAAATCTTGGTCGTAATCGAAACAGAATAGAATAAAACGATTGGTAAAAAAGAATAATTACAAATAAATGAATTTGGTCTGTTTCGGTAGTAAACATTTGGAATAATAAAATGCACCAATGGCACCAAGTGAAAAACTATTAAAATAAAAAGCATCAAGTTGAAGTTCTATTATATTATAAATAAAATTAAGTTAAGATTGTTCGGTCATCTTAAACGAATGTCTAATGAATGTTTGATTATAATATATGTGAAAGATTTTGAAGGTATACATTTACGTGGATATCCGATGATTAGATGGAGTGATATGATTGAGAGTGGTTTGCCTGAGCGAAAGTTTTCAAGTATTAGGTATAGAAAAGTATGTATGAGAGGTATTATGAATGTGGATGAAGCTAGAGTTGCTGCCTGGATAGAAATGTTTGGAAAAAAATAGTAGAAAAACTTTGTGCTACACCCTTTCGGATATATGGCGTGATTGAGTATTTATGTATATTTTGGTAAAACGCAAGATAGTGTCAAGTATTTTTTACTGTGTAATTATTTACTTCTAGCAATTTAATCATTGTTTTTTTTATAAATAACTTCAAATTCTACACTTTCAAAATTTATTAATAATTTATAAGTATACAACAATAATATATTTAAAAACTAATTTAGTTTTAGTTGTTTTGTACTAATATTTTAGTATTTTAAAATTACTTTCGCTTCGCTATAAGTTATGAATCATTAAATTAGTTTAACATAAAATGAAGAAAAATATGTTTATTTTCGCATAGGTATAAAACGTTTGTATATTGTTATCTACAATTTTACGTTTATGTATTCTTCGTTTTTACTACATCCTTTAAACCACGCGTAATATTCGCGCAAAAAGCCTTTTGTGCTAGCAAAGATTATTTTGATTTTAAATTATTCATTGCTTTTGTAAAACCGAGATCATTTTACAGCTAACACGTGCAAAAGAAACGACGATTCAGTCCAGGGATCTTTAAGAATTTCTGTTGACATTGATGGGAACATTTCAAGTCGATACTAATGGAATATTAATAGGAATTCTGCTTTGAAATTTCGTATGCTCGCGGCGATTTAAATAGTTTTGTAACTAATAAAGCCTTAATATGTGAAACTAAATCGATTCATTTACATTTTATGATAATTAGAATTAATTTCTTTCTAAATAAATTTGTTGATTTTAATTGCAATTTATTGTTCTGTTTGTTGTTTATAAAAAGAATTTTGTAATTAAGTTGTATGTATATGGTTTTTCTGTTTTATAAATTAAATAATTTTTAAAATAATTATATGGACAATTTTTTTTTCATGATCTAGTTACTTATCTGTTACCTAGTAACTTGTTTCTATGTTATGTTATTTACTATAAATGTCATTTGTATAAGTTTTCCTGATAAAGGCGGAATTTGAGTTCGTCGAAACGTCGATTATTAACAAATATTAATACAGAACTTAAACCTTAACCCGTTTTATTTTAAATACATTTATTTTTACAGTAACTGTACTATAAACGTATAAACCCTTAATAAATTTACTAGATGAACAAATTAACTGAGTAAATTACTTGGTCAATTATCATGACAGTAAATTTTAAGTACATAACCTTAAAATTTATTATAGTATTGCGTCTAGCATATCTATATCTAACAAATTCTTTTTGTGTGGTTTTTACCTCTGTCACGATTTTTATCCATATTCAAGTACTTTTTAACAATTTAAAAATATTATTGAATATATTGAAAGTTATTTTAACAAATATCAAAATTCTCAGTCGGTAAATTCACCCAACAAGACACCTGAAGAAGTAAAAATAATATTATAAAAAAACCCAAAACCACACTTAAAAGTTTAAGTGTGGTTTTGGGATTTTTTATAATATTATTTTTATTTAAATTTCGCCACAGTAGATCATTTTCTAATCTTTTACCTGAGGAAGTGTTCGCTAATCCTGAAATATAGAAGGCAACCCTCATATATAATAAACAAAACATAGAAGCAAGTTACTGGGTAACAAAATACAAGTAACTAGATTACCTACACATTTTTTTTTAATTTATTAATTAAACAGTACTTTAACCAAAAGCTTTTTTATTTTAAATAAATGTTATGTTTCGTATAAAATAGTTATAGAAACGAGTACAAGTGCGGTAAATTCACCGATGCCATCAACCTAGATGCTCAACTTGAAGTAAAATCATATCGCTTAAGCTGTTAAATGCTCATCTTCATCTCGTGAATATTTATAAATGTTTATTCCGCTCTTTGATTCGACATTGAGGCCAAGATTAGCTTGCCCGTCTCGCACACAATTAGCACAATTAACTAATTTCGTACGCACCAGCCCAGCTACTTGTATTTTTATTTCCACCGAATACAAACGATCCGGCGACCAAAGGACCCGCTGACCTGAAAATTGTAACTGACGCGCTTGTCTTACCTTGCCAAGTACGTAACGTACACATTCATGAATATGTATATTGTTCTGCAGTCGTGCTGAGCTAAGCTAAGCTAAGAAATGAACGTTTATTAAGTCGCTGAACAGTAGAAGACGACCTACGAAAATACCGTAATTAGTCTTAATCAAATTTCATTATTAGTCCCAACAGGACCGTATTTAGGATCTGTAGGCCCCTAGGCTGAACCTGTGGTGCGGGCCCTTAAGAAGAGGGGGGGGGGGTTGTAATTTTATAATTTTAAATAAACATGTTAGGAAAATGCAAGATAAAAAAGGAATGTAACAAACAAGTAAATTTTACTTATATTTATTTAATTGAAATAAAGTAATTTTAAAAAATATATAATAAACTTAGAAATGAAAATATCAAATAATCTTAGTGACTAATTGGTTTGAACCTATACTTAGTACTAATAAAGCTGTGTGTACTAGTGTAGTGTATTGTCACTGGTTGCAAGTCGGGTTATTCGAATATTCTGTTTTATGAAAATTTAAGTAAAATACTTAAAAGATTATCGATTAAACAATTATTTACTTTAAATTTAAAACTTGTGGTGCGGGCCCCTTTGTGGTGCGGGCCCATAGGCTGCAGCCTAGATAGCCTGTGC
This sequence comes from Clivina fossor, assembly GCA_963966155.1. Taxonomy (NCBI): domain Eukaryota; kingdom Metazoa; phylum Arthropoda; class Insecta; order Coleoptera; family Carabidae; genus Clivina; species Clivina fossor. Next base: position 16,068,088 of record OZ014560.1, read on the forward strand.
ATAAATACGGCCCTGCAGTCCCAAGAGAAAATAAATGACTAGCCAATATAGCGTAGATTACCCTACAACTCTATTTCATTACGGTGTTGCAATTGAAAATTTGATCATATTTGTAAATTATGATAAGATTATGGCGGGTCGTTTATTTAGTTACTGTTCTTATTAGATAAATATATTATCAATTCAAAGCTTAAAAGAATTTTGCAAGAAAATTTATTTAAAATTAAATATGGTCTAAGTTAATAAAATAAAACGGTTTTAGGTTATACATAGTTCTGCATTAATATTTATTAATAATCGACGGTTCGACGAACTCGACGTATATCTTTATCAAGAAAAAAGATACAAATGACATTTACAGTAAATAAACAGAACATAGATACAAATTACTAGATTTAAGTTTTTGTCGTTATTTATAAATCTAAATTTTTATAATAAAACAAATATACATTTTTTTGAAGAACATAAAAAACTATTTTCTTACTGTTGAATAATATGTTTGTAATATATGTGTATTTTGTTAAGCTATACTGTCCATAACTCACAATCAGGTAATATAAATCATAATTGACAACCGTGAGTTATAAAATCACGACTATTGTATAATAAAAACAGATGCAATATAACTTTGTTGAAATTTATAGCGTAACTTGATGAATGGCTATTTTGACTGTATTGTATGCAATAGATTTATATTCATAAAATTAAAGTTATAAAAACAGAAAGTGAACTTTTATATTGGCCCAAAATTTTCTATAACCTTAGATTCATATGACTCTTAATTTAGCACTGTACACAGTAATAAAACAGATTAAATAAATGTCGTTGCTAAGAGATCGTACAATTTGTCAAATTATAATTATTTTGAAATATCATTCACTTTATATCGAAGTGATTTTTTATAGGAAAATATAGTATTGTTCTCGCATGCTATAATTCACCAAGATTATTTACGATACTCGCCTACGGCTTGTGCCTTAAACCTCAACTTGGTAAAAAATACTACTTTGAAATGAATAAGTAACTTAAGATATATGTTTATAAAAATGTATGAGTCTATTCAGTTCATATCTGTAAGATTTATGGAATATTTCGTTTTTTTCTAGTAAATAGAATAGACTTTTTCTATTGATAGAAAAAGACAAAATATCTTGTAACGCTACAAGTTTTACAGATGTAAATCGAATAGATTTATTAGTTTCATATAACGGACTGTTAATGTTAAAATTTTATATATTACGTAGATTGTAGGACATACACATCAATTTAGTTGTAAAATCGTAGTTGTAAAACAAAAACAAAAAAACATATTTTAAGATTTGCATGTGCATAATACAAATAGTATAAATATCCGTTTGAATATGAGTTAATATTTACATATGTTTCTAATACGTTCTCTATTTTGTTATAGATGGCTCGGAGGTCAATTCTTGCGGCGCTCCTAGTCGCATCGTTCATCTGTTGCGCGTCCGGCCAATCGAACTACGCGTCACAGGCGAACAATATCGAGTACCAGGGCGAGGGCTTGCCCGAGCAGGCAACGCTCGACGGCAAGGTCACGAAACTGGACGACCTGAACTCCGTCATCTTCCTGAACCGTACCAAAGCGGCGCTCAATTGCGCCGCTGGCTCGATGCAAGTCGAGCTCAAGTTCAACGACAAATTCTACGGTATCGCGTATGCCGATAAGGATCGGAACTCGGCATGCCAGGTCGCCGGCAAGGGTGATTATAGCTATAAACTCGAGCTGCCCCTCAAGGGTTGTGGCACTAAACAAGTAAGATATACATACATATACTTTGGTAACAACTATGAAAACATAAAGCAACAATATTACTTCTTTGAAAGGCAAATTAATACAATGTATGTCTGATAAAAATACAGTAAATTACACATATATATGGATGAAGTTGGTAAATAAATTACGGTCAATTTCTATACACAATTTAACTAAAATCTATTTTAAGTCGACAAAAAACATTTTATTGTTAGCGCCAATAAAAATTGTCAAAAAAATTATCATTGTGTTAACAGTAGGTAATAATAATTATGTCATTAAATGTTTAAAATTGATGCTTCGTTGTCGATTAAAGTTGATTTTAGTTAAAATGTTTTTCTTGAATAAATATTTCCGAATAAAAAAATAATTAATTATAAATATTCTTTCGAAAGAAATATATTTGTAGTAATATTTACACATTTACATAATTTATATAAAATATTTAGCAGTAACAAGTGATTCTTTTTCACATGGTTAATATTTATTTATGAAATCATTAAAAAAGAACATTTAGTTTCTAAATTTTATTAATTTTAATATTTACAAGAATTTGAAGTAAATAATTGTAATTTAAAAATGTTGCTGATTTCTGAGTTTATTCGGTTTACATCTGTAAGACCTATAGTGTTACAGAATGTTTTGTCTATTTCTAGACAAAATATTGTTAATAAAATAAAATTATTATTATTATTTATTAAATTAAATTAAATATTAAATTATTTTATTTTATTAACTTTTCGCCACTCATATTTTAAATTATTACCTTCTATTGTTAAAAAAAAACAATATTACTGTAACGCTACAGGTCTTATAAATGTAAACCGAATAGAACCATACAATTAAAATAAAAATGTATTATTTCTGCATTATCTCATATAACTGTAGTAATTAAAACAACGTTACTGATAATTTTTGTCTAGGACCCGCAGCGCGTATTTACCAACAACATAGTTGTTCGATTCCATCCTGGTTTGGAAATGGATGGAGATGAAATTATTACAATTGTCTGTCGTTACCCGCCTCCTATAGCACCAGTACCTGCAGCTTTGCCCGATTATGCGTAAGCAAATGAAATAGAAAAATAACATATAAAAAATTCAATTAATATTTAAATTTACAGAAAAGCTACTCCAATTCCTACAGCTATAGTGGAACCACCACTAACAGGATTTCAAATTCTTTTAATTATTTGTGCCATTTTGTTCCTGTCACTTTTATTATTGGGATTAGGATGCTCATATTATTGTTTACGAAAACGAAATCTAACTGTCATTAGAAAACAACCATTTTCATCTATTGGAGAAGGTTCTGAAATTACAAAATTATCTGGAAGCTCTTTAGGTATGAGTCTGATATATATTTAAAATATTTTAACGTTTTAAATGTTTATAATTTAATTTTGTGTTACAGGCAATTTATCTATGTTTGAAGGCTTGAAGATACCAAGAGCTCATGCACCAGTTACAGCTACTGGAAGTAGTTCCGGCAGTGAAGGTCCACTAATAAGTGACACTCTTCCATCAGATTATCCTTCAGAATCTCATTCGGAAATTGAAGATGTAGATACAAGATCTTTACCGGTATCATCAGCAGGTAGTTTTGAAAATAAAGCGTTTGTACAAGATAGCAGCAGTTTCTATAGTGAAGGCTATGGTCATACACAAGAAGTCCAAACTGCTGTAGCTACTACAACAATGGTACCTCGTCTGCCACTTGCTGTTAAAGAACAACCTAAATTTGATGTACAAGTACGAGTTAAAAGAGCTCCTCCTGCTCCACCCAGTCCATCGACTTCAGATACAGAAAGCTCTATTGCTAGAACTGAAAGAAATTTGTCTACCATTTTGGAACAAAGAGAAGAAAGTGTTAGAACGATGGATTCGCCGCAACCAATTCATAAAACACAATTTAGTTATGTTCCTGAACTACATCCTCCTCCGAAATATATTCAGCCTGCTCCTGTCTACAATCGTATATTACGTCGTCAACAAGAACTACAAGAAACTCATGCATGGGATGATATTGATACAACTAGATCGCTGGCATCTCTAAACACGGAAATGACAGATACTCATTCAATGACTGAAATTGTAGATGATTCTCATAGTAAACTTGTTGCACCACCACCACCACCACCTCCTCCAATTATTCCAAGTCAAAGATATATGGCTGAACATATTATGGAAATATCCGAAACACTTCCAGAACCACCAATTGCTGTTTACCGAAAACCAGAAATTACTTCTCATGTTGTTGACGATATTTTCTTACGCACCATTACCGAAAAACGTACTATTGAAGACATTGAACGTCATAAACGATTAATTACTGAATATCATACTCGTGCTAAACCTGTAGATGATACAAAATGGGATGTTACCATTAGAAATTATCCTGCCGAAATGCAAGAACCTCCAGAATGGGAAAATTTCTCTGACATTTCTTCTGCATCTGGCTTGACATTAACACCAAAACCGGAAAGATCACCACCTATGAGCATTCCACCTCAAAGTTATGTTGATGATAATAAAAAACCTTTATTCTCTCCTGAATTAGTAGGTAGTATAGGATCACCACCAACGTCTACATTTATTTCAACAAGAGAAATTTCTTCTCGTGAAAACTATTTATCAACATTTAATATTCCTCTAGAAAATCCTTCCGTTCCAAATTGGGATGTTCTTATTCGCGTATTAAAACCAGTAGAAGAAGATACTCCGCTTTATGAGGCTAGCGAAATTTTGACTATGACTGATAAAGTTAAATGGCGACAAATAATAACGACCGAATCGACTCTACGCACTCTTCTTACGGAAGCAGTTGTAAGAGAAGACTACGAAAAAATTCGTCACGACCAACGTTACGAACGTATTTACGAACCACCGAAATGGGATGTGATTATTAGAATACTTGCTCCTATCGATAAACCGAAAAATGCACGATTCAAGAAGAAGGCTGATTGGGATACGCGCAGTAGAAGAAGTAGTTTGCCAACATTATACGAATACGAATCTGACGGTGGTAGTTCCGTCAGAACACTAACTAACGATCCAATCGTTCAACCTAATATTCCACAGCGTTCTAGAAGAACTTCACGATCTAGCTATCGAAGTGAAGCTGATCTTCGATCAATGTCCGAAGTGACTGTTGATTTTGCTCGAGCTGATACTATGGATAGTCAATCAGAAGCTTCTAGCTACTATCCAGGTGGAATGGGTAGATATTTTGACGATCCAGATGATTATAAATTCGGTCGCACTCCAAGTCAAAGATCTTTGACCCGATCTTTAAGTCAACCGAGTTTAGCAAGATCAGCTAGTGAATTTACTGAACGTTGGGTCGCACCTAGTCGTTACGATACAGGAAGTGAATTCACTTCACCAGACACGACACCTAAATCGCAAAGAAGCACTAAAATCCAACCACTGCACGTGCCTAGAGGTGCTCAAGGACACAGTTCCGTATGGCAAGCATCCAGTAGTCGTATGGAATCTGCTCCAGGAATGTCGGCGCAGATTATGACACAACAGTATGTTAGCGAATCAGCAACCAGTTTCCGTGGAAAAGATTGGTTTGCAGATAACGACAGCGAAGCAAGTTTTAAATAAATTTTTTTAATTTGTAAATGTCAAAATTTTTATAAAACTATCATTTGTGATTTAATGACACAAGTGATGTATTAGTTTTTAACTAACACTGCCCGAAGATCAATCTCATTCAATTTATGATCAAAAGTTTAACTTACAATTGTTTTATAAACAATTTTTATACCTTTTCTTTTATTTGAATATAAATAAACGCATCAAATTAACCAATTACTATATTTAATTGAAAAAATTAATTTAAAATTTTGAATAATTTGTGCCAAAAAAGCAAAAACTTATGATCATAATTGTACTATCTCAGTAAATTAATAAATATATATTCTATTGGATAAATAAAAACAATTAGTAATAATAATAAAAGAGGTTAAGAGTAAAAAGGTCACTTCATAACTAAAAGCTGTGATAACAAATGGCATTAACATAGAGAATCTCATGCAATATAATAATAATTATTATTATGAAATTAAGTTTAACGTCTGACATTAAGCCTGCGAAAATAATAGCTTTCTGTCAGACAATGAAACCCATATTTTTACTTTTTCATTGGAAATTAAATATGGGAAACTAAAAATTGGGTTTCACACTATTTTTTTTATCTACTATAACTCAAAAAATAAAAATTTCTTTCAATTATATTCTGTGGTGGTGGTTAAACTTCACATAAAATAGAAAATTTCGATCGACCAGAATTTGGGTACATAATTTTTTTTTTCTTTTTATATTTTTTAATAACAACGTACGTACTATATGTATCCTAAAATTAGGTGCTATGAATATACATATAATTATTTTTTATAAGATGATGTATTTAACTAATTATAATAATAAAAGAGCTTATCTTACTAATGTAAGATTAAAAAATGCCACCTATACAATCAATCCTTTTTGTAAATTTTTACTACGTTAGTTAAATATAAAATTACTAGAATATAATATCTCAATACATTTAAAAATAAAAATTAGTAACATACAACGTTTTTGAAGGTAAGTAAAGTATTTCAGTAATAATAAAATTAGTAAAAACTAAATATATATTCTGTTTCAGTAAATTACAAATGAATTTAATTTAACGGAACCAATATTTACTTAAATAGAAAGTTTATTTTTTGACATCAAATAAATTGCTTCTCTGAACAACTATGTATAGTCACAACATTTCAGAAAGGACTATGTATATCTATATAGCAAACAGGCCAGCTTATTTGCTAAAGTGCTTTTACTATGCGCTATTAAGTCGATTTCATAAAATGAAAACTAAACTCAAGCTCGTATTGCCTAATGCAAGTTTGTTACTATTTTTCTCATTTGAATTTATGACAATTTAATACCACTACAATACACTGAATGAAACAATCTACATCTGCATAAAATAAATGTGTAAATTAAAAAGTAAGATAATATCTCAATCTCAGAACAGTTTTAAAATAATAAATTAAATTATGCAGTTATTATGGTATATATTTATATAATATATATTTAAATTAGAAGTTTTTAAATTATTTTATTTATTTCTTTCTCCTTTTTAACTCGTAATATTTTGAAATATTCGGTTATAGTTATAAGTACGTATAAAAGGAAAATGACTGCTGTGGAAATGAAATTTTTACGTGGCGTATGTGGTGTAACCAGAAGGAATCAGCTACGAAATAAATTAGTGTATGATGAATCTGAAATTGAAAAAAATATTGTTATAAAAGTTGGTGTTAGTCAGGTCATATAGTTCGGTCATCTTGAGCGAATGTCTAATGATTGTTTGGTTAAAAGAATATATGTGAATGATTTTGAAGATATATGTTTGCGTGTAAGTCCAATTAGTAGGTGGAGTTATGATTGGAAGTATTTTGCGTGAGCAAAAGTTGTCAAGTACTAGATAGGTATCATGAATGTGGATGAAGCTAGAGTTGCTTGTCCGGATAGGAATGTTTGAAGAAAACTAATTTTGGGATAGTGGCGTGATTTTATATGTATGTATTATTTTATTTATCTCTAGTTATATTAAAAATAATTGTCATCAAACAAATATATTTTATATTTAAAAAATTAGAAAAATGAAAAAAAGAGTTTAACGACAAACTGAATTATTATTGTATACGTCGATGGTTGTTTTATTTTTTTAAATACAAACATATTTTTTTTAATATATCATGATTAGATTATGATTTTTTTAAGTTTATTCAAGTCAATGTAAATTTAGTTATTAAAACTAAAAAGTTCGTTAAATCATACACCAGAATGTACGATTTAACGAATTCAACATTTCATTATGAATAGTGACAGATGGCTACACTACTAATTGAATAAAAACTTTGGAGCAGGTAAATTGCACACCGCGGTCATAAATCCCAAATTTGAGTAACCGAATTGCACACCGGTCAACCGCTAAATGACCCAAACGGATATCTTGAACCCTTACACAAGTAGTTTTTACAGTGAGCGTTCGTCTAATCTATAGCATATTCCTACGCCGGACATCTGCCATTGTTGGCTTAGGGTAGGTTAGCTTATAAATTTTAGGAAAATTCGCGTGAAGAGATTCACAGGCGTTTGTGGTACGTTCTAGAGACGAACTATTTTCGATTCTATCTGGTTTTAGGTTGAAATCTTAATCCCTTAATCTGTTTATGACCGGTGTGCAATTTGGCTATGTAAAATTTCGGTAGGGGATTAAAACCCAACGGCCGTGTGCAATTAGTATGTACCCAAAAACTTTTATCATTTTCATACTATAATTGTAATAATTGAAAATGAAAAGAATATTTAATCTTCATTACTTGTATAATTAGGACATTAATATTGTTTGTATAAAAATCAATTTAAATATTTCATTAAAAATAAAATTTAATATTCAAAATTTATAAATGATATATTTGTTTTCTGTGAATAAAGTTTGAGAACTAAATATTTAAAATGACGTAATATATTAAATATTAATTATAATTTTGGATTAGTTTCTGTAAACAAGTGAGTGTATGTGTCATGTGTATCTTGATCTAAATAATAATGGCATTTGTGGCCGAAAGGTAACCATCGAAAATTTATCTCAAAACAGAAATTAATTAAATTATCAGAGATACAAAAGCTTTTACTAAATTAGTTAGAATGTTTGTCTAAATGATTATTATAATATATAATTATTATTGTTTTTATTATTTATTTGTATTTTAAAAGTGTTTGTAAATTATTGTTAATGCAGTGTTTTTTTTTTCTAAATTACGACAAATTATATTATAATTAGAATTCAAAATAAGTAAAACTAGAAAATTGTTTTATTAAATATCACATTTTGATAATAATATAATATTAATGCTACTTATGACAATAAATAAAATTCTATATCTATACTTGTTATATTTTTATTTCATTTTAAAGAAACATCTTGTTAAATTTTGTTTTTTTCTATAAACAAAACAATATTTATACCTGTCTAAACAAAGAAATATATTCTATTACGAATTAACTCATTTGTCTTATGAGCATACCAAGAATTTCAAATAATTAAATATTAGCCAATCCGAGATGAGCGTATTTATACGAGTAATTTTCTGTTTCTAACAAAATTTAGTTGTGGACAATTAGTGTTTTCTGTAGCAGTTCGTTACAATTTTGTGTGTTTTTAATATAAATATTGTGTAAAATTGAGTGTATTCGTATTTTGTGACTATATGTTTCATAATTATAAGTGTATTTTGTTTATGTAAAGTGAAACAAATATTATTGTACTGTTATAATTACACACTTTCTGGGAGCGCAGGTATACCAATCAATAGCAGGAAAACGTAGCTGAATGTAACTGCAGGTTAGATAATTTAATTTACTTATATTTTATCAATATTAGAACTCAAAATCAATAAAATTATAAAGAAAATGGTTTCATTAAATACTTACATTTAATAGTAAAGTAAATAATTGAATGCAAACAATATCTTTTCATAATTTACAACATAACATTATTTTTCACCAAAAAATTAATTCATATATACGTAATAATAATCTTAAAAACTTATCCCATAAATTAAAGTTAAAATTAAGTGCTGTAGAATGTAATCTATAATAATTTTCGTTTTTTTTTTAAATGGTAAAACACGTAATATTATGATTTAATACTATTACCGTATTAGCAAAATAGAGGGTTGGCATAATGATAACGAATAACGGTATTTAGTGAAGCAATGCGGTTAAATAAATCATATTTGGAAGTAACCGTGTGAAGTTAACGTTCACACCGAGTGACCTGTCAACAGACGTCGGGAGCTATATTATCTAAAAGCGTGTTAAAACACGGGTACGCGGTTACGAATGGCGTATTATATGTATTTGTGAGGCGTTAGCCTTCGTACACATGTAATAAACTGACGTATATAATGAGAAATGGTGATGGTGGTGGCTGTTTTCCACGGTGTTGGCTATCGCACAAATACACATGCAATACTAGCACACCAGGCACCGGAACCGGAGAACAATATGTTGCTCGCGTCAAATCAATATTTGGTTTGAACAATGTCTCTTGCCGCCCGAAAGCCCTCGACGTAATCAACAATGGCCCCGGGAGTTGAATGGAAAGATGCCGTAGGTTCTATCTTCATTGCGCGAAAAACGACGTGAAAGGCCTACCTTTCGAATGAATAGGTTTGACTTGTTGGTATTAATACAGAACATTCTATTTAATTTATTTTTTTCTTATCAGTATAAAATAATATTTCTTATAATTTTGATTCGTAAAAAACAGAAAAAACAAAAACTATTTTATAATTATACTTTATACCAATATAAAATATGGCATGAAACCGGTAAAAAAACTGGTTAATTAAACTGGTTAACCGATATTTTGGTAAATATTTTGCGAAAATGATTACAATACTTAAATGATAACGTTATCCTTGATTTCAATTATCGGTATGTACTCTATAATTGATAACGTATACTAATATCAGAAATTATAAAATAACTGTATTGATTTTTGTTTATTAAGTTCGTTCATTATACACGAGATATTTTTATTTGTATAACTTAGACAACAATTTACAAAATTAATATCTAAACTTTATTTAAATTTGCGTGTTCATAGTAATAATGCAAATAAATATAAATGTATAATTTTTTGTACAAAAAAAAGTTCGTGTAAAATCAGCCTTAGATTATAAAATAAATAAATAAATTTTTTACATAGAAATACTTTTCTTATCTAAATAATCTGGTATTAATAATAAATAAAAACTATCATCATATATCAGAAATCAATAATAATATAATAAACTTCTGGAGCAGTTTTATTTTAAATAATAACAATTTGTGCATGTATAGTTATTTTTAGTTAATAAATTGCATAATTTATTTGTAAATAGATTAAAATATATTACAATACTATAAAATACTGTTTCTATTACATATGTTTTAAATAAAATTTTATTAATACAATAAACATATATATAAAAATTATAAAGTACAAAATACGGAGAATATTACAAAATAATTTACAAATACTTTTTTATAACTGACAATGTGAAACTTTCGGATAATTTAAAATTTCATTTTGAAACATTTGCGGTATTTCTGTAAGTTTTTCTTTATCATACACACACTGTAGAGGCGACTGATGATTAACAATACATTCTGGACGTTTGCCTGCTGAATATTCTTCATGACATTCCAGAATAATTTTATTGTCCGTGATCCATTTGTTTAAAATCTCCCAACAAGCACATTGCCAAGGATTGCCGCCATATGAAAAAGATTTCACATTTGGTATTCGATTTAAGACGTCTGACGAAAGGAAACATAATTGATTATCATGTAGGTAAAAAGATTGTAACGTTTTTAATCCACTTGTAGGAAATATTTCGGCCGGTATTACCTTCAAATTGTTATCCGCTAAATTAATTAAGTTTATGGAACGTAAATGTGTAAAACAGTTGCTAGTCATAGTTGTCAATTTATTTTCACCAAGATGAAGATACTGCAATTTATCTAATCCATCAAATATATGATTTGACAGACTACTGATTTTGTTTCTACGCAAATCTAAATGCAGTAATGACGATTTATCTCCTAATAATATTTTTGTGTCAAACAATGTCAATTCATTATCTTGTAGTTCCAGCGTTTCTAAATTTTTCATGTTACCAAAAGCGTAGTTATCAAGAAATTGTATTTTATTCCTGTTTAAAATCAATTGTTTGATGTTTGTGTTAGTAAATACGTTGGTTTCAATATTTTGAATTTGATTATCAGTAATAGAAATATTAATTAATTGTGGTAGATTGCTAAACGAACCTGGTTTAATATTTTTAACCTCATTTTTAATAATAAACAATGATTTTAAAGTTGATGAGTCAATCCATTCAGGATGTACAACCTTAATGTTGTTATTTTCTAATATGAGTTTCTTCAGTTTTGGTAGTTTATTAACAACATTGGGTTCAATATCGTTAATAACGGAAACTAAAACTAATTCGTTCAATTCCGGCACATATTTCACGTGTTGATAATTTAACGGAGTTAATTGTTTTTCGTCACTGTAAACCTTAACTTTAAGCCAGTCTTTGTTTGACTTTAAATCGGATAAATCTTGTAACCGCGAACAATTTACAGTTTGGCTTTTCGAATCAAATTCACAACACAAACAACTACTGAAACTTGCCACGAAAATTAACACTAGTTGTATTTGCAGATTCATTTTCGTTTGTAAACTGATGCAAACATTCCTATACTGTTTATATACGGGATTCCCAAGCTAAAGTAGTAAGACAGTATTCTTGCTCAGTTTATCCCTACTATTCGAGCCAACTGTGATGTTTTTTATATCCAAACTGGTTTTAATTTTTTGTATTTCTTCTTCTGGTTTTACCACATGATTTGTTTAATAATTTCTTTATTTATCCTTCATTTGTTTTTAGTGTATTGAATTTTTTTTATTTATTTATTTTACAATGTATTTTACAAAAATACACAGTTTAATTTCTGTTATTAACTAATTTTTTCTAATATTATTTAATTATATATGTTATATCATTCAAACCTTTTAACATTACAATTCGAGTTAAAAATACTATTTTTAATGACATTATATTTGTAAATAAGTAAAAGTAAAATATGATTCGAGTCTTTTTAAAATGGTTATATGAATATTTCTTATAAAAGTTTTCAAATATTACACAGAAATCCAAAATTTACTATTTAATAATCGGTTTTATTTAATTAAAAGTTTTAGGAATACGCGAGGTAGAAAAATTAATGATAAAGTCTGATTCTTTTTAATTTTTATAGTTATATGTATATGTGATTCTCGAGGGAGAAACCACTTTCCCAAATTTTGTGCATTAGATTGTATAAATTTAAAGTATGATTATTGAGAATGTAGTGGTTTTTTGTTGGATTTTATTCGAAATTTCTAAAATTATAAAAATTTTAATCAAAATTGTACATGATTTTTATGAAAATCTTTATTTGATTTTACTATAGTTTTAGAGAATTTTAATGAATTTTTACACCAAATTGTATAAGTGGTTTTTTCCCAATTTTTTTTCTTGCTTTTTTGTGACAGTAACTTATTATTAAACACAAAGAATTTATGAATAGTAATTTTTGTAATGATATATGTAAATAAAAAGTTACTTATAGATATTTGATATTAAATGTTTTTATTGAAAATAATACTACAATTAATTTTTTAAACATTATTAACGAATATATTAAAATAATCTATAATAATTGTTATCAAATTCTAAAATAGCCTTACTTACGCTTTGAACATTACAAACTGGCGGCAGTTTAGGATATTTTTTAATCTTCTTTAAATAATAACGCCGAACTTTTTCTACATTTTTACAATCATCAATGCAGTCATCACGATATCTTGTACATATAACACAAACAGGTCGCTTACCTTGTAGATATTCATCATAACATAAATTGATTATATTATTATGTTTCATAAAATTCTCCAGTATTTTTAAGCACGGACACTGCCATGGATTTCCACCAATGGTTATTCGTTTTAATTTTGGAATTCGAGCCAAAACGCCATTTGATAAAAACGTCAATTGATTATTGTGAACGAAAAAGTTTTCCATTTCTGAATGTCTTGTTGCATTGAAAATATTTATTGGAATGTGTTTTATTTGATTGTTGGATATATCCAGAAATTTTAAATTCAAATCAGCGAAAACTTGATCTTCCAAGTGTGATATTAAATTTAAATGTAGAAATAATTTCTTTAATTCTGGTAAACCAACAAACATTTCTTTAGTAATCTTTGATATCTTATTACTCTGGATATATAAATAAGTTAATTTTGGCGCATAAACAATTGCAGTTTGTGATTCAAATGTTGTTAATTCATTTTCTGCTAAATTCAGCAGAGTTAAATTTTTCATGTCACAGAAAGCATTCGCAGCAATATATCGAATTCTATTTCTTTTCAATAATAACCAGTTAATATCTGTATGGCTGAAGACATTAGCTTCAATAATATTAATATGATTTTCAAAGAAACTAACGTATTTCAACTTTTTTAATCCAAATAAACTATTCTCTTCGAACTTATTAGTTAAACCGTTAACTTCAATAATTTCGATATTTAAAAATTTTGTAAATAAATCTGACCTCACTTGTTTCTCTGGAATAAGTTGTGTATTGATTACATTTATTATTCTATAATCTAAAGGATTATCTTGTTGATAAACTTCTTCAAAAGAAAAACATTCTAAGACTTTAGTTGCTTGATAATTTTTGTCACACACAGTATGTTTCATAATTATACACATTACTATTATTAATAACATTATTTATTGATTTTTTGTTGACAGGTAATAACAGCTTGTAATTAGTAAATAATTATTTCTTTTACTCACAACATGTTAGCACAAATTTCGAAGTGCATATGGTATCAAAATACTTAAATCAGAAATGCTATATTTATTCATAAGAGATAACTGGTAACTAATTAGTTTATTTTAGTTTTGGACACATATTTTTTATAATTTTGAATACTATATGTTAAATGATAAATTATCGGTATAAAGTAAAAAAAGATATACTTTTCCTACGTCAATTTTTTTTATAAAAATTACATAAAGTATGGGATGATTACTTTAAAAGTTTCTGGAATGAAAATATAGAAAAACTTAAGCAAGTTTTATTTTACATCGACATGTATACATATTTTTTTTTAAGCGGGTTTAAATAACGGAACAGGCATGAAAAAATTTTGAAAAATTTTGAAAATTTACATTTCCACTAAATGACTAAAGCAACATTGAGAAACATTTTGATTTCTGTTATTCTACTAGATTTCAATAACTTACTCATTTGTCATAACAAATGTACAATGAGCAAATTACTAAACCTATTGGAATTACAGTAACAGAAACCGAAAAAATTGTCAATGTAATTTTGATGAATTCATAACCTCAGAATCACATCATAATAAGTAAATTAATCTTGTTTAATAAAATAAAATAGTTGAAACAATAAATAATTGTTTTGACACAACCACTGGTAATATAACATATGTATAAACAAATAAAATGAGAAATTGGCAAAAGATTGATAAAAAAATTATTTTTATAGTTTCTTTAATTCACGAACTTTCAGACTGACACCCGTATTATGAATGAATTAGAAACAAAAACAGTTATAAATTATAAACAAGATTAAAAGCATATGGGAAAATCCATATATTTATTACTTTGACGTTAAACATACATATATTTTTGTTTAGCAACAAAACTGGTATTTTTGTATGAAGATAAATACTAGATTTATGAACATACATACAGAATTACGCCACTTATCTATAATAGTAGAATAGGTACTACAGATATTATTTATGTTTTTCTTGCAAGTAATGTATTTATTTAATTATAATTTTACAATTTTGAATATTACAAATATTAAAAAAATGGTTCTAATTTAATTATTGTGTATGTTTCTGTTGCTTGTAATTAAAAATTGCATTTTTTATTAGCAGTTAAAGAACATCAGACAAGTGTTCATAATGCAAATATTGTAAATGTAAATTAAACAACCAATAATTTTTTAGAAACACTATTTTACGAGTAATCTGAAATTTCCAGAAATTAATTTAAAAATACGTACAATTACTTATAATTAATATATAACAGAAATAAATTGAATTCGCATATGAAAATATTAATTTAAATATTTCTTTCTCAATATTAATGTTGAAAATTTTAATTAATATTTCTCGACAATACCCAAATACTTTTTAATTTTATAAAATATATTTAAATATAAAATTAAAACAATAATGTTAGTTCACTATTACAATAAACAAAATAATAGTTCAACAATTTACTACCAAATTACTATTATTAATAATAATACAAAAATCTACAGAGTGAATTTAACTAGTGTTTATGAAATCGGGCCTTACTGCTAAAATATTTTTGCTTTTCATTATTTTGATACAATCATACATAGTCAACCCACTGTACTTTGTTGTAATGATTATATATGAATGTAATTCACAAACATGAAATTAACAAAATATTGTAAGGGTCAATTACCTTACGGTATGGGTAACTAATAGTTTAGTAAGGCGCAATTTTGCCAATTTTAACTACCATGTACTTTTAACCGCTTATTGATAAATCCACTCATAATCCAATAAATTCGTTCTTAATTTGCATAATTATGTTATTATTATTTACAATATAATAAATAGAAACAAAATTTAGTTATCGTTTTTTTTGTTAAATAATTTCGTAATATTTTGCAATGTTCTAACAATTTTTTCAACGAAAGTTGAAAAAAATGCATTTTACAAAATATTCCTGTATTTAAAAAAAATTGAGATATTTCGGTACCACAAATGCTAGAATATTAATAGATTTCTATTAATTACAATTAATTTACATTAAAAATAAACAGAAAAATATTAATATTAAATCTTTTTAGTATAATTAATACAAATTTATACATACATTTTTGTAAACATATTAAAATAATGAATAGTAATTATTAGTAAATCCTAATATAGCTTTACTAACACTTTGTATGTTACAGATTGGTGGTAATATAGGATACTTTTTAATTTGTTTCAAATAATACTGCCGAACAAGTTGCACATTTTTACTGTCATCGATACAGTCTTCAGGATATCTTTTAAAAATAGCACAAACGGGTCTGTTACCTTGACGATATTCATCATAACACATATTAGTTATATTATTATGTTTAATAAAATTTTCCAGCTTTCTTAGACAAGGGCATTGCCATGGATTCCCACCAATAGTTATTTGCTTTAATTTCGGTAATCTTGCTAAAACGGCATTTGATAGAAAAGTCAATAGATTATTATGAATAAACAACGTTTCCATATTTCGTTGTTCTGTTAAATTGAAAAGATTTATCGGAATATGTTTGATTTGATTATTAGACAAATCCAGCAAACTTAATTCATTTAGATCACTGAATACTTGCTCTTCCAATTGTGTAATTGCATTTAAATGCAGAAGTAATGATTTTAAATCTGGTAGACCAATAAACATTCCTGCTGTTACTCTAGTTAATTTGTTACCGTAAATATATAAATAAGTTAATTTGGGCGCAACAATAAAAACTGTTTGTGAATCAAATGTTGTTAGCTCATTTTCGGCTAAATTAAGCAGAGATAAATTTTTCATTTCGGAAAAAGCTTTATCTGCAATATATTGAATTCTATTTCTTTTTAAATTTACATAGTTAATATTTGTATTATTAAAAATATTAACATCTATATCTTTAATATGATTTTCAAAAAAACTAACTTTGTTTAATTTGATTAATCCAAATAAACAATATTCTTCTAATTTGTTGGTTAAACCATTCACTTCGAGAATTTCTATGTTTGTAAATTTTACAAATAAATTTTGCGTTATAGGTTTTTCCGGTAGAAATTCTATATTAATTACACTTAGTTTTGTCCACTCTGAAGGATTATCTAATTCTTGTGCTGCTTCAAAAGAATTCAACTCGTAATTATTTTCACAAACAATATATTTTATTAATACGCATATTATTAATATCACTAACATGTTTTTATTCATTTTATTATAATTTTAACAAGTTGCATTTATTATACGTATTTAATAATTGTTAGTTTTACCTCAACAAATTCACAACCACTAAAGATAACTGGTATAGTAAGTGATAATTTTACATTATGTATACATATATATATATATATATATATATATATATATATATATATATATATATTGTTTTATTTTTAACAAATATATTTGAAATGAGTTGGTATATATGATAAATAGAAAAGGATCGTATTATACAGTATGTTTGTATATAATTTGTTATAGAACTTTAATATGAAAAATTGACAATGTACAAAAATATTCTTAAAACAAATTTTTAATTATTACACAAAACTAAAACTAAGATTAAGATTAAAGTATTTATTTACAATGTTAAAAAATATAAATAAAATAAGTCTGACATTTAAATGTTCATAATAAGTACATTTATACAACTACAGTCATTCAAGTGTTTTTCTGATAATACAAATTAATGATTTGAAAATGAAATGGTAAAATAAAATTGTTTTTTTTTTAATAATTTATATTTCATAAACAATATAATAAGTTTAAATAAAAAACCTTTAAACTGAAGTTCTGTTTATGTTATAATTAAAATACTACTAAGTCTTTTTATTTTAATATAATGAGTTCTAAAACGTTTTATAACTAATGCTATAAGTTTTTTAATAATTTTTAAATTATAAACAATTTAAAAAATTATATTTTGCATAATCTTTAACTATTACAATATTCTTAACTTAACTAATATTAATAATCTGGATATTTTTCAGTTCAATGATGTTACTACTTTAAAATATTAAAAATAATATAAAAAATAAAAATTATCAAATATAAAAAAATATTTATATTTGATTGAAAATAGTAGTAAACATTTTTTTTAGAAATAAATAATAAAATTAATTTTAACAAAAATTTTGCAAATGGAATATGTTTTCCTAAAATTATTATTTAATTTAACTTACACCGAATGTTATAGCAGTATTTTCGGCTAAGAATAAAATAACTATGAAGGTTTATTATTAAAACAAACACTTGGTTATTTTCACAAAATTTATATTACAGGACTGTTTCAACGTTTCACGAGTTAAATCAGTAACTCTTGATAATAGCCGAAAGATTGAAACGATCGTCAAGTAATATAAATTTTATGAAACTAACCAAGTGTTTCTTTTAATAACTTTTATAGTTATTTTCATTTTTTATTAATTTTTTTAAATGTTTCGTCAAGTGCCAACCACTGAAAGTGTTTTTATTTAATTTTGAGAAATTACAAATATCAGATTTGTAATTATTTTTTATATTTGTTTTTTTTTTTAATTATGTATTGTTAGGTTTAGCTTAGTTCTTTTAAAATTCTTTCTCCAATCCTCTCTCTGAAGAGCAAATTCTTACCTCTTGCATCTTTTTGATTACATATATTAATTTATTTTGGTTTTTCCAAGTTTATTTTTTTTTCTGGTTTTAGTTTTAGTATTCTTAAGGATATTTCTCTTGTTAACATTATTCTGTTCATCCCATTTTGTTTCTTTTGATACCACAATATTCACGTAAATAAATAATTTTTGTTGTTACAAATAACAATATTAATATATACAATGCAATTAGTAAAATAATTTAAAATAAAAAAGCTCTAGTTTGTTTATATTTTATTTAAATATCGACGTTTTACTCACCGTATCAGAAATAACAATACTTAATCTTAAAGCTTTTTTATTTTAATGTGAGTTCTGAAAGATTTTTACTATGTTTAAATAATTTAATTGTTAACATCTTCTAAAGTAGGTTTACTTACACCAACAATGTTACAAATTGGCGGTAATATAGGATATTGTTGAAGACTTTTCATATAATATTGTCGATCTTTTTCTGCATATTTACTATCTTCAATGCAATCTTTAGGATACATTTTTGATACAACACAAGCAGGTCGCTTACCTTGTCTATATTCATCATAACACATATTCATTATATGATTGTGTTTAATAAAATTTCTTAGTATTGTTAAACAAGCGCATTGCCAAGGATTACCACCAATAGTTATACGAATAAGATTAGGTAATCGTACTAATACGCCATTTCTTAAAAAGCTCAATTGGTTGTTATGGAGAAATAAATTAGCCATTTCTGGATGTCCACTTGCATTAAAAACACTTACTTGAACTCGTTTCAGTTGATTATTAGATAGATCCAGTAATTCTAAATGTTGTATATCGCTGAACGCGTGATCTTCTAATTGTGATATTGAATTTAATTGAAGAAGTATTATTCGTAATTTTGGTAATCCAACAAACATAGTTTTAGCTATTTTAGTTAATTTGTTATTATTAATATATAAGTTAGCTAATTCTGGTGCGTAAACAATTGCCACTTGAGATTCAAATGTAATTAATTCATTTTTTTCCAAATTTAGTAGAGTCAAATTGTTCATATCAGAAAAAGCTTTTTCAACAACATACCTGATTCTATTCATTTTTAATATTAATTGATTAATATCTGTACCATTGAAAATATTTACTCGAATAATGCTTATATGATTTTCATAAAAATTAACAAATTTTAATTTTTTTAAACCATAAAAACAATGTTCATCTAACTTATTAGCCAATCCGCCAACTTCGAGTGTTTCAATATTTGAAAACTTTGTTAATAAATCTTGTTTTAACGGTCCTTCTACTCTAAGAAAATTATTAACAACACTTATTTTTGTTACTTCTAAAGGATTATTTATTTCTTCAACTTCTTTAAAAGTACGACGAAGAACTTCTTTATTTATTTGAGAATCATTGTAACATACAATATATTTTAAGTATGAACATATCACTAGTAATAATATCATATTTTTTAAGTAAATTATGAATTATACTTAATGTAATAGTTTTTACTCCTACTTTTGACACTTATGCTGTGAACAATTTTAAAACTTAACATTGGTTAACAGTGACTAGTAAACATTAATTTATAACAATTTGTTATCATTTTGTTTTGTTTTTTAAATGACGTTTAGTATTGTAATAATTTATAAATTATCTGCAAAATATATAAACTTAAAAAATTTGCAAATACGAATGTAAAATTATGAAATAAATTACTTATTTAATTTTTTTTATTTTAGACAGTGTATAGTATAGTATCTCATATTATGAAATAAATGGTAGGTATGTCCAGATATTTGTAGCAATCTGGGGAAAACACAACAAAATGATTATTTATTTTTATTATAATATCAAATATAAACTATATGTATAACATAGTAAAAAAATCTTTCAAAACTCATATACTAAAATAAATCGACTTTATGTTAACGGACGTTGAGTTTATCAAAACGTCGATTTTTAATATACAATATTAACACATAACTAGAACCTAAATCCGTTTTATTTTTATTTGTATAAATTAAATACTTTTTATTATATTTCACATTTTAAAACATAAGTCAAATACAGCTCTAATTTTTTTAAAATAAATAATGTAAAATATATGTTTCTAGAATTTGTTTAAATATTTGAAATAATACTCAATTTACTTAAAATTAGTTTAATATTTCTACATATTAATTATAATAAACATTTTTACAAAATAGATTCAAACATAATTTAAATATAATTTACATATATACACAATTACGTCATGTACCCAAAAAAGTGTGGCACAAATACTTTCCACTATTCCACAATTAGTTTTCTCCAAATATTCCTATTCAGACGTTAAATTAAATCAATTATTATTTGGTTCTAAAACAGCCTTACTTACACTATTAATATTACAAACTGGCGGTAATGTACTATATTGTTTAATTTTCTTTTCATAATACTGTCGCAATTTATCTAAATTTTTACTGTCATCAATGCAGTCCTTTGGATATTTTTCAAGTATAACACAGACAGGTCGGTTACCTTTTGAATACTCTTCATAACATACATTTGTTATATTATTATGCTTAATAAAATTTTGAAGTATTTTTAGACAAGGACATTGCCATGGATTGCCACCAATACTTATTCTTTCTAATTTTGGAAGTCGAAATAAAACGCCATTTGACAGAAAACTCAATCGATTATTATGAATAAATAAGTTTCGCAATGTTTGATATCTTGTCGAATTAAACACGTTTATTGAAATATGTTTTATCTGATTATTAGATAAATCCAGATTTACTAATTCTAAATCACTAAACACTTGGTCTTCTAATTGTGATATTGAATTCATATGTAGAAGCAATGTTAATATTTCTGGTAATCCAACAAACATTGTTTTCGTTATTTTTGTTAATTTGTTTCTTTGTAAATGCAAATTAGTTAATTTTGGAGCGTACACAATAATCGTTTGTGATTCAAAAGTGGTTAATTGATTTTCTTCTAAACTGAGAAATGTTAAATTTTTCATTCCAACAAATCCATATTCAGCGATATATTTAATTCGATTTTTTCTCAGTTTTAACTGATTTATATTTAGATTACTAAATATGTTAGTTTGAATAATATTAATATGATTTTCATAAAAACTAACATAATTCAATTTTTGTAAATTAAATAAACATTGCGCTTCTAATTTATTAGTTAAACCATTGATTTCAAGAAATTCAATGTTTAAAAATTTTGTAAATAGATTTGGTTTCACAGGTTTTTCTGGTATAAGTTCGACATTTGTTACACTTACTTTTGTATATTCCAAAGGATTAGCTATTTTTTCAACATCTTTGAAAGAATAACATATAATATCTTTATTATTGCACTCAATTTGTTGTACAAATATATGTATCACTAATAATATTAACATATCTTGTCAATTTGTAATAAAATCATGAATATTACTTACAGTTATTGTAATTATTAATTTAATAGTTGTTATTTCTATATTTCAACATTTTTAAACACATTTCTAAATACAAAAAAATAATCTTTTAAGATAACTAGTGACGTAAGCCATTATTTAGATTAATATATTTGGTTTTTCAACATTTTTTTTTTTTGATATTTAAAAAATAAATATAGTGAATCATAAGTTACTTGTACAAAATATAATAAATATGTAATATATAAATATTATAAAATATTATAAATTTAAAAAAAAAATATAATTACAAATAAATATTTTAAATTCTAACTTTGATGGAAACGGCTTTTGGTACTTGTTAAGTATATTAAATTTAAAATAAAAAAGCTTTGATTTTATATAATTTTTAATTAAAATTCGACGTTTTGATATACTACACGTATATCATCATCAGGAAAAAAATATGTAAATATATATAATATTTTTATTCATCTGTTATTTTCATATTTATACCAATCTAATTAAAGTTCTAAAAAAAATAATAAATAATTTAAAATACGTTTAAAATAATACTCTTAACTAAAATATGCTTCTTATAGACACTGTACTGGTTAAATTTTTAATAATATTGTGTATTTAATAAATAATTAAGAAAACCGATATGTTCTTACTTTTTAGATTAAGCTGAATTATTGTTACAATTTGTCGTTCGTGTTTAAATTTCGCTTAGTTATGCACTTTTGTTATAACCTTAATATTGTCTAAATCATATTGCAGAAAAATCATAAATATTGTTGAATTGATAGTTATTGTAGTTAGAAGCATATATGTTAAATTTAAAGAAAATTTTTAAGTAGCACATTAGAAATTACGATTCGTCACAATCTAGTTATTTGCGGGATTCCCAAGCTAATGTGAATAGGTAAGATTTTATTTATATGTTTACCTGTGTCTCATTCGAATAGATTTGTTGAAATGTATAGGAAAATTGTTAAATTAGTTACAATCAGAAATGATCGAATAATAAGGAAAAAATATCATAATTATGTAGATATTATTTCTATAAATAAATGTAAATGAATATTTGTTTTTAATTAACAAAATTTTCCTTATAAATATTTTTTATTATACATATATGTATAAAAAACAAATACGGTTTGGTTAAGATTATCACAATTTTAGGCTCTTTAAAATTTGTGTGTTTCACTAAAAGTAAACTGTACTTTTTTAATGCATGTATATATTTATACATACTTTTAAACCTGTTTGAATCAGTTGTTGTTTATTTTTTATAACATGTTATGATGCTATTTATAGACATACAATATTTTGTATATATATATATATATATATATATATATATATATATACAGGTATATATATATATATATATATATATAATATAATATATATATATATATATTGTATAATTAATTTATTTCAATGAATGGATTTTCCAAAACGTTGAAATTTTATCAAACTTTTATTAAAATTTTTAATAGATATAATATAGAAAAAAAATCTTTTAGAACTCATTATATTAAACTAAAACGACTTTAGAATATAGTTCTGTATTAATTTTTATTAATAATCGACTTTTTAACGTACTCAACGTCAATAAATCTATAGTTACTTATTTTGTTACCTAGTTGTTTGTTTCTATGTTCTGTTTTAAATAAAATGGCTTTAGGTGGTAGTTCTATATTAATATTTATTAATAATCGACGTTTCGACGAACTTAACGTACGTTTTTATCAGGAAAAAAGATACAAATATCATTTACAGTAAATAAACAGAATATAGATATAAGTTACTAGATAACAAAATAAGTAACTAGATCATAACGTCAGTTATTAATAAATATTAATACAGAAATACAAACTAAAACCGTTTTATTTTAATATAATGAGTTCTGAAATTTTTTTTACACTATTATTTGTGTTGTTTATGTCATTTGTATCATTTTTCCTAATGGAGATGTACATTAAGTATGTCAAAATGTTAATTATTACTAAAAATTAATACAGAACTACAACCTAAAGCCGTTTTATTACATTACATTAAAATAAATATATAAAGTACTTAATCTTACTTACTTATATTATAGTTATTTGTCAATTATAATTTTTAAATAGGAGATATTAATTTAAAACTTTGTTTTTTATGTATTTGCGTAATTATTTGTAATAATCATAACAAAATTCCAATTTAGTAAATAAAAAATATATTTATTGATATAAATGTTTTACAGTGCTGATAAATTAATGTCTATAATTTAACTATAAACAATACTATAAATAAATAAGTATACTTATCATTAATACCCAGTGGCGTAGATTTACAAAGATATTTATTGTTTGATACATTTTTATATAATTTATTTTCCAAAATTATATTTTAAAAATTCATTTGAAACAAATATACTTAGATAAAGTTTTGATATAAAACAAATTTAATAATACAAACAACACTTCAGAAATTAATTATTTATTTTTACAGTTAATTTTTGCACTATTTAATGGTACGCCACTGGCCAATCAAAACAAGAATCATGCTCCTAAAGCTGGTTTAGCAACTCCGTCTATATTACAAACTAAAGGTAGTTTCGAATAATCTTGTACACTACTTAAATAAATTTGTGGCACATCGCCAATATTTTCAATATCATCGATACAGTCATTCGGATATTTATCCGAAGCAACACAGAAAGGTCGATTACCTTGCGAATACTCCTCGTAACATAACTTTGTTATATTATTACGGAACAGAAAGGTTTCCAAATTTTGCCAGCATGGACACTGCCAAGGATTGCCGCCAACAGACATTTGAGCCAAATTTGGTAGACGACTTAGAACACCATTTAACAAAAATGTTAGTCGATTATCGTGAACAAATAACGATCGTAGCTCTTTATTTCCTTTCGGATTGAAAACATTTATTTGTAGTTCTTCTAATTGATTGTTAGAAATATCTAACAAAGCCAAATGTTTTAAATCGTTAAACGCGTAATCTCCTATGCGTTCTATACTGTTGATATTGAGAAGAAGTATAACTAAATTTGGAAATCCACTGAACATTTCTCTAGTAACTCGACTTAAACTGTTTCTGTTGATGTATAGATTGGTTAGTTTTGATGCATAACCTATTGTCAGTTGTGGTTCAAACGATGATAGTTTATTTTCTTCTAAGCTAAGCCATTGTAGATTTTCCATATCAGCAAAAGCGCTATGAGCCACAGATTTGATCTCATTTTTTCTCATTATCAAATGACTGATTGGTGTATGACTAAAAACTCCAGCTTCAACATGATTAATTTGATTTCCGTAAATATAAACATATTTTATGTTTGGTACATTTTCAAATGCTTTAGGTCTTATTTCTTTAACTTCACAATGGTAAATATATAATACTTGCATTGGCAAAAATTGAAATACTTGTTTTGGTATAATGTTAATTTTATTGTCATCTAAATGCAGTTCATACAATTTATGTAAACCATTAAACGAACCTTTTTCTAATTCACTAGCTACGCCTTTTATTTGCAGGTCTTGAACATTCGGATAGTTTGTAAAAATATCTTTCTTTAACGGTTTTAATTCTTGATTTAAATTACCGACTTGCAGTTTATTCCATTCTGGTTGGCGTCCTGTTTTTTCTAATACTTCAAGCGTAGGGCATACTGCTTTATGTTGCGAAGATAAGAAATCACATTGATTAGTATTTTTTGCTAGGACGCATAACAGCAACAACATAAACACGTATTTTCCGCACATCTTTTCAACACAGACTGAATCCACTTGTGTTTACAGTTCTTTCGTTTAACATTTGTTTTCTTTCTTTTATTTTATTTTTATCTCCCACTACTTATATTTTTATGTTCCGGAATCTTGTTAGTTACTAATTAGTTTTTAGTGTATATTTGAATGGGAAATTTTTATAATTAAATAGATAATTTTTTTTAATTGTATATAATTTTAAACATACATGATTTTTAAAATAAACATTTGTAACACTTAATTATAAATATTTTTTACGTAGTTAAAAATCTTTCAGAACTCATTATATTAAAATAAAACTGCTTTAGATTGTAGTGCTGTACATCTTCATCAGGAAAAATATAGATATACGTTAAGTACGTTGATTATTAATAAATATTAATACAGAACTACAATACAGCCGTTTCATTTTAATAAATATTGTTATTTAGAGTCGCCTTAAAGTAAATGAATATTTTTTTAAAAATATTCAGTAAAAATTATATGATTATGTTGTGCAATTTTACTATTTATTTAAGATATTTATAAACATTATTTGTTTTAAATTTTGTATAATATTAGTGACAACATAAATTGTGACTTGCATAATTCATAAGTACGATGGTTTGCATATTAACAGGCGTTTAAAATATATAAAATATGTTAGGAATGTTTACAGATATTTGATAGAAACGTGCTATAACTTTTCGAATCAAATGGTGTCACTTGATCTTTAATTATTTGCACTATGTTTAGGTAAATGTGTAAAACTGAAAATTAACTAAATTTTATTTGGTTTTATTATGTCTGTTATTATTATTAATAATAAAAAGAAATATTAGTGAAATATTTACTAAAGTTAAAAAAAAAGATTTATAACCTGTGTTTTTTTTTTATAAATGACAAATAAATTGAATTTTTAATGACACAACGTTTCAAAAAATTTATTATCAATAAATATTATAATTCCGAGAAAAAGTTGACGACTAACACAGACTTTACGTTTTATACTTATTTTATCAACTATAATTAATTATTTTAAAATGACTAATGTTATAAATAGCTGCATTTGTCAAAATATAAACAAAAAATATTATTATTTATTTTATGAAACATTAACATTTTTTATATCTAAAAAATAATTTATTTTTCGTTCTATATATTTTAAAAATATATTTATATAGTAATAAAAAATAATTAAATATTATTATATTCTCCAAAAATAAAATTGAAACTTTTATGTTTATATAAAAATATCAAAAAAAAGGACTAAGAATATTATTACTAAATATATATATTTTTTTTTTCGTAATTTTTTTTTAAATATATTATAAATTCATTCATATTTGCACATGGAAATGTAAAAACCTGTTTATATCTAACAAAATTTCCAATTCATGACAAAAAAACATTTTGTTTATTTATAAAAGACTATCAATTACAACTTTTTACTATTATCACGTCATAAAAGTGCCATAATTGGTATAAAAACCCGTAACACATGTACAACATTTTAGTAATTGCTTTCACTATGTATACTAAATATCTGTATATATTATTTTTAACTCTTATATTGGGAAAAAAACGTATATTCTTGTATTTTTAACTCAACTCAACAAATAGCTGTTTGTACATCATTTAAAACTTTAGAGAAAGCAGGAAAACATTTGGAGTGGATACGATTAAATATTACAAATGATGGTAAAGCATTAGAACATATAAAAATTAATACATTTATAAATTTTCCAAATGTGAAAGAACTAATGGTAAAAGCTGCAGCAAATCATTTAGAAAAAGACTCATTTAATGGTTTAAATCGACTGCATGATTTACATTTAGATGACAACAAACTTACTGTAATACCAGAATATGCTTTTCAACATTTACCAGTGGAAACAATTTCGATTTATAATTGTAGTGTCAAAAAAATTCGACCAAAAGCTTTTGAAAATCTTCGAAATCTTAAACAAGTTATTTTGACTAAAAATTATTTAGATCATATTGAAGCCGACGTATTCAGTTCCACAACAATACAATTTTTAATACTTGAAAACAATAAAATAAAATCTATTGCATCGAATGCATTTGTAAACATGTACAATTTAGAACTACTCAATTTGGATGACAATGAATTAGCGTCGTTTAAACCGCAATTAGCAATTAGATATGCACCAAAATTATCTCATTTATTTTTAAATAAAAATAAATTAAGTGTAATATCTCGAGCTATGTTTGTTGGAACACCAAATTTGTCGGTTCTACTTCTGAACTTAAACGCGATACAACATTTGGGAGATTACGTATTCAGTGATTTAAGAAAAATAACAAAACTTGATATTTCCAATAATAAAATCAGGGAAATTCAATTGAATGTTTTCAGTCCAAGGGGTCATACAGAAATGGTTGTTTTCTTAATTCATAATAACCAATTAACGTTTTTATTAAATGGTGTTATAACTCGTCTACCTAATTTAGCTCGAATATCTATTGATGGGAATCCTTGGCAATGTCCTTGCTGGAATACTTTGCATAATTATTTGGGCAATCGAAATATATCAAGAATTTGTGGTGAAGAGTATCACAACGGTACACGACCTTATTGTGTTGTTTTAAAAGATTTTACAAAAGATTGTATCGAAGACAATAAATATGTTCATGATGCACGAGAAATTTATACGAATCAAATAAAACAGTATGTAAAATTGCCGCCTGTTTGCACTGTAGATAATGTTTATACACCAATTTTGATTCCCTGAAGAAAGACTAAAAGACTAAAGTAATTTTTTAAAACATAAAATAATAAAATTGTAATTAGTTTTATTTATTCTGGTATGCTTAATAATTATTAATAAAATACATTAATAACACATTAATAAATAGCTAATTTGTCACAGTAAAGTTTCATTCAGATTGCCAAACTTAGTGTTATGTTTTAAAGTAGAACTAGTAATTCTGAATCAAACTACTTACTGACTTATAAAAAACGAAGTAAATAAACAATTTTAGTTTTATATCAGTTGTTAGTTTTATTGTAGCTAAAAATTGAATTTAATAATGTTTCTTTTCAGCAAATTTTATTGTTTTTACAAGCTTGTAGATAACCAAAACAAAAAACTAATTTTGATGTAAGCAGAGAAATGTAAATGAAGCTTATAAATTAGTTTTCACTTAAGTTTATCACCATGTAATGTAAAATTTTATAATCAAATAATCTTGTTAAAGGATAATTTGTATTTAATCAATTGCATTTTTAATTTAATAAGTGTAATATATTATGAAAAAAATTGTTTTTGTAATAAATTACATATTTGATAATATTACAAATAAAGTCAATGGCTCGTATTAAATATTAATATCAATTCATTATTTAAATAAAATTATTTTAAATTGTTTTCGTTTCTTTTTGCTAAATTTTTAGTAAAACTTGTAAATTGTTATATTATATATAATAATAATAATTGAAACTATATTATTTACTAACACTAAAAATTATAATTAAAATAATAATTTTTAAGGTAATAATGCTAAAATATATTGATATTTATTAATATAAAAAATACCTAATTTATTTAACAAAAATAAATCAGTTTTATTATTTTATTTAAATATTATATACATTATATTTATCTGAATTTCGTGATTTCAAATTTAATTGTAAATTTATTTTTTATTTAATTCTCATACTTATTTTTTTTAAATAAAATATTTAACTATTTTACAATAATTGTTTGTAAAAATTACGTATTTCAATATATTATAATATAAAAAATTCACGATATCGTAGCAATAACTTATGTATTTGAAATAAAATTTTGTAAATAATCACAAACTGTTGAGTAATAAATTAACAAAATTTTAGTATATCTAAAAATATTGAATGATAATTTAAAAACTTACTAGTAATGAATAATATTAATTATCAGAAAATTTATATTTCATGAATAAATTATTATTTAAGAGGAGTAGTAAAATGTTACTTAATTTTTATTTGAAAATTAGTTAAATATTCAAGGACCTAAAACTGGTTTATCAACACCATCCACATTACAAATAGGTGGTAACTTTACATATTGTCTTATTTCACTCATATAAGTCTTTCTTGCATCGTTAATTTTTTCACTATCTTCGATACAATCTTTCGGATATTTATTTGAATAAACACAGTATGGTCGCTCACCGCGATGATAATTTTCACTACAGATTATCGATATATTATTGTGCACTAAAAAATTATATAAGTTATTCCAGCAAGGACATTGCCACGGATTACCATCAATTGAAATCCGAGACAAATTCGGAAGCCGAGCTAGAAGACTATTTAACAAGAAAGTTAAACGATTATTGTGAATAAATAATATACTCATTGCTGTGTTTCCTTTTCGATTAAAAACATTCAATTGAATTTCTCTGATTTGATTATTCGAGATATCAAGCAAGTTTATTTTATCTAAATCGCTGAATGCGTAATCGCCCAAATATTGTATCGAGTTTAAGTTCAGCAGTAAAACGGATAAATTTGGTGTTCCGTTAAACATAGCTCGGGTTATTTTAGTTAGTTTATTTCTGTTTATATACAAATGCGTTAATTGTGGTGCATATCCAATTGTTAATTGTGGCTTGAATGTTGTCAGCTCATTTTCTTCCAAACTAAGCCATTCTAAGTTGTACATTTTTATGAAGGCATTTGACGCAACCGATTTAATCTTGTTGTTTCTTAGTATTAAAATTTTTATTGATGTATAACTAAATATATCGGCTTTTATGTGATCTACGCTATTCTTAAAAAAATTGACGTAGTTAATATTTGTGTTTTCAAATATTTTAGATTCTATTTTCCGTACATTACAGTTGTTGATATATATTTCATTAACTGGTAAATATTGAAAAGCGTATTCTGGTATAACAGTCAGTTTATTATCTTGTAAATGTAGTTTAAATAATCGATTGAGACCATTAAATGAATCTTTTTCCAAATGATTAGCTACAGCTTTTATTTGGAGTTCTCTCGCATTTGGAAAATTGACAAATGTATCCTTTTTCACAGGTTCTAATTCTTTACCATTATTAATTATATTTATTCGTATCCAATCAGGATTTTTACCAGCTAATTTTACATTTTTTATTGATGTGCATGTAACTGTTTGTTGAGTTTTATTAAAAATACAACAGTAAATATTCTCTACTAGTATAAACATTAATAACAACACATATTTGGTATACATATTGTCAATGACTAAATTATTTCTTGCTTATGTCTATGGTTTTTGTGATAAACTAACTCATTAGTCATGTCGAAATGTTAAAAATATTGTATATTGTTCTGATATTAATATTTATGAAATGCCGGTTTTACGTCATAATTTGTACAATGTGTATACAAAACATGGTAACAGAACGAGGAAGACAAAACCAGGTGCTGAAACGGATAAAGAAAAATATATCTAGATTAAAGATTTATGTCTGTATGCATAAACATTTCCGTTCAATATAATTTCGTTAAAATAAAAATTCTTGGATACCGTAAAAAAACTTTCTATGAATATTGCAACGAAATTTCTAACGAGATCTAAAAATGAATAACAAACCGTTATTTTTAACGAAAATTCGATTTTTAATTAAAATTTATACAGAACTTAATTCTAAAGTTTTTTTTATTTTAATCTAGATTAGATAATACATATAAAATTATAAGTTTATATAAATGAGATAAAAGAAATCTAGATAAATTATTTAGAAAATTATCTAGATAAATTTCAACACTGGACGGGACTAGTTTTTAAAGAGTTTGCAAAGTTTGCAAAGAGAGCTCGGATCCAAAATAAAACAGTTTGTAAAAAAAAGTGACTACTGACGTAGTAGATTGCTGTACGTTCTTTATTTAAAGAATTTTTACATGTGTTTATTAGTAAATATAATTCTAAACTTTAATAAGTAATATGATAATCAATGTACAATAATATTACTATGGGTTTTGATACTTTTTATTGTAAAATTTAACTGCAAAAATGCATTAAGATTAATCGCATTATTATCTATGCAGGTGTACATTGTTCTACTTAAGATTTACGATTCCATTTTGATGCATGATGTAATCCCTAGTAAGCTTTTAGAACTTTTACTAGTTCACTATAATGTACGTTTATTTTGCGAACTTTCTACTTTCAAATGTTAGCTGCTACGTGATTATATACATTATTTTGGTTTTGTTTCTCTACCTTAAAATTTGTTAATTTATTTTATTTGTTTAGAAAAATATATTATATTTCTTTTGTAATAATTAAGTAAGCCGAAACAATATGGAAAAACTTTTAATATATTTTTTTAGTCTTAGCAGTAATTCAACGAACAGTACTAATAGTAAGTTAGTACTAAGGCTAAGTTTAAACCAAGCAATCTGAACGAAACAAAAAAAAAACTTAATATTCCGTGTCAGACATATACGATTTTTTTTTCAAGCGTTCTAAACAAAATTAAACTAAAAATAAATAAAAATACGTACAAGTAACTTTAACCTGTTACTAATAGTTGTAGAATAGTATGCATACGTCTATATTATTTATATTTGTTTCATAATTTCTGAGAATTAATCTTTCTTTGATTGAATATATAATTTTTGATAAATGTGACGGTGTACATTTAATTCAAATTCAAATTTAAGCGAAAATAAACAATGCAATTGTCAATTAACTTAACTTGATTTAATAATTTTTAATATAACGGTCAGATATATCAAATTAAGTACACTTTATTGTGTTTTTTGTTCTAATATATAGTTTTTGACTACCCTGGATAATTCAAATTGCAGTTCTTGTAATTTCTTCTACATTTTCAATAAACAAATTCAAATTCAAGCAAAAATAAAAATTTAATTGTCAATTAACTTAACTTAACTTGACGTAATAGTTTTCACAATATGGCCGCCGAAGATGTCAGATTATATAATATCTAATACAATAACTTAACAATATTGCAATAACGTTATATAAACTTATTATAACCTATAACGTTTCGTAAAATGTTATTTTGTAACGTAATTCTCTATGAGTTTTCTTTTGAAAGAAAGATATATTTTGTTCGTATTTCAAACATCAAAATTAATTTGATAATATTTTACAGATACTTTGCAGATAATTTTAAATTAAAATTATTTTAGTAAATTATTTACGTAACTGTATATAACATGTATTAAATGTTATTTATAACGTTATATAATAAACACAAGCAATAAATAACATTATGCAACAACGTAACGATATGAAACGTTATTTCATTCCTGATTGAAATATTTACAAAAACTGAATTAGCAAAAAATTCTGTATTTTTTTTCGTAATTAAAAGAAACAATATATAATGTTTTCGCATTTTTTCATATATTTTCTTTTGCTTTGAGTTTCATTAAAAAGCGGACGGGGTTTGAACGCATAGATAGCTTTCATTTTCTTCCATTTACATTGAAGTTATGAACATACTGTACTGAAGGATAACCGACGCAGCGGTTGTGCTTTCAGCGGAAAAAAATATTCCGCTGTTCGCTGTAGCTTATAAACTAGGAGCAAAATGATTTTCGGCCGTGCTCGCCTGTTTCAATACAGTCCTGCGATGCGTATAGTCGAAACAATGGCCTACCAGCTCTCTAAACCAATGAATGAATGAAAAACAAAAGAGCGCTGGAATGAATTCTGTTGCGGTTTGTTTTAATTTTCGTTTCTGGAATTTTGATATAAATATTTTTTGGTTTACATTCAAATAGAGAATATTTTTCCGAATTATTATTTATCAAAATACGAATACACTAGTATAATGATTTCAGTTTATGAATATTATGTGTAAACAGTAGCAAACAGAAAACTTTTTAGTAGATTAAATTTGGATTGAAGTAAAGTACATACAACTTTAATCAGAAACCTATTTAGTTTGCTCAAAATTTTCAAACTGTAATTACGCTTGTAGGTATCGCAATCCATTTTAATTCTGTAAACAGTTTTTATGAAATAATCTCTTCATTTGCAAAACTCTTTTACGGATCTCTAATACCAATCACTTTTTCGGTTTCAATTTGAAAAAAAAAAAACCTCCCCGATTAAATTCATTCTTACGGAAAGTTTATAATTGGAAAAATTGATATTGCATAAAAATAATACAATTTTTATCGATTGTATTTTAAATTTATTTTATGGCGATATAAATTAAATTTATTAATTGGATTACAAAAAATTATCAAACTCAGGAAAATATTTACATTATAGAAGAAAATTCTTTGATGTTGCTTGTTGGATAAACAGCTTTGATCATTGTTATAATTAAAATTTATAAAATTTTGATTGATTTTGATGATATTACTATGAAATTTTAAAATTAAAATTATACCTTTAAGTTAAATTAATTAAATATTATTAAATTATTTAAAAAAAAGTCTTGTTTATAAAATTATGTATAGCTATCATATGTATAGCTTATAATAAAAAAATTTACTAGAAATTTAATTTTATTTCTGGTATTAAAACCTTGTATCACTGAACTGATATCAGTTGAGTCTGAGTAGTTGGGAACCCACTATAAACTGTAGGTCCTTTGCTTGACTGTGAACTAACGACCCGCACCATTGACAAAAGAAGTAAAAATTGTTCAGCTTTTCGAGCATACAGCTTCTATATTCTACCTACGAATTACTGGAACTAATGAGAATTTAAAATTTAGTAAACTGAAAACTTTGTAAATTGACACGTAGATAATTAAGATATTAAGTTAACATAGTAAAGATTTTTTTCAGATCTTATTATATTAAAATAAAAAACCTTTAAGATTAAGTTCTGTATGATATTTAATTAAAATTCTAGATTTCGATATACTCCACGTGCACCATCATATTTAAAATATAGAAACAAAACATAGAAATAAGCTACTAAGAAAGAATATACAAGTGACTAATAATTAATAATTTATAAATTTTATAATCTAGTCACTTGTATTTGGTTACCTAGTAACATGTTTCTATATTTTGTTAGTTAATTATTTATGTCATTTATTTTTAGAATACGTAAAAATAGCTTTTTCAAGATTTTTAAACATAAATAAAATAAAACTTAACAAATATGATAGTTAATAATTTAAAACATACTTAAAAAATGCTTTCAAATATAAGAGTTTGTAAATAAAGACCATTTAACTTACTAATATTTTATTTTTCTTTTATTTAACTTTTTAGAAAATAAACGTAAATTTAATATTAGTTAAGTGCAGTAATAATTTAAATTTGATGTAAATGAAAATTAATGATCTGTAGTAGAGTGCGTATGCACGACTTCATTTAATTTAAAATACGATGCTGATGTTGTTGCTACTTGTTTTTAATTTCTTTACAAAGCACTAGTAATTTATGTACTCGTTTATTTTTAAAGATAATTAAACCGTTAATTGAGAAAAAAGTCGAATTTGTATTACGTGCTTTTGTACCGAAAAAGTCTATTATCTATTTCACAAAAATTTGCATTCCATTAGAAAGAAAATGAACCTAGACTATAGGAAAAACACAAAATTTTCGCAAAAATAAAATAAAGTTTAAATTACATTACAGTTTTTTTCGTCTATTTTCATTTTCATTCCAAGTTTTGTTCGATTTTTATACTAGAAATCACTATTATTATGTACTATCGAGTAAAATTAAATTGTCTAACATTTACAATGAGTAACTAACAGAATAAAATATTTTTGGTAAAATAAAAAGCTTCAGGTGTTAGTTCTGTAATAATTTAATTAAAATTCAATATTTTGATACACTACACATGAATCATCATCAACAAATATAATAAAATAAAATAGCTTCAGGATTACGTTCTGTGTAGTTTAATTTAAATACGACGTTTCGATATACTCTACGTGTATTATCATCACGTAAAATATACAAATGTCATCAATAATAAACAAATAAAATATAGAAACAAATATAAGAAACTAGATTATGAAATTTATAGATTATTAATTAAAGAAATAAAAACTTTATTTGCATTAACACCTTTACACTGATTCATGTAGGTAATCGTTTTCTTTGTAAATTTTTATTGTTTAAATGTGTAAAAAATGCAATCAGTGAATTACGTATATAAAAAAATAAAGTGATCAAAATTTAACATAACTAATATTATTGGCCAGTCATTGATGCATAACCTAACAAGCCGATTCAATGACTGTGAAATTTTGGTAAAAATTTAAAATCTCAATACTTTGAGTATTATTACATTAAATTTCACAATGACAATATTAATGTTAATTGGTTCAAGGTTTATTACTATAACTAATATTAATTGTAATTAGTATTTTGAGAGACATATATATATATATATATATATATATATATATATATATATATATATATATATATATATATATATATATATAACTATGTAAAATATAATTGACAATAAAAGATAATAACTATATGTAAATATATGAATTTTAAAATAGTATTTATAATAATTTGTAGACTCTATCATGCGTATTGTTTTAATTCTATAATATTTTACTAATTGTAATAAATTAAAACAAACTTAAAAACAATATTTTTTAAATCTTTAAAATAATTTTAACAATAATAAAAATTTAAAAGTTTTTTTTTTCAAATATATAACACTAGGGAAAAAAAGCAAACATTTTAAAATGGTTACCTTTACGTACTGAAACAAAATATGTATTGTATTCAATAAAAATGACAAATAAAACTAACGTATTTTGTTTGTAAAAGAATCGCCAAGATAAATAGACAAAAAATATCTAAGGATAACGAAAATATAAACAACAAACAAATATAACTTTCTGGAAAAAACAAATACATGTTGCTATCTCTGGTTATCCCAAAGGCAAAGTAACATTCACAAATGTTCGTTCCCATTTCTCGAGAATCGTTTGTTTTCGCTGCGAAAATTAAATTCTTCCTTGTCAATAAACTCACTCAGTTGTATTTACCGGTTGTGATAATCTAACAATATCCGATTCCAGTTGCTCATACATCCGATTGGTTTTTACGTGCAAGGGGTGCGGGGCTGGGGGGAGAAACTGAGTGAGTTTGGCGTCGATTGGACGTACTCCCTGTGGATTGAGCATTTTGGGATGTTGCGCATTTCGGTGGTGGCAAAGGGTCTGAAGAGGAGATGAAGGAGTAAATGAATACTACAGGCGCCGGACTACGCCGTTCTCAGTCAGACGGCGCCGATACTAGAAGCTTTCTCCCCGGCGTCATTTCCTTGATACAATTTAAATAAGAGAGATGCTTCCTCATCACTGTTATATAAGCGTATGCGAGTATATTAGTTGTGCTGTTGTAAGCTTAGACATATGCAAGCCAAGCTTCCATTTGCATGAATTTAATTATTTATTTTCATTTGCAATACATATCTGATTTGTTGTAGCATAACAACAATTTATTTAATACAAGCTAAAGTAATTAGCGTTGCTTGGGTGTCATAAGCTTATTTCTTTACAAAATATAATAATATGAACATAGTAAAATCTTTTAGAACTCATATTAAAATAAAAAAAGCTTTAGATTGAAGTACTGTTTAATTTTATATTAAAATTTGACGTTTTGATATACTAAATGTATATCATCATCTGGAAAAATTATATACAAGTGGTATAAATAATAAACAAACAAAACATACATACTACACGGAGGATAAGGATTCTTTCGAGTAAAAAAAAATATTTTTATTCAAATAAATATATTTCTCAAAGCTTTTTTATTTTAAAAAATTATCTATTTGACTGTAAGATATTTATTTCTTACAAACAAATATTTTTTCAAAAACAAAGAGTTGTTTATTTACTATTTATTATAAATAAATTTATTTAAAAAAAAAAAATACATGTTTATTTGAAATTTATTTATGAATATCAAAAAAACATTTTTCTCCGTAAAGCTTTTTCGTTTTTTTAATAACGGCATAAAGTAGAAACTAATAAATAAATAAAAAATTTGTATTTAAAATGTTCTTTTTTAATTTTGTAATAATAAAAGAAGGTAATTGAAAGAAAATGCAATAAAAACTATGGCCTGTAGCTCATGCTTTAAAATAAATTTGTACACTAATACCTCGCTTTGCGTCGTTTCGTTTTGCGTTTTTTCGAAGTTGCGTCGCTGCTGAATTAGTACTAATTTTCACTGTGCGTCGTTAGATT
The DNA here is from genome assembly GCA_963966155.1 of Clivina fossor. NCBI lineage: Eukaryota > Metazoa > Arthropoda > Insecta > Coleoptera > Carabidae > Clivina > Clivina fossor. Next base: position 16,106,228 of record OZ014560.1, read on the forward strand.
TTCGAAGTTGCGTTGTTTTGGGTTCGAGCCTTTAATTTTTTTTTTTAATTTTTTGAAATTTTCTTTTTTTTTCTAAAAGATGGCACGACTTTTGTTTCTAATTGCGCCATGCCATCATCAGACAGTGATTAATTTTTATTTTGTTTTTATAAATTAATTGAATATTTTATTTTGTTTTAATTGAATTTGTTTTTTGTATGTATGTAATAAAATTTTATATTATTTTTGTTTTTTAAATGTTTACTTTGTTCACTTTGTTCACTTTGTAACCACGACGCAAAGTGAGGTATTGGTGTATTTCCATTTCTAAACAAATATAAATTGTATTTCTTTTTAATATTATTTATTATATCTAATATTATAAAATTTAAATAAACTAATTAAAATTGCTTTATTAAGTAATTTTAAATAAACGTCAAAAATACTTTTGACAAAAATCACTTTTAAAAGTGCGGTGAGAATACGGACCTAAGTTTGCATAATATAATTTTCTTTTCTTTGAGAATGTCTGAGTGTCTAAGTATTTTCAAGTAAAAGCATGCAAAAAAATAATAAAAAATAAATTATTTTACATACTGTAGTTGTATAGTGTTACAAAGCAATAATGGCATGTTTTTTGTGTGGCAAAGTTACATTTTGTTTGTATTTTCTCTGAGATGATTAAATGCTTACTCAAAGAGCTTTGGGTTTGAAAATTAGTTTACAAAGATGTACGAACATTTTTATTTAAATTTAACTAATCAAAAATAACATAACATAAAGCTAGTTTTTTTTACTTTATTTTCTAAGAGTCTTTTAAAGTTTTATTTTTAATATAAAATCTGTATAATTTTAGATTTTATTTAAATATGCTAATAAGTATTAAAGTTTATTTGTACCTTTCGAGTTCGAGCAATTTGCAATGCTGTATTCAAACAAAGCCAACATTTACGGAAAATAATATCTACCTATGTCGCACGCACGACGAATCATCATGTGAACACAGCATTTCAAAATGCCCAGTCATCGAATGGATCACATATAAACAGACCGGAGTGCTTAATTTTCAAAAACTACGTAAATTCTAAAATACATAAATATTTTAATAATACACTGAAAAAAATCATTGTAATATTACATAAACTGTCTGTGTAAAAAGTACATCGATAGCTTGTGTAAAACGAAAGATTTTTCAGGAAAAAAATTGATTTACACAAACGATATATGTGATGAACCAGTTATATAATATTACAGGTTTTTTAGTGTATTATCAACACCAGAAGTATTTTTACATAATTATTTAAATAAAAAAAATAATATACAACGTTTTTAACACGGGACTAAAAAGTATAAAATAATTTTTCCTAGCCTCATACAGACTTATATCCCCATACAAAAAAACGTGGAGCACCGACAGCTACTCCCTACACTCTTTACTATATGGGGTTATAAATCTTTATGAGGCTATTAAATTTTTTTTATAAATAAATAATTTTTTTCTGTTTTTTAGTTTTGTTTAACTTTAACTTTAACCTAATTAATCAAGTTAATTAATTAATTTTAATTTAATATTTGTAATATTATTAATTAATTACTCTTGCATTGTCATCCAGTTTTGAGCTATGTTTAAAGTTTCAAGTCTCTAGCTCATCGGGAAGTTAGTTTAAAATCGATAACAAAATTTATACCGAACAGACAAACAAACAAACAAACAGACAAGAAAGAAAGCGAGAAAAAAACCTGTTAAAAAATAATACTTCTTGTTGTATATTTTTTTATTAAAATCTCAATATTAATAAATTTTATAAAAAAATATAATTGTTTTAATTAGAAAATAAATTTAAGAGTATTTTTAGATAAAACTCGTAAAATATACGTATTAGATATTTTGTTGTTGTAGATAAATATTTGGTTCCAGTAATTATAATTCTGTAATACTAAAATATATCAAAACTTGTTAAAAGATATCTTATTTATATCATTATCTAGACAAAACTAATTCAAATTTTAATATAAATTTATTTAAATTTATACAATACAACCCGAGATTGACATAGACACAAAAAAAGGAAAAGTTATTCAGATAACAAAAAATACGTAAGATATATTAATATTTCAACTTTATGTCTGTTTGATATAAAATAATTCAATTTATTCCCGTTCTGTTATTTAAACAAATGCATTTTTATTTTACATTGTTGTTGAACAAATTGAATTAACAGTGCAAAATGGAATATATGTGTTTATAGTATATTTAATCTAGGTCACTAAATATGACAACATAATTAAATTAGAATTGTATCTCAATATTGCCAGAGGTGGTAACGTGTGTTAATCAGGGATGAAATAACGTTTCAAATCGTTACGTTTCTGTATAAGGTTATTTATTATTTGTTTTCGTTACACAACAATATAAATAATATTTAAAACATGAATTGTTATAATATACAACGTTATAAACATAATTTTTATTTGTAACTTTGAAATTATCTGTAAAGTGTAAAGTATTAGCAAATTGATTTTCTTGTTTGAAACACAAACAAAATATATCTATCTTTCAAAAGAAAACTCAGAGAATAACATTACAAAATAACTTTTAACGAAACAACGTTTAATCGTTATTGTTTTAATAATAATAATATAATATAATATTATATAATATAATATAATATAATATAATATAATATAATATAATATAATATAATATAATATAATATAATATAATATAATATAATATAATATAATATAATATAATATAATATAATATAATATAATATAATATAATATAATATAATATAATATAATATAATATAATATAATATAATATAATATAATATAATATAATATAATATAATATAATATAATATAATATAATATAATATAATATAATATAATATAATATAATATAATATAATATAATATAATATAATATAATATATAATATAATTTAATAATTATTTAATCAATTCTGTTTTATTACTTGTAGTTAGAAATTCAAAATTAAAATGTATTTATTGTTTTGACATTGTATTGCAATAGTTTTGTTAAAAGTTTTTATTTTTATGCAATAACTCATAGACTTTGATTTGAATAATAAATAATATTAATTAATAAAAATAATTACATACATTAAATATATTATTATAACATAGTATATGAAATTTCAGAACTCATTATATTAAAATAAAAAAGGTTTACATTTTAGTTAAATTTTAATTAATTTCAATATACTACATGTATATCATCATTAGGAAAAATATATACAAATGATAAAAATAATAAACAAATAAAACATAGAAACGAGTTACTAGCTAATAAAATACAAGTAATTTTATTATAAAAATTGTATAATTTATTAATTAAAGAAAGTCAGATTTTATTGTTTATGTCTTTTGTATATAATTTACCTGTTGATATACGTGCAGCATATCGAAACGTTGAATAGTACTTAAATTTTAAGAGAACTAAAACCTGAAGCTTGCACCACTCTTGGTTTGATTTGATTATATGTTAACATTTTCTCAAAAAAAAAGAACTTATGTAATTTATTTCTTAAATATTGTATATATTTGAAAGATTTCTAATAAGTTATTTGTCGTTAAATTAATTTTTGTGGAAAATTATATTTTGTAGTTTAGTAAAGTAATTTAATTATTGAAAAAAAAACTTAATTTTAATCTGAAAGATTATACGTTTTTTTGACATTCAAAGTCTATATCAACAAAATTTCTCGCTTATCGATAAAACAAATATATTATATATAAAAGTAAATTAATAAGACACTTTTTAACTTTGATAATTTCACTCTTTATTATAGAATCGTGACTGCAGTTTCGCCAAATATTGGCATTGTCAAAATGTCTACAGTAACAATATTATTTTAACAAATTGACAAACAAAAATATGTATTTCTCCCGAAATAATTAATTCAAGAAAACCACATCTTAAAGAAAATAAATTATATCCCGGATCCAAATCAAATCAAAGACATATTTCACCAATAGTCGCTTTTACAAAAACATAGACAAAAAGAAAAAACTTAATTTCACTTTGATCAGAATGTCGCCTGTGGCTGTTGCTTATTATCAAACAATATTGCAACATGCTAAAGCACAGCGTGCTTTTCACTCGCCTAAAAATTCTTCCTGCACTCCTTAGGGGATTGGGTGGCGGCACCCACATAACTTCATCCTTCAGCCGTTTCAGGCGCGGTGGCAAAAGCATCCCCCACTGCCGCAGCAGGAATCGAAATCGCTACAGAGAGCTCTACAGGTTACATACAGTCAGTCGTGTACGGGTAGTGCGTGCACGGTTTCGCGTTTCAACATTTTCAGTCGACGTTCAGCAACCGGACTAAGAACGTGACACTGAAAAAGCAGCGTGAGTGTGCGCGCGAGTGTGTGTGAGACGGCGTGGTGTTGTGATGCGTCTTGCTGTGTGCTTATGCATTGGGAAACCAATGCTGCTTGTTATATACGTACCAGCTCGCAACATTGAGTGGAATTCATTGTTTTAACATAATAGTTCATTAGACGCACAAAGGGAGGTAAGTGCTTTTTTTCGTATTTTTACCGTTTTAAATGTGTGCGCTTACTGGCCAGATTTTGTTACATGTATTTTTATTTTATGCGAATGCTTGTATGAAGTTAAACTTCTTCAAATATTACTGAAGAATAAAGTTTTGTTCACCCAAGAAACAATTTGTTTCCATGTTCTGTTTATTTACTTTAAATCTTATTTGCTTAATTTTTCCTTGTAAAAACGTGCGTTGAGTTCGTCGAAACGTCGATTATTAATAAATATTAATACGGAACTACAACTTAAAACTGTTTTATTTTAATATAATAAGTTCTGAAAGATTTTTTACTATGTTAAGTTTTCTATACTATTGCAAAATTTATAAATTTATAAATGAAAATTTAAAAATATTTATTAATATTTTTTTTATTCGACAAATATAAATATATTTTTTTTTTAATTTGGATAATTTTGAAACAAAAATTTATTAATATTTTAATTAAATACTCCTAACAGTTATTTAAAAAGTGAAATTTTGACGTAAAATCTGTTTTTATTTTAAATTTATATTTAATATTTTTATTTGATTCACAGAATTGTTATTTATCATTGTATAATATTTTAATTTTATTATAAAATTTTTCCAGACCATAATTTTGTTATATTTATTGTACTTCAATTGTTTTATAGATTTTTAGCTTTAATATTTCAATTTAGAGTAAGTGTTTCTTTTAGACTAGTATTATTATTTTTTTCCCAATAATATTTGTATTTACTATATATTACGAATACAGAGTATGCAACAGATTAAATCAGACACAATAGTATTTATTATATCACATTAAGAAATTTTGTTGAATTTGAAATAAAATTCAATTTTGTTAAATCTGAAATAAGTTGTAACTTGAATTTTATATATTTTTTAATACTATATTTACTTGTAAATAATACAAAGTGAAGAGTTTGTGCCACACTCTTTAAGTACATGGCGTGATTGTGAGTGTATGTATATATGTTATAGTAAAAAATATATTTAAATGAAAAAATTATTAAAAATATTACATAAAAAAGAATGTTATATACGTAATAGCAAAAAATGTAAATGAATATTTAGTACTGTTATTTAATGTTTTTTTTTTTACAAATATCAATGTTTATAATTAAAAAAAAATAATTATATTTAGTTGTTTATACTTTTTGTTTTAATTGAGAGTTAATTGAAAAATACTTTCCGTAAAAAACAATATTTTTATTATTTAACGTTAATGTTTCGTTTTGAGTATATATTTATACAGATTACAAAATACGAATGTAATACAGAAAAGAAAAATAAAGATAATTGTTTGTAAACTTTATTTAAAACAATTGGTACTTATATTAACAAGATTAGAAGTATATGGGTAAACCCATATATAGACTACTTTGACATTTCTCGGAAAGTTGGCAACACTGTATTTTAATAATATTATAATTTATGTGGGCAATAGGAGATACTTTTCTGAAAATTTGATCAAAATCGAATAAATAATGTAGCCACAATGAATTTTTTAAAAATTTTGTGATTTTTTCTCGATAAGTTGGCAACACTGTATTTTGTTAAAATTGCATAATTTATATAGGCACTAGGAAAAACTTTTATAAATATTTGATTAAAATCGGTTAAATAAAATGGTCAAAATAAATTTTTAAAAATTTTACTAATTTTTTTCTCGGAAAGTTGGCAACACTGTATTTTGTTAAAATTACATAAATTATATGAATACTAGGAGAATCTTTTGTGAAAATTTGAGTAAAATCGGTTGAATAACATGGCCATAATAAAATTTTTAAAACTTTAGTAATTTTTTTCTCGGAAAGTTGGCAACACTGAAAATTAATAAAATTATGTAATTAATGGGAGCATTAGAGAAATCTTTTCTGAAAATTTGATCAAAATCGGATAAATAATGTAGCCACAATGAATTTTTAAAAACTTTAGTAATTTTTTTCTCGGAAAGTTGGCATCACTGGAAAAAACCAAAACCACATGACCATCTTGGGCACTAGGCAAATTTATCCTGAAAATTTCATTATAATCGGTTGAACCGTCTAGGAGGAGTTGCGATCACAAAATTTTGTCTGACGACCGAGCGAGCGAGCGAGCGAGCTGACGACGCACATCCATACACCCACATAAACTAAGTTCAGATTCGTCATCTACAGGCTATATGAAGGATTTCTATACAATTTTTTTTTTTTTTTGAAAATGTTACAGACACCGTACCAAACGCTTAACTACTTTTCCTTGCAGTCAAAGTAGTAAAAATGAATTAAAATTTAAATAAAATTTAAAATACTTGAGGGTGATTAACCTCAAGAGATAAAAATAAAATTAATTAATGTATTTATGTTTACTAATTAAATTTTTTCTTGAAAAATTTCAATAACAGGTTAATAATGAAATTTTTTTTTAATATTTTCTTCATTTTGATATGTAGATTCTATTAAAAATATTAATAGATAAACGTATTTTTTTAATAAAATATTTAAAAATCAATTAATCAATTTATTAATCACTCTTTTGATAAATTTTATCAATCATTAATTTATAAATATTATTTTAAATATGCAAAAATATATATGATTTATTAATAAATTATAATATAATAATTATTTACATTTTATGAAAATATTTTTGTCAAAACAATTTGTACTTAAAAATTTCTTTTATCTGCAACTTTTTATTTGAAACTTTTATAAATCAAAACTTAAAACTCGCTTAAAATAATTATAATTAGTTAAATAAATATGTATTAATGCCATGTTTACAAGACGCAGCATGACGCACAAAAAAATTGTTTTTCATATGTACCGACGCATCGTATAAACATAAATTTTTAAGAAATTATGAGCGTCGAAAGCAAACTTTAGTTCAAGTATAATTTAATTTTACAAAAATTATGATTTGCTATTTTTTTATGTATCTATTCGGTTTGCAACTGTAAAATCTGTTATAGAATAATTTTTTTTTATTAGTAAACGAACTCCATTTACTAGAAAATGACAAAACGTTCTGTAACACTACATTTCTTACAGATATAAACTGAATAAACATATTAATTACATAAAACTTACATATTATCTCTAATAGTTCTCTAGATATTCATGATACCAACTGAAATAAGTATAGAAAGTCGTTGAAGACATTTTATTACATGCATATACAATTACGCCATTTACTCAAAAGAGTGTGGCACAAACTCTTTCTATTATGCCGAAATAACTTTTCTTCAAATATTTCTATCTAGACTTTTATTTCATTCACGTTTTTTTGATTTTTTTAAAATGTTGATAAATATATAATAGTATATTATGTTAGAGGATCAAAAAGCAATTTTTTTTTCTTTTGTGCCCAGATAGACAGCCAATAAAAAGAGCATTCTGCTTCAAGTGATACATGCTATTTTTTCTTCAAATATTCAAAACGAAACTAAATTAAATATATATATATATATATATATATATATATATATATATATGTACATATGTACATACCAAGTAACCTTATTAACAGTTGTAGAACATTATGTTTGTTGCGTGATTTGTGAGAATTAATGTTTTTATGGTCGAATATACAATTTCTAACAAATTGGGTAGTGAATATTACATTTCTTTTATTTTTAATAATTTAATTCAAATTTAAACAAAAGTAAACTCTGCATTTGTCACTATATAATTTTTAATATTGATGATGCTATTTTTTTATTAAATGTTCCAAACGAAAATAAACTAAATATAAATGAAATTACATATCAAATAACTTTAACCTTACTAACAGTTGTGGTACATTATATTTGTTACGTAATTTGTGAGAATTAGTGTTTCTTTGGTCGAATATACAATTTCTGACAAATACGGTAGTGCACATAGCATTTCTTGCTCTTTCTCATACATTTTCAATAATTAAATTCAAATTCAAGCAAAAATAAACACTGCATTTGTCACTATATAATTTTCAATATAGATGTCGGAGGTGTCAAATTAAATACACTTGGCCGTGTAGTCATGTTTGGTGCTGCCACCAATTGATATACATAATAACTGACTAATGTGTAATAATATTCTACGTAGGCAATATGGTAATGTAATATCAATATTTTGATACGTTTGACGAAGAACTTATTATTTGTATAGTACTGCTTGCTTCTTTCCAACGAACAGATACCATAAAATTTCTTCAATAGAAATCTAGTAAGCTGCCGATTAGAATTTCAATCCTATATCGGAGATAACCGGAAATTCGTTCCGTTTTACTTGGCTAGCGACAGAAATTATTTGAAATATTCTAGGGGTGTTAAATATAATATAAATACGTGAAGAAAAGATAATTAAATTCTGTTAGAAAATTTCGTCAAAATGAATTTCAATTTAATTTTGTTCAGACAAGAGACGACTCATTTTCAATTTTCTAATTTATTTTCATTACGAATTTTTCTTTATCGCGCACTGGCTCTTGCCGTGTTTGAAATTAAAGATAAGTTATTCAAATAAAATTTAAAAGTAGCATTAAGAAGCTGAAACATAAATAAAATTATATTAAATAATAATATAAAGTAGAATAGAAAGATTCATATTGTATTAATCAAGAAAAACAAAGAAATAAAAATAAAACAGCTTTAGGTTGTAGTTCTATATTAATATTTATTAATAATCGACCTTCCGACGAACTCAACGTACGTTTTCATCAGGAAAAACGATACAAATGGCATTTACATGAAATAAACAAAACATAGATACCTAAATAAGTAACTAGCTGAATCATAAAATTTCTTCTGCGTTAGAAAATCTTTATGATGTAAAATTTAAAGGTACTGTAATAATTGCAAGATCAACATTAACAGCAGATTGATAAGAAAAGCAACAAAAATTTATAAAGAAAAAGATAACATCAATCAGTGTGAAGGCACTCATTTAAATAAAATTTTGCTTTCTTTAATTAATAATTTATAAATTTTATAATATAGTTACTTATTTTGTTACATAGTAATTTGTTTCTATGTTCTGCGTATTAACTGTAAATGTCATTTGTATCTTTTTTCCTGATGAAGACGTATGTTGAGTTGGTCGAAAATAAATATTAATACAGAATTACAACCTGAAATCGTTTTATTTTAATTTAATAAGTTCTAAAAAAATTTATACTATGTTAAAGGAATAAAAATAAATGCATTTTATTATTAATAATTTATTTATGTAATTTTTGATTTATTTTGACATACATATTTTCATTTCGATATACATATTTCTGAAAATAATTATTTTAAGTATAAATAAATATTGAAAATATAAAACGTAAAACAATATATATATATATATATATATATATATATATATATATATATATATATAGGTATATATATATATATATATATATATATATATACAGAGCGAGTGTAATATCTGGAACTATCGCAATAAATCTTTTATTAAACGTTTTTGAAAAAAATCCTCGAACACGTCAATTTTTATCTTAAATGAGACATATTTTACTGTAATCGTCACTTAAAAATTGTCTTTTGTTTTTGAGTTATGAAGTAAGCGATAATTTTTTTAAATGGAAACCTATATTTTTTATTATTGATTTTGGTAGTACTTTTTATTCCGTTTCCAACCATATAAAATTTTAAATATGTTATATTTGAAAAAAATTGAGAAAAATAATCTTAAAGTTTAAATATTAAAAACTAATTAAATTGGCAAAATGAATCTAGTTATTAGTGTATAAAACTAAAAACATTAGCTACAACTGTCAGAATTATACAATTTATAAATGTCAAAATAAAATAAGTGTTATTATTTTGCTTTTTCTCTGTTTTTCGATCAATTATACAATTTTTATTAATAAAATAGTTTTTTAAATTTGGAAAAAGCACTTATTTTATTGTAAAATTTATAAATTGCATAATTCTAACAGTTGTAGCTAATGTTTTTTGTTTTATACACTAATAACTAGATTCATTTTGCCAATTTAATTAGTATTAAATATTTAAACTTTAAGATTATTTTTCTCAATTTTTTTCAAATGTAACATATTTAAAATTTTATATGGTTGGAAACGGAATAAAAAGCACTACCAAAATCAATAATAAAAAATATAGGTTTCTATTTAAAAAAATTATCGCTTACTTCATAAATCAAAAACAAAAGACAATCTTTAAGTGGCGATTACAGTAAAATATGTCTCATTTAAGATAAAAATTGACGTGTACGAGGATTTTTTTCAAAAACGTTTAATAAAAGATTTATTGCGATAGTTCCAGATATTACACTCGCTCTGTATATATATATATATATATATATATATATATATATATATATAATTATATATATATATATATATATATAAATATATATATATATTTATATATAATAAATATATATATATAATAAATTTTCTCAATATATATATATATATATATATATATATATATACTTCTAAAGTTAATTTAACCAGCGTTTATGAAACTGGGCCGTATAAATATATAAATTTCCATTAATTTTTCTTCTAAATGTATATAAATTTAAAATATAATTTTATGAATAAACTTGAAGCAGCAATTGTTTGCAGAAAAAGTTTTGACATATCAAAACTCCTCGTTTTGTTCATATCAACAAAAGTTTAATAACATAAACTGAAAACAAATTTTAAATTCGCTAAAGTTATGTTATTATATTTCAGCAGTACAATCAACATTATAATAAATTTATTCATAAATTCATTTTGCTTACAAAACTGCACAGTTTTCTAGAAAAGTTTATCACGGTCTTAGAAAATAAAATATTGTACACTTCGATAATATATCAAATTCTAGATATTATTTACTATTTGAAAAAATATATTTTTATTAATTTTCTTTTTTTTAATTACTTATTTATTTGAGAAAATAATAAATAAATGAATAAATAAATTTTAAACAAATAAGCACATTACATGTTTTAAAAAAATGTAATTTTTTGTTGAAAATTAAAAACCTTACCTGTTTCTACTAGATTGACAGAACATAAGAGGTTAATACGTTTAAACCATCCAGATAAATCTGTTATTGCACAACATGCGTTTATGATGTAAAATTCGAAGATACTGTAATAATTGCAAGACCAATCAATATTAATAGTAGATTGATAAGAGAAGCAATAGAAATTTATAAAGAAAAAGATAACATCAATCAATGTGAAGGCACTGATTTAAATATAATTTGACTTCCTTTAATTAATAATTTATAAATTTTATGATCTAGTTACTTATTTTGTTACCTATTAACTTATTTATTTACTTTAAATGTAATTTGGATCATTTTTCCTGATAATGATATACATTAAGTACGTCTAAACGTCGATTATTAATAAATATTAATACAGAACTACAACCTAAAACCCGTTTCATTTGAACATTTGTCAAAAATCACTCTTAAAAGTGAAATCCGAATACAAAGGTATATTTTTATGAAAAATAATTGTTCAATTCCAAACTAGATAATTAAATTACATTTCAGCACTTATATTATTTTCCAACAAAAACAATTACGTAACCAAAGTACACAGAAAGCAAAATACGTATAATTTGAGACAAGGAAATCTAATTTCCTTCAAATATTTCCATTTCAAACTATAGTGTAACACAATATTTTACGCGTCAATATTTCGCTATTTTGCAAATATAATTTTACTACAATTTACGATACAAGCATTTTCTTTGATGAATTATTATCGCCGCATCTAGTTGATGGTTTTGGTGTATATATTGTACTTTGACATGTTGTTCAAATTGGATTGTTCGACTGTCAGTTGTCATCTCGAAAATTTATCATTTATCAATCATTTTGAAAGCGGAAAACCGTAAGCAGTCAAGTTTTTCCGGAAATAAAAACCTTTTTTCCTGTCTTTATTAGGTTATTAGTTGTATATTGCTTTGTATTTTATATCATTCGAAAACTTTTTAATAATATTAAATCGTTATGATCGTATCTGTGTAAACTTTATTTTTTTTAAAAAAATTACACAAAAAATAAATATATTTGAGCTTCTGTGGTTTTATAAAATTTCATATATAAGAAAATAACATAACTCTATGTCATAAAATTAGATTTATGTATAGAAATATATTTTAAATTGACATTCTGAATGTACTATCAGATTTTGTTTGTATTCTATCTTGTGTAAAAATTCTGTAGATATATTTATTACAAAGCTATAGCTATGCATATAAAATACATAAGAACAACTAATAAAAATTAATATAAAAATACAAACAGGTTTTTAAAATGTTGTTAAATATCATGCAATATTGTGCTTAAGTTTCTAATTAACTGATTAATCAAAACTTTTCGAAACTGTTACCAAATTATAATTACGATATTATTATTATAAATAGCTATGCTAAATAAATACGTATTATTATTTTATTATTACATTATTATTAATCACACCATCAGCTAATAATGTTTTATACAACTAGCTCTTAATCTAAAACGAATTATGTTTTTTATTTATATGAACCACAAATAATTGTTGTAATTCGTCTGAAAGAACAATAAATAATAATCATAGTACTATACGTAAATCATTACCAGGAAAAATGATACAAATGACATATACAGTAAATAAATAGAACATAGAAACAAGTTGCTAGTTAAGAAAATAAATAACTAGATTATAAAATTTATAAATTTATTAAATAAAGAAAAAAAAATTTTTTTTTTTTAATAAAATATTGATTATTTTTATATTTAAATACCGAAATTCAAACTAATTATTATAAACAGAATAATAAGAAGACCAAGTTGCGTTAATTTTAGAAATAATTTTTTATTTATATATTTAATATCTACTTTGTACTGACAGAGTATTAAATATCAATTAATTATTGACTGATATGTCTTCGGGTTTCAGATTTCTTTTCCTTTTTGTTAATATTGGTGATGTGGTACTTTTTATCAAAAGTCCCACGTGTCCTTAAATATCCTTTAAGGACTTCTCTTGTTAGACGGAAACTGGTCAAAACTGATCATTTTACTGAAAAAGTAAAAGACTCCAATTACTTTTACGTTAGAGAAAAAACGCAAGTCATTGAATGAAACCTTAATACTATCTATTTAACTTATACGAGTAAAATTAGATATTTTATATCGATTTATTAATAGAAATTAATACAGAACTATATCGTAAAGCCGTTTGATTTTAATAATTATATTAAATGAATCAAGAATATAATAGACGAATTCTAGTTTGGAACTTGTGCAAATAAAGCACAAATGACAAAGGTATGAATATATTTTAATCAAGATCGACGTTTGACAATTAGAAAGTTTCCTTATCTGCTTCATATTTAATGAATGTAATTTACTCATTTTTAAAACTTAATTGTAACACGGTATCACTATTAGTACTGTTCTATTTTGTAAAATTTTAATGACAATCGCAATAGTTCTGGATTCATCTGGTGGTGAAATTAAAGTAGTACTTTTTATTAACACATGTGTATTATCATTATAATCATTATATTAAAATAAAACAGCTTTAAGATATAGTTCTGTATTAATTTTTATTAATAATCGCCGTTTCGACGTTGTTCCTGATGATGATGTACGTCGTATCTTGTAGATATTTTTTATTTTAATTTTATCTAATTTAAATTTTGTTTGTCATTAATTTTAGAAGAATTTGCAATACCTTGTAGAGTATTTATTTTAAAAAACCTGAATTATATTTTAATAAATAAAGACAATATAAAGAATATGTGATCCATCATTTGATATAATAAATCTTACGAGTTTATTGTGATTACTATTTATTTTATATTCAGTTTTATTTTAAAATATATTTTACATTCAAAAATTTATTGAATATATAATGATATATTTGAAGTAATTTATTTTTTATATCGTAGAAGAAAAATAAAAAAAAAATGTATTTGAAAGTTTTTATACGTAAAATTTAAATGATATTATTTTGTCTTTAGTCTGTGTTTCTTTGAACAATATCAAAAAAGCAAACGAATATTTAATTTTCATTTATTTAAAACTAAAAAAAAAAAACACATTTGCAAACTAACGATATTGAAAAAGAAAACAGCATATAATATTTTGTGGAAAAAACGCTTTGAAATGTAAATAAAAATTTACATGAAAAAACAAATTTTAACTGCAGAATATTAATTTTCAGTATGGTACGACATACAAGTGCTATATATGTATATGTTCAAAAAAAATGAGCAACCTAACATATGAAATGAACGCTTTCGAGATTTCCATGTAATTTGGAAATACGGTAAAGAAATAAAGCATAGACAGTAGCATAAGTACATTTTTAAAATTTTAATTATAAAAATTACATAAACTTACAAATATTATTATCATTATTGTAAAATTACTTTATTTATACTTGCTTTCGATTTGTTTGAGTTTGGGTTTTTTGGGCACCAGTCACAGAGTTAGTTTTACCACTGAATATATTAATTTTTTGTATGTACGATTATATTTTTTTTATAGAATCTTTTAAACATATTCAAGATCGAGGGTGAGCAACCTTTTGTAGTTTGGGTCAAACGTAATCCTATATTCGATAAACGGAATAAAAATAAATTTTAGTAAGTTATTTTATGAAAAAAAAACGGCTTTAAGCTATAGTTCTTTATTAATATTTACTGTAAATGTCATTTGTAACTTTTTTCCTAATGAAAACGTACGTTAAGTTTATCGAAAAGTCGATTATTAATAAATAAAGCCGTTTTATTTTACTATAATGAGTTTTTTTTACTATGTTATGGTATTTTATGTTAATATTTCTTAAAAATCTATCTAAACAGTTCATTATACATATTTAATTTTACTCTGATGGATAGGATAAAAATAATAAATAAAATATTCTTGTAATACGAAATGTATAAAACATTATATAAATTATAGGTTAGAAATTATTCGGAAATATAATAACAAATTTATTAAGTTGGAAACAAAATTTGTAAATTTTATCGATTGAACAAAAAAATTATATATATATATATTTGTTCAATAACAAAGTGGTTTTCATTTGTCATAATTCATATTGAATCAAATCAATAAATCCTATAATATTAAAAAATTCTTATCTTAATTAACTTCATTTGTACTTATAACGTTTCAATAAATTATAATCGATATTTAATAAATAGATGTAGATACAACAGTCATCTGGCTTTTCTAGGTTAAACGAAATATATGTCTATGAAATATTTTGTTATATACATAGGAAACGAATACGTGTATAACTGAATTTTGGTTATCATTTTTTTATTGTATCAATATTGTATTTTCGGATCGTTTTTATGAAATTGCAAATAGTGAATTTTCTCTCGAGTACAATTCTCAAAGTTTATAGAATTCCTATAGAAATTGGTATTGTGTATTTGTAGTAAATGTAGCGTATATACTGAATAAATAATAAGAAAAATAAATTAGTTTCGGCCATTTGGAATTCTAATATCATTTATTTTAGTGCTGTTTATTGAAATATTATGTTACTTTTAAATAATACAGATCGAAAAAAGATATTCTGTATATTTTACAAATTATTCGAATAAGTAATAATTATTACATGGGAATAAAATGTTTACTAAAAGTAAATATCGAATCAATTTAATTTTTTTTTTAATTTAATTCTGAATCCAATATGAACTGACATATAAAATATTTTAACTTATTTTAGCTACGAGAAAAATGATGATGTTTTTCTTAACTGTAATATTAAATATATTTCTAAAGATTTAAAGGAAATAAATACGAATTAAAAACGCGAACACAATGATAGATAAAAATGAAGCACTGTAAATGTGCTACGAATGAGCAGCAAAAATATTTCCAGGATAAAGCTAAGACATATTTTACATTATATATGAGTTTATCAGATAAGTTTATCAGATATATAAGCTCGGTTTTTGGGTGTTTTAATTCATTTGGTTAATCCTCATCTAATGATTAATTTAAAACCGATTTCAAAACCAAACTTGTATTGCCAGACAGATATTTTGACTCCAACTTTAACATTAAGTCATTTTGTTTTATTCGATTCCAAATTTGATTTTGATTGATAACTAAAATAAAAAATAAATTCAGGTAAAATAATTAATAATGTTTAATATTAATATTTAATTTTAATATTTTTTCATATTTTGTATTTGTCCTGAAAAAGATATTATTATATAATGCCGAAACGTCGGGTAAAATAAATATTGTTATAGAACTTTAACTAAAAACTTTTTATTTTATTATAATATAAATTCTGATAGCTTTTTTACTAACTCCCGTATCCATGAACTATTTAGTTTAAAATAACGGTTCGTTAAAATGAAAATTCTTGGATTCCGTAAAAAAAATCTTTCTATGTATATTGCAACAAAATTTCTTACCAGATCCAAAAATTTTTATTTTAACGAACCGTTATTTTTGACGAAAATGTTTATGCAGATGGGCATAAGACATAACGTTTGAAAAAATTGATAGATCACACAGTTGAAATGAGAAAAAAATCCATATAAAAAACATTGATTTTTAGAAATACATATGAACATTCCACATTCTGTTAACGTTCATTTTATAACTCTTTTTGTAATATTTCCAACATTGTTAACGATTGCATTTATTTTTCCGTTACAACACGAAACACATATCTGCAAGTACTCGTAGATATAAAAAAGAAACCAGTACGACAAGCATTATCCGATATAACAAAACAAACAAACCTCTGATGAGTTCTATTCTTGTTGAATTTAATTTTGTGAGTGTGCATGTATGCCAAAGTGCAATGCCAACAGCATCAGCATTAGCACGAGCGTTTTTCTTCGGCTTTCGATGTTACTTTATAAACCGATTAAAAACGTTACATGATATCTTGTCTGGATCGTTTCAATGTTTGTACAATCTGTTATATCCGTACGCGGCCCAAACGACAACCACTTCTACGCTGTTTGGATTTGATTAAAAACAAAACCACTCTTACTACTATGTATTTTTATTGGAATTAAATTTACGATACACATACAGTTTGTTTATTATTAAAGCTATAACTATAATTTTTATAACTTTCTATGCGATTTTGTTGCGCACTAGAGATTGCACCAAAATTGCTCGTTTAACAGAAATTGAACAATTTGTCGCACAAGTTGTACGAATTAAAACATATTATAAGTTTCTTATATGACCTTGAAATTTCTAGTTACTTTTTTAGTAACTCACTAATACCAACTTTTATTATGAAAGTTACAATATCATTTATATTTATATATACTGAATTTTATTTTTAACAGACTAAAATAAATAAACGATTAATAAATTAAAATACGTGTCTACGGTTAAACTGGCCAGTCATTAATGCGTAGCCTAACAAGCCGATTCAATCACTGAGTAACTTGTAAAATTTTGGGAAAAATATAAAATCTCAATAATTTTGAATATTATTATATTTTTCACAATGACATTATGAATATTTATTTGTTCAAGATTTATTAGTATTATCTTACTGTGGCAAATAATTAATAAAATAAAAAAATTTTCTTTAAACTACAAACAGTAATTTTAGAATAGCTATATACGTAGTGGAAAATTATTTTATTTTATTAAATGAACGTTTGGTTAAAAGAATATATGTGAATGATTTTTGAGAGTGTTTTGCGTGAGCGAAAGTTTTTAAGTAGTAGGAATAGAAGAGCATGTATGAGAAATATCATGAATGTGGATGAAGCTAGAGTTGCTTGTCTGGATACGAATGTTTGGAGTAAATTAATTTCCGGATAGTGGAAAGAGTTTGTGCTACACCCTTTTCGATATATGATGTGATTGTGTATGTTTGTATGTAAAATAATATTTATTAGATTTACATATGGATCACACATCAATTGCAGGTTATATTTTAATATTTGCTTAATTTTTTTATTAGTGAAATGAAATAGCTAAAATAGCAGTGCAATTTTGTTACTTTGTGTAAAGCATACATATATTTGTGCAATTTTATTGCACAAGAATATTGCAGGAAAAATTGCACCATGTAAAACAAGCAAAATGTAAATTTAATCGCTTTATAATTATAGGATTTGTTATTCAATTATAAATTGCAAATGTATAAAATATTGAACATAATTTATAATTTCATTTAAAGTACATTCATAAATTTTGTACAGCCTTTTCAAACTTATTAAATAAATTTTATAAAAATTTGTGTTAATTAAAATAATAATTTGATATTTTTAGCTAATAAATTTTGGTTATTTTAAGTATTAATAAAAACAAACGCCCGCCAACGTTTCAGTATTTTTACATCTGTGCAAACAGAAAAGTTCTATTGACAAACTGTTTTTGATATAAACCATTAAGTAGAAAAATATTTTACGTGAAAAACCAATTAGCGTTATTATAAATTTCCATTTAATATTAATGACAATGAAAAGAATTATTTAATAATATATTTGAACTTCTTTCTATATTATAAAATTTCTCTAAACAATTCTATTATTCAATATAATTTTTTATTATATATTTTTAAATTAATATAATAATAAAATATAATAAAATGGGTCGTATTACAAATGCGGTTTTAAAATAGGTTTTAATATATTGTAGCTTGTCATGGAACTAAGACTAAACGTGAACTAAATCACCCGAAAACAGATCTTCTTTTGTTATAAAATTTAGAACTTAAATAAAGAAGATTTCCAAATTCAACTTAAAATTCTAACAACTTTTTACAGCTTTAAAAAACTTTTATTTAACTTATTGTCAATTTATATACAATTACATTAATTGAAACAAAAATTAAATTGGAAGAACGACAGTATTTAAGTTCTTTTCAAGTGATTATTTTTCTTCTTTAAGAAGTAATGTCAAATGTCAGCGCAGTCATTAGGAAAGCAATCAATATTGATCGCACAAGTTATGGCGTTTAATATAATACAAAAAAAAAATAAAAACAAGACTTTCAATCAATTGTAGTAATTAATTAGAAAACTTTTTAATTATTTGACAATATTGCATTAATAATTGCAATGTAAAATATCAAAATTTTATAACAAAAAATATCTAGTTTACTATTATTATACATCTCTATTATTTTTTCTCTAGTAATTAAAAGTTGAGATTGAAATTTAATTTTTACTAATATTTTACTTTCCAAATTAGTCAGTTAAGATGATTCGGTCATCTTGAGTGAATGTCTAATGTAAGTTTGGTTAAAAGAAATATAATATATGTGAACGATTTTGAAGGAATACGTTGGCGAAGATATCCGACGTTTAGATGAAGTGGTATGATTAAGAGAGTGGTTTGTGTGAGTGAATGTTACCAAGTAGTAGGAATAGAAGAACATGTATTAGAGATATCATGAATGTGAATGAAGCTAGAGTTGCTTGTCTGGATAGGAATGTTTGAAGAAAACTAATTTCGAGATAGTAGAAAGAGTTTGTGTCACACCCTTTTGGATACATGGCATGATTGTGTAAAAATTTAATGCGTATTTTAATGTACGTGATGACAATTTAAAATAGTTTTTATTTTTACGTTGTATTTAATATTTTTATTCTATTTACATTGCTAGCAAATGCAATGGTAATAGATATGTCGTGTAGATATATCTGCTGGAAATTTTTTATTTACTTATTTTAGTATAATAACATATAAAAAGGGAAGTCATTATTTATAAATAATACTAACTTTGACGTTTTTGTTAAGTTACAATAAAGCAGATAATATGTTGGTGAATAAAGTTCATTTACGGTTTTTTGTTGAAAAAAAATTCAACAAAACAACACTGTCTATTGTGAGGAACAAAATATCGTCAATTTAGGCAGGTGAATTAAAATTACATTTAGATCAATGGTACTTAATCTTTTCTTTTTGTCAACATTATAAATTATTTTTATTTTATAATTTTTATATGTCAAATAATGTATTCAAAAAAAGTATTTTATAATAAATTACTTGTTCAATTGAATTATGGTATTCTATAAGTTTAAAATTTTGTAGAGAGTTAAAAGACTAATATTTAAATGATTTATTTTAGTTATATTTCATTAATGTTTTATATTTTTATAATTAATTGTATTTAAATGAATTCTATATTAGCGCAAGCTATAATAAATATTATTATTATTATTACTTGTATTTTGTTACCAAGTAACTTGTTTCTATGTTTTGTTTGTTAATAATCTAACCTAAACTAACTTTTATTATTTTAAACCTGTTTATTATAATTAAACAGAACTTCAACCTAAAACTTCTTATTTTAATATAATGAGTTCTGAAAGATTTTTTACTATATTATTTTGTAAGTTTGTTTCAACTTACAATCAAATCTGTTTGAGATCAGTTTACAATTATACAAATAATGCGTAGAAACTGTATTGTGACTAATAAAATTTTATATTATTTTTTTTTAACGGATTTACGTATCTTGAAAAGGTTATCCAAAAATGTTGCTTCAGATATTCTAATAAAATTTATGTTAACGTAATCTACAAAATACAAAACGTGCTTACACTTCAGAATTTCAATATTGTAAATTTGACATCATTATAGAACCTTTTTTTTTACAGACTGCTTACTTTTTTGTTTAACAAAACAGAAAAAAGATTAAATGAACAAAAGCAGGTTTATCGAGTATTCTACTATTATTTTTTAACTCCTACATTTTACAAATAACCAAGAACATCAAATATAACTACTGTAATAATTTAAATAACTACTTTATAGAATTAATTAAAATGATGTCGTACAACTACTTTGACATGCAAAATTTGCTTTCTTTTGTAAAATAATACTATTTCTTATTTATTTAATATTTTTTAATGAGAATTACATTGGAAATATATATATAATTTTTTAAATATTTGTATTTCTGATACAAGACTAAATATTTTTTTTTTTCAGTAAAGAATTATTTAAATAATTCAGCCATGAAACAATATCTGAGTACTATATTAAGTTTTGATTACATAACACTAAATAAAAAATATTACTCTAAAGCCAACGTTTTTACTATTAATTTAAAAGTAATCATACTTTGATCTGTAAAATTGGATTTTTTATAATAGAGATATATTTTTTTAATAAAAATAAATAATAATTGTAAGTTTATAATCTAACTATTTTGATTTATCAATTTTTGTTTGGGAAAAAATATACATATACATATTTAAATTGAAAATTGTTAATAATTTTTCACTTCAATTGTATTAAAAAAACACTGTGTTTCCAAACCGATCAGTAAATAATTCTATTTACATTAACCTTAAAGGTGTGGCACAAACTCTTTCCACTATCTTGAAATTATTTTCTTCCAAATATTCCTATCCAGATAAGTAACTTTTATTTGTATGGTATAATGTACTTTTATGCAAGGTTTACTACATGTTGTAAATTAAAAAATATTTCAAATTTTATTTTACCATTTCGAAAAATTTGTAAGCAAATATTACCAAGATGCAATACGTTTACATTTTGTATAGCAGGATTTGTAAGTACATATTCAAATGAAGACACATACATATGGTACATCTACACATTCATACGTTTGGCGTTTGTCAGGGGAATAAAAGTGTTGACTTGAATGGTATGTGGTGGTAGTGTATGTAGCTATGTCTGTACGAATTACCTTGAAACTTTTGTTATAAATGGAATTAGTTATTCAGTGTCAACACAGACATAATGCTCGTGATATCGCTTGTGTTTGTCTCGCTTCACTCTTTCAACCCCCTATTTAAAGGGTACCGCAAATGCACTGATGTTGGTATTCAACGGCTCGCGTTAACTTTGACTTGGTCAATGTTTTCACCACAATTAATTTTCATTTAGTCAGTTTACGAGACGGAGAGGCGTATGTGATATGCTCCGGGAATATTCCGCCTAACAACATTACTATGCTTTTGCTTTTATGTTAAAACTACTAAATTTTTCAAGTTCTTTCATCAAAATATGTTTTCAACTATTATAACAGGATATTAACACATTTTTCGCTAGCGTTGCTTTGTCGTAACACTGTCAAAAATTGCGTTTTTCTTCAAACGTATCAAAATATGAATATTATGTTATTATATTGAGCATAAAAAAGACGTTGTTATGTTACTAGTACAATAATGTAACACTATTATACAGTAGTTAGTTACTATATTCATTATTGGTGGCAGCGCAAAACAGGACTACATGGTTAAATATATTTAATTCGATATCTCCGGCGTCAAGTTAAATTATGTTAATTTATATTTACATTGTTTATTATCGCTTGTATTTTTAAAAATGTGTGAATAAGTGCAAGAAATGCAATGTATTTTGCCAGATTTATTAGAAACTGGATATTCGATTAAAGAAACACGGTAAAGTGTATTTAATTTAACATCTTCGGCGGCCACGTTAAAAATAAACATATATAATAACATAACATATTATTTTTATTATGTTACTACTTCTTTTAAGGCTTGACATGTATTTTTATTTATGTCAAAATTTCACATTTTTATTAATTTTTTTTAAAGATAGATAGTTTTTTTTACACCTTTTGGTAAATATGATGTGGAAATTTGTTATTATAGCAAAATTTTAACGCACGTTTTCTCAATCATGTAAATTCAAACTGTAATAACTTGATCAGTTTTTAGCATATTTTTACAAAATTTATATCAAATTATTAGAAATAGTGGGCTCTTTTTATTGATACTAATAACTTAATATTAACTTGGGAGTCCCTTTATCTATGAGAAATCACATACTAATTTTTTTAAAGATAAATATTTTGTTAAAATAAAAAAGCTTTCGGATTAAGTATAATGTACAATTATACAAAACTTAATCCTGAAGCATTTTATTTTAATATAATGAGTTATAAAAAATTCGTTACTACGTTACTTCGATTATATTTTCTTGCAAAACAAATAATAAAATATTTATTATTATCTTCGACAGAATATTATATTTTCTAGAGAATTGTAGAAATTTTGAAAAATATGTTTTAAATTTATTCAAATCTGCATTTAATACTTTTTGTATTTCAACATATAAATATGCACTTTCATTATTTTAAACGCAGATTTCTTTATGCACATATTCATCAATCACTATATAAAAAAATTGACATTAATTGAAAACACATATTTACTTTTCACGGTTTTCAAATATATTTTAATATGTTTGAAATATTATGGTCAGGCATTTTGAAATTAAAAAAAATTTAATCAATATTTTTAATTAAATTATATTTATGAATATTTGTTGAAATAAATTTTGCATTATAGTATAAAATAAAAGGTATTTAGAAAGAAAAGATTATTATTATGTTTATATTATGTAAACTGGTTTTGCAGGAGAAATTTATATCCGTTTAAAACACAGCCAACAAAATTCCTGCAAATAACACTGTAAGTCTTAAGAAAATCCAAAAGACACCTGCTAACTTTGATCAATACATTCGCAAAAAAAAACTTCGTCTTTAACGTTATCTATAAAGTTTATTTTATCTTAGAAAGAAGGGAACAATAACAAGTGTAAAACATTTGTACACAAAATTTTAATATACATACATGTAACATAGTGAAAAATCTTTCAGAACTCTTTATATTAAAATAAAATGGCTTTAGGTTATAGTTTGGTATTCATATTTATTAATAATCGACGTTTTGACGAACTCAACGTATGTTCTTCATCAGAACATAGAAACAAGTTACTAGGTAACAAAATAAGTAACTAAATCATAAAATTTGTACATTTTTAATTAAAACTCAATTTTTGACAGCAACAAAACCAATAACAAGTAATTAAACTAAAATTGTATATTTGTGTTTTTTGTGTTAGTAAATAATTTGGATTAGAACCACTAGCTTTGCGCTAAAACATAAAACTAATTTCGTGATAAGTCTAGTAGTCCGAATGGTCCTTTACTTATTTTTTTTTTTTCAATAAATATTTAGGTAATTAAAATTGTATTTATTTTCAGTTTCATGGTTTCAAGAAGAAAGAAATATTATTCTAAACATATTTTTTGCTGAATGAATGAGAGATTTAAAAGTTAAATGAAATATAAACTTGGAATAATAATAAAAGAAAACGTGACCTTTAATGCATTCGCATAAATAAACTGATAAAATGAAGAGAAAAAAAAAAAAAAGGTTAAATTATGTTTTTATCATTGTTCGCTGACCAAGGATTAGTATTCATGAACGAAGATTTATTATCTAAAATAATATAGAACCATATATGTAATTACCATAACATGTTTGCATGCGATATAAAATACAAATATTTATATATGTAGGCAGAATTATGCAAAATGTTGCATGACCACAAAAAATTAAAAAATTCGAAAAAGAAAATTTATAATAATCTTTTTAAACTTATGAAAAAAGTAAAAAAAAAAGATTCGAAATCTTAAAACGCAATATTATTTATAAATGTATTTTAATATTTTAGAACTTTTGTCAAACTTTTAAATTGAAATTTATATGAACTTATAAAACAATTTCGCTACTTCAAACAAGTTAAGAAAACATCTGACATATTAAAGTATTTTCAAATTTTATTTTATGGTCTATTTCAAAAACTATAAGAGCTTAAAATTTTGCTTAAATTATATGAAAGTATTGGGTCTACTCTGTTTACATCTGTAAGACTTATATGTTAACGAATGTTTTGTTTACTTCTAATAAATAGAATTCTGCTATTGACGTAAAAAGACAAGATAATCTGTAACGCTACAATTTTTACAGAAGTGAACCAAATAGACCCATTATTTCTTTATAGACCAAAAAAATTGTTAAATTTTGTTTATGTTTATAACTTATATATAATTCTAATTTTATATAATTCTATTAAAGTATTTTTTATGTAGAATTACCAGAAGTTGTCAATATTCAATATTATTTTTTTCTTTTCGAAATAATATTTCGTAATAAATTTTAATTGACATTATAATAGATCTTGATGTATCTGAAAAAGATTTTTGCTTTTTAGCAAGCTATGAATTTTTATTAGTTTGTTTGATTAAACTATTTAGTATTATAATTAAATTTAAAAATACAACTTTGATACGTAAAACTTGAAATCTAATCTATAACATTTAAAAACTTTTTGGAATATCACTGATATAAGTTTTATACGTTTTATAATCTTTCTATTAGGTATTTGATTTTAATTGTACAATTTTGAATATTTTGGTAATATATTTCAATAAAACTAGCTTGCACATTTCCAAATAGATAAGTGATTTGAGTTATGTTATTAGTAACAGCTTTAAAATCAATCAATATTTAACTATACAGCGTTTTGCAATATAGATAATTGCCTACTGATATCACTTCCGTTCGTTGTTTTGGATTGAAATTAATTTCCAAAATTAATCTGCAAGATATTGTATACTAACGCTTTTATTGAACACACGATTCTACATAATTATTTGTAAACAACTAAAATATTCTAACACAATATGTGTTAGTTGATTTTATGAAATGTTTAAGAAGTATTACGTCTTTAGGAACATGATCCATTTTGTACATTACAACTATTAAATAATTTATATGTTAAATAAATTAAAATAACTTTGTTATATCACTAAAAGAATTTACAAGTTGTTTCATTGTATAAATCATCCGTTTAAAAATGTTAGTAAGTACAGTTTTTCTGAAAATTGAATTGAAAGCGACAATTTTTTGACGTTCTAACGATAATTTTTTATTATTACTTGGAAATAATTATTAATGAGAAGTAGTATTTCTAAAATTTTCATTTAGAAAATCTTTTTAAATAGTTATTCTCAAGTAAATCATTGTTTTCTCTAAAATAAAAAATTGAAGTGAATGAGTTCTACCTTTAAACCGACGAATTGTTATAATATTTTTGAATATATATATATATATATATATATATATATATATATATATATATTCTGAGAATACAAAATATTGAATATTTTATAAAATAAATATCAATTAAAATTACTAACATCTAATTAGTTATTTTGCAATATTTATTAATATTACACAAAATACAAATATAATGAATATGATATACGATGAAATTTTCAAATTAAAATATATATTTTTGAATATAATCAACAAGAGATTTTACAATTTATGAACAATTTGAGATTCTGGAAAATAACAGCTTTTTTATTGGATATTTATAAAAAATACATTATATTGTTTATTGAATTTATATTTGGTTTTATATTATAAAATAACAAAAGTATTATTTTGTATGGGAGCAAAATTCTCGCCACACACACACACACACATATATATATATATATATATATATATATATATATATAATATTTTTTGTTTCTTTTTTGTTTGAAAAGATTTTAATTTAAAAGTTATTTTTGAAACGTCATGAACATGTATAAGTTAATACGTAATTTATTTTGTATTAAATAAAACAAAATAACGAAAATAATACAACTTGAAATATTTCAAGAAAATTGTTTCAGTCATATAAAGAAAAATATTAATCACAAATCATCGTTTTTATAAGCACAAATATACGAATCTTTTTTTTGTAATTTCTTGGAATGACGAAAACAAAATTATCGGAACAAATAAGAAATCAACAAGACGACAAAGTGCCTGTAAAAAATAGCGAACAAAAGCGGCTTAGACCAAACGTTAACAATCTTGGCAATCATCGACTGAAATCTATACAATTGTATCATTTCATCCTTGTCATACGCAATGCGTTTCCAATCAGGAATGGTTGGGTATTTGGCATGTTAAATGGCGCGCTTGCTCACTTCATCAAACACAAATGTGTTTATATACAAAACTTCTCCTTCTTATTAATATAACAAAACATTGTGTTGTGCTCTCCATCTATATTATGATTGATCTAATTTTCAAATCGATTTGTAATTTAAATTCTTTTATTGGTTTAGTTCTCGCTTAAAACAGTTTCCCGCCTGATAGTATTCGCTACAAAATTTTCTCGATATGATTTTAACGTTTCAAATGTACTATGAAATGTATCGGCAGAGAAATTTAATGAGAATGCAAATTTTTAGAGTGGAATTTATGTGGAACTTTTGGAATAAAACGTTATTTTTTATTTATTTTAGTTATATGTTATATATAAAATCTCATTCGAAGCAGCTGTTTTTTTATTGTTTTTGCTTTACTTTTACTCATTCTGAACCCAAACTAGATTATGAGATTCTTCAAATACATTTGTATTAATTTACAAAATAGAAGTATCTTACGATTAGTTAAAACTTTATATATCTATATATTATATATTTATCTGTTTTTTTGCACAATTATACAATTTTTATTAATAAAATAGTTTTTCAAATTTGGAAAAAGCAAAATAATAACACTTATTTTATTGTGACATTTATAAATTGCATAATTCTGACAGTTGAAGCTATTTTTTTTTGTTTTACACACTAATAACTAGATTTATTTTGCCAATTTAATTAGTTTTAATATTTAAACTTTAAGATTATTTTTCTCAATTTTTTTCAAATGTAACATATTTAAAATTTTATATGGTTGGAAACGGAATAAAAAGTACTACCAAAATCAATAATAAAAAATATAGGTTTCTATCTAAAAAAAATTGTCGCTTACGTCGTAACTCAAAAACAAAAGATGATCTTTAAGTGACGATTACAGTAAAATATGTTTCATTTAAGATAAAAATTGACGTGTTCGAGGATTTTTTTCAAAAAGTTTAATAAAAGATTTATTGCGATAGTTCCAGACTTTACACTCGCACTGTATAAAGAATAAACACAATAAGGAATACCCAAATCAACAGCCAATCCAATACAATTTTCGAACCAATCTTCACTCCCACCAAAAAATAAAAAGTATAAATTGCCATGACAACACACGGACCAACGCACTTGAAAATGATCGCAAGATCGAAACTCGTCGTAAAATAAAGAAAAAAAGAAGAGAACTGCAAATAGGAAAACCAAAAAACAACACTATGAATATGCAAGTTCAGGAACATAAAAACAAAATAAACTATAATATAATGAGTTCTGAATGATTTTTTACTATGTTAACAAAATTATTATTTAAAAATTATTTTTATTATTTGTTAAAAAAAATATATATATTTTTTTAATTCTTTATCAAATAAAATGATTTTTGATAGATACATTTTGAAGAAGCCAATATGTTGTGTATAGAGCAATTTTAAATTTCAAATTTTATTTGAAAATTCAATATTGTACGTAATAACAGTTTATGCATCAATTGTCATGCCTTCGATAGAAATTCAGATGAAATATCTATGCAATTCTTGTGAATCTGTATATAAAAATTGAAGACGATATCTCGTTTAAAATTGTAATATGTTTTTTGTTAACATACTGATACTTGTAAATGGCCCTTTTTTGTTTGATGCTAGCAATCAATTGATATTTTTTATTTTTTCAACAATTTATTCAATCACTCATAAAGTGAAATTTAAATAGTGATACAGAGAATTGTTATCTAGTAAACAGATTTTTTTTATTCGATAGGAAAGAGATAAAAATATTCTGTTATGTTCGAGTTCGAGTAAATTAAATTAATGTTTGTTGCATGTGTGAAATACATAAAGAGAATAATATGAATTATATTGATGAATGTTGGTGCTATGAAATAAATATAAAATATATATATATATTTTTATGCATATGAAAACAGCGATAATAAAAACAAATATAATTTTTTATTTGTATTTACTTAATTTTTGTATACATAATATACAAATATAGATAATTAATAAAATTTCCTAAAAATTATATAACATTTTTTTTTAAAAAAATGCTAATATAAATTTGTACAATTTTGATTTTATGTTTGCTACAGTTTCTATGCCATCGTCACAAATAAATAAAATATCCAGGAATTCGTTATAGAGATTCTAGATGTAGAAACTTAACTTAAAACTTATTGATCCAGTATTTCCAAATGTTGGAATAAATTTATCTTTGATTTGATTCTAAAATTAGCCAATGAAATTTTGTTATTTATTCTGAGGATATATTTTTAGCCAATCACAAATGACTTTTTACTTATCTTAAGAATAAAATTGAAAATACGGATTCGTTATACAATATTAATGGTAGGCTCTTTTCACAACTTTTGTGCAGTAAAATTAATATTTGGTGAAAAACAGATACAAATTTTATAGAGCAGGTTATTTATTCAATTTTAAACAAATTTGTAGGATTTATTTTACAAATACAAATTTTCTTGTTTAATGAAATGTTAATAATATGAAAAATAATGTTGCTAATCGATTAATTTTTTTCAGTATCTGCAATGCAGTCAGTTATGCAATTGTTTAGTGAAATGCAAATTAAAACATAAATTACATATTTGAAATATATAATACTTTAACTTATATTTATAAATTATTTCTAACGTTTGATATTGTTCACATACATATTTAAATATATTCATAATTTATACTAATTTATTATTCATAATATTTGAAATATTACTTTTTACTGATTTTAAAATATATGATATATCATATTATTCGAAAATATAAGTTTTCTGTTTTCAATAAATATATGGTAATAAAAATGCTTTAGTTTTAAATTCTGTATGTATATATTTTATTCAAAAATCGACATTTCGATATACATAGAGTATTGGGCAAATGTGTGGAACCAAGTAAATGTCTCTGGAGTATTTAGAGATATCGAAATGAAATTTGGTAGGTAGATATTACAGTAAATTATGTATTTGCGCTGAATGCTTTTAACAATTTTAAGCTTCCGGTTTTACCGGAAGTAATGCCTATTTTAAATTTTATAATGAAACACCATGTATATTATTTTAATTTTGAATGGAAATAAAAGCTATCGAACTTTATATTTTTGTAATTGTAATAAAATGTTCTATTCAAAATTAAACTAATATACAGGTGTTTCATTACAAATTTTATAATCGGCACTACTTTCGGTCAAATCGGAAGCTCAATATTGTTAAAAACATACAGAGCAAATACATAATTTACTGTAATATCTACCTACCAAATTTCATTTAGATATCTCTAAAAACTACAGAGATATTTACTTGGTTCCACACATTTAGCCATCACATAAGAAAAAAATACGCAAATGACATAAACAAACGAAACATGAAAATAAGTTACTAGGTGTTTAAGTAACTAGATCAATCCTTTTTTAATTATTTAGTAACATAAAAAACAAAACGGTTTTAAGTTTAAGTTATGTGTTAATATTTATTAATGATCGAAGTTTCGACGAAATCAACGTCCATCTTCATCAGGAAAACTGATACAAATGACATTTACAGTAAATAATATAATATAGAAACAAGTTACTAGCTAACAGTATAGTAACTAGATTAAAACAAATTAAAATTTGGCTTTCACTAATTACTAATTTCTAATTTTTTGTTAATGATCTAGTTGCTTATTTGTTACCTAGTAACTTGTTTCTATTTTCTGTTATACTTATTGATATACATTGCAAATAATTACAAGTTTATTGTAACATTTGTACACATTTTTACTTAATTATATTAGTGTGTTAGTTATTATTTAAATTCGTAATTATATTTTTTTACTACAACATTTATCGCATAGAATACAAGATTAAAAGATACAAAATTAATTTAAATATATTGAAATACATATTATTATATATTATATATATATATTATTATATATATTAGTAAATATTAATTTTGAATACATTTAATTAAACCAACAATATTATACAGTTCTGTTTAGACGACTAACATTATTTTAATAACATAAACAATAGTTTTTGTACAAACAATTACAATGAAATAAATTTGAACAAGTATGAAATAAATAAGCCGTAACGTAGCATCAGTTTGTTTACAAGTATACAAAACACGTTAGAATTTATGTCATGCCCGAACATGGAGTGTTCATATAGAACCGGAGAACTGTACGTAGTTTTGTTTAAAGTTCCGATTCAGAACCGTAACATCTGTTGGACATTCAACCGGTATACGGTGTATATACACAGTGTCGGACTACAAATTTATAGCCACTCCAAACTTAAAATTACCATAACATAGTAAAAAAATCTTTCAGAATTTATTATTTAAAATAAAACGACCTGAAGTTTAAGTTCTGTATTAACATTTATTAATAATCGACGTTTCGACGAACTCAACGTCCGTTTTCAGGAAAACTGTTACAGTAAATAACAGAACATAGATACAAGTTACTAGATAACAAATAAGTAACTAGATCATAAAAAAAAAATTATTTATTTTAATTTGATTTAAATAAAATTTAGATGCTATTAATTAAAAATTTATAAAAATAAATTTATGATCTACTTACTTATTTGTTACCTAGTAACGTGTTTCTATGTTATTTACTGTAAATGTTATTTGCATCAGTTTTCCTGATGGAAACAGACGTTGAGTTTGTCGAAACATCTAATATATTGCTAATTTTAATAATTTGTATATTTCAAAAATTTGTATATATGATAATGAAGTATAACCTATTTTAATAAAACATATGCATTTTAAAATCATGTTTTTACCACTTTGACTGCAAGGAAAAGTGGTATAGCGTTTGGTACGGTGTCTGTAACATTTTCAAAAAAAAAAAAAAATTGTATAGAAATCTTTTATATAGCCTCTAGATGACGAATCTGAACTTAGTTTATGTGGATGTATGGATGTGCGTCGTCAGCTCGCTCGGTCGTAAGTCAAAATTTTGTGGACGCAACTCCTAGACGGTTCAACCGATTTTAATGAAATTTTCAGGATAAATTTGTCTAGCACCCAAGATGGTCATGTAGTTTTATTTTTTTCCAGCGATTCCAACTTTCCGAGAAACAAATTACTAGAATTTTTAAAAATTTATATTGGCTACGTTATTTATCCGATTTTGATTAAATTTTCAGAAAAGATTTTCCTAATGCTCCCATTAATTATATAATTTTATTAATATCCAGTGTTGCCAATTTTCCGAAAAAAAAAATTACTAAAGTTTTAAAAATTTATTATAGCCATGTTATTTAACCAATTTTACTTAAATTTTCACAAAAGATTCTCCTAGTAATCATATAATTTATGTAATTTTAACAAAATACAGTGTTGCCAACTTTCCGAGAAAAAAATCACAAATATTTTTAAAAATTTATTGTGGCTACATTATTTATAAAATTTTGATTAAATTTTCAGAAAAGTTTCTCGTAGTGCCCACATAAATTATAATATTATTAAAATACAGTGTTGCCAACTTTCCGAGAAATGTCAAAGTGGTCTATATATGGGTTTACCCATATACTTCTAATCTTGTTAATATTAACATACAGAAATGTATCGTAGATAAATAAATATTTGAAGAGCATACTCGTATAATTTTCATAACTTCTTTAGTAAAAGAAAAACACCATTACTTGTCAATTCCTCGGTGGCTCAATCCGCCACTGAATATACAAGTTGCCAATGGGCGAAACTATAGGTTATTGTTCTGTTACAGATAGTCGGTGGCGTCGTCACCCGTCGTGACGCTATGGAAGCGAAACAGACGCCACGCTCGAACCGACCGCGTTTACAGCGCTCCGAGCGCGTGTTTTCCGAATCACATCTGACGTCATGGGAACTATTTGTCAGAGATTCACTGCTAACGCTTGCCTGGCCCGATCTACTTAGTGTGGTCACTGGGTGAGTATGTTTTGCTTCTTTGCTCAATTTGATTTTTTCTGATTTATTTATTTCACGAAGTATATCATTGTTGGAATTGAACGAAATTTTCACTAATGTTCTGTAAGATGCTTCATAAAAAAAAAACTATAATTAGTTATTAAAATGTAATATTCAACCTTCAATAAAAAACTAACTTAAGTACAAATACAAATAGTGCAATTTTAGGATGAGGCTATTTATACATACGTTATGTATACGCAATTGGCTATTTATACATACTAAAAAAAAAACCTAAACCAACCTACTAACCTAACCTACCCTAAATAGCCAATTACGTAAAAATACGGTATGTATAAATAGCCAATTGCGTATACATACCGTATGTATAAATAGCCACTTTTGCAATTTTATAGGAAATTTATTTTTATTGATTTAATTATAATTATTTAATAAAATGTGTATGATTAGATAAAAATACCATATCATATCATCATATCAAACATAAATCAAATATCATCAGATCCCGTAAGTCCTACGTGGGACATATAGTCTATAATTATGGTCGAGAAGTTGAATATATAGTTTTTTTAACAATTTTTACTTGCATTATCAATGGTGCGGGTTGTTAGCCCACAGCCAAGCAAGGGACAACCTATAGTTTATATTGAGTTCCAAACCACTCTGACCCAGGCAATATCAGTTCAGTGGTACAAGGTTTTAATAATTAATAATAATAAAATAGGTTTTAATAATATTTAATTTAGTTTCGGATAAAATTACATCTTCCGAAAATACTTATAGATCACATATATTTATTTTTGAAATCTGACTAAAAATCCATCTACATTTACCTTTATTTATACATTATAAAAATGTTTCGCCGAGTACCAACATTATCTTCAACTAAGTTTATTAATAATTTTTAATAATACTTATTGAAAGATTTACTTTTATTTAACTTAATAATATTATTGATATATTAATATATTTGTATAATTTGATATTGTTATTAACAAAAGAACATAATAATTTCATAAAAAATAGGCATGGCAGTCACATCTGTTTATTTTTACTTTATTTTCTTACTTCTTTATTCCATTTTCTTTTGTTTTCAATGAATTTTTCTTGTGGCAAAATTGGAGAAAATTAACAAGATTACTGCTATTATAGCGATTATATACTGAGCTTGAGTTGAAATCCAGATAAACGATATTATTAAATTCTTATAACAGCCATTAGGAAAATTCAATTAAATTATCCGAAAAAATGGTTATTGATTTTAAATTGGTAATTTCAGAATTAATGGTTTTTTTATTGATAAAATAAATTAAAAATCGTACAGAATTTAGATTAAAATGTATTTTTATTGTTATAGAAAAAATTGTAATTAAATATTTATTTTCAGTTTGTATTTTTTATTTGAAATATTTATGTCAGCAACGTGGCATATTGATTAAAATATTTTTTAAATATTATTAATGTTATTTTCTGTTACCTCCATAATTAGTATATCACGCTACTAATTTTTTATTATAATATTAAGAAAAGAATATCATGTATCATCTCTCAGAATTCACTAAGTATATTAAAATAAAAAGGCTTCAGGTTTTTGTTTTGTTTAATTTTTAATTAAAATTCGACATTTCGATATACTATACAGAACTAAAACCTTAACCATTTTACTGATCGGCATGTCACATATGTGGTATAGTAATTATATCAAATTTGACATATCGAGATTTTTACAGATAAGCACGAATTAGGCTTATACATATACAAATCAACTGTTTTTAGCTTGATGTCCGTATGTCGGTTTGTCTAATTTACTTTTATTTATTTTACGATTATTTCGCAACAGATATATTTATGAAAAAAATATAAACAAAAGTTGCTAAACAAATTATAGCTAACAACTTTTACTTGCACTGTTTTTCGATACGGTTAAATATTTTTTTTACAATATTTCATATATTTTATGATATATATATATATATATATATATATATATATATATATATATATATATATATATTATATATATATATATATAATTCTGTAAATCAGTGGCATGTTTATGTCAAGACAGTCGTCTGACTACAGTAGTTGTTATAAAAAATTTCTATTCTATAAATTTATTGATACCACTCAAAAGCAATATAAAAATAGTAAAATAAAATATTTGTAATATCCGAAGAAATAAAATCACTCATAAAGTTTTTATGTCGCGGATCAGTGCATTTTTTACTATTGTGTTGTACGCATTATTACTATTTATGAATACTATAACATATATTCAGCTGTGACATAAACCCACGATACCAAGAAGATATTTGGTTCAGGTGGACCACAAACCCAACTTACGCAGACCAAATTACCAGCTCATTTGGCAGCCGACCAACCCATTGTCATGGACCAGTATCATGATATCCGTGCTGGGCTTGGTTTTACGATAAGATTATGCACAAAGTTAGAACTTGCTCTGCGATTTACACACACTATTAATTTTGTTAATTTAATTTCAAAGCGTGGATTATATTTCTAAATGAATGACATTATTTTATGAAATGCCTTTATATTATTGACAGCAATTTTGTTTAAAATATTCTATTATTGATTTCAATATTAATTTTATATATATATGAGTACAATTCAAAAAAAAAAAATGGGGTCTTGAAATAGTAAAGTGAATTAGAAAAAAATAATCACTAAAGTAGAAATGAAGTACTTATATTGTTGTTGAAAAGCTTAAATACTGAATTTTTTTTACTTTGATCCAAAGTTTTGACTTTTAATTCAAAAGTACATCTGGTTTTAAACTGTAAACTTATATTTTTCTAATGGAAATAAATATTTTAATAAAAAAATATAATAGTAACAGTATAACAATTTTCAAAGCTTTGTATGAAATTCAATACTATTTACTTTAAATATAAAAAAAATTGAATTAAAAATTATTAATAATTTTAAAATTACTTTTATTCCAGAAAAACGCGATATCTCCTATACTCTCCTCACTTTTAAAAGTGATTTTTGTGGAAATTACTTTTGACGTTCACTTAAAATTATTTATTAAGCAATTTTAATTAGTTTATTTGAATTTTATAATATTAGATATAAAAAATATATATCAAAAATAGAAATACCACTCATATTTGATATGAAGTAGAAATAAATATTTATTTTAAAGCAAAAAATAAAAATACTTCTTTATAAACAAAAGAGGTGGGAATACGGGCCTATATTTCTAAACTAAATATTTAAATAATTTTATATAATGATTTCAAAATAATTATACTGTTACTTACTATATAAACAATTATTTATATATACAATGTGTGGGACAATAAAAAGTAAACACGGTATTTTTTTTTTATAATTAAGATATATCGTTGCAATATTTACTTATAAAATTATATTTCGTTTTCTCGTTTCTGCCTCTAGGTAATTTTTGATCCAGAAATGCTATTTTTAGCTAAACAGTAAACTAAATTTAATACGCTCCAGTTATTTTCAGTTTTAAATGACGTGAATTTAAATTTCAAGAATAAATATCATTAAAAAATTAGTATTTAGAAATGAGGAAAATAAAATAATTAGATACAAGTCAAAAAATATATTAATTTTTATATCAAGAGATGTTATATAGTGAAAAATTTGTTTGATTTATTTTATTAATGCCCAAACAAGAAACTATAATGAAATAAACAGTAAGTTTATTAATGAAATGAAATAATTTTTTTTAAACCACAAACAATATTTTTAAAAAGCTGTATACGTATTTCGAAAACTAAGCTTTTATCATCAGTAGCAAGAGATAAAGAGAAACACAGAAACTCAACGTACCTAGTGGTCAAAGAAGACTGTTGGAGATGTCAGATTTAATACACTTGACCGTGTTTCTTTAGTTGAATGTGTAGTTTCCAACAAATCTGACGGTGAATATTGCATTTCTTGCACTTCTTTACACATTTTCAATAATCCAATTCAAATTTAAGCGAAAATAAACAATGCAATTGTCAATTAACTTAACTTCACGTAATAGTTTTCAGTATGGACATCGAAGATGTCAAATTATCTAAATACACTTGACGTTGTAGTTATGTTTTATGTCATTATTGTACTAGTAACATAATGACCTTTTTCTACATAGGTAATATGATAACGTAATATTTATAGTATGATACGTTTGAAGTAAAAACTAGTTATTAACAATTGCTATCGATAACTAATTAAAAAGCAATTACATCTAGCCGATTGCATCACTTTTTCATCACTTTTAATATCGGCGATAATCAAAGCTTCATCGACCCCTATGGACTATCGTTTGTTTTGTTTGTTTTTCTTTTTCCAATTCAGCCAAAGCCAACTTGGATGCATTCAAACCTACATACAAACTACCAACAGTAGGTACCATATATAATATACACGATAATCTACTGCAAGTACCGTAAAGTACATACATATCATCGCACATCCCTGTGTGTGTGTATATTTTAAAAACAAAACAAAAACTGTTCTATATCCACAGCCGCCTATTTCATCTCCCTGTTTGTCACTAGATGGTCGATTTTTCTCTCCTGCTAACACCACTGTTTGGCCTTGTGCATTTAGTCCAGCGCACACGTTACATTACCGACTGAGTCCCGTTAAGCGCGTGGAACCTGTCACTGTCGGTAACTTGGGTTTATTTTTCGCCGGTAGCCGTGCGGGTTTTTTTTATTTTTATTTTTTTTTACTGTCTACTTCCGCAGGAATGTCCTGCACGCGCATGTCCTGCTGCTCCAGGATGATACAAGGGACAACGTGTAACACGTTTATAAAGTTTTAGGACGTCAAATAGTGTACACGTGTGATAGTGATACGATCGCGTAAAATAGTTTTGTGATATAAAATTTTGCCGGTATTACGATGTAAATTTTATTTTAATTTATGTGCGGGTAGAATTTTAATTTGCAATTTTGTTTCTCGTTACATGTCATGTTTATATTAAAATGTTTTATTAATTTTGCTGTGGTTATATTTCAATAAAGATAAAAATTGAAATAAAATATACAATATATTGCAATACTGCCCAAATAAAAATATAGAAACAAAAAAAGTTTTTAGTTTAAAAATATATGATATTTTTGGCAGTTTAACTAATATGATGAGATATAAAAAGTTATATTTTTGTATATTATAATAATGCCTGCAGGCATAAACTTTTTTGTCAAAATAACGGTTCGTTAAAATGAAAAATCTAGGATCTCGTAAAAAATTTCGTTGCAATATACATGGAATCCAAGAATTTTTATTTTAACCAACTGTTATTTTTAACAAAAATATTTATGCATACATGGGTAAATGTCTAATAAGGAATTATTTCTCAATTCTAAATAACATATTAATAAATAGTTTATTAAATATTATTAATTTTATCATAAACTAGTTATTTTTTTTGTATAAATTTGAACATTTTTTTAAGTAATAGAAGTTTAATTTCGAAAAAAAAAACCATATGCTGTCTAATTTGTAGAAGATCAGAAACGATCACAAAAAACTATCTGTGCTTTTGTCAGAAAAGGATAATTAAATTTATTTAACGTAAATATATTTAGTGTAATTTTGATATCTCAAAATAGCAAAAAATTGACTTATATCAAATTTATACAAAATATGTATACTACAGTGCTAGAATTGAAATTATTACATTCTGCTCATTGTTAAATACATGTTTTGCATAAAAGATAAAAAAAGTGAGAGAGTATAACTATGTCTTTATTAATTATTAAGAGATATACACATGTATTTTCAATCACTTCTTTTACAAATAACGGCTCGTTAAATGAAAATTCTTAAATTTCGTAAGAAAAATATTTTGTTATATGTAACAACACTTCTTGCGGAATCACAGAATATTCATTTAAACGAGCCGTTACTTTTAACGGAAATACATACGATTTTCCCAGATTTATAAAACTGTTCGTTAAATTGAAACTATTAAAACAATTTTAATGTGATATTATATTATAAAAGAGCATATATGAGAGGAATTATGAATGTGGATGAAGCGAAGGTTGCTTGTTTGGATATTAATGTTTGGAGGCGACTGTTTTTGGAATGATGAAAAGAGTTTGTGCCACACTCTTTTGGGTACATGGCCTGATTGTGTGTGTATGTATGTATGTATGTAATATTTTATTCACAATAATTTATGTTATTTATTTAAATGCAAATAATAAAAAGTTATTGTAAATAACTGCAATAAAATTTATAAAATATAAATTACATATCCATTCAAAACTAATTAATAACATTTAAATGAAAAAATTAGTTTCACTGAAAATTTTACCGTCAATTTATTATAAAATATAATTAATTATATTTAAAATAGAATGTAATATAAAAATAATATTTATCATACTCGTAATAACCGAAATTAATCCAATAAAACTGTAAAACTGTGTCAAATGTAATTATTAAATTCTGGAAAATGTGTTCATATTTCGATAATGTGATTTAAAATATTCATATAATAAATTTCTATTTTATTTAAACAATAAACAGTGTTTGTCAAAATGCAAAAACTTTAGATTGAAGTTCTATTTATTTTATATTAAAATTCGACATGTTTTGATATACAAAATGTATATCATCATCAGAAAAAAAATATATACAAATGACGTAAATAATAATAAAATAAAATTATTTTCTTTAAATTACAAATAATAATATTAAAAAAGCTATATACGTACTTTGAAAGCTAAGCTTTCATCATTATTGACAAAAGATAAAACTAAAATCCTAATCAGTGTTCTAAGGTTACACAAATACTCAACTTACCCAGTGGTCAGTGATTTTTGATCACTGGTACGTTAGTATTTGTGTAACCTTAGATCACTGAATAAGACTTTAGCTTTATCATTTGCTGCTAATGATGCAGCTTTTACAGTTTTTTTAATATTATTGTTTGTGGTTTAAAAGAAACTATTTTATTTTATTAACTTTTCGCCACAGTAAAATCATATTTTAATTTATTACGTAAATAATAAACAAAGAGATCATAGAAACAACTTATGCAATATATTTTTAAATAATGAAGATTTTATCTTATTAATAAGTTCTTCATAAGCCCGTCCTAAACAATATTTATTATGAAAAAAGAAACATAAAAATTCAAAAATAACAATAGCAATTTTTATTAACAAATAACCCGCTTACAAAAACGCCTGATAATTACGCACCAACTCATATTTTTGTAAATTTATATATCAAAACGAATTTTATTATAAAATAAACAAAACTACAAGCTAAAGTTTATTCTCATTTTAAATGGGTTTTGAAAAATTGTTACTATATTAGTGTTTACCAAACTTATTAATAATAACGAAATGTTAGTGAA
Source organism: Clivina fossor (assembly GCA_963966155.1). NCBI lineage: Eukaryota > Metazoa > Arthropoda > Insecta > Coleoptera > Carabidae > Clivina > Clivina fossor. Next base: position 16,146,754 of record OZ014560.1, read on the forward strand.
TAATAAAAACTATGTTTATCAGTGTTTGAATTCAGTGATTTGCAAGCAAGACTAATCAGATAATAAAACAAGAAAAAAACTGTTTAAAAATGAGTATGAAATATCAGAGCAAACGACACAATGCTGCCAAAATTACAAGCGAAAGACGATTGGCTCTCGCCAGTGTTATGGCTTTCGAGGGAAAATTCTCCATGCGCAGCGCAAGTTTGGAAATACGCACCCAACCGAGGTAATAAAAATTCAAAACCTCAACGCTTTATTACGTATTTAATAGCTATTACCATAAATCGATATATAGGTATTTTTATGATATTGCCACTTGAATTTTAAAATATATATATATATATATATATATATATATATATATATATATATATATATGAATTTTTGTTTTCTTATATCCGAAGTAGATACTCGTACAATTTTCTTTTACAATTTCACGTGTTAGCTGTTTTCAGCTTTCATGATAATAATGTTTTATTACGTTGGACTGAAGAACAAACTCTTAAAATGCATTTGTACAAAGTGATGATAAACTCGCAATTTTATTTACTTTTTATATTGTACTTAAATTGTTTCAATTTGAGTAGTATTTTGTTATTATTGCAAGCTCGAGATACAACTTCTCAATGAATAAGGTGCTTCATAGTCAGCTCACAATCTAGTTGCCTAGTTCGTTGATTAACCTTATCAGCACTCAATTTTTAATATTGAAAATAATTTTTTTTTGTTATTAATTATTACTGCAATTACTCCAAAACCAAATTTGAACTGGTTTTTAATTTTAGCTATTTTATTAATTTAAAATTTGTTTCATATTTTACGTTTTATTAAAATTTTGTTGTATATTAAAATTTATTATATTATATTGATGTAAAATTTCTTTTTACATATAAAGTTAATAACATTTTAAATTGTTTTTCATATTAAATTATAGTAAATATATTAAAAATACGAAAGGAATAAAAAATATGTGCACTGATACAAATACGTTGTTTATATTTCTTTATTACTCAAATTTATGTAAGAAAATGCTTTCCAACAATTTTAAATTGTTTCTTTTTTCATATTAAGGGAGATGGGGACACCACTCTGAGCGCTCTGAAAATAAGCACAGTTTGGAAATTTTTTTCATGCAGAAATACCTAATAATGCAAATGTTTCAAGTTTTTTTTATATATATATATATATATATATATATATATATATATATATATATAGGTATATATATTATTACAGTATACTTGAACTACGTTTTTGAATTGTTATTTCAAAAAATGTTTTTAAATTGTAACGTCACACGTATATTTGTCAGATCCTATCAAAAAACCTTGGTCACTTGTTTTTTTGCTCGGGAAGTTCTGAAACATAATACAAAAGTTTTCTGAGCATATCCTAATACTAAAATTTAAAAAATTTACCATGATATTAAAAAAAAATATATTGGCAGTTTGCTTTTAGAGAATTTAATTGTCTATAATTACGTCTTCATGCCATAGGATGGATAGTTTCTGAAATCTCGGCAGGAGAAGGTTAAAAAACATGGTTTCGAGAAAAACTCGTTTAAAGTTTGAATTTGGTTTTTTACTGCCCGATCTGTACGTTTTACCTGCTTTGTGTTAGTTCGCCAAAAGTTCGAAATTTGGAAAACCATTTTAACACGTTATTCTACACACTATAGGCTTTTAGAAAATGCAAAAGAAAAAACAATTTTTTAAAGTGTCAGGAAGATGTTCTCTCTTAAATTATAATAAATATATTTCAAATACGAAAGAAATAAAAAACAAATGTGCATTGGTAGAAATACATTGTTGATATTTCTTTATAACTCAAATTTATTGTTATGTAACAAGAATAAAAAGAAACTACTTTCCAACGTAAACAGAAAAAAAAAAAAAATTGTCAAACATTAGTTCCAATGAATTAAACATGAAATATATTTTCTCGGTTGTCCTGGCAACCCACCTCTACCTATATAAATCTGAAACTTTTTCTGGTCGAAATTCTTCAACAAGAATAACAATTTCTGTCTTTTATGAACTTATACTGATTTCTAAATAAACAGGTTCCTTTAAAAAAATAACAATAAAAAATATTTACGGGTACAAAATAAATTAGTGTATTATAAGTGTTAAATTGAAAAACAAAATGTTGTTGCCAAAGTTGGTGGTCAGTTCAATTGGTTCAATCATCTGAAGTGAATGTTTGGTTAAAAGTTAGTTGGAGTGGTATGATTTAGAATGTTTTGGGTGAGTCAAAGTTTCCAAGTAGTAGGAATAGAAGAGCATGTTTGAAAAATGCTGGTCTGAATAGGAATGTTCGGAGAAAATTGTAATTTCAGGATAGTGGAAAGAATTTGGGTACATGGCGTGATTGTGCATGTATGTTTAAGCTTTTAGGTTAATTAAATTTTCAAAGTTTACCGAAAAAAATTGAAAAATTGAAAATTGAAAAAAATTCAAAAATACTATTAACAACTTTTTCTTTAGCACTTTTTATTCTTCAGTTTTGTTTATCAAATAATCAAAACAATCTTTTAATTTGCGTATTTTTCAGTCATTATTATCAAGCAACTTAAATTTATATGAGTACGTGATGTATTTTTAGCATGATAAATTTTTTATTAAATTTAAAGTACATTAAAGAAGAAAAAATAGTTAGAAATATTACAATATTAGCGTACCACGCCTCGTACGTTCGTTTGTTATCGCATAAACAAAACAATTGAAATCCGATAACATGGGTTTAGTTTCGGGGAATTTTCGTGTATGATGGTAGATTTAATTATCATTAGATCAGCCCCCGTATTCTCTTCGTAGCCGAAAATGGGGCTGAAACAAACTGGCCAAATTTCACTGTAATAGGATAATAATTGCGGTTGGCGCGTATAAACTCTACAACTATATTCCTAAACTATGCATTGTGAATTTGCGAACAACCTGTATTTTGCTCTACCAATAATGATAATATTTTATTTAATAACACGAGGCGTAACACAATTTAATTGGTTGGTTTTTCAAAATGTGGAGTACAAAGCGTTTTATTTAACTTGTTCATTTTAAGTACAATTTTTTTTTTAACAATATACGTACTAATTTCAGTTGTGTAGGAATAGTTTTGAGAATTTATTTTTTCTACGATTATCCTGAAATTTGTCACTTATGAATTGTCATTGATTGGTATATGTGATTCATTATGCATAATTCTATACTATAATATACATATTGTAGTATAAATTTTTTTATTAAATTTTTTATTTATTTATGTGATGTAACAAGTTGCTATGACAACGCGTAGTGTGCATTCAAAACTTACAATTCTCGAATGTTACCGGACAATTACGGAGAAGTTAGTAATATTTATAAATGTAAAAATTAGATAAATACGTTACATACTTTTTATACATTACATCATAAGTGAACAAATAAAATTAGATTTATGCTATATTTCAAAATAAAATCTTCATGTGATTACATCGAAGAAATATATTAAAAATGTACACTGCTCCGCAATACTTATGTGTGTAAAAAGTATAGAGTTGCCTATTTTACAAATGTGTTTGTATATGTATATATATATATATATATATATATATATATATATATATATATATATATATATATATATATATATATATATTATACATTATATACTGAATTTTAAAATTAAGATAAAAATTTTATTGTAGAGGTTCTGTTTCGAGATAAATTAGTTTTAATAGATATTGTATTTAATTTGAATTACTTACAATAGGAAATATAATATAAAAGCCAGAGTTATTTAATAATATTATTTTCCAAACAAATACTTTGCTTCCATTAAAGTGATTTGCTTTTAAAGATAGTTAAAAGTTTACAATCTAATTTAAACCCATTTTAGTTTTGAGTTCAGTTCAGTTAGTAACTGTGTTATTTTGTTCGTTGGATAAGTTACCAGATAAATTTAATATAAAAGAGCCCAGAGACTAACTAACTAACTCCAGGAAACTATCTGAAAAAGTTAAAAGTTTAGTTTTGTTAAACGACATATAATATTTTCTAGGATAGTATTTTAATAAAAATATACTTGTAGATACTTATGTATTATTTTTTAAACTGCAAGAACTTCGTAAAAAGTTTTAATGTGATTTTATTGTACGAAACTTTGGCCGTAAAAATGAAAGATTATTTCCTTGTATAAATGATGAATTATTCATTAGCTAGAAAGCTGTTTTTTGTTGCAATTATTTATATACAAATTATTTTATTATTTTTCTAATGGACTAGCTTTTCATATTTTTTAAAATCAATATTTTTTGTTTAAATGGTAAATATAATGTTACTTTATTTCTGTTTTTTTATATATTTGAATAAATCAGTTAACATATTGTGGATTTTTTTTTTATTTTAATTAAATTTAGCTTTTTTAACACAAGTTGAATTAACATAGTAAAAAATCTTTCAGAACTCATTATATTAAAATAAAACTGTTGATATAAATGGCATTTACAATAAATAATAGAACATAGAAACAAGTTACTAGCTAACAAAAATCATAAAATTTATAAATTTTTAATTAATGGAAGTCAAATTTTAAAATTTATATTATTTTTCCTGATGAAGGCGTACGTTGAGTTCGTCGAAACGTCGATTAAACATAAATATTAACACAGAACTTTAACCTAAAATAGTTTTTTTTTAATACAAGTTGAATTTTTTTTTAAATAATACGTTTTTATTGTGAGCTAATGTCCTAATTCGTTCTCTATAAAAATTTCGGAAAATCAAAATTGGTATAGGTGACGGTTGGTAAAAAATATATTTTTATTTCTTTAACAAGCAAAATTCATAAATAAATTTAAATATTTTATTTGTTTGTAAGTACATTTTACAAAATAACATGTTGCGCCACAATCAGTAAAATATTACAGGAAAATCAGTACCATTACCATCACCTAGCGGTGAGCTTTGCAAGCTTTTGTTTTCACTATCACTCAACAGACATCCGTTGGCGCTACTAATTCCCGCCTCATGTAGAGGACGCCGCCGTTTGCGACGCTTGCGCGCCAAAACAATTGATCAACATATAGAAAAAACTTGTATACTCTATATGAAAGCGCGCGAAAGCTCCAACGACAGTTCAGTTGTGGTTCGGCTTTTCGGGTTTAAAGGTCGATAACACGGAATAGCATCCGTGCGGAAAAGTTCTCGTGGTCGTTAACCAATTGTAACCACTCTCTGAACCGGTTACTGCGTCGGCCTATTTCGATTCCTAGTCGACTTTCCCGGCTAGTTCATCGACCAAAATTTTTCGTTCGTTAGATGCGCTTTGACATGACCAACTTCTTAAATATTAAAATCGCTGACAAACAAAAACGAATCGCGCTTACCGGTATTCTGTCGAAAAATTAATTTACTGCGGATTTGTGTCGAAAAATATTTTTAATTTCTTTAATAAGTCCTAGTCTGTATACGACAAAGAAACAATATCTTAAATTACATTTTTAATCAAAAAAAAATTATCACGCGTTTAAAAGTAATTCTTGTTTGGAAATTTATTTTTAAATACTAAATTAAAAGTTTCTTTCGAATAAATCCTTATATTTTATTTATTAACTGGTGTAACTTTTAATAAAATAACAGATATTAAATCTTTCAAATTTTACTTTATTTGTAAAAAAAAAATGATTTAAATATTTCTTAATATTTTTAACAAAAATGTAAGTATAACAAACAGCTTATTATGCAAATATAAAAATATTATTTGCACATAGAAAACATAGATTTTATTGTCAAAAATTAATTAAAATTTATTAGAACACACATAATATATATTAAAATTATTTATAAATTATTCAGCAATCAAAATTGTATTAAAATATATAATTTTATACAAAAATGTTCATTCATGAAGTAAATATAATTCCAATTATTTTTTATAAATTGTTATATATAACAATTAAATTAGAATATTTATATATTTTTATTAACATTTGATATTATGTAAATTAAAAACAAAAGATTTGAAAACAAACTTTATTTTATGTAATCATTTTATTTAAAAAAATATTTAATTGTTTTCTGGATAACGTGGATGAATATTTAAAATATAATTTTAAACTTTACCAAACGATATTTAGATTCTGTTGTTATTAATAAACATAATAATATATAGATATAATAAAATTTAAATTAACATAGTAAAAAATCTTTCAAAACTCATTATATTTAAATAAACAGCTTTAGTTTATAATTTTGCATTAATATTTATTAATAATCGACGTTTCGACGAACTCAACGTATGTCTTCATTTGTATCAATTTTTCTGATGAAAATATACGTTGAGTTCGTCGAAACGTCGATTATTAATAAACATTAATACAGAACTATACCCTAAATCTGTTTTATTTTAAAATTTAAATTATTTTAGGTAGGTTCTAAATTACTGTATTGTGTACACATTTTTAATAACTTTCACAGGACCGTAACAGAACTCGGTAGAGTGAGTACACAAAAGTAAATTACTAAACCGGTTATTATAAATGTGTAGACAGTGTACTATTTCATTTTACAAAGAAAACAATTCACATATTGTTGTAAATAAAGTTCTTAAAAGGACGTTTAAAGAAATTATTTTATAGTTAATATACTAGTAATAATAATAATAAATAGAGAAACAGAACTCATCTTATTAAAATAAAAAAGCTTTAGGATTAAGTTCTGTATAATTTTTAAATAGAAATCGACGTTTCGATATTCTCTACCTATATATATATATATATATATATATATATATATATATATATATATATATATATATATATATATATATTATTATTATTATTATTATTATTAGAAAAAAAAAATATAAATATTAAACAAACAAAACAGAAATATCCATTTTTAATTTAAAATACAGAACTTTATCTAAAAGCTTTATTATTTTAATAATAATATTGAATTTTTGTAAATATAAAAATTGCTTTAAAATGGTAATAAAATAATATTAATCTTCGAAAAAAATATGTGGGTTTATTTGAATAAACAATTTATTTTTGATCAATACATTGAAGCTCCTATCTAGTCAAATATTTAAATAGTTAATTTTCTTTGTATATGTATAGGAGTTATTTTACTAATTAAATATAAAAAAAAAAACAATGACATAAATAAATTAATTAAATGGTGGAAAATGGTAAACAATCATTTGACATTTACTTAACTCTATTTACATAAATATTTTTCCTGCTAAATTATTATAAATATCCAGTCATACAAAAGCGGGAAATATTGATTGAAAATGCAGTTAGAATATTGAAAATAATCAATTTTTCTATGTATATGTAAAATTAGTTTTCAACGAAACGTATTAAAATAAATACAAAACACATGCTGTATCATTATTATTATACGGAAATGTCAAATTGTGTTAAATTGATTATCAGAACCGCATGTTCAGATCCAATTTAATCTGGGCTATAATACGATAAAGTACCAGCATTTTGTACTATCTTGTTCTGATTATTTTACTATGCATGCTAGTCATGCACCATATGAGTAGTTTGTTTTTTTTTAATACAAACTGCGAATCAGTTGTTTTTAACAAAATTATTGCAATTATTTTTACATATTTGAATGTTTGAAAAATTATTTTGATTTAATAATGTATTGCTAGTTTTATGATGAATTGTGATGAACCAATTATATTGATAATTCAAACATTTTATTTGTGATATTTAATTAAAAAAATATTAATATAAAAATAAAATATGTATACATTAAAAATATATTTTGAAATAATAAATTTTTGAGGTATGAAGTTTGTAATAATTAATTAAAAAAATTTGAAAGATTTTATACTGTAAATTTTACTATTTAATATACATATTTATACATTATTTTTATTTCTAAAAAAAAAATTCTTTATTTTCATTAATATATGCATTATATATGCAGCTCTTGGTAGTTAATGTTATTTATTACTCACATCAGTGAGTTTTGATTTTTACTAAACACCATTTAATTAATCAAAATTTTATGCTTGTTCTACTCTTGTTATGATAGAGAGAAAAAAAACCACTTCTTTAAATTTTATTCACTAAATTGTACAACACTTTTAACTATTATTGTTAAAATTCTATATATTTTTTGTTGATTTTCAGGATTTTATACGGAATTTCTAAGATTACTTAAGATACATGCTTTTTTAAAAAATCTTTTATTGATTTACCATAATTTTAGAGAATTTTAATTAATTTGTATACCAGATTATACAAGTGGTTTCTCCCTCCGTTATGATATAACCTAATTTTCATGTAATATTTATTTTGAAATGTCAGATTTAAAAGCGCAATTTTCTATTGTATAGTTGTGGAAATAGTATAGTATTTTACTTGAATTAATATTATTTTTAAAATTATAAATATGTACAAAAATTTGTATGTAATTTTCATTATATTTAAGGCCAGTATTTTCAATTTTATTTATTCTTAAGATAAGTGAAATGTTATTTGTGATCGGCTGAAAATGTATCCTTAGAATAAATGAAAACATTTCATTGACTATTTTTAAAATTTTTACAAGGATAAATTAATTCCAACATTTTGAAATACTGTGCTTTAATTAGATAAATAATAAGTTTTAATTATTTTTTATTATTAACAACTATAGTTTATATTTCAAACAATTTGTTACACTTACATTTTTGTCAAATATGAATAAATTAATATTAACTTTATATTATTTACTTAACTTTGCAGGAAATATGAAAAATAAACATTTTAAAAGCTTTTAAATGAATAAATAAAATGCAAACGTTGAAAAACATTACAAACCTAACAATGTATTAAAAAACAAAACTGAAAAATGAATGCATATTCATTAAAAATCAACTAAAAACAAACTCGCGGCTGGCATTAAAATTGTATCCAGTGCGTGTGAGAAGTGTGTTTGGCGGGTGGCAGAGCTACGCGGAAACGGAAACGTAAAACTATGCTGTGTTTGGACATGCGTCTCGTACAGCGGTTACGCGGTGATCGTACCGATCCGAATTCGCGCGATCGTTCAAAAAGTGTTTTCGTGCAGAGCGCCAGCGCCCGAAATCGCTCCGGGCATGACGTCAGCGCCTTCAAACTGTTTCATCGGCGCGCCAGCAGTGCAATGTAAGTCTCAACTCATAGATAATCGTCAAATGGTTATAGTTATAGACTATACAGTCTATATCTGTTTTTTTTCCTGATGAAGACGTACGTTGAATTCGTCGAAACGTCGATTATAAATAAACATTAACACAGAACTAGAACCTAAAGCCGTTTAGCCGTACATAAAAGTATTTTTTGCTGTTGCCGTAATATAGTTTAATTTAAATAGATTGGGGTATGAAGTGTGAGAAATTGAAAAAATGTTATTGTAAAAGTTGATAGTAATCAGTTAAGATTATTCGACCATCTTGAACAAATGTTTAATGAATGTTTAATTAAAAGAATGTAGATACGTTTGCTTAGCCGTCGAAGGAGGCATGATGAGTATTTTGCGTGAGCGATTGTTTCCAAGTGGCAAGACTGAAAAAGTATGTATGAGAGATATCATAAACATGGATGTACTCTTATGGCTACATGACGTGTTCTGTATGTATGTATAATTATTTTGAAATATTATATTTATGTCAAATAAAAAAGTGCAATTTTCTATTGTATAGTCACAAAAATAAGTATGGTATTGCACATAATGATTATTATTATTCATTCAAATAAATAATAGTACGATTAATAGGTGAAAAATAATCATTGCCAGATGCCATTAGAATAATATACTATTATAATATTAGTTTTCTGATACATAAAAAAAAATTAATAATCTAAAACTGTTAATATATCAACAAACAGTAAAACTACGTCTGGAACAAATATACCAAACGTAATTATCTACTTTCGCATTACATGTTTAATTTCATATGAGTAGCAAGCTACAAAATGTCGATTTTTTTTAAAGATAAGCATATAAAGTATTATAACAATTATCAAAAGATTTTTCTTTGCATAATTATAACGTTTCTAAAAAAAAATGTGTTAAATTTCAATAAATATTTGTATTTTATATGCTGGATCTATTTTATGTTTTATTTTCCTTAATTTAGTAAGTTCTACGTGATAAGAAATAAATAAATCTAAAGATTAAAAATAATTGATACCAAATATTGTTTTAGAAATATTTGATTTATGAATTACAATCTAGTTTTTCTAGTTTGTCTGTGATCGTTCCATTTCGTATCTTTTTCTCTCTTTCGTAGTCTACACTGTCAAATCGGATAACATGTAATTTGAGTTTTGGAAACAGGGGATTCGATACTGAGATACTGACAGAAAACCCCGAATGGTTTATTGGGATATTTTGCGGTTTTTTTCTAGTGGTTTTAGGGCTGCGTTTGAACTGGAAATAATATTACGAAAAGGATTTGATTGAAAGATTCCATTTACTCGTAGTTTTTCGATTGTATTTGCTATCGAAACTTTTAAGTAATGCATTTTTTTAATTAAAATGTTAAATTGATTAATTAATTAGAAGACATTTGACTGTTAAATTCTGTGTAAATATTTAATTCGATCAAAACTGTTCAGGTACTTAGCTACTCATAGTATTAAATTGAATAATAGAAGAGTTTCTAGCTTCTTAATAAATTTACTATTCATACATGTTAAGGTTACTGTTTGAGACCCAAATAATCCTTCTTTAGATGTTAGTGACAGTCATTTCAGGTAACATACATACATAGACGACGTTGTATACTTGATTATTCCAGAATGTTCTGAAACAGCCTTTTGTCAGACGAATTGGTTCATTTGTCAACGGTTTAACATTTTACACTATTCGAAATTCTTTAGCAGCAGGTGAATTTCTAACGCAGCGTGTTCCACTCTTGTGCGTTTCAAATATATTTCTTCTTTACTTTTTATTCTCCTTTTATAAATTTGTAGAAATATTCAAACTTGATACGTTTCGAAAAGTTTTTACACAATTTTTCTTTTGGCTTTACAAATATACAAATTATCACAATAAAATTTCAAAAATAACGCATTGAAAAAATTCTTTCCAACATTTGATAGACATGAAAATATTTTATTTTAACTACGATCACGGACTGTACACACAAATTTTAACGTTGGATTATTGATCATAACAGTTCTAATATACACTTTTTTGTATGTGATTTTAATACACTTTTGTTTAATGTTTTGTTTATGAATCTAGAAAATAAAAAAGTCACTAGGAAACAAATTAAACAAATATAAAAAATATTTTTTTTGTAACCTTTTTTTTCTGTGAATCTACTTAAAAAGTGGCTAAGAGAATTGACGATGGTAATTTTATACCTATAAAAAATAATTTAAAAATTAACAGTACAAAATTGATATTTTGTTAGAAATAAAATTAGTTTCGTTATTTTATTGTCATATTTATATATGTGTAACTTTATAAAATAATTAATAAATACGTTTAAATAAATTTAAATTCTATGTTTATTAGAATAAAACGACTTTAAGATTTAGTTCTGTATTAATATTTATTAATAATCGACGTTTCGACGAACTCAAAGTCAGTCGTCATCAAGAAAAAGATAGAAATTACATTTATAGTAAATAAACAGAACATGGAGACAAGTTACTAGTTAACTTGTTTCTATGTTCTGTTTAAATAAACAGAACATAGTAAATACTATAAATATCATTTCTATCTTTTTTCCTGATGAAGACGCATTTTAAGTTCGTCGAAACGTCGATTATTAATAAATATTAATACAGAACTACAACCTGGAGCCGTTATATTCTAATATAATGAGTTCTGAAAGATTTTTTACTATCTAAATATTTATATTTTAGTTTAACTAAAAGTTACTTGTCTAGATAGGAATGTTTAGAGGATACTAATTTCGGCATAGTGGAAAGAGTTTATGCCACACCCTTTTAGGTACATGACGTGATTGTATATGAATGTATAAATAGCATGAATAATATTAGCTTATAGTAAATAAATTTTTAATTTATTTTTGTATAAAATATTTAGCGTTTCATGAAAATCAAACTTGTTGTTAACAAACTGCTACGGATAAATACAGGATATTCCATCAAACGCTGCAAATTCTGTATTTTTAAATAGATATAAATACAATTTTAAAAATATATTTATATATCAATTTATTTTATTTATGAAAAATATGCTAATAATTTAGTAAAAATAACGTTAACTAATTAGGTTATTAGCATATAGTTTATCAATCAAATACGTACACTGATAAACAAATATTTATATTTATTTATATCTATTAAAAATTAAAGAAGAATAGGGATTAGAAATTGGTAAGGAAAAACACGAAACAGACAATATAATTAACCTAACCTATCCCGGAAAAAAGGCTTCGAGAGCTTTTAAGGAGCGGCACAACTCCAATTGGAATGCCCAACAATTATATATATATATATATATATATATATATATATATATATATAAAAAAAAAAAATTGGAGACATTCGTCTTTTCAAAGCAATTTTTGTTTTTCAATAATAAGATAGCTGATTTGTTTCAGCAACTCACTATACATCGTGTATTAGAAAAATGTCTTTCTTCTTGCTTTTGTAAGTCAAGTGTTTTCTATACAAAGAATGAAATAAATAAAACGTTATTATTAAAAATATTGATGAATAGAATATGGAAAACATATTAGCTTAATAATACTCAATAATGAATTTTGAAGCTACAAAGGTATATAAAAATATTGATTACTCTGTCGACAATATTTATCTTTCTGTCCATTTTATTTATTTAGTTAGTTGTTCTATTAAGGCATAGAAAATATTGATTATACATAACAAAAGTTATATTTTCTATTATTAGTGTTATTAGAATATTATATGAAATATATTATATAAAATAGTATAGTTTATATATATATATATATATATATATATATATATATATATATATATATATATATATATATACTGGACAGATGTGATTTTATTTAATATAATTATTGTGTACGTACCTTTAATAGAGTTATTTATATGTTTAGCTTATGTATTAGTTAGAAACTACGTAAATTACTTAATATGGTTATCATATACAATATTATCAAATGAAATTTAGCTTAATAGGATTATTCCTTTGCATATAATAATTTATTTATCTTTTTGTTGGTTTGCAAATAAAACTAGGTTAATTTTAATTATATTTTGAACTAGAAACTTATTTTGTAATATATTAATAACTATTAAATAGAGACAGTATAAGGATAAAGTATAATCTGAAAGCTTAATATACTAGCAATTAGATAACAAATAATTTTTAAAAATATCAGAATTGTTAGCAGAAAAAATAAAATTAAACAATTGAATTGATTTTATTCGTTCTAAACCTATTAATGACATACTTTTGAATTAACAAAGTTTTGTTTCAAAGTTAGTATTAATTTTTCTGATTTTAAAAACTTAAAGTTGTTATGTTCAATATTTTTCGTCAATGAAATAGACAATGAAGAAGTCACGCACAATCTAAACAATCTATTTTGATATAATATAATTTTTTGGAATAATATAATGCTAAAAAAATATAATAGTGTAGTTAAGATTTTGTTCACAATAAAAATTTAAAAATGTAATGCATAAAATAGTACCAATTAAAATCAGTTTTACTTAAAACATACAATTTGTAACACGATACCTTTACACACTTGTGTTTTAAATTATATTATTTTTGTAGGCAAGTTTTATCAACAGTTTATACTGTTATTTAAAAAATTGTAATATTTTTATTAATTTGATATTTTGCCCAAATATATGTAAGTGTAAAATTTTATTCACACTTTTGTGTTTATATTGAAATTAATTAATTAATTTTTTAGTAATAATGTTATTGATTTTGAGCTGCACATTCATTAGCTTGTGAAAAACTTACCTGATGTTAAAAAGGGCAGGGTCGACTTGGGTGCCAAAGTCGTAAAACGTACCCAATGGTATATTAAGCAAATCATTACTAGATCAAATTTCTATATCTAAGTATATTTGTACTTGTTACTATATTAAAATAAAACTGAATTAGGTTAAAGTTCTATATTGGACGTTAAAATAATTTTCCTCACGGCAAAGAATTAAGTGAACAACGTTCTAATAGCAAAAATAAAAACCAACCTTTTAATCTAACCTATCTAAGTAATAACCGCAACCGAAATCTTCAGGTGTATTCTTCTCTAAACAAATGAAAAACTAACCTTTTATTTCGACCTATATATTATAATAAAATTATTTTAATAAATATGTGAAGCCCAGCCCTTACACAACGCTATATAAGAAAACTATCTGTAAGACCCAACTCGGACACTCCGAAAACTACCTGGAAAATACGGCACCCAACTCGACTTGTCCAAATAAAATAAAGCAATTCTGAACATTCATCTTTATGGATAATCATTAAAAGGATTTTATTTCTATATTAGCAATGTACCTATATATTTAATTTCTTACCTTCAAAAATCATCTTAATATAAAAAAAATTAAACATTTCTATATTAGTTATATTATGATTAATTATTATTATTCATGCAAATATTTTTTACACTAATTCTGTCAACGAATCTAACCTTAAATTAAATAGTTAAAGCACCTCCGATGGCCATTTAAAAATGTTTCAGAACATTAAAATAAAAAAAGCGTTAGGATTAAGTTCTGTATATATTATATTCAAAATAAGTATTTAAGTAGTGATCAGAATTGAAATTTACTTAAAGTATTTTAAATTTAAAAATTTAAGTTAAATTTAATGACCAAAATAATGGATAGATTTTTAAAAATAAGTGTTTTTTAAGTGGTTCTTTTTTTTGTAAATTTATATACTTTGTGTACTTTGAAGAAGAGCTAAGCAATATCCGATATTAATTAAATAAAATAAAAATGTTTTGACGTCAATACGATATTAATTTATAATTTAATTAAAAAATGCGAGATAAATAATTTTGTTATTGTATAAATTAGTCTTTTATTTTATTTGTATTCAATTATCTTGCATCTGTTTTTGATCATATTTAAATTTGTGAAATTTTTTCTATTCAACTGTTATTTGTGTTTCTATTCCATGTAATATCGTGTTATTTTCAATTGTTTTTCAGACCATTGTTTAACGAAATTTATACGTAATAATACACAGAACAGGGGTGTACATTTAATGTATTTTCTGCAGTAATTTTGTCGGTAGATTTATGTATATTTTGCATGTAACGACTTAATGAAGTAGTAAAAATTGCAAATAACTTTGTTTATTACGTGAATCTCATTAGATTATATAGATAAGTACACAATTAAAAGTTGACCTAATGATAATGTACAATAAGTGTTACCAGTAAAATGTTTATTTGAATACATTACCAGGTTTTATTTTTTGTATTTTAGATTCATCTATTAACCTAAGTGAAAATAAATTTATTCCGGAAGTTACGTAAACAGTTTAAATAAAAATATAGGAAATAATAATTTTCTTAATACAATATCCGCCAGAGTTTTTTTTTAAATTCTTATTACGAAACTTTTTAGTGCTAATGTGGGCAGGGTCGAGTTGTCTTCCAAAATTTGAAATTGTACCTGAGACGGAAAAAGGTCATGTCCGAATTGTCTCCCGCGCATGGTCGAGTTGTCTCCCAAAATTTACCGATAACCTAACCTAACCTAGCCAATCATTTGTGCCAGTCGTCATTTACGCCGATGAGATAATAAGCGCCTATATTGAATAATAACATAACTAAACAACTTTAACCTAACCTAATCTACCCTAAGCCAACAGTGGCGCAGATAATAGGGTTCCGTGGCGCAAATGATATGCCACTATTGGCGCAAATGATATATAGATAAGGTCATATTGGCGCAAATGATGAACACCGATTTTAAATCTTACAACTCCAACATGCCCGGGAGACAACTCGACTCGTCCGGCTTGTGTAGAAACAAAAAAAAATACATTGACCGGAAGTACTATTATTACTTTCAGTATGGGTTAAATTAAACAATGAAGAAAAAAAAATGTAAACTTACTTTATTTGTAAAAAGTTTTATAATGACATTTAATAAACAGAATTTCAACCTTAATCTATTTTCTTTAAACATAACAAAAAATCCTTCAGAACTTATTATATTAAAATAAATCGGTTTTAGGTTGTAGTTCTGTATTAATATTTATTAATAATCGACGTTGCGACCATGTACGAGTACATTTCCATCAAGAAAAATAATATAAATAACATTTACAGTAAATAAACAGAACATAGATGTAAAATTCAAAAATACTGTAATAATTGCAAGACACATCAATATTAACAATAGCTTGATAAGAGAAGCAATAGACATTTATAAAGAAAAAAGTTAACATCAATCAGTGTTAAGACACTGATTTAAATAAAATTTGGCTACCTTCAATTAAAAATGTATACAGAATCCTTAGTAACGTTTATAAATATAGGTCCCATATTTACAAAGGCAATAGATGAAAAAATTAATTCAAGGTCGGTTGGTGAAAGATTGTAAGAAGTTAAGAACTAAGAACTACATAGAAAATATGTTTATAACTAACAGAACATAGATATTTTTATATTTCAATAATCATAATATAATACATTTCTGTCGCTGGGCGCTGGCGCTGGGTCGGTTAGGCTGAAACAATGCATAAGAATAATTTCATGGACTGACATAGAATCATAGACAGTGATATTTTGCATTTTAGTGTCACCCCTTGTGATGTGTCACTCGGCGCGGTGGCACCCCCGCACCACCCTAGTGACGCCAATGAATGTATACATTTTATGATCTAGTTACTTATTTTGTTACCTAGTAACTTGTTTCTATGTTCTGTTTATTTATTGTAAATGTAATTTGTATTATTTTTTCTGATGAAGATGTACGATAAGTAATAAAATAATAAGTAATAAAATTCTGAAATCTTATTAGTAATTCAATATGACGGTATTTAATGAATGCACGTGTAGGTCTGGTTTAGTTCAGGCAACTGTCTGCACTTGCATTCGTGACGTCATTTACAACATTCTAAATAATCGATAAAGGCGTGCATTGTGGCGAACGTTTACGAGTAAAGTAACGCTTCCTTTTTTTTTTTCTTCCTGCTACGATACGTGACACATTCAACTTGTAATTCAGTAAATGATAAAACAACTTACCGTTGTAATAGCTGGAAAGCTAGAAAAATTGTTAGAAAACATGATATTGATTACAATAGTAATTTTTATTTAATGATATGATAGGATAGTACTATTGTTTGTATTCGGTATTAATAGAAATCTAAATATAGTTACAAGATAATTGAATATTTAATGTTTTAATATGCAGAAAAATGCAATAATGTATATTCTAAGATACTGTAATTATTCCAAGACCAATCAATATTAACAGTAAAATGATAAGAGATGCAATAGAAATAATTTCTATATATTAATTATTATTTTTTATTCTCAATTATTTTGGAGAAATTTATTTATATATATATATATATATATATATATATATATATATATATATATATATATATATACAGGGTGATTTGTAAGTAATTGGAAATATTTTAACTGGAGTATCCTGGGCTCAGAATATGAAGATTTGACCCAAAACACTTAGATAAAATGTGGCTCCTTACTGAGCTACAGGGTGTTTTATTTAAAAATTTAAAAACGATTTTTGCCCAGTACTTAAAAACTATTTGACGTATCCTTATCATACTTGGCAGGAAGTGTAGGTACCGTACACCATACTAAATTATGTTAAACAAAAGTTTCTGGCTAGTGCCAGTGGCGTACAACAGGGACAAGTGAGAGGTTGGTCCTTCCTAAATTCTACGCCACTGGCGGAATTGTCATTTTAGCACAATTTTTCGATTCTCCGATACTTTCAGTATAAAAAAACATACTCTTTCTTCGTAACGATAAAGTCACTATTTTTCGAGATATTTAAAGTTAAACATAAAGCTGCACACTTGGGATATTTTCAAAATTTGCTCAAAAAATCTGAAAAAATTCAGTAAAATAGAGAAAAAAATTAGCTACATAATAACTAAATAACTTTTTTTTCTAAATCATTCTGGTTTGACAGGAAAAATTATTGAAAATAAAAAATTAAAATGCAAAAAATATTAATTTTCAATAATTTTTCCTGTCAAACCAGAATGAGTTAGAGAAAAAAGTTATTTAGTTATTATGTAGCTCATTTTTTTCTCTATTTTACTAAATTTTTTCAGATTTTTTTGAGCAAATTTTGAAAAAATTTTAAGGGTGCAGCTTATGTTTAACTTTAAATATCTCGAAAAATAGTGATTTTATCGTTACGAAGAAAGAGTATGCTTTTTACACAGAAAGTATTGGAAAATCGAAAAATTGTGCTAAAATGACAATTCCGCCAGTGGCGTAGAATTTAGGAAGGATCAACCTCTCACTTGCCCCTGTTGTACGCCACTGGCACTAGCCAGAAACTTTTGTTTAACATAATTTAGTATGGTGTACGGTACCTACACTTTCTGCCAAGTATGATAAGGATACGTCAAATAGTTTTTAAGTACTGGGCAAAAATCGTTTTTAAATTTTTAAATAAAACACTGTAAAATACTGTAGCTCAGTAAGGAGCCACATTTTATCTAAGTGTTTTGGGTCAAATCTTCATATTCTGAGCCCAGGATACTCCAGTTAAAATATTTCCAATTACTTACAAATCACCCTGTATATATATATATATATATATATATATATGTATATATATATATATATATATATATATATGTATATATATATATATATATATATATATGTATATATATATATATATATATATATATGTATATATATATATATATATATAGGTATATATATATATATATATGTATACATATATATATATATATATATGTATATATATATATATATATATGTATATATATATATATATATATATATATATATATATATATATAATAAAATTAAGTAATAAAAATTTAACATAACTAATATTAATTATAATGAATAAAAGTGAGACATAAGTATATATAAATTTCTGCAAAATAATTGAGAATAAAAAATAATAATGCCCGTATGCAGCACATTTTCTTTAAAAATAACGGTTCGCTAAAATGAAAATTCTTGAATCTCATAAGAAATTTCGTTGCAATATACAAGAATATTCATTTTAACGAACCGTTATTTTTAACGAAAATGTTTATGCATACGGGGTAAATTTATAAATTTCATCATAAGCATATGAAGAGTTAAAATTATTACACATTATAAAAATCTGGATAGGAACCTTTTCAAAAATATGTGTTTTATAATGGACTTATTAAAGATTTTAAAATATTAATGTCAAAAGATAAACTTTTGTTCTTTGGTCCTGAACCTGCGTTATGATTAATTATAATGTTATTAAATTCCCTATCAGGTTCGTTATTGTTTTTAACAATGGTTCACTTGAACCATAACACGGACCAAGATCAGAATAATCTGAAGATGACTGCAAAGTCGAAACGCGTCATTGTTAAAAACAATAACGAACCTGATAGGGAATTTAATAACATTATAATTAATTTTAAAATAGTTTATATAAATATAATATCAAATATAAACAAAAAATATAAGAAATATTTATATCTAATAAAAAGCAAAGAATTATTTTTTTAAATAAATAATAAAATAACTTTTTAAAAACATCGTTTGGCGAAAATATGGGTTTTAATTATTACATTTAATAAAAAACTTAAAGAAGCTGTATGTATTTTTAATACATTTCTTTTCTTTCTTAAATATTAATGATAGAATTTCGCTGACCCATCAACAGAAATAAAATTTTCAGTTGACACAATCGTCAATTTTTCATCTACATAAAGGAGAGTCATAGAGTACGGGTCAAGTGTAAGAAATACTCTTCATTTCCATTTTGAAAATCGCAGACTTTTTATACAAGTTTGAAGATGCAAAAGTCGTAGCGCCTGTATTGCTAAGTGAAAATTCGAGTCCGATACGCAATTTTCGACCGAAAGCGTTCAGTATTTTAACGCGAAGCGAACATTGTTGTTCGATTTCCGATTCCGGAATATTCGTGCGCTCTACAGAATTCGTCCAACTAGCAGATTCGACCCAAGTGTACAGCTGATGCTGTCTAAGGATCCTTTTATTTTTCTCTGACATTTCTCTTTCTTTTATTTTGCTCTCTGTGTGTGTGTATTGAGGTTTTAGTTATTATCTAGAAAAATTGTCGCCTGGCTTTTTATATATCGTTTCAAAAATATCACTATAATATATTTATTTTCAGATGTTTTTAATTTTGAAAAGAGTTTTTATTTTTGTAACGATATTTTTAGAATTCAACAAAACTAATAATATAATATAAGGGAATGTATAATTGCAGGACGCGATTGGTATATGGTACGATGAAAATAAAATTCATGAACGAGGAAAATGGAAAATTTTACATTGCTAGGTATATTTTGTTTCCAATATCTCCTATTCGAAGCAAAAGGCTGTGACAAAACTTTGCCATGTGGTGCGGTTTTGGGCCAGATTCTTAATTTGCGCCCATGTTTGCCATGCTTTTTTGCTTCTATTGTCCCCATGTCGACTTTTCTTCTTTCTTGGGGGGGGGGGTCCAATCTAGAGCTTAACGTGTAATGTTGTTGTGTTCTCTTCTCAAGATGTGCCCTATCCAACACCTTTTTTGAATTTGTTGTTCGATTGCCTCTTGTGTTGTTAGTTGCCAAAGATTTTTATTACTTATTTTTTTTTACTTTTTTTCTAGCCAGCAGATACCACTAATGCGTCTTAAGTACCTATTTACAAATGCTTGTAATTTGGCAATATTTTGTTTATTTATTAATAATCGACCGTTCGACAAACTCAACGTCCGTAGTCATCAGTAAATAACAAAACATAGAAACAAGTTACTTGGTAACCAAAATAAGTAACTAGATCATAAAATTTATAAATTTTTAATTAAAAGAAATCAAATTTTATTTAAATCAACATCTTGAAATATGGTATTTAAACTTATTACAATAATTATATCCTATTATGAACAACGTTTTGTTACAAAAATATCATTTATACTTTTACTAGGAATTTTAATATTTTTTTACATATTACAGATAACGTATTTATACTATCTACCTTCTAGATATTATATTGCATAAAAAATAAACAAAAATTTATTAAGTACTATAATTTTTAAACAGAATCAATTTTTTTCTATTTGATAACTTATTTTCTACATATGAGTTTAATAATTTCATTTTTAATTCTGTAAATTAACAATTTTTTCGTTTATTATTGTCATTATTAAAATTTGTTACCAAAAAATATACTTTCAGCTTTTTTATAGAATATCCAAGATTAAAATATAGACAGAACCAATATTTATTCTGGTAGTGTACCATATTCAATATGTTATTGAATTCCAAATAGAAAAATTGATTCGACCGAATGTCGAAAAAAATATGTCTGTCAGATAACTGAAAATAGTATAATGTAATACGAAATAGAAAGAAAATAGATTAATATATTACTGAAATAATATTGACATAATGGAAGATTTATAACTTAGAAATATTGCATTCCATCAATCAAAGATATAAGAATGTATATTATTTACTTTGTTATATTTGACTTATGCCCGGTATTATAAAGGACCAAATAAAAGTAAAATAGTTATTTGTTAAATAAATTTATTCTACAAATAAATATTATCTCTGTATTATAAAGCAAATATCCAAATAAAATAACTATTCTTCCAATAAATTGCGAGTGTTACCAATGTAATAATGATTTCACTTTGTAGCATATTAAATTTTTTAAACAGAAACTTAAATCAGCATAATTATTATTAAAATTTATTTCATTTGTTTTGAAAATAAAATATGAACAATACAAATAATTGTTTTATTTTAATTTATTAAATTTAAAATTATATTTTTAAAGAATTGTTATTGAATATTTGGTAACACTGCCTGCATGAGACAAAATGCACTCTGCTAGTAAATTGCGTTAGTGGGGTTATGGTTATGTATATTTGGAAATGTCAGAGTACTATTACGAAATAAATGACATAAATATCAGTAAAAAACTCGAACGGGGTAAAAATTACACAGAACAAGACAAAGAAAATTTAATACAAATATTAAAACAATATATTGATATTATTGAAAATAAAAAAAACCTTAAAGTTGCCATAAAATACAGGGCTTGTGCCCAAACAGGCAATAGTAGTGGCAACCAACTAAAATTATTATACGAATGTATAAAGAAAAAATGCCGCCTAGTAGATATTTAGTCTCAAATTCATTATTTTCGAATTGAACTCTTAATAACGAATTATTGAATATGTGGTTATCGTGAGCAGAACCTGGCCACTTCGCTACAACGTCCCATATTTTTAACTTGGCTCCACATATTATTTGTACGTTGATTGAGAACCATCCTTTTCTATTCTTAAATATTTTACCATTGTTTCAGATGATCTAAACATTTTCTTTAAAATCATTAAAATTATATATTAGATATATTTTATTTTCTTTGTCGCATTTCAATGTTTAATTGAGAATACATTTATTTTGAATTTGTTTAAAATAATACATATTAATATATGATAACATACCTATATTAATAAATAAAAATAAAATCTTAATTATATTTTAAGTATATACTTTTATTTTTACAAATATTTTTCTATTATAACCTAAAACTTACAAAAATATAACCAGTCAACTGATTTATTCAAGAGAATAAAATTTATTTCCATGTATTTCGACCAAATAAAATTTATCAGTTTATTTACTAGATTTATTCGACAACTAAATTTATTTTTCGTTTATAATACAGAAATCTACCGAATAAATCGATTTATTTGGGAAGTAAATTTATTCAGTCCTTTATAATACCGGGCATTAAAGTATCAGTTGTCATTTAGAAGTAATCCATATAGCTATTATTATAATTTAAATACACAAAAGTTTAAAAATACTTTTTGAATTTTTGTAAATAATAAATTACTAACATAGTAAAAAATCTTTCAGAACTCATTATATTAAAATGAAATCGCTTTAGGTTTATTAATAATCGACGTTTTGACGAACTCATTATCCTTTTCTTTTTTCCTGATGAAGACGTTCGTTGAGTTCGTCAAAACATAGATTATTACATACATACATATACAATTACGCCATGTACACAAAACGGTGTGGCACAAACTCTTTCCACTATCCCGATATTAGATTTCTCCAAACAAAAAATATACAATAAATAAATTTACAAAATTTCTTTCAACTTTCGTTTGAAAGATATCAATAAATCAGCATTTTTTTATATCTGTTGATAAGTTATTATACATTGTCGAAGCCTTATGTGTCTCGTACACGTATTTTATATTGATTGCTAAATATGTTGGCAATTTATTTGTTAACATTTTGTGAATAAAAATAAGTACATTTTAGTTGACAAACATTTTAATATTTATTCATTTCAGTCTTGTCACTCTACCACACTTCAATATTGAATACAATACATAAGCTATATGTTTCTGTAAAATGTTATTTGTGTCTGTTTTTACAATTTGTAGTATAGAATTTTAATATGTCGAGCACAGACCGTAAACCAGACATGTACTTGGTATCATATGGCAACAGCGCTTAATAAAATATATAATAGCACGTAAAGTGATATATGTGCGCTATTTTGTTGACCATCATAATAAAAATCAGCGAGACAACGTGAAAAAACTACATAATAAAAATTATAATCCTGAAATATGAGTTACAAATTTTCATATATTTTTTTGTTAAATGAATTAAATTGAGTTTGAATCTTTAAATTTAAAGAACTTTAAGTATTTGAATTTATAGAATTTTCTTGTCGGATATGCCGTGGTTGATCTGTCCTCGTCGCAGACGTTTCACCATTTATCGTAAATGGCATCCTCAATGTTTAATGATTGAATGACAACTTCTGCTCCACAATCTGGTATATATACCTGTAACCCTACCACTCTCTACAGATGCCGTTACGCCATTGGCCGTTTCTGGCTGACCTGGATGACTCATTCTTTCCAATCGAAAAGTTTCCAGGTACAGGTGGCAGCACTAAACATGTATTTAATCTGTTATTTTCGGGGCCATTTTGAAAATGTGTGAAGAAGTATGTGCACCGTCATATTTATCAGAAACTGAATATTCGACCTAACAGTCAATTTAACATTTATATATTTTAAAATGTAGATTTTGAACAAGTAAATAGTTCAGTAATCAGCCGGAGCCAAATTGGTAGTGCAATTGACTGGCACTCAATAGATTTTGGGTCAGAATCTCGAGCTAATAAGATTTTTTTTTTCATTTATTAAAGATAAAGGATGGTTTATAAATTATAGCCTAAGCGCACTATAATCTATTGATTTAATATTTCATTTCATTGAGAGTGTTTTACGGTAACAAATATTTCCAAATGAATAATAGAATAGATAGGTATTATGAATATAGATTAAGCGAAAATTGCATGTCTGGATAGCAATGTTTGGCTGATACTAATTTCTGCTTGACTGGAAAGAGTTTATGCCACACCCTTATAGATATATAGGCGTAATTGTGTATATAACTAAAATATATTTTTTTTTATTTACAATTCTCAAATAAAAATTATAGAACGGATGTTGTGAATTGTATTAAAAAAAAAATTAAAACGACAAATGCAACAGTAACATTGTGCACGACAACAAGATCGGATGAGTGGTGAAATGTGCTGAAAATATTGGATACGCATCGCTTCTCTAATTACAAGCGTATTTCAAACTGATGCTGAAACCGAAATTCGCTTCGCTTCTTTTTCAAACGCAAATAACCAGAGCATTTGTCACTGTGTTGCCAGATATTTTCCATTACACTAATTCGCATTGCTAATTCCGCTGAACGCTGCATACTGAATATCCTCTTACACGTTTCTTTTATTTTACCTTCTTTTTTTAAATGCTTCTATCATTTCTTTCCAGTTTAATTGCGCAAATATTAGGAAATTTTACTTGCTTTTGTGTTAAAAATATACCATTTGATCTTAAGAACAAATGATATCTTTTGTTACACTTTAATTTAAATCAAAGCTGCAAATCGTTTCATTTATTTTGAACCAGTTTGCACAATTGAAACTGTCTGTATAAGATTCAAAATACCACATTAAATTATACTCCTAATAAATATAACAGTAAAAAAATTTTCACTCATTATATAAAATTTAAAAAAAGATAACAACAATCACTGTAAAGGCACCTATTTAAATAAAATTTGGCTTTCATTAATTAAAAATTGTATGATCTAGTTACTTACTTTGTTACCTAGTAACTTGTTTCTATGTTCTGTTATTTATTGTAAATGTTATTTGTATCAGTTTTCCTGATGAAGACGTACGTTGAGTTCGTTGAAACATCAATTATTAATAAATATTAATACAGAACTTAAACCTAAAGCTGTTTTATTTTATATAATAAATATATTTATAAACTAAAAATTTGAAATAAAAATCTATGTATTTAGTTTTAATCATAAAAATATACATATATGCAGTAAAAAATTATTTTAATTTTGCATTATCCAAAAAAAATTTGTAACATTTGAACCGAATTGAACAGGATTTATAAATCGGTTTGCAAACCGTTCTAATTTTAATTTATTTTA
This sequence comes from Clivina fossor, assembly GCA_963966155.1. Lineage (NCBI taxonomy): Eukaryota > Metazoa > Arthropoda > Insecta > Coleoptera > Carabidae > Clivina > Clivina fossor. The sequence goes on from OZ014560.1 coordinate 16,172,457, forward strand.
CACCGGAATAAAAACCGAACCGACAAAATATTGAAAACCGCAAACCCAACTAATTCAAATTCAAAAACCAGACAAGCAACTTTAACTTTATGAACATTCATAATACCTCTCATCCATGCTCCTCTATTTTTACTACTTGAAAACTTTCGCTCACGCAAGCCAGTCTTTCAATCATACCACTTTAACTACTCATCGGACGTCCAAGTAAACGTATACCATCAAAATCGTTGATATAAATTTTTGAACCAAACGTTCATTAGACATTCTCTCAAGATGACCGAACCATTTTAACTAACTAACACCAACTTTTGCAACATTTTTTTTTTCAATTTCATACTTATAAGAAATTATTTGAATTTATTAGTAATTATATAAATCTAGTATTAAATATAAAATTTCAACAATTTATTAAATTATTTGAACAAAAATTATTATAAAAAAAATATTTTTTTAAATAATCAAAATGTTATTTTATTTGTAATACCTATTGTATATTTATTAATATATGATATAAAAGTTTAAAATAACTTTGCTTTAATTACACTTTTAATTTTGGCAAGAAGCTACTAAACCTGTAGTAGAAACTTTGGATATTGACTTAATACACGAATCTACAAACTGCATTAATGACTTTGAATGCTAGAACTAAATTTAAGTTGTGTAAGTGGCCAAGCTTTAAGTGCTTAAATCTGATTAAATGTTTAATGTCGCGGCGTTATTTACGAGAACAAAGTGCCAATAGGCACTTTCTACGTGCTGCTAAACTTTACATTAATTTATTAGTTATCACAACTGCATGCATATATTTATTCTTTATTTAACACAGTAACGAAAAAGATAATATTAATCAGTGTGCAGCCACTGATTTAAATAAAATCTGGTTTCCGATAATAAATAAATAATTAATAAATTTTGTAATCTAATTGCTCTGAATATAATAATCATCGCTTTCTACTCTTCGTAACATAATATACTATTAAAACTTAATTTCGTAGTTGTTTCAAACTAGAATAAAATCAAAATCAAATTAGGTTAATGCATAATATGCATTGCAAAACTTATCAAACAAAAATAAAATAATTTTTCTTGTTTAGACGTAAACAGGATATGAAAGTAGAACTATTTGATCAATATAATATTAGACGGGGAAGTTGATATCATATAAAATGTTTAAGAAAAGTTAATGTTGACACTAATATAATATAGAAACTTGTATACTTATTCTAGATTTAATTTCCTGTCTCTAAAACAACTAAACAGCATCCATACATTCTGTTTAATGTTCTAGACTAAACTTATTTAATGGAATTTTAGAGTTTTAGGCACATATATGTCTTATTTAATAAATTACTCAACTGAAGGAAAATTATTGCACAAGAAATTGCCATTACAAACATTTTCTTTAAAATCGGCGAATATAAAATATTTACTAACATTTCTTTAACTATTATACTTTTAATATAATTTAAAATTTATTATTTTTAATGTTTTTTATATATAATATAAATTATGTATTCATTATCAGGCACATCTTGAACAACTTCAGGTTTTCTCGTTTGTATAGGTTTCTTGATAAAATATTTATCAAAACTGTTTATTAGAAATATTTCTTCAAGCATTTTTTGTTTATCTTGAATTTTATCTTTGTGACAAATTGATGCAGCTTTATTAAATAAACACTTAATAGTACTCAATTTTTGTGCAGGGTGATGATGCAATTTTCAGATTAGATATAAAAGGTGAATTAACTCTAGAATAGGACAATGTAACAACCATTAATAGAAATTTACAAGCGTTATTTGATGTACAAATTAAAATAGCATATTAAACATCATTTTATAAAACAAATGAAACAAACGAAACTTATAATCTAACCAATTATTAATATTCTATTCTGACGTGTACTTATCATATCTGGCGTTAATTTGCATAACCTGACGTGCAAATAGCATAAATTACAATTGTTATTATCTTACGTTTATTGACATATTTATGTTTATTTATATATACTTCTAAATAAATTGTAAAAATGTAAAATATCATTCCGCATACTTCTATACATTTTATTCTATATCATGTAAAACGAATTTATTTTGTATATTTTCTGTATTAAAAATTGTATAGATTTTTGTATAGAAAAAATATATTATGTAAAACTAGCATTAGACAAAATATATAAATGCATAATAACAATTTTTGTAAGTTAATAATAACTGTTAATAACACTATCTGCAAATTTCATTAATTTAAATTTTGCACTAACATTAAGTAAATATTATTTTATTTACTTATTCATATCATACAGTATGATTCATATTACTGCGTACGTACATTACCAATGAAACAATTTATTTAAGTATCATATATCGTATTACAATTATAATCAAAATCAATACAACACCATGTTATTAGAAATTACTCATACATATTGTACAACTATTTTCTATTCAATACAGCGTTCGTTCAATTTACTTAAATCAAGAAAATTTAACCTCAATCTAAATAAAAAACTAACTGATTTATTTTTTATCAAAGTATTAATGACACTTTCGAGGAACTTCAGTAAACACCATTAAATATTTACGATCTTTTTGAATAATAGAAAAAGTTTATTGTTACCGGTAAATTAGAGCGATGTGCTAATGATCGATTCTAAATTATATATGGTCAGATACAATCAGTTAATTAATTTTAAAATTATTTATAACGAAGAAAATTGAGGTTATAAATTTAAAATTAATTATTATGGAAACTCTATTACTTATTTATTTATTAACCAATGTTAAGTTTATTTATAATTTTTTATACTTTTTTCGAAATTAATTTATATTGATTCTAATCTTCACTATCTTTTAGCTTCAATAAAAAATTGAATTTATAGAATTTTATGCCACTGAAATCTATGCAAAAAATTGTTTAAATAAAACAAGAACAAGTTGAGCTTATCTTTTTGTGAATTAGAAAAGGTTAGGTTATAAAAACTTTGTACAATCCGGATTATCTTTCCGCTAGTAAACGTTAGCTTTTACTTACGAAATGTGGAACAAAAATTGCTGTTAAACATGACTATTAAAAATATTATAATTCTAGCTACGAGTATTACAAGAAAATTGGTTTTTCTATTGCTATGTACATTTAGAATGTTGTGTATGCATATGTATATAAGGTATTCATGTTAAAAAATCTTGAATGAATATTAAAGATATTAAAATTGTGTTTCTTTGATATGTTTTTCTAAAATATTTAGTTTGTTTATATTATAAATTGTAATTCAGGTTAATTTTAACGTAATAAAAATATTTTTATATATGTACATACACAATCGCCTCATACATACAAGGATGTGGCACAAACTTTTATATATATATATATATATATATATATATATATATATATATGTACATACAATTATTAAATTTTAGGGAAATCTCTGGAATTGTTTGTTTTATTTATGTAATCATATGCGCATGTATGTAAGAGACAAACACAAGGTCGTGAGTGCGAACCGTCGTTTGTGAAGGATTACCTGTATTAGATATAATATAAAATATTTGTAACAGAACCAGAGTTAAAAATATAATTGGAAAAAATTAAATAGTAAATTTCCAATTTTTTCACAAAACTATAAACAAAAAATGTTCTTATTTTAATTAAAATGACTTATTTTAAATCTTCTACTGTTACTTATAATTTATTATTTATAATAAAAATTAAATATACAATAATTTGGATTAACATAGTAAATAATTTTTTTTTAAAATAAAAATGCTTTAGGATTTTTAATTTTTAATTAGAATTCGAAGTTTCGATATACTGTATGTATATTATTATCAGAAAAAATATGTAAATGATAAATAATAAATAATAAACAAAGAAACAAATTACTAGATAACAAAATTCAAGTAACTAGATTACGAAATAGAAACAAGTAGAAACATAGAAGTTACTAAATAACAAATTTAAAAAGGTAACTAGATTATAAAATTTATAAATTATTAGTTAAAGGAAGCAAAATTTTATTTAAATCAGTACCTTTACACTGATTAATGTTATTTAGCTTTTTCTTTGTAAATTTCTATTGATTCTCTTATCAATCTCCTGTTAATATTGTTGGGTTTGGATAAATTTTGTTAATTTTCTTCAAAATTTTATTTTGCAGATACAAGTTATTTTTAAAATTAACACGATTAATTTATAAAAATATATTTTACAAAAAAAATAAATGAGGTGGGAATACGGACTTTTACAGATTTTATTTTATCGCGATTTTAACCGACATATAATTTAGTAATTTCCACTTAGACTAAGGAACAGAGCTTTTTAAACTCTATAAAACTCTTTTCAAAACTTATAAATGATGTCAGAGCGGCTGGCCATACATAGTTAGCAAACTTCTTTGTAACTCATTAAACTCGAGGTATTAATTTTTAATTAAAAAAAAATATATTAACAAAATTAATACAATAAAGCTGTTCCCAATTCATTATAAATCTGTTCCCTAACTAAAGGAAAAATATTAATTAACATATTTTAATTAAAACTGTTGGTTACAAATCAATATTAATAACGATCAACGAATCCTAATCGTTAAATGCTTCAATTAAAATTGAGCCAAATGCATATTACGTATACGTATGTGATTATTGAACAGAGATATATTGAATAACATCTATTTGTAATATATTGGCATATGCAAATTTACGTTATTATAATATCGCATTTTAATAGTCCAGATTTATATATACCACATGTTATATTAGATATTGTATAACAAAATTTATGTTTTTTTTTTATATTATGGACTTTCAAAATGTGTTTTTTTGATATAGAATATAATATCTTTATTACTTATATGATAATCAAATAATAATTTTTTAAATTGTAAAAAACTTGTGTTTTTTTTATAATATAAAATTTGTTTTAGTATTAAGTTCTGTTCATATTTTATTTAAAAATCGATGTTTCAATATACTTTACGTATATCATCATCAGGAAAAAATATACAAATTACATGAATTATAAACAAACAAAACATGGAAACAAGTAACTATTTTGAGTTGAGGAAGCGCATTTTTGGTACCAAAAACGTTGCAAAAGCGCAGAAAAAAATGTTGCATAAGTGCGAAAAAAAATGTTGCATAAGCGCATTAAAATATTAGGTTGGTTTAGGGTAGGTTAGGTTAAGTTAAGGTTGTTTGGTTATGTTATTCAATATAATCATGACGCGCTTATTCAACATATTTTTTCTCGCTTATGCAACGTTCAAAAAAAAGGCAATATTCGCTTCCTCAACACGTCCATATTTTTCCTGATGATGATATACGTAGAGTATATCGAAACGTCGATTTTTAGATAAAGTATGTGCAAAACGTAATGCAAAAGCTTTTTTATTTTAATGTAATGTATTTACAATGTTAATGTTTGTCCATCTTCATCAGGAAAAATGATACAAATGACTTTACAGTAAATAACAGAACATAGAAACAAGTTACTAGGTAACAAAACACAAGTAACTAGATTTTAAAATTTTTATAAATTTTTAATTAATGGAAGCTAAATTTTATTTAACAGAACTTTGACTGTAAAGCAGTTTTATTTTACTAAATTAAGAATTAATACTTAATGATCACTAAAAAATTTTGTGTATACACGATATTACTATTTGTTGCAAATCTTGATATTGTAATTAACAATAAATTAATTATTATAACTTAGTTGGTAATTGATAATTACAGATAAATTATTATTAAACGAAGATTGTTTATTGAGTTATCATTTGAACTACTGCCAAAATTGATAAGAAATTATAGATATGTTAAGTATTTAGTTTATTACACTATCTTATAAATTAATACTGGAATGTTAATTTAATATGTCAATTACAAAACAAACTTGCTCTAAAAAAAAATTATTTTAATATGTATTAATATCTCTTTAATTTTGAGATTTATGCTTGTATTAATTTTGATACTAATATTTTTGTTACACCCAGTATAGGCAAACAGCCGGAGACCTAATTCGTTTTACACTGTCCAATAAATTAAGGGTGTTGGTATAAACCAGCTTTATATATTTTATGTCACGGATAATACGTATTTACATCGAACTAGTTTCCAAACGTATTTACCCACCACGGTCTGCTCGTCGTAACTGAACAACGCAACGTTACGGCAACACTATTCGTACGCAGAATCGTAATTTAACCGAGTGTGGTGAAATTGAATTAATTACGTGTAAAATTCACCGTTTAATAATAACTATCATATTATGCCCATATTACTCTTTGAATTTTGATGTGATGTGTAACACGTATTGAAATTATTGATACGACAGTGTTTTGACGTATTTGTCAACAGAATGTCATAGAATGTGCACATAATATGTTTCATAAAATTACAATAAAAATGTGTATTTGATATTAATGAAATTTCTGATAATCTAGCTTTTATTACTCAATTTGTAAAATATTGTTTGTTTTATAGATTTATTTATTATTTAACTTTGTGTATACAAAGTTCTTGTATTTTTACGAATGATCTATTATACTTTTTTTTACCTATGGTATATGGTATATTACATAATCACACCATGTACCCAAAAGAGTGTGGCACAAACTCTTTCCACTATCCCGAAATTATTTTCAGTTAAGCATTTCTATCCAACAAGTAACATTTGCTTCAGGTTTTAGGTTATAGCTCTGTGTTAATATTTATTAATAATTGACGTTTCGACGAATTCAACGTACGCCTTCATCAGGAAAAAAGATACAAATGACATTTATAATAAATAAGCAGAACATACAAACAAGTTACTAGGTAACAAAATAAGTAACTAGATTATAAATTTTTTTAAAATCTAAATAATTTATTATTTTGTTCATTCGAAATATAAAAAATAATTTACCAACTCAAAGCGATCTACATCAATACAGGACTTCGCTATTCCAATTATAAATTTAAACAATCGGCTTACAAAGCTATGCATTAATGACTGGCCAGTTTAACCATAGACACGTGTTTCAATCTTCAAGATTTTATCAGTATGGTGATTTAATCCAAAAATAGGTGTAATATTTTACAATCACCTATCAAATCATATTAAAAACATAAAATTAAAAAGAAATTTGAAATTTTATTTAATAAAACATTTAATTGAAAAACCTATTAGAAATTATTTTAGTTCTAATATTTAATATTTAGTATTTCATTGTAGTTTAAACTTTTTATTATACTGTTCTTTACTGCATTGTTCTATGTATATATTTTTTTCTTTTGTTGACTTCTTCCCTTACTATATATATATATATATATTTGGTTCAAATGGAAATAAAAATATTATTATTATTGATCGGTAATTACTATTTTTTGTATGTTTACCTGGAAGCTTTTTAAGTATACAATACACATTGTAAAGGTACACATTTTCAAAGGTTTAATTGCGTGAAATTCAAATAGGAAAAAAAGAAGAAAAACGAAAACAAAATAGCAATGTAAGCAAAATGTTGAACATGGTGTTAAACATAAATGCTGATCTAACAGCAATTGCCATCAAACTGAAATCCAGTGTCTGTACAAACGCCCCTGACGAGTGTTTACACAGTACTACATATGTGTAAAGTGGGTTGGAGTTGTGTTCATTCTGGCATGTTGTTTATACTCATTCACTTGCGACATGACTCGTTTCCATACGTACTACATGGTACTACGCACTATAGGTACAATTTAAATTTATTCAGACCTTCCATTGAAAATATTAATATGTATGAGTCTAAAGCTTGAATTACATTATACTTTTTTCATCTAGATTCATACTAGATTTCTAGTTCAATTTTCGTTCAAGTTTTCATACTTTTTTTACAATCGGTCGTATATTGTCGAGTTTCTTCGATTTTTTCCGATGTATTTATGTACTTAAAAATATAAAGTACTTAATTTGACAGATACTGAAAAACACCTTTAAACAAAAATGGATACATATAAGGTTGGTAGAATTGCGTGAGCATGCGTATAATGTATCTAGTATGAAACTTGAATAGGAAAATAGAGCACCTTGTATATTTCTATACTAGGAAACTTGAAAGAAACTTGGATGCTAAAATCTGATTTACATTATACTAGAACTGACTATCTGTACTTGAACGAAACTTGAACTAGAAACCTAGTACGAATCTAGACGAAAAAAGCATAATGTAATTCAAGCTTTACAATTATTATAGACACTGACTAATTGCAAGACCCATCAATATTAAAAGTAGATTGATAAGAGAAGCAATAGAAATGTATGAAGAAAAAATACCATCAATCAGGGTGAACGCACTGATTTAAATAAAATTTTACTTTCTTTAATTAAAACTTTATAAAATTTTATAATCTAGTTATTTTAATTTTATTACTTAGTAACTTGTATCTATGTTCTTTTTATTTACTGATCCGAACTTAAACCAGAAGTATTTTTTTAAATAAAAATTTGTTAAAATACATTATTTTGTCTGCATTAAAACCAACAATAACTGATCAAACTAAAATTGCAAATTTGTTTTTGTTTTCTTATAAGTTAGTAAGTAGTTTGATACAGAACCACTAGCTTTGCGTTAAAACATAATACTAATTTTATGATAAGTAAGGTAGTCTGAATAAAACTTATGTTGTAATAATTTTGTAAATTTTTTTGTTCAGAGAAATTTTTATTTACTGAGACAAAATGGGAATACTATTGTATACATTCTTATAATGAATCGGCTATGAAAAGACACCCAAGTAATTGCTTTGCATGCTTTGCAATTAGGTTTACCTCGATGTGAACACGATGAATGAAATTCTAGAAATGAGTATGCTATTTTAATATACGTTACGTTATATCACGTATTATAGTACGAGAAATTTTATTCGTCTCTGTTTTGTTTCATTTCTATTTCGTTTTGTTTATTATTTTATACATAGAAAGTAACATAAATATAATATTACCTTTTCCAGGATTTAAAACATTTAAGATTTTTCTATAGAATACGAGAAATGTTATTTATAGTTTTATAAGAATGAATTATTGTTGAATGAATAAAAGTGTTCATTCATATTTAATTTTGTACACAAATATCTGTCATTTTTATTAAATGCATAATTACCAATTTTGGGACCAAAGCTAAATTTTATGAACGCTTTTATTGTGAAAGGAACATTTTTAAAAACAATTATACATACATATAAAGCACAATGTAAATATGTATGTTTGTATACCCGCCAGCCGGTAAATTTGAAAATTTGTATTGAATTCGCAAGGTGATTTTGTTAGAGTTGGTTAGAGTTGGTTAGAGCATCGTCCACGATAGACGAAGAACCCGAGTTCGAATGTTGGCAAAGTTAGTACATTTTTTCAATTTGTAACTAATTTAAAAATTAGTTCATTGTAACGATAAATCATCTAGAAATGTTGGACTGTTGGACTATTTATAATACGTCGTTACCGAGTGAAAAAACTTAACATATTTAGTAAAAACTATATTTTTAGTCGAACTGAATATCGCAGGGTTTCACAATTTCTATGTTTTGTTTTTTTAATATAAAATAAAACAGAATTTAAACTAAAGCTCTTTTATTTTAATATATTAAGTTCTAATTTTTCTTTTTGTAAAATAATTCTCAACTCAAAAACATCCACTTAGCCTATTTGAATAGGAAAAATAATATAAAACAAGTTCATAAATATCAACAATGAAATTAGGGAATATAACACAACAAATCAATATTAAAATGATTCTATTAACCATCACTGCATTTAATTGATAGATACACAAACGGCGAAACATTATGCATAAGATATTTTCTTAAATGATATTATACCATTATCAAATGTTACAATTCGGTTAAGATTCATTTGTAGAATAAACAGAATGGATACGAGTATTATCGGGCAATTTCAAATTGGACTTCGTCAAAACAAGACGCGGTAACGACGAATTGCAGACTGGGGGAGGTTGTATTGAGGTTAGAATGATGTTTTGGACCTCAGCTGCGTTCGAATTTCCGTCTCTAATCAAATCGTCAAATGTAAATGAAGTTCTCGTCTACACCCCCGATAACCGAAACCGTTCTGTTCATCGCGGCTCCCACAGTTAGTTCGGTTTTGTGCGCTAACAACATTCGCAGGCAATACCCAATGAACATATTCAAAGTTTCCTTCCATCTGACTTTCATCATTACGCTTCTGTCCGATGCATGCTCGCCAAATCGCTATTGTTATCTCTTTAACTCAAATTCCAACAAAATTATCATTTAAATTGCTTATTGTTTCGAAATCAGACCGGTTTCATTTATGATAATGAATAAATATTGGACATTTGGGATTAAGAATTCTATATTTTGTTATATTGTAAATTTCATTTTATTACATACATACACAATCACGCCATGTACCCAAAAGGGTCTAGCATAAACTCTTTCCACTATTAATAAACTCAATGCTGAAGACTGTAGGTTCTCGGTGAAACATTATGAAATAAAATATAAATAAGAACACTCGGTTGTTTCACAAATTAAAGAATAATTCTTTATTGCAATTTCGGCTGTTAGGCCATCATCAGCCGAACAGCCGAAATTGCAATAAAGAATTGTTCTTTAATGTGTGAAACAACTGAGTGTTCTTATTTATATTTCTTTCCACTATTAGTTTTTTCTAAATATTTCTATCTAAACAAGCAACTATAGCTTCATTTTCATTCATAGTAGCTCTCATACATGCTCTTCTATTCTTACTACTTGAAAACATTTGCTCACGCAAGTCACTCTCTCAATCATACCACTCTCATCAGATGTCTATGTAAACGTATATCTTCAAAATCATTCACATATATTCTTTTAACTAAACGTTCATTAGACATTCACTCAAGATGACCGTACCATCTTAACTAACTAACACTAACTTTTGCAACAACATTTTTTTGCAATTTCACACTCATCATACACTAATATATTTTGTACGCAATTCCTTTTAGTTACCACATACTCCACGTAAAATTTTTATTTCCACAGTAGTAATTTTCCTTATATGCTTGCTATAGCAGCCAAATCCAACATTCACTATAGCACATCAACACCAATAAACAGCATTGTGTATATTCAAACGGGCTTTTTTAGAAACATTTACGTTTTTAGCAAAAGTACCCAAAGCACCCAAAATCAGCATTAACACTCTTTTCAATCTCACGATCAAAGCGACCATCTTTTGGACAATATACTACCCAAATACACAAATTTATCTATCTGCTCTAAACGTGCACCAACAACAGATACATTACATTCTGTCGCAATACTAGTTATTTTGTACCACACTACTTAAGTTATAAAATTAAACAAAATGCATGATTTTTATTTTATCAGTTGTTTTTAGTTTTATTATAACCAAAAATTAAGTTATTAATGTCTTCTAACTAATTTTTATATTTCTTTTACAAATATTTATAATTGAAAATTTTGTTTATATTTAGATTACCAATTTTTCTGTTCTATTATTTTATATGTCTATTTTTAATTCTGTACGGAATAGAAAACAATAATTTGCCATTAACGTAATCATGCATAAAAATAATATTCGCTGAAAGCTATTTTCGTTTTAAAACTTTATATTTGTTATTATTTATTTGAAATAAAAGCTTTTAATATTATCTTCACTACAGTTATAAAATGTTTTTATTATTTCATATATTTTAATATTTAAATAATAAGATTTTAGTTTATGTGCAACTAAAATAGTATGTATAATTTTATGCATATATAAAATTTTGAATAAAAGTAGCAGAAAACTTTGGCAGAATTTGTTTTATACACATTATTTATTATTATAAATTAAAAACTAATAATAATATTTAAAAAAAAAAATGAAAAATTATTTTTATACATAAAACGGAAACCAAAAGTTCTATTTTTATCTAGATTTTATCTTTACTAATTAAAAATATTTTATGTATTTGCACGTTAAGGGATGTTTATGTGCGTCATGAGTATTTTATGATTTTGTGTAATACTTTTAAGTTCATGAACCTGATACATGTTACTCATTTATTTCATCAAATAATCCTACCTATTTTGTAGTAATTATGTTGTTTTTGAATAGATAAATTGAAAAATTTATCTACTATAAAATATATTAATCAAATATAACTTAAATAATAATTTGAGAAATATTTATTTAAATATGCATATATGTAAACTAAATAATATATTATGGCTCGTTCAAACTTTCCTACTTATCACAAAATTAATATTATGTTTTAGTCATAATGCTATAAATTCTGAACTACTAGTTTATAAAAACTGAAAATAAAATAAAAATTTGATAGAAGACCCTAATAATAATCTCAATTTTTAGCTAAAACCAAACATAATATAAACGTACATTTCATAATTGTATCCATATTTATTTATTACTTTAAAACAATAAAATAACAAATAACTAAATGATCATTCGTAGCAAAAACATCTAGTAATTTTTCTGTTTTACTAGTTTATCGTATAAGAGCTATTTGGCCGCGAGTGCTCGAAAGAGATTTCACGTTCTATTATGGTCCGATGAGGAAAGTAGTCGGAAGCCATTACCAGTGAGAGATTGTGCCGCGAGTGTGAGTCTTCTAGGGGCTCGCAACAAGACGAAGAAGACACTAATTACGGCCCCTTTTAACCTCCTATGTACGTTCCACTTCTCTCTGTTCTATTCCCGTATGTGTGTGTGTGTTGCGTCAATTCGCGTTACGTTAAACGATCCTAGAAGCAATTATGTCAAAACTTAATTATTGTCTGCGCGAATAAATTTGCTAGCCGGTTGCGTGTCGTTTTGTGCAATACTTCTTCTTGGATACGCGGCTCAAATAAAGAAACATGGTTGTGTTTCAATAGAGGAAGGGACGATTTGGTTTTGTTTCGATGTGCTATTATTTTTCTTTACTTTGTTTTGTGTTTGCTACATTCTTTTGTTTCGTGAGCGGCTTTATCCAAATGATTAGATAACTTCGGGCAATATAAATTTAAATTTGAAATTTATTTACATTGAAATGTGTTTTGTTTCTTTTGTTTATTATTTGAATTTTCTATTATTGTTTTATCTCATTATTTTATTTACGTTCAATATAGTTTGATGAATCTATTATATATAGATAAAAATAAATAATAGTAATTGACAAGCATTTCTAAAATATATGAACTTAATTTAAGATTTTTTACTAAAAACAACTTATCTAACACAATATAATTTATTTGTGGTAATTTATAATAATAATAATATTTATTATAGCTGCGCTAATAGAGAATACATTTAAATACAATCAAATATAAAAATACAAAATCAAAAAACAAAAATAAAAATTTGATATTTTTATGTATAAACATGTAAAAAATAAAAATATAACTAATATATATTATACGAATATATAATACATAAATATTTATATTTTTACACATAAATAAATAAAAAATATGGCTCTATAATATTGAATAGAATAAATTAGAATAAAAATGTGGTATTTTTGTGAAAATAAAATAATGTATTTTTATTGTGTTTATTGTATTTAAAATAAAATATATTTATAAATATAAATAACATATATAATCAATATATAAGTGAGTATCTTTTTTAATTTGATATTTATTAAATATGAAATATCTTAAATAATATATCTCTAATATTTTTTAACTATTTTAAAAATGATTTTTACTTTTCACAAATTGAATATGTTACAATAATATTTTAATTAGGTTAATTATGATATAATATTTAAAAAATTTTAACATACTAAAAAATGTTACAGAACTCTATATTAAAATTAAACTGCTTATAAAATTTTATGATTTAGTTACTTATTTTGTTACCTTGTAACTTGTAACTATGTTTATTTACTGTAATTGTCATTTGTATCTTTTTTCCTAATGAAGACTAACGTTGAGTTCGTCGAAACGTCGATTATTAATAAATATTAATACAGAACCACAATCTAAAGCCGTTTAATTTAAAAAACTATTAATCTGTTTATACATATTTATAAATAGATACATAAAATAATTTATATAATTTTTATTTATATAATTTATCTATTTCTGTTTCAACTTATTTCGAAATACGCGTAATATCTACTTTGGTCATTATCAAAAAAAGTTGTAATCAATATTGACATTTGTTAAAATCATATATAAAGTATAAGTTTAAAGCAGGAACGTGCTCAGGGGGGATTTTTGGCCTTGAACTCCCTTAAATAAAACAAATTTTACAAAAAATTATTAAAACAATGTCTTAAACTTGACAATGTTTTTTTTTTTGTAAATTATATATTATACAGTAAAACTGTTGTATTACAAAAAAAATTGAGTCCTTTCCAAAAAAATTTATGAGCGCGGCACTAATTCAAATAAATTATAAAGACATTTGAATAGAAACGTTTTTATGAAAATCACGAAAGTTAATTTACTTGTGACTTGTGACTAATATCATATTTATAATTTACTGCCATACATACCGTAACAAATGCGTTGAAATTCTCATTAGATTGTAGAATATGAAAATCAATATCTCTAGGTTTTGTCATTTATTAATAAAGGAATATTTTATATGGATAAGTTGTATATTTTATTATTAGTTTTATAAAAATTTATATATAAATATTTTTTATAATTTGTTAAGTTCTATTTTAAAATCATTAAATTGTGTTATTTTTTAACAATTTTTAATAGGTTAGTAATAATAATTTAGATTTATATTTAGTTTATATTTTATATCAAATTTTTATAGATTAGATATTTTTTAAATTAATTTACTTTATAATTAAAATGCACAATTTCACTGTAATTGGCTTATACCGTTGAACAATAAATAATAATTTAATAAAATATTTATTAATACTTATTGATATTTGTATTTTAAAATATTAAAATTTGAAACAGAGTCAATACAGATTTTAAATTTTCGTTCTGATTACAATTTTAACATTTAATTTTCTTGTTCTTTAAATAAAGTTAAATGTCATTATGATTTTTAATATTGAAAAAGTTATTTATTTAAATTTTGTTTTAACTGTTATATGTAAAAAAAATATACGGAAATTTTTAATCAAAGAAAATTTATTAATATTATGTATATTTACTTTCAGTTCGACTGCAAGTGACTTAATATCAAGACGTGGAGTTTTCTCTAGAAGATATTATGGATCAGTTGAACAGGTATGATTGCCATTTCATATAACAAAAATTTTAGAAATGATATTATATCTGATAATAAAAGATTTTCTGTTTAATTCTTTACACAAATGATATTTTAACTTAAAAAAATATATATTGGAAATACTGGCCCCTAACTTATCTTGAATTTATTCACAAATTAGCATTAACTTTTTTTAATTATTACCAAGGGTATATTCCTATAAAACAACAATAGTTAACTAGATGATAAAATATAATTTATCATAATGTGATTTTAGTGGAGCATAAGTATATAACTTAGTGCAGTAAATAAAAGAAAAAGAGATTAAATAAAACTTAAAACTTTAAATAATGCTATCTCAGTTCTCATTTAAGTCATTTTTAATTTATTTTACATTTAGGAAATTTAATATTTAGACTCATATGTAATATTACTTTACCTATAAACTGTAAAAAATTAATGTAAATTTATATATTCTGTAAATGTATTTTTATAGAAAAAAATGTAGTATTACATCAATTATCACAATAAAAATTACAAAATACTGCTATTCAGTTACGTAAAATTACATATATATATATATATATATATATATATATATATATATATATAATATTTTTTTACAGCGTACATATTTATATCATTGGTTTTTTAATTTCTACAGAATTGATTCGTGTGAACGCAAAGTTTATTCAATATATATTTATTTATTCAAAACAGTGAACAGTTTATTAATTAAATATATTAAATTAAAAATACAGTTGTAATTTATAAATTAAACGTTTGATATGCAATACAATAATACTTTATAGTATATTACAATTAATTATTTTATAAATTGACTAATCACAGAATAAAAACTCAATTAATTTCGTATTAGAGCAAAGAGCACACAACCCACAAACCATTAGCAAATAAATAACATTAACAATAAAATAATATTGTTTACAGTTGAACTTAACTATTAAAAATATATTGATTTTCATTTAACTATTTAATATTTAATTTATATATATATATATATATATATATATATATATATATTATGATTTCAACTGCAATTTGCAAAATAACACATGTTAACTACATTTCCTGATGTAACTGTTTTTTAAATATTTCAAATGATTATTCCCTGAAGAAGGTGAAATCTTCACCGAAAACTTGGTAAAGAATCTACAATAAGTTTTTTTTAGTTAAATATCTACCCACTTTGACTGCAATTCCCATAATCTTCACCTACAAATCTTTACTATGTTAGTCGTAATCACTATATTAAATTTTTATATATAGGAGTGTCCAAGAGAAATTTTGGAAAAGGAGACAAAACTTGAAAACAAATAATTAGTCAATAAATTTTTATTTATTTAATTTTTTTTTTGTAAGTATATAATGGAATATAGTATTGCATCAATAAAAAAACATTTAGTTAAAAAATACATAAGAATTAAATTTGCATAATTTTTTACTCGGTTCCAGGGAGGGGGCAAGTGCTCCATTTATTTTCCTCTTCTGACGCTCCAGTATATATATATATATATATATATATATATATATATATATATATATTTGCTTGTAGATGCTTATGATTTTTCTTCTGGCATTTTTTGGTGGAGGTGCTTTAACATTAAACTATTAAACCCATTAAAATGACAGCTTTAACAGCATTTTTCTTGCAAATTACAGACATTTTATAAGTATTTTTGTAGAAATTTATAATAACTTTTAATAAAATAGAAGAGCGAACATATCTGCTATTATTTTACATTATTCGCTTATAGCACTGTAGAATATGCAATTTGTATTAAACGAAAAAATTTTTGTTTTATGTAATAAAATTATTTTAACATTTAACTTTAATTAAATATGCACAAAATACAAAAATTAATTAAAATAATATTTTATTCATAATATAGTGTCATAAAACTTCTAATAATTTTTTGTGTAATACTTTTATTAACAGAAAACAATCTCATATCTAAAATTATATTATTTTTCAACAAATAACTTACTTGCGATATTTTGTTTTTATATAAAAAATTTAATTTAATATTACGTAATGTAAAAATATAGATGTACATATGTCTCAAGTACATTTCATAATTAGAAAATATACGCCTGACAGATAAATTTCTCTCATAATTTCATGAAAATTGTCATTACTGCAAATGTCAAAAACACTAAATAAATATATCAACGGTTTGCTTCATTCAGTTTACGGAATAGCCGAATATAATGGCCAATAATAAAAAAAAGCAATTACTTTTTCTTTCATTTTAACGTAGGTGTCTTGTATATGACATTTAACTATGTTTTTTATTGTAAAAATATAAAATTATTTGTTAATATATATATTTTCAACAAATCTGATACCGGTATTTCATATTTTGTTGTTATTACAAAATAATCATATAAACTTGTTGATTAAAAATTAATATTACATCTAAATAAGACTAAAATGTATTTAGAGTTTACTGTTTATTTAAAAATTTCAAATTTTACACGCAACTTTTCTTATTCTTTTATTTTAAAATATTATAATTTATTAATATACAATTAAAAAAACTGGGTAAATTTATTTACAAAAAAAATATAATTTACAATTTTTACTTAACTGATAAATTCAGAAAGATTTGTAATTTTTCTAATGATCAAGAAAATAAATACTTTTTACTGATGATTCAAGCCTTTTATGTGAATTAAATCTGTTTATGTGAAAATTTAATATTTAAATTTTTAAGCCCATGTGACACGATGTATAAAATTCTCTAGAGACTATAACGTGTTAAAGTGCGTAATAGTTCAATTTTCGTATAAATAATAGAAAATTGAACTACTACGCATTTTAACGCGTCGTTTCATTAGAAAATACATTTGCCCGTATGCATAAACATTTTCGTTAAAAATAATGTGTCATTCAAATTAAAATTCTTGGATTCCGTAAGAAATATATATCGCGCATGCAACGACAATATGTTATAACCCACAAAATATACCCAAATTATTTTTTAGTATTTTCCAATATTTTCTATACAGCAGTACACAATGCGTTGTATCCCACAAAAATTTCTTTCTCGTGTAAATTTGCTATTACTATTATTATTCTAATGCAGATCAAACTCAAATAAAGAAGTTTTTTCTATCTCCTGTAAAATAATGGTTTTGTGGCTTACAACATATTGTTGTTGCATAGACAATATATACAGGGTGTTCGTTCGACACGTTGATATAGGACAATAACATGGGATACCGATAATATGCAGAATATTTCTTTCTGAAGTAAAATTCGGAGAAATATTTTTCGATAGGGCATAAAAAGTTATATAGGGTTAGGGTTAGTTTAAGTTTGGTAAGAAAATTAGTGAAAAAAAGAATTGGTGGAAAAATATATACTTACTGAAAAAAGAATTGGTGGAAAAAAGAATTGGCGGAAGAAAAGTATTGGTGGAAATAATAAAGTGGAAAAAAATGGGGTACAATCGTATTTTTCGGTGGGAAATGTTAAATAATTTAAAATATTTTATATAAAAGGAATTTTTTTAATTATACTCAAACAGCTTTATTTTCGTAACAATGAACAAATGTTCCAGCATTTAATGAATATATCCTATTGAAATAGTAAAACAATTAAGCGGGTATTTGAATTCAAAGTCGGTGAACAAGCTAAGCAAATATTTGAAAGTTGAAAGTAGACATCTGTTATAGGCAACATAATGAAAGCAAAATAACGTAAGAAGAAAAAATTGTGTAAAATTTTCAAAGTTTACTGAGCTACGACAAAAGGAATTTGCGAATGAAAACTGTCTGAAAATTTGTGAATAATTAAAAGATATTAAATTTTTTTTTAACTTTTAGAAAATGCTTGTATATGCATGTCACTTAAAAATTGTTTTATCACAGTATTTTATATAATAAAATTACAGCAAATTTGTAATATTTATTGTTTGTTATATAATTTTAATGAATTCTGGAATTTTTATTTTAGAGAATAGCCCCGATTAATATTTAATTTTTTGTGTTTACAGTCAAATATGACAAATGACAATCGATATTATATAATATATAAGAATTTAGGTACGTAATAATTTTTTAAACATATTCTTGAAAAATATTGACATAAATAATATTTTTATGACTTTTTTTTAAATTGATACATTCAGCTATAATTTTAAAAACATTTTTTAAACTATGTTCATCATTTTGTATATTATCTATATACAAATTTAAGTACGTTGAAACTAATATATTTGTTAGAGATATTTGTTATCTAGCGAAGAAAAGACTTTTGTAAAATAAACTCTAAGAGAAATGAATCTACACTTCGATCAAAGTTGCGTTGTGTTAGTGAAAAAAAAGAAAGAAAATGTGTGGAAAAAGCTTAAGCTTTTAGCCGCGCTTCAATGCTATCACACATTTTCTATCTTACGTTAGAGCTTACACAACAAAACAATTTTAAGAATTCCTCGACGTATTTTTATTCTCAAATTAGTCCTGTATCCTTAATATAAATTGTCGACTAGAAGTAAGATTGGGGTAGGTCAAAATTGAGAGTAAGTTAATTAAAAAAGATTTATTTATTTTGAAGAAATTAATTATTTTTTTCAAAACATGAAACGGGCGTACAATTTAAGCTTTTCGATATATAAGAAGAATTAAAATAATTATAGAATTATAAGTAGACTTAAAGTCCGTGTACATTAATTGCTCGTATATTTAAACATTTTTGTTAAAAATAATGGTTTGTTAAAATGAAAATTCTTGGATTCTGTAAGAAATCTTTCTATATATACAGAGTGTTCGTTGGCCAAGTTGATATAGGACAATAACATGGGATACCGATAATATGCAGAATACTTCTTTCTGAAGTAAAATTCGGAGAAATACTAAGAATACTTTTTGATGGGAATAAAAAGTTATATAATTTGGTTTTAATTTGAATTTGCTAGCATGTGCCGTTTGGGTGCTAGAATTTTTTTTTTTATTTTTTGGTTTTTATTTTTTTTCTCGAAAACTATGAGGTGTAGGAAAATGAGCATGATATGGAAAAATGCGGAATAATGAGTACTATAATTGAGTGAAAAAAACAATTATTCTAGATTGCATCGTTTAGTAGAAAAACCTAAAATTGAATTTTTGAAAATTTCTCAAGGGGTAACCCTTGAAATTTTTTTCAAAATAAGACTTAAAAATTTGCTCAAAAAAATCTGAAAAAATTCAGTGAAATATAGAAACTAACTTAACATAACCATACAAAAAAATTTTGTGGATAAAAGTATTGGCGAAAAAAAGTTTAGCGGAAGAAAAGTACGGTGGAAGAAATGGAGTGGAAAAAATGTCTCCCTACCGAAAAATACTCTTTCGTTATTTGAAAACCACTGCAAAATTTCGGTTGGAATCAGTTTACAGTTTCCCGTGTTATCGATTTTCGTTCTAGTTACAGATAGTTAAAATTTAAAGCGTCTATAAGACTGTTTTGGTTTAAATATTTCTCAACAGACAACAAGAAAAAGGTTTTTTTACTTCTGTTAAATAATATATTCATCGTATATGCGTTTCTCGTATTTACTACTCTTGCCAGTTTGTTTTGAAGCATTACTTGACATTTTCTAACCAATTCAAATTTTGCAAGTTTATTTTTCGACAGTTTATAATTAACTGCTTTTTATATATTAAACGATTTTCTGTTGCTATAATACAGTACAATTTTTATATAATAATTATTTTAAAATATCATTTATGTGAGACGAAAAGTGCAATTTGTATTGTATAGTTATAAAATAATTAATTTATTCTCATGTATTGTAACATATAACTACAACTATAATATAGTAAAAAATCTTTATATCTTTATATTATCTTATATCTTTTATATCTTTTTCATTGTACATTTCTATTGCTTCTCTTACCAATCTACTGTTGATATTGCTGGGGTCTTACAATTATTTTATTTTCTTCAAATTTCATGTCATAAACAAAATTTAAAGCTTTTTTAATTTAATAATAACTACGTTTCTTGAATAATATTTTATTAATTTTTTTTAAAAAAAAAATTTACGTTACAATAAACAAAGAAAGTTTTAACGTATATTTTTAAAATTTTATATAATATTTGTTCTATATAATTTAGAAAAATTTTGCAAGATTTGAATGTAATAAAATAAAACAATTCTTTACCACAGTAAGATCATATTTTATTTTATTAGAATATAGTACAATTTTTTTAAAAATTGTAATCTAGTTGCTTGTATTTTATTACTTAGTAACTTGTTTCTATGTTTTGTTTGTTTATCATTTATGTCATTTGTATATATTTTTTCCTGATGATAATATACGTAAAGTATATTGAAACGTCAAATTTTATTTAAAAAATATACAGAACTAAATCTAATTCTTATTTATTTTAATATTATGAATTCTGAAAATTTTTTACTATGTTAGAATGTAATATCTTAAAATATAATTATACATATATATATATATATATATATATATATATATATAATATATAATATATATAAAATTTGTAATATATATTATATATTACAAATTTTTTAAATAATAATATTAAAATATTGTATTCATTCAAATGTATATTTCAATTACAATAAAATGCTTTTCACCTTATAACTATAATATAATTCACTATCTTTATCGCAATAACGTCGCAAAGAGAAATCAGTTTATATATTTTTTTTATTCTAATAAAGGTAGATTATTAATCTGATTATATCACGTAATAACCTTTTATGATAATGAGCAGAATGGACATTGTATACGCCCACGCACGCACCGGGATTTGAACCTTAAATCCATAGGTCACCAGTTATATATTGTGTGCATAAAATTGTTAACTTAATATCTGAACTAAGTGTATTCCAAATATCAAAATTTTCCGTTTAATTAAATTTACAAGAAATTGTGTTTGTGCCACACCCTGTTGAGTACATGGCGTGATTGTGTATGTATGTAGATAAGCAAAACCAAAACAGACATAATTTTATTTTTAAAATATAAATAATTATTTTTAACATATTATTGGTTGTATTCTATATCTATTCTATTCTATATCTATTCTGTATCCGTTAAAATTAACAACCATTTAAAATGAAAATTGTAAATTTCCATAAGAAATCTTGTTGCAGCTAGAGTATTTTTCTTGTACAGTCTCTTGTACTGTATTTTACAAGTTGTTATTTTTAACAGTTGCAATACAGAATATACTTATATTCGATAGTAATTTGCAGTTATATTAATTTTAACATTACAAAATACAATATTAATACAAAGAAAAAAGATTTCAAAGAAAATATCAAATTAATAGTGACAATGAAACCGTTTTCGAATTTATTGCAAGTTTCCGAAACTATGATTATATAAATGCATACGTTGTGTTTGTGTGAAATTGACAAACTTTAGAGAAAGTTAGAAATTTAATCAAATTGGAAGTGAGCTTTAATCGAAATTTCGTGTATACGCATTTAGTAAAACATACAGTGGGCGAACAGAAACTATATATATGAAATTTTGTTTTACAAACAGACGTAACTGTACATTAAATATGAAACCGTTTCATTATCATTTTGAAAACGAATTTGGCCAGCACGTTCCAAACAATAATCATTATTTTTCATTTTATCGTTTTTATTAGTTTCACGTCAACCAAAATCGTTTTAAATTGACATTTTCAATTTCTGTTTTTACGTTTAAAATTTATTCGAAATACACATTAATGTTAATAATTTGTATTTATTTTTTATTACTTTTTCGGCAATAAAACTTAAACTAATTTATCTAAAATAGTTTATGTATCTAGTATAAAATATCAAACACATTGAGGTATAGGTATAATTGTTAAAACTAATCAACCGTCATTTTCAAATATATGCAGTTGTAAAAAAACTAATATTCCATTGAAGAGAGGAAAGTCTACAGTTTTTAATGAATATAAATATAACAAACTATTTCTATTTCAATTCATTTTATTAATGAAAAATATACTAATAAGCTAATAATTTGTATTTATTAAATTATTAGCATATTTTTATAAATAAAATAAACTGAAATACAAACATTTTGTTAAATTTTATTCATATTCATTATAAACTCCAAACTTTCTTCTGTTTAACGCAATTATGTTTTTTTTTAAAATAACTATATACATTTAAAAATAACAACTGATTAGTTTCAGCAACTTAAATTGAAATACTTTGTATTATAATATTATCATAATTTCTATCAGTAAAATTTTCAGACTTTCCTATCTTCAATGAATTTTTTTTTCAATAACTGCATACATTTGACGATGACAGTTTCATCAATTTTTCATGGAACACTTGGTATTATTATTTGATATTACAAATAAAAAAAATGCTTCAATTTTTATCGTCTGATATAAACAACATAAGTATGAAATTATTTTTTAAACAATTTATATTTCCCAATTAAAATTTGTCATCCATTTCAATCTGTAAAAAAAATTAAAAAATTAAAAAAAAATTATTGATTTAAAGAATATTGCAAATAATAGAATTTAATATTTATGTCGTAAGAACGTTTTTAAAAGTTTGTTTTACCATTTGACATTATTTAGAAATAATTATTCTCTTCGTCTTTTGACGCGCATAGCGCTTGTCAAAGAGACGATTTCCGCTTCCTTACTCATCTCGCGTTTCACGCTACGTACTCTCTTCCGGTTGATAATTATATTTCAGCATCAGGAGCAGAAGCAGAGCTTCCAATTTCAGGTTCTGAATGCTGAATGCCTTGTTCCTCTCTCTTTATTAACGCAAATACATTTTCAAGTTTTAGATGTCATATTATATCTGTAAACTTGAAATTATTCCGCTCTTCTTTTATTGATATCTTACTCTTTATCAATTATATACCAATTTATTTTATTAAAGAGCTTTTTAATTATTGTCAATTAAATAATTACTTGGTTTAAGAAAGAATTATTTTAGATTTAAAAACATTTTGATGTAATAGATATTATCATATTAAATTTTTTTATAAGAAAATGTAATAATTTTATCGGCTGAACTTTTATATTCTCAGCTAACATTTTATCTCTGGACAAAAATCATTTCTGCGTCAATGCGTAAAAACCAAACAATGAATGAGTGCATTTGACATGAAAAGAGCAAAAGTATTTTCTCGATAAATACAGAGCTGCGCGGATAATATTGACTTTAACGTGAAATATATACATTGTTGTACTATGTACATACGTATATAAACTTGCTATCTATATTCGCACGTCTAGTCTAGTAAATTTTACGATTATTTGAACCTCTTTGATTGTTTTGATTTATCTGATAAAGATCGATTCATAATTTAACATTTTATTACCACTTATGTGACTCGTATTTGGTGTTAAATTTTAACACCGATAAAGATAATATTATAAATATTTTTTGCAGTGACATTATTTTAACTTTAAATTTTGTTTATTTAAATTCATATAGTGGTTTATTTCTTACCAGCCCTATATGTATACCTTAGTTTTTTTAAATTTATTTACACAAATTGTGATTAAATAAACTAACCAAAAAGTAAAGGCGGGTTTATAGATTGACGCTGACGCTGAGGCTGAGGTTGAGGTTGAGGCTGAGGCAGCGCTAGTTGAATCTACGCAACTCGCAACCTCAACCGCAACCTCAGTCGCAGCCTCAACGTTTAATTTATGAATTGACATATTTAGTTGCGTAGATTCAACTAGCGCTACCTTAGTCTCAACCTCAGCCTCAGCGTCAATCTATAAACCCGCCTTAATGGTAAAAAATTAACACCGACCAATCTGGCGGTCTCGTATAGTACTCCGATAGTGTTAATGAACTTCCGAGAAATTTAAATCCGACTTTATTCAAGAAGTGTAGGCACTTTATACACAAATCGGGTCATTGTTCAGGAGACAAATGAAGAGAATCTATTAGGTCAAAGTTGAGAGCGTTTTAGTCCTCACTCGGGGTGTATGCTTGTACCGTACTATGGCCCGCCTTCATTACTCGTCCTCACACAGCACACTGGAAAACACACACACACACACAGAGTAAAACAGTGGTCGTCAAACAATGGTGCTCCCTTGTGCCTCATGCTTGTCTGATTCGCTCACATCTGTATTCATTAGCTTGTGGTTTTTCCGAAGGTAAAACCACTTGCACGCAACTACATTTTATCGCATATGTTATTACTTTAGTACTTTTTTGTTTCATTGTACGGTATTTATTTCTTAACGGAGAATTACTAACTAAAATAAAGTACAGTCCGATTATTGTTAGTTTCGTTATACGTCATTATGTTGGTGACAAACCTAATAACACAAAAATATTTGTACTTAATATATTTTATAAATATATATTTATCTAAAATAAAACAGCTTTAGGTTGTAGTTCTGCATTAATATTTATTAATAACAGACGTTTCGACGTACTCAACGTACATCTTCATCAGGAAAAATATGTACGTTGAGTACACCTTTATCAGTAAAACGATAATTTTTTCATGATGAAGATCTACGTTGAGTTTGTCGAAACGTCGATTATTAATTTTAATACAGAACTATAACCTAAAGCAGTTTTATTTTAATGTAATGAGTTTTGAAAGAATTTTTACTATGTTACCAGATTATTATTAGATAATAATAATAAAAAAAAAAAAAAAACTTTAAAAAAGAAAATAAACGAAATAATAATAATATTATTAAATTAAATTTATTTTTTTTTCAATACGAATATATATATATATATATATATATATATATATATAGAATAACTACCGTGAATATAAGTTGAGAAAATTTATATAACGGGATACGGTATATGATTGACTAGGTTATTAAAATGCTAGCATTTAATATCTATCAATTTATTACAAATCCTATATTTCGCCACACATTTGTGGCTTCTTCAGGGAAGCACTGAAATAATTTTTTAGAAAAACAAAAAAATTATTACAATCGTTAAAACCAAAACAATACAGTTTAAATTAACATAGTATGTAAAAACTTACAAGTATGACCAGATATTTAATTGCTGTTGTAGTAAATGAATATTTTTAAAAATGGTATGCTTTTTTCTGTTTTCATTCTCATTCAATGTAAAACTCTTTTTTGTAATCCAAGTTAACACAAAACGAACAAATTAAAAAAAATTTTAAAATTATACACAGATAATTAACACTTATACAAGTCAATTTTTAAAATAATAAATAGAATAAATATAATAAATAGTTAAAAAACAATATAATAGTTATAAATTAAAAACAAATGTAATTTTATACGTTATACAAACAAAAAAACTGAAAAATATAAATAAATTTTACTGTTTTTTCAAAAACCAATTAAAATTCAAAATTAACAAACAAGTCGAATCCTAAAAAACAAGAAGAAAAAATTGATTCATAATTGAAATTAAAAGTGTGCGCATGTCAAAACAAAAAAAAAAAATTTTTTTAAAAATTAAGTTGATAAAAACAATTATAAAATTTTGGCGCTGCTATGAAGTTGAACAGGTTACTAAGAAGAAAAAGTTTTTATCGACCGTATTGACGATTGATCAATGTTCATTATGTTGGCATATACGGAGATAGAGTTTCTGATATCAGATTTGTTATTAATTACATTCTGTCTGTTTTGAGTGATATGGTATGATTCAAGCCATAAACGCTTGAAATAATTGTTCTCCACATCCAGAATGTAAGGATTGTCATAATCAGGATGGTGTGATGAATTTCTTACATGTACTGCCAAAGCACATAACTTGTTAGTCTTATTTTGATCGCTTTTGTGCTGTGTCAGTCTGTTTTTTAGGTTCTGTAATGATGTGCCAATGTAAAATTTTTCACACGAACATTTAATAGCATAGATAGTGTTAATGGTGGCTAATTTGGCTAAGCAAATCTGATATCAGAAACTCTATCTCCGTATATGCCAACATAATGAACATTGATCAATCGTCAATACGGTCGATAAAAACTTTTTCTTCTTAGTAACCTGTTCAACTTCATAGCAGCGCCAAAATTTTATAATTGTTTTTATCAACTTAATTTTTAAAAAAATTTTTTTTTTTTTGTTTTGACATGCGCACACTTTTAATTTCAATTATGAATCAATTTTTTCTTCTTGTTTTTTAGGATTCGACTTGTTTGTTAATTTTGAATTTTAATTGGTTTTTGAAAAAACAGTAAAATTTATTTATATTTTTCAGTTTTTTTGTTTGTATAACGTATAAAATTACATTTGTTTTTAATTTATAACTATTATATTGTTTTTTAACTATTTATTATATTTATTCTATTTATTATTTTAAAAATTGACTTGTATAAGTGTTAATTATCTGTGTATAATTTTAAAATTTTTTTTAATTTGTTCGTTTTGTGTTAACTTGGATTACAAAAAAGAGTTTTACATTGAATGAGAATGAAAACAGAAAAAAGCATACCATTTTTAAAAATATTCATTTACTACAACAGCAATTAAATATCTGGTCATACTTGTAAGTTTTTACATACTATGTTAATTTAAACTGTATTGTTTTGGTTTTAACGATTGTAATAATTTTTTTGTTTTTCTAAAAAATTATTTCAGTGCTTCCCTGAAGAAGCCACAAATGTGTGGCGAAATATAGGATTTGTAATAAATTGATAGATATTAAATGCTAGCATTTTAATAACCTAGTCAATCATATACCGTATCCCGTTATATAAATTTTCTCAACTTATATTCACGGTAGTTATTCTTAATTAACTTACTCAATCATGGGATTTTTCAACTTACTGCTCAACACCTATGGCAGTGAATACAGCACATTATATAAAACCTGGGCAACAATTCGAACTAAATTAGCATCATTTCGTAACAGAAGGATATTTTTACTTCAGTGTAAAAAACACAACATTTTTCCGAATCACATCACAAACGGCATTAAGGGAATTATGACTTTATTGAGAATAGAGGATAAGAAAACTATTAAAAAAATTCTAAAATTTAACAATAATATTAAACAACAGATACTCAATTTGGAAATCAGAATTACTAACACTGTAATACAAGAATTGGAAACAAAATTAACAACAACAACTAATGCAATAAATATGTTTAACAATCCGGAACAACTTAACACTTTCAAGGAATTTATTAAAAGACAAAAAGCAACATATAATAACACATTTCGCAATATAAAAAATTCAAATATTAAAAAATTCAATAAACTTAAACTTGAACAAAAACAAAACTTCATGACAATTCCTAAACAATGGTTCAAAAATATTTCGCACGTTCAAATCCCGGATGAAATAGCACAATTTTTGGCTTTAGGTGGCAAATTTGGCATCGACATCAACAAATCCGAAATTAATGTTAAACACTTGCTGGCTGAGACAGAATTGGCCATATCAAAAACCTCTTTGGATTCAGATGTAATTCGCGCAAAAACTACCAATTTAATTACTAATTATCTTAACAATAATAAATATACTTATAATTATTTAAATGAATTATATTACAAAACAAAAAAATTTCTAAACGAACATCCCGAATTATTAATTACGACATCGGATAAAGGTAATGTTACAGTAGCTATGAACAGAGATACTTACAACGAAATGAGCATAGCATTATTAAATGATCATAAATATTATAAAAAAGTCAGAACAGATATGACCAACTCCACCCAAATCAAAGCCAACAAAATTGTCAAAGATCTAAAAGACAAGAAATATATTACAGATACAGAAGCCAAGACATTAACAACATATAATAGCACTGTTGCAAAATTTTATGCCCTACCAAAAGTTCACAAACAGGATTTGGCTCTAAGACCGATCATAGCAAATATAAACACTCCTTCAGAACCGCTTTGTAACATGGTTTCAAGAATCTTAGCACAATCATATAATCACAACAATGATTATTTCGTCAAAGATTCGTTTCAATTCGCTGATCTTGTACAAAACAAAAAGATACCGGAGAATTATGTACTAATCAGTCTGGATGTTATTAGCTTATTTACCAACATTGACTTGCAAATCACAATAACGGCTATAAGAAATAAATGGGATGTTATCACGCTTCACACGAACATACCATTGGAAAAATTTATTGACATTTTAACTTTCATCTATCAATCTAATATATTCATGTTCAACGGAGAATATTTTCATCAGATTTTAGGGTGTGCTATGGGTTCTAAAATTAGTCCTATTATTGCACAATACGTGATGGACATGGTTTTAGATGCTTGTGTCTCCAATCTATCCTTTACTTTGCCGTTCATCTACAAATTTGTGGACGATATTGTAACAGCTATACCTAAAACAGGACTAGATGAAATTCTACAAGTATTCAACAATTATAATACTAACATACAATTTACTATAGAACAAGAGATTGAAAGATCAATACCGTTTCTGGATACGAAGTTGATTAGATCTACCGAACAAGTTATTACTTTAGATTGGTATAGAAAATCTTTGCATTCAGGGCGCTACATCCATTATGCATCCAATCACAGTTTTAACACAAAAAAGAATGTAATTTTGAACATGAAAACTAGAATCACTAAAATTAGCCACACGTCGTTATTGGATAAAAATTTAAAAATAGCCAAAACACTCTTTATTGAAAATGGTTACCCTGCAAGCTTGATAAATACCTTGCTATACAATAACAATACTCAACCAACTACAATCAGTAACAATAACGAAAATAGCAACAACAAAATAACATATATTTCGTTGACAAACATCAATCAATTATCGAGCAAAATCATATCAGTGTTTCAAGATGATGATAATATCAGATTTGTTAATAAAAACAGTAAAACTATAAGCAACTTGTACACAAAAGTGAAGGATAAAACGTCCAAATTAGCCACCATTAACACTATCTATGCTATTAAATGTTCGTGTGAAAAATTTTACATTGGCACATCATTACAGAACCTAAAAAACAGACTGACACAGCACAAAAGCGATCAAAATAAGACTAACAAGTTATGTGCTTTGGCAGTACATGTAAGAAATTCATCACACCATCCTGATTATGACAATCCTTACATTCTGGATGTGGAGAACAATTATTTCAAGCGTTTATGGCTTGAATCATACCATATCACTCAAAACAGACAGAATGTAATTAATAACAAATCTGATATCAGAAACTCTATCTCCGTATATGCCAACATAATGAACATTGATCAATCGTCAATACGGTCGATAAAAACTTTTTCTTCTTAGTAACCTGTTCAACTTCATAGCAGCGCCAAAATTTTATAATTGTTTTTATCAACTTAATTTTTAAAAAAATTTTTTTTTTTTGTTTTGACATGCGCACACTTTTAATTTCAATTATGAATCAATTTTTTCTTCTTGTTTTTTAGGATTCGACTTGTTTGTTAATTTTGAATTTTAATTGGTTTTTGAAAAAACAGTAAAATTTATTTATATTTTTCAGTTTTTTTGTTTGTATAACGTATAAAATTACATTTGTTTTTAATTTATAACTATTATATTGTTTTTTAACTATTTATTATATTTATTCTATTTATTATTTTAAAAATTGACTTGTATAAGTGTTAATTATCTGTGTATAATTTTAAAAATTTTTTTAATTTGTTCGTTTTGTGTTAACTTGGATTACAAAAAAGAGTTTTACATTGAATGAGAATGAAAACAGAAAAAAGCATACCATTTTTAAAAATATTCATTTACTACAACAGCAATTAAATATCTGGTCATACTTGTAAGTTTTTACATACTATGTTAATTTAAACTGTATTGTTTTGGTTTTAACGATTGTAATAATTTTTTTGTTTTTCTAAAAAATTATTTCAGTGCTTCCCTGAAGAAGCCACAAATGTGTGGCGAAATATAGGATTTGTAATAAATTGATAGATATTAAATGCTAGCATTTTAATAACCTAGTCAATCATATACCGTATCCCGTTATATAAATTTTCTCAACTTATATTCACGGTAGTTATTCTTAATTAACTTACTCAATCATGGGATTTTTCAACTTACTGCTCAACACCTATGGCAGTGAATACAGCACATTATATAAAACCTGGGCAACAATTCGAACTAAATTAGCATCATTTCGTAACAGAAGGATATTTTTACTTCAGTGTAAAAAACACAACATTTTTCCGAATCACATCACAAACGGCATTAAGGGAATTATGACTTTATTGAGAATAGAGGATAAGAAAACTATTAAAAAAATTCTAAAATTTAACAATAATATTAAACAACAGATACTCAATTTGGAAATCAGAATTACTAACACTGTAATACAAGAATTGGAAACAAAATTAACAACAACAACTAATGCAATAAATATGTTTAACAATCCGGAACAACTTAACACTTT